>JAQPPZ010000594.1:2889051-4363102 GCA_028583015.1 Wollemia nobilis | reverse complement strand
TGATCCATGGCCGCCCTAGCAGTATGTTATAAGCCATCTCGCCTTCCAAAACATGGCACAATGTTGGTATTGTCTTTTGTCCTACCTGGACAGGCAGAACAATTATGCTTACTGTTGAGCATATTGCATCGTTGAAATCTCACAGTGTGTATGTGGAATCTGTGATATGAGAGGCTAGTAGCTTCAGATATTTTAAGGTTATAGTGGTAATGATGTTACTGGATGAGCTAGTATCTACCAACACTCTCTTGTACGGGATCCCATTGACCCGTGCGATAATGTGTAGGGGTGGATCTGCCATGTCATTCTATATTGTTTTAACTTCATCCTCTCTAAAGGTAATGACCAGCTCCGTACATCGTTTCACATGTCCCACGAAGTTGTCAAAAGAATCTGCTTCGTGAGGCTGTAACTCGATGGCTTTTAGAATTTCCATGAGAGCTTCTCTATGGGGTGTTGACTGTTGAATAAGCTCATAAATGGAAAGCCTAGCCAATGTGGTCCACAAACTCTACATGAGTTTGGTCCGTATCATGACCTCGGGTCTAGGTGGAGGCAACTGCACATGGCGTTGTTGAGGCTGCGACATTGTTGGAACTTCCTTTGTAGCTACCTCGGGGGCAACTCCTGGGTACTTTTTGTTCCTGGTCACTATGCTGATCATTCCCACAAATCCTTGCATGGGAAGATTCTATCACACCTCATTGACCTAAAGAGGTTTTGCCTGTGCCTCATGGGTAGGCAAAGGGTCCTTGAATACCCCCATATGTTGATTATTTGGCGCTATGGGGTTGTCCACGGCCAATGTTTTGTTATCAATCAAATCTTGGGTTAATCCCTTGAATTTCCAACATCCATTTAGGTCATGTCCCCTTCGCCTATGGAATCTATAATATAATTCCTCTCTGTATCCCTTAGGCTTGGGAGCGTTAGGATCTACAGTTTGGATTTCTAGAAGGGTGACTAAATTTGCCGCTGACAAGCGGTCAAATAGGGAGTCCCTGGACTTCGCATAAGGGGTGAATTTTCACCTAGGGTGACACTGCTAATTTTGCTCCTATTTTTTATTATCTCTTTCATAGCTAGGAGGCACTGCCTGATAATTAGCCTTTTGGGGCTATATTTCTTGCACAGGCTTGGGGACATTTATCGCAACTTCATTAACCATAGTGGGTTGTGATTGCGTAGTCCCGGTCTTAGTGATTTTGTTCCACTCTTTCTTTTTAGGCTTGGCGATTGCACCCTCACCTATTTTGATCTCTTCTATAACTCTGGCTTGCACCAAAGCTTCTTCTAGGCTGGCGTATTGCTGCAGCAGCAATAGCCCAAAGATTTATTTTAGACAACTCCATGCAAACATCTGTGTGAGGTCAGACATAGGGGGAAGGTAGGGTAGCTTAGAAAGCAAATCCCTCCATCAATTCTTATATGCTACCATTGTTTCTTCCTCATATTTCCTGAGGCTAGCCAGATCACTCAGTGATGCCTTCTTCTTTGTGTTGAAGGCAAAGCGTTCAAGAAATACATCTACTAATTGATCTAGGTTTTTTATGCTGTGTTTTGGTAACTGTGTGAACCAATCCAAGGTAGGGCCTATGAATGTGGTTATAAATGTCCTAAGAAACAATGCATCATTATCTTAAATGCCGAAGAATTGGCTCAGGAATCTTGTGACATGTTCTTGTGCGTCCTATTCACCTTTAAATACTGCCAATTGAGGCAACTTGAAATGTTTGGGGTAAAGAGGTGTGGGCACTGAGGGATGCACTGGATGACTGCGGAGTTGACGTAACATGGGCTTTTTATGCCCAGAAGCTTTTGTCTCCACAGAATCCAAACGCTCTAATAGCGCTTTGTATGCATCAAAAGATTTTATTTCTTCCTCTTTTGTTTGCTCCCGTTGTGAGTTATGGGAGACTGGAGGCCTATGGGAGGGTGGCCGAATGGCAGCCCTCTCGCCTTGATAGGGCATTTTGGCCCATTCTATTTTTGGTTCATATTCATCATGAACTTCCTGAGGAGTCTTTGGGTAAGACCTATGACCCTGAGTGAATCCCTGCTGAGGGTATCCATCATTGTTTTAGGGAGTGGCCTCCCTCTCGGGTTTATAAGGTCTCAAAGGCAAAGCTTGACGAGGTTGCGGAGACCTGTCCTACACCAAAGGGTTATGCCTCTCATATTGTTTTGCTTTTTGGGTGCGAGGGGTTGGCACCCTCTCAGGGAGTTTATAACACAACTCATCTACTTTGCGCTGCATGCGCTCTTTATTAAGGCGGTATAAGTACTCTAACTCCTGATGACCTTGCTCAAGCTACGTGATTCAGGCTTGGCGAGCGGCATGTCTAGTGACTACCGGGTCAATTTGGTCTACCCTATTTTGCTCAGGAGGTTTGAATGTTTCTCCTATGTGTTTGCCTTGATCTTGATGATCTAAAATTTCAATGGGTCGCTTCCCTCTATCGAGGTAGGCGGCATTTACTTGAGGCTCTGGCCTTGATGGGTGACCATGATATCTAGAAGGTGTGGAAATGCAAGGTTCCTGCACTGTATATTGTTCTCGAGGAATGCGATGGTCTTCCTTGTACTCCCTTTCATGGGTGTGAAAGGGGTGGGCGGAGTGAGCTCACCCTGTGTGGAGAGCCCTGCGCTCTGGGTTTTGTCTTTTTGTTCTAATGGGATGCAAAGGAGAGGTACCGTATTCACACTGTCTCTTCTCATGGACAATGTGCCTCTCTAGCGCTTCATCACACTATGGCCACTCATGTATAGCCTCAAAAGGCGATTTTCTATTTACATCGAGTGCCACATGCAAAGCTTCTTCCCAAAAGGGGCTATGTTGAATGGGCAAACTCCACAGAGGAGGGTCCCAATAATTCCTTCTTGATGTAGCCTGATGTGGACTCTCTTGTAGGCCAGACCGCCAAGGCGGTATGGCCAAGTCCTCAGGGCTAAAGCGAAGGTGACCAACGCCCTCTCTTTGTGCACCTTCCGTAGCGTCCGCCCTTGATTGGGCTTGGCTATGGGTGTACACCATTGTGGTGCTTCTCTACTAGCTAAGCAGATTTTTATCTCATTTATGATGATTTTTCTTTTTGTTACACTAAGCAGAAATGAACACACATATACACAAAAAGTGATTATCTTTTTTAAGGGTTAATAGTGTGTCCTAAACTGGTTTAGTGCATTTTGATGTTTTGTTTTGTTTTTGAAAGTTTTGAAGAATGTTTAAAAGCATAATGTTGGCTCATATGACTCCCATAAATGGTCGCCCCTTCAATATACCATTTTTGGACCGATATACCAACCTCTCTATATACCCACCCTTACCAGAGGGAAACTATAGGTACATGAGAGTAGATGGTATGTGGAACATAGGTGGTACGGAAGGGGGATTGTCCTGTTAATGACACCTACTATAGAAGACTTATCCTCGCACGCATGGGAATCACCCCAACAACACTCGGTCAGCTTTCATCAGGATTTATGCCTAACAATAGTGACAATCGGGGAAATGGATGCAAAGTCAAGCCAAGGTGGTGATGAACCCACCATTGGTCTTGCTCAAGGGCTGGGGTCTTACGACCAACTCCTTGGTTAAAAATGTGCCACGTGATGTGTGTGTGGTTTATTTTACTTAAAAAAAATGAAACATGCAAGCAACCACTATTTTCTTTAAGCACGCAAGAATTTGATAGAAAGTGAAAGCAAAAAATTAGAAAAATGACAAAGATAGTTTGGAACCCTTACCTTTCTCTGCCCAGACTTGTTGTTTTTGATCCTCGGCTCTAAAAATTTACAGACAAAAATTACAGTACAGTAATCGTCGCAGGAAAAGACGAATTACAGTCTACTTTTAAAAAAAAATGGTACCTTTCAAGCACAGAACAAAAAAAAATCTGATTAGTTTCTTGATCTTAAAACCAGGGAATGGTCCCACCGTGATCGCCACTAAAAGCATGAGATTCCGAAAGTTTTGGAAAGGAAAACTATTTCGATGCATTCAAAATTAAACTAACACTTAAGTCCTAACATGTGAAGTGTATTGAATAAAAGAGGCAAATTGATTGAAATGAGATACAAGAATTTAGAGAAGTCACAGCCCTTTTATTAAAGTCTTTAACCTCGGTTACAAAATTGCCTCCTCCCTTCTTAGGGGTTAGGAGCGTTAAATAAATATGGTTACAATCGTGATCAATAATACTTCTTCCGCATGCCCACATTTGAAATGGGCAGGCCAAAGTGTTGTCGTCGCTTATGCTAATAAATCCTTTCTTCTCGTTGCTTATCCTGTGTTCAGAGACTCAATGACGTTGTTAGTAGCACATGTTGCAAAGAAGAAGAACTTGTTCTCTAAAAATGATAAAAGATACATGTAAAATATTAGCTAAATCGATGAGTAAAATGATTTTAAACGACCTGCATGTTTGACAAAAACTAGAAAACTTTACCAGAGGGCCAAGGCCATTGAAACAGTCAGCCAATCTACATTCAACTAACAAAAAGCATAGAACATAAAGCATGATAATATTCGATAAATGTCTTTTGCAATCCAGATTGTGAGCTATCTAAACAGCGTAGAATGTAAAGCATGATAATATTCGATAAATGTCTTCTGCAATCCAGATTGTGAGCTATCTAAATAGCGTAGAACGTAAAGCATGATAATATTCGATAAATGTCTACTGCAATCCAGATTGTGAGCTATCTAAACAGCGTAGAACGTAATGCAGGATAATCAAGCAATAACAGAATAGACTAAAATGAAACTAACAAAAAGTGTGGGGTGCCCAAGCAGGCCGCCCCCATTAGAATGTGATTTTGGCGCCAATCCACTAGGGATAGGCCCAAAAACTCTTAGGTTGAATTGTCGAAAAATTGATGGATTAATGTGGTCAAATGTCTAGTTCTAAGGTCTGGATTCACCCTTCCAATATCCACCCGATAACCTCTCTTGTGAAAGAGATTAAGGATGTAAAAGAGATGAATCGAAAAGAGGTGCAATAGGGTGTTCAGTTTGGTAGCACTTCGTTGCTTGAAAATGTCTACCCACTTGTCTCTTCTTGGGTGGGAAATTCCACCATTTTATAGACCTAGGGGGTCTCTTTGGAGGGGCATGCAAGGATGCCACATGGCGGCCATGCCTTCCCAAGAGGGAGGAGACTCCTCCTTGACTTGTGCTTCCATGACTGCCTTTGTGACAGTCCTCTAACTGCCAATCTACCCACCTACGCACGCCTGCATGGCAGGAGGCAATAATTGACTGTCTTCAGCTGCCGCTTGTTTAATGTCCATTTTTGTATTTCTTTTAATGTTTGCTTTTATTGGTTTAAAGTCCGCCTTCGATTGGTTAAAGTCTTCCCAGGCGTAAATACGGGAGTTTGTCATGATATCGCGACGTCGCGATATTGTGACATCGTGATATCGTGACACCTAAGCCTTAGGTTTCCTTTTGGCCAGAAGTGTCGTGATTTCATGATGTCATGATTTCATGACACTTCTGGCAAAGGCTCTCTTTTGGCCTTTGGTGTCACAATTTCACGACATCGTGAAATTGCGACGTCGTGATTTCATGACACTTCTGGCAAAGGCTCTCTTTTGGCCTTTGGTGTCGCGATTTCATGACACTTCTGGCAAAGGCTCTCTTTTGGCCTTTGGTGTCACGATTTCGCGACGTCACAAAATTGCGACATCATGATTTTGTAACACTTCTGGCAAATGCTCCCTTTTGGCCTTTGGTGTCATGATTTCGTGACATCACGAAATCACGACGTCACGATTTCGTGACACTTCTGGAAAAGGCTCCCTTTTGGCCTTTGGTGTTGCAATTTCATGACACTTCTGGCAAAGGCTTTCTTTTGATTTTTTCCTTGTTTAAAATGACCAACTTCTATCAGGAAATAAACAATATTGCGACACCAAGAAGAAGCCAAGGCGCAAAGGCGGATTTGAAGCAGAATTTCTGGAGGTACCAAATTACTTTCTGACCTTCTAAAACTGCTGTGAAAGTGGCTAGGACCACTGTTTGACCTCTGAGGGCTTCCATGAAGGCTGTGTGTGTCAATTCGATCAGTGTTTGTAGTCACATAATTGGATTGGTGCTGTTTTGGTGTCTACAAGCCACTTTTGAAAATTTGACTAAGGAGGGAAGACATCGTGATTTCGTGACGTGTCGCAAAATCATGACAGAAGAAGAAGAAGAAGGCAAGGAGAAAAATCTATCGCGATATCACGACAGAAAAAGTGTCGTGATATCATGACACGAAGAGGAGAGAGGGACCAATGGAGAAAACTGTCATGATATCATGATAGAAAATGTGTCACGATATCACGACACAAGCGGAGAATGGATCCAACAAGGAGAAGCTGTCGCGATATCACGATAGCAAATGTGTCATGATATTGTGACACAATATAGTGAAACAAGCCAGTGGGGCCAAATGTCACAATTTCATGGTAGGTTTCATCAGAAAGGTGAGGGTGCCAAAGATGTCATGATTTCGTGGCATGTTACGATTTTGTGACCCAAAAAGGAAGGAGGAGGCTGCAAGAAAAGATGTCATGATTTTGCGACATGTCGTGATTTCATGACCCAAAAGTAGGATGAAGAGCAGAAGAGGAAGATGTCGTGATTTCATGACATGTCACGGTTTCACGACCCACAGAAGAGAGAGAAGGCGCAGAGGAGAAGATGTCACAATTTTGTGACATGTCGCAGTTGCGTGACTCTCCAAGGAGAGAGAAAGTCGGGAGAAAGAAGTGTCGCAATTTCGTGACAGGTCACAGTTTCATGACCAGAAGGCGAAGAAGGAGCCAAGGAAGAAATATGTCGTGATTTTGTGACATGTCACATTTTTGCGACCAGAGGGCGAGCGAAGGAGCCAAAGGAGGAATATGTCATGATTTTGTGACATGATGAAGACAAGGAGGTAAGGGAGCCGAAATGTCACGATTTCGTGACCCGAAGGAGAAGAAAGGAGGCAAGGAAGGAAGATGTCATGATATCGTGGCATGTCATGATTTTGTGACGCAAAGAAGAGAAAGTAGGAAAAATGAGAAGATGTCGCGATATCGTGACATGTCATGATTTCATGATAGGAAGAAGCGAGAGGAAGCTGAAAGAGGAGATGTCGTGATTTCGTGACATGTCGTGATTTCTCGACAAGAAGAATAGAGAGGAGGTGGAAAGAGAAGATGTCACGATTTCATGACATGTCACGATTTCGCGATGTGAAGGAGAGAGAAGGTGGAACGAGAAGATGTCATGATTTTGCGACATGTCACGAAATTGTGACCCGAAGAAGCGAAAGGAAGCAGGAAGAGAAGATGTCGTGAAATCGTGACATGTCACGATTTTGTGACCTAGAGTGGAAAAGAGGAACGAGGAAGAGAAATGTTGCAATAGCGTGACATGTCGCAATATCGCGACTGAAAAAGAAAAGGAAGAGCAGGATAAGGAAGATGTCGTGATATCGCGATCAAAAAAGAAAAGGAAGAGCAGGATAAGGAAGATGTTGTGATATCCTGACATGTCGCAATATCATGACCCCTATTACAATGCAACTGGAGGAAGAAGACGACAGAGGTTAGGTGGCAGTTGCAGAGTAGGGACGACACATGGCACCAAGGTGCAGTAAAAGCGAGTGAGTACCAAGAAGCACAGGAAACAAAAATGATGGGTTGCGTAGAGTAATCTGACAGGAAGCGGTGGTCAGATGGTGGTGACAGGGGCCGTGCAGAGTGGAGCCATGAATCGGGTTTTGTGCTCCGATTTTCATGAAGGATGTTTTAGAGGGTCGGGGCCTCTATAAAAACCCAGTTTTTGTAATAGACGGGGGTGGATTGGAAGATCGCATGTAGAGTGTGGTAGAGAAAACCAAGCCGAGTGCTGGTTATTGTAAAGCCTGTGGGCTGTTGCTATTTTTGTAAATGAGATTTGCAGATTAATGAAGAAAAATTGGAGTTGAGAAGGTGCGATTTTTCCCGTCCCCCCATCAGTGGTTGATGGGGGGACGGGAAACTGATGGGGGGATGGGAAAAATTGCACCTTCTCAACTCCAATTTTTTTTTTCATTAATCTACAAATCTCATTTACAGAAACAACAACCTGTAGGCTTTACAATAACCAGCACTCGGCTTGGTTTTCTCTACCACACTCTACGTGCGATCTTCCAATCCACCCCCGTCTATTACAAAAATTGGGTTTTTTATAGAGGCCTCGACCCTCTGAAACATTCTTCATGAAAATCAAAGCACAAAACCTGATTCATGGCTCCACTCCGCATGGCCCCTGTCATCGTCGTTTGACCGCCGCTTCCTGTCAGATTACTCTGTGCGACCCATCATTTTTATTTCCCGTGCTTCTTGGTACTCGCTCGCTTTTACTGCACCTTGGTGCCACGTGTCATCCTTGCTCTGTAACTACTACCTAACCTCTGTCATCTTCTTCCTCCAGCTACATTGTAACAGGGGTCGCGATATCGTGACATGTTGCGATATCGTGACATCTTCCTTATCCTGCTCTTCCTTTTCTTTTTTGGTCACGATATCGCGACATGTCATGCTATCGTGACATTTCTCTTCCTTGTTCCTCTTTTCCACTCTGGGTCGTGAAATCGTGACATGTCATGATTTCGCAACATCTTCTCTTCCTACTTCCTTCTGCTTCTTTGGGTCATGATTTTGCGACATGTCACGAAATTGTGACATCTTCTCGTTCCACCTTCTCTCTCCTTCACGTCACGAAATCGTGACATCTTCTCTTTCCACCTCCTCTCTATTCTTCTTGTCGTGAAATCATGACATGTCACAAAATCATGACATTTCCTCTTGCAGCTTCCTCTCGCTTCTTCCTGTCATGAAATCATGACATGTCGCGATATCGCGACATCTTCTCATTCTGCCTACTTTCTCTTCTTTGCATCGCAAAATCGTGACATGTCGCGATATCATGACATCTTCCTTTCTTGCCTCCTTTATTCTCATTCGGGTTGCGAAATCATGATAAGTCACAAAATCGTGACATTTTGGCTCCCTTGCCTCCTTATCTTCATCGGGTCGTGAAATTGCGACATGTCGTGAAATCGTGACATCTTCCTCTTGTGGCTCCTTCACTCACCCTCTGGTCGTGAAAATGCGACATGTCACGAAATCATGACATCTTTCTTCCTTGGCTCCTTCTTCGCCTTTTGGTCATGAAACTACGACCTGTCGTGAAATCACGACACTTCTTTCTCCTGGATTTCTCTCTCCTTGGTGGGTCGTGAAACTGTGACATGTCACAAAATCATGACATATTCTCCTCTATGCCTTCTCTCTCTTCTGTGGGTCATGAAACTATGACATGTCACAAAATCATGACATCTTCCTCTTTCGCTCTTCATTTTCGCTTTCGGGTCACGAAATCGTGACATGTCATGAAATCACGACATCTTTGCTTGCAGCCTCCTCCTTCCTGTTTGGGTCATGAAATCATGACATGCCATGAAATCACATCTTTGGCACCCTAACCTTTTTGATGAAACCTGCCATGAAATCATGATAGTTGGCCCCACTAGCTTGTTTCACTATTTTGTGTCACGATATCGCGACAGCTTCTCCCTGCTGGCTCCGTTCTCCGCTTGTGTCGCGATATCACGACACATTTTCTGTCGCGATATTGTGACAATTTTCTCTACTGGTCCCTCTCTCCTCTTCATGTTGCGATATCGTGACACTTTTTCTATCGTGATATCATGACATATTTTTCTCCTCGCCTTCTTCTTCTTCTTCTATCACAATTTCGTGACACATCGCAAAATCGCGACGTCTTCCCTCCTTAGTCAACTTTTCAAAAGTGGCCCTCCTGCCACTGGATGCATCTGCATCAGGTGTCACTGGATTCCCCTGCATCATGTTATTTCCATATACATATATCTCACAAAATACTCTTTTTATTTATGACTAACAAATCATTAATTAATGTAAATGAAAATTTAATCTAACATATGATTGTTTGAATTTGGAGAGCTATAGTTGAATTATTTTTTCAAAGTCATACATTTGTATAAAGTTGTCTAATTCAAACTATTTTTGTGCTATTTTATATGGAATTTGAAGATATTTTAAATAAGTAGTCATACAAAATAATCCAAGAAGTATTGAGGAAGATATGACCATGTAAATACAATCATAAAAACTAGGGTAAAGTTAGGATAATTTTTCTAAAATACATCTCATCTATTATGAACCATATCTTTGTGAAGACTTATCTAATTTAGATGATTCTTAAACCAATTTGTATAGAATTTGAAGAGTTTCAAAATGGGTGGTCATGAAATAATTTAGGTAATATTAAGGGTGATATGAATCTTTGAAATCCATCTAAAATAAAGGTAGTGACGAATTTTCAATTCAGGAGGAACAAAATTATAGATATCTAACAACCAAGGTTTAGATGATGGGAGGGCAAATGGAGGGATAAGGAATTTCTATAAATGATATAGAAAATTTAGAAGGCCAAGCATTGTAAACTTTTTATGAATAGATAATGAATGTTCATTATATCCTTATTGATGTGATTGGATTTATTGGTACAAAATTATTATAAAATATAGATGGAATTTTTATAACAAATATTTATCAAAACAATAAGATGTCTTTTAGAGATTATTCTATGACTCTTGTTGGTGATATCAATCAACTAACATATGTGAAGGATAGAACAATCTATGCAAATAATACTAAATTATAATATTGTGGAGAAGATTTGACAAAGTGGTCATATTAGATGCAACCTTTAGATAACAAGGTGAAGGGCCTAAACAAGTTATCTTTCATGACTTGTTATCAAACATGAGGAATACCTATCCAAAAATAGAGATTTAAAAGCTTTTTATATCAATAATAGATGGATCCTTACCTCCCAAACAAAGAAAAATATTTTTATCTTCTACTCATTTTTATGCAACAACTGAATTAGTTGCATTATGAATATGTATATGTTAAATTCCTTGAATATACCAATTTATTATTATTATTATTATTATTATGTAATCTATTATGCTTCCATTATTTATTATTTTTTCATTTTGTTATAATGTGTTGTCATAAATGAGATTTCTATGTTAGCATACCACCGCCAGATTACAACTATTCATCAACCATAATAACCATAGTAAGAGGACTCAAGGAAGTAATTTGATCATGATATATTTTATAATTTTGGTTCTATTTCCACCATCATTGCTCTTTGGTGATGTTGTTTTTCAATATTTAATTTTTATCATGATAACTCTAGAATTTATTGTCGTAAAGTCTATTTACTAGGGTCGTTACCAAGTGATACCACTAATCATTTTTCTTCTTATAGAACTTGTTAGTTGCACTCATTGGTGTATTTTTTTGGTGAAGTATGTTCAATAATTATGTCTTTTTGATCTTATATCTAGTTTGTGATTACCCCATTATAACATTCCATCTCATATTTTATGTTTCTATTTATGTTTATACACTTACCGCATAATAGTAAGGAATAAATAGGTTGAATTTGGTAAATTTGGTATTCATAGTACAATACAAGTATATTAGAGAATATGGTTACCTCTTCCCTTTTGTTAAATAGATCATTTATACTTATAAGAGGGTATTTGTCCTCAAATATTACTTTATTCAATATCTAATAGTTCATGCATAACTTTATTATATCCTTATTTTTCAATTTCATCAAATCAACTATTTAAACAACTTATTGTATTATGAGTTGAGCATAAACAAACTAGTTATTACCATATGATTGAGAGATTCAAACAAGTATCTGTATCTTAGAATATGGGGTCCGAATTTTAACACAGCTTTGTAGAGCATCAATATTGTTCCTGTTTGGGTTAAGTTATCAAAATTTCCCTTGCATATCTGGCATGTGAGTATTTTTAAAGCAGTGGAAAAACCATTTGAGGAATACCTATCCAAAAATAGAGATTTAAAATATTTTTATATCCATAATAGATGGATCCTTACCACCCAGAAAAACAAAAATATTTTTATCTTCTATCCATTTTTATGCAACAATGAATTAGTTGCATTGCGAATATGTATATGTTAAATTCCTTGAATATACCAATTTATTATTATTATTATTATTATTATGTAATCCATTATGCTTCAATTATTTATTATTTTTTCATGTTTTTATAATGTGTTGTCATAAATGAGATTTCTATGTTAGCATACCACCACTAGATTACAACTATTCATCAATCATAATAACCATAGTAAGAGGAGGACTCAAGGAAGCAATTTAATCATGACATATTTTATAATTTTGGTTATATTTCCACCATCATTGCTCTTTGGTGATGTTGTTTTTCAATAATTCATTTTTATCATGATAAATCTAGAATTTACTGTGGTAAATTCTATTTACTAGGGTCGTTACCAAGTGATACCACTAATCAATTTTCTTCTTACATAACTTGTTTGTTGCACTCATTGGTGTATTTGTTTGGTGAAGTATGTTCAATAATTATGTCTTATTGATCTTATATATAGTTTGTGATTACCCCATTATAATATTCCATATCATTTTTTATGTTTCTATTTATGTGTATACACTTACCGCATAAGAGTAAGGAATAAATAGGTTGAATTTGGTAAATTTTGTATTCATAGTATAATACAAGTATATTTGAGAAGATGGTTACCTATTCCCTTTAGTTAAATAGATCATCTATACATAGAAGAGGGTATTGATCCTCAAATATTACTTTATTCAATATCTAATAGTCCATGCATAACTTTATTATATCCTTAATTTTTAATTTCATAAAATCAACTATTTAAACAAATTATTGTATTATGAGTTGAGCATAAACAAAATAGTTGTTACCATATGATAGAGAGATTTAAACAGGAATTTGTATCTTAGAATATGGGGTTCAAATTTTAACTCAACTTTGTAGAGCATCAATATTGTTCCTATTTGGGTTAAGTTATCAAAATTTCCCTTGCATATCTGGCATGTGAGTATTTTTAAAGCACTAGAAAAAATCTTCATTTTTATTGTTTGCATCAATACGATTTGTAAAATTTAATATCTTTATAGAAATTATACATCCATCTCTTAGAATTTCTATAAATTATATAGATGATTTATAAGGCCAAGCATTGTAAACTTTTTATGAATAGATAATGAATGTTCATTATATCATTATTGATGTGATTGGCTTTATTGGTACAAAATTATTATAAAATATAGATGGAATTTTTATAACAAATATTTATCAAAACAATAAGATGTCTTTTAGATATTATTCTATGACTCTTGTTGGTGATATTAATCAACTAACATATGTGAAGGATAGAACAATCTATGAAAATAATAGTAATATTATAATATTGTGGAGAAGATTTGACAAAGTGGTCATATTAGATGCAACCTTTAGATAACAAGGTGAAGGGCCTAAACAAGTTATCTTTCATGACTTGTTATCAAACATGAGGAATACCTATCCAGAAATAGAGATTTAAAAGCTTTTTATATCAATAATAGATGGATCCTTACCACCCAAACAAAGAAAAATATTTTTATCTTCTACCCATTTTTATGCAACAATGAATTAGTTGCATTGTGAATATGTATATGTTAAATTCCTTGAATATACCAATTTATTATTATTATTATTATGTAATCCATTATTTATTATTTTTTCATGTTGTTATAATGTGTTGTCATAAATGAGATTTCTATGTTAGCATACCACCACCAGATTACAACTATTCATCAACCATAATAACCATAGTAAGAGGAGGACTCAAGGAAGCAATTTGATCATGATATATTTTATAATTTTGGTTCTATTTCCACCATCATTGCTCTTTGGTGATGTTGTTTTTCAATATTTAATTTTTATCATGATAACTCTAGAATTTATTGTCGTAAAGTCTATTTACTAGGGTCGTTACCAAGTGATACCACTAATCATTTTTCTTCTTATAGAACTTGTTTGTTGCACTCATTGGTGTATTTTATAATTTTGATCTTATATCTAGTTTGTGATTACCCCATTATAACATTCCATCTCATATTTTATGTTTCTATTTATGTGTATACACTTACCGCATAATACTAAGGAATAAATAGGTTGAATTTGGTAAATTTGTTATTCATAGTACAATACAAGTATATTAGAGAATATGGTTAGCTCTTCCCTTTTGTTAAATAGATCATATATACTTATAAGAGGGTATTTGTCCTCAAATATTACTTTATTCAATATCTAATAGTTCATGCATAACTTTATTATATCCTTATTTTTCAATTTCATCAAATCAACTATTTAAACAACTTATTGTATTATGAGTTGAGCATAAACAAACTAGTTATTACCATATGATTGAGAGATTCAAACAGGTATCTGTATCTTAGAATATGGGGTCCGAATTTTAGCACAGCTTTGTAGAGCATCAATATTGTTCCTGTTTGATTTAAGTTATCAAAATTTCCCTTGCATATCTGGCATGTGAGTATTTTTAAAGCAGTGGAAAAAACCATTGGAGGAATACCTATCCAAAAATAGATATTTAAAATATTTTTGTATCAATAATAGATGGATCCTTACCACCCAAAAAAACAAAAATATTTTTATCTTCTAACCATTTTTATGCAACAATGAATTAGTTGCATTGCGAATATGTATATGTTAAATTCCTTGAATATAACAATTTATTATTATTATTATGTAATCCATTATGCTTCAATTATTTATTATTTTTTCATGTTTTTATAATGTGTTTTCATAAATGAGATTTCTATGTTAGCATACCACCACTAGATTACAACTATTCATCAATCATAATAACCATAGTAAGAGGAGGACTCAAGGAAGCAATTTAATCATGACATATTTTATAATTTTGGTTCTATTTCCACCATCATTGCTCTTTGGTGATGTTGTTTTTCAATAATTCATTTTTATCATAATAAATCTAGAATTTACTATGGTAAATTCTATTTACTAGGGTCGTTACCAAGTGATACCACTAATCAATTTTCTTCTTACATAACTTGTTTGTTGCACTCATTGGTGTATTTGTTTGGTGAAGTATGTTCAATAATTATGTCTTATTGATCTTATATATAGTTTGTGATTACCCCATTATAATATTCCATATCATTTTTTATGTTTCTATTTATGTGTATACACTTACCGCATAAGAGTAAGGAATAAATAGGTTTAATTTGGTAAATTTTGTATTCATAGTATAATACAAGTATATTTGAGAAGATGGTTACCTATTCCCTTTAGTTAAATAGATCATATATACATAGAAGAGGGTATTGGTCCTCAAATATTACTTTATTCAATATCTAATAGTCCATGCATAACTTTATTATATCCTTAATTTTTAATTTCATAAAATCAACTATTTAAACAAATTATTGTATTATGAGTTGAGCATAAACAAAATAGTTGTTACCATATGATAGAGAGATTTAAACAGGAATCTGTATCTTAGAATATGAGGTTCAAATTTTAACTCAGCTTTGTAAAGCATCAATTTTGTTCCTATTTGTGTTAAGTTATCAAAATTTCCCTTGCATATCTGGCATGTGAGTATTTTTAAAGCACTGGAAAAAATCTTCATTTTTATTGTTTGCATCAATAGGATTTGTAAAATTTAATATCTTTATAGAAATTATACATGCATCTCTTAGAATTTCTATAAATTATATAGATGATTTATAAGGCCAAGCATTGCAAACTTTTTATGAATAGATAATGAATGTTCATTATATCATTATTGATGTGATTGGCTTTATTGGTACAAAATTATTATAAAATATAGATGGAATTTTTATAACAAATATTTATCAAAACAATAAGATGTCTTTTAGAGATTATTCTATGACTCTTGTTGGTGATATCAATCAACTAACATATGTGAAGGATAGAACAATCTATGCAAATAATAGTAATATTATAATATTGTGGAGAAGATTTGACAAAGTGGTCATATTAGATGCAACCTTTAGATAACAAGGTGAAGGGCCTAAACAAGTTATCTTTCATGACTTGTTATCAAACATGAGGAATACCTATCCAAAAATAGAGATTTAAAAGATTTTTATATCAATAATAGATGGACCCTTACCACCCATTTTAATACAACAATGAATTAGTTGCATTGTGAATATGTATATGTTAAATTCCTTGAATATACCAATTTATTATTATTATTATGTAATCCATTATGATTCCATTATTTATTATTTTTTCATGTTGTTATAATGTGTTGTCATAAATGAGATTTCTATGTTAGCATACCACCACTAGATTACAACTATTCATCAATCATAATAACCATAGTAAGAGGAGGACTCGAGGAAGCAATTTAATCATGATATATTTTATAATTTTGGTTCTATTTCCACCATCATTGCTCTTTGGTGATGTTTTTTTTCAATAATTAATTTTTATCATGATAACTCTAGAATTTACTGTGGTAAATTCTATTTACTAGGGTCGTTACCAAGTGATACCACTAATCAATTTTCTTCTTACATAACTTGTTTGTTGCACTCATTGGTGTATTTGTTTGGTGAAGTATGTTCAATAATTATGTCTTATTGATCTTATATATAGTTTGTGATTACCCCATTATAATATTCCATATCATTTTTTATGTTTCTATTTATGTGTATAGACTTACCGCATAAGAGTAAGGAATAAATAGGTTGAATTTGGTAAATTTTGTATTCATAGTATAATTCAAGTATATTTGACAAGATGGTTACCTATTCCCTTTAGTTAATAGATCATATATACATAGAAGATGGTATTGGTCCTCAAATATTACTTTATTCAATATCTAATAGTCCATGCATAACTTTATTATATCCTTAATTTTTAATTTCATAAAATCAACTATTTAAACAAATTATTGTATTATGAGTTGAGCATAAACAAAATAGTTGTTACCATATGATAGAGAGATTTAAACAGGAATCTGTATCTTAGAATATGGGGTCTAAATTTTAACTCAGCTTTGTAGAGCATCAATATTTTTCTGTTTGGGTTAAGTTATCAAAATTTCCCTTGCATATCTGGCATGTGAGTATTTTTAAAGCAGTGGAAAAAACCAGTGGAGGAATACCTATCCAAAAATAGAGATTTAAAAGCTTTTTATATCAACAATATATGGATCACTACCTCCAAAAGAAAGAAAAATATGTTTATCTTCTACCCATTTTTATGCAACAACTGAATTAGTTGCATTACGAATATGTATATGTTAAATTCCTTGAATATATCAATTTATTATTATTATTATTATGTAATCTATTATGCTTCCATTATTTATTATTTTTTCATGTTGTTATAATGTGTTGTCATAAATGAGATTTCTATGTTAGCATACCACCACTAGATTACAACTATTCATCAATTATAATAACCATAGTAATAGGAGGACTCAAGGAAGCAATTTGATCATGACATATTTTACAATTTTGGTTCTATTTCCACCATCATTGCTCTTTGGTGATGTTGTTTTTCAATAATTCATTTTTATCATGATAACTCTAGAATTTACTGTGGTAAAGTCTATTTACTATTTGGTGGCACAAACCCTTTTACAACATAAAGTCAGCCCATCAACTACACAACTGCCAATGGAAAATAACCAAAAATCCCCTCGATGCAAGACAAATAGTATCCATCCTAGAACCCAATTAGCTACAGTTATCCCTCGTAAAATTTTTTAAGCCTTCATGAACCGCCTGTGGGGGGATCCATCTCTTATCCTCTTCTTTAATGGCACCAAAGTTTACTAGCTTATCTTTTGTTTTGTTACCTTATTTAAAGACATGAACAAATTCAACTTCTTCAAAATGCTTTATAATATCTCTAATATCTTGCACAATGTAATCAATTTTCTAATTATCTTCTCCCTCCTTTTTCAAAATATTAATAATATTCATGGAGTCTCCTTAAAATATAACTTTTTTCACACCTAGATCCTTATCTAGATCTACAACTAGATGTAAAGAATTTACTTCAGCTTTATGACTAGTATTCATTCCCAAAAACTAAAAGGTTACCCCCACTAATATACCCTAATATTTCCTCAAAATTACTCCTACTCTGGCCTTACCTAAGTTACCTTTGGATGCCCCATCAAAATTCAACTTCAACCATTCATATTGGGATGGTTGTTATTTTACATCAACGCTCACCTAAGCATTTGCCTCTCCACTACTAATGGGTTCCAAATTCCATACCTTAATTATTCTAGTATTTTTAGTATTCTCTAGCCTGATAGGGTACATGCTAGACATAACATTCTCCTTTAGAAAATGGGTGATACTTCAAAAATTTCTTTTCTAACATTTTTTTCCTTGTAAAAATTCTCTTGTTCCTCTCTAACCATACTCCCCATACAAAATGAGATTGAATCAGGTTCCAAATTACATTAATACACGGACTAAAAAAGTGGTTCTCGCACTATTGTAACCACAAAACCATATTAGAAGGCATCACCCAATAAATTCCAATCCTATTGATGAGGAGTTGGAAAATGTTTAAAGTGTAAGGATATTTTAAGAAGATGTGTTCTACTAATTCTTGTATATTTTTACATAAACTATAATTATTAGGTAACTAATAATCTATCCTCGTAAGATTATACACTATTAGAATCTTATTCTAAACTACTTTCCAAAGAAAAGTCTCCGGTTTAGGAATAACTATCTTACCCAAAATTCTATTCCAATGGAAACCATTATCTATAGTAGAATCCAGAAGATCATAAGCTATCTTCATGCTGAATTCACCATTTTTAGTCATGCTTAATCTAAGTCGATCACTTGAGGTAATCATTGGAGGATTGTAAATATGAATGATAGTCATTGATACTATTTATTAGAACTTTAACTTCTACTAAGATCTAGATTAGGAGCCATGGGGGTAGTAAAGAATCTATCGTGAAAGGTTTACGTGGGAGAAGAAATATTGTATTTGGTGGTGATAATTTATACAATATAGAAATGATGGTGGTATTTGGTTGTATGGAGTATGAAATAGTGATTATGTCTATGAAACACTAGAGGCAATAGAGAATAATTTGTCTTTTTTATTCTTATCCTATAACATGGCACACTTTAACATAAATGACCTATGACCTAATTTCTCTAATAGAAATAGATAAGATGAGGAATATGATGGTAGTAGTAAAAGTGAAACACCATGACAAAAATGGAAAGAAATGACATATGAAATGAAAGAGAAGTTAGAATGGTGCATGGAAGCAATAACACTAGTTATCTCACATAGGAGGTTATGCCACATGTGTGCAATAGCCACCATTATTTATCCCACATTGGGTATAGTAGGCTCAATACGATCACTATTACTATATTATTGCTAATTCAATTATATTAACATTTTTATTAGAAATTCCTCTTCAATAGGTTATATATTTAATTATTTTCTAACAAGAATTAATACGACTTATGTCATTTTTTGAAATAGCACCTATTTACTAGCTAATGCACATAACCTATGAAAATTTAATAAAATAACTTTGAACAACAACATGAATCATATGTCAAAAAAGTAAGCTTGAAATTTAAGAAATCATGTTATTTCCATATACATATATCTCACAAAATACTCTTTTTATTTATGACTAAAAAATCATTAATTAATGTAAATAAAAATTTAATCTAACATATGATTGTTTGAATTTGGAAAGTTATAGTTGAATTATTTTTTCAAAGTCATACATTTGTATAGAGTTGTCTAATTCAAACTATTTTTGTGCTATTTTGTATGGAATTTGAAGAGATTTTAAATAAGTGATCATACAAAATAATCCAAGAAGTATTGAGGAATATATGACCATGCAAAGACAATCATAAAAACTAGGGTAAAGTTAGGATAATTATTCTAAAATACATCTCATCTATTATGAACCATATCTTTGTGAAGACTTATCTAATTTAGATGATTCTTAAACCAATTTGTATAGAATTTGAAGAGTTTCAAAACGGGTGGTAATGAAATAATTTAGGTAATATTAAGGGTGATATGAATCTTTGAAATCCATCCAAAATAATGGTAGTGACAAATTTTCAAGTCATGAGGAACAAAATTATAGATATCTAACAACCAAGGTTTAGATTATGGGAGGAGAAATAGAGGGATAAGGAATTGATGAGGTTGGATATTCTATATGGGCATAGTAATTTTTAGCTATATTTTATTTATCCCTTCTTTATATAAGAAGTTCTACATTCAAAGTATTATATTTTTTTCAAATAATGTAATTGCTATAGGTTATATCAGTAAATTTAAATAGATATCGAGGTAGAGTTTCCTTCTCATGGACTAGTCTATATCTAAATGATCATAATCATACCTAGTAGTAGAGGTTGGAGGGGACATAATAGATTAGTGATCTTTGTTGCTTACAGATAAGATAATTATTGGTAAATTTAATGGGTCTAGTCCAATGGCTTTGGCTTCAAAAATGAAATTATAGGAGATGGAATTCTCCAAGAGTGATTCTATCATTTCTTTCCTAGGGTTTCTTCCTAACTATTTTTTATTCCTAGGATGAAATAAATAGAATCCTAAAATATTATCTTTGGATTATGGAAAGAGATGGACCCTTCTTTACCCATTGTTATGGAGGCTTTACACCAAAAATATAAATCTATCCTCAGTACTAATTAGGGTCAATATGTGTGGGTTTTCATTGAATTTTAATAAATAGATACCTTCATGGCAATAGGCAATACTCTAGTCAATCGATACAATAAACTACTTAGCATCTTGTATTAAATATAATATTATTTATTTTTAATACAAAATAGTCAATGGATACAATACATTTTATAGCTATTCCATTTTTTTTCTTGCTTCCATTCCATATTGATACTAGAAAATGATATATGATGTAAAATATATGTAATTTTTTATTTTGACTAACTAGTTTCATTTCTTTTTTTTCACTTTAAATAGTGGATATTACATTGATCAACCACATGATTACTACTATGCGTAATAGGCCTAAATATATTAGATAATATCTTCAATTGCTATATATTTGACTTATCAATTCTTTCCAAGGTGTCATGGTTTTTCTTACCTTATCTCATGAAGTATATATACATAAAAATATCTTACCATTAACATTCAACATACATGTTATGTTAAAAAAGCTTCATTTTTATTGCCTGCATCAATAGGAGTTGTAAACTTTAATATATTTATAGAAATTATACATGCATCTCTTAGAATTTCTATAAATGATTTAGATGATTTAGAAGGCCAAGAATTGTAAACTTTTTATGAATAGATAATAAATGTTCATTATATCTTATTGATGTGATTGGGTTTATTGGTACAAAATTATTATAAAATATAGATAGAATTTTTATAACAAATATTTCTCAAAAAAATAAGATGTCTTTTAGAGACTGTTCTATGACTCTTGTTGGTGATATCAATCAACTAACACATGTGAATGATAGAACAATCTATGAAAACAATAGTAATATTATAATATTGTGGAGAATATTTGACAAAGTGGTCATATTAGATGCAACCTTTAGATAACAAGGTGAAGGGCCTAAACAAGTTGTCTTTCATGACTTGTTATCAAACATGAGGAATACCTATCCAAAAATAGAGATTTAAAAGCTTTTTATATCAATAATATATGTATCCTTACCTCCCAAATAAAAAAATATATTTTTATCTTCTACCTATTTTTATGCAACAACTGAATTAGTTTCATTACGAATATGTATATGTTAAATTTCTTGAATATACAAATTTCTTGTATTAATGCTAAACAAAATAGAAATAGGATAGGAACTCAACCTAATGTAAACCATTAATAGCACAAAACCTTTTTATATATTTTAAAAAGATCAATGTTAACAATTAACTTATAGGTGTCTATAAGCCTTGTAAATGGAGTGCTAACCTGAAATTATTTTTATGTTATTTGCACATGTAATAGTAGAAGCAACATGTAGAACATATAATGGGATGGATTGTTAGTAAAGCTTATGAATTGATAACTTGTATCATAGTACTTGTACCAATAAGGTTGTGAGAAACATTAAATAATAATACTATAACAAAATTATGAATGTAAGAAGTAAAGAATATTGTGATGGAGACATGTCATAGTTAAAATTAATAGTAATTATTAAAAACTAGTAATAAAAGTATCGTTGTCATGGTAAATTATCATTTTCAAATGCATTTATCACAAGAAAGTATGTCACACACAATAAAATCTCCAATAATCCAATATAGTCAAAAGTAATTTTGAAAGTAATATGTGGCCATAGGAAAAGTCCAAAAAGAACATCTATAGAAACATATGATATTTTTACCATCTCATGTAATTATAAATATAATAGAATGTAATTATAAATATCATAGAAATAGTACAAAATAAAAATATCTAGAAGCATGTGATGTTTTTTACTATCTTATGTAATTATAAAAATCCTAGAAAAATATCCAAAAAATATACCTAGAATATCTTAGAGTCAAAAAGGAGATCTATAGAAATTATTGCCATGTGTCCATATAGAATTCTTCATATATGTAATATCAATATTCCATGAGCTTATGAATAGGAAATAAATCCCTTATGGGAGCCAAGTTGAATGAGTGTGAGCGCAAGGAAGTAATAGAGAGTCTAGTATGACAATGAGAGATATAAAGCCAAGCTTGTTATAGAAGAGTGTGTCTTTATCCAAGGTATGACCAAGATTCTTAGATAAAGAATGTAAATCATGGTCATTTTTCAAGTCAACAAAATGTGGACGCTCAAAAAGAGGGCCAAAGTTTGGAGTTTTTATTTGTAATAGGGTTCCTATTATTATTATTATTATTATTATTATTATTATGTAATCCATTATGCTTCCATTATTTATCATTGTTTCATGTTGTTATAATGTGTTATCATAAATGAGATTTCTATGTTAGCATACCACCACTAGATTACAACTGTTCATCAATCATAATAACCATAGTAAGAGGAGAACTCAAGGAAGCAATTTGATCATGACATAGTTTATAATTTTGGTTCTATTTCCAACATCATTGCTCTTTGGTGATTTTGTTTTTCAATAATTCATTTTTATCATGATAACTCTAGAATTTACTATGGTAAAGTCTATTTACTAGGGTCGTTACCAAGTGATACCACTAATCAATATTCTTCTTATAGAACTTGATTGTAGCACTCATTGGTGTATTTTTTTGGTGAAGTATGTTCAATAATTGAGTATTTTTTATCTTATATATAGTTTGTGATTACCCCATTATAATATTCCATCTCATTTTTTATGTTTCTATTTATGTGTATCCACTTACCACATAAGAGTAAGGAATAAATAGGTTGAATTTGGTAAATTTGGTATTCATAGTACAATACAAGTATATTTGAGAAGATGGTTACCTCTTCCCTTTAGTTAAATAGATCATCTATACTTAGAAGAGGGTATTGGTCCTCAAATATTACTTTATTCAATATATAATATTCCATGCATAACTTTATTATATCCTTATTTTTCAATTTCATAAAATCAACTATCTAAACAAATTATTGTATTATGAGTTGAGCATAAACAAACTAGTTATTACCATATGATAGAGAGACTCAAACATGAATATATATCTTAGAATATGGGGTCCAAATTTTAACTCAACTTTGTAGAGAATCAATATTGTTCCTGTTTGGGTTAAGTTATCAAAATATCCATTGCATATCTAGCATGTGAGTATTTTTAAAGTAGTGGCAAAAACCATTGTATACTTTGTCTCCTTTGATTGTGCAGTAAATTATTTATCCCAAATACAGTATTTCAAATGTGCATTTTGGTGAATATTGAAAAGGAGTTACCAAGTTCAGTCAAGCTCATTTTACATCTGGGTTGTTGGACTCAATTCATTGAATATGAGAACAAGCCACTATATTTCCAAGCTTGTGGGAAGGGTGGCCATCATAAATATATTTCCCCCCTATAGTTGAAAGTAAAGTCTTTGGTCATTTTGAAATCTAAATAGAGATGGGTTCCTAGAAGACAGTCGGTGGCTTCAAAAGAAAGAAAATTATCTCCTCTCTAAAAGTTTTGTCTGGGCCCCAAGGTGATAGTGAGGATGCCTCTCAGGATAAGGATCTTCTTCCTTCTAACCTCTTGGTAGATGGTGTGGTTTCTAACATCTTCGTTGTTGATGAGGAGCTGACCTGAGAATATCTCAATTGTTTGGAGGGGGTTTTGGAATTTGATCTCCTTGAGAAAGAGGAGGTAAATCCCTCTTCCATTCCCCTAAAAAATTCTTTTGATTTTCTTCCTATGGAGGAGCTCGTTTTGTAGTAGCTAGTGGAGTTTCCATCGGTTTCACTGACCTCTTTGAAGCTAGATAGTCATATACCCTATTTAAAGCTAGTTGCCTCCCCTGGCCCTATGCTTAAGAAGGGCTCCCCATGACCTAATTCAAGAAGCTATTGGTCTTGTACTATTACAGGATTAAAAAGGAAAGTGATATAGGATAAGAAGAGGGAGTGTAGCTCCAAAGAAACTAAGGGGATCCATTCCAGTTTTGATCTGAAGAGAAATTTAAGCATCAAGTGTAGTAGTAGACAACTCAGTTTTGATACATTTATATTCTCCCTTCTTAGGAGTGAGTTGTTGCGGATTACATATTGAGTTGTAAAGCTTTGGTGTATGTTTATCAACCCTAGGTTTTATATTGGGTGTTGATCTTTTGATATTTCCTTGTATCCAGTATTACTAGCCTCTTGTATTTGTTGTTGTTCTTCCTGGTGTTGCATGGGTTTTAGTTTTCTTGGCTTCTAGTTTTGGTCTAGTGGTTTTGGATTTCGAAGTGGTTTCCATTTTGAATTTCTTTTTGGTGGGATTAAAATAAGTAGGTAGGATGTTACGTCTAGTGGAGAATTCTTTAATGTCTATCAAGGGCCCATGCGATGGGGTGTATTTTTATGAGGATAGTTGAGGCTCTTTTGTTGATGTTCTTTCCTAGATTTTGTGGCTATTTATTGCAAGGACTCGTTTGGTTCATAACATCAAATATTGTTTGAGCGAGTTTTTTATTTTTTAAATTTTAAAATCTTCTTTTTAGAGGGATTTCTATGTGGTGGTTAGTGCCATCTATGGTATTTCATTGTAATAATTGTGGAAATATATATCTTCATGAGGATTTGTTGACCCCTTCTTTGGGGTGTCGAATGGGACCTTTGGTGTGAAAGCTTTATTTCTCGTAGGTTGTGTTATTTTTTGGCTAACCCCTTTGTGGTTGTGGGTGGTAAGCCTCTCGCTAGAGTTTAATGTAAAGGTTGTGGGATCCTCTCAAAACCCTCTCCTCAAGATGTTGGTCCCTCTCAAAACTCTCGTTGCTTATTTAATTATCAAAAACAAAATATATAATAAAATTTTATTATTTTATTTTTGAAGTACAACTATGGTAACCACTATTAATAGAATAAATCAATAAATTATTCCCACATGATATTCCCTACCATTAAGCCTTTTTTGGTTTTTAAATTTTATCATGATATTCTCTAAGATAAACTTGTTGATTTAAAACTTTTATTCCCTTTATACTAAGGACTTTACTTTAAAATATACATAAAAATCTTATCATAATGATTCATAGTTATATCTCCCTATCTAACATAATAAAATGGTAAATATAAATATTGGTGATATGATCGACCTCCAACAGTTCCTATCTACATGTTATAACTCAAATTAATCAGTGTAAGTTCACACCAAATGGAAAATGACGTAATTGGATAAGAAATACTTTTTTTAGGAGGTTTTTATTTTCTACGAGTGATAGGGTATTCAGGTGCGAGCGATGTTGAATATTTGGACATGGATATGGTGCTGGATATTGATTTTGTCGATATTTTAAAGCTTTTGAATGGGATAAGTTGTTGTCCCCCTACTTGGGACCTAGGTAAGATCTTTATTCCTCCTTAGGTTGGTTATAGGAATTCCTTCATCCATTTCTCCTTTGTCAATGTGGTGGATGGGAGTAAGGTTAGGGATGTTAATGTCCCTTGTGAAGTTAACTTTGAAGTGAACCAGATTCATATCATGGATTGCATTGTTAATAATATTATTGAAAAGGGGACATGGAATTTGGTGGGATAACTCCAAGGATGAAGGCCAGACTTGGATGCCTTGAAACATTTGACCATTGCAATGTGGTACCTTTGTCGTTCTTTAGATATTGCATCTCTTCCAAGGAACTTCTTTCTAATTAGGCTCAATTATGAATCTAATTCTAGGATCATTCTTGAAGGTGGCACTTGGTTCTTTAGAAAGAGGGATATGTACCTTAGAATATGGGGTTTGAATTTCAACTCAACTTTGTAGAGCATCAATATTGGTCCTATTTGGGTTAAGTTATCAAAATTTCCCTTGCATTTATGACATGTGAGTATTTTTAAAGTAGTGGGAAAAATAATTGGATACTTTATCTCCTTTGATCGTACAACAAATTCTCTATCCTAGATGCAGTATGTTCAAATGTGTATTTTGGCAAATATTGGAAAGGAGTTATCAAGTTCATTCGAGCTCATTTTACATCTGGGTTGTTGGACTCGATTCATTTAATATGAGAAAAAGCCACTACTTTGCCAATATTGTGGAAATGGTGGCCATCATAAATATATGTACCCCCTGTAGTTGAAAGTAAAGTCTTTGGTTCTTTTGAAATCCAAAGAGATATGGATTCCTAGAAGACATTCGGTTGCTTCAAAAGGAAAAAAAATTATCTCCTCTCCAAAAGTTTTGTCTAGTACATAAGGTGATAGGGAGGATACCTCTAAAGATAAGTATCTTCTACCTTCTAACCTCTTAGTAGAGGGTGTGGTTTCCAACCCCTTTGTTGTTGATGAGGAGCTGACCTGAGAATCTCTCAATTATTTGGAGGGGGTTTTAGAATTGGATCTCCTTGAGAAAGAGGAGGTAAATCCCTCTTCCATTCCCTTGCAAAGTTCTTTTGATTGTTTGGCTATGGAGCAGCCCATTATGTAGTAGCTAGTGGAGTTTCCATCGGCTTCGCTGATCTCTTTAAAGCTATATAACCATATACCCTCTTCAAAGCTAGTTGCCTCCCCTAGCCCTATTCTTGATAAGGGCTTCCCATGCCTTAATTCAAGAATCTATCATTCCTGTACTATTATATAATTTAAAAATATAGTGTGATGGGCTAAGAAGAGGGAGTACAACTCCAAAGTAGCTAATGGGGTCCATTCTGGTTTTTATCTAAAGAGAAATTTGGGCATCAAGCATAGTAGTAGACAACTTAGTTTCGATACCTTTAAATTCTCCCTTCTTAGGAGTGAGTTGTTGTGGATTACATATTGAGTTGTAAAGCTTTGGTGTATGTTTATCAACCCTAGGTTTTATATTGGGTGTTGATCTGTAGATATTTCCCTGTATCCAGTATTACTAGCCTCTTGCGTTTGTTGTTGTTCTTCCTGGTGTTGCAGGGGTTTCAATTTTCTTGGCTTCTATTTTTGTTCTAGTGGTTTTGGCTTTCGAAGTGGTTTCCAATTTGAATTTCTTTTTGGTGGGATTAAAATCAGTAGGTAGGATGTTATTTCTAGTGGAGAATTATTTAATTTCTATCAAGGTCCCATGCGTTGGGGGTGTATTTTTATGAGGATAGTTGAGGCTCTTTTGTTCATGTTCTTTTCTAAATTTTGTGGCTATTTTTTGCAAGGGCTCATTTGGTTCATAACATCAAATCTTGTTTGAGCGATTTTTTTATTTTTCAAATTTTAAAATCTTCTTTTTAGAGGGATTTCTATGTGGTGGTTAGTGCCATATGTGGTCTTTCATTGTAATTTTTATGGAAATCTCTACGTCCATAAGGATTTTTTGACCCCTTCTTTGGTGTATCTAATGGGACCTTTGGTATGAAATATTTATTTCTTGTAGGTTGTGTTTTTGGTTGGTTAACCCCTTTGGGGTTGTGGGTGGTAAGCCTCTCGCTAGAGTTTAATGTAAAGGTTATGGGATCCTATCAAAACCCTATCCTCAAGATATTGGTCCCTCTCAAAAGCCTCATTGCTTATTTAATTATAAAAAAATATATATATAATAGAATTTTATTGTCTTCTTGTTGAAGTACAACTATGGTAACCACTATTAACAGAATAAATCAGTAAATTATTCCCACATGATATTCCCTACCATTAATATTTTTTTTAATTTTTAAATATT
The DNA here is from genome assembly GCA_028583015.1 of Wollemia nobilis. NCBI lineage: Eukaryota > Viridiplantae > Streptophyta > Pinopsida > Araucariales > Araucariaceae > Wollemia > Wollemia nobilis. The sequence goes on along the minus strand of JAQPPZ010000594.1, from coordinate 4,334,835 downwards.
ATCACCAACATGCATCTTCTCCTAGTTTGATTGATAATTAGAGGAAAATATAAATTAAAAAAATATTTTAAATGTAATGTAAAAGAGTTATACTTTCCATTTTCAAATACAAATTACATAAATATATTAAATTATGTATTTTTAGTAGAGGTTGTTCTTATCTTGCTTTATTAAGAGAGTGATATGTAAGGATAATTTCATATGAGTATCTAGACAAAATATTGTATGAGTATATATTCTACACAAAGAGATCTAGGATACAATATCATTTTCATAATATTTTACATTATCATAACTTATTGAGATGACATATGATTGGTGGCATCAAAAATCAATAAAATTTTGTATCTCTTACATTGAATTAAGATAGACCAATAAACCTAATACAAGGATAGGACTTATAATTTTTCTAATTTTAAATTTTTGTGGTTGACTAAGGTAAGAGTTTATTTTTTCTTTCAAAAATATATTTTTTTATTAGGATAAAAACAAGATTTTGAAAGGGCAAAAACCCTTTTAAAACATAAATTCAACCCATCAACTACACAACTGCCAAGGGAAAATAACCAAAAATCCCCTCGATGCAAGACAAATAGTATCCATTCTAGAACCCAATTAGCTACAGTTATTCCTCATGAACTTTCTAAGTCTTTATGAACAACCCGTGGGGGGATCCATATCCTATCCTCTTCTTTAATTGCACCAAAGTTTACCAGCTAGTATCTTGATTTGTTACCTTATTTAAAGACATGAACAAAGTCAACTTCTTCAAAATGCTTTATAATATCTCTAATATCTTACACAATGTAATCAATTTTCTAATTAGCTTCTCCCTCATTTTTCAAAATATTAATAATATTCATGGAGTCTCCTTCATATATAACTTTTTTAACACCTAGATCCTTATATAGATCTACAACTAGATGTAAAGCATTAACTTCAACTTTATGACTAGTATTCATTCCCAAAAACTTACAGGTTACTACCACCAATCTACCCTAATATTTCCTCAAAATTGCTCCTACTCTGGCCTTACCTGAGTTACCTTTGGATGCCCCATAAAAATTCAACTTCAACCATTCATCTTGGGATAGTTTTCATTTTACATCAATGCTAACCTAAGCATTTGCCTCTCCACTACTAATGGGTTCCAAATTCCATGCCTTAGTTATTCTAGTATTTTTAGTATTCTCTAGCTTGAAAGGGTACATGATAGATATAACATTCTCCTTTAGAAAATAGGTGATACTTCAAAAATTTCTCATTGCTAACCTTTTTTCCCCTCTAAAAATTCTCTTGTTCCTCTCTAACCATACTCCCCACACAAAATGAGATTGAATCAAGTTCCAAATTACATTAATACACGGACTAAAAAAGTGGTTCTCGCACTGTTGTAACCACAAAACCATATTAGAAGGCATCACCCAATAAATTCCAATCCTATTGATGAGGAGTTGGAAAATGTTTAAAGTGTAAGGATATTTTAAGAAGATGTGTTCTACTAATTCTTGTATATTTTTACATAAACTATAACTATTAGGTAACTGATAATCTATCTTTGTAAGATTACACACTATTAGAATATTATTCTAAACTACTTTCCAAAGAAAAGTCTCTGGTTTAGGAATAACTATCTTACCCAAAATTCTATTCCAATGGAAACCATTATCTATAGTAGAATCCAGAATATCATAAGCTATCTTTATCTTGAATTCACCATTCTCAGTTATGCTCAATCTAAGTGGAACACTTGAGGAAGTCATTGGAGGATTGTAAATATGGAAGGATAGTCATTGATAGTATTTATTAGAAATGTAACTTCTACTAAGATCTATATTAGGTGTTGAGCAAGGTGCAGCAGGAGTATTGTCATTGTTGTCAACACAGTCAGTTAGATCTAATGATGCAGTGGAAAGGCAGTTCAAAAGCCATTCAGATGCAGAGGATAGGAGTTCTAAGGTTATTCAGAGTATGTACAGTGAGTTTCCAAGAAGACCATAGTGGCCCATTTGCAAAAGATCATAGAAAAAGACAAGAAAACTGTCACGATATCGCGACATGTTTTCTGTCACGATTTCGTGACATATCGAAGGAGAGAGAAAATGCTGGCAAAAATGTCATGATATCGTGACATATCAAAGGAGAGAGAAAATGCAGGTAAAATTGTCGCGATTTCATGACATGTTGGAAGAGAAGAAGGCAAGTTGGAAAACTATCGCGATTTCGCGACATGTTCGAAGCAGAGGCGCAAGCAGGGAAAACTATCACGATTTCACGACATGTTGGAAGAGAAGAAGGCAAGCAAAAAAATTGTCACGATTTCATGACATGTTGGAAGCAAAGAAGCCAAGTAGAAAAACTGTCGTGATTTCGTGACAAGTTGGAAGCAAAGAAGGCAAAGGGAAAAACTGTCACGATTTCGCGACATGTTCAGAGAGAAGGTGCAAGCAAAGAAAACTGTCGTGATTTCATGACATGTTTCAGGGAGAAGGAGCTCACAAAGAAAAGTGTCACGATTTCATGATAATTTGCAAGAGAGACAGTACGGATGAAAAAGTGTCACGATTTCGTGACATGCTGTAGAGTTCGAAGAGAGAACTGTCACGATTTTGTGACATGCTACAGATGAAAATGTTCCAAGTGAGAACTGTCACGATTTCATGACATGCTACAGAAGAAAGAGTTCCAAGTGAGAATTGTCATGATTTCATGACATGCAGTAGAAGAAAATGCTCCAAGTGAGAACTGTCGTGATTTTGCGATGAGTTGCAAAGAAAGCGTACGAAAGTTGAAAGCATCGCGATTTCACGATAGGTTGAAGAGAAAGCGTACGGATGCAGAAAGTGTCACGATTTCATGACAGGTTGAAGAGAAAGCTTACGAATGCATAAAGTGTCACGATTTCATGACAGATTGAGATGGCAGCGTACAATTTTAGAAGTGTCACGATTTCATGATAGAAACATAAAGCGGGTATTCAATAGAAGTGTCATGATTTCATGATAGAAACATAAAGCAGGTCTTCAACAGGAGAAGTGTCATGATTTCATGATAGAAGTGAAGACGAAGTCTACAGAGGCAGAAGTGTCACGATTTCACGACATGCTGAGTTTTCGCTAGTACAAGCCAAGAAAAGAGACAAGGAGGCGAAAGTGTCACGATTTTGTGACATGCTATGTTTTCATGGGTACAAGCCAAGAAAAGAAGTATGGCAGTAAAAGTGTAGCAATATCGCTTGATAGGAAGGTGTAGCGATTTCGCTACATGTTGTATTCTCGCGGGCCAAAATTGAGAGAAAGCGTACAGAGGAAAAAGTGTCGTGATATCACGACATGTTGTGGTTTCGCGGTGACAGGAACAAAAAGAAGCCACAGAGTCAGATAATTTGAAGCCGACGAAGACCGATGATAGTCGACAGAAATTAGGGTTTGCAGCCGATGCAAATTAGGGTTTTCATAGCTGACTAAGTTTGATTTTTCATCATGATATTTCTAATATAAAAGGAGGGCAGTTTGGAGTTTTGAAGTATCGATTGTGTGAGTGATATCTGTCTGCAGTGCAAAAAGTGAGCGAGTCATGTCGAATCGAGCTAAGTGCAAAGTTAGAGCGCACAGAGAGCAGAGAGCATAGAGGGCAGAGAAGATCGTTCGGTTGTAACGGCACAGACTGTGCGAAGTGTGAGTATAGAGAAAGCAGAGTGTGCAAGAGTGCACAAAAGGCAAAGTTGATCATAGAGCTCGGCTACAGCAGTACCGTAGATGCGAGTGTCTTGCAAACTGTAAGCTCTAGACCAGTCAGGGTCTTGTGAAAGCAAAGGTATTTTTTTGTAACATTTATAGATTTAGAATTGCAGTCCAAGTTGTTGCTTGGCATCTGGAGTTGGTGCTCCTTTCTATTGGTGTAGATAAATCAGGGGTTGGTGCTCCTTCCAGTTGGTTCTGGTAAATCAGGGGTTGGTGCTCCTTTCTGTTGGTGCAGATAAATCAGGGGTTGGTGCTCCTTCCAGTAGGTGTTGGTAAATTTGCTGTAAAATTGATTGCTTTGCTAAGGTTGGATTTGGATGGTAGTCCAAGCAGTCAATTTTTGAGGAGTAGCCACATTGGTGAACCTCGTTAAAATCTTGCGTTGTGTGATGCTCTCTTGTTATAATTGCTATATCTATTTTTAAGTTTGCATTACTTCAGCATTAAGAATTATAGATTTAAGATTTTAATTAGCTACACTGATTCACCCCCCTCTCAGTGCCATTGTAAGTTTAACAATTGGTATCAGAGCCAAGTACCTGTTCAAGCTTAACCGGCTAGGGTGATCTTGGATTTAACACAATGGCAGGTGGTGAAGGCTTCTCATCAAATAGAGCACCAATGTTTGATGGATCTAATTACGCATACTGGAAAGTCAGGATGCAGGTATATCTCTATGCTTTGGGATACGACATCTGGGACTCAGTACGTAGTGGATACACAGATCCCATCACTGCTCCAAAAGAGGCTGAAGAAAAGAAACTATATGAAAATAACTCAAAAGCAAAGAATGCTATCATGAGTGGATTAGTAGACAGTGAACTGGCTAAAGTCATAAACTATAAAACGGCAAAAGAAATCTAGGACAAACTAAAGAGCATTCATGAAGGAGACCATAAGATCAAGGAAGCCAAGTTACAAATACATCGAGCTCAGTTCGAAGCTTTAAGGATGAATGACAATGAGAACGTAGAGGGATACATGTTGAGAGTTAATGAAGTCACAAATGCAATGAGAGGACTCGGTGATGACATAAGTGACTCTGCTATCATGAAAAAGGTATTAAGATCTCTTCCTCATAGATTTTATTCTAAAGTCTCTACGATAGAAGAAGCAAAAAATCTAAATTTCTTTAGTATGGATGAGTTGCATGGTTCTTTGACTGCTTATGAGATGAGAATAGGAAGAGCTAAACCCACAGACCGAGAAGCGGCCTTCAAAGCCATTAAAAATAAAAATGCAAAACAAGAAACTGAGGAAGAAGAGACATCAGATGAAGAAGAAGCTAACTTCGTTAGAAAACTAAAGAAAGGAAAAGGAAAATACAGAGGAAAGCTACCTTTTAAATGTTTCAACTGTGGAGGTGTCGGGCATTTTGCGACTAAATGTCCTCTGAATGAAAAGAACAAAAATGATGAAGGATCACACCAAGAGAGAAGTGATTGGAAGAAGAAAACAAACTTCAGAAAAGGCAACTTCAAAAAGAAAAGCTTCATCTCAAGGAATGCCAGTTCATCTGAAGACAACTCGAGTGAGGATTCTGAAGAAGAAACAGGTGAAGCTCTTTTCATGGCTTTTGAAGAAGAAGAATAAAAAAAAGTAGAAGGAGTAATCTGTGAGGTTTGTGGTAAAAAATCTGAGGCTGAGGTTGATCTAGAAGGTGAGTTGACCTCTGCACTTGAAGAATGGAAAATAGAGAAGAAAAAGAATAAGAAACTTTCAAAGAGGCTTGAGGATGCAAACAACATCATAACTAGTTTGAAAGTACAGATAGAAGAATACAAGAAGATAACCAAAGAGCTTGAAATTCAGATTACCATGAAAATAGATGTCTGCTACAAACTAGAAGAAGAGAATGTTAATTTACAGATGCGGATAGCAGAGTTGGAGCGTAAAATTAGTTGTTATCACAAACGCGAAGAAAGCTCTATGAAATTGGATAAGATTTTAAATGACCAAAGACCTACAGGCACCAAATTTGGTCTGGGCTTCATCGAAGGAGAATCTTCAAATGGTTCTAAGGCCAGAAATGTAGAACCTATAAAAATTGAAGATAAGAAATAGGTTGATAAAGGTAAAATGACTCATGACGTTAATACCATGCACAAAAAGAATATTGATAATGATGGATTCACCAAGGTCACGCATCAAAGAAAGAGAAGATTCATGGCCCCTACGACAGCATGGCAAAGACCATCACCCAGGTTCAATTATCCTTTTTTTGGTTTCTGTTTTAAATGCAATGGTTATGGTCATAAGATTGCAGACTGCAAATATAATGTAGGTCCAAGAAAATTCACAAGTAGAAATGCTTTTTCACCTCTGATGAATTATACAGTAGAATGCTTTAACTGTCATAATTTTGGACACATTGCAAGAAATTTTCGAAGTGCTTTTACTTCAAATCACTTTCAGGAAAGAAAATTCCAATCAAATAGGATGAAACTAAATAGAAAACTTCCTGAAAAACATGCACGAGATACTAAAAAAGGAAAATCAAAATTAGAGCCCAATACGGTAGTCAAAACAGAATGGAAACAGAAAGAGCAGCTTAAGGAATCCCTGATAGTGCAAACAGCTTTCAAAGCACAGAATAAACATGTACCATGGATACTTGACAGTGGATGCTCAAGTCATATGACAGGTGATAAAAAAAAATTTGAAAAGTTTCAGAAATATGAAGGTGGTTCAGTAAAATTTGGGAATAATGATGGAGCTCAGATAGTAGGGAAAGGTTCAGTTAAGATTATTAATGGAAAAATCAAGTCAGAAGAAGTGTTGTTCGTGGATGGTCTAAAACATAACTTGTTGAGTGTCAGTCAAATCTGTGACAAAGGACATGAAGTAGTTTTTAAGAAGCAAGGCTGTGAAGTTAGAAAAACAAATAGTGGAAAACTGATAGCAACTGGGTCAAGGACTGTTGGCAACCTATACACGCTTTCAGAGAATTCAGAGGGAGCCTGTTTCATCGGTCAGGAAGAACAAAATTGGTTGTGGCACAAGAGGCTCGGTCATATCAATTTTGATAATCTGGTTAAAATCAGCTCAAAAGGGGCAGTGAGAGATATTCCCACTATCAGCAAACCTTCAAATAGCATTTGTGCCTCATGTCAGAAGGGGAAGCAAACTAGAGTCACATTCAAAGCAAAAGAGTACAATACAAGCAAACCATTGGAACTAATACATACTGATTTATGTGGACCTATGAGAATGCAAAGCATAAATGGTGATAAATACTTTATGTTGTGTATTGATGACTATTCCAGAATGACATGGGTATACTTCTTGAAGCAGAAAATAGAAGCCTTTGAAATGTTCAAGTCTTTCAAACACCACGTTGAGAATGAAACAGGAAAGAGGATCAAAAACTTAAGATCAGATAGAGGAGGAGAATTCATTTCAGCTGAGTTTATAGAGTACTATGATAAATATGGCATTAGGAGACAGTTTTCAGCAGCCAGGACACCTCAGCAAAATGGTGTGGTAGAAAGAAAAAATAGGACAGTACAGGAAATGGCCCGGACTATGTTGACTGAGAGCAGAGTAGTAGATATATTTTGGAAAGAAGCAGTCCATACTGCTGTGTACATTCAAAATAGGTACATGCTGAGAACACATGAAAACAAAACTCCTTATGAGTTGTGGTTCTACAGAAAGGCAACAACAAAACATCTCAGAGTTTTTGGCTGTAAGTGTTTCATCAAAAGAACTGAAGATAATCTTGGTAAATTTGAAGATAGAGCAGATGAAGGTATTTTTGTTGGCTATTCACCATCAAGCAAAGCCTACAAATGCTACAACAAAAAGCTAAGGAAAATTGTGGACAGTGCCAGTGTTACATTTGATGAAGGTAGGGAAAGTGTAGTTAGCAATGAAGAAAACTACCCAATTTATGAAGAAGTTTTTGAAGGAGATGAGGAAGACAAAACTGAACAGAATCAAAAGAATGTCTCAGATGATTTAAATTATGATTCAGAAGAGGAAGAAAATAAGAAATTCAAAACAGGCAGCTGGCAGAAAAACCATCCTAGAGAGCAAATAATTGGAGACCCCACAGCTGGTGTGCAAACAAGAAGAAAAGCAGTAAGTAATTACTCTCTTTTATCCAGTATTGAGCCCAAAAATATTGATGAAGCAAGCAAATATGAAAGTTGGATGAAGGCTATAGATGAAGAATTAGATCAGATTGAGAAAAATAAAACTTGGGAGTTGGTACCTAGACCTGCAAACAAGAATGTAATCGGTACTAAATGGATTTTTTGAAACAAACTGAATGAAGACGGATAGGTAATCAGAAATAAAGCAAGATTGGTATGTAAAGGTTATGCTCAAGTAGAAGGTATTGATTTTGAGGAAACTTTTGCACCTATAGCAAGACTTGAGGCAATTAGAATGTTTTTGGCCTTAGCAGTTTACAAGAACTTCAAAGTTTATCAGATGGATGTAAAATCAGCTTTTTTAAATGGGAAACTTGAAGAAGAGGTTTATATTGAGCAGCCAGATGGTTTTCAACTTGGTGATGATCCCAACTTGGTTTGCAAGTTGAAGAAAGCTTTATATGGATTAAAACAGGCACCCCGAGCATGGTATGCAAGGCTAGACAACTATCTCACTCATCAAGGGTTTAAGAAAGGTATGGTGGACAGCAATTTGTATGTCAAAATAGAAAATGGACATCTTATTGTTCTTGTTGTATATGTAGATGATATCATATTTGGCAGCAGCAAAGATGAGTCTTGCAGAGACTTAGCAGATAAGATGCAGAAAGAATTTGAAATGTCTATGATTGGTGAACTGTCTTACTTTCTTGGGTTACAAGTTAATCAGAATGAGAAGGGCATATTTATTTCCCAAATCAAATATGTGAAAGAGATGTTAAAAAGGTTCACAATGGAGGATTGTAAGCCAGTGAGCACTCCCATGATGATAGGCTACAAGTTGAGCAAGGATGACAAATCTCCACTTGTTGATCAAACCACATACAGATCTATGATTGGGAGCTTACTGTACCTGACAGCTACCAGACTAGATATTTTGCAGGCAGTTTGCATGGTCGCTCATTTTTAGGCTAATCCCAAGGAGACTCACGTGACAGTGGTAAAGAGGATTTTTCGGTACCTCAAGGGTACTATGGAGTATGGGTTATGGTATCCGAAAGGCAAGGACTTCACTCTTATTTCATATTTAGATGCAGATTGGGCAGGATGTGTCAATGACAGAAAGAGTACCAGTGGAGGTGCATTCTATCTTGGAGACAGGTTGGTCGCATGGCACAGTAAGAAACAAGAGTCAGTTTCTTTATCAATAGCAGAGGCAGAATATATTGCAGCAACAACATGTTGTACGCAAGTTTTGTGGATGAAACAAACTCTGAAAGATCTTGGTATTAACTTCAGTGAGCCAATATCAGTTAAGTGTGACAACACCAGTGCAATTAACATCTCTAAGAATCCAGTAATGCATTCACGGACAAAACACATTGCTATCAGATATCATTTTTTGAAAGAGAAAGTTGTTGAAGGTGAGGTTAAGCTGGATTTTGTTCCAACTACAGAACAAGTAGCAGATATTTTCACAAAACCATTGCCCAAGGAAGTGTTTGAGTATCTTTGAAACAAATTGGGAGTGGTCACACTTCCCAAGAATTGACTAGCTATAGGGATCACTTTCTCAGGGGGAGCATTTGAGTATTTGATTATTCTGTTGCTCATAATCATAATTTGTGCTAAGTGCAACAAATTGTGCCTGAGAATGTTGTGCATGGACTCAGGGGGAGTCTACAGTAGCCCTTTGGTATTATTGACAAAGGGGGAGAAGAGTTACAGGAAATTACACATGTGTTGCCAACAATTCCAAAGGGGGAGATTGTTGAGCAAGGTGCAGCAGGAGTATTGTCATTGTTGTCAACACAGTCGATTAGATCTAATGATGTAGTGGAAAGGCAGTTCAAAAGCCATTTAGATGCAGAGGATAGGAGTTCTAAGGTTATTCAGAGTATGGACAGTGAGTTTCCAAGAAGACCATAGTGGCCCATTTGCAAAAGATCATAGAAAAAGACAAGTAAGAAAACTGTCACGATATCGCGACATGTTTTCTGTCGCGATTTCGCGACATATCGGAGGAGAGAGAAAATGCTGGAAAAAATGTCACGATATCGTGACATATCAAAGGAGAGAGAAAATGCAGGTAAAACTGTCACGATTTCGTGACATGTTGGAAGAGAAGAAGGCAAGTTGGAAAACTGTCACGATTTCATGACATGTTCGAAGCAGAGGCGCAAGCAGGGAAAACTATCACGATTTCGTGACATGTTGGAAGAGAAGAAGGCAAGCAAAAAAATTGTCGTGATTTCGCGACATGTTGGAAGCAAAGAAGCCAAGTAGAAAAACTATCATGATTTCACGACAAGTTGGAAGCAAAGAAGGCAAAGGGAAAAACTATCACGATTTCGTGACATGTTCAGAGAGAAAGTGCAAGCAAAGAAAACTGTCATGATTTCGTGACATGTTTCAGGGAGAAGGAGCTCACAAAGAAAAGTGTCACGATTTCGTGACAATTTGCAAGAGAGACAGTATGGACGAAAAAGTGTCACGATTTCGTGACATGTTGTGGTTTCGCGGTGACAGGAACAAAAAGAAGCCACAGAGTCAGATAATTTGAAGCCGACGAAGACTGATGACAACCGACAGAAATTAGGGTTTGCAGTTAACGCAAATTAGGGTTTTCATAGCTGACTAAGTTTGATTTTTCATCATGAGATTTCTAATATAAAAGGAGGGCAATTTGGAGTTTTGAGGTATCGATTGTGTGAGTGATATCTATCCATAGTGCGAAAAGTGATCGAGTCATGTCGAATCGATCTAAGTGCGAAGTTAGAGCGCACAAAGAGCAGAGAGCGCAGAGGGCAGAGAAGATCGTTCAGTTGTAACGATGTAGACTATGTGAAGTGTGAGTACAGAGAAAGCATAGTGTGCAAGAGTGCACAAAAGGTGAAGTTGATCATAGAGCTCGGCTACAGCAGTACCGCAGATGTGAGTGTCTTGCAAACTGTAAGCTCTAGACCAGTCAGGGTCTTATGAAAGCAAAGGTATTTTTTTGTAACATTTATAGATTTAGAATTGTAGTCCAAGTTTTTGCTTGGCATTTGGATTTGGTGATCCTTTCTTTTGGTGCAGATAAATCAAGGGTTGGTGCTCCTTCCATTTGGTGCTGGTAAATCAGGGGTTGGTGCTCCTTTTTTTTGGTGTAGATAAATGAAGGGTTGGTGCTCCTTCCAGTAGGTGCTGGTAAATTTGCTGTAAAATTGATTGCTTTGCTAAGGCTGTATTTGGATGGTAGTCCAAGCAGTAAATTTTTGAGGAGTAGCCACATTGGTGAACCTCGTTAAAATCTTGCATTGTGTGATGCTCTCTTGTTATAATTTCTATATCTATTTTTAAGTTTGCATTACTTCAGCATTAAGAATAATAAATTTAAGATTTTAATTAGCTACACTGATTCACCCCCCCTCTCAGTGCCATTGTAAGTTTAACATTAGGAGGTGTGGGGTAGTAAATAATCTATCGTGAAAGGTTTGCGTGGGAGAAGAAACATTGTATTTTGTGGTGACAATTTATACAATTTAGAAATGGTGGTGGTATTCGATTGTATGGAGTATGAAATAGTGATTATGTCTATGAAACACTAGAGGCAATAGAGAATAATTTGTCTTATTTATTCTTAGCCTATGCCATGGCACACTTTAACATAAATGACCTATGACCTAATTTCTCTAATAGAGATAGATAAGATGTGGAATATGAAGGTAGTAGTAAAAGTGAAACACCATGACAAAAATGGAAAGAAATGACATATGAAATGAAAGAGAAGTTAGAATGGTGCATGAAAGCAATAACACTAGTCATATCACATAGGAGGTTATGCCACATGTGTGCAATAACCATGATTATTTATCCCACATTGGGTATAGTAGGCTCAATACGATCACTATTACTATATTATTGCTAATTCAATTATATTAACATTTTTATTAGAAATTCCTCTTCAACAAGATATAAATTTAATTATTTTCTAACAAGAATGAATACGATTTATGTCATTTTTATAAATAGCACCTATTTACTAGCTAATGCACATAACATATGAAAATTTAATAAAATAACTTTGAACAACAACATGAATCATATTTTAACAAAGTAAGCTTGAATTTTAAGAAGTCATGTTCTTTCCATAAACAGATATCTCACAAAATACTCTTTTTATTTATGAATAACAAATCATTAATTAATGTAAATGAAAATTTAATCTAACATATGATTGTTTGAATTTTGAGAGCTATAGTTGAATTATTTTTTCAAAGTCATACATTTGTATAGAGTTGTCTAATTCAAACTATTTTTGTGCTATTTTGTATGGAATTTGAAGATATTTTAAATAAGTGGTCATACAAAATAATCCAAGAAGTATTAGGAACATATGACCATGCAAAGACAATCATTAAAACTAGGGTAAAATTAGGATAATTTTTCTAAAATACATCTCATTTGTTATGAACCATATCTTTGTGAAGACTTATCTGATTTAGATGATTCTTAAACCAATTTGTATAGAATTTGAAGAGTTTCAAAATGGGTGGTCATGAAATAATTTAGGTAATATTAAGGGTGGTATGAATCTTTGAAATCCATCCAAAATAAGGGTAGTGACAAATTTTTAATTCATGAGGAACAAAATTATAGATATATAACAACCAAGGTTTATATGATGGGAGGGGAAATGGAGAGATAAGGAATTGATGAGGTTGGATATTCTATATGGGTATAGTAATTTTTAGCTATATTTTATTTATCTCTTATTTATCGAAGAAATTAAACATTCAAATTATTATATTTTTTTCAAATAATGTAATTGCTATAGGTTATATCAGTAAATTTAAATAGATATCAAGGTAGAGTTTCCTTCTCATGGACTAGTCTATATCTAAATTATCATAATCATCCCTAGTAGTATAGGTTAGAGGGGACATCATAGATTAGTGATCTTTGGTGCTCACAAATAAGATAATTGCTGGTAAATTTAATGGGTCTAGTCCAATGGCTTTGGCTTCAAAAATGAATTGATAGGAGATGGAATTCCCCAACATTGATTCTATCATTTCTTTCCAAGGGTTTCTTCCTAACTATTTTTTATTCCAAGGATGAAATAAATAGAATCCTAAAATATTATCTTTGGATTATGGAAAGAGATGGACCCTTATTTACCCATTGCTATGGAGGCTTTACACTGAAAAATATAAATCTATCCTCAGTACTAATTAGGGTCAATATGTGTGGGTTTTCCATTGAATATTAAGAAATAGATACCTTCATGGCAATAGGCAATACTCTAGTCAATCAATACAATAAACTACTTAGCATCTTGCATTAAATATAATATTATTTCTTTTTAATACAAAATAGTCAATGGATACAATACATTTTATAGCTAGACCATTTTTTTGCTTGCTTCCATTCCATATTGTTACCATAAAATGATATATGATGGAAAATACATTTAATTTTTTATTTTGACTAACTAGTTTCATTTCCGTTTTTTCACTATAAATAGTGGATATTACATTGATCAACCACATGATTACTAGTATATGTAATAGGCCTAAATATATTAGATAATATCTTCAATTGCTATATATTTGACCTATCAATTCTTTTCAAGGTGTCATGGTTTTTTCTTACCTTATCTCATGGAGTCTATATACGTAAAAATATCTTACCAATAACATTCAACATACATGTTATGTTAAAAAAGCTTCATTTTTATTGCTTGCATCAATAAGAGTTGTAAACTTTAATATCTTTATAGAAATTATACATGCATGTCTTAGAATTTCTATAAATGATATAGATGATTTATAAGGCCAAGCATTGCAAACATTTTATGAATAGATAATGAATGTTTATTATATCTTTATTGATGTGATTGGCTTTATCGGTACAAAATTATTATAAAATATAGATAGAATTTTTATAACAAATATTTCTCAAAACAATAATATGTCTTTTAGATATTGTTCTATGACTCTTGTTGGTGATATCAATCAACTAACACATGTGAAGGATAGAACAATATATGCAAACAATAGTAATATTATAATATTATGGAGAATATTACCTTTAGATAACAAGGTGAAGGGCCTAAACAAGTTGTATTTCATGACTTGTTATCAAACATGATGAATACCTATCCAAAAATAGATATTTAAAAGCTTTTTATATCAATAATAGATGGATCCTTACCTCCCAAACAAAGAAAAATATTTTTATCTTCTACCCATTTTTATTGAACAACTGAATTAGTTGCATTATGAATATGTATATGTAAAATTCCTTGAATATACCAATTTATTATTATTATTATGTAATCTATTATGCTTCCATTATTTATTATTTTTTCATGTTGTTATAATGTGTTGTCATAAATGAGATTTCTATGTTAGCATACCACCACTAGATTACAACTATTCATCAATCATAATAACCATAGTAAGAGGAGGACTCAAGGAAGCAATTTTATCATGACATATTTTATAATTTTGGTTCTATTTCCACCATCATTGCTCCTTGGTGATGTTGTTTTTCAATAATTCATTTTTTATCATGATAACTCTAGAATTTACTGTGGTAAAGTCTATTTACTAGGGTCATTACCAAGTGATACCACTAATCAATCTTCTTCTTATAGAACTTGTTTGTTGCACTCATTGGTGTATTTTTTTGGTAAAGTATGTTCAATAATTATGTCCTATCTATCTTATATCTAGTTTGTGATTACCCCATTATAATATTCCATCTCGTTTTTTATGTTTCTATTTATGTGTATACACTCACCACATAAGAGTAAGGAATAAATAGGTTGAATTTGGTAAATTTGGTATTCATAGTACAATACAAGTATATTTGAGAATATGGTTACCTCTTCCCTATAGTTAAATAGCTCATATATACTTAGAAGAGGGTATTGGTCCTCAAATATTACTTTATTCAATATCTAATAGTCCATGCATAATTTTATTATATCCTTATTTTTCAATTTCATCAAATCAACTATTTAAATAACTTATTGTATTATGAGTTGAACATAAACAAACTAGTTATTACCATTGATAGAGAGATTCAAACAGGTATCTGTATCTTAGAATATGAGGTCCAAATTTTAACTCAGCTTTGTAGAACTTCAATATTGTTCCTGTTTGGGTTAAGTTATTAAAATTTCCCTTGCATATCTGGAATGTGAGTATTTTTAAATTAGTGGCAAAAACCATTGGAGACTTTGTCTACTTTGATCGTACAATAAATTCTTTATCCCAAATACAGTATGGTCAAATGTACATTTTGGTGAATATTGAAAAGGAGTTACCAAGTTCAGACGAGCTCATTTTACATCTGGGTTATTGGACCAAATTCATTGAATATGAGAACAAGCCACTACCTTGCCAAGCTTGTGGGAAGGGTGGCCATATTAAATATATTTACCCCCTACAGTTGAAAGTAAAGTCTTTGGTTCTTTTGAAATCTAAAGAGAGATGTATTCCTAGAAGACAGTCAGTGGATTCAAAAGAAAAAAAATTATCTCCTCTCCAAAAGTTTTGTCTAGGCCCCAAGGATATAGGAAGGATGCCTCTCACGATAAGGATCTTCTGCCTTCTAACCTCTTGGTAGAGGGTGTGGTTTCCAACATATTCAGTTATGATGAGGAGCTGACCTGAGAATATCTCAATTGTTTGGAGGGGGTTTTGGAATTTGATCTCCTTGAGAAAGAGGAGGTAAATCCCTCTTCCATTCCCCTAAAAAATTCTTTTGATTGTTTAGCTATGGAGGAGCCCATTTTGTAGTAGCTAGTGGAGTTTCCATTGGCTTCACTGATCTCTCAGAATCTATATAGCCCTGTACCCTCTTAAAAGCTAGTTGCTTCCCTTGGCCCTATTCTGGAGAAGGGCTCACCATACCCTAATTCAAGAAGATATTAGTTTTATACTATTACAGGATTTAAAAGGAAAGTGGTATGGGCTACGAAGAGGGAGTGCAGCTCCAAAGTAGCTAAGGGGATCCATTCTAGTTTTGATCTGAAGATAAATTTGGACATCAAGCATAATAGTAGACAACTCAATTTTGATACCTTTAAATTATCACTTCCAAGGAGTGAGTTGTTGCAGATTACATATTGAGTTGTAAAGCTTCGATGTATGTTTATCAATGATAGGTTTTATGTTGGGTGTTGATCTCTAGATATTTCCTTATATTCAGTCTTACTGGCCTCTTGTGTTTGTTGTTGTTCTTCTTGGTGTTGCAGGGGTTTTAGTTTTCTTGGCTTATAGTTTTGGTCTAGTGGTTTTGGATTTCGAAGTGGTTTCCATTTTAAATTTCTTTTTAATGGGATTAAAATCATCAGGTAGGATGTTACGTCTAATGGATAATTCATTAATTCCTATCAAGGGCCCATATGATGGGGGTGTATTTTTATGAGGATATTTGTTGATGTTCTTTCCTAAATTTTGTGGCTATTTTGTACAAGGGCTTGTTTGGTTCATAACATCAAATCTTGTTTGAGCGAGTTTTTCCTTTTTAAATTTCAAAATTTTCATTTTAGAGGGATTTCTATGTGGTTGTTAGTGTCATCTGTGGTCTTTAATTATAATTTTTGTGAAAATATCTACCTCCATAAGAAGTTGTTGACCCCTTATTTAGGGTGTCAAATGGGACCTTTGGTGTGAAAGCTTTATTTCTCATAGGTTGTGTTATTTTTTGGCTAACCCCTTTGTGGTTGTGGGTGGTAAGCCTCTCGCTAGAGTTTAATGTAAAGGTTGTGGGATCCTATCAAAACCCTATCCTCAAGATATTTGTCCCTCTCAAAAGCCTCATTGCTTATTTAATTATAAAAAACAAAATATATAATAGAATTTTATTGTCTTCTTGTTGAAGTATAACTATGGTAACCACTATTAACAAACTAAATCAATAAATTATTCCCACATGATATTCCCTACCATTAAGCCTTTTTTGGTTTTTAAATTTTATCACCAACATTCATCTTCTCCTATGAGTTGAGACATAAACCATACTATGTTACCCTCCTCAATGAAGTTTAAAATATTGAAATACTTTGTCATCTCATTGACCGATGCCCTGACTCTATTTAAGAGGTTTTTATTATCTTAATTTAGCAATATGATCTTATTAATATACTTGGATATCTCTATCTCTGGCTAATATTTCTTATTCAGTCATTGGTCCTTATGGTCTTATTCTAGTTGAGTGAGATTTTGTTCATTATAATTATCATTTTTACCTATAAAAATGAGTCTTATAATGAATATTCCCTATCCATATCATTCTCTTCATGTCCATTTGATCATTCTTGACATTTTTTCTAATGGATAAACACTATATCCCTTTATCTTTTATCTCTTGCACCCTAAATGTCATGAATTTATTTTATACACTTGACTTTATGCATTTTTACTCTGCATTTTAAATTCTATAATTATTTTCATGTATTTCTTTTTCATATTTTACTTCATGCAATTTAGATATTTTATATTAGAGGTTTAAATGATTAAAGTAAGGAGTTTTTCTTAATCCAAAGGTTTGATAATTCATTTTAAAAATACCTCCAACCTTGTTGAAACTTGACAAACCTTGTGAACCACTCACATAGGGCAAAAAAAAATGAAAATCTATATATGCTTTGAGGAAAATCTCATTAAAATAAATATTTAGGTATTTTATGTTGCACTAATCATTTTTGGAGCTTTCTAATCCTATTACACATATAATTAGAGGCATGTAACTTATAAAGGTGAAAAAATTAGCTATAGTTACCCCCAAATATTTAGTTTTATTACAAGTAATTAATTTCACTCGAGGTAACTCAAGGGTAAAATATTGTTATAAATAGGGACCTAGGACCCTTACTCTATTCATATTTTGGTGATAAAAATTAAAGCTACCCTCTATGAAATCCATATTATGCTTTGTACTCATAATATTTTAAGAAATTACAAAGTCCTTAAACGCATGATGGTTGAGTAGAGAACTTCTAGCCCATCTTATCTTTTGTGTATCAATTTCATAATCAAATGAATAGATGAAAACTAATGTTATCTAATTTCTCATGTGTTAATTGATCACATGTTATCCTTACTATGGTGTAACATAAATATTTTATTTTATCTCTTGCACTCTAAACTTAATAAATTTACTTTATGCACTTGACTTTATGTATTTTGATTCCACATTGTAAATTTAATAATTATTTTCATGTACTTATTTTATTCATTTTGCTTCATGAAATTTAAATAGTTTATATTAGAGGTCCATATGAGGAAATAAGTGATCAAACCTTCATCTAGAAGTCTATGGAAGTATTTTTAAAACATATCCAACCTTGTTGAAACTCATCACAACACTTAAATTACAAGTCATGCCAATTTCCTATGTCAATACTACTTAAAAGAAAAAGCTTCATATGTATACCCAAATATGTGTTTTCATAGATATTTTATTTTTTTTTCAAAAATCCATAAGATTAAATATAGATCAAGAGAATGGGATCAAAAAGAAGATTTAAAAATGAGGGGAGGACTCTGGTCCCTCCCTTGCTCCCCCTCCCATGGCTCCTAGTTCCTGCCCAGTCCCTGGCTCAACCCAGGTCATCCCTCCCGGGGAGTGGTTGTTTACAGATGATCTCCTGGTGGGAGATCCTTCTCCACTATTTGTGCCCCTCCCAGTCGGCTAGGGTTTCCTTGGTTGTTTTTTCGGACTGGTGCTTCCCAGGGATCCCTGTTTGGTTGGGGATCCCTTCCATTTTTCCCTCAGGCTTCCCCCTGGGGTTTTTTGCAGGTTATTCGTGTGGATATGGTCTCCTACGTTTCTCGGTGTGGTGGAGGTGACGGTTTAGGGTTTGGACAGCTTCCCCCTTTTTTCTTGTGAATCTTCGATAGGCGCTGTGCTTGGACGGGATTCTTGGTCCCTGCTGCTGGGATCCTCTTCTGTTTTCCCAGGGCAGGTTCCTTGTGGTGCATCTCTCTGGTCACTTCCTAATGGGTTGGATCCTCTCTGTGCTGGCTGTCGGCTTCCTGTAGGATGGCTCTCACCGAACGGAATGCTTTCCAGGTGGGCGGATGGTTTCTCCATAAGGCGGGATCCGCAAAATCTGCCAATTTTCCCGCGAGGTGGGATCATTTCTTTTCTACTGGTTTCCCGGATGGTGGGATTTCCCTGTTGCTTCCCGCTAGGTGGGACTGTTTGTGGTGGTTTTGACTACTTCCCACGAGGCGAGATTTTATTGTAACGGTTTTTCTTTGCTTCCTACTGGGCGGGATCTTCTTGATGTTGGTTTTTGGCTACTCCTCGCTGGGCGGGATCTCCAAAACTACTTTATTTCTTATTTGTTTGTTTCCCGCTGAGAGGGATTGTTTCATGCTTACTGTTACCGCTAGGCGGGATTTCTTTTTTTGTTTTCAGTTTCAAGGGATTGATGCCCTAGGCCCATTGCTTATGTAATCAGGTTTTGGGATCCTTGTTAAAACCCGCTGTAAATACAAACACTACTTACCAAAAAAAAAAGAAGATTTAAAAAATGTTACATTTGGATTCTAGATATGTTATAATATTTAACACATGGTAAGAGATCACAAAGTGAAAGGCTTGAGAAAGAGATAAAATATTTTGAAAAGGAGAAAAATGAAAAAATGACAGAAGAGGAAGATATTAAATTATAAACCAACCCATATCAAGGATTTTCCACTCCCAAAAAATATGTTAAAGAAAATTCATTTTGCATTATTAAATGGTGAAGGTATGATATGAAGGCTACTTTTATAGGCAAGAAAAATATAATATATTAATGCAAATCCAAATTCTTTTATTCATGGTTTTTTTATATAAATATTAAAATATTTGATGAGACACAACTTTTCACATGTCTTTATATATAAATTTTCATAAAGTTATATTGTGATGGAGACATCTCATAGTTAAAATTAATAGTAGTTATTAAAAACTAGTAATAAAAGTATCGTTGTCATGGTAAATTATCATTTTCAAATGCATTATCACAAGAAGGTATGTCACACATAATAAAATCTCCAATAATCCAATATAGTCAAAAGTACTTTTGAAAGTAATATGTGGCCATAGGAAAAGTCCAAAAATAACATCTCTAGAAACATATGATATTTTTACCAGCTCATGTAATTATAAATATAATAGAATGTAATTATAAATATCATATAAATAGTACAAAAGAAAAATATCTAGAAGCATGTGATATTTTTTACTATCTTATGTAATTATAAAAATCCTAGAAAAATATCCAAGAAATATACCTAGAATATCTTAGAGTCAAAAAGGAAATATATTGAAAATTTTGCCATGTGTCCATATAGAATTCTTCATATATGTAATATCAATATTCAATGAGCCTATGAATAGGCAATAAACCCCCTATGGGAGCCAAGTTGAATGAGTGTGAGCTCAAGGAAGTAATAGAGAGTCTAATATGAGAATGAGAGATATAAAGCCAAGCTTGTTATAGAAGAGTTTGTCTTTATCCAAGGTATGACCAAGATTCTTAGATTAAGAATGTAAATCATGGTCATTGTTCAAGTCAACAAAATGTGGATGCTCAAAAAGAGGTCCAAAGTTTGGAGTTTTTATTTGTAATAGGGTTGCTATTATTATTATTATGTAATATATTATGCTTCCATTATTTATTATTTTTTCGTGATGTTATAATGTGTTGTCATAAATGAGATTTCTATGTTAGCATACCACCACTATATTACAACTATTCATCAATCATAATAACCATAGTAAGAGGAGAACTCAAGGAAGTAATTTGATCATGACATATTTTATAATTTTGGTTCTATTTCCATCATCGTTGCTCTTTGGTGATTTTATTTTTCAATAATTCATTTTTATCATGATAACTCTAGAATTTACTGTGGTAAAGTCGATTTACTAGGGTCGTTATCAAGTGATGCCACTAATCAATCTTCTTCTTATAGAACTTGATTGTTGCACTCATTGGTGTATTTTTTTGGTGAAGTATGTTCAATAATTGTGTCTTCTTGATCTTATATATAGTTTGTGATTACCCCATTATAATCTTCCATCACTTTTTTTATGTTTCTATTTATGTGTATACACTTACCGCATAATAGTAAGGAATAAATAGGTTGAATTTGGTAAATTTGGTATTCATAGTACAATACAAGTATATTTGAGAATATGGTTACCTCTTCCCTATAGTTAAATAGCTCATATATACTTAGAAGAGGGTATTGGTCCTCAAATATTACTTTATTCAATATCTAATAGTCCATGCATAATTTTATTATATCCTTATTTTTCAATTTCATCAAATCAACTATTTAAAAAACTTATTGTATTATGAGTTGAGCATAAACAAACTAGTTATTACCATATGATAGAGAGACTCAAATAGGGATCTGTATCTTAGAATATGAGGTCCAAATTTTAACTCAACTTTGTAGAGCATCAATATTGTTCCTATTTGGGTTAAGTTATCAAAATTTCCATTGCATATTTGGCATGTGAGTATTTTTAAATTAGTGGCAAAAACCATTGGATACTTTGTCTCCTTTGATCGTACAATAAATTCTTTATCCCAAATATAGTATGGTCAAATGTGCATTTTGGTGAATATTGAAAAGGAGTTACCAAGTTCAGACGAGCTCATTTTATATCTGTGTTGTTGGACTCAATTCATTGAATATGAGAACAAGCCACTATCTTTCCAAGCTTGTGGGAAGGGTGGCCATCATAAATATATTTACCCCCTATAGTTGAAAGTAAATTCTTTGGTTCTTTTGAAATCTAAAGAGAGATGTATTCCTAGAAGACAGTCGGTGGATTCAAAAGAAAAACAATTATCTCCTCTCTAAAATTTTTGTCTGGGCCCCAAGGTGATAGTGAGGATGCCTCTCAGGATAAGGATCTTCTGCCTTCTAACATCTTGGTAGAGGGTGTGGTTTACAACCTCTTCATTGTTGATGAGGAGCTGACCTGAGAATATATCAATTGTTTGGAGGGGGTTTTGGAATTTGATTTCCTTGAGAAAGAGGAGGTAAATCCCTCTTCCATTCTCCTGCAAAATTATTTTGATTTTTTGCATATGGAGGAGCTCATTTTGTAGTAGCTAGTGGAGTTTCCATTGGCTTCACCGACCTATTTGAAGCTAGATAGTCATATACCCTCTTTAAAGCTAGTTGCCTCCCCTGGCCCTATTCTCGAGAAGGCATCCCCATGCCCTAATTCAAGAAGCTATCGATCTTGTACTATTATAGGATTTAAAAGTAAAGTGATATAGGATAATAAGAGGGAGTGTAGCTCCAAAGCAACTAAGGGGATCCATTCTAGTTTTGATCTGAAGAGAAATTTGGGCATCAAGAGTAGTAGTAGACAACTAAATTTTGATACCTTTAAATTATCCCTTCTTAGGAGTAAGTTGTTGCGGATTACATATTGAGTTGTAAAGCTTTGGTGTATGTTTATCAACCCTAGGTTTTGTGTTGGGTGTTTATCTCTAGATCTTTCCTTGTATACAGTCTTACTAGTCTCTTGTGTTTGTTGTTGTTGTTCCTAGTGTTGCATGGTTTTCAGTTTTCTTGGAGTCTAGTTTTGTTCTAGTGGTTTTGGCTTTCGAAGTGGTTTCCATTTTTAATTTATTTTTGGTGGGATTAAAATAAGTAGGTAGGATGTTACGGCTAGTGGAGAATTCTTTAATGTCTATCAAGGGCCCATACGATGGGGGTGTATTTTTATGAGGATAGTTGAGGCTCTTTTTTTGATGTTATTTTCTAAATTTTGTGGCTATTTATTGCAAGGGTATCATTTGGTTCATAACATCAAATCTTGTTTGAGCAAGTTTTTCCTTTTTAAATTTCAAAATTTTCATTTTAGAGGGATTTCTATGTGGTTGTTAGTGTCATCTGTGGTCTTTAATTATAATTTTTGTGAAAATATCTACCTCCATAAGAAGTTGTTGACCCCTTATTTGGGGTGTCGAATGGGACCTTTGGTGTGAAAGCTTTATTTCTCATAGGTTGTTTTGTTGGTTGTTTAAAACCTTTGGGGTTGTGGGTGATAAGCCTTCGGCTGGAGTTTAATGTAAAGGTTGTGGGATCCTCTCAAAACCCTCTCCTCAAGATGTTGGTTCCTCTCAAAACTCTCGTTGCTTATTTAATTATCAAAAACAAAATATATAATAAAATTTTATTATTTTATTTTTGAAGTACAACTATGGTAACCACTATTAACAGAATAAATCAGTAAATTATTCCCACATGATATTCCCTACCATTAAGCCTTTTTTGGTTTTTAAATTTTATCATGATATTACCTAAGATAAACTTGTTGATTTAAAACTTTTAATTCCCTTTATACTAAGGAATTTACTTTAAAATATACATAAAAATATTATCATAATGATTCATAGTTATATCTCCCTATTTAACATAATAAAATGGTAAATATTATGATTGGTGATATGATCGACCTCCAACAGTTCCTATATGCATGTTATAACTTGAATTAATTAGTGTAAATTCCCACTAAATGGAAAATGACGTAATTGGATAAGAAAGACTTTTTTAGGAGGTTTTTATTTTCTACGAGTGATGTGGTATTCAGGTGTAAGCGATGTTGAATATGTGGACATGGATCTGGTGCTGGATATTGATTTTGTCGATATTTTAAAGCTTTTGAATGGGATCAATTGTTGTCCCCCTACTTGGGACCTAGGCAAGATATTTATTCCTCCTTAGGTTGGTTATAGAAATTCCTTCCTCCCTTTCATCTTTATCAATGTGATGGATGGGACTAAGGTTAGGGATGTTAATGTCCCTTGTGAAGTTAACTTTGAAATGAACCAGATTCATATCCTGGATTGCATTGTTAATAATATTATTGAAAAGGGGACATGGAATTTGGTGGGAAAACTCCAAGGATGAAGGCCAGACTTGGATGCCTTGAAACATTGGACCATTGCAATGTGATACCTATGTCATTATTTAGATATTGCATATCTTCCAAGGAACTTCTTTCTAATTAGGCTCAACTATGAATCTAATTCTAGGAGTATTCTTGAATGTGGCCCTTGTCTTCTTAGAAAGAGGGATCTATATCTTAGAATATGGGGTCCAAATTTTAACTCAGCTTTCTAGAGCATCAATATTGTTCCTTTTTGGGTTAAGTTATCAAAATTTCCCTTACATATCTAAAATGTGAGTATTTTTAAAGTAGTGGCAAAAACCATTGGAGAATTTGTCTCCTTTGAACATACAATAAATTATATATCCCAAATACAGTATGTTAAAATGTGCATTTTGGTGAATATTGAAAAGGAGTTACCAAGTTTAGTCGAGCTCATTTTACATCTGGGTTGTTGGACTCAATTCATTTAATATGATAAAAAGCCACTACCTTGCCAAGATTGTGGAAAGGGTGGCCATCATAAATATATTTACCCCCTGTAGTTGAAATTAAAGTCTTTGGTTCTTTTGAAATCCAAAGAGAGATGGATTCCTAGAATACAGTCCGTTGCTTCAAAAGGAAAAAAAATTATCTCCTCTCCAAAAGTTTTGTCTAGGACATAAGGTGATAGGGAAGATGCCTCTCAAGATAAGTATCTTCTACCTTCTAACCCCTTAGTAGAGGGTGTGGTTTCCAACCTCTTTTTTGTTTATGAGGAGCTGACTTGAAAATATCTAAATTTTTTGGAGGAGGTTTTGGAATTGGATCTCCTTGAGAAAGAGGAGGTAAATCCCTCTTCCATTCCCCTACAAAGTTCTTTTGATTGTCTGGCTATGGAGGAGCCCATTTTGTAGTAGCTAGTGGATTTTTCATCGACTTTTTTGATCTTTTTGAAGCTATATAACCATATACCCTCTTCAAAGCTAGTTGCCTCCCCTAGCCCTATTCTTGATAAGGGCTTCCCATGCCTTAATTCAAGAAGCTATCGATCCTGTACTATTATAGAATTTAAAAATATAGTGGGAGGGGATAAGAAGAGGGAGTACAACTCCAAAGTAGCTAAGGGAGTCCATTCTAGTTTTGATCTAAAGAGAAATTTGGGCATCAAGCGTAGTAGTAGACAACTTAGTTTCGATACCTTTAAATTCTCCCTTCCTAAGAGTGAGTTTGTATGGATTACATATTGAGTTGTAAAGATTTGGAGTATGTTTATCAACCCTTGGTTTTATATTGATTGTTTATCTGTAGATATTTCCTTGTATCCAGTATTACTAGCCTCTTGCGTTTGTTGTTTTTCTTCCTGGTGTTGCAGGGGTTTCAATTTTCTTGGCTTCTAGTTTTGTTCTAGTGGTTTTGGCTTTCGAAGTGGTTTCCAATTTGAATTTCTTTTTGGTGGGATTAAAATCAGTAGGTAGGATGTTATGTCTAGTGGAGAATTCTTTAATTTCTATAAATGTCCCATGCGCTGGGGGTTTTATGAGGATAGTTGAGGCTCTTTTGTTCATGTTCTTTTCTAAATTTTGTGGTTATTTTTTACAAGTGCCCATTTGGTTCATAACATCAAATCTTGTTTGAGCGATTTTTTTATTTTTCGAATTTTAAAATATTATTTATAGAGGGATTTCTATGTGGTGGTTAGTGCCATATGTGGTCTTTCATTGTAATTTTTATGGAATCCTCTACGTCCATAAGGAGTTTTTGACCCCTTCTTTGTGGTATCTAATGGGACCTTTGGTATGAAATATTTATTTCTTGTAGGTTGTGTTGTTGGTTGGTTAACCCCTTTGGGGTTGTGGTTGGTAAGCTTCCAGCTAGATTTTAATGTAAATATTGTGGTATCCTCTCAAAACCCTATCCTCAAGATGTTGGTCCCTCTCAAAACTTTCATTGCTTATTTAATTATCAAAAAAAAAATATATAATAAAATTTTATTGTCTTCTTGTTGAACTACAACTACGGTAACCACTATTAACAAAATAAATCAATAAATTATTCGCACATGATATTCCCTACCATTAATATTTTTTTATTTTTAAATATTATCACCAACATGCATCTTCTCCTAGTTTGATTGAGAATTAGAGGAAAATATAAATTAACAAAATATTTTAAATGTAATGCAAAAGATAATTATACTTTCCATTTTCAAATACAAATTACATAAATATATTAAATTATGTATTTTTAGTAGAGGTTGTTCTTATCTTGCTTTATTAAGAGAGTGAGATGTATGGATAATTTCATATGAATATCTATACAAAATATTGTATGAGTATATCTTCTACACAAAGAGATCTAGGATACAATATCATTTTCATAGTATTTTACATTATCATAACTTATTGAGAGGACATATTCTTGGTGGTATCAAACATAAATAAAATGTTGTATCTCTTACATTGATTTAAGATAGACCAATAAACCTAATACAAGGATAAGACTTATAATTTTTATAATTTTAAATTTTTGTGGTTGACTAAGGTAAGAGTTTATTTTTTCTTTCAAACATATTTTTTTTATTAGGATAAAAACAAGATTTTGAAAGGGCACAAAGCCTTTTACAACATAAAATTAACCCATCAACTACACAACTACCAAGGGAAAATAACCAAAAATCCCCTCGATGCAAGACAAATAGTATCCATCCCAAAACCCAATTAGTTGCAGTTATCCCTCATGAACATTCTAAGTCTTTATGAACAACCCGTGGGGGGATCCATATCCTGTCCTCTTCTTTAATGGCACCAAATTTTACCAGCTAGTCTCTTGGTTTGTTACCTTATTTAAAGACATGAACAAAGTCAACTTCTTCAAAATGCTTTATAATATCTCTAATATCTTACACAATGTAATCAATTTTCTAATTAGCTTCTCCCTCCTTTTTCAAAATATTAATAATATTCATGGAGACTCCTTCAAATATAACTTTTTAACACCTAGATCCTTATCTAGATCTACAACTAGATGTAAAGCTTTAACTTCAGCTTTATGACTAGTATTCATTCCCAAAAACTTACAGGCTACCCCACAAATCTACCCTAATATTTCCTCAAAATTCCTCCTACTCTGGCCTTACCTAAATTACTTTGGATGCCCCATAAAAATTCAACTTCAACCATTCATCTTGGGATAGTTTTCATTTTACATCAATGCTAACCTAAGCATTTGCTTCTCCACTACTACTGGGTTCCAAATTCCATGCCTTAGTTATTCTTGTATTTTTAGTATTCTCTAGCTTGATAGGGTACATGATAGATATAACATTCTCCTTTATAAAATGGGTGATACTTCAAAAATTTCTCATTGCTAACCTTTTTTTCCCTCTAAAAATTCTATTTTTCCTCTCTAACCATACTCCCCACAAAAAATGAGATCGAATTAGGTTCCAAATTACATTAATACAAGGACTAAAAAATTTGTTCTCACACTGTTGTAACCACAAAATCATATTAGAACGCATCAACCAAGAGATTCCAATTCTATTAATGAGGAGTTGGAAAATATTTAAAGTGTAGGGACATTCCAAGAAGATGTGTTCTACTAATTCTTCTATATTTTCACATAAACTACAACTATTAGGTAACTGATAACCTATCTTCGTAAGATTATATACTATTAGAATCTTATTATAAACTACTTTCCAAAGAAAAGTTTCCATTTTAGGAATAACTCTCTTACCCAAAATTCTATTCCAAGGGAAACCATTATCTATAGTAGAATCCAGAAGATCATAAGCTATCTTCATGCTGAATTCACCATTTTCAGTCATGCTTAATCTAAGTCGATCACTTGAGGAAGTCATTGGAGGATTGTAAATATGGAAGGATAGTCATTTATAGTATTTATTAGAACTGCAACTTCTACTAAGATCTAGATTAGGAGGTGTGGGGGTAGTAAAGAATATATCGTGAAAGGTTTGCGTGGGAGAAGAAACATTGTATTTGGTGGTGACAATTTATACAATGTAGAAATGATGGTGGTATTTGGTTGTATGGAGTATGAAATAGTGATTATGTCTATGAAACACTAGAGGCAATAGAGAATAATTTGTCATATTTATTCTTAGCCTATACCATGGAACACTTTAACATAAATGACCTATAACCTAATTTCTCTAATAGAAATAGATAAGATGAGGAATATGAAGGTAGTAGTAAAAGTGAAACACCATGACAAAAATGGAAAGAAATGATATATGAAATGAAAGAGAAGTTAGAATGGTGCATGGAAGCAATAACACTAGTTATCTCACATAGGAGGTTATGCCACATGTGTGCAATAGCCACCATTATTTATCCCACATTGGGTATAGTAGGCTCAATACGTTCACTATTATTGCTAATTCAATTATATTAACAATTTTATTAGAAATTCCTCTTCAACAGGTTATATATTTAATTATTTTCTAACAAGAATGAATACGATTTATGTCATTTTTTGAAATAGCACCTATTTACTAGATAATGCACATAACATATGAAAATTTAATAAAATAACTTTGAACAACAACATGAATCATATGTCAACAAAGTAATATTGAAAGTTAAGAAGTCATGTTCTTTCCATATAGAGATATCTCACAAAATACTCTTTTTATTTATGAATAACAAATCATTAATTAATGTAAATGAAAATTTAATCTAACATATGATTGTTTGAATTTTGAGAGCTATAGTTGAATTATTTTTTCAAAGTCATACATTTGTATAGAGTTGTCTAATTCAAACTATTTTTGTGCTATTTTGTATGGAATTTGAAGATATTTTAAATAAGTGGTCATACACAATAATCCAAGAAGTATTGAGAAATATATGACCATGCAAAGACAATCATAAAAACTAGGGTAAAGTTAAGATAATTTTTCTAAAATACATCTCATCTGTTATGAACCATATATTTGTGAAGACTTATCTGATTTAGATGATTCTTAAACCAATTTATATAGAATTTGAAGAGTTTCAAAATGGGTGGTCATGAAATAATTTAGGTAATATTAATGGTGGTATGAATATTTGAAATCCATCCAAAATAAGGGTAGTGACACATTTTCAAGTCATGAGGAACAAAATTATAGATATCCAACAACCAAGGTTTAGATGATGGGAGGGGAAATGGAGAGATAAAGAATTGATGAGGTTGGATATTCTATATGGGTATAGTACTTTTAGTTATATTTTATTTATCCATTATTTATCTAATAAGTTATACATTCAAATTATTATATTTTTTTCAAATAATGTAATTGCTATAGGTTATATCAGTAAATTTAAATAGATATCAAGGTAGAGTTTCCTTCTCATGGACTAGTCTATATCTAAATGATCATAATCATCCCTAGTAGTATAGGTTAGAGGGGACATCATAGATTAGTGATCTTTGTTTCTCACAAATAAGATAATTTATGGTAAATTTAATGGTCTAGTCCAATGGATTTGGATTCAAAAATGAATTGATAGGAGATGGAATTCCCCAATATTGATTCTATCATTTCTTTCCAAGGGTTTCTTCCTACCTATTTTTATTCCAAGGATGAAATAAATAGAATACTAAAAGACTATATTTGAATTTTGGAAAGAGATGGACCCTTATTTACCCATTACTATGGAGGCTTTACACCTAAAAATATAAATCTATCCTCATTACTAATTAGGGTCAATATGTGTGGGTTTTCCATTGAATTTTAAGAAATAGATACCTTCATGGCAATAGGCAATACTCTAGTCAATCGATACAATAAACTACTTAGCATCTTGCATTAAATATAATATTATTTATTTTTAATACAAAATAGTCAATGGATACAATACATTTTATAGCTAGACCATTTTTTTGCTTGCTTCCATTCCATATTGTTACTAGAAAATGATATATGGTGGAAAATACATTTAATTTTTTATTTTGACTAACTAGTTTTATTTCTGTTTTTCACTTTAAATAGTGGATATTACATTGATCAACCACATGATTACTACTATACGTAATAGGACTAAATATATTAGATAATATCTTCAATTGCTATATATTTGACCTATCAATTCTTTTCAAGGTGTCATGGTTTTTTCTTACCTTATCTCATGGAGTATATGTACATAAAAATATCTTACCAATAACATTCAACATACATGTTATGTCAAAAAAGCTTCATTTTTATTGCTTGCATCAATAGGAGTTGTAAAATTTAATATCTTTATAGAAATTATACATGCATGTCTTAGAATTTCTATAAATGATATAGATGATTTATAAGGCCAAGCATTGTAAACATTTTATGAATAGATAATGAATGTTCATTATATCCTTATTGATGTGATTGGCTTTATTGGTACAAAATTATTATAAAATATAGATAGAATTTTTATAACAAATAATTCTCAAAACAATAATATGTCTTTTAGAGATTATTCTATGACTCTTGTTGGTGATATCAATCAACTAACACATGTGAAGGATAGAACAATCTATGCAAACAATAGTAATATTATAATATTGTGGAGAATATTTGACAAAGTGGTCATATTAGATGCAACCTTTAGATAACAAGGTGAAGGGCCTAAACAAGTTGTCTTTCATGACTTGTTATCAAACATGAGGAATACCTATACAAAAATAGAGATTTAAAAGCTTTTTATATCAATAATAGATGAATCCTTACCTCCCAAACAAAGAAAAATATTTTTATCTTCTACCCATTTTTATTCAACAACTGAATTAGTTGCATTACGAATATGTATATGTTAAATTCCTTGAATATACCAATTTATTATTATTATTATGTAATATATTATGATTCCATTATTTATTATTTTTTCATGTTGTTATAATGTGGTGTCATAAATGACATTTCTATGTTAGTATACCATCACTAGATTACAACTATTCATCAATCATAATAACCATAGGAAGAGGAGGACTCAAGGAAGCAATTTTATCATGACATATTTTATAATTTTGGTTCTATTTCCACCATCATTGCTCTTTGGTGATGTTGTTTTTCAATAATTCATTTTTATCATGATAACTCTAGAATTTACTATGGTAAATTCTATTTACTAGGGTCGTTACCAAGTGATACCACTAATCAATCTTCTTATAGAACTTATTTGGTGCACCCATTGTTGTATTTTATTGGTGAAGTATGTTCAATAATTGTGTCTTATTGATATTATATATAGTTTTTTACTACCCCATTATAATATTCCATCTCATTTTTCATGTTTCTATTTATGTGTATACACTTACCGCATAAGAGTAAGGAATAAATAGGTTGAATTTGGTAAATTTGGTATTCATAGTACAATACAAGTATATTTGAGAAGGTTTTTGCCTCTTACCTTTAGTTAAATAGATCATCTATACTTAGAAGAGGGTATTGGTCCTTAAATATTACTTTGTTGAATATCTAATAGTCCATGCATAACTTTATTATATCCTTATTTTTCAATTTCATCAAATCAACTATTTAAATAACATATTGTATTATGAGTTGAGCATAAACAAACTAGTTATTACCATATGATAGAGAGATTCAAATAGGGATCTGTATCTTAGAATATGGGGTCCAAATTTTAACTCAGCTTTCTAGAGCATCAATATTGTTCCTTTTTGGGTTAAGTTATCAAAATTTCCCTTACATATCTAAAATGTGAGTATTTTTAAAGTAGTGGCAAAAACCATTGGAGAATTTGTCTCCTTTGAACATACAATAAATTATATATCCCAAATACAGTATGTTAAAATGTGCATTTTGGTGAATATTGAAAAGGATTTACCAAGTTTAGTCGAGCTCATTTTACATCTGGGTTGTTGGACTCAATTCATTGAATATGAGAACAAGCCACTACCTTGCCAAGGTTTTGGGAAGGGTGGCCATCATGAATATATTTACCCCCTATAGTTGAAAGTGAAGTCTTTGGTTCTTTTAAAATCTAAAGAGATATGGATTCCTAGAATACATTCGATGGCTTCAAAAGAAAAAAAATTATCTTCTCTCCAAAATTTTTGTCTAGGCCCCAAGGAGATAAGGAGGGTGCCTCTCACGATAAGGATCTTCTGCCTTCTAACCTCTTGGTAGAGGGTGTGGTTTTCAACATCTTCATTGTTGATGAGGAGCTGACCTGATAATATCTCACTTGTTTGGAGGGGGTTTTGGAATTTGATCTCCTTGAGATAGAGGTAAATCCCTCTTCCATTCCCCTGCAAAATTCTTTTTATTGTTTAGCTATGGAGGAGCCCATTTTATAGTAGCTAGTGGATTTTACATTGGTTTCACTGAGATCTCAAAAGTTATATATCCCTATACCCTCTTCAAATCTAGTTTCTTCCCTTGGGCCTATTCTTGAGTAGTGTTCCCCATACCCTAATTCAAGAAGATATTAGTTTTATACTATTACAGTATTTAAAAGGAAAGTGGTATGGGCTAAGAAGAGGGAGTGCAGCTCCAAAGTAGCTAAGGGGATCCATTCTATTTTTGATCTAAAGAGAAATTTGGGCATCAAGAGTAGTAGTAGACAACTAAATTTTGATACCTTTAAATTATCCCTTCTTAGGAGTGAGTTGTTGCAGTTTACATATTGAGTTGTAAACCTTCGGTGTATGTTTATCAACGGTAGGTTTTATGTTGGGTGTTGATATCTATATATTTCCTTGTATCCAGTATTACTGGTCTCTTGCGTTTGTTGTTGTTCTTCCTGGTGTTGTAGGGGTTTTAGTTTTCTTGGCTTATGGTTTTGGTCTAGTGGTTTTTGCTTTCGAAGTGGTTTCCATTTTGAATTTCTTTTTGGTGGGATTAAAATCAGTAGGTAGGATGTTACGTCTAATGGATAATTCATTAATTCCTATCAAGGTCCCTTTATCTTTTATCTCTTGCACTCTAAATGTCATGAATTTATTTTATATTATGCATTTTTACTCTGCATTTTAAATTCTATAATTATTTTCATGTATTTCTTTTTCATATTTTACTTCATGCAATTTAGATATTTTATATTAGAGGTTTAAATGATTAAAGTAAGGAGTTGTTCTTAATCCAAAGGTTTGATAAATAATTTGAAAAATACCTCCAAACTTGTTGAAACTTGACAAACCTTGTGAACCACTCACATAGGGCAAAAAAAATGAAAATCTATATATGCTTTGAGGAAAATCTCATTAAAATAAATATTTAGGTATTTTAAGTTGCACTAATAATTTTTGGAGCCTTCTAATCTCGTTATACATATAATTAGAGGCATGTAACTTATAAAGGTGCAACAATTAGCTATAGTTACCCCCAAATATTTAGTTTTATTACAAGTAATTATTTTCACTCGAGGTAACTCAAGGGTAAAATATTGTTATAAATAGGGACCTAGGACCCTTACTCTATTCATATTTTGGTGATAAAAATTAAAGCTACCCTCTATGAAATCCATATTATGCTTTGTACTCATAGGGTTTTAATAAATTATAGTCCTTAAACGCATGATGGTTGAGTAGAGAACTTCTAGCCCATCTTATCTTTTGTGTATCAATTTCATAATCAAATGAATAGATGAAAACTAATGTTATTTAATTTCTCATGTATTAATTGATCACATGTTATCCTTACTATGGTGTAACATAAATATTTTATTTTTACTCTTGCACTCTAAACTTAATAAATTTACTTTATGCACTTTACTTTATGTATTTTGATTCCACATTGTAAATTTAATAATTATTTTCATGTACTTATTTTATTCATTTTGCTTCATGCAATTTTAATAGTTTAGATTAGAGGTCCATATTAGGAAATAAGTGATCAAACCTTCATCTAGAAGTCTATGGAAGTATTTTTAAAACATATCCAACCTTGTTGAAACTCATCACAACACTTAAATTACAAGTCATGCCAATTTCCTATGTCAATACTACTTAAAAGAAAAAGCTTCATATGTATACCCAAATATGTGTTTTCATAGATATTTTTTTTTTTTTTCAAAAATCCATAAGATTAAATATAGATCAAGAGAATGGGATCAAAAATAAGATTTAAAAAATGTTACATTTGGATTCTAGATATGTTATTAGATTTGACACATGGTAAGAGATCACAAAGTGAAAGGCTTGAGAAAGAGAAAATATTTTGAAAAGGAGAAAAATGCAAAAATAACACAAGAAGAAGATATTAAATTATAAACCAACCCATATAAAGTATTTTCCACTCCCAAAAAATGTGTTAAAGAAAATTCATTTTGCAATACTAAATGGTGAAGGTATGATATGAAGGCTACTTTTATAGGCAAGAAAAATATAATATATTAATGCAAATCCAAATTCTTTTATTCATAATTTTTTTATCACAACTTTTCACATGTCTTATATATAACTTTTCATAGAGTTATATTGTGATGGAGACATGTCATAGTTAAAATTAATAATCATTATTAAAAACTAGTAATAAAAGTATCATTGTCATGGTAAATTATCATTTTCAAATGCATTATCACAAGAAGGTATGTCACACATAATAAAATCTCCAATAATCCAATATAGTCAAAAGTACTTTTGAAAGTAAAATGTGGCCATAGGAAAATTCCAAAAAGAACATCTCTAGAAACATATGATATTTTACCATCTCATGTATTTATAAATATAATAGAATGTAATTATGAATATCATAGAAATAGTACAAAAGAAAAATATCCAGAAGCATGTGATGTTTTTTACTATCTATGTAATTATAAAATCCTAGAAAAATATCCAAGAAATATACCTAGAATATATTAGAGTCAAAAAGGAAATCTATAGAAATTATTGCCATGTGTCCATATAGAATTCTTCATATATGTAATATCAATATTCCATGAGCCTATGAATAGGAAATAAACCCCTTATGGGAGCCAAGTTGAATGAGTGTGAGCTCAAGGAAGTAATAGAGAGTCTAGTATGAGAATGAGAGATATAAAGCCAAGCTTGTTATAGAAGAGTGTGTCTTTATCCAAGGTATGACCAAGATTCTTAGATAAATAATGTAAATCATGGTCATTTTTCAAGTCAACAAAATATGAATTCTCAAAAAGAGGGCCAAAGTTTGGAGTTTTTATTTGTAATAGGGTTCCCATTATTATTATTATTATTATTATGTAATCTATTATGCTTCCATTATTTATTATTTTTTCATTTTGTCATAATGTGTTGTAATAAATGATATTTCTATGTTAGCATACCACCACTACATTACAACTATTCATCAATCATATTAACCATAGTAAGAGGAGGACTCAAGGAAACAATTTGATCATGACATATTTTATAATTTTGGTTCTATTTCCAACATCATTGCTCTTTGGTGATTTTGTTTTTCAATAATTCATTTTTATCATGATAACTCTAGAATTTACTGTGGTAAATTCTATGTATGGTCGTTACCAAGTGATACCACTAATCAATATTCTTCTTATAGAACTTGATTGTTGCACTCATTGGTGTATTTTTTTGGTGAATTATGTTCAATAATTGTGTCTTCTTGATCTTATATATAGTTTGTGATTACCCCATTATAATATTCCATCTCATTTTTTATGTTTCTATTTATGTGTATACACTTACCACATAAGAGTAAGGAATAAATAGGTTGAATTTGGTAAATTTGGTATTCATAGTACAATACAAGTATATTTGAGAAGATGGTTACCTCTTTCCTTTAGTTAAATAGATCATATATACTTAGAAGAGGGTATTGGTCCTCAAATATTACTTTATTCAATATATAATAGTCCATGCATAACTTTATTATATCCTTATTTTTCAATTTCACCAAATCAACTATTTAAACAACTTATTGTATTATGAGTTGAGCATAAAAAAACTAGTTATTACCATATGATAGAGAGACTCAAACAGGGATTTGTATCTTAGAATATGGGGTCCAAATTTTAACTCAGCTTTTTAGAGCATCAATATTGTTCATGTTTGGGTTAAGTTATCAAAATTTCCATTGCATATTTGGCATGTGAGTATTTTTAAAGTAGTGGCAAAAACCATTGGATACTTTGTCTCCTTTGATCGTGCAATAAATTATTTATCCCAAATACAGTATGTTCAAATGTGCATTTTGGTGAATATTTAAAAGGATTTATCAAGTTCAGTCGAGCTCATTTTACATCTGGGTTGTTGGAATCAATTCATTGGATATGAGAACAAGCCACTATATTTCCAAGCTTGGGGGAAGGGTGGCCATCATAAATATTTTTACCCCCTACAGTTGAAAGTAAAGTCTTTGGTTCTTTTAAAATCTAAAGAGATATGGGTTCCTAGAAGACAGTTGGTGGCTTCAAAAGAAAAAAAATTATCTCCTCTCCAAAAGTTTTGTCTAGGCCCCAAGGTGATAGGGAGGATTCCTCTTAGGATAAGGATCTTCTGCCTTCTAACCTCTTGGTAGAGGATATGGTTTCCAACCTCTTCATTTTTGATGAGGAACTGACCTAAGAATATCTCAATTTTTTGGAGGGGTTTTTGGAATTTTATTTCCTTGAGAAAGAGGAGGTAAATCCCTCTTCCATTCTCCTGCAAAGTTCTTTTGATTTTTTTCATATGGAGGAGCTCATTTTGTAGTAGCTATTTTAATTATTTTATTTTAATATTTCTTCTTTTTGAATAAAAATGTTTTAAATTATCATAACTTATAGAGAGGACATATGGTAGGTGCCATCAAACATCAATAAAATTTTGTATTTGTTACATTGAATTAATATATATCAACAAACCTAATACAAGGATAGGACTTATAATTTTTCTAATTTTAAATTTTTGTGGTTGACTAAGGTAAGAGTTTATTTTTTATTTCAAACATACTTTTTTTATTAGGGTGAAAATGAGATTTTTAAAGGGCCCAAACCCTTTTACAACATAAATTTAGCCCATAAAATACATAACTGCCAAGGGAAAATAGCCAAAAATCCCCTCGATGCAAGACAAATAGTATCCATCCTAAAACCCAATTAGCTGTAGTTATCCCTCGTGAACTTTCTAAGTCTTTATGAACAGCCCGTGGGGGGATCAATATCCTATCCTCTTCTTTAATGGAACCAAATTTTACCAGCTAGTCTCTTGGTTTGTTACCTTATTTAAATACATGAACAAAGTCAACTTCTTTAAAATGCTTTATAATCTCTCTAATATCTTGCACAATGTAATAAATTTTCTAATTAGCTTTTTCCTTCTTTTTCAAAAGATTGATAATATTCATGGAGTCTCCTTCAAATATAATTTTTTAGAACCTAAATCCTTAGTTAGATCTACGCCCAAATGTAAAGCATTACCTTTTGCTTTATGACTAGTAGGATTTTCCAAAAACTTATAGGCTACCCCCACCAATATGCCCTAATATTCCACCAATATTGCACCAATGCTGACCCTATTCCTATAATAAAACTTATCAAAATATCATATTCCCTATAGTAAAATGTGTTCTACTAATTCTTCTATCGTTGCACATAAACTACATCTATTAGGTAAATAAAAATCTCTCTTCTTAATATTATCGACCATTAGAATCTTATTATGAGCTGTTTTCCAAATAAAAATCTCCAATTAAAGATTAGGTCTCTTACCCAAAATTCAATTCCAAGGGAAACCAATATCTATAGCAAGATCCAAAATATCATAGGTTATCTTCATGCTGAAGTCACCTTTCTCAGTTCTAGTCCATCTAAGTGGATCACTTGAGGAAGTCATTGGAGTATTATAAATATGGAAGGATAGTCCTTGATATTATTTATTAGACATGCAGCTTCTACTAAGCTCTAGAATAGGAGGTGTGGGGGTAATAAATAATCTATTATGAAAGGTTTGCATAGGAGGAGAAACATTGTATTTGGTGATGACAATTTATAGAATGTAGAAATGGTGGTGGTATTCAATTGTATAGAGTATGAAATAGTGATTATATCTATGAAACATTATATGCAATAGATAACAATTTTCTCATTGATTCTTAGCCTATTCCATGGCACACTATAACATAAACTACCTATGACCTAATTTCTCTAATAGAAATAGACAAGATGAGGAATATGAAGGCTCTAGTGAAAATGAGACACCATGAGAAAAATGGAAAGAAATGGTGTATGAAATGAAAGAGAAGTTAGAATGGTGCATGGAAGCAATAACACTAGTTATATCACATAGGAGGTTATACCACATGCATGCAATAACCACCATTATTTATCCCATATTGGCATAGTAGGCTTGATAAGGTCACTATTACTATGTTATTGCTCATTCAATTATATTAACATTTTTATTAGAAATTCCTCTTCAAAAGGTTATATATGTATTTATTTTATAACAAGAATGAATATGACTTAAGTTATTTTTTCAAATAGCACCTATTTATTAGGTAATGCACATCACCTATGAAAATTCAATAAGATAACTTTGAACAACAACATGAATCATATATATATACATACATACACATACATATATATCTACATATATACAACAACATGAACTGTATATATGTATGCATGTATGTATGTGCAAGAGGTGTCTATGTAGGAGAATACACAAAAAAAATGGTAATAATAATTATATTTCAACAAAGTAAGCTTGAAATTTAAGAAGTCATGTTCTTTTCATATACACATATCTCACAAAATACTATATTTATTCATGAATAACATATCATTAATTAAATTAAATGAAAAATTAATCTAACATATGATTATTTGAATTTGGAGAGCTATAGTTGAATTATTTTTCCAAAGTCATACCTTTGTATAGAGTTGTCTGATTCAAACCATTTTGTGCTATTTTGTATGAAATTTTAAGAGCTTTGAAATAAGTGATATACAAAATAATCCAAGAAATATTAAGGAACACATTACCATGCAAATACAATCATCAAAACTAGGGTAAAGTTAAGATAATTTTCCAAAATACATCTCATATTTTAGGAACAATATCTTTGTGAAGGGTTGTTTGATTTAGATGATTGTTAGACCAATTTGTATAGAATTTGAAGAGTTTTAAAATGGGTGGTCATAAAATAATTTGGATAATATTAAGGGTAATAGTAATCTTTGAAATCCATCCAAAATAAGGGTAGTGACAAATTTTCAAGTCCTGAGAAAAAAAGTATAGATATCTAACAACGAATATTTAGATGATGGAAGAAGAAATGGAGGGATAAGGAATTGATGAGGTGGGATATTCTATAAGGGCAAAGTACTTTTTAGCTATGTTTATTTATCCCTTCTTTATCTGAGAAGTTCTACATTCAAATTATTGTAGTTGTTTTCAAATAATGTAATTGCTATAGGTTATAACGGTAAATTTAAATAGATATCGAGGTAGAGTTTCCTTCTCATGGACTAGTCTATATCTAAATGCTCATAATAATTCTTAGTAGTAGAGGTTAGAAATAAAATCATATATTAGTGATCCTTGTTACTCAAAGATAATATATTTGTTGGTAAATTTAATGGGTCTTGTCTAATGGATTTGACTTTGAAAATGAATTGATAGGATATGGAAGTCCCCAAGATTGATTCTATCCTTTCTTACCAAGGGTTTCTTAATAACTATTTTTTATTCTAAGGATGAAATATATATAATCCTAAAAGGGTATATTTAGATTATGGAAAGAGAAGGACCCTTTTTTACCCATTGTTATAGAGGCTTTGCACCTAAAAATATAAATCTATCCTTAGTACTAATTAAGGTCAAGATGTGTGGGTTTTCCATAGAATTTTAAGAAATAGATACCTTCATGGCTATAGGAAATACTCTAGGATAATTCCTTGAAATTTTAGAAATAAAAAGATATATTCTTTAGCTATATATGCTGGAATATTGGTCATAACTAACATTATTAAAACTTTACTAGAATCAATAATTCTTAACTATAGTGGTAAGTTATGGATCCAAACCATGAATTATGAAAAAAAATATTTTAGATGTAGAAGATGTTATGACATGGGGTATATTAAGGGATCATGCCCTAAGAATATTCTAATAAAAACTTATGTAGAAAATCGTAAGAGAAAATTAAAAATGAATATGGATGAGAATGGTTTTTTACTTCCAATAAATAGGTCTAAATAGATAAAAGTAAATAAATAGTTGATAGTATTAATGAAGGATATTAGAAGAAATTTCAATTATTTTAAGGCTTTAGCCTATGAAGAAAAATCATATCAAACCTTAGAGAACATGCACAACATGATCAAAATATTAACAAAGAGTTGTCTACTCAGTAACATCCTAATTTAGGGATGAACATTCTCACTAAATGTATGGAATGTGGTTAATTGGATTATGAAGACTCTCTTGAAGTACCATACACCATTCAAGAGAAGGAAAGTGGTAGAAAAAATGTAGTTTTATTTGTTAATAACTCTACCACTAACAAAGAAATACTAGAAAATAAGTGATATAAGTCAAAACATTTCCTTAATAGATCCAAGAGAGGATAAATCTAATGTAAAATAAAGTAGTGAAAGAATTAGTAAAATAGAATAATGAGATCTACTTCCAATACTACCAAGGAAAACATAGGAAACCATTCGAATTATCAAGAAAACTCTAGGGAAGTAAGAGCAAACATAGAAGAACACAATCTAAGTTGATTGATCTTCTCTTTACCAAACAACAAAATAATTTCATAATTTGTAGGTAGGACCAACAACCCCTAATAAGATATGATTACCATCTGATGGAATATAAGGGGTGTTAATTACCTCTCAAAGTACAGGTGTGTTAGGGACATATATTTGAGTAATAATACTAATATTCTTTATTTCCTAAAAGCTAAAATAACAAAGGAAGAAGTTTTTAAAATTATGAAAATAATATGGGCAATATGTGAATGGGATGTTATGGATTTAGAAGGAGAAATAGGGAGAATTCTAATATGTTGGAATCCAATTAGAACCTCCTATAAAATTATTCATAAAACTAAGCATTTGATAGCCTCATTAGTCACATGATACTTTGTAGATATTCATTTCATCCATATCAATGTCTATGGACCTACATCTCAATCAAGCAGATTAGAAGTATGGAATGCAATTTAAGCCTTTATGAGAAGTAAATACCAAGAAACTTAATTCATGATAACAGGGAATTTAATTCCATAATCAAGTTAGATGAAAATATTGGGGGAATTAGAAAAATAATACAAAGGCCCTCACAATGTGTTGTATGTAAAAAGTAAAAAGAAAGTATAGACCATCTCTTGCGACACTATTCAATAGTCTATAAAACTTAATATATTTGGTAAATGCATAGTGATGAATAGAAGAATGGTTAAACTAATTATAGAGAAATTTTAAAAGTGAGGTATTATGGACAATCTAGGATATGTCAAAAGATACAGTATATTAGACTATATGACTAGAAAGTAACAAAACAATATTTAGTGGAAAGGAAGAAAATAATATTTGGAGGAAAGGAAAGCAATTTATAGGTAATGAAAATGGATATTTGTTTATCCATAGAGGAGTCTAAATCAACCATATAAACTCACCCAATCCCCAATCTTGAAGTAAAGAGTCTTTATAGATGGAGTGAAGTCATCAAATGAAATTATTATATTAGATATATGAGAAACAAAAGAAAGCAAAGAATATAATGTGGAAACCACCAGAAGTGGAGTTGGTCAAATTGAATTTTGATGGAGCAACTACGAAAAATCTAGGTCAAATTGAATTTTTATGGAGCAACTACGAAAAATCTAAGAACAATAGGAGGAATAATTAAAGATAAAAAAAATATTATATCATTATGCTCTCAATAGTGGATTTAAGACATATATTCAAGTTAAATATTGGGTAGCTTTGAAAGCATTAAATATATGTAGATAAATAACACTAAATAGAGAATTGGAAGGTGATTCATCAATAGTAGTCAATGCAATAATGAGGAAATCAAAGGCTTCATAGAAAATACATGAGATAACTGTATAAATACAAGATCTTGCTATAGGGTTTGAAGAAGTTAGGTTTACATATATATTAAGAGAAAGTAATAAATGTGCATATGTGTAGATTTTTTATGAAAAATATGTAGGTATCTAGTTATAACAACTTAATTGATATGATAATTAAATATATTTGTAAACTCTGGATGTAAATAAGAGAATTTTTTTTTTTTCAAATGTGGGGAATCAAGTACAAACCCTTGTTCTCTAACATAATAAATTAATACAAAAGAAAAAATATTGTATAGTGGTAAATGGATATGTAATAATTTATACTCATGCCTAAAATATAAAGTGGTTATAGGTTTATTATAATGGCACCTAAGTCATTTATATTATCATAGATACACTCATGGTTTCTATAGACACCAAAACAACACCAATCCGATTATGTGACTGCAAACACTGATCGCTTTGACACACACATAGCCCCCAGGGCAGCCCTTAGAGGTTAAACAGTGGTCCTAACCACTTTTATAGCAATTTTGTAAGGTCAAAAGGCAATTGGGCACATTCAGGCACTTTGCTCAGTATTCTTCTCACCTAGGGACGAATTCAAATTGGGATCCGTCTCACCCAGGGACGAATTCTTAATTCATCTTTGGTCAGGAAGAATTCCAAGTTTAACGGGCAAAAAGAAGAATGGCGCCAAGTGGCAGCCAAAGACCATCATTTATTGCCTCTTGTCGTGCATGCGTGTGTAGGTGGGTAGATTGGTCGTTGGAAGACTATCACAAGGGCAGTCATGGAAGCCCAAGTCAGGGAGGAGTCTCCTCCCTCTTGGGAAGGCATGGTTGCCACGTGGCATCCCTGCATGCCCATCCAAAAGAGACCCCATGGGTCTATAAAATGGTGGACTTTCCCACCCAAAGAAGAGAATTTGGAGGCATTTTCAAGCAACAAAGTGCTGCCAAATTGAACACCCTATTGCACCCTTTTTCGATTCATCTCTTCCACATCCTTAATCTCTTTCACAAGAGAGGTTATTGGGTGGATTTTGGAAGTGTGGATCCGAATCCAAACCTGAAATTTGACCACATTAATCCACCAATTTTTCGACACCCCATCCTAAGATATTTTGGGCCCATCCCAAGTGGATTGGTGCCAAAATCAAGTTCTAACGATGGGTGGCCCACTTGGGCTCCCCGCACTTTCTAAGTTTCATTCTAATTTTTTCTTTTGTCATTTGTTCATCTTTCATTTCATTTTATGTTGTCTAGATAGTTC
This sequence comes from Wollemia nobilis, assembly GCA_028583015.1. Classification (NCBI taxonomy): domain Eukaryota; kingdom Viridiplantae; phylum Streptophyta; class Pinopsida; order Araucariales; family Araucariaceae; genus Wollemia; species Wollemia nobilis. The sequence continues at coordinate 4,291,864 of JAQPPZ010000594.1, read as the reverse complement.
ATATGTTCGATTTCATAATGTTTTGATCAGATTTCATCATGTTCTCATCGCTTTTGTTGTCCCACTAACTTGTAGGTAGCGACGTAAAATTCCCACTGATGGAGGTCAAATTGGGAGAATCCGACCATCTGGGTCATCCCAAAATGCCCCCAATTAGCTAACCCCTATGTTTGCAGGTCATTTGGAGATCCCAAGACGCGACATTTGGACGGTATTATCTTGACGTTTTATCATAGTCGAATTCGTCCTACCCGAGGACGAATTACAGTCTAATTCATCCTACCCAAGGATGAATTACAATCGAATTCATCCTTACTAGGGACTAATTTTAGTTTAATACGAATTGGTCGACTGTTTCGATGGCAGTGGCCCTCTGGTAATGTTTTTTGGTCTCTATCAAATTTACAAGTCATTTAGAGTCATTTTGTCTATCGATTTGGCTAATATTTTACATGCATCTTTCATTAATTTTAGAGAACAAACGTTTCTTATTTGCAGTAGGTGCTACTAACATCTTTGTTGTTTCTTTGATCGCAGGAGGGGCAGCAAAGGTTAAGGACTCATCAACACAAATGACGGCAACGTTTTGGCCCGCCCATTTCAAATGTGGGCATGCGGAAGGAGGAACATTAAGTCTTGATTGTAACCAAATTCATTTAACGCTCCTAGCCCCTGAAAAGGGAGGAGGCATCTTTGTAACCAAGATCAAGAGAGTTAAATAAAAGGGTTGTGATTTCTCCATTTTCTTGTATCTTTGTTCAATTTGTCTCTTCACTTCATGCATTCTACATTTTAGGACTTAAGCGTGTTTGATTTTGATTACATCACAATTAGTGTTTCTTTCGTCCAAAATCTCATGTTTTCAGTGGCGATCATGGTGGGACCCTGTCCCCTGAATTTTGAGATCACAAAAACTGATTAAAACTTGTGTTTTTGTGCTTACAGGTACCTTTTTCATTTTTTGACTGTTATTCATCTTTGCCTGTGGCGATTACTTTACTGTAATTCGTCTGACCCTAAGACAAATTCTAATTCATCTCAGACAGGGATGAATTATGTTCTGTAATTTGTCTCACAGAGGGACAAATTTTTATCTGTGAATTTTCAGAGCCGAAGATCAGAAATAGCAAGTCTAGGTAGAGAAAGGTAAGGGTCCTAAAACTGTTCTTGTCATTTTTTGCTTTTTTGTTTCTGTTTTCTATCAATTTTTCTTTCTTAGGGAAAGTAGTTGCTTCTGCATGTTTCATTTTTCCAAATAAAAAGAATCACACACACTTCATGCAACATTTTTAAACCAAGGAGCTGGTCGTAAAACCCTAGCCCTTGATCAAGACCATCGGTGGATTTCATCACCACCTTGGCTTGATTTTGCATCCATTACCCCGATTTTCACTGTTGTTAGGCGTAAATCCTAATGAAAGTTGACCGAGTGTCACTGGGGTGATTCCCAGCGTGCGAGGATAAGTCTTCCATGGTAGGTTTCATTAACAGGACAATCCCCCTTTCGTATCGCCTACGTACCATATACCATCTTCTCTCACGTACCTATAGTTTCCCTCTCATAAGGGCGGGTATATAAAGAGGTTGGTATATCGGCCTGGTTGGTATATTGAAGGGGCGACCATCTATGGGAGTCATATGAGCCAACATACTGCATTTAAACGTTCTTCAAAATTTTCAAAAACAAAACAAAATCATCAAAATGCACTAAAACCAGTCTAGGACACACCATTAATATTTAAAAGAGATAATCACCATTTGTGTATGTGTGTGTTCATTTCTGCTTAGTGTAACAAATAAAAAATAAAAAAAAATCATAAACAAAAGATAAAAATCTATGCATTTTGTCACTCGCTCCAAAAGCTCCAAGGATTCCCGCAATCGCTTGGTCACTCCAAAATGCCCCAAAGGTGTCCATGAACCCTTTGGTCAACCCAAGAGCACCCTAAAGGTGCCCATAAGTGATGCAGGAGCATCCAACAAAATATGGGAAATCTTATTTTTTTTCCTAAATTTTAGTGCATTTTGTCGGGGCCATAACTTCTCAACCGTAGCTCTGATTGACGTGAAATTTTACAGGGAGCTAGTTGGGAGATTTTTAAACAAATACAACTCTTTGGAGTTGTATTTTCCTAGAAAACTAGTTTTCGGGGCCAAATTCCATCATCTAGGGCCCCGAAATTAGGTTTTAAAATTGCTCACCTAATTTTTTATGCTTTTTGAGTTGTTCGAAGGTTAATATCTCCTAATGTATTTAGAGTTAGGACTTGAAACTTTATTTATGGCTTATCTATTGTAAGAGGGATGCACACCCCAATTTTGGGCCCCATCCGACTCATTTCAATTTTTAGGGTTTTTAGAGAGACATCGTCATGGTGCTCACCTACAGCCAAGCCCAATCACGGGTGGATGTTATGGGGAATATCCAAGGAGGCACAAGTCACCTCCGATATAGCCCCAAGGATTTGGTCATACCACCTTGGCGGCCTAACACATAAGGTAGTCCCCTCCACACCCTGACGGAATGGGACTATAGGGGCACCTCTTCTAGGGGCACTCCTATTCAGCATAACACCCAACACACACCCTTCCATGAGGGGTACATCCATAGGAGAGCTCCCTTAGATGCTCGCTATGAGTGGTCACCGTGCGATGAAGTGCTAGGTCAACATAGGGTTCGACGGGAGGAACCACATGATTACACTATCCCTCCTTCACCCCCTCTAGTTGTCAGGACTACAAGGAAAAATCTAGAGCACATGGCTCTTCAGGCAAGGCGAGCCAACTCTGATCGTCCCATTTTCACTTATGAAAGAGAGCATGAGGAAGACCCCTACCTTCCTCTAGAGCAATATACAGTGTGGGAGCAATACGCCTCCGCACCTGCTATCTATCAGGACCACTCACTGAGGCCAAAGCCCCGAGGGAATGCCGCTACCCCCAACAGAGGGAGGCGGCCTATAGAGATATTGGATCACTATGACCGAGATAGATATGTCAGAGAGGCATCTAGGCCTTCTAGACATGAGGCAACAAGACCAACTATCTTAGAATCTGCCGAGCATATCACACATTGGATGCAACTCACGCTACTTGGGCTAGAATGACAACAGTTAGAGCAATGGTATCTTCTAAATAAAGAGCACCTTCAGTGCCAGAAGGATGAGTTTTTCCAACACACTATGCAGGAGAGGACTCCAACCCCTCACACACATAAGACAAAACATTATGAGAGGCACAACCCCCGGGTGCGAGACAAGTCTCCATGACCGTATCGAGCATCGCCCCCAATGCCTCCTAGACATGAGTGGGAGGCCACTCCTATAACCAATGATGGGCGCCTTCCTCAGGAACCCACTCAGGTTTATGGGCCACCCTTAGAAATTCATCAAGAAGCCTCTAAGGAATCAGAGCGAGAAGAAGAGCGAGATGAAAAGCCCTACCAAGGCATGGAGGGTGCTATCTGGCCACCCCTCCATAGGCCCCAAGTTCCTCAACAAGAACCAACCAAAGAGGAGGAGATCAAATCCCCTGATACATGCAAAGCGCTAGAGCACTTCGAGTTGGTAGAGACCAAGATTTTAGAGCTCCCAAGGCCCAAATTACATGAGGCTCCTTTCGAAGAGGATCAACCTCTGACCGTAAGGCTACCTGATGATGCAGTTTTCCATGTATCAGAATCTCCAGATTCTGATGAGCTGTACTCACTGGCCGAAGGTGAGGATAAAACAGAGATAGCCCACAACAATCACATGCGACAACATCGACATCCCATAAAAATTGAGGAAGCACTTCAACAGATAAACATAATACTGGGGCATGAGTGGCATGTTAACCCACCGCAGTGGAACCAACTGTTAAATCCACCACTTTGGGCACACAAAGATCAACTTCCGCCCAGAGATCCCATAGCAACATCAGTGTCGAGGATAGATCCCATCCTCATATCCGCACATAGGGACGATCCATTCGTGCCCATACCTCCAGAGCCAGATCTAGAGCACAAATACCATCAGGCTGGGGGTACCTCTATCCCTTGAAGAGCCATAGTCCCAACCAAAAATCTCCAAGGATTCTCGCAATCGCTTGGTCAACCCCAAAAGCTCCAAGGATTATCGCAATCGCTTGGTCAAAACCCAAAAATCTCCAAGGATTATCACAATCGCTTGGTCACCCCAAAAGCTCCAAGGATTATCGTAATCACTTGGTCACCCCAAAATCTCCAAGGATTATCACAATCACTTGGTCACCCCAAAAGCTCCAAGGATTATCGCAATCGCTTGGTCACCCCAAAAGCTCCAAGGATTATCGAAATCACTTGGTCACCCCAAAAGCTCCAAGGATTATCGAAATCGCTTGGTCACCCCAAAAGCTCCAAGGATTATCGCAATCACTTGGTCACCCCAAAAAGCTCCAAGGATTATCGCAATCACTTGGTCACCCCAAAAGCTCCAAGGATTATCGCAATCACTTGGTCACCCCAAAAGCTCCAAGGATTATCGCAATCGCTTGGTCACCCCAAAAATGCCCCAAAGGATTCTTGAAATCCCTTGGTCACCATCAAGAAAATTCAAAAACAACAAAAACCATTAAAATCTCAAAAAAAAATCTGCATCTCATCCTCATGCATACTTCATCAATCAAAGCACTACATAATAGCTGCATTAACCATTGCATCCATATATTGCACATTTTTTGATCATAGAAGTCAAAGGCACCATGGACTTTCATTACTTAGCAAGCATACCATTTTTCACATTTTCCATACAATATCGCAAAAACAACACCATACATAGAGTCACCATATCATAAGTCAGGTTGTCATTTAATGTATCTAGAGTTTTCGTCATTTAGATGTCGTTAAATTTCTATCCAAAACTATACACAGTCAGAAATATTTTACGAAGGTAGAGTTCTACTTGGATCACACCTTATTACGTAGCATCCCAACACAAATTAAAAATCATAAAAATTCCCAAGTTGTGTGAACGAAAGATGAAACCTGCACAGCAATCCAGGTCACCATAAGTGAAACAACTATCTTGCTCATCCCCCTGTGCAAATGACCCAAAGAATGCTGAGAGTTGGAAAAAGGACAAGCATCTTCCCTACCCAATTCCCTAAGAATCCCAAGTTCTCAATAGTTGCAAAACATCAAAAATTTGCAAAAATTCAAAACACCAAAAATTTGACATCCTACAGTGCATACATCAACAGGCATAAACAATAGTGATTCTCGTTACTCCATATCCAAATCCCTTGCTCAAAAGAAAAATATATAAAAATAAATAGTGACTTTACCACTACAAAAGAGCAAGTATCCCAATACAATTGAAGAAAATAAGGGAGTCAAACTTGAATCCCTAGAACTCTCAGCATTTCGACAGGTCATGAGGCAAGCCTCAGTATCGGTTTGGTTGATAGCTTATCGGTCACTGGCGGTAAACCTCCCACATGATGATATATTTGCCACATTAACTTGTGTGTAGATCAATGTTTGCATGTGGATGAGCTAGCTTATGGTATCCTAGATAGCACCACAGATTAATCTAACTAAATACAATAAAGGAGTTAGTGGAGCTAATTAGGTGATCCTCAGTACAAGTTTGGTTGACAGCCTATCTGGCACTAGCGGTATCCTAACAAATACCACATAAATGAACTCAATCGCACACACAGGGATGTGAAATAACTTGGTCAAAAACAAGTCTGATTCATACCTTTTTCAAAAGTCTTGTAAGATAAAGTATAGTCATGGCTAGTGAGTTAAAACCGTCTGAGTCTCAGAAAACCTTAGCTACATTTCTAAACCAAACTGCGCTACTTTTCATCCTTACAATATCATCAAAAATCATATATATATATATATATATATAAAGTCAGTTACCACAACAATCACTTAAAAACAAAATAACAAAATCCTAAACAGTCTATGGTGCCCTAACCAATCAACACAAATTCATTTCATCCATTACATTTTGCATATCACATATATATCAAAAACATTTGCATATACATCCATTACCATAAGCATGCATCCATCAACATCAATCATTGTGCATAACATAAACTAATGACATATACACAAAGCAGGAAAATCAAAACAACAAAAACATCAAATATCCACAAACGACAAACAATAAATTGCCGAACAAAGGCACCTTTGCGCTTGACATTCAATGGCATACAAAATCGACATCAGGGTCTACATTGTCGCTATCCTACTCCCTAAGAAGGCTATCATAGCTGGACAGCTCCACGGGAGGTCAGATTCTCACCAATTTTAATCCCAAAGGGCATCATAAAAAAATCAAAACAATCAAAACAATAAAAACAACAAAAAAAAAAAATGCAACACAAAAACGAACAGCAATAAGCATTGCCGGACACAAGTGCTCTTGCACTTAACCTCTTGGCATAGAAAATCGATTTCGAGGCTCAAATTGTCACTCTCCTACTTCCCCAAGAAGGCTACCATAGCCGGACCGCTCCATGGGAAGACGGGTTTTCGATGATTTCACATCATTACGGCATCACCAAAAGGGTTAACACCCACCAAAAATAGGTCTAAATTTCGAAGAACTGCTTAATCTTTAAATGGAAAACATCTAAAGACACCCTTTCACAAGTCATCTTGGGTCAAGCGACTCGTCGCTTTTCTCATGAAGGTCATTCCCTCATCGATTCGTCGCTTGAGGGGGTAGTCACACTTAGTCATCAATCAACAAGCACACACACAATCAAGGCAATGACATGCATTCAAAGAATCATTGACAAAGACAATCATGCTCCTGCTTGGGGTAGCAAACAAGCAATAATCACAAATTGATCAAACGCTTGGCATTCTCGAAGCATGAACACAAGGTTCCCCTATGGACAAAAGGTTGCGCCCTTTGCCTAATCATGACTGATCAATGTCCAAGCTCAAGTCACACCTCACCAAAATAGGTTAATACTTGAAATCAAAATCCTTAGCTCATCAGAAGCAAGTATTCAAGAATGCATGCCCTTTCCATGCTTGGGGCATCAAAAGTTGGTTAGGTTACCAAGAAACCCTAATCATTAGTGCTTTGGTTATCCATTTTTGCTCAGCGTTGCACCATACACAGCGCATCCCAAAAATGGGCATCTATAGACACCAAAACAGCACCAATTCGATTATGTGACTACAAACACTGATCGCTTTGACACACACACAGCCCCCAGGGCAGCCCTCAGAGGTTAAACAGTGGTCCTAACCACTTTTATAGCAATTTTGTAAGGTCAAAAGGCAATTGGGCACATTTAGGCACTTTGCTCAATATTTGTCTCGCCCAGGGATGAATTCAAACTGGGATCCATCTCACCCAGGGACGAATTCTTAATTCATCTTTGGTTAGGACGAATTCCAGGTTTAACAGGCAAAAATAAGAATGGCGCCAAGTGGCAGCCAAAGTCATTTATTGCCTCCTGTCGTGCATGCACTTGTAGGTGGGTAGATTGGCCGTTGGAAGACTGTCACAAGGGCAGTCATGGAAGCCCAATTCAGGGAGGAGTCTCCTCCCTCTTGGGAAGGCATGGCTGCCACATGGCATCCCTGCATGCCCATCCAAAAGAGACCCCCTGGGTCTATAAAATGGTGGACTTTCCCACCCAAAGAAGAGGAGTTGGAGGCATTTTCAAGCAATGAAGTGCTACCAAATTGAACACCCTATTGCACCCTTTTTCGATTCATCTCTTCCACATCCTTAATCTCTTTCACAAGAGAGGTTATTGGGTGGCTTTTGGAAGTGTGGATCTGGATCCAAACCCAAAATTTGACCACAGTAATCTACCAATTTGTCGACAACCCATCCTAAGAGATTTTGGGCCCATCCCAAGTGGATTGGTGCCGAAATCAAGTTCTAATGGTGGGCGGCCCGCTTGGGCTCCCCGCACTTTCTAAGTTTCGTTTTAATTTTTTATTTTGTCATTTGTTCAACTTTCATTTCATTTTATGCTGTCTAGATAGTTCATATGTTCGATTTCATAATGTTTTGACCAGATTTCATCATGTTCTCGTCGCTTTTGTTGTCCCACTAACTTGCAAGTAGCGACATCAAATTCTCGTTGATGGAAGTCAAATTGGGAGAATCCGACCATCTGGGTCATCCCAAAATGCCCCCAATTAGCTAACTCCTATGTTTGCAGGTCATTTGAAGATCCCGAGACGTGACATTCGGATGATATTATCTCGGCGTTTTATCACAGTCGAATTCGTCCTACCCAAGGATAAATTACAGTCTAATTCATCCTACTCGAGGACGAATTATAGTCGAATTCATCCTTACTAGAGATGAATTTCAGTTTAATGTGAATTGATCGACTGTTTTGATGGCAGTGGCCCTCTGGTAATGTTTTTTGGTCTCTGTCAAATTTACAGGTCATTTAGAGTCATTTTGTCTATCGATTTGGCTAATCTTTTACATGCATCTTTCATTAATTTTAGAGAACAAACGTTTCTTATTTTCAGCAGGTGCTACTAACATCTTTGTTGTTTCTTTGATCATAGGAGGAGCAACAAAGGTTAAGGACTCATCAACACCAGCGGCGGCAACGTTTTAGCCTACCCATTTCAAATGTGGGCACGCAGAAGGAGGAACATTAAGTCTTGATTGTAACCAAATTCATTTAACGCTCCTAGCCCCTGAAAAGGGAGGAGGCATCTTTGTAACCAAGATCAAGAGAGTTAAATAAAAGGGTTGTGATTTCTCCATTTTCTTGTATCTCCATTCAATTCATCTCTTTCACTTCATGCATTCTACATTTTAGGACTTAAGCGTGTTTGATTTTGAATACATCGCAATTAGTGTTTCTTTCGTCCGAAATCTTGTGTTTTTAGTAATTGACACTAAATCATATATATATGTAGATAAATAACACTAAATAGAGAATTTGAAGGTGATTCATCAATAGTAGTCAATGCAATAATGAGGAAATCAAAGGCTTCATAGAAAATACATGAGATAACTGTATAAATACAAGATCTTTCTATAGGGTTTGAAGAAGTTAGGTTTACATGTATATTAAGAGAAAGTAATAAATGTGCATATGTGTAGATTTTTTATGAAAAATATGTAGGTATCTAGTTATAACAACTTAATTGATATGATAATTAAATATATTTGTAAACTCTAGATGTAAATAAGAGAGTTTTTTTTTTTTTCAAATGTGGGGAATCAAGTACAAACCCTTGTTCTCTAACATAATAAATTAATACAAAAGAAAAAATATTGTATAGTGGTAAATGGATATGTAATAATTTATACTCATGCCTAAAATATAAAGTGGTTATAAGTTTATTATAATGGCACCTAAGTCATTTATATTATCATAGATACACTCATGGTTTCAAATAAAATAAATTGATAAAAATGATATATAAATAATTGGGTATTTCAATCATTTTTTTAACATGTCTAGGGGGACACCACAATGGTTTAGGGTTTGGCTCTTCTTTGGTAGGTCTAAGGTTCAAATCACCATGTGTGTGTATGGTTGTGAATTAATCCCCTATTGAAAATCATATCTCTTAAACTTACGAGGATTCATGGCTTGGAGGGGATTGCTCGGTCCTATGTGTTGGTCATAGGGGTTTATCACACTACCCAAATCCCCAAATAAATAATAGAAAAAAAATTAACATTTTTGAGATGAAATTTTTAGTATGAACTATTTTATTGATATGAGTATATTTTTAATAATTATCTATTCACATTAAAGTCTAAATTATTATTTAATAGTGATAGCAATATGTCCAATAATTAATATTTATTTATATATTGATATTTTTCAATTTAGAAAAAAAACAAGAGTAAAAAATATAAACAATTAGTTTATTATCATTTTGTAAAAATGCATGTCTATAGTTTTTATAGACTAATGTAATTATTTTAAAATGATATGTTTAAATGTTTATTTATTATTGACAAATAATTAAGTGGAATTATTATAAACTATCTTTAATGGTTTATAAACTACTTCACTAATCCCCCAAAAAATTACATTATATCAAGTTTTGAAAAGGAATTGATCATGATTGAATACCTTTTATTCTTACATGAGCATATATTACAATTTTCATCCACAAGAACATCATATGACATGATCTCAATTAGTCAAATTCCTTAATATTTAAGGAGCAAATAGAGGTTTGAATATTTCTAAACTATAACACCAGTACAAAGCTAACATTAGTGCTTTATAGAATGCTAGAGTAAATTAAAAAAAATTACTGAGATTTTGACCAATAATTTATCATGATAAACTATCTATATTTATTAAATGAGAATTTTACAATTTTGAACCATAAGCATATTATATGATATGAGCTCAATTCATTATATTCCTTTATATTTAAGGAAGAGACTTGGATTTGAATCTTGCTAAACTATAAATACATAATTGTATAGTTGCTCTAATACCACTATGTGGTAAAATTATAATATGAACCAAAATATAGACTTATTCAAAATTTCATTCATGTTGGTATCATTGGTTTTAAAAAATCTAGCTTCAAGTTTACTAAGTGATGCTTATTTTCAATATGTTATATTTTGAAAAATCAAAGCAATATGTTTTTTTAATGAGAATTTGTAATAAAATTTGATGTTTATAAATATCCCTTTATATATTTTAGATTGATCACTATTCTAAGAAAAATATGTCATATCTCTTAGATTGTTTTGTATTTCTACTTCTCTTGCATGTTCTTATGAAGACATGAAATAATGTAAATTATATTTCAATATATTACAATAGAGTTTATATGAAATATTGATCATGTTTTTTTAATAATTTGTAACAAATTAAATTTCATATCTTTCTTATGGTACTTTGTACATATTTTTTTTGTAATACTTTTATTACAAAAGTATACATAATGTTGAATAAGAAATCATAAACTACTTAGCATATTTCATTAAATATAATCTTATTTCTTTTTAAAACTAAATAGTTAATGGATACAATACATTTTATAACTAGACCATTTTTTTGCTTGCTTCCATTCCATATTGTTACTATAAAATGATATATGATTTAAAATACATTAAAAAATTTATTTTGACTAACTAGTTTCATTTCAGTTTTGTCACTTTAAATAGTGGATTTTAAATTGATCAACCACATGATTACTACTATATTTATTACGTCTAAATATATTAAATCATATCTTCAATTGATAGATATTTGACCTATCAATTCTTTCCAAGGTGTCAAGGTTTTTGCTTACCTTATCTCATGGAGTATATATACATAAAATTCTCTTACCAATAACATTCAACATACATGTTAGGTCAAAAAATATTCATTTTTATTGCTTGCATCAATAGTTGCAAAATTCAATATCTTTATAGAAACTATGCATGCATCTCTTAGAATTGCTATAAATGACATAGATGATTTGGAAGGTCAAGCATTACCAAATTTTTATAAATAGATTTTGAATATTAATTATATTCTTATTGATGTGATGGGATTTATTGGTAAAAAATTATTATAAAATATAGATAGATGTTTACAATTAATATTTCTCAAAACAATAAGATATCTTTTAGGGATTGTTCTATGATTCTTTTTGGTGATATCAATCAACTATCACATCTGAAGGATAGAACAATATATGCAAACAATAGCAATATTATAATATTGTGGAGAATATTTGATAAAGCGATCATATTAGATGCAATATTTAGGTAACAAGGTGAAGGTCCTAAAAAAGTTGTCTTTCATGACTTGTTACCAAACATGAGGAATACCTATCCAAAAATAGAGATTTAAAAGCTTTTTATATCAGTAATAGATGGATCCTACCTCCTAAAGAAATAAAATTAGTTTTTATCTTCTACTCATTTTTATGCAACAATTGAATTAGTTGCATTATGAATATGTATATGTTAAATTCCTTGAATATACCAATTGCTTGTATCAATTCTAAACAAAATAGAAATAGGATAGGCATTCAACCTAATGTAAACCAATAAATAGCACAAAGTATTTTTATATATTGGAAAAAGAGGAATGTTAACAAGTAACTTATAGGTGTCTATAAGCCTTGTAAATGGAGTGCTCACATAAAATTATTTTTATGTTATTTGCACATGCAGTAGTAGAAGCAACATGTAGAACATATAATGGGATGGATTGTTAGAGAAGCTTATGAATTGATAGCTTGTAGTATAGCAGATTTACCAAGAAGGTTGTGAGAAACATTAAATAATAATACTATCATAAAATTATAAATGTAAGAAGTAAATAATATTGTGATGGAGACATGTCAGAGTTAAATTTAATAGTCATTATTAAAAACTAGTAATTAAAGTGTTGTTGTCATGGTAATTTATCATTTTCAAGTGCATTTATCACAAGAAGACATGTCACACATAATAAAATATCTAGTAATCCAATATAGTCAAAATTACTTTTGAATGTATTATGTGGACATATGAAAAGTCCAAAAATAACATCTCTAGAAATATATGATATTTTTACCATCTGTTGTAATTATAAATATCATAGAAAATTTACAAAAGAAAAATATCTAGAAGCATGTGATGTTTTTACTATCTTATGTAGTTATAAAAATCCTAGTAAAACATCTAAGAAAGATACCTATAATATATTAGAGTTTACTAAGAACCACTATTATCCCTTCCAATCAGTCTCATGATTCCATATTTTGGGGAGCCATGAAAAATGGTATTTTTAATTTTAAATTTACTTATTTCCTCCAAGAAGAGCCGCTGCAAAACTAGTTTCCAACTAATCTCATTTGGTATCGTCATATAATTCCCAAAGTTACTTTTTTCTTTTGGCTAGTTGTGCAAAATTGAGTGTTAAGTCTAGTCAACTTGTCTCACAAAGGGTTTATTATTGCAAATAGATGCTACATGTGCCAGTCTGATAAGGAATCAACTCCCCATATTTTTTTGGACTGTCCTTTTACCTCTTCCATTCTATCCTCCCTCATGTCTGAGTTTAGTCTTTCCTGGGCCCCTCCTAACTCCATCATGGACCTCTACTACCAGTGGCCCAACCCCTTCCACCACATCCACCTCCATTCCTTGTGGTATTTCTGCCTCCCACACTTTTTATGGTAAGTGTGGCTCGAGAGAAACAACAGGGTCTTCAATTATTTTCCTAGTTCCCCTACCTCTGTCCTTTTTATAATTCTCACCCTGGTGAGGGAGAATACCAGTATTATTCATTTTCTTAAGATTCATGGTCATGGCATTGAAACCCATATCATTTCTTTATTCAATATCCTTGTTGCCCCTTCCAAGGATCAATTCCCCAAAGCTGATAGATCTTCTATCCACTGGGTACCACCTCCCTAGTGTAGGATCAAAATAAAATTTGATAGAGTTGCTAAGGGTAACCCTAGTAAAGCTGGTGCAATAGGTCTCATCAGATATTACCAAGGAAAAATTCTTCTTGCCTTTGCTAAAGCCATTGGTGTTTAGTCCAACAATTTTGCTGAAGCTTGGGTGTTGTTCCAGGATCTCTCCTTAGTCGCTAGAAAAAAATTCTACAATATTATCATTGAAGGGGATTTGTTGAACACCATAAAATTTATCAAGGGTTCCTCTAATCTTGCTTCATCTATTGTTGATGTTATTTCAAAGTCGAAAAGGATTATCAATCACCTTGACCATTCTTTAGTTCAACATGTCTACAGAGAAGGCAATAGAGTAGCTGATATCATGGTAAACATAGGCCTGAACCAGATAGGCCTCCGATTTTGGGACAAATATTTTCCCAATGAAATCATTGAGTTTTTTCTTCATCATGATGTTCCAATCCAATGATTTGTTCCTAAAAGGGAGCCATAAAAACCTGTATTCCACCTTCCTAGGGCATTGATGTTGGTAATAATATTGTTCATGAGACCAATATTTGATTCTTTTGACCTCCATGTTTGGTAGGTCTTTCTTATTTTTGGCAAGGTTTTCCTCTCTTTATGTCTCGACTTGTTGTCTAGGACTGTATTTTCAGTCCCTGTTCTTTTTTTGTTTTTGTTCTTTAATCTCTCTACGGGATCCCATCCTAGGTTTCCTCTTTTTTTAATGACTCTGTAAAAGGTTTTGGGACCTTTCAAAACCCACTTTACATCAATCAAAAAATATATATTAGATTCAAAAAGGAAACCTATAGAAATTATTGCCATTTGTCAATATAGAATTCTCCATATATGTAATATAAAGCTTCCATAATCCTATAAATAGAAATTAAATCCCTTATGGGAGCCAAGTTGAATAAGTGTGAGGTCAATGAAGTAATATAGAGTCTAATATAAGAATGATAACTAGAAAACCAAGCTTGTTAGAGAAGAGTGTATCTTTATCCAAGGTATGACCAAGATCCTTAGAGTAAGAATGTAAAACATGGTCATTTTTCAAGTCAATAAAATGTGGATGCTCTGAAAGAGGGCCAAATTTTGGAGTTTGTATTTGTAATATGGTTACTTCTATTATCATTATTTCATCTATTATGCTTCCATTATTTATTATTTTTTCATGTTGTTATAATTTTTTATCATAAATGATATTTCTAAGTTAGCATACCACCACTAGATTACAACTATTCATCAATCATAATAACCATAGTAAGAGGAGGATTAAAGAAAGCAATTTGATCATGACATGTTTTATCATTTTGGTTCTATTTCCAACATCTTTGCTCTTTGGTGAAGTTGTATTCCAATAACTTAATTTTATCTTGATAACTCTAGAATTTACTATGTGGTAAAATCTATTTACTAGGGTCATTACAAAAATATACCACTAATCAATATCCTTCTTATAGAACTTGTTTGTTGCACTCATTGGTGTATTTTTTTGGTGATGTATGTTCAATAATTGTATATTATTGATCTTATATATAGTTTGCGACTACCCCATTATAATATTCCATATAATTTTTATGTTTCTATTTATGTATCTACACTTACCACATATGAGTAAGGAATAAAGAGGTTGAATTTGGTAAATCTGGTATCCATAGTACAATACAAGTATATTTGAGAATATGGTTACCTCTTCCGTCTATTTAAATATATCATATATACTTATGGGAGGGTATTGGTCCTCAAATATTACTTTATTAAATATCTAATAGTCCATCAATAACTTTATTGTATCCTTATTTTCAATTTCAGCAAATCAACTATTTAAACAACTTATTGTATTATGAGTTGAGCATAAACAAACTAGCTATTACCATATGATGGGGAGATTCAATATATGACCCTTTCCTATAATAAAATCTATCAAAACATCAAACTCCCTTCATGAAAAAATTTTGGAAGCTCTTTGGGGAAAACATCCCTATACTCATTCATGAAGGGGTATGCCTCAAGACTAGACTCATTTTGTTCTTCAATATCATCAATATGCACAATATATAGTATATGTCAATTCAATTGATATTTTCTCAATTATAAGTCTAAACATAATCTCAAATATATAAACCTTCAAACATACTGAATGATGGATAATATCCCAAGTCATTGAAAAACTATATTTGAATAACATTCAACTATAGATCTATATTTTTACAACCAAATAACTCCAATGATTATATCATCTTATCATATTGGAATTATCCATACAAAAACATGGCTCGACTCTTCTCTTATATTTGTTCTCTTAACTAATTATCTAAATATTACCCATAAATAAAACCTTCTTTTAATATTTTCTAGAAAATACGGAGATACAAAGCATTTTGTTTCTCTTATATCAATTAAAATACTTCTAGGAAATCCAAAGTTCTTACTTCTATTTTGAATTAGAGCATTTTGGTGCTCTACTTGGTGGTTACTCAACATTGTGTGGATACAATATTGGGGTTGGTTAGGATATTATGGTTGCTCGATAGGGGATTCAACTATTATTGACAAAACTAATTAGTACATTGATTTTATCCTTATATGAATCATAAATACATTGTTTATTTCTTTATTTGATTTCTACAATTCCAATTTGTTTAAAATCTTCTACAATTTATTATCTTTCTTGAAATATTCCTTGACAAATTTTTTCTTTTTCCTATTGAAATACTTACCTTTCATAAAATTTTCTTGAATGGAGAGATTGGTTGATGAAAATTACTTCCCTTAATCTTATTTGTTATTGTGATAAGAGTATTTCACTTAATATTTCTACTTTAGCTTAATTGATTTTTTAAATATTCACTTCATCCTCAAAGAGTTGTGAGCACCCACATCTACCCCTATATAAGGATTGAATTCTAAGATAAATTTATTGATTTAAAAATTTAATTCCCTTTATACTAAGGAATTTACTTCAAAAGATACATAAAAGTATTATCATAATAATTCATAGTCATATCTCCCTATCGAACATAATAAAATGGTAAATATTATGATCGGTGATACGATCAGCCTCCAGTGATTTCCATATACATGTTAAAACTCAAATTAATTAGTGTAGATTCATACCAAATGGAAAATGATATAATTGGATAAGAAATAATTTTTTATGAGGTTTTTGTTTTCTTCGAGCGATGTAGTATTTTGGTGCGAGCGATGTTGAGGATGTGGATATGGATCTGGTGTTGGACATAGATTCTATTGATGTACTTTTAAATATTTCAAAGAGGATCAGTTTTTGTCCCCACCTTGGGACCCAGGTAAGATATTTATTTCTCCCTAGGTTGGTTATGGGAATTTCTCCCTCCCTTTCTCCTTTTTCAATATGGTGGCTAGGACTAAGATTGGGTGTGTTAATATCCCCTATGAAGTTAACTCTAAAACAAACTAGATTCATATCCTAGATTGCATCGTTAAGAATATTATTGAAAAGGGGATATGGAATTTGGTGGGCAAACTCCAAGGATAAAGTCTATAATTGGATTTCTTGAAACATTGGGCCATGGCAAGGCATCACCCGCATTGTTCTCTAGATATTGCAGTTCTTTCAAGAAAATTTCTAATCAATTTCAATTGTGAATAAGATTCTAGGAGCATTCTTGAAGGTGACCCTTGGTTCTTTGGAAAGAGGGGTTTGTATCTTTGAATATGGGGTCCAAATTTCAACCTAGCTTTGTAGAGTATCAATATTGTTCCTGTTTGAGTTAAGTTGATGGACTTTCCCTTGCATATCTGGTATATGAGTATTTTTAAAGTGGTGGTAAAAACCATTGGAGACTTTGTCTCATTTGATCAAACAAAAAATACTTTGTCCCAGATGTAGTATGTTCAAATGAGCATTTTGGAGGATATTAAAAGGGTTACCAAGTTTATTCGAGCTCATTCCGCATATGGGTTTTTGGACTCAATTCATTGAATATGAGAACAAACCCATAGCTTGCCAAGCTTATGGGAAGGGTGGCCATCATAAATATCTTTACCCCTTGTAGTTGAAAGCAAAGTCTTTGGTTCTTCTGAAATCCAAATAGAGATGGATTCCTAGAAGATAGTTGGTGACTTCAAAAGGAAAATAAATGATATCCTCCCCAAAATTTTTATCTAGGCCCCAAGGTGATATGGAGGACGCCTATCAGGATAAGGATCTTCTACCTTCTAACCTCTTGGTATAGGGTATGGTTTCTAACCTCTTCACTATTAATGAGGAGCTAACCTAAGAATCTCCCAATTGTTTGAAGGGTATTTTGGAATATGGTCTCCCTAAGAAAGAGGATGTAAATCCCTCTTCCATTTCCTTAAAAATATCTTTTGATTTTTTGGCTATGGAGGAGCTCATTTTATAGTAGCTAGTGGAGTTTCCATCATATTTATCAACCGGTCTAAAGCTTGGTAGCCCTATACCCTCTTCAAATCCAGTTGCCTCCTGTGGCCCTATTATGGAGAAGGGCTCCCTAGGCCCTAATTCAAAGAGCTATCAGTCCTCTATTATTACAGGAGTTAAAAGGAAACTAGGATGGCCTAAGAAGAGGGAGTGCAACTCTGAAGAAGCTGAGGGGGGCCATTCATATTTTGATCTAAAGAGAAATTTGGCCATCATGCATAGCAGCGGACAACTCAGTTTGGATGCTTTTAAACTCTCCCCTCTTAGGGGTGAGTTGTTGTGGGTTACATATTGATTTGTAAAGCTTTGGTGTATGTTTATTGATCCTAGGTTTTCTATGGGGTTTTTATATCTGGATATTTCCTTGTATATAGTATTACTGGCCTCTTGCATTGTTGTTGTTCTTCATGGTGTTGTAGGGGTTTCAATTTTCTTGTCTTTCAATTCTGGTCTGGTGGTTTTGGCTTTTGAAGTGGTTTCTATTTTGAATTTCTTTTGGGTGGGATTAAAATTAGTAGGTAGGCTATTATGTCTTATGTATAATTCTTTAATACTTTTAATGGAACAATGTGATGGGGGTGTGTCTTTATGAGGATAGTTGAGGCTCTTTTGCCAATGCTATTTTCTGAATTTTGTGGTTGTTTTTTGTGAGGGCCCATTTGGTTCATAATGTCAAATCTGGGTTGAGCGATTTTTTCATTTTTAAATTTCAAAATTTTCTTTTTAGATGAATTTCTATGTGGTGGTTAGTGCCACTTGTGGTTTTTCATTGTAACTTTTGTGGAAATCTTTGTCTCCATAAGGATTTGTTGACCCTTTCTTTGGGATGTCGAATGGGGCCTTTGGTGTGAAAGCTTTATTTTTCGTAGGTTGTGTTGTTGGTTTGCTAACGCCTTTGGGGTTGTGGGTGGTAAGCCTCCAAGATCATTTTTTTTTGCAAAGATCATATTTACAAAGATATATTAAAAATGTAACTTTGATATATGTTATTTTTAAAAATTTTATAGACAATAGTGATTATATATTGTAGAGTCCAAATGAAACATCTATGGACCATACAAATATGGACCCCACAAGTTGAATTCATTATAATAATTTCAAATAATTTTGTCAATATTCAATTACAAGTAATCTATCTTATAGATAGTGAAGAGGATAAGAAACAAGGTGTTAGCTTGTCCTTTCTTAGAAAACCATACAATCCTGACCTTTTTACAAAACCATACATTAATTTAGGATTTTTCCATTTTATCTATTGCAAACAATGTATTCTATAGTATTTTAACAACGTAAAGAAAAATGATATATTTGCATTGCTTATATTTCCTTCTTTTCTATACCTCATAGTCTAAAAGACTTGAGTTTTCTTAAGGTGATATCCTAGTCTATATTTTCCAATTGTGCTTAGTGGTGACATTTAAAATTTATGTATTCATAATTTATGATGCAAATGTAAATTATTGATATATTAGATATCCTACTATGGATAAGCAAAATGGGGATCACAAAGGGGCTAACAAAGGGGATCCCAAATTATCATTTTCTTTTTTCTTTCTCACACTTGAGTATTAGGGGACATTTGTGAAGATCTATCCACTAGTTTTGATGGATTATTTATGAACACCTATGTTTCTCTTGGAAGTGAAATATACTTCAAAGATACTTTTCTTCGTCATGCTAACCTTAATCCAATTTACAATATGCATGTGATTAGATGCTACATGTAAACCTAAAACTAGAATATTATTTTACTTTCAAATACTAACATAAATAAACCATTTTTTTTTTAAATCAAAGAAACAAAAATAAATGAAGCAAACAATTTTAGCCTATGATGTAACATGCAATTCAAATTATTGCCTAATATGGAAAAATTAAAGATTTTTTAATCCCCTTCATGATTATAATAAAAGATAGATTCATTCTTTCCTTTTTTTTAAATTAATACAAATAGAAAGTAGAATCTTCAAATGGAGAATTGATAGATCTAAGGCCTTAAAATAAAAATTGACAAGGTTCATGAACAACAAAATCTAACTTTTATATAGATGTAGAAGCACTACCATCAATCAGAAGCACCACTAGCACTTTTGCCTTCCATAATTTCGTTTGATGGGTCCTAGAGAAAAACAATAAACCTATAAAAATAGCAAACCTATACAAGTAGAAAGTAAAAAAGGGATATCAATGTAGTGGGATCTATTAGGTCTCAACAGTCGCAATATGATTCCTTTCTTATGATAATTATACCTCTATTTTAAGATAAATAACTTGAAAGAAAAAATGAATGCTAAAAGAAGTAAATACAAAAGCTATGAATGAAAGCAAAAAAAGAAGCTAATAAATGGATGTTGACGTTAGCTACAATATAAGATAGTAGATTACTCCTTTTTATTAGAGCTTGATAAGAAATCTATTGACAACATGATGACCATATCCTAGATACTTGATGCTTGTTGAGAGTAGCTAGAATATCGTTTGATAACTCGAATAAATATTTGATGGAACTCTTGGATGCTAAAATATTCTACTTGCAAAAGAAAATATCCATGAATAACTAATAAAAGTTTAAGATTATTTTGGTAGCATTTTGGGATGCAAGAGACCTATACTAAAGCAATTATGATAGAGTGTAGATGCCTAAAAGAAGCTCTTGATAGGCTTCCTCATGAGGTATTTTTATAAAAAACTCGATCTTCCTTGAATAACCCATGGAATATCATGGTGATATTATAAATGTGCAGATGTGTTGTGCTTACATAAAAATATTGGAGGTGGTTGAGGAAAAGTAAGGGATAATGAACATGGAACTACCAATCAAGAGGTAATATTTGCAATTCCAATATTATATTTTCAACTAAATGTGTAGTTGAGCTGGAAAATAAGATTAGAAAGGTAATATCTAATGAGGATGGGTAGTGACAAGGAGTTGTGTTGAGAATATTGACTTTAGCATAGACAAGGTGAAAGCACTAGGAGTAGAAGTATTATCGGTGCTACTAAGGTAGCACTAGTGTTAAATAACTATTATAATTCAAAATGGGCAAGAAATCATCAAATTTTGAAGGGCCTATAGAAGCATTGCTAAGGTCATGGTAATACTACCAATGCTATCTTTCATACCCTAATGCTTCTACCTTTTTAGAGATTTATATATTCCAGGTTTGGGTATAAGGATGGTGGATTCAAGTTGGGTGCCTAGGATGGTAAGTGAAATACTACTATACATGTTTGAAGATGCCTATGTGTGAAAAATTAGGTGTCTATATTTCACCCCATTTTGATGCATTTATTGTATAATGAACATGTCAAAAAATGACATAGATACCCTAATTTTGAGATAAGTAGATGATGAGTGATGTTGAGATGGGGTTTGGATTAGAGGTCATAATGAAGACTTATGTTTTAGATAGCACTAACATGCCACCTTGCCCTAGTTTTCCTTCTCAAATTTTTATGGGAAAACCAAGTGTGACTGATAAAACTTGACTTGATTATGATACACATTGTTATAGTGATGAAAGATAGGGATAGATGTTCGATGAAAATAATAAGAGATTAGAAAGAATTATTGAAAGGAAACAACATGATAGATGTAAAGATATGTTGAAAGAGGAGAGTTTAAACACTACCAAAAAAAATTTAATATGTACCATATGTGCAAAGAGATATAAAAAATACTTTTCTTTACCTAGAGGACTTTTACTATTAGAGACCAGTGACATGTATAAAAGATTTTCCTTCATCAAGAGAACTTTTGTTGTAAGAGATCAATAATATGTATAAATATATTCCTTCACTTGAAGGATTTTTGCTATAATAAATAAGCCTTTTGGAATGCCCAAGGGGATTTTAGTTAGTTTTGCTATAATATATGATATATACAACTATATATAGATATGTAAAAATATAGATTTCTTGGATTACCTTTAAGAAAATGCTTAGAGGGAATTTTTAATAGTTGGATTAACTTTAAGCAAGATCCTAAAGGATATTTTTGATATTGCTTTAATCACCTTTAAGCATCCATAAATGATATTTTTTACTTTGATTACCTTTAGGCAAGGGCCTAAACGATATTTTTTATATTACTTTGATTACATTTAAGCACATGTTTAAAGGATATTTTTATTTTTCTTTGATGGTTTTTAAATGCCTACTTAAAGGATATTTTTTATTTTATTATCTTTAGGCAAGAGCCTAAAGGATATTTTATATTTTGATTTATCCATTTGCCATGGGATTTTCTTATTTATTAGCTCATTAGCCTTATGATGTTTTGATCAAGATTTTCTCCTTAGCCTTAAATATATATTTTTAATCTAATTTACCTTGTAGATACGTGTCATAGAGGATATATGCTTGACTAGTGTGGAAACAAATGCAACCCCTATTTGGGAAGACCATCTTGTTGTTAAATAGTTACCACCACTTATAAAATATTAGGTGGGAGAACATATGATGAGATTTATTGGGCTATTATCACCCATAAAATATTGTGATATCAATCATTTAGCCATTGATGAGATAAAATAAAGTATTTTAATAATATTTTCATCAGTATCTATGGGTTTCATAGTGTTTGTCATGTGTCAAGATGATTGAGAGAGATCAAACTATGTGATATATGATTCTTCATTTCTTATAAACTCATGATGAAATGGGATATGTAAGTCCACCACCTATTGTTTCTATAAGAAAAATGATGCAAAATAGATGGGGATATTACCCATCTATACCTACAAACACCCATAGTATTCATCATGTGGTAGTAATGTTGTATTTTGGAAGAATTTGTATATATAATTTGGATATAAATTAGATGTGATTTATGTGATTCATCTATCCCCTTTGTATAGAAATAGGGTAATAAATGCAGATGATTAGCCCCAAACTAGAGTACAAAAGAGCTATACAAAACGTAATGAAGACAAGGTGTAGGTGATGGATAGATAGAAATTGATGATTTAGATTTATAGAGAGATATGGTTGTGGAAACCTAGATTTAGTTCACAAAAATGGGACTAGAATAATTCACTCACATCATTCACCTAGTGCAAGTGCAATGTAAAATGAACTATCCTAACTAGGATCATATTTTTCATCATTGCGATGGTGAACAAAGGAGCTAAGGTAAAAACATGTGAGAACCAATATTTGATGAGAGGAACACTATCTCAAGAATCTGAACCAGGTGAAATTATAGAATCTACTATAGGATATGGTGCAAGAGGACCAGAATCAGATTCGAAAGATAAAAAATCCTTTGGTAAAGAGGAAAAGTCATGGGAAAAGGAACCCCCAGACAAACTGAGTGACAATGTCGACAAAGGTGGGTCCCTTCATGGGCCCATTTCATCTAGATATTATGCTAAAAATATCAGGGTAATTAACAAACCCAAAACTCCTTTGAAGGTCACAATCCTTTATTCCTAGTTGGAGAAGATATATTAATCCTAGAAACTCTCATGATTGATTATCTATCATTAGAAAACCATTGCACAATTGGGAAATTATTTGGAGGTAGGTTGGATATGGATTTCATCCGAATATGGTCCATATCCAAGTGGAGAACCCTAGGGAATCTAGAAATCATAGTCGTTCCCTAAGGGTTTTTCAAATTCGACTAAAAAACCAAGAGGATGCAACACACATCTTAAGTAAAGGATCATGGTTCTATGGAAATAAAAACTTGTTCATCCACAAATGGGGTGATAATTTCAATGCTAAAACACAAAACATCAATTTCACATCGGTGTGGGTCCGCCTTCCTAGCCTACCTAGTTAGTTTTGGCATGAAGATATCCTACATGGGATTGGAAAATACATAGGGGTAATGGTAGCCATCGATCCCACTACCAAAGCTCAAAATATTTGTCAATGAGAACATGGATTCTTAGCTACCAACTCGGATCAACCTCGTTTATGGATCCTACCGTAGATTCTAGATAATAGAATACGAAAACAAAATAGCATTTTGCATTGATTTTTAGGCTTAAGGATACCTCAAGACCCAGTACCTCTCTCTCATATAGCAAAAAAAATGGATATCAATGCTTGAATAAATGGATCTCAAGTTGTACATCAAGTGGGCAGATCTCAAACCCAAAATGCCAGGCAACCAAATAATGGAAATAACCAACAAGTAGAAAATATACAGAATTCCCTGACAAAAAAATGGAAGCAAGTCATGAATTCAAAATACTCAGGAGACCAAGGCAAGGTAATATCCTTCTTTGCTCACCCCAATCATTTTGATATTCCTTCTAGATACACCAATCATGATTTTGAATTAAATGAAGAGTTTCTTCCTCACCCAAATGATGATATCCTTCCTATTGAAGATGGTTTCCAGCCCCATCCCCCTTCAAATGATAATTTTCCCCCCACTGAAGAGTATTTTCCATCCCTTTCCCCATCCCAATCAGGACCTTCTTACTCTCCCCCAGATTCCCACCCTATCCAAGAGCAATTAGAAAATTCCCCTTTAGCCTCCAAAGTTGATTTCAGCCCCAAAACTACTTGAAACTCCAAAAAATATTTTTTGGACTATGGAAGTAACAAAAAAATGGAAATGCCAAATATACAAGAGAAAAAGAGAAAAAAAACTGCATATTATATAGCCAATGGAGTTCAAAAAAATCTATTCTCAGAAATGTTCAATCAGTCGAAAGATAACCCCAAATTACCCAAACCACCCTTGTAGCATTCAAAGGGGGGAAAGAAAGGAACCAAATTTTTAAAATGAGAATCCTCTCATGGAATGTGAGAGGGCTCAACAGGATCAGAAAAAAATTCACAAGGTTGCCAAAACCATATGGAAAAATAGTGATAATGCTTTTAGTACTACCCAAGGATCATCTGGGGGATTAATGTGTCTATGGGATTCAAATAATATGGAGGGTAGATTAATATCATCTTTGGACAGAGTAACAAACATAATGTTTTTTTCCAAAGAGAAAAAAATTTATTTGATTTTGTCTAATATTTTTACCCCCAATAACCCCTACAATAGGAGCTTGCTATGGAATTCCCTAATCCAAATGAGAAATTCTTTCAGAAACCATCCTTGGATCTTAGCCAAGGATTTTAATTCCCTCCTTTTCCAATATAACAAAGTAGGAGGTAGCAACATCCCAGTTAAAAGTATCCAAGATTTTCATTATTTTGTCATTGATAATGAACTAATGGACATCCATATCAAAGGAGATCAATTCACTTGGAGTAACAGAAGAATAGG
Organism: Wollemia nobilis; assembly: GCA_028583015.1. NCBI lineage: Eukaryota > Viridiplantae > Streptophyta > Pinopsida > Araucariales > Araucariaceae > Wollemia > Wollemia nobilis. The sequence goes on along the minus strand of JAQPPZ010000594.1, from coordinate 4,266,835 downwards.
GACCGACACATTCAAGTTAAAATTGATAGATTATTTTATCTAGAGATGCCATTACCCTATTTGGTTATGCTTCTCTCAATTTTGTGCCTATAATTGGATCATATCATTGCCATATTCTATTTGAAGATGTAGATTAAAGATACAACGCCAAACAAAAGATAAAGAAGTCACGATAAAAAGTAAGACAGAACACAGTTGTACAAAACAAACGATTTTTATTAATCAACGGAGTTTAAAAACTCCTTTTGAGTACAACAGGGCCTGTAACCCTTTTCGTGATACAAAAATTACAGTTTGTGCTAGGGTTCTCCGAAACCCTAGCTGGCATAAAGTGGTGGCATTTCCGAAGACGTATCCTTAATCCCAACAAAGTGAGTGGGCTTTGTTGTATCCTGTAGCTCGGACCACTCCAGCTTAAACAACTGCTATCAACACACCGGATCTGCCATTAAAATCCTGCACACATTAACACTATCAAGGAGTTAGAAATTAATAAGAGGGCTCCACTGTGTGAGCCCTCAAAAACAATTTAAAACCCTAGAAAAATAGAATGCAGGAGTTCAACAACAGATTAATAAAAGAAAAGAAGTTACTTGCTTTAAACTGATTTATACCTGTTCTCTGTTAACGCGGCTAGACCAGGCGGCATCTGGAAGTAATGTGGCTATCAAATCGGCTACAGAAGGCGCCCTGGTGCACTCGCTGAACGCCCGCGTGCTTCTGGATCAAGGTTTTAGACGCCGGTCTGCGTCTGTGGCTACGGGTAAACGCCCGCGGGCACTTGCGACAAGAATGGGGGATTCTGCAGAATGCTGCAGAAGAGATGGCGACGAAGTTGGCGACGGATGCGGCGAAAAGGATGCGGCGATGGATAGCTGAAGAGATAGATGAAATAGAAGAGATAGGTCCAAAAGATAGCAAAGATAGCAAAGATAGGAGAAGAAGATAGGGTTTGAGCCATCAAAGTGACTCAATTTATAATCCACTCTTAGGGCACACTTTAGGGTTTTAACGACACTTTGAACGTGTGGCTAAGATTAAAGTGGATCCAAGGGTAGAGAATAAATCTAGGTTGTGAAACGGATTAAGATGGATGGACGGATGAGATTAAATGAAGGATGGACGGCTTAGATTAAATCACTTAAACTATATTTATATATATATTAAAATATATTAAAATATTAAAATATATATATAAATAATAATTTAAATAAATTTGGGGATGAAAAATGGCGGGAAAGGTGAAATTGGGCCAAATAATGGCGGGAAGGTGTGGATTTGGGCCAAATAATGGCGGGAAGATGTGGATTTGGGCCAAATAATGGCGGGAAGATGTGGATTTGGGCCAAATAATGGCGGGAAGGATGGATGACTGACACGTGGCTGACAGGAAGGTATAGATGACTTACAAGTGGCTGGATTTTGGTGTCTACAGATGCCCCTTTTTGAGCTGCCTTGTGTGAAGACACAATGCAACACAAAAACTTAAGACACCTGAAAAGCTGGATCAGACGCAACTCTCTCTCAAGACTAAAGCACAACTTTGAAGACCAAAGAATAAAAGAATATTTAAAATTTTTCAGCTTACCCCCTCAATTGGCGAGCGAGAATGGTTCTCACAAGCCAATTGGAAGAAATTCGAAAGAAAATGAACCGTTTTTGCCCCAACGGTGAAAAAAAGGGGTTGGTGTATGAACCATCTGTTTATGTCCCAACAGAAAAGGGGTTGGTGTACAAACCGAGAATGAGAAGATGATATGAGTGATGTGAAAGATGGACCGTTTTCTGCCCCAACGGTTATAAAGGGATTTTTGCCAAATTGTAAATTCCATGATCATGTAAGATGAATTCCACTATAGGAAAATTAGAAATTGATAACGGATGCCCCAACTCCTGTGTGTGAATCCATATTGTTGATGAAATTGCCTTGTTGGCGCCATTGATATGTAGAGATGAAAGATGCATGAAAGAGTCCAGAACTCAGAGATGCTCCTAGTGACTGTATGGATAATTCCTCGGGTCGGAACCAATCAACCTAGGTAGCCTCAATCTCTAGCAAGACTCAAAATAATGATGATATTAAAGATTGTCCATGTTTAAGGCCCCATGAACTAGGCCATCAATGACAACTGTTGAGCAAATTAATCTTGGTATGAGGTCACTTGAAAAGTAGAATACCCAAAATTGATTTCCAATTTTCAAACAATGAAATAATTGATGATGATAAATGGTAAGTGTCCTTATGGTGGTTTAATCCTCTTACCGAATTGCATGGATTCAAATCGCTGCAATCGCCAAGGTGATAGAATATACCACTAGATACGAGGTTTACTTTAATTTGATTTGGCAAAAATATGCATGATGAAAGAAGAATGAATGAAGTTGACGATAGATCAGAAGAATTGATGAATGTGGTTAATTTTGTGAAGGTTTTGAATGTTTTTAGCCCAATTTGTAAAACAATGATTAATGATGCGCTTTTTGAGCGAAATGACAAAATTTGTGTCCAAAACTGTTGTAACCTTCACAAAATGTTTTATTATGATAAGAAGAATGGATGAATGCAATTTGATGAAATTTGGAGGAGGTAAGCTTCAATTTTGCAAGTTTTGTTCCTTTATTCAATACTGACACCAAACGCCGGTCTGCATTTGGGGGTGGCAGAGACGCCCGTCGGTGTTTAGGCGCTCTGCAAATGCAGCACTGCATCTGAATGCGCCATGAAATGCCCCACTACATTTCAGGGTGCCAAAACCAGCTATTTAAACAATTTCAGCAAGAATTTCGCTCATTTGTGCGTTCGAGCTTGAGAGAAGTGCGTCTGAGGGAATGGAGTGAAGTGGAGTGAGAAGTTGTGAAGCACGCGGGAGCTATGGCGGAGATGGGAGCGGACGCGCCAGTGCAGCCAGCTGAGGTATTTGTTTATTTAAGCAAGTACTTATTATGTGTTTTTTTTTTTTTTTTTTTTTTGGAAAAAAATTTGTAACAAATTTTTGTTTTGTTGTTTTGCAGCTTAGGGTGTTAGAGGCACGACACCGATTCTCCCCTATCATTCCGGGGATGAGGAGGTCATTGTCCCAGGCAGACTGGGAGATATTGGAGGCAGTGGGGCTAGCAGAGGCAGCCCGGTTGGAGGTAGTTCGGGCGGATGAGGGGTACCTCTCGGCTTTGGCCGAGAGGTGGGATCCAGATCGGGGGACGTTCCAGCTCCCGACTGGAGAGATGACGGTGACGCTTGAGGATGTATACCGCATCCTCAAGGTGCCCGTGGAGGGGGCACGGGTGGAGGTTGGATGAGATAGGGCCACGGAGATGGCCAAGTTGTTTGGGGATGACTGGAGAGAGATCCGGACGGAGAGCGGGGGATCCCATACTTGGCCATGTATACGGCCAAGGAGTTGGTAGCGGTGGAGGCTCTGATGATGTTCGTGTTGACCAACATTGTGGCCCCGAACAACATCGGGTGCAGGTTCCCATGGAACCTGATGGGTGTAGTGAGCGAGATGCTCACTAATAGGGTAGTGTATGCTTGGGCACCCGCTTTATTGGCGCAGGTGTACCGGGAGTTGTATGAGGTTCGAAGACGGGGCCGAAAGGGCCTAGGTTGCAGTGTGGTGCTCCAGTGCTGGGGCTGGGAGCACTTCAGAGTGGCTCGACCGGAGGGGTTGCCATGGGCTCACTGGGACGTGAGCCAGGCTTATGGTAGGAGATGGCCAGTGGCGGAGGAGAGACAACCTAGCCGCCCCGTGAGATCGGGGCAATGGTATAGGAGACTATGGGCAGACTTGACAGATGCCCAAGTCATTTGGAGGCCCTGGCGGGAGGCGAGGTGGATCGGGGATGGAGAGCACCTGAGATGGGTGCGACAGGCTAGATGGGTAGTGGGGCGGAGCCACAGCGAGGCGGAGTACATACAGATGTCTCGAGTACTCCGCCAGGTCGGATTGAGGCAGGATGTCCCCGGTGAGCCAGTGCGCTACCGGAGGCACAGATCAGAGGGGGATTTGCCATGTGCCGAGCCATGGAGGGAGGCGACAGAGGACGATGAGGACATGGAGATCCCCGACGTGGACGACGTCGGGGTGACAGCTGAGTATGCAGCATGGATGGCCGCAGAGCCGAGGTGGGAGCCACCATTGGTGGTTGGTGGAGCCGGAGAGCCCGAGGCTAGGGTTGGAGAGGGCGAGGGAACCGCGGAGGTTCCCAAGCGTAGGGAGGGTCCCCGCCTTCGATCTGACAGTCGAAGGCGAAAGGGGAAGATGGCACGGCAGGCTCCGGAGAGCGGAGATGACGGGGAGGATGATGGAGAGGGCCTAGGAGAGGCCACAGGAGAGGCTAGGGAGGTACCCCCTAGCGGGCACGAGAACGAGTTGACGTAGCTGTAGCAGCAGATAGCAGAGCGTGATGCTATGCTAGCTGCCGGGATGAGAGGATAGCTCGGCTGGAGCAACAGGCGGTGGAGCGGGATGCCCGGTTAGCTGCTCAGGAGGAGAGGATGGCCCAGCTACAGGCGGACTTGGATAGAGCGACCAGGGTGCCCCAGGATGACAGGGTGACGAGACTCCAAGCAGAGCTAGCGGAGCGAGAGCGACGACACGGGATAGACATATCTAGACTTAGGTCTAGGACTCGTTACATTGAGGCTCTGGAGGACACATTGTTTAGGCATCACATTGTGTTGCCTGATCCTCCATCCTCCTCTGTCTCTAGGCGTAGTGAGTCTAGGCACACCACTAGGTCTAGGGCTCCTACTAGGTCTCAGGGGTCCTCTTTTGATGGTTAGCTTAGTGCTTAGATGCACTCTTTATGAGCCTTGGTGCTCTATTGTATATTGTAGCCTTTTGGCATTCATTGTACAGTTTGACCTTTATACATATATATATATATACATGGCTTTTATTTATTTGGTGTTTTACTCTCTTTTGTTTGAATGCCTATGTTTTTGTGATGCATGTTTTTATATGTTTTAATGTTTTTGATGCATATGTGATGGAATGGAATGCAAACTTATAGATGATTAATGCGAGACTAAGTATATAACATACAAATCTATGGATGATTAATGCAAGACTAAGTAAATGAAATATGCACTAAGAAGCACTCATACTTTTAGATAGTTAGATTTAGCCAACTGTTATCATAATTGTTTAATCAGGGGCACCGAACTTGGTGGCTTGTGAATGGATGACGTATGGAATGACATGAATATGGAAGAAGATATGGAGGGTGATATGTAAGACTGTTTTACAAAGACTCAAACATGCTAGTGGTATCAAACAAACTTACTAACACTGCCTAATTCAACTAGGACCAAATGTGTGTGCATGCGAGTTCATTAACCAAATCAAAAGCATGGTAGTGACTCTAGGCAATCAAAAACCTGTGTGTGTGCAAGTGTGTTCATTAACCTCATCTTGCATAAATTAGGTAACCCTATTATGGAGAAGACCCCGAAGCTAGTTTGTCCGTATGAGCATTCAGAGGTCTCTTTTTGAGGAGAGACATGTCGCCACGCAATGAGTATACTCCACTTGCCAGTCAAGTGTCTATAGCCCCGGTGAAGGTTAACTCCATAGTCCATGTTGTTTTTGACCTTTGTAAGCCTTGGGGATGACTACCTATCCGTCTGTCTGGACAAGTAGTACGATCCTTACAACTTATTTGGGATCGGTGGTGTGTGAAAAATGTTCATTTCCTTAGAGCTTTGGGGAATCGGATTCTCAACCGAAGTATGATGAGAATTTTACCCTATCCTTACTACTCTGTTTATATTTATATTTTGTGATTGCTTGTGATAGTGGTAAGAACCACTTGTTTTATGGACTATGTTTGCATGATAGGACAAACGAGGATTACCCTTTTCACTTCAAGGCACAACCCAAGGATGGTGTTATCTCTCTTTGACACAAGATGTTTTTAAGATGTGAAAATGTGATAGGTTCAAGACCGCTTTTGAAATCATTTCCCAATACTCAAGATTTTATTTAGTGTAATTTGTGATATGGCCCTAGAGAACTTTGACATGCATTTCAAAGTTTGCTTAAAACACTAGGAATGGCTGAGTGACTGAAAACATTTTGGCAATGTAAATATGTGCAAATGGAAAATGGGTGTACGAATGACAATTCGGTTTGATGGATTTTATGAAGGTGCCCCCGATTAAGGCAACATGACTTTTGCTTGACCAAATTTTATATCCAAAAGATAGAATGGTCTCTAACATGATATGCAACTATGGCTGAAAATGAAATGTTATGGTTTTCAATGAGATGTATGCACATGAAATGCAATGTTTTTGAATGAGATGTATGCAACTAACAATGAAATGCAAATTCTTTTTATTTTATTTGTTTTTTTTTTTTTTTTTTTTGTTGTACAAGCCATGTATATATGTACATATAAAATTCAAACTATGCGTAGAATGCCCTCAAGTGTATAACATTAAGTGGTTCGGGTTCTTCCTCTCCCTCTAAACTGGCAAGTCTATAAGTTCCATTACCCACTCTTTCAGTGACCATATATGGACCTAACCAATTAGCCGCGAATTTATCTCGAAGATGCGGCAATGCATTGGTGTTTTGTTGATTCTCTTTAAGGACAAGATCCCCTACTTGAAATTCTCTTAGATGAACTTTGGCATTGTAAGCACGTTTCAATCGGTCTTGATAAACTCGCAAATGCTCTAAAGCATTGATTCGTTTTTCATCTATGAGTGTGAGTTGATCAAGACGTGCTTGTCTCACGATTATCATCATCGATAATTTCCTCAAAAGAAATTTGCAAGGAAGGGATCTCGACGAGGCGGAGCTAAGACTGGCGGAGACGCTAAGTACTCTTGATGTCATCAAAGGCTTTCTGACACTCATCTGTCCATGAAAATTGTACCCCCTTTTGTAGTAGGTGGCAAAATGGCCTACATTTATCATAAAGTTGTGCAATAAAGCGACGGATTGAATTAATCTTTCCTTGTAAACTACGCAACTCCTTCAAATTAGTTGGGGGACACATTTCCATAATGGCTTTGACCTTGTTTGGGTCCACCTCAATACCTCGTTTAGAGATAATAAAACCTAGGAGTTTGCCGAGGTAACACCAAAGACACATTTCTTAGGCTTATCCGGATCATATGGATTATGGAGCGGGGTGAATAAGTCTTCGAAATTCATTGTCGACTTATGGAAGAAAGGATGGGCGGAATGGAAGGGAAAACCGGTGAAGACCTCGGAAGACCTGAGATGCAAAACAACATAGTTTTTCAGTTTTTTTTTTTTTTAGTTTGAGTTTTTTTTTTTTTTTTTGTAGTGGTGCCACTATTCCACTCATGCTGTTTTTTTATTTTTGATTTTTTTTTTTTTTTGGAATTTTCTGATTTTTTTTTTTTTTGGTAGTGGTGAAAACCACTATTTTAGTATATACATATAATACAGGTTTGGATTATGGCTTATGGATGTGGCGGAGGGGGTGGTTCACCTCGTTCTTGTGGAAGAAGCAAGCGAAAGATGGCCTCTTGGAGAGGGAACAATTGGAGATAAAACTCGTCTTGTTCAGTGAGGGGAACAATGGGCGCCGACTCTTCTTCAGATTCATCACCATTTGACATGACGTCAAATTCTTCATAGGCTTCATCTTCGGATTCGTCGAGGTGGAGGATTTCTTCTTCTGAATTAAGATTAATGCTTTGAAAAGCTCGTTCAAAAGAAGAAAGGGATGGAAGTGGTTGGTAGCCCAGACCAAAACGCTCAATGGGTCTCTAGTATGGCATATCGATGCGTTCAGTTACCCCTTGCTCGTATCGACCTAGGCCAAATTGCTGCCAATTATGTCTATGGAAATAGCGAGAGGGAAAACCCTCCATCCTTTCGATATTGGCGAGGATCGGATGCTTAGGTTCTAGTATGGTGGTAGGACTAGAAGATGACTCTATTCCCCCATATACAAAATTAATGGAATTTGGCATAGAACCCATGTTATAAACCGATCCAATGGATAAATGTTGGTCATGTGGACGACCAAAATCTTTAACTTTTTGCACATTGAACGGTGTGATGTGGACATCTTGAATGGCATACTCACCAATACTGCATCGATGAGATGGACCTTGACTTGGGAGGGAGAAAGACTAGATGATGGAATAGAAGAATGTGGGATAGAAGAATTGGAAGGATTTGGTTGGGTTGATGCTTCACTAACTTGTGAAACATCAGCTGGTGATGGTTGGGAAGATGGAGGAATAATAGGTGATGTTGAAGAAGGTGTAGAAGAATGGGGTAATGACGTGGAAAGAGATGATTGGTCATGGCCACATGTGCATGTGGTCACTGATGAAGAAGAAGGAAGATTAGGAGATGAAGAAAGTGGTGAATGAGATGGAATAGCGAAAGAGGAAGATGGTTGCGATATGATGGGTAGCTCCTCGAGGAATGGGAGCTTTAGAAGAAGATGGTATAGAAGAAGTAGATGGGGTCAAGAAAAGATGAGTGGATGGCAACACAATCTCATAAGGATTTGAGACATAGTTGCAATGTTTGAAGGGTTCAATGTCAGCAGGTACACAATGAACTTGTCCCTCATATACATACTTCAGACATTGATGCAGTATAGAAGGGACACATCTCATCTCCCTAAGCCAAGGCCGTCCAAGCAATACATTGTATGCCATGGACCCTTCCAAGATGTGAAACAAGGTATGCAAAGTTCGGGCCCCTACCTCAATGGGCAAGATAACCGTGCCAACCGTGGAAGATAAAGCATCATTGAATGCTTTAAGAGTAAAAGTCGACTTTGTGATAAGGGATGGCGACAGCTTTAGATGACTCAACGCCGATGTTGTAATGATATTGATTGAGGAACCGGTGTCAATTAAGACTCTCTTGAATGGCTTGTTATCGATCTTGGCCATGATATGCAGTGGAGGATCTATACTTTCTGTTGACATAGGTTTGATTTCAAAATCATAGAAAGTGATGGAGGGCTCCATGCATGTTTGAATACTCCCCACAAAGTTGTTGAAGGCATTAGTATCTTGAGTTTGAAGCTCGATTGACTTTAATATTTCCATTAATGCCTCTCTATGCGGGGGAGATTGTTGAATGAGGTCATAGATCGATAACTTGGCAGAAGCCATTTTTAAACTGGTAGTTAATCGGCTACTCAATGACATGATGGGTCGTTGGCGTTGAGTAGAATGATTTAGCGGTTGTTGAGAAGTACTAGCACGTCGTTGGGTCACCTGTTACTTGAGGTGGACTGGGGGTTTGTACGGTGGTCGTGGTTCAGCCTGATTTGGTTGGTTCGCCCTTTGACCCCGGGTTACTACGTTAATAGTACCCACAAAACCTTGGTATTGTTGTACATGGTTGACTTGATTAGGAGGAGTTACCTGAGTTACTCCCCCCGAAGTTGTTGGAGCTTCCTCCCGATGTGGAAGGGGTGTTTGAAATATACCAAGATTTTGATTTTGTTGGGCTAAGGGGCTATCCAATTTAATGGCTCCAATCTCAATAAGATCTTGGATCACATGTTTGAAAGCTGTACAATTATTGATATCGTGCCCATTTTGCCTATGATAAGGACAAAATAGGTACTCCTTGTAATACTTCCCCCTTCTAGATGGTTCTAAAGGTTTAAACTCAGGTAAAGTTAACTGATTTGTGCTATATAACTTGTTGAATATGACCGCATATGGTTCATCTAAAGGTGTGAACTGTCGCTTGGGACGATTGTTTTGCCAAGGTCGAGTTTCCATGGTTGGCCCAGTATTGGGAGCTGGTTGAGGAGGGGCGGGTACCGCATGATAAGCAATTGGTTGCGGTTGACTTTGCATTACTTGTTGTTGTTGAGCCATTACGGGCTGACTCGCCACCACTTGATTAACTTGGTTAACATTTGAGGCTGTACTAGCTTGTGCTTGTTTGTTTTGGCCATAATTATTATTTCGTTGTTGGCCCTTTTGTTGCCATTCTTTTCTACGGGGTTTTAAAACACCCTCTTGGACTTTAATGTCTTCTATGATACTTGCTTGGGCCAAAGCCTCTTCAAAAGTCCTGTATTGTTGTAATTGGAGTAACCAAGAGATAGGTTTTAGACAACTCAGGGTGAACATTTTGGTTAACTCCTCCATTGGTAGGGAGAATGGCAGTTTATTAATGATAGCCCTCCAACGGTTTCCAAAGTCATAAAGAGTCTCATCGTCATGTTGCTTGAGCTTGTATAAGTCGGACAATGAGACTTTCCTTTGTACATTTAGGGAGAATCGTTCTAAAAATAGATTAATCAATTGTTCGTAAGCATAAATGCTATGGTGAGCTAAATGATTGTACCATTGTACAACATCTCCCCCTAATGTCTGAGGAAAAGTTCTGAGCATAAGAGCGTCATTATTTTGGATTCTAAAGCAGGCATGCATGAATGAGCTCACATGTTCATGAGGATCCTCAGTTCCTCGAAATTTGTCAAACTTCGGTAATGTGAAATCAGTCGGATATGGCGGTGAAGGTACCGAAGGATGAATTGGTTGATTGATCAACGACCTTAGCGTAGGTTTCGACTAGATGAGCCGGGCATGTTGAGCATAAGGTTGTCAATCTGTTGTTGCATAGCATGGAGTCGAGAATCTTCATGAAAATTTTGATTCGTTTGATGATTATGATGATGCAATGGAGGAGTGGAAAAATGATGAGATGGGATGAAATTGCCTGGATTAGGCGGTGTGGAATGGACAAGTTGTTGGTATGGATGATACCGAAAAGAAGGTGATTGGGGTGTGAATGATGAACTGGACTAGGTTGGGAGAAAGGTGGGGTAGGAATGGACACCACCGAAGATTGGGGTACCCAGGTGGGGCCTGAGCTAAGAAAAGCTGGCTGGGTAGAAATTGGTTGGGGTGTAGGATTTACTACGACAGGTGGTTGAGCATTTTGTTGTTGTTGTTGCTGAAGCAACTTGTCGAGGTACTCCCTAACCTTATTAATCTCTAACCCAAGGGAGGTGGGATGATTGGATGAAGGTGGAGGGTCAGCTGCCATGGTAGTCACAGGAGACTGCATAGCAGGGGCAATGAAGGTGGCTGAAGTAGGCGGTACCTGGGAAGAAATAGTAGACTGTGCCCCAGGTAGGGTGAAACCATAAATGGTTTGGGAAGAAGAGGGTTGAAATTGGTCATGGCTAGAGGAGGTTCCACCAGCCTCATAGAGAGAATTGGTGTACACCCGGGTAAATGGAGGAGAAAGTGGTCGGGAAGACACTACATTTGTCTCCAAAGGAGGACAATTGAGCATCTGGGAAGATGTTGGAGATGAAGCCGACTGAACAGATACAACATTAGCCTCAAAAAAAGGGTTAGTGTAGACCTGAGTGAAACCAGCGGGTATGGTTGATGCAATATCCTCGCTGAAAAACAGAATCTTGCATAGGGGAATCTTGGATTGGCTCAAGGACATAGCCGATTGCCATCTCTTAAGTGAGTTTGCACTTGGGCCATATCAATGTGGGTAATATGACAGGAATTGTCTTCCTCCATGGGCATGGCCATGCGATAGACGGTAGAAGGACGTGAAAGACCTGCGCAGCGAACCTGCCTGAAATTCACTAGGATAAGTGGCCATGTTGGTGGTGGGGATGTTCTGTGAATTACCCATTTGATTATTTAGATTTAACATTTTAGATTGATTCCTTGTTAAGACCATAACGCAATAAATCTAAACAAATTCAGAAAAGAAGAATGCAAAACTGGAATGATAAATTTACACTAAAGAAATTATCAGAAAATAGTCACAACCTAGGTTTCAACCAATGTGTCTTACCTGCGGTTAATTAATTATTTTCTGATCTTAATCTGTAGTAAATTTTAAGTGTCCGGTTTATGAGTTTTGCATGTGATCTAATCTTGAATTATTCACAAAAAAGGTAAAAACTATGGCTAGGAAAGGACAACGAGATTCTTACTGGTGATGAAATCCAAGCAAGTTTGCTCGGGGGTGACCTATGGTGTCTGAGGCGGAAGTTTAATGGATGGAGATGAATTCCACCGTCACTAAACTTCAAGCAATACCTGGTGATGAAATCCAGATATTACTATTTTAAATGCAATATGAAATGCAGTGAATTTTATTTTAAGTGTTTTAGTTGTCTAATGTATACATACAAAGCTATAAATCAAAAGTTCTAATGATCTAAGCAAGAGGCTACTGAAAACATGCCATTTCCTCTGAAGAAGTGGAGTACACCATTTAAAACCCCCCGCCTACCGATGATATCAAATATCAAAGGAGCAACCGGAAGGTTCGTCCACTTCTCTGCCTGGAATCACCCAATGGCAGGAGTACTATTGACATCCAATCAATAGTCCTACTTAGATAACTAAAACAGATAATTCGTAGCTATTCTAATATGCAGCTAGGTATGCAAATTTTTTTTTTTTTATGCAAGCAACAACCAATAATGCAATGCAAAAAAAAATGTAACTAAAAATAACTATTCTTTTCCAGATTACTTAGTTTTCGTTCATTTTAAAGCAATGATCTGAAAAAGAAACAAAATACAGCAGAAAAACCAAAAACGTAAAAAGTACAGTTTAACAAAGAAAGAAAAACGCACTTACTCGGAAGCCTACGCTTTTCTGTAAAACTGCCTTCAAACGCCCACGGGAGTCTGCACAAGCTGAAACGCACCTCTGCGTTTCGGATTGGACTTCCAGACGCCGCTCTGCGTCTGCTGCATTTTCTGCAAGCTCAAAAACCCTAGTTCGTTGTAATAGCGAATTTCACGATTTCTGGAACTCGCAAAATAAAACAAAAAACAGGAATAGATTAGTAAAGCAAGTATTAAAAACATGAAACCCTAGGGGGTCCCACCGTGATCGCCATTTGTAGATTAAAAATACAACGCCAAACAAAAGATAAAGAAATCACAATAAAAGGTAAGACAGAAAAGTTGTACAAAACAAACGATTTTTATTAATCAGTGGAGTTTAAAAACTCCTTTTGAGTACAACAGGGCCTGTAACCCTTTTTGTGATACAAAAATTATAGTTTGTGCTAGGGTTCTCCGAAACCCTAGCTGGCATAATGGGGTGGCGTTTCCGAAGACGTATCCTTAATCCCAACAAAGTGAGTGGGCTTTGTTGTATCCTTTGGCTCGGACCACTCCAGCTTAAACAACTGCTATCAACACACCAGATCTGCCATTAAAATCCTGCACACATTAACACTATCAAGGAGTTAGAAATTAATAAGAGGGCTCCACTGTGTGAGCCCTCAGAAACAATTTAAAACCCTAGAAAAATAGAATGCAGGAGTTCAACAACAGATTAATAAAAGAAAAGAAGTTACTTGCTTTAAACTGATTTATACCTGTTCTCTATTAACGCGGCTAGACCAGGCGGCACCTGGAAGTAATGTGGCTGTCAAATCGGTTACGAAAGGCGCCCTGGTGCACTCGCTGAACGCCCGCGTGCTTCTGGATCAGGGTTTCAGACGCCGGTCTGCGTCTGTGGCTGCGGGTAAACGCCCGCGGGCACTTGCGACAAGAATGGGGAATTCTGCAGAATGCTGCAGAAGAGATGGCGGCGAAGTTGGCGACGGATGCGACGATGGATGCGACGAAAAGGCAAAAGGATGCGGCGATGGATAGTCGAAGAGATAGATGAAATAGAAGAGATAGGTCCAAAAGATAGCAAAGATAGCAAAGATAGGAGAAGAAGATAGGGTTTGAGCCATCAAGGTGACTCAATTTATAATCCACTCTTAGGGCACACTTTAGGGTTTTAACGACACTTTGAACGTGTGGCTAAGATTAAAGTGGATCCAAGGGTAGAGAATAAATCTAGGTTGTGAAACGGATTAAGATGGATGGACGGATGAGATTAAATGAAGGATGGACGGCTTAGATTAAATCACTTAAACTATATTTATATATATATTAAAATATAAAATAAAAATAAAAAATATATATAAATAATAATTTAAATAAATTTGGGGATGAAAAATGGCGGGAAAGGTGAAATTGGGCCAAATAATGGCGGGAAGGTGTGGATTTGGGCCAAATAATGGCGGGAAGATGTGGATTTGGGCCAAATAATGGCGGGAAGGATGGATAACTGACGCGTGGCTGACAGGAAGGTATAGATGACTTACAAGTGGCTGGATTTTGGTGTCTACAGAAGAAAATAAGGTCTTTATATTCAAGACCCCCTTCATATTTGAAGCAATGTGGATCCAACACCTTGATTTATGAAATCAAATTTTTGAATGGTGGTAATAGCAGGTAAGTGGATCACCTATCTCCCAAGTCTCCCAAAAACTTAGAATAATCAAAGAAAACATCAAAATATGGAACAAGGAAGTATTTGGTAACATTTTTGAAAGAAAAAAGAAATCACAAATAAACTCAAAATTATAGAATAGCAAATTCAGAATGGTCATATGAGCATTCATATCAAAAATGAGGAAAAAAATCCTTGCAGAATATCACAATATCTTGGCCAAGGAAGAAATTTTTGGAGATAAAAGTCCAGAGCCCTATGGCTCAAAGAAGGGGATTCAAACACGAAATTTTTCCATGCTTCCACTCTTCACCATAGAAGCTCAAAAAAATCAGGAAACTAATCAAAATTAATGGTACAACAACTAGAGCCATCCACAATATTCACGAAGAAGCAGTCACATTTTTTGAGAATATTCTAGGAGCTAGTTCTTTCTATTTCAGCCATGCCCAAGATCAACTCCTTCAACACATTCCCAATATGGTTAATATTGCATTGAACGTCATGCTTATTAAGGACCTTACTAATGATGAGATAAATAAAACCCTATTCACCATGGACCTAGATAAAACCCCAAGTCTATATGGGTTTCTCCCTCGGTTCTTTCAAACCTTCTAGGACATCATAGGGGAAGATATTTGCAAAGCCATCAAACACATGCAGAAATCCAAATCAATCCCAAGAGGCACTAATTCCACTTTCATTGCTTTAATTCCAAAAGGGCCTGATTGCAAATCAATGAATGATTATAGACCCATCAGTTTGTGTAATGTAATCTACAAGATTTTAACCAAAGCAATGACATCAAGGCTCAAATCGATCCTCCTCCATATCATAGATCTATGACAGGTTAGTTCAGTTAAAGAAATATATATCAATGATGGTATCATTTCATTGCATGAGGTCCTTCATTCAGCGTCCCAAAATAAGAAGGTTTCTCTCTTTCTCAAGCTAGACATTAGCAAATATTTTGAGAGGGTCAACAGGGAGTTTCTCCTCATTGTCCTTTAAATATTCGAGTTCCACAGGTACTAGATTTACTTAATCAAAGGATGTATTTCAAACCCTTAGTTTTTAGTATTGGTAAATGGATCCACTATAGGATATTTCCCAAGTGGTTGATTTTCCTACTCATTACTTAGGACTTTATCTTTTCACCAATAGTCCTAAAGAATCCATGTGGAGTAATGTGATCAAGAGGATCAAAAAAATGTTGGCAAGATGGAAAGGGATACTTCTTTCTCAAGATGTCAAATCCTTCCTCATGTCAGCTTACCTTCAAAGCATACCAGTCTACTTCCTATCTATTTTCAAAGCTCCCATCTCAGTCTATTCAATAATAAAGAAAATTCAAAAAATATTCCTTTGGGCTAGTTCAGAAGACAAGAAAAAGTTTCACCTGGTTGGATGGGAAAAGGTATGCATTCCTAAAATTTAGGGAGGATTGGGATATAGAAGAATCAACAACATGAACATCACTTTGTTGGCAAAGCAATCTTGGAAAATATTCACAAACTCAAACTCAGAATGGGTGTCAATTGTAAAAATGAAGTATCTTCAAAATAGGGATATCATGGATGAAGACATCCCCAAGGAAGGATCAACCTTTTGGAAATTGATAATCCAAACCAGGGCTCTCATACAAAAGGGATTAATATGGTAGCTAGGATCAGGACTTTCTATAAATTTTTGGATAGACAAATGGATCAGAGATCAACCTCTAATCGAAGATAATGAAATATCCTTGTTGAAACCTCTTCTAGATGTCTCTACAGGTAGCAAGGTGGCGGACTTCATCCAATCAAACAATGGCTCTAAAAAATGGAAAGACCTCAATATCATTACAATTGATGCCCAAATAATCAATGCTATGAGAATTCTATCCAACATGTTTAATGCAACAGTGATCTCGACGGATAGAACAGATGATCATCCTATTTGGAAAGAAACTGATAATGGGATGTTTTCTATCAAGACTTCTCATCAGCTCCTTCTCAATCCCCAACAAGTGTCTATTCCATTCAATCTGATCTGGATTAAACACCTCATTCCCAAAGTAGGGTTTTTCTCTTGGCTCACTATCCAAAACAAAATCCTATCCATTGATAATATCATCAAAAGAGGGATGATGGTTCCTAACAGATGTCACTTATGCATAAAATCTTGGGAATCTGTCAATCACTTGTTCACTGAGTGTGAGTTCTCCAATTCTTTTTTGAGCCACGTTTTATCTATATTTCACATAAAGTGGGTCCAATACAATTCTCTGATCAATTTTTTCATTTAGTGGACCAACCCTTTCAAAAATTCATACATGTATACCTTGTGGAAAATTTGCCTTCACTATTTCTTATGGTAGGTATGGCTTAAAAGGAATATCAAAGTGTTCTCTAACTCCCCCAAGGATCCCATAACCATTGCCAACAAAGCTATTATCTTAGCCATAGAGAATTCCTATATTTTCCCCTGCTCAAAACCACCTGATTCAATAATATATATCAATATTTTTATCAGCCTCAACATCCCTATGGGAGTCAGTTCATCCCCATCCATTCCCCATCCCAAAAAGTCTATTTCTTGGAAACCTCCCCCAGAAGGATGGCTCAAGCTTAACTATGATGGCACTTCCAAAGGAAATCTAGGAATGGTAGGTGCTGGAGGTCTTGTCATAAATCACAAGGGTAAAATTTTGGTTGCCTTTGCTAAAAACTTAGGGATCCAATCAAACCATGTTGCTAAAGCTCATGCGCTTTGGAGAGGGTTAAGCATCATCCAATATTATAAAGGGAAATTTGAAATTGAAGGGGATTCCCTCAATGTTACAAACTATATAAACAACAATAAAACCCCTTCATGGAGCATTAGGAATACCATCAAAGAGTCCAAAAATTTTGATCTAAAGTTAGCTCAGTGTCACCTATCGACATGTGTATCATGAAGCTAACAAGACGGTTGACTTACTTGCTAATAGAGGAGTCCAACAAAACTCTCTGATTTTTTGGGATAGGAATATTCCTCAAGATATCATCAATGAAGCTAAAAATGATTGGTCAATTTATGGGATCATTTGATCACCCCTTACTCCTCCTTTCATTGGCCCTTTTCACTACCACATCTACCATGCCCACTCAATTTACTTCAATATAATTTCATTTAGATTTTCCACCACCATTAATCCCATTCCCTGGTTGCTTATTTCGACTCTCCCTAAGAGAGTGCTTTTTTCAAAGTTGTCTATTTTCAAGGCAATTTTTCTTGGTCTTGGAAATATTCACTCTCAGATCATGCCAACAAACCATTCCCATAATTCGTAAACCAAGTCCAAATACTCCTTTGGTTCTCCCATTGATTCCATGATGGTGGGTATCAAGAGGGCTCACCTTCCATCACTAATCCCAATCAGAAACAAATGTTCTCCTCTGTCAAATCTGCCAAGAAATTTGTGCATGGCTTTCTTCAAGAGGGTTCATTCAGGTTTCACTCAAGTAGGTGGATACACACGATCGATATGCATCATTTTCAATTTAAGTGTGATACCACCACTTTGATTTCTAATTATAAAGGACATTTTCAAAGAAGTTTCAACCATTGCATCAATGCCAACTGTATCAAACTCTAGTTTTTTGGCCTTTGTGAAATCTCTTCCCAAATGTTTTTAACCATTTCCTCTCACAACATCTTCATGCCCTCTAAGATCAAAAACTTTGTCATTCAATTTCTCATCTTGATCCTAAGCAAAGCCTTCCCTATTGTTGGATACTCAGTCAGGCCTCTCTCCATGGTGTTGATTGAACCTTCTAATTTCTAAATTAATCCCTTGTCCCTGTTATTCTTTGAAGCTCAGGGATTTATCCCTTTCTTTAAGAAATTCAGAGAGACTAAGGTAGATATTATAAGTGACTTTGTGAACTCATGGAATAATGGTAATGTGAAGGTTCAAAACCTTTGATTTCAAGTAATAATAGATATTTTAGTGGAGGTTACAAAGTTACCTATTGTTGGTCGCATCATTCATAGGAACAAGCATAACTAGGATCTAGATCTTGAAGGTTTTCCCAACCAGTCAGATATCTTCAAATGGAAAGGTATTGCTCTTGAATGTGAGTCCCTCCCTTCCCATTGGCCCTCTTTATTAGTCCATATTTTATAGTATATCACTGTATATGATCCATCCAACCTCTCCTTACTTTTTACATTGCTCTAGTAAACCATTTGAGAGGTTTCAAACCCATAAACATTCCTGACTTCCTCTATCACTCGATAAGGTTGTCCATTCATAATGCCCACAAGAGAAAATACTTGAACACCCCCACCCATCAAGGCTTGTTTTCTATTAGGTACTATCATACCTTAGACAAACCTTCACTCATCGTCGTACCCCCATTTAGTCCAATATTCCTCTTTCACCTTATGCTTTAAGCCCTTTTCGCTCTCTCCTTGAGGACCATATGGAGTTTGAAGCGTCCCTTGAGTTTTAAACCCCTGCCAAAATCAAGGCTTCACCAAGTGCTATCCCTAAGTCTTTGCCCTCTAAAATGAAAATTAAATTGGAGGAAAGTACCACCCAAACCCGCATATTATCCCACATCAAGAAAGCAAAGAAGGAAACAAGCAAAAATTCTGTAGAATACATTTCTGATGACAATAGTTGCAGCTCAGGTCATGCCTCAAACATCCACCACAAAATTACCACAACCTTCATTAATATCATCATCAAAACCTTGGATAGCGTTAGTGGGAATCTAAAGTAGCTAATTAAGAATACTACAAAGAGAAAATTAGTGGAGGAGGACATAACAGATGCATGATCTTCCTCGTAAGGCCCCTATGAGGCTTTGGTTAGTTTTTTGAATGTTATCTTTTGGTGGTTTTTTGGACGTAGTTCATCCACTATGTGGGATTTATTTGAGATGTTTTCATGGTTTTACCTGCATGGGTTTTAATATTTTTAGATTTTGTTGTACATCTAGGAATATTTTCCCTTGCGTAGTATTAGTGGTTTTCCCATCTTAGGATGGGTTTTCATCTTCTATGATGTTGCAATCAAAGTTTTGTAAGTCTAAAAAAATGTATGGATTTGGTTTTATTCTAGACTACAGATTCCCTACGTGGTTTCCCTGATGGCATATATGGTTATGATTGCTAGCGTATGCTTATAAAATATGATGTATTTAGTTTTGGGATCCAGTTAAAACCCACATTATACAACTACTTGAATTACCAAAAAAACAATTTGCATCATTGCAGCTCCTTGACTCAATATACAATAGGAATTATAGGCATAGACAAGGATGTACATATAGGAAAGTACGATATCAAGCAATAATGCAATCAAGCAACATTAGACAACCAAATAATACAAGCATCCAATATAGAACCAAATATAATATCTTTTATGCTACATTAAATTGATTGATTCTTTGAGTTCCTTACCATCATGTGTGACCAAGCGATAAGCTCCTAAATGAAACTTGATGGATATGATGAATGGACCTAGACAATTAGGCTTAAAATATACGTTGATTTTAGCTTTGACATTGGGGTTTTTCTAGTTCCTATTGAGAATAATATTACCAAACCTAAAGGAGCAAGATCATACCTTTTTTCTATAGGCTCACTAAAGCTTATTTTGGTAGACGCAAAGACTTTCTAAATCTTAGATCCAGTTTTCATCAAGTATTTCCAAGTAGCTAAGATAAGTAAGACAATATTTATATCCCATAGAGGAGTTTTATAGTAGAATATGTAAGGAAGGCACCTCCAAATCAAATGAGAAGATAGCTTTAGTACCATAGACCAAAGCATAGGGTATCATACTAGTGGGAGTTTGAATCCTAGTGTGATAGGTCCACAATGTGGGATAAAGCTCAAGATGCCAATTTCAATAAGTTTTACTAACAAACTTCTTAAGGTTCCTGATTAAGATTTTGTTATAATCTTCAGCTTGGCCATTGCCTTGAGAATAGTAAGGAGTCTACCATTTGTGTTGGATCTTGTACTTAGCATAAATTTTCTAAACATCCTTATTATTGAAGGATATTTCATTGTTAGAGATTATCATAGAAGGGATTCCATAATGAAAAATGATTTGATTTATAATAAACTTAGAGACTTGCACTCCAATGACTGAGGATAGAAGTATGGCTTTGACCCATTGGATGAAGTACTCAATAGCTATGATGATAACATTGTGCCCATTAGCTAACACCAAAAAAAGTACAAGAAGAGATCAAGGGTTGGAGAGCTTAGAATGGAGTGTGGATAAGATTGTCATGATAGTAATACTTATCACACTACTTAGCATTGTTGCAAGAGTCCTTCTCCATAGATAATTAATCCATAGGATTTTCTTGGTGATGGTGACACTACTAAAGTGACCATTGCATGATCCATCATGGGTGTCTTTAATAACTACTTGGGATTTGAATAAGGATAGGAACCTAAGGACAATGCCATTAAAGAAAATAGTAGTATAAGATTTCATTAATGATGACATAGCGATAAGCACATTACTTGAAGTTCATGTTCTCATTATGATTTAAACCATAAAAAAATATTCCATCCATAAGGAATATAAAGATATCCTTATAACAAGGATTAGGAGAAGGAGAAGCTTCTATGGAGAAGACTTCTAGAGGAATATGAATGTATTCTAATTATGCAAGTTCCTTAATCTATTGAGTGATAATCTTACCTTATTTTCCATCCATATCTAATAGAATAAGGGATGTAGTTGTGGCTATAACATTGGCATAGTGATTCTTAGACCTTGTAATAACATCAATAATGATATTCTTAAAATCAACCATTAGCTTGGTGACAATGTCCTTGTATGACCTAATATTTTCATATTTTGTTTGATAGACACACTTGACCTAGTTGACTACAAACTAGGAATATCTAAAAAGGAGAGGGTATTAATTTACAAATCAGTGCTACATATATTTCTAAGATAAGAGTCATATGCATCATGGTATTGTTGGTATAAGATAATATACGCTTAAAGGATAGGGGTATAAGTTGTTGTTGAGGATTGACTAAGATGATTTCTATATTTTCTCCTTTGACACATTTAATGCCATTAAATTATAGGTTCTATGAACAAGGTTGACTAGCATCAAGGTTAAGGACTAACTTATCTAGAAGTTTATGGTAAAAGGATGGTTGGCTTCTAGGGGTGTTATTGCTAATTGGTCAACATTGACCTGATATTTCATAGGTTGTTGGCTAACAAACTCAAGATCAAATTTTCTAAGTGTGATGACCCATTTAGTAGTTCATATTTAGAGATAATGTTTTGACATGCTATATCACAAGAGATTGATCTTAACAATGATAAATATCTTGTGGATAAGCATGTTGTATTTTAGCTTATAGGAAGCAAACACTAAGGCTAGGAAAATATTATCTAGAGGGGTATAGCAAACTTCATAATTAAGTAAATTCCTATTATTATAATAGGAAACTTGCTCTCTATGGTAGTCATTGTATTGCACCAACATAGCACCTAAGGCACTGTTAGTTGTTGTTATACACAACAACAAAGTATTGTATAGATTAGTGGGGACAATGGTAGGAAAGGATAAGAGATAGGACTTAAGAGCATCAAAGGTTTCTTGACAATCAATGTCCGAATTGAATATAATATCCTTCCTCAAATGCTTATAAAATGGATGACACATGTCAGTGAGCTATGAGATGAATCTATGAATGAATTAAAGCTTACATTGGAGATTTCAAATTTGGGTTAAAATTTGAGAGGGTGGCATATTGATGATAACTAATATTTTTTTAGGATTAAATTTCATGCCAAATAAAAATATGATAAATCCCAATATTTTTCCCAATGCCACCCAAACGATGCACTTTTGAGGCTTGAGGTATACCTTGTACTCCCTAACCACTCTAAAATGTGTCTTAGATCTTGAACATGATCTTCTTAGTTTAAAGACCAACCAAGGAGATCATTTACATAGTACATGATTTCATGCAACATGCTATAAAATATATATTTCATGCCTCTTTGATAGGTCACTACTACATTTTTAAGCCGAAAGGCATCACATGGTAATAGAAGGCCCCTCATGGGGTAGTGAAAGTTGTTTTTGGATTGATCCTTAGTGGTGATTTTTATCTAATTGTATCCTAAGATTCCATCCATTAGGGATAACATTTCACATCCTATAGTAAAGTTTACAATCATGTCAATGTTGGACAATGGAAAGTTGTCTTTAGGACATGATTTATTGATGTCTCAAAAGTTGGTGTAGACCCTAACACTACTCTCCTTCTTAGCAGTAGGGACAATGTTAGAAATATAGTAAAAATAGTCAACCGATTTGATTAATTCAATGTCTAAAAGCTTTTGGAGCTCATTCTTAATAAGCAAGGCAACTTTAGAATGCATTTTTGTAGATTTTGCTTAACAGGTTTGGCATTTGGTCTAATGACTAAGTGGTGGAAAACTAGATAAGGGTCTAGCTCTAGCATGTTAGCATAGGATCAAGTGAAAATATTGTTGATCTTACTCAAGAGATTGGTGTATTTCTTTTGTTTTCTTACAGTCAAGACCTTGCCTAGTTTGGGATTTTTGAGATTTATAGCAGTCCTAATATCGATGTTTATAGTTTTTTAATTAGAATGTGAGATTCATCTTGTAATTGAGATGGATTAGGTGATACTTTCAATATTTCAAGGTATACAATATCTAAAGATAATTAATCATGATTGGTTGATCATGAGATAGCAACATTCCCAATTTAGAGGAAAGACGCACTAAAATAGAAATTATTTTGGATAAGATAGTTTAAGGGACCATCTTGAGGAGGAAAATGGAAGATGTCTTCTATCTCATAGTGATCTAAATTATTAATTAAATTGAGATATACTAAGGATAAAAAAACACATTATAAAAATGTATGAATTGAAAGGATGAAGGACCTAATCCAACCTATTTATGTAAATGGTGTCATCATTAGGTTCCAAAAATAAAATACTAGATTTGTCATCACTACCAAACAAAATTTAAGTGGGAAGAGGCTCTCTATAACTAGGGATATATCATATCCTATAGAGTATAGCTAGGCTTCAAGTCCTAAGGGCTCTTTGATGACTTTCTCATAGAGGTCTAATTACTTTCCTTTATGTCTCATATTAGAAATCATTTATTTCAACAAAGAATACAAGTTTTAAAAATAGCATGAAGCACATTGCCATTTGATTGAGAAAGGTTTATTACCACATATTTGCTTGTCATTAGCAATATCATTATAAATAATGGAGAAACATATTATTTGTACTATTTTATCCTTATTAGAAATCAAACCTATATTTCAAGGAGATGAAAGAAGCTTGGATAGTTCTAAAGGAGGTTGATTATTATCTTTATTATTATTGTTTGGATTGATTAAATCATCTATTTAAATTTAAATTCATTATTATTATATTGAATACTAAAGGTTAATGAAATTAATGCATCTATGACTAGGATATTAGAAGAAGAAGAAGGTAATGAATATGGATTGAGAGAAGGTCAAAGACAAGCTTTAGGGTTCTCAATATCAAACTCTTAGAAAGAAGAAAATGGCTTAGGGTCAGTTGGAATATGGATTGTCTTGACCTAGTATTTATACTTGAGGTACTAATGGAAAGTTTATAGAATTATGTGCATCATGTGGATCTATTTCCTTCCTAGAATAATTTTTTAATTCAAGTCACAAGGCATGACATAAAATAAGATGTTTAGAATGTGGGGTCCAACCTTAAAGGGGTAATACTATGGTGTTGCTAGCCTCATGCTCCTCATTATTGAAATTCCTAAGGATAAGAATAAACTATTTCAAGTCCTATTTAGTGATCCTAAAATTGCTAATGAATTTTTTCTACACACATTAAGAGTTTATTCATTATCAACAATGATTCACTTGATAAATGTGTTGGAAATATAGCCTATGATGTAGAAAGGGGGATCTTTAGACATAGACATGGATGGAATATCATCCTAATAGAATGATGTTATCACATGATTTACCCCAATAGACTCCACCAAATAAGTGAGGTCATTAACATTTATATCTTGAGGAACAAACAATTCACTTAAAAATTTTACAAGGATATCATTGTGTATTAGAGATGTCCATAGGAGCTCAATGATAGAGATTTTGTATGGTGTACTCTCCAATTTTTACTTCAAGTAAAAAATACCCTTATCTTTATTTGATTGGATGATAAAATATGGTCCTTTGGAGGAAGAAGTTGTTTTTAAACAAAGGACCAAAGGTAGTCTAGAAGGTTGATTTGATGGGAAATTTTTATGTTGTTGCATTATTACAACACAAATAGAGAAAGAGTGAATAGGATAATATATTATTCCTACCATATTCTACTTTGATACTGGAACACTCCTATATTGGACATTTTTTATTATCTTTTGGTCATGGTTTCATAGCAAATCTTAGAAAATTTCAAGATCTTGATTAGAAGAGGATTGGAAGTCAAAGATATTGTAGACAAACTAACCATTTCTATGAGGACTTAGATAAGGCTTTTAATATCCTTGCATCTATTATTTGAATGATAATTGACATGGTGAAAGACAAAGTGCTCCTTGGGGTAGAAATTAAAAGCTTTATCCCTTTCAAAATCTATGGGTTTGAGGTATGGAAGCTCCATTGTTTTAGCTTCAATAAGTTGGTTTAGGATAGAAAAAGAATTCTAGTTCAATTGGATGAACTTCCTCTTGGGTTTTGACTATTGGGGCTTACTTATAATAATATTTTGAAGGGACACTATAGTATTCACGTTAATAAACTAGCATGAGTAAGTGAATCCATCACCTACAACATGTTTATTATTATATTGCTACTTTGGGTAGGAGGAATAATTATACTCCTCCTTGTTGTTTTTGACTTTCAAATATTCTCTTTTTTTAAGGGCATTTTCTACAGCGTCTTCAAAGGAAGACATGTTGGTCATCTCTATGTAGAAAATTAATAGTTCATGGAGATTACCTGTGAAGATATCTAAGAGGTCTCTTTTTAGTGGCATGTCAAAGTCTCCCTACTAAGGCTTTCCACCTAGCTAAGAAGTATGTAAAGCTCTCATATTTAACTTGCTTAAGCTTATATAAGTTACTAATTGTGATATTCTTCCTTGTATAAATAGAGAACTATTGTACAAACATCTCAACTAGGTCCTTGGAGGTATAAAGGGTATGCCTTGGTATTTAGAACTACCAATCCAATTTAGGACTACTAAGACTCTTAGGAAACATTTTGAGGTAACATTTCATCATACGCAATGTTGCTACAAGCAATTCTAAAAATCCTAAGGTAATTACTAGGATCCTCCTTTCTTTCATACATTTGAAACTTAGGTTTTTATAAATTAGGTGAATAGCCACAATAGGATATAAAGGTTGGTTACACAAGTCCTCATATTATTACTTGTGACTAGACAAAGACCCTTGGATTGAGCAAATTTATTGTTTTAGCTTCTCCAAGTGTAAGGTTAAGGTTTGAAGTTTAGAAAAAAGGGATTTAATTGTACATGAGGTATGTGTTTTAGGATGAGAGTCTTTTATGGTTTATGAAAGGATATCATTGGTGCATTGGAGCATATGATGTTAAGGTTGGCATTGTATGACTTGCCCCCAAGCTATTCAAGATGAAATAATTTGAAGATATATGATGAGATATTGTGGGAATAAGGATATGAGAAAAAAATGCATTTACACTTGGGATAAAAGGAAGAATTCTAATTTAAGAGTGATAACATGGAGTACTAGAAAGCATATCTAAGCTAGGTATACAATTGTGCTCATATGTTGAGAAACAAGGCAACTCACATTGATTGGTAAATATCCTCAAGAGGATACAAGTATAAATAATATCCTGAGGATGATGACGGGTTTTGCACACTACCATAAATGAAATAGGTGATGATTGAATTCTTAGATTCAGTATGATTAGAATTATATGCATTAAGGTTTATGTTTAAGGACCCAAAGGATGGGTCCACTTGATTAGAGGCCAAAGGGTTTTATTTTGGTTTATAGGGGTGATCTATGGTTGAATCCTCCATGGAAAAGACACCTAGGTTATCATTACCATCCTTAAGAATAGTTACTATAACTTCCTTATGTCTATGTATGAAAGAGACCATGTGATCAATGGATTTAAATACTACTCTCTCTTAATAATCTTGGATAAGAGACAAAGAAAATAAGATAGAATCTCTCTTATATTTTCCTTTAAATATTGGATTATCAAATATGGATTGGATCCTAGGACAAATTTTCAAAGGATCATGAATTATTTCTAATTTATGAGCAATTTTATAGGTAATGTAATGTCTCCCGTCCATGGATTCAAAGGAATATGGATTCAATTTATTAATTTTTGTTCATATCATTGATTAAATAATAAGAGAGAAGATGTATTCATGTCCTTATATCTTCTTCCTTTGATATATTTATATAACCTATATACTTTAGTGTCTCCCTTATACTTAAAGTTACCTATATACCTAACAACTCTCTATATACTTATCGATACGTGAGAGATAGATAATATGTGTGATGACGATGATATATGAAAGTGACCTTTGGGTATATGGCCCAATATGATACATTAGGAGTAATTATATCCCTACTTATGTATCACAATAGTCCACTATGTTATACTCCGCAATAGGCTTAAGTACATGTGGGACCCTATATGGGAGGCTTGCATACTAGGCTCATAATATACCCAATATAGTATAGATATTTTAACTTTAGTTACTTAGAGGACTATAAAATATTCTTAATAGAACCAAGCTTTAGTTATGTAATTTTTTTTAATGTGTGTTAACTACATAAATAAATTTAATGGTCTTTATTAAAGATTAGTATATTTTGCTTAGGTTTTCAACTTGGAAAGAAGGGATATTTGGGAACCATTATGGTGTTCATATCAGGTTCACCAAATATGTGCACAAGTGAATAAGGAATCATGAAGAGGCCAACAAAGGGAAACCCAAAACATATTTCCCTTTTGCTTTCTCACACTTGAGGATTAGGGGATATTTGTGAAGACCTATCAAGCAGTTTTTATGATTGCTTACAAACACCTACATTTATCTTGGAAGAAAATATTTATTCTTAGATCATTTTCTTCCTAATGGCAACCATAATCTAATCCATGATATGCATGTAATAAAGTACAATACACAAATCTAAAACTATATTATTCTTTTTATTTTGAATGTTAATAGAAATAAACTCTTTCTTTTCTTATTAAGGAAGCAAGAAAAATGTAGCAGAAAATTCTAGCCTATGATGTGACTACATGGAATTCAAATTATTGCCTAGATTAGAAAATTTAAATATTTGATTATCCCCTACATTATTATAGATAAATATAGATTCACCATGTTCTTTTTGTTAAAATAATACAAATAGAAAATAAAATCTTCAAAACACATAGAACAAATGGATCTAAGGCCCTAAAATGAAAACTAGAAAGGTCCAAGAATAATAAATTTTGATTTTCCTATAGAAACAAAAGTGTTGCCAGTGTTTTTGCCTCCCATTGATGCTTTTGTTATGTCCTACATAAAAATAACAAACATGTAAAAAAATAGCAAACCTACAAAAATAAAAATCAAGGGAGACAAGTGTAGTAGGGTCTGTCAAATCTCAAAAAAGGTAATATGCTACCTTTCTTATGATAATTAAACCCTATTTTAAGATAAATGAGATAAATAATATGATAGCATGAAAGCATAAATGAATTATAAAATAAATTAATACAAAATCTATGAATGAAAGTGAAAAACAAACAAGCTAAATAATGAATGTGGAAGAGGACTACCTAAACCCAAGACAATAGGTTTCCTCTTTTTATGAGAGCTTGATAGGAATATTGTTGATGGTTTGATGATAACCTCCTATATACTTGATGCTTGTTGAGTTTATCTTTAATATCACTTGATAAATCGAACAAATTCTTAATAGAACTATTGGATACTGAAATATTCTACTTGTAAAATAAAATAACCATAAATACCTAAAAGTATAATATTATTTAGATAGCATTTTGGAATGCAAGAGAGCTATTCTAAAGCAATTATAATAGAGTATGGATGCATAAAATAATCTCTCAAAAGGCTTCCCCAAGAGGTAACTTTATAATCAACTCAAGCCTCCTTAGAGAATCCAATGGAGATCAAGGTGAGATTAGCAAGGTGCAAATGTGTCATGCATGAAAATATTAGAGGTAATTGAGGAAAAGCAGGGCATGCAAATATTAATAAAATATTTATTTATATAATTATTAATCTAGTTATATATTTTATGACTTTGCATTTATATTCCTATATGCCATGGACCTCATTAAGTGTTAAATATTATCTATCTATCATAAGTCAAAAGAGTTAATAGTTCATGAAATTTTATTTATGTCAAAGAGTTAATATCGGTATTCATAGAGATTGCATCATGAAAGGGCATTTTGCATCGCTTTCCCCTATTTTGGTCGTGATATCACGACATGTTGCGATATCACGACATGTCGCGATTTCACAACCCTGCAACTTCTGCCCTGTTGTTGGTTTTTTTTTTTTTGAAGCAAGATTGTTGTTGCCATCGGATGCTCCTGCATCACAACCTGACCATATTCACTTAGCTTAACCCATTTGGTGCCAATTATATTCTTTCCTTTTAGATGTGGGACAAGTTTCCAAGTCTCACTCTTTTATATTTGGTCTAATTCTTCATCCATTGCCTTGACCCAATATTTATCTTCTCTTGCTTCATTGAAATCCTTGGGCTCAATTTTAGATAGTAGAGAAAGATTTGCATATTCTTATGTTCCTATTATTCTCCTTGTTTGTATCTCATTTGGATTTCCAATAATTAATTATCTTGGATGATTCTTTTGCACATATCTAAAAGGTTTTTTGGTATTCTTGGTGTCTCTTCTTCTTCTTCTATTTTTTCTCCTTCTTATCTGCAACTATCTCCTTCTTGAAATACAATTTCTTGATCTGATTCTCTTGGCTCTTTCTCTTCATCAACTCTTACATTTGCACTTTCTTCAATTGTATGTGATATTTTATTATAGCATTTTTAGGCTTTGCTTTTTATGGAATATCCAATGAAGGTACCTTCATCACATATAGAATCAAACTTGCCCAAATTTTTCTCCTCTTATAATTTAGCATTTGCTTCCAAAAACTCTAAGATATTTCATAGTAGCTAATTTTCCTTTCCAGAGCTCATATGGTATTTTGTGATGGTTTACCCATACTTGAGCTCTCTTGATGATATAGAAAACTGTATGAACTACCTCTTTCAAAAAGCATATTAAATCTTAGACTCATTTAACATAGCTCTGGCCAAACCCTCAATAGTTCTATTTTTCCTTTCAACTACTCCATTTTGTTGTGGAGTCCTTGCTACTGAATATTATCTCCTGATTCCATATTTTTCACAAAATTCTATAAATTTACCTGAAGTGATTTCTCCTCCTCTATATTATATTAGGCACTTAATTTTCTTGCCTATTTTATTTTCTACTAGTGCCTTGAATATCTTGAACTTTTAAAATGCTTTTGATTTTTCTTTTAGAAAAGTTACACAAGTCATTCTAGAGAAATCATCAATAAATAACATGAAGTAACTCTCACATTGTAAAATCTTTGTTCTTGTAGGGCCACATATATCAGTGTGAACTAGTTCCAATGGCTTAGATGAAGAAAATTCCTTTGATCTAAAATTGGATCTTGTTTGATTTCCATGCTAAAATTGTGCACAAACTATTTTTGGTGGTTTTGCTATCTTGAGCAAATATCTGACTGCCTATTTGTTGTTGATTTTCACTATGTTGTCAAAGTTCAAATGACCCATCCTTATATACCATAACCAGCTCTCATCTTATTTTTATAAAAAACATTTTTCTCCTTTGATTTCACTCAATATGTAAATATTAGTTGTAGTTCTATTGGCATATGCAAGAAGCTTTCCTGTCTTGGACTTTCTGACCTCACATCTATTTGAGTGAAATGTAATTGTATTCCCTTGATCACATAGTTGACTTACACTTAGTAAGTTGTGCTTCAATCCTTCAATATACAAGACATTTTTTTTTTTGATCTTCCATTATCAAAACTCAAAGTTCCTTTTACGATAATTTTTGTTGAAGCATTATCACCAAATTTTACTGTTACCCATTTATTTTTTAAAGAGAAATAAATTTACTTTTATCACTTATCATATTGCTTGAACACCCACTATCAATGTACCAATGATTTTCTTCACTTAACACATGAAGGGCTAGCATAGATTTTTCTTTTTCTTGATCCTTTTCCTTTTTCACAATTGTTAGAGATATCTCTTTCTGAACTGTTTGACCTTCCTCTTTATTGTTTTTTTTAGGAAACACTATTTTACACCACCTAGCTTTATGCCCAAGATTATTATATTTGTAACAAATGATACTATTGTTCATGAGAGGTGCAAATGAATTGAAATTTCCATAAACATCAATTTTCATATCAACCATGCAATGTAAAACTTTTTGACCATGTTTTTTACATGAGAAACAATAACCATGAAATAAGTGTTAAAACTTGTTTGATTACCTTGAATGATGTGGTCGCATGCCTTTTATGTGATTGAATTGTGTCCAAGATGATTCACTGTTTTCTTCTACCTTGATGCTTTTACCTTTCACCACATCAGCATAGGTCATGGACTCTTCTTTTCTTAATTTATTTCTAAGATAGATAACTTCAAGTTACAATCTCTCACATTCCAATTATTTTGTTTTTAAATTCTCAATCATAACTTCTTCAATTATTTTTGCTTCTTCAACCTTCACTTTTAAGTCTATGATATATTATAGAATCTTTGTATTTTTTTCTTCATCCTCTTGAATTTGAGCCTTCAATCCTGACTTCTCTCTAAATATTTTTAATTTTCCAAGAGCAGTAGTAAGTTTCTCCTTCATGTCAACCATGGTTTCTTCTCTATTTTCTTTGATTTCAACCATAGAAGCATATTCTTTCATTTCAGTGGCTATGTGTGTTCCTGCAATATATTCCTTCAAGTTTCTAGAATTTCATAAAGGAACCTGCTCTGATACCAATTGAATAACACAAGCTTATATTGAGAGGGAGGGTGAACAGTATAAGATAAACTTTTACTTTTCTTTCTAATTTATTATTATCCAATGTTATCAATTTTCAATAACCTTCCAAAGTAGTATTAACTAATATCATCAATAGAAGTAATAAAGTAATGCATAAATCATCACACACATGAGAGACACAAATTTAATGTGGTTCACCCAATGTGGATTACATCCATGAAGAAAATATTTCTTCTAATTTTTCTCAACAAATATCTTGGGAATTGCAAGCAGGAATTTTGAACCAACGAAAGGAGAAGATCCAGAGGTAGGGTAGAATGTTGTAGCTAGAAAGGAAAAGGATTCCCTATCAGCTCAGTTTGAAAAGGCTAAAGGTACAGATCCTCCAGATAAACCCTCATACAAAGGGTCCCACTGGGGTTCGGAGCTAGCAACAAGGGCCCAACATTTTTGGAAATGAATCCTTAGGATTGGGAGAGATGAGGAGCGGTGGAGGAAGTAGAGGAAGCGAAGGAGGAGCAAAAATGGTAGGCAAGAATTTTGAACCAACGAAAGAAGAAGATCCAAAGGCAGGGCATAATGTTGTAGCTGGAAAGGAAAAGGATCCCCTGTCAGCCCAGTTTGAAAAGGCTAAAGGTATAGATCCTCAAGATAAACCCTCATACAAAGGGTCCCACTGGGGTTCGGGAGCTAGAAACAAGGGCCCAACCTTTTTGGAAATGCTAAAAGGGAAAAAGAAGGAGCCAGTCAGTGAACTACCGCCCCTAATACCAAACAATAATAGGTTAACTATGCCAGTGGATATTAGGGAAAGATTCTTGGATATTGAGGCATCATCCTTAGTTGACAAGTTTTTGGGAGAATGCCAGACATTGAGACTATTCGCTCATGGGCCACGAAAAAGTGGAAAATTTAGGAAGCTTAGAAATCGTAGCCATGTCAAGAGGTTTTTTTATGATAAGAATCAACAACAAAGATGATGCAGAGCACATATTGACAGGAGGACCCTAGTTTCTAGGAATGCGTAGCCTCTTTCTGAGGAAGTAGAGGGAGGATTTCAACCATGAGAAGCATAACATTAATATAGCACCCATTTGGGTTCGCTTACCAAACCTCCTAGCCCAGTTTATTAATGAGTACTAGATTAGTGGCATAGCAAAGGTGATAGGAGAGTTCATGGCAATAGACCATTCAACTCGGGAAAGGACTAGATTGATGCATGCCAGGATCTGTGTAAATGCAAACTTAGATTTTGATCTACCTTCTCAAGTGGAACTAGCATATGGAGAGTTTCTAAGGATTTAGCCTATAGAGTATGAGAACAAGCCGACATTTTTTAGCGTGTACAAAACCCAGGGCCACCTTCAAGCCCAATGTCTGACAATAACTGCAAACAAGGAAGCCACGAGCGAAGGTTTTCTGGGGAAAGCTAATGGGAGAGGGATCCCAAAGTTTCAAGGACCACGTCTTAACTTGGAAGGATACAAACAAGTTAAGAATAACCAGGCTGACCAAGCCAACATAGAACTAGCAAAAATCCAGGAGAAAGGAAAGCAACATAATGAGGGAGGCAAAAATCATAAGGTATGTAATAAATATCCCAGCTTGATCATGTTTGATATCCTAGAAAATCTAGAAGTTGAAAAAGAAAAAAATAAGGATGATACCATCAGTGTCAAGTTTCTTGAAACCCTAGAATCCCCATCCAAATCAGGACCATCCACAACTATGACAAAAAGCCCCAAAAGCTATGCTCAAAATGAAGAAAAATTGCCAGGTCATTTCAGTTTAAACATGGAAAAAATAGATTCAAGAGTCGAAGTTGTGGAAACAAGAGCCAGGAATGTAGCTCCTAATCCGGTAGTGGAGCAAATTATCCCTTATCATACGAGCCCAACGGTAAAAGGTTCCTTGAAGGAAAGCCCCCTGTTTAGAAACTAGATAGGAGAGGTGAACCAAAACAAGGCTGAGGATGAAGAGGGAATTGAGAACCCCCAAAATGAGGAAGAAGGTTCAAGCCCTAGACTATCACAGTATATGCCCCCTCATTTTAGTACAAAATAGACTAGAAGCACTACCAAGCCTCCGATAGATTATGGAAGTGAAAGAAAGAAAGGGAGAATATCTACAGCAGAGCACTATAGAATGAGAATCAATGAAGAAATTGCAAATGGAAAGCAAAGAACATTATTACAACAAGCTATTCCTGGCCAGGATAATAGCAAAATTGACAAACCCCCTTTGGATCAGGGAAGGGGGTGGGGAAAAAATATCAAATAGTCTAAGTGAAGGTTCTATCATGGAATGTGAGAGGCCTAAATGGCCCACCAAAACAAAGGATGGTGAAGTCTATAAGGAAGGATTGGAATCCTACTATCATTTTTCTTCAAGAAACCAAAACATATGTGGCACAATCAGCACTTATAGCTAGAAGGATTTGGAAGCAATGGGAAGTGGCCTTTCAATAGGAGATAGGAGCATCTAGGGGCCTTATGATCTTATGGGATCCTATTAAAATAGAAGGAATTATTATTCAGGAAAATGAAAGAGTCTTAAGCGTATTATTTCATGATTTTGATACTAATAAGAATTGGATTATGTCAAATGTTTATGCCCCCACCTCTGTCCAAGGGTGGTCTAAACTATGGGAGTTTTTGGGGCATTTGATCCAAGCTTTTAAAGACATTCCTTGTGTTATTGGGGGAGATTTCAATACCCCCATTTACCCATATGATAAGAAGGGAGGATTTGGGTTACCCTCAAGGAGCATGAAGGACTTCAATAAATTCATTAACACAAATGAATTGATGGATGTAAGACTAAAATGAGCCAAATTTACATGGAGTAACAAGAGGATAGGAAGTCAGCTGATTCAAGAAAGGTTGGACAGGTTTTTTTTATCCAAAGAAGCTACAATAATGTTTGGGGATTCAACGTTACAAGCCCTTCCTAAATGCGCTTCAGACCATAATCTTATTCTATGGGAGGCATTTCAGGCTAACTACTTTAAAAAGCCATTCAGATTTCTGTCAATGTGAGTTAAACATCTAGACTTCAAGAAACAAATAGAGAAATGGTGGCAGCAGACTATCCAGGGAAGTGCTTCCTTCAAACTATCTCAAAAACTTAAGATGGTGAAAAACAACCTTATAATATTGAATAAAGAAGTCTTTGGAAATATTTTTGAGAATAAGAGAGCAGTGGGGGAAAAATGAGAATAATAGAAAGCAAAATCCAAAATGGAACCTATGATGAGGCGGCAATGACTGAAGAGAAGGAAACCCTTTGTGAGTTTTATAATATTTTAGCTTGTGAAGAGATGTATTGGAGGCAAAAATCAAGGGCATTATGGATAAAGGAAGGGGAATCTAATTCAAAAATTTTCCATGTTACCACATTGAGCAATAGAAGCAACAATAATATTAGAAATTTAACTAAGGTGGATGGATCCTCAACTCAAAACATTTAGGAGATTAGGGATGAGGCTGTTAATTTTTTCAGTTCATTATTGGGTGAAGAACGGGCTTGTAATGCCCAAGCAAAGGACTCTCTCCTTCAATTCATTCCACAACTCATTGATTAAATGATTAACGAGTCTCTTACAGTAGCTTTTTTTAGACGAAGAGATCAAGGAGGCTTTGTTTAACATGGATCCTAACAAATCTCCTAGGACGGATGGGTTTTCACCGTGGTTTTTCCAAGTTTGTTGGGATATTGTTGGAGCAGAAGTTATTGCTGCAATCAAGGAGTTCCAAATTTCAAATCATATTCCAAGGGGTTTCAATTCAACTTTCATTGCTTTGATCCCTAAAGGCCCCAACCCCAAGACTATGGCTGACTTTAGGCCGGTTAGCCTATGTAATATATCTTATAAAATTCTGTCCAAAGTTATAGCCAACCGTTTTAAGTTCTACCGGTTATCATTGATCCAAGTCAAGGAAGTTCTATACAAGGAAGATCAATCTTAGATGGAGTTATTACTATTCATGAGGCTCTTCATACAACCGCTCAGACCAAAAAAGTAGTCATGGCTTTAAAGTTAGACATGAACAAAGCTTATGACAGGATAAATTAGGAATTCCTAGAGGTAGTTTTATTAAAATTTGGCTTCAACATGAAATGGGTCAAGTTAATTAGAGAGTGTATTTCTAATCCTTGTTTTTCAATTTTGGTTAATGAGTCTACTACAGGTTTTTTTCAAAGAAAACATGGTCTAAGACAAGGATATCCCATAAGTCCTATGTTGTTCATCATTGTAGCTGAGGCCTTGGGAAGAACCATTAAGGTAGCAGTGGTAGCTGGACTCATATCAGGTATCAAGGCCACGTCACTAACTACCCCGGTGACACATTAGAAATTTGTTGATGATACATTGCTACTGACTTTGGCTTTTGTGGTTGAGGCAAGAAGGATTAAAAATATTCTCATAATGTATGAAGAAGTGGCTAGACAGAAAGTGAATTTTGATAAGAGAAAACTTTATTTCATCAATACCCCCATTCCTAGGCAAAACAACATAGCAAGGATCATGGAATGTCAGATTGCATCCCTTCCCACCTCCTATTTAGGTCTTCCCCTGTTTACGGGAAAACCTGAAGGATCAATGTGGAACATAGTTCTAGAGAGGATCCAAAGAAAGCTAGCAGGTTGGAAAGGACATCTGTTATCTCAAGCAGGCAAAGCAGTTTTAACTATGGCTTCACTTCAAAGTATACCCGTTTACTTCCTATCAGTCTTTAGAGCTCCCAGCAAGGTGTATCACAAAATTGAGCAGCTTCAAAAAAAATTTCTCTGGTCAGGGATTGAGGATAACAAAAGGATCCATTTAGTATGTTGGAACAAGGTTTGCAAACCTAAAGCTGATGGGGGGTTAGGATTGAGGAGAGTTGCTCATCTCAATACAGCTCTATTAGCCAAACAAGCATGGTAGTTATTGACTAAGGTCAATAATGAATGGACTTCCATAGTTAGGAGGAAATACCTCCAAGGTGTGAAATTCCTTAATGACAACTTAGCAAGTAGGGGGTCTACTTTTTGGAAGGCAATCCTCACAAGCAGAGATCTTGTCAAGAAAGGTCTTAGATGGATTCTAGGAAATGGGCAAACAATAGACTTTTGGAAGGATCGGTGGGTGAGAGCTGAGGAGTTATCCCAGAATCCTCATTTGGCTAGGATTCAAGAGCATATGGAGTAGCATATTGGGAAGAAGGTTGCAAATTATATGTGGTAGGATATAAATAACAACAGGTGGAAACACATCAGAGTACAGGGTTTTGAAGCGGATTCTGAAGAGCTTTATAACATTTTAACTCAGCAAATTATTCCCTCTGGAGAGGATGAAGATCACATTGTTTGGGCTGAGACTAAAAGTGGTGACTTCACAATTAAGTCTGCCTATAATTTGCTTCTCAATGTGGAAGGTCAACAATTTCAACCGAGTTTGGTTTGGATCAAAGGCTTAATTCCTAAAATATCCTTTTTTTCATGGTTGGTGATTCAAGGAAAAATCCTCACTATGGAAAATATGTTATCCAAAGGTATGGTTATTGCTAACTGTTGCTACATGTGCAGGGCAGGATGGGAGACAACCCAACACTTTTTTTTGGAGTGTCCGATAGCGAAGTCCATCCTGGATGAACTTTTCCAAGCCTTTAGGATCTTGCGGGTTAATCCTGCTCTTATATCCGAAGTGTTCCATAAATGACCTCAACCCTTTGTTAGCCTAAAACTTAAGTACCTATGGAAAATCTATTGGCATCATTTTCTCTGGCAGATTTGGCTAGAAAGGAACCATAGAGCCTTTAAGGATACCATTCACAACCCAAAAACCATCCTCAATAGGATTATTGTCTTTGCGAAAGAAAACCTTAGCACCTTAGTGGATGAGAACCACTCAATTCTTCCCCAAGAAAAACAATTAGCTCAAGCCTTAGGTATTGAGGACAAACCTTCCATTCCTTTGCCCAATCCCAAAAATGGGATTTCTTGGGAGCCACCCCCCAGGGTTGGTTTAAACTAAATTTTGATGGTGCAGCCAAGGAGAACCCAGGAAGAGATGGAGCTGGAGGAATAATCGGGGATCATCAAGGAAATCTGGTCAAGGCCTTCGCTGAACCATTGGGAATCAGAACCAATAACGAAGCAGAAGCTAGAGCCCTTTGGAGAGGGTTGCAAGTAGCCCAAGCAACTCAAGGTAACTTGATGATTGAAGGTGATTCTATGAACACCATCAACTTATTAACCAATGGCAAAAAACCTCCATGAATAATCGAGGGAGTCATCCATGAAGTGAGGATCCTTTTTGTGGCAAGACAAAATAGGAGGGCTCATCACATGTACCGTGAGGCCAACAGGTCAACTGACAAATTATCCAACATAGGTTTTGATGTTGATAGTTTGGTGACATGGACACAAGGTGTGCCACATGAAGTGGAAAACATTATTAGTCATGAAAATAAACCTACCCGTTAAGGAGAAATATGAATGGGTGTTATTTCCACATGGAGCTGGTAATAACTATGGGGTTTCCCTAAAAATCATACCAAATTGGAAATGAAGGTAACAGGGTGTAAGCCTTGTAAGATTTTGACAGAGAATAGGAAATGGGTAAGCAACAGGTTTCACAAGTGCAAAGTTCCAAACTTCAATTCCTGTCAATGTAAGTAATGTTTATAGTTATGTTTAGGTATGGGTGTGCTTTTTTAGTAAGGTGTTGTAGGGGATTCAACACAATTTTTGGTAAGAAATTTTCAAGGATGACTAGGATCTACAATCTCAACAGAAGGCTGGATATTGTAATAGGTTTTGGGTTAACCTGCAAAACCCGATAATTAATGAAGAATTTTATTTACCAAAAAAAAACATATCTCTTGGGACCCAATTCCCTATTACAATTTTTATGGACCTTCGTCCAAATGAGACACCAATCCCCTATGTTCAAGTTCATGGACCTCTATCCACAAGAGATCTCAATCTCCTCAACACTTTCAACTCCAAATTCTACTCTCAACTCTTCTCAAATCTGCTTCAAGTATTCACTCAAGGCTTGCTCAAACCTGCTCCAAAACCTTCTCTCAACTCTACTCAAATTTGTTCATCAAACCTGCTCAAATTTTCTTAAATCTACTCAACAAACCTGCTCAAATATACTCTAATTCATGCTTAAAACTGCTCATATCACATGCTCAAATTGCTTTCTTTAATCAAAGTATTTCAGACATATTCTATCCAAAATTTCTTTTCTTCAATAAAACATGAAGAATGATAGGCAAGATAATTTGACAATAAGCTCTTTCTAAAAATAACTCAAAGCCAATGCACAATTTACTTCACAAATATTCCCTATAACCTTTGCAAATTTATCCCAATAAAAATCAAATCTCATGTACAAACTTTCTCTCAAACTCTACCACATGTGTTTCCAATTCCTTAAATAATGAAGCACAATTGTTTTCAAACCCTAGCTAATGTATTTACAACAATGCACATACATAATCCTTATTTCTCCACCTTATAATTTAGAAATATTTGCTCAACCAAACACCCTAAGTAAGGAATAATATCACCTTACCTCTTAACTTGATTTTATGAAGATGTGCCCTCAAATCCTGTCTCAAAAATAAATTCCCTTTCTTGTGCCTCTTTCAAAATAGGCTAGTCAAAAACTCCTTTTTCAAGTCATACTCATTAGAAATTCTCTCAAAAATATATGGCAAAAAATGCCTGAAAATAATACTACTAAAAGCCCTCACATTTTTTTCAATAATACAAAAATCAATGCTCACAAATACACCTTATTCCTCCTATCTAAAAATACAATATCACAACATTCAAATTTATTTCATGCTAACTTTACAATATCAAATACTCTTTTAACACCTTATTACTCCTAAACTGAATTTCAAATTAAAATATAAAATATCCTTTGTTACACCTTATGGATCCCTCTAACTAAAATATAAAATTAAAATATTTTTCCCTCAGAAATCTTCAATCATGCATAGTGAATGAAACACCTTAACCACTTAATTTTTTAATAAATAATTCATACCTTTCATGAGCCCACGATTTACCCCTTCGCTCCCTTGTAAAAAGTGCTTACAGGAATTAACCTTGTGACCTCCTTCTCCACGGTGCCCTAGCGCTTGCTAGGCATCCAACTAGGCTGCCCCTAGAGGTAGCAACAGTGATACACAAACATGATTTTAAATCTCTTCTCATGATACCAATCAAAAAATTGTCTCCATCATTAAAATTGTCCTCCATGTGATTTGAACCAATGATCACCTCTCTCACAGTGCCTTAGCACTGCCCCAATGACCAGTAGTGCTAACTTGCCAGCTGGAACCAAATCGTGTAGCCTTTCATGTTTACCCTTGCTATCCCTTTCACCAAAAATCATGCTCCTATTCTTCTATGATTCATCATTTCCAAGCATGAGATGATTTCAAAAATTCATCCCACCACTTGGCTTTGCAAAGGTTTTGAAACTTTATTTATATGAATTGTATCCTCCTCTTGCCATGACGTCGGTGCTCAAACTTTGATATTGTTTTTATTACTTTTCAAATAGCTTCCACGATTTGGTGCTCAAACCTATTTTTCTTTTTGGAATATTTAAATCTTTTTAGATTTAAATATTATAAACCTTAAACCTTTGGCCCTTGGTGGTCTTATAAATATTTTCAAGCAATAGAAATAAAATCAACTTTAAACCTTGTTCTTTTTCTTGCAAAATCAACCGTGGAGAATATTTTTGCCTTGATGACTATCGTACCTTTTGACATCAATATTTCTAAATTTAATATAAATCTCAAGCATGTCACCTTTGACATCAATGACAACCAATATACATAATATTTCCAACATATGTTCTATAATTATTCATTCCACATACAATACAAATATACTTCAGTTTTAAAAAATATAAGTATGATGAGATGTATGATTTTACACAAAATTGGATATATAACACATTCATGGACTTGGTGGTGTCAATAAAAGTCAACAATATTATGAATTTTATTTATGTTTTCTTGAATATATGATGGTACACTACTATGGTACAACTTGAGTAAGTTTAATGATGAAAAC
Organism: Wollemia nobilis; assembly: GCA_028583015.1. Classification (NCBI taxonomy): domain Eukaryota; kingdom Viridiplantae; phylum Streptophyta; class Pinopsida; order Araucariales; family Araucariaceae; genus Wollemia; species Wollemia nobilis. Next base: position 4,226,350 of record JAQPPZ010000594.1, on the reverse strand, counting down.
TTTAAAACTTTAATTAGAAGATCTAAGTTTGAACTCATCACAAATAAAATAATATACCATACTTAGGTAACTAGAGTATAGTTAATTAACCATATATCATGTAAACATCCTTTACTTTTTAACATGTTTTTTTAATTGGTTATATAGGATTGAAACATGCACCACTACACTATGTAGTGGTATTACAATAATGTAGATATTATCCATATATCATTTAGAAATATTTGAACCTAACTTTCTTTATTAAATACTAAATAATCTAACTAATTAAACTATCAATATTCTCCTTATATATTAAAAATCTAACCAATTAAATTAATACTACTTAATACATTTTAATATAATTAATATGATGCATGATTGTATTTTATTGCTTTAATCATTTGATTGGTCTATTTTTCAACAAATGTGCATTGCATGAGGAACCATCCTAATGATGTGATCTTGAGAAATATTTAGGATTTTTTTGCATTTATATACTTGTGGGTTATCCTTGTATAAGGATGAAAATCAAGATACTTATATGGGTTATTTATGAGGGATGAATCATGCTAGCACACTTACATAAATATTATAATTTATATATTCAAAAGAAATGTATTGGTTGGACTATCGATGAACTATCCAATTTGATTACATACAAAAGGAATAAATTTTTTGGTAGTGATCGAGTGTTTGCTAGTGGTCTATCAATGTTCAATTGCCTGAATGATTGAAGTTCGGTTAACTTCATCTATATCCAATGGACTAGAGTTTATAAAGGTTTCTAATAAAATTACAACATACACTCAAATAAATGCATGTTATCCTAATATAATACATAAGAGTGCAATCAAGAGTGAGTGCAACTAGGAGTGAGTGCAACCGAAAGTGAGTGTGAGAACAAGCCAAGAGTGAGTGCAACCGTAAGCAAGTGTGAGTGTGAGTGTAAACTAGGAGTGAGTGCAGCTAAAAGTAAGTGCAAGTGTGAGTTGAGAGAAAGAAGAAAGTGTGAGTAGGAAACAAGAAGTAGAAAGCAAAGTGTGATCAAGGAGTATGTGCTACTTCTTGTTCCAAATCTTAATATAATTTTAAGGATTCATTTGAAGAAAATCCAGGATGTAGAAAGCAAAGTATGAACTAGTTGAAGAAAATTCAATGTGATCCAAGAGGAAGTATGAGCTAAGAGGTAGTTTAGAATATGGTAAACACACCTTTGATTGAAAATATGGATAGTTTGCAAGTCTATCCTAAGAAATGTCAGGTAGGAAATTCCAAGGAAGGTGTTTTCAGTGGTGCATAGGTCCTAGGAACCTATAAAATAGGATTTTTGACCCAGGGGTCTAATCATAAAAGAAATCTCAAGGGATTGGAGAAGCAGTTCGATTTAAGCCTAAAGCAGGGAAAATTCATCATTCTAGACATCTTGGAAAATATAATGATGGCCCAAGGAGTAATGAACTTAGTGGGAAAGTTTATTGGCGCTCGACTAGATTTGGACACTATAAGAAAATGAGCTTTGATGAAATAGCACCCTCTAGGGTACATGGAAATAGTGGACTTACCTAAAGGGTTCTTCATGATCAAACTAAATTGCGAAGAGGATGCCAATTGCATATTATGGTATGGCCCATGGTTTTTTGGATGTCAAGGTTTATTTCTATAAAAATGGGGGTTCAAATTTGATCCAAATAAGTAGAGCATTCATCAAGCTCCTATTTGGGTTATATTGCTAGGTTTACCCTTCTAGTTTTAGAATGAGAAAGTGTTGATAAGTATTTCTAAAGAGGTTGGTAGTATGATTGTGATCAATATTGAAACATTAGAAAATTAAAAATTGGTGTATGCTAGGATATGTGTGAATTTTTACCTAGAAAAGTAATTCCCCAACTCAATAGAACTCATTTTTAAACATGGAAATTGGGTGTAGTCTATAAAATATGAGAAAATACTATCAAGATGCAATTCTTGCAAGAAACTAGGGCATTCAAGAAATTAATGCCCTAATAGGAAGAAGGATATAAACCCTTGAAAAGTATGGTAAAGGAAGGAGGCTTCATATTTGAGATTCAAATAGGTAGGAGACCTAGTCATTCCAATGGAGAAAAATTTGAATAAGGTTGAGGTCCAAGAAACCAATATTGAAGACTCAAGGACCTAGATGGCAAAGGAAGGAGAAATTCTAGAAGAAGTGATTAAGATAAAACTCATAGATCAAAACCTCTATATCATTGAGAAATAAAATTTTCAAACCCAAGAACCCTCTGAAGATAAAGTTGAATTTATGAACTAGAACTCCTTTGCAAGTCTTTAGAATCTAATGGTTGAAGTAGATTATGATATCCAGAATAAGAAAACTAATAATGAAAACATATTCATGCATCAAAGGGAGAAACCTAATAACAAGTATGATATTTCTCTATGGAAAATGCCTCACCAAAAGCAAAAAAATTAGAATGGAGAGATTTAAGAATAAACCAGAAGAGGAAATGGATACAGAGTAATGAGAGTCTTCAGAGGATACAAATATAGAAAAATATAAAGAGGATTTGAAGTTATTGACTCTCTTAAAGCATGCCAAGAGAAAAGTGGATGTGGGCTCTTTTGTGTGTAGAGGAAGGCAAAAAAATAAAATGGTTAGATCTAGAGAGGTAGAAAACAAGTTACAGATGCTACTCAAAATATTTTAGATTTGGGTGGGGGGAAGAACCCACTAAAAATCTAAGAAATGAATTTTATATCTTGGAACATCATGGGTATGAATTACCCTATAAAACATCGGGTACTTCGAGTGATGAGAAAATAATATAAACCTGATATCTTCTTGATTCAAGAGACTAATATTGATGATAAATTTTTTCAATTGGTTAAAAACACCATTTGGAAGGAAGCGGATATGGTAGGAAGTTCAATAGTGGGAGCCTTTGTAGGTTTATGGACTCTATGGTATCCTAGAATATTTTATGGTCAATGTATTCAAAGGAATGAAAGGTCTGGGTATGCCCTCTTGACTTGTAAAATTACAAACTTTTCTTGGGTTATTTCCAATGGGTATGCCCCAAACACTAGGGAAGGAAAAAAAGGGGTTGGGAGCTCCTTAGTAATCTTCATGAGGTGTCTCAGTGGCTATGGATATTTTCTAGGGATTTTAATGCATCCTTGTATCCTAATGACAATAAGGGTGGTAATTTATGTTATTTTAATAGTATGGAGGAATTTAATGATTTTATCTCTAAATGTGAATTGATGGATTTGGATTTGAAAGGGGCTAAATACACCTGGTCTAATAGGAGGTTAGGAAGTAATTGTATTCAAATTAGATTGGATAGAGTATTAGCATCCCAGTATTGGTTAACTCACTATGATAACTATTATCTCAAATCCCTCTTAAAGTTTACCTCTAATCATTCACCACTACTTGTGGAAGTATTGGAGGGTATAAGAGTTAAATGTAGAACATTCAGATTTGAGTTAACGTGGATATCACATCCTTTGTTAGCTCAAAATATTTCATAATGGTGGAACATTGATATTAGAGGATCCAAAATATTCCAAGTCTCTCAGAAACTTAAAAATTTAAGCAAAATGTAAAGGTTTGGAACAAGGATGTTTTTGATTATTTAAAAGAGAGAAAAAATAATCTAAATTCTAGCTTGGAAGAGGTGAAAGAGAAAATTCAGAATTGGAGACACTCAGATGAATTAGATAGAACATAAAATGTGCTTTTTTTTATCTCTACACTTTATTAGCCCAAGAAGAATTCCATTGGAGACAGAAATCTAGGGCTTTATGGCTCAAAGAAGGAGATTGAAACACCTATTTTGTTTATCTCATAACTATTAGATACAGGGCGTATAATAGAATAAGAATATTGAAGATAGAAGAGGGCAAGGAAATAAAAGAGAAAGAGGATATTAAAAATGAAGTAGTTTTTTTTTTTTAAATCTACTTAGCATGGAAGATGTAACAAATGCTAAATTAGTTAATAAATTGTTGAAGAATATTTTCCAAGTGGTGAATAATGAAATTAATCATTTTTTAGGTAGTCATTTCTCAGAGAAGGAGGTGCTTAGGGTAGTTTTTATCATGCATAAGGATAAATCCCTAGGTCTGGATGGTTTCCCAAATGGTTTATTTTAGACTTATTGGGAGATTATAATAGAATAAGAATATTGAAGATAGAAGAGGGCAAGGAAATAAAAGAGGAAGAGGATATTAAAAAGGAAGTAGTTTCTTTTTTCAAAATCTCCTTAGCATGGAATATGTAACAAATTCTAAATTAGTTAATAAATTGTTGAAGAATATTTTCCAAGTGGTGAATAGTGAAACTAATATTTTTTTATTTCATTTTTTAGATAGTCCTTTCTCATATAAGGAGGTGCTTAGGGTAGTTTTTAGCATACAGAAGGATAAAGCCCTAGGTCCGGATGGTTTCCCAAATGGTTTCTTTCAGAATTATTGGGATATTATTAAGAACAATATGTTAGAGGCTTTGTTGGAATTTTAGTGAGAAAAAACAATTCTCAAGGAATGGAATTCTACATTCCTAGTTTTGATTCCAAAAAAGCAAGGAGTAGACATGCTAAAATATTTTTTCCCAATCAGCTTGTGCAATTCCATTTATAAAATTTTGACAAAGGTTCTCACCAATAAAATGAAGAGTATTTTACCAAATATTATTTCCCCCCAATAGAGTGGTTTTTTTAAACAAAGGTAGATATTTCATGGGATAATCATTGTTAATGAGGCTCTACACTCCATGAGGATGAGAGGATTAGAAGGCATGTTGTTGAAGTTGAATATGAATAAAGCTTATTATGGAGTCTCTTGGGAGTTTATGGATAAAGTGCTATAGTAGTTCACTTATGATACCATAATATTATTAGAGTCATCAGTTGTGGAAGTTAAGAATATCAGACAAACTCAAAACCTATGAAATTGCTTCAAGTCAGAAAATTAATTTCTTGAAAAATAGGTTCTTTGTTAATACTTCTCAACTTAGGAAAAAATAAAATTGTAAGAACTTTTGGTTGCAGAGTGAATAATTTCCCCATTGTATATTTGGGAATGCCCCTTTTCATAGGTATAATGAAAGGAGAATACTAGATTTTAGTGCTTGAGAGATTCAATAGAAAGCTTATAGGATAGCAAGACTCTTCCATTACTCAAGTAGAAAAATTATAGCTATTGAGGGCAACCCTCCAAAACTTACCCATTTTCATGATGTCTTTATTTAAAATTCCAACATCGGTGGTTGAGAAATTGGAGTGAATGTAGAGGAAATTTATTTGGATTAGTGCAACAGAGAAACAGATGATTACTTTAGTGGCATGGGAGAAATTTTGTAGGCCTAGGCAAGAATGCAGTCTAGGCATAAAAAAAGTGAAGCAAATGAATAAGGATTTAATGGCTAAAGTGGGGTGGCAACAAATGATTGAATATCAATGTTGGGCTCAGATCCTCACTGCAAAATATCTTGAGAACCAAATTATCTTTGATTATAGCTTAAATCCACCTTTAGGATCACCTTTGTGGAATGAATTTATCAAAACAAGAAATCTCTTATGGAAATATTTATATGGTAAGTGGGAAGAGGTGATAAGATACACTTTTGGGAGGATGCATGGGTCATAGATATGCTTTTAATTTTTTTTAATTACTGGAAGTGCATCATTCAAATTTTAAAGAAAAAATATGAAAACATGGTTTAGGAGTACATCAAGGAGGAATATAATTGCAAAGTGTGGCACATGCTCCAATTAGAAGGATCTAATGCAATTATGCAAAGTAGGCTTAATTCTCTCAAACTCGGTTTACAATATTACTATCTACAACTCAATATAGGAGAGAATAGGTTCTTATAGGGTCCTAATTCTAAAAGAATATTTATGGTTAACTCATATTTTTCCTTTTAAATAGATAAGGAAAATCAAAATTTTCCCTCACATAGAGTTTGGATTAAATATTTCCTACCGAATATGTCTTTCTTTCTTTGGTTGGCTTTGCAAAATCAGATATTTATGGTGGATAATATTAGAAGAAGAGGGATGATCATTCCTAATAGGTGTTATTTATGTTGTGGGGATGAGGAGATAGTTGATCATATTTTTATCTACTGTCATATTTCTTTGGAGGTCTAACTTGCGCTTCTTTAGGTGCTTAAAATTCAATGGATGACAATAAAGTATTTGGAGGACTTATAGAAAAGTTGGGTTAACCCTTATCATAGCCCTCAATTGAAGAAAAATTATATCTTTGTCTTACCTCATTTCATTTGATAGATATGGAGGGAGAGAAATAAACAAGTGTTTTAAAATAGGCCTAATAGTGTAGAGGTCATTATCAGGAGTATCGAAGCTGCCTACTAAAAATGCGGTTGTTAGTATGGATAACCAACCAAATCTATGAAAATGAGTTGGAGGAAGAAATAACAATAAACTGGGGATTGCTAAGAGCTATAAGGAATAAAATTAGCCAACCAAAGAGAAATGTGAGATCGACTCATCTCCCCCTAGAGTGCGCAAAACTAAATTTTTATGGAGCCTCTAAAGGAAATCCAGGGAAGGTTGGATGGTGGTGTAAACTCGGCTACAAGAGACCAACAAAATGGAATCCAATCACATAACACAAATGTAATAATGGAAGAAAATTGTAAATTTTATATTCTTCTTATTCCTAAATTCACACCCCCTCTACAAAATATTACAATCCATCATATAACAACCGAAAACCAAAGAAACCCTAAAAATGTATTTTTTCTAAAACTGCTAAAAATAGATTTTCTTTCTAAAAACTTCTAAAAATAGAAATGAGTCGGATTGCACCCAAATTCGGTGCACATATACCTATTACAATAAAAAACCTTAATTTAAAATATTAGGTCTCAAATTAAGGTATAAAAAATGATAATAAACTTCTAACAACCAAAAAAATCCAAAAAACCCGAAAACCTATTCAAAAAGCTAATTTTGGGACACTAGATGGAGGAGTTAGGTCCTGAAAATACTTTTTTTGGAGAGTCAGGCCAATCAAAGATTCACCTGATGTAGAACACACACACAAAACCACCTGTTAAATTTCAAGGCCAATGGGCGTACGGTTCACAAGTTATGGCTCCGACAAGGTGCATCATTCTCCTCTAGTGAAAAAGAACTCAGCTCCTGTGAGTTCAACTAAATTGAAATCCTATAGCTTCTGGTTATCAATTTTCTTTAGCTATGACTCTGAAACCCAAGTGTTATCTTATTGTGGTAATCCTTTCCACTGAACCAAGAATTTTTTGTAGCTCCCACGTCTGGTGGTGATCACCTTCTTATCGAGCACCTGTGTAACTCATTATTTTTTCTTCTTAGGCATCTGTCGTGCCCAATTTACTGTCTCCTATAATTCACCATCCTCGGTAGTACCAAGATACTGAAATAAATCACAAACATTAAAAATGGGTGAAATATCAAATTCATTAGGCAACTCCACTTTATAGGCATTATCATTGATCTTATTCAAAATCCTGCATGACCCAATTTTCTTAAGTTTTAGTTTGTTATACGTCCCCTTAGGAAATATTTCTTTCATAATATGAACCATGACCATATCACCCTCTTCAAACACTTTCACCCTTCTATGTGTATCAGCAGACTCTTTGTAGTGAGCATTACTACTCTGCAATTTTTCCCTCACCGACTCTTGCACTTTTTGGATATGCTCAACAAATGCTTCTGCATCATCACTAAATTGTTCCCCAATTGGTAACTCAACCAAATCTAATACACCTCTAGGATTTTGACCATAAATAATTTGAAAAGGATATTTACCTATCGACCTATTCACTAAAATTTTGTATGCAAATTCGGCTTGCGATAAGGCTAAATACCATTATTTTGGTTTTTCTCCCACTATGCATCGTAAGAGGTTTCCCAAGATTCTGTTCACTACCTCTATTTTCCCATCGTTATGTGGGTGGTAAGCACTACTGAACTACAACCTGGTGTTCAAATTTTTCCACAACGTCCTCCAAAAGTGACTCAAGAACTTAGTATCTCGATTAGAAGTAATAGTCTTTGGAACACCATGAAACCACACAATTTCATCAAAGAATAGGACTACAGTCTTAGTTGCATCATTAGTTTTTTGGCAAGCAATAAAATACACCATTTTTGAAAATGTGTCTACCACAACAAAAACTAAATCCTTACCTCTCTTCATCTTGGGCAACCCCAACATAAAATCCATACTCAGATCAATCCATGGTCCTATAGGAACTGGCAGTGGCATATACAACCCTGTATTTTGCATATGGCCCTTAGCCATTTGACATACTCTGCATCTAGAGATAAACTTGATTATGTCTCTCTTCACTTTTGGCCAATAGTACTTCTCCTCTACAAGAGTGGTAGTTTTAGCTACTCCAAAATGACCAGAAAAACCCCCACTATGTAATTCCCTCAAGATGTTCTCTCTCATAGAGTCATTGGGAATGCATAATTGATTACCCTTAAACAAGTAACCATTCTAAAAAAAAAACTCTTCAAAAATAGTACGGGACTTTCCCCCTACCACACTTTTGCACTATTGCACAATATTCCAAAAATCCACATTAGATTCATACAAATATTTAATCCCCTCAAATCCTACCACTTCATTCTCCATAGTGGTCAACAACAAGACTCTCCTACTCAATGCATCAACAACCTTATTCTATTTTCTCGACTTGTGTTTCAGGACAAATGTATATTGTTGTAAAAATGAAACCCATTTGGCATGCCTGCTATTTAATTTTTTCTGAGAATTTATGTACCTCAATGCTTCATGATCAGTAAACAACACAAACTCCTTTGAGATTAAGTAGTGCCTCCAATGTTGCAATGCTTGCACAATTGCATAAAATTCCACATCATATGTAGAATAATTCTTCCTTGCGTCATTCAACTTCTCACTAGAAAATGCTACAGGTCGGCCCTCTTGACTTAATACACCACCAATCCCAAAAAATGAGGCATCACAATCAACCTCAAACACCTTACTAAAATTTGGTAACACTAGAACAGGGGCTTCCGACACTTTTTTCTTCAAGAGTTCAAAATTGTTTGTTGCTGCCGTAGTCCATACAAACTCTTTCCCCTTCATGCACTTAGTTATAGGGGCAGCTATACTACTAAAGTTCCTGATGAACTTCCTATAAAAGGTAGCTAGTCCATGAAAGATCCTTAATTCTATTATAGATCATGGAAGAGGCCATTCCAGAATTGCCTTCACTTTATCATCATCCATCCTCATGCCATTTCTCGAGATTACAAATCCCAAAAACACTAAACTATCTTGAAGAAATCTACATTTCTTTAGGTTGACATGCAATTTCTCCTTCCTGAGCACTTCTAACACTAATTTCAGGTGTAACAAATGCTCTTCTTCACTCTTACTATAAATAAAAATATCATCAAAATACACAACCACAAACTTACTATTATATTCCCGCAGTACTCTTTTCATCAATCGCATAAATGTACTGGTGCATTAGACAACCTAAATGGCATCACGATCCACTCGTACAATCCATATTTTGTCTTAAAAGTTGTCTTCCATTCATCCCCTTCTTGAATTCTGATCTGGTAGTAGCCACTCTATAGATCAATTTTACTAAAGTACTTAGCTCCAGCCAATCCATCCATCATATCATCCACTCTCGGCATAGGATACTGATACTTTATTGTGATCTTGTTTATGGCTCTGCTATCCACACACATATTCCAGTCACCATATTTCTTTGGGATCAGCAATGCTGGAGTTGCACATGGACTCATACTCTCCCTAACTAATCCATTCTTTATCAACTCTGTCACTTGCCTACTCAACTCTGTATTCTATGTTGGGTTCAACCGATAAGCTGCCTGATTTGGGAGCATTGATCCTAGAATAAAATCCATGTGATGCTAGATATCCCTTTTTTGTGGTAGCCCATTTGGTAACTCCTCTGGTGTGACATATTTATATTCACTTAGAAACTTAGCTACTGTTGTAGGCATAACCACTTCCTCAGTTTCTAGCTTCCTAGCTGTTAATGCATAACAGAAGCTAGCATCCTTGATCTCTGCAAGAAACTCCATAATCAACAAGCTCTCACTTGGCCCATCCTCCTTTAGAGGCACAAGAACTACCTTTACATCTTCCTTCCAAAATGTGTAAGTGTTATTTCTCCCATTATGGTTAGTATCCCTATCGTACTACCAAGGTCTTCCCAATAGAATGTGACATGCATCCATCAAGATCACATCACACCACACTTCATCCTTGTAAGTACTCCCAATTGAAAATTTAATTAAACACCTTTGATCTATTGTTACCTCATTCCCCTTATTAACCCATGAGATGTGATATGGATAAGGATTTTTTTCATATTTCAGGTGCATTTTTTCAACCATGACATTTGACACCATATTCTCACAGCTACCACCATCAATGACAATGTTACAGACCTTCCCTACTGATGTACATCTTGTTTGAAATATGTTCATTCATAGCCAAGAATATTCACCATTTATGGTCTACCCCTTTGCTTTGCTCTACACCATCTCTTTCTTAGGAGCAATCAATGTCCTCCTTATCATAAGGGCTTCCCCCATGTCAGCAATAACTTCATCCTCATCCTGATCTTCTATATCAACCAGATTGACCCTTCCTTGTCCTCCTTGACCCCTTTCTTGGACATCACATTGGGGACACTCAAATGCTCTATGACCCTCACCAAATCCATAATAGATATATGACCTACTTGGATCATTCCCATTTTGTCCACCATCATAACATCTACCTCATTGGTATCCTCTTCCTCTCATATTCTGCCCATCTTCTTCTTGTTTAGCAGGTACTGAGGATTCTCCCTTGAGAAAATTAGATCCACTTTGATCATAAATTGAAGAGGGCGTGAATCCCTTCTTACCTCTTCTATTAATCCTTTTCAATTTCTCCTCCGCCTTGAGGGCCATTTGATACGCATCCTCCACTGCAAGAGTGCGATGCATGCTCATCTCATCTTGAAAAGCAAAACTTAGGCCATTTACATACCTAGTAGCATTTTGGTCCTCCGTCTCATTGTGCTCCACTCTAATGGATAGCTTGTAGAATTCATTAGTATAGTCCTCAATGCTTTGATCCTTCTATCGAAGATTCTAAAATCTACGAAATAGGGTTTGGGAGTAGTCTACAAGTATAAATTTTTCTTGTAACTTCTTCATCTTTTTCCAATCCCTGATATTTTCCTTTTCATTCCTCTATCGTGTAGTCTGTAAATGATCCCACCAAATCAATGCATGTCCCTTCAAATTTGTGCATGTGAGCTTAACCTTCTTCTCTTCAGCAAGGTTACTCCATTCAAAATATTTTTCTAGGCTATTGATCCAATCGATCAACTCCTTTGGTTTCAACCCACCAACATATTCAAGAACCTTGATCTTGATCCCATATCAATTCCCCTTAAGCCCCTCTAGATATCGTATCAGTAGATTTTCAAAATCATGCCCTTCTTCCTTTGGACCCTCTAGTTCTACTTCTACGTGGACCTCAAATCCACATTCCTCATGTATGTTTTCATCATCAGATCCTTGATCTACACATGCCCTAGGACATCTCTCTCCCATGCAATAAATCACACCAGTCAGCCATGTTATTTCTACATTTAGATCCTCGATTTGCCTATTCATCTGGGCATATCTTCTAGGTGGCATCCTTCCTTCACTAGCAAGATCACACCCACTCTGATACCAAATGGTGTAAACTTAGCTACAAGAGACCAACAAAATGGACTCCAATCACATAACACAAATGTAATAATGGAAGAAAACTACAAATTTATATTCTTCTCATTCTTGAATTCACACCCCCTCTACAAAAGATTACAATCCATCATATAGCAACCAAAAACCAAAGAAACCCTAAAAACATCTTTTTTCTAAAACTACTAAAAATAAATCTTCTTTCTAAAAACATCTAAAAATATAAATGAGTCGGATTGCACCCAAATTTTTTTCACATATCCCTATTATAATAATAAACCTTAATTTAAAATATTAGGTCTCAAATTAAGGTATAACAAAAGATAATAAACTTCTAACAGCAAAAAAAAACCAAAAAACCTATAAACTTATTTTAAAAGCTAATTTTGGGATACTAGATGGAGGATTTAGGTCCCAAAAACACTTTTTTTGGAGATCCAGGCCAATCAAAGATTCACTTAATGTAGAACACACACACAAAACCACCTGTTAAATTTCAAGGCCAACGGGCGTATGGTTCACAAGTTATGGCTCTGACAAGGTACATCAGATGGTTCTGAGATCTACCTCTAAAGTAGTGATATATTGTTACACTGTGAACTTTGTCCTTACATCAAACCATGTAGCAGAGGTGAGAACCATGATTACATAAGTAAAGCTTACAAAATAGATGAATGCTATGAAGCTTATAGTGGAAGGGAATTATATGAATATCATTAATAGTTTGAATTCTAAGCAAACTACTAGCTGGAGCATTAAAAATATTATTTAGGATGCAATGAATATCCTATCAACCATGGAGGCATTTGTTATCCAACATATCTATAGGGAAGTTAATATTGTGGTTAATGTTATGGAAAACATGGGAGTTCAGATGGATGGATCCAAGATATAAAATGATGTTTTCCCGAAGGCTTTGATGATTATAAATTTGAAAAAAGAAAATACTTATGATACTTCTAAGTTAGAAGTTTCAAAGCCTTAGGGGAATTGATCATTGCAAAATATATATTAACATGGGGTTAGTTTTCAAGGAAATTAAACTAAGATTTAGGAGTTGTTTAAAAAAGTTGTATATTGAATGAAGACTAGGCGAAAGCTTCCAAAGTCCTTAGGAAACAAAAATTTGGAAATCTGATTAAAAGCTAATAGAAAATTGATTAAAGCTCCTGAATAATCTAAGGAAACCAGATGGATTGAATTTAAGAAATATTAAACTCCCATGAGGATAGAGTTAAATTGAAATTGTTATATCTAAGTATTTTCTTTTAGACCAAATTTTGTAATATGTAAATGTTGGAAGTTATATTATTTTTCAACAAATGTAAAAGGTTTAAGGCCTTTTCAAAATATCTTTATTTACTATAATAAAGTTTTAAATTTTAATAGAACAATGATTTAAAAATTTGTTATAAAAGTATCATAGATTTAATTTTTTTAATATTATCTAGGTTTGTATACATCCTAATATTATCTAAGAACATTAACAATAAATAAAACTTCAACTTGCTTCAAGTGAAGCATGTGCGTTGTTTTCCCTTCAATATGATATCGATAGCTATACAATAAGTTTGCAAGTGTCCAACATTATTTCATTCATCCATTAATAAATTAATATATCTGATCTATATTTTTAAGTACATGTTTGAAATTATTGTTGTCTAATATAGCATGGCCTTTTAGGTAAAACCATACCGTAAAATCAATCATTGAAATAAAATATGTCCTCTTCTTAAGAGAAGCAGACTTTCCATCCATTAAAATCTAAGCATCAATTATTCTTACATTTAGATAATTGTATGAAATGAAGGATTTCTTCTTACATTTTTTAAATTTTATGAAATGGAGGATAGTCATTTTATACTTAGACATGACCGTGTGTAAGTAATCATATGTTAATTAATATAGTTAGAAAATTGGTTTTTATTTATAAAAATTTTGAGAGAAATTGTAGATGGTAAGTTTTCCTCAACTTGCATTGATATTTTTCATAATTTATGGTTGTTGGTTTTTTTTTTGCAAGAAAGTTGATAAACCTCAAATATTTTAAAAATGTTGAGATAAATAAAATTTTAAAATCCATTTATCCTTATTTTTGCATTTTAGGTTGAACAATTTTTTTATAAAGTTTTATTATTAATAATTTTGAAAATAATGTGTTTTCTATATAGAGGAGGTTCAAATTTTCAACTACATCTACATAAACCTCCAAAAAATACCATGGTATTTATGGTAATATTATATTCTTAAATGCAATAGAAATATAGAAATATCTTAATTATTTCATGCAAGCTTAGGGAAAAAATACTAATTGATGAAATAGACAAAATATTTGTGAGTGCATTTCATTAAACATCTATTATGTTAATTTTGGTCACCATTATTTTATTTTTATACCAAATATATTCTTCTTGTCACCTATTCCTATAATAATACTACTAGAATTTAAATTTAGGAAAATCTAAAGAAAATGAAAAAGGGTGAATAAAGGGAATAAGAAGCTAAGAGTGATAGTAGATTTCATTGAAAGCTTGTTCATTTTTAAAGGTACTTGAGGAGAAAGTATAACATTTGAAAATATTGAAGGGTATATACCATGATGAACCTATACCTAAGAACCAACTTGACCACCCATTCAAATCCAAGACCAATCATTTAGTTTAAGGGGGAAAAGGGGAAAACAAAATACTGGTGTTTTATATTCTTAAAATTTTGTATTTGTATGATGCTATGATGTATTCAGTTAAATTTGATGATCATGGATTGTAATTGTCCTTTTTTTTATGGACATCTAAAATAAAATTAGCTTTCTTGTTCTCCAATTGTAGTTTAAAATGTTTTTTTTTATTTTTTTGTTTTTCAGTTTTCGTTTGGTAAGTTTTTTTTCCATTTTCTTAGGTTACCAATACAATCTTCAAAATTAAGATGCCAAGTTTATGGTGAGTTGTGAGTTTTCCACCTAGACTAATTGTTGAGCAAGGTGCAGCAAAAGTATTGTCATTGTTGTCAACACAGTCAGACAAATCAGTTGATGAAGTGAATAGGAGTTATTGTCATTGTTGTCAATATAGTCAGATAGATCAGTTGATGAAGTGGACAGAAGTTAAGAGGTTCCAGTTGATGAAGTGGATAGGAGTTAAGAGGTTATTCAGAGTATTTGTTGAGAAAGGTGCAGCAAAAGTATTGTCATTATTGTCAACATAATCAGACAGATCAGTTGATGAAGTGGGCAGGAGTTAAGAGGTTCCAGTTGATGAAGTGGACAGGAGTTAAGAGGTTCTTCAGAGTATGTACAGTGATTATCCAAAAGATAGAAGTGGCCCATATGCTAAAAATCAAAAGAAAATCACAAGGAAGAAAATTGTCGCGATATCGCGACATGTTGAGAAGAAAGAAAATTGTCGCGATATCGCGACATGTTGAGAAGAAAGAAAATTGTCACGATATCGCGACATGTTGAGAGAGAAAAACTGTCACGATATTGCGACATGTTGAGAAGAAAGAAAAACTATCACGATTTCACGACATGTTCGGAGAGAAGGCACAAGCAAGAAAAACTATCGTGATTTCGCGACATGTTCGAAGAGAAAAAGGCAAGTAGAAAAAGTGTCACGATTTCATGACATATTGCAAGAGAGATAGTACGAAAGAAAAAGTGTCGTGATTTCGTGACATGTTGGAAGAGAAAAAGGCAAGTAGAAAAAGTGTCACGATTTCGTGACATATTGCAAGAGAGATAGTATGGAAGAAAAAGTGTCGCGATTTCGCGACATGTTGGAAGAGAAAAATGCAAGTAGAAAAAGTGTCACGATTTCGTGACATATTGCAAGAGAGATAGTACGGAAGAAAAAGTGTCGCGATTTCGTGACATGTTGGAAGAGAAAAAGACAAGTAGAAAAAGTGTTGCGATTTCGTGACATGTTGCAAGAGAAAGAGGAGAGAGAAAAAGGTGTCATGATTTCGTGACATGTTTCATTTTCGAGGCCAAAGCAAAGAGAAAGAGGAGAGAGAAAAAGGTGTCGCGATTTCGCGACATGTTTCATTTTCGTAGGCCAAAGCAAAGAGAAAGAGGAGAGAGAAAAAGGTGTCGCGATTTCGTGACATGTTTCATTTTCGTGGCCAAAGCAAAGAGAAAGAGGAGAGAGAAAAAGGTGTCACGATTTCGTGACATGTTTCATTTTTGCGGTCCAAAGCGAAGAGAAATGCAGGAGAGAGAAAAAGGTGTCGCGATTTCGTGACATGTTGCCATTTTGCGATCCGAAGCGAAGAGAAGATGCAAGGAAGAAAAAGTGTCGTGATATCGCGACATGTCGCATTTTCGTGACTTGAAAAGAGCAGGAAGGCCAAGAAGGAAAAGTGTCATGATATCGCGACATGTCGCGTTTTGCGACTTGAAGGAAGAGAAAGAGCAAAGGAGAAAAAGTGTCACGATATCGTGACATGTCGCATTTTCGCGACTAAAGGAGGAGAGAGAAAGTAAGAAGGCAAAAGTGTCACGATATCACGACAAAAGTAAAGAGGAAGAGTACGGAGGTGAAAGTGTCACGATATCGTGACATGTTGTTTTGTGGGTATGAACCAAGTAAAGCAACAAGGAGGTGAAAGTGTCACGATATCGTGACATGTGTTTTTGTGGGTACAAGCCGAAGAAGAAGACAAAGAGGCAAAAGTGTCACGATTTCACGATAGTTTTTCGCGAGCTAAGAAGAGAACCCAGTCAAAAGAAGATATGTGACAGTTAACTAAAGTCGGTATGACAGTTACAGGTGCAGTTATAGAAGTCGATACGATAGTTATAGGTGCCGTTACAGAAGAAAATCATGTAGCTAAAATAAGAAGAGTTAACTAAAGTCGGTACAACAGTTATAGGTGCAGTTATAGAGAAATATCATGCAACTAAAATAAGAATAGTGAACTAAAGTCAGTACGATTACAGAGTTATGGGTTGCATGCGTAAATATGGAAGTTAAAAATAGAGTCAGAACTTTGTTATAAAAGGAGGTCTATGTGGAGAATTAAAGTGATGTTGAAATAGAGTGAAAGCGCTTGGGATTAATGCGAGGCGGATTTAATCTTGCGAAGAGAGCAAGAGGAGAGCGAGAGAGGTGTGCGGTATGTGAAGCACGAGGAGAGTGCACTGGAGCCGAGCGAGCACAGTGTGTGTTGTGTGAAGAGTGGGAAATGTTGAGAAAGCAATAGACCAGTCAGGGTCTTGTAAAAGTGAAGGCATCTTTATGTCAATCTTCTAGTTTCAGAACAGAAGTCCAAGTTGGTGCTTGGCATCAGGGGTTGGTGCTCCTTCTAGTTGGTGCTTGGTAAATCAGGGGTTGGTGCTCCTTTATTGTTGTTGCAGATAAATCAGGGGTTGGTGCTCCTTCCAGTGGGTGCTGGTAAATTGATTGTAAAATTGGTATTTTGCAAAGGCTAGATTTGGATGGGAGTCCAAACAGTCAATTTTGAGGAGTAGCCAAAATTGGTGAACCTCGGTACATCTTGTGTTGTGTGATGCTCTTTTGGTATATTTGCTTTATTGAGTTTTAAGCTTTCATTGTTTAGGCATTAAGAATTGAAGATTTAAGTTTTTAAGAGCTACACTGATTCACCCCCCCTCTCAGTGTCATTGTGAGACTAACAATTGGTATCAGAGCCAGCTTCCCTTATCAAGCTAAATCAGCTAGGGTTGATCTTGGATTAGTACGCAATGGGTAAGAAGAATAGATCCTCCTCAAATAAGGCATCTCAGTCAGTTTCAGTTCCTGTGGAAGAGAAAATTGAACTAGAAAAGATAGGAGTGAATTTTGAAGTATGTGATGAAAACCTTGAGGGTGAAGTATATCTAGAAGGTGAGTTGATCGTTGCACTTGAAGAGTTGAATATAGAAAGGAAAAAGAACAAAATACTGTCCAAGAAGTTGGAAGAATATGGGGATAAGATTGAAGATCTCTTCTTACAAATTCATAAAGCCAAGAAAATAGAAGAAGCCTTGAAGTCACACCTGGATGATAAAGTCGATGTATGTAGCAAACGTGAAGAGGAATCTAACAAAGTTTTTAGTGATCTAAAGCTACAAGTAGAAGAGTCCAAAAGGATTGAAGAAACTCTCAGGTCACAGATCAATAAGAAAGAGATTGTTTGCTGCAAACAAGAAGAGGAGATTGTTTTATTGAAGAAACAACTAGAAGAGGCCAATACAAATCTCAAATTTGAGAAGAGCACAGAGTTGCTAGATAAAATGATAAGTCATCAAAGAAGCCCCATGTGTAAGCTTGGTCTTGGATATGAAGCTGAACAACCTTCATCTTCTAAATCTGTAGAGAAGAAGAAGTCCACTACTGAAGGATCAAAGCAAGAACAGTTTGAAGCTGAAACTTCAAAAGGAAGAAAATCTCAAAGGAGATCTACAGCAAAGCAACCACAACAAAAGAGGTTCTATCACTCTCACTCTATTCATAATAATGCTTTTAATGGCTATTGTTTTAGATGCAACCATTATGGTCACAAGGCAATTTATTGTGGATTGAATAATAGATCAAAGAGTTATGCTGGTAGAAATACATCTGTTGAACACCATGTGCAATGTTTTAAATGTAATGGTCATGGGCACATAGCAAGGTTTTGTCCAAGAACTTTTGTATCTAATCTAAGGCAAGACAACAGATTTCATCAGACACAAAGAATGCAACACAGATAGGGAAGAAATCATGTGTATCAAAGAAAGGAAAATAATCATCCATCAAGGATGCACAAGAGACAACCACCCAAGAGAAATGTTCAAGTTTATGAAAAGGTTCAAAACTGTGATGCAATTGAGAAACTCAAGCCCAAGTTCAAGAAAGGTTGGAGAAAGAAAGAAGAGAGGAAATCATGTCTCCTTGGACTGAAGGAGATTACTCCTCTATTGCACTAAGCAGCTCCAGGTAGCACATCCTCAGGGGGAGCAATATTAAAGTTTTTAATGCTCCTATGTTGTTTGGTTATCTGAGGATGAAAGGTAAGTAGTCGGGGAGTTGTCGTATAGTTGTCAAAATGTGTTTCAGTTCATGTAGTTGTTTGTGGAGTTAATAAGCAGGAGCATGAGACGTTGGCTTGACAGAGCCAGTTTTTTATTATTGTGAAATCTCTCTGGTGATGGCGGTTACAATAGCAGATAGTGTCAAACTGATGTGCTTCAACAGAACAACATGGTGAACAGCTAGGTTTTCGATGCAGTAGCTGATAGGCATTATCTGAGATAGAACATGCAGCACAGGTCATCGTGTCATGAAGCCTGTAACATTCCCAATCTGTAGATAACATAGAATCCATGTTGTGAGTACGTCTCGATTCATCTACCAATATCGAGGGAGGACTATGGTAAAGCTCTTCATGATCATTATGAAAATTCTGCCAACGTGTAGCTGGGAAGGCGTGCATTTCTTAACCAAAAATACAACACATCGTTTGGTATAAGAGAGCATTAATTTTCTCTAAAGAAGTAGTCGTTATCAAAGAGATGCCAGAGTCAAAGCAAACAGTAGCACTAGCACCCAGTTCGTCAAGAGTGCCAAGTGGCACATGCAAGGCAGAGACGTTGAGAGAATAGCACCCAGGTGGTGAAGCGCCAAGGAGGACAAGATGCCTATGCACCTAAGAAAGTCTTGCATTATTTGAGGAATGCGAGATATTGCCCGAGGAATCCCTTGATCGCAGTGAGGAGAAATGCTCCCTGGAATCGCGTGAAGAACATTCGCCTAAGACATTGAGTAGCCCTGACATATGCCCTAGCAAGAAGCAGAATATCGAGTGTTGATGACTGTGCATAGATTGAGGTTCCAACGCTAGAGGTAACGGTCCACTATCAATACCTATGTAGGCGATGAAAACATTCATGGCAGTTGTTAGAAACTAGAGACATTGAACTACACCAACAGTATATGTGTTTCGATAAAAGCATGTATATTTGAACTACACATTGACGTGAAGATTGTTAGATCTTTTATGATGTTGTGGTGAAAAATATTGAAGTCTGATCATTGATTCATGTTTAGCTCATCAATATGAGAACTTTGCTTTGTGAATCATACCTATTTAAGGTCCAGAAGTATGAGTTTGAGTAAGGTGCACTATAGTTGGCCGTGAAGCGTTTAACAAAATATTGTCTCCTGATTTGAATAGTTGAAAGTAAGGTGTGACCAATGGTGACTGTAGAAAACATAGACCAAGTTGAAAATGTAAAAAGGGATTTGGTTGGTGTTGTGGTACTATGTTTGATGCTTGCATAAGAGTTGGCAATAAAATTGCAGTGTTGGTACAGTGTTGGACAAAAATTGGTACAAGTGTGAGTCACTTGTCAATTTTGTTGACAGATGTGAAATCATCATTTTTGAATGGGAAGCTTGAAGAAGAGGTTTATATTGAGCAGCCAGATGGTTTCCAGCTTGGTGATGATTGGTTGAGTTGATTTGATTAAGCCTAGTCAAGTTATGTGTGAAGTGATTTTTAAAGTTCTCTGAAATAAATTATTCCATCATTCTATGTTGAGTTGAGATTGAGGTTAGAAGATATTAAGTCTCTAACAATTCTCTTTATGCTTCTATGAAGTGGATTTGATTTGAGATTGTCATTCATTGTTGAGTTCATTTTGAATACTACTTGAGCATGATTGATTGAGCCTTTGAGAAGGCCTTTGGGAAATATTTGAGGACAATGTTGGGACAGACTTCTAGAGCAGATTTCGGATAGGTTCTTAGTGAGCTTGTTGGAGCAGATTTGGACAAGTTTTGTATGAGCTTGTTATTCAACATTGGACAAGTTCTATGTGAGCTTGTTAAGCAGGTTCTATGTGAGCCTATTGATAGAGTACAAAGAATAAAGTCTCAATGGATAGAGATCTAGCAACCAACACAGTTGAAGATAGATCTGAGTGAGGATTCTTCAAGTGGAGAGAGGTCCACCTATCAGTGCAGTAGAGAGAAGTCTTCTATAATATAACAATTGGAGAGAGGTCCACCAGTCAGTAGCGGATACCTTCACAATAAATTGGGAGTGGTCATGCTTCCCAAGAACTGACTAGCTATCGGGACCACATTCTCAGGGGGAGCATTTATATATTTGATTATCTTTTTGCTCATGTTTGTAATTTTTGCTAACTAATAATTTGTGCCTTTGAGAATGTTGTGCATGGACTCAGGGGGAGTCTGCAGTAGCCCTTTGGTATTATTGTCAAAGGGGGAGAAGAATTATAGGAAATTGCATGTGTGTTGCCAACAATTCCAAAGGGGGAGATTGTTGAGCAAGGTGAATCAAAAGTATTGTCATTGTTGTCAACATAGTCAGACAGATCAGTTGATGAAGTGGATGGAGGTTAGGGAGGGATAGGAGTTAAGAGGTTCTTCAGAGTATGTATAGTGATTATCCAAAAGATCGAAGTGGCCCATATGCTAAAAATCAAAATAAAATCACAAGGAAGAAAACTGTCGCGATATCGCGACATGTTGAGAAGAAAGAAAATTGTCATGATATCGCGACATGTTGAGAGAAAGAAAACTGTCACGATATCGCGACATGTTGAGAGAAAGAAAATTGTCACGATATCGTGACATGTTGAGAAGAAAGAAAAACTGTCACGATTTCATGACATGTTGGAGAGAAAGCGCAAGCAAGCAAAACTATCACGATTTCGTGACATGTTCGGAGAAAAAGCGCAAGTAAGAAAAAGTGTCACGATTTCATGACATGTTGGAAGAGAGAGTAGAAGAAAAATGTCGGATTTCGTGACATGTTGGAAGAGAAAAGGCAAGTAGAAAAAGTGTCACGATTTCATGACATATTGCAAGAGAGATAGTAGGGAAGAAAAAGTGTCACGATTTCAGACATGTTGGAAGAAAGGAAGTAGAAAAAGTGTCACGATTTCGTGACATATTGCAAGAGAGATAGTATGAAAGAAAAAGTGTCACGATTTCGTGACATGTTGGAAGAGAAAAAGACAAGTAGAAAAAGTGTCACGATTTCACGACATATTAGCGAAGAGAAAGATGAGAGAGAAAAAGGTGTCACGATTTCGTGACATGTTTCATTTACAGGCCAAAGCAAAGAGAAAGAGGAGAGAGAAAAAGGTGTCACGATTTCATGACATGTTTCATTTTCGGCCAAAGCAAAGAGAAAGAGGAGAGAGAAAAAGGTGTCACGATTTCGTGACATGTTTCATTTTCGCGGGCCAAAGCAAAGAGAAAGAGGAGAGAGAAAAAGTGTCACGATTTCGTGACATGTTTCATTTTGCGGTCCAAAGCGAAGAGAAAGAGGAGAGAGAAAAAGTGTCACGATTTCATGACATGTTGCATTTTCGCGGTCCGAAGCGAAGAGAAAATGCAAGGAAGAAAAAGTGTCACGATATCGCGACATGTCACATTTTCATGACTTGAAAAGATTAGGAAGGCCAAGAAGAAAAAGTGTCACGATATCGCGACATGTCGCGTTTTCGTGACTTGAAAAGAGAAAGAGCAAAGGAGAAAAAGTGTCACGATATCGCGACATGTCACATTTTCTGACTAAAAGAGAGAGAAAGTAAGAAGGAAAAGTGTCACGATATCGTGACAAAAGTAAAGAGGAAGAGTACGAAGGCGAAAGTGTCACGATATCACGACATGTTAGTTTTCGGGTATGAAGAAAAGTAAGCAAGGAGGGAAAGTGTCGCGATATCGTGACATGTGTTTTTGTGGGTACAAGCTGAGAAGAGGACAAAGAGGCAAAAGTGTCACGATTTCGTGACAGGTCCTTTGCACGAGCTAAGAAGAGAACCCAGTCGAAATAAGATATGTGATAGTTAACTAAAGTCGGTAGTACAAAAGAAGTCGATACGATAGTTACAGGTGTCGTTATAGAAGAAAATCATGTAGCTAAAATAAGAAGAGTTAACGAAAGTCGGTACGATAGTTACAGGTGTAGTTATAGAGAAATATCATGCAGCTAAAATAAGAACAGTAAACTAAAGTCAGTTCGATAGTTACAGTAGTTATGGGTTGCATGCGTAAATATGGAAGTTAAAAATAGAGTCAGAACTTTGTTATAAAAGGAGGTCTACGTGGAGAATTAAAGTGACGCTGAAAAAGAGTGAAAGCGCTTGGGATTAACGTGAGGCAGATTTAATCTTGCGAAGAGAGCAAGAGGAGAGCGAGAGAGGTGTGCGGTATGTGAAGCACGAGGAGAGTGCGTTGGAGTCGAGCGAGCATAGTGTGTGTTGTGTGAAGAGTGGGAAATGTTGAGAAAGCAATAGACCAGTCAAGGTCTTGTAAAAGTGAAGGCATCTTTATGTCAATCTTCTAGTTTCAGAATAGAAGTCCAAGTTGGTGCTTGGCATCAGGGGTTGGTGCTCCTTCCAGTTGGTGCTGGTAAATCAGGGGTTGGTGCTCCTTTCTGTTGTTGTAGATAAATCAGGGGTTGGTGCTCCTTCCAGTGGGTGCTGGTAAATTGATTGTAAAATTGGTATTTTGCAAAGGCTAGATTTGGATGGGAGTCCAAACAGTCAATTTTGAGGAGTAGCCAAAACTGGTGAACCTCGGTACATCTTGTGTTGTGTGATGCTCTTTTGGTATATTTGCTTTATTGAGTTTTAAGCTTTCATTGTTTAGGCATTAAGAATTGAAGATTTAAGTTTTTAAGAGCTACACTGATTCACCCCCCTCTCAGTGTCATTGTGAGACTAACAATTGGTATCAGAGCCAGCTTCCCTTATCAGGCTAAATCAGCTAGGGTTGATCTTGGATTAGTACGCAATGGGTAAGAAGAATAGATCCTCCTCAAATAAGGCATCTCAGTCAGTTTTAGTTCTTGTGGAAGAGAAAATTGAACTAGAAAAGATAGAAGGAGTGAATTCTAAAGTATGTGATGAAAACCTTGAGGGTGAAGTATATCTAGAAGGTGAGTTGATCGTTGCACTTGAAGAGTTGAATATAGAAAGGAAAAATAACAAAAGACTATCCAAGAAGTTGGAAGAATATGGGGATAAGATAGAAGATCTCTTCTTACAAATTCATAAAGCCAAGAAAATAGAAGAAGCCTTGAAGTCACACCTGGATGATAAAGTCGATGTATGTAGCAAACGTGAAGAGGAATCTAACAAAGTTTTTAGTGATCTAAAGCTGCAAGTAGAAGAGTCCAAAAGGATTGAAGAAACTCTCAGGTCACAGATCAATAAGAAAGAGATTGTTTGCTGCAAACAAGAAGAGGAGATTGTTTTATTGAAGAAACAACTAGAAGAGGCCAATACAAATCTCAAATTTGAGAAGAGCACAGAGTTGCTAGATAAAATGATAAGTCATCAAAGAAGCCCCATGTGTAAGCTTGGTCTTGGATATGAAGTTGAACAACCTTCATCTTCTAAATCTGCAGAGAAGAAGAAGTCCACTGCTGAAGGATCAAAGCAAGAACAGTTTGAAGCTGAAACTTCAAAAGGAAGAAAATCTCAAAGGAGATCTACAACAAAGCAACCACAACAAAAGAGGTTCTATCACTCTCACTCTATTCATAATAATGCTTTTAATGGCTATTGTTTTAGATGCAACCATTATGGTCACAAGGCAATTTATTGTGGATTGAATAATAGATCAAAGAGTTATGCTGGTAGAAATACATCTGTTGAACACCATGTGCAATGTTTTAAATGTAATGGTCATGGGCACATAGCAAGGTTTTGTCCAAGAACTTTTGTATCTAATCTAAGGCAAGACAACAGATTTCATCAGACACAAAGAATGCAACACAGACAGGGAAGAAATCATGTGCATCAAAGAAAGGAAAATAATCATCCATCAAGGATGCACAAGAGACAACCACCCAAGAGAAATGTTCAAGTTTACGAAAAGGTTCAAAACTGTGATGCAGTTGAGAAACTCAAGCCCAAGTTCAAGAAAGGTTGGAGAAAGAAAGAAGAGAGGAAATCGTGTCTCCTTGGACTGAAGGAGATTACTCCTCTATTGCACTAAGCAACTCCAGGTAGCACATCCTCAGGGGGAGCAATCTTAAAGTTTTTAATGCTCCTATGTTGTTTGGTTATCTGAGGATGAAAGGTAAGTAGTCAGAGGGAGTTGTCGTACAGTTGTCAAAATGTGTTTCAGTTCATGTAGTTGTTTGTGGAGTTAATAAGCAGGAGCATGAGATGTTGGCTTGACAGAGCCGATTTTTTATTATTGTGAAATCTCTCTGGTGATGGCGGTTACAATAGCAGATAGTGTCAAACTGATGTGCTTCAGTAGAACAACATGGTGAACAACTAGGTTTTCGATGCAGCAACTGATAGGCATTATCTGAGATAGAACATGTAGCACATGTCATCGTGTCATGGAAGCATAGTAGGTGCGTTTTGAAGCTCGTAACATTCCCAATCTATAGATAACATAGAATCCGTGTTGTGAGTACGTCTCGATTCATCTACCAATATCGAGGGAGGACTATGGTAAAGCTCTTCATGATCATTATGAAAATTTTGCCAACGTGTAGCTGGGAAGGCGTGCGTTTCTTAACCAAAAATACAACACATCGTTTGGTATAAGAGAGCATTAATTTTCTCTAAAGAAGTAGTCGTTATCAAAGAGATGCCAGAGTCAAAGCAAACAGTAGCACTAGCACCCAGTTCGTCAAGAGTGCCAAGTGGCACATGCAAGGTAGAGACGTTGAGAGAATAGCACCCAGGTGGTGAAGCACCAAGGAGGACAAGATGCCTATGCACCTAAGAAAGTCTTGCATTATTTGAGGAATGCGAGATATTGCTTGAGGAATCCCTTGATCACAGTGAGGAGAAATGCTCCCTGGAATCGCGTGAAGAACGTTCGCCTAAGACATTGAGTAGCCTTGACATATGCCCTAGCAAGAAGCAGAATACTGAGTGTTGATGACTGCATGTAGATTGAGGTTCCAACGCTAGAGGTAACGGTCCATATCAATACCTACACAGCGATGAAAACATTCATGGCAATCGTTAGAAACTAGAGACATTGAACTGCACCAATAGTATATGTGTTTTGATAAAAGTAGTGTATATTTGAACTACACATTGACGTGAAGATTGTTAGATCTTTTATGATGTTGTGGTGAAAAATATTGAAGTTTGATCATTGATTCATGTTTAGCTCATCAATATGAGCAACTTTGCTTTGTGAATCATACCTATCCAAGGTCTAGAAGTATGAGTTTGAGTAAGGTGCACTATAGTTGGCCGTGAAGCGTTTAACAAAATATTGTCTCCTGATTCGAACAGTTGAAAGTAAGGTGTGACCAGCGATGACTGTAGAAAACATAGACCAAGTTGAAAATGTAAAAAGGGATTTGGTTGGTGTTGTGGTACTGTGTTTGATGCTTGCACAAAGTTGGCAATAAAATTGCAGTGTTGGTACAATGTTGGACAAAAATTGGTACAAGTGTGAGTCACTTGTCAATTTTGTTGACAGATGTGAAATCAACGTTTTTGAATGGGAAGCTTGAAGAAGAGGTTTATATTGAGCAGCCAGATGGTTTCCAGCTTGGTGATGATTGGTTGAGTTGATTTGATTAAGCCTAGTCAAGTTATGTGTGAAGTGATTTTTAAAGTTCTCCGAAATAAATTATTCCATCATTCTATGTTGAGTTGAGATTGAGGTTAGAAGATATTAAGTCTCTAACAATTCTCTTTATGCTTCTATGAAGTGGATTTGATTTGAGATTGTCATTCATTGTTGAGTTCATTTTGAATACTACTTGAGCATGATTGATTGAGCCTTTGAGAAGGCCTTTGGGAAATATTTGAGGACAGTGTTGGGACAGACTTCTAGAGCAGATTTCGGACAGGTTCTTAGTGAGCTTGTTGGAGCAGATTTGGACAGGTTTTGTATGAGCTTGTTATTCAACATTGGACAAGTTCTATGTGAGCTTGTTAAGCAGGTTCTGTGTGAGCCTATTGACAGAGTACAGAGAACATAGTCTCAATGGATAGAGATCCAGCAACCAACACAGTTGAAGATAGATCTGAGTGAGGATTCTTCAAGTGGAGAGAGGTCCACCAGTTAGTGCAGCAGAGAGACAGAGTCTTCTATAATATAACAATTGGAGAGAGGTCCACCAGTCAGTAGCGGATACCTTCGCAATAAATTGGGAGTGGTCATGCTTCCCAAGAACTGACTAGCTATCGGGACCACATTCTCAGGGGGAGCATTTATATATTTGATTATCTTTTTGCTCATGTTTGTAATTTTTGCTAACTGTAATAATTTGTGCCTGAGAATGTTGTGCATGGACTCGGGGGAGTCTGCAGTAGCCCTTTGGTATTATTGTCAAAGGGGGAGAAGAATTATAAGAAATTGCACGTGTGTTGCCAACAATTCCAAAGGGGGAGATTGTTGAGCAAGGTGCATAAAAAGTATTGTCATTGTTGTCAACACAATCAGACAGATCAGTTGATGAAGTGGACAGGAGTTAAGAAGACATTTGATGAAGTGGACAGGAGTTAAGAGGTATGAAGTGGATAGGAGTTAAGAGGTTCTTGGTGTAGTAAAAGTATTGTCATTGTTGTCAACACAATATAGATGGTTGATGAAGTGGAGGAGTAAGAGGTCATGATGAAGTGGACAAGAGTTAAGAGGTTCTTCAGAGTATGTATAGTGATTATCCAAAAGATCGAAGTGGCCCATATGCTAAAAATCAAAAGAAAATCACAAGGAAGAAAATTGTCGCGATATCGCGACATGTTGAGAAGAAAGAAAACTGTCGCGATATCGCGACATGTTGAGAAGAAAGAAAAACTATCGCGATATCGCGACATGTTGAGAAGAAAGAAAAACTATCGCGATTTCATGACATGTTGAGAAGAAAGAAAAACTATCATGATTTCGTGACATGTTCGGAGAGAAAGCGCAAGCAAGAAAAATTGTCATGATTTCGTGACATGTTTGAAGAGAAAAAGCAAGTAGAAAAAGTGTCACGATTTCACGACATGTTGCAAGAGAGATAGTACGCAAGAAAAACTGTCACGATTTCATGACATGTTGGAAGAGAAAAAGGCAAGTAGAAAAAGTGTCACGATTTCGTGACATATTGCAAGAGAGATAGTACGGAAGAAAAAGTGTCACGATTTCGTGACATGTTGGAAGAGAAAAAGGCAAGTAGAAAAAGTGTCACGATTTCACGACATATTGCAAGAGAGATAGTATGAAAGAAAAAGTGTCACGATTTCGCGACATGTTGGAAGAGAAAAAGACAAGTAGAAAAAGTGTCGCGATTTCACGACATATTGCAAGAGAAAGAGGAGAGAGAAAAAGGTGTCACGATTTCGTGACATGTTTCATTTTCGTGGTCCAAAGCAAAGAGAAAGAGGAGAGAGAAAAAGGTGTCACGATTTCGTGACATGTTTCATTTTTGCGAGGCCAAAGCAAAGAGAAAGAGGAGAGAGAAAAAGGTGTCACGATTTCGTGACATGTTTCATTTTCGTGAGCCAAAGCAAAGAGAAAGAGGAGAGAGAAAAAGGTGTCGCGATTTCGTGACATGTTTCATTTTTGCGGTCCAAAGTGAAGAGAAAATGCAAGGAGAGAGAAAAAGGTGTCA
This sequence comes from Wollemia nobilis, assembly GCA_028583015.1. Taxonomy (NCBI): domain Eukaryota; kingdom Viridiplantae; phylum Streptophyta; class Pinopsida; order Araucariales; family Araucariaceae; genus Wollemia; species Wollemia nobilis. The sequence goes on along the minus strand of JAQPPZ010000594.1, from coordinate 4,198,061 downwards.
CGATTTCGTGACATGTTGCATTTTCGCGGTCCGAAGCGAAGAGAAAATGCAAGGAAGAAAAAGTGTCACGATATCGCGACATGTCGCATTTTCGTGACTTGAAAAGAGCAGGAAGGCAAAGAAGAAAAAGTGTCACGATATCGCGACATGTCGCATTTTCACGACCTAAAGGCAAGAGAAAGAGCAAAGGAGAAAAAGTGTCACGATATCGCGACATGTCGCATTTTCACGACTAAAGGAGGAGAGAGAAAGTAAGAAGGCAGAAGTGTCACGATATCGTGACAAAAGTAAAGAGGAAGAGTATAGAGGCGAAAGTGTCACGATATCACGACATGTTGTGTTTTTGCGGGTACAAGCAAACAAAAGAAGCAAGGAGGCGAAAGTGTCACGATATCATGACATGTGTTTTCGTGGGTACAAGCCGAGAAGAGGACAAAGAGGCAGAAGTGTCACGATTTCATGACATGTCGCTTTGACGCGAGCTAAGAAGAGAACCAGTCGAAAGAAGATATGTGACAGTTAACTGAAGTCGGTATGACAGTTACAGGTGTAGTTATAGGTGCAATTACAAAAGAAGTCGATACGACAGTTACAGGTGCCATTATAGAAGAAAATCATGCAGCTAAAATAAGAAGAGTTAACGAAAGTCAGTACGATAGTTATAGGTGCAGTTACAGAGAAATATCATGCAGCTAAAATAAGAACAGTGAACTAAAGTCAGTTTGACAGTTACAGCAGTTACGGGTTGCATGCGTAAATATGGAAGTTAAAAATAGAGTCAGAACTTTGTTATAAAAGGAGGTCTACGTGGAGAATTAAAGTGACGCTAAAACAGAGTGAAAGCGCTTGGGATTAATGCGAGGCGGATTTAATCTTGTGAAGAGAGCAAGAGGAGAGTGAGAGAGGTGTGTGGTATGTGAAGCACGAGGAGAGTGTGCTGGAGCCGAGCGAGCACAGTGTGTGTTGTGTGAAGAGTGGGAAATGTTGAGAAAGCAATAGACCAATCAGGGTCTTGTAAAAGTGAAGGCATCTTTATGTCAATCTTCTAGTTTCAAAATAGAAGTCCAAGTTGGTGCTTGGGGTCCTTCCAGTTGGTGCTGGTAAATCAGGGGTTGGTGCTCCTTTCTGTTGTTGCAGATAAATCAGGGGTTGGTGCTCCTTCTAGTGGGTGCTGGTAAATTGATTGTAAAATTGGTATTTTGCAAAGGCTGGATTTGGATGGGAGTCCAAACAGTCAATTTTGAGGAGTAGCCAAAATTGGTGAACCTCGGTACATCTTGTGTTGTGTGATGCTCTTTTGGTATATTTGCTTTATTGAGTTTTAAGCTTTCATTGTTTAGGCATTAAGAATTGAAGATTTAAGTTTTTAAGAGCTACACTGATTCACCCCCCCCCCTCTCAGTGTCATTGTGAGACTAACACTAATTACTATTTTCTTTATTTAAATATACTATAATTTGTTTTGTTTATAAGTTAAATCTACTTATCTAATTTATTCAATTAAACACCTTTATTTTATTATAAAGCATTTCTTTCAACTCCATTTTACTACATAGTTTTCAACTTTGTTTTACCACTTATTATTTTAAAAGTATATTAGAATTAAGTGAAGGTTTTAATATTTTTAGTGGTCTCATATTACATCATTATTACATAGTGGTATCATAACATTTTGCTAATTATATATTCACTACATAGCAAAATTTGTTTTAGTCTCCTCTTTAAAAGTTGAGGAATTAAGGTAAGAATTTTTTTTTGATGAATTTGACAAGTCGAGCTCATGTCATTTGATCTCTTAACAATTATTTAATTTTTATTAATTATTTTAATTTTAGGATTTTATTTGGATGGATAACATTTAACTAAATATACTTTTATTTTTTACAACTTTTTAAACATAATTTTAAAATTAAGAGATACAATTATACTCCACCTAATGTTTATCTAGGTGTAAATTTAGGATTTTATTCTTGAAAATTAAATTAACCTGTCTAAGGTAAATTTGAACCTCTTTTATTCCTAGTCAAAGGAATAATAACATGATACATATTTTTAATATCTCATGATTGTATAGTTTCCTATATGTATACCTTGAGTTTTGATAATGGATCGTGTTTATTTATCTCATGTAAACCAATATTCATTAAATATATTAACACACTTTGTAATGACTCTACAATTTAATATAATATGATCTTGTTTTAAATGCATTCATATATCATGTAATTGCAGTAAGATTATCTAGATAATTTTTGAAACTGAAATTAATGAAAAAAATTACATGTATATTATCATAAAATCAACCATAAAATATGAAAAAATGATACCATCATATCATCAAAACAAAAGTATAATTTTAACTTCCTTGTAGATGAACCTTCACCATATTATATCTCTTTAAGATGTAACTTATGATATTCATCAAGATATACCAAACTAGTATGAAACGGTTTTCCATGTACCTAAATACGTATAGAAAATAACTCGTTTTTTTTGTCTTGGTAAGAAGACCTTCAAGAGAGGATGTTGTAGTTTTTACCTTTGTGACAAGTTCTGATAGGGACTAGCAATCCTTTGATGCTTAAGTAACCTGAGCTTGTAATTCTTGGACTTGATGTATTGTCTTCACATTCATTGCTTATTCCATCAATAATTTCCTAGATAGAAGAAATATCTAAAAAATATATTAAAATTAACCTTCCAAAATATTTTGCGATCACATTTATATATTTTAGTCTTAAGCAATAAAATTTTATACAATAACACCTCAAAAAATATAGTAGGAATTAACACATAGACAAAATGACAACTCTTAGTCAAATTGCATCCCAAAATTAACTTCCTCAGGGACTCAAGATGATTGTAAAAACACAATACAAGGTGGATATATCCATCTTATCTAAGGCTAATTTTAGAAATATATGGATTTCTTAGAGTCTTAAGGAGGGTAACACCAATGAATTACTATATTGTAGACTTGGGTGCCTATATAAACTCTTTAGTAGATGGGCTAGTGCCAAGCCACAAATACAACCATGACTTCTCTAGCACCAAATACCTCAAATCAATGTCAATGTCACAAATGTACAAAATCCAATAAATTTTAGGTGCTATCACCATTTTTCATCATCTAGAATTATTATAATAGAGGAATCTCTAGTGCTAGATGTTAAACATGATTCTATGCAAGACCATTTCATCCATCCTTTTATCCAACGACTAGCACTATACATAGAGGAAGCTAAAAGGATAGTCCCTAAAATACTTTTTAAAATTTCTTATTACCTAATTAGAATTTGAAGTATCTTATTTTCCAAATATTTTTAAATTTAAATATATTACCTTATATAAAACATGGTGTAGGAACTTTTTTTATCCTTTTGGTCTCTTTCTAGTTCCTCTTCCATTTCTATTTTCCTTTCATCCCTCTTTATTTAGGATGTTCCCATTCTCACAATAGAACAAAGTGCTCTATGCACTATAATACCACACCCATGTATTAAATATTTGTAACATTGCTTTACTATATACAAGAGCCTTGTATTTTAAAGTGTATATATGCATTTATAATAACTTTTGTAAATGTTAATTTATATGAGGTGCATTTATTCACCATTATAAAAATAGAGACTTAATTTTGCCTTACCTCTTATTGCACAACTCTAAACATAACTTTTAGATACAACATGCTAATTTTGGGACTTGTACTCTAGGTCACCATTTCTTGGGCCCCATGATGTGGATGAAGTGATATCATAGCATAAGAATTTTCTATTAATTGATTGCTTTATGTTGCTCATATTATTTGTAGTCATTCTTGTCCCTAATAAAAACTCTATTGTTGGATGTCCATTTGTACATTCTTGTGGTACAATAAGTATGGAATCATATTAGGTTCTATGTTTGAGTAACCTAAAGCATGTATCTATAAAGAAATTTAAGAAATAAAGAAAACTACAACACAACCAGAGGACAAGACATAGGACATCAAGGAGCTCATTTAGGATGCTATAGATAAACATAGCAACATACTTTTTATATAGTTATAGGTTGTAATGGTCAATAAGAGAGCCTTATATCCAACTATTATCCATATTCATTTTATATCTATACTCCTCTAAAGGTGAAAATCAACATTTAAAATGTTGGTCTTCCTAGGTTGGAATTTTTTTAAAGTGTTATAAAATTGGCTTCAAAAACTTGAGGTCTACTTTGTTGCTAATTGATTTATTGACAAGGTTACCTTTATGATCTTAAGGATGTTGATGTTGTAAATATAACTAGTGTGGCCACTCCCATTGCTACCAACCTAACTTTGATAATCCATCCTCCTACACCAACAACAATAGTTGTAAACCCAAATCAAAATACTCAAAACTTCCCAACCTGAAATCATACCAAACCTTTAAATGTAATTATCTAGAATCCCATTCCCCAAGCTACCTTGGAAGCTCTATGGTACAATAAAAGTGGTATATGGTTATTGTTAAGATGTGGCATCACTAGCCACCATGCATAGCATCCAATATAAATACATCATGATAAGGTTACTAGTAATATCACTAAAAGTAAAGATGTTCTACTGGTATAGAACCTTACCGAATCTAACCATAACTTCATGGAATGAATTGATTGGCAAGTTGATTGAATAATTCAATGAACAGGTAGACCCCATATCTCTATTGACACAACTTACTAGTATCCAAAGATATATGTAAGAGGAAGTCACATATTTCAACATCAGATTCAATCAGACATGGAAAAGGGTACCATAAGTCCTACGTACAACTGGTGAACAAGCAATGTACTATTATTTAAGATCCTTTCTCTATGATCTCGGGATTTAGATAAGGAATTCTAATGTACAAATATTTTTAGTGGTTTTTTAAGAAGCACCAAAAGCTTAGAAGGACTTGATTGTTGTAGGAAGACTACCTCCAAAGTTTGTGATGCCTATATATCTAAAATTCCCTCAACAACAACCACTAGTTTCAAATCCACCAAGCTCTTTCCTAGCATACACTCCATTGGTCAATTTTCCATCTTGACCACCTACTTTGATTCCACAAGCATTGCCTGCTCCACCTGTAGTTCCACTACTCTCGGCTCCTGCTACTATCCCAACATTACCTACCTTGAAATCATAGATAATCACCCTTCAAGAAATGATAGTGGCTTTTAATAATCTCACTAATGAATTCATAGCCATGAAAATATGAGAATTCAAAAGGAAATTTTAGCCACGAAGGTTCTCGTCTATCACAAGAGACCATGATGCTTCCACTAGTAATCCCTAGGAAAAATATAATGCCTTTTATGCCAATTAGGAGGAGGAACCTTCTTCCTTAGGTTCTGAGTCAACTTACTAGTGCTCAAACTGTAATTATCCTCATGGTGAAAGCATGTACATGATGCATCAACACTATACCTAAAATATTGCTATTGAGAAAGCAAAGAATGAACAAAAGGGAAAGTCAATATGATGAGAGAAGTATATAATTAAAATATTATGGTGTCATTCGAAGAACAAGTGGTGGTTATTATAATATCAAGAAGAAACCTTTGTCCATTGATCCAAAAAATTTGGACCCTTTCAAGGGTTCTTCTCAACCAAAGGATATTTCAAATAAGGAAGTACCTTTACATGCTTCGGTTCAAAATATAGTGTAGTAGCAACAAAAGGAGATAAAATAGGGTGAAGGAAGGGAGCATGCTAGAGATAAAATAAGATATCCTTCCTTGACCAAACACCAAAGGATTGAAGCAACCTAGGATTATAAGGACAAATATGAGGAACCTATAAAAGAACTGAGGAAACAATCAAAATCTTTCGGTTTTAACATTGTAGAAGAGTTGAAGAAAACTCCATCCAAAATCAACATGTATGATGCACTCCTTATCCCTAGACAAATTTATATGTATTAGGTCTCTCTCAAATAGATTAAAAGTTACGAAAAGCAATAGGCGAAGTTGAATCTAGTCCAAGGTCACCCTACTTTAATAACCGGGAAGAACATACCATCCCCATTTTATGATTGACTTTGGAGTGGTTACCACTATAATGTCCAAAGTAGTTTGTGAAGCAATGGGTATGGAATACATAAGAAGTAGTCCTATAGTGCTAAAATTATATGGTACACTTGTAAAGACTATGGGAGTAATCAAGGATGTTCCTATGAGGCTACACAAAATTTCCCAAATATTCATATTCAAGAGATTGTGGTGGTGGATTTAGAACCTTATTTTGGGATGTGCTTATCAATAGAATTCACTACCAAACTGGGAAGCTATCTATCCCTTGATTATTCCCATATGGAAATTTCTTTCAAATACTAAAGAGTCAAAGTAGTTTTTTTAAAAACCCTTTTTATTTCACATAGAGAGGCTTGTGGAATATCCATAAATGGATGTAGTGAACTTAATCACTGAAGAAGCAAACCTAATGGAAGAAGCACTAGAGGACCCATAAGCAGAAGATCAATTATCCATGGAGGATTTTAGTGCCATGATTGAAAAAAGGATAGGCACTTACTCAATTATGAGCTTGAAAGAGGCTAAAAGTACAACTTTAGTAAGTGAAACTCTTGACCAAGATCAAATATGGAATAGTCATCCATTGGAAGGAGAGAAGGATGGTGAACAAGAAGATATCATGCAATTAAAAAGTACTCACATACCTAAAGGATGGGCAACTCTTGAGGGTCTATGTGACAACATAATGGACTGAACGCTCATGGGATAAAAGTTGATAGCAATAATTATAAAGAGGTACAAATTGAGCCTAGAAAAGATATCAACATTGAAGCATGTTGTAAAGATGAAGAAATCAACCAGACTATTGAACTATGCAAATAATTCAATAAAATTATAGCATGGAAAGATGATGATATCAAGTTAGACAACAAGGATATTATCCAACACACTATGAATTTATTACCAGATACAAGGCCATTTTGGTATAAATAGAGACTGATAAATCCTAAAGTTTAGGATCTAATAAAACAAGAAGCTACCACACATTTTGAGTAAGATATACTGATTGAATTTCTCCAAAGATTAATTTATAAATTCTAAAATTTGACCACCAAATATTTCATAGGAGCAAAGACTTTAGATATTTCAAGGGAATATAAAAAGTGTTGAAATGTTTGTTACTATCCTCAAGGAAATTTACAACTATTGGTAGAATACACCTACAAAATATTTTGAAAATCATCAAGAGGAACATAAAAAATGATCCCAAAATTTGGTATCTACTACTGGATCAAGTCTTGTGGGCTGATCGGATAGGATTTGAAAGGGCTTTGGAGACATCACCCCATTTAGGTATTTATAAAGGAGACGCCATACTGCCAACAAATTTAGAATTTTTGGAAACAAGATCCATTAAATATGCTGATCCTAAGGAGTTGCACCCTTTAAATATGGTAATGATGTTTGATGAGGATAATATGATGCTAAAATGAGACTTAGATAGAGCAAAACCATGGATACACAAATATTTCAATCCTATGAGGACCATATCATACCTAATAGAGCAAAGGAGAAGGTCAACCATCCTTCAATTGCACTAGCTAGATGACCGTTTACTATTCGTTTTGGTAGATCATCACAATCTCAAGCATTGCATGTAAGACAAGTGACATCCTACTTGTATATATGTAAATATGACACCTATACATTATGTATAAAGTACAATTTTTTCCTTGCCTCGAGAAGCTAGTCCCACCTAAAATAAATGCTCAAAAAGGTATTAGGTAGTTGTCTTATCTAGCATCTTGGGATGTGCACCCTTTTGCCATGATAGGTACAAATAATGATTAAGGTCCCTAACACATCTTTCAAGTAGTCATCTCAGTAACAATCCTTGGTATCTCATCCAATGCAAATGTTACAAAACTGTTGGTGGAGGACCTGCTAAATACAATGTGCAGAATTAATGCATTGATGATTGGTGATCCCAATGAGATTTTCTAGAAAAGCATAGGTTCATGAAATTATGTAGTTATAATTAAAATTTTATGAGCACAAAAAAAATGGTTGGCTATTAGACATCAGCTGTTAGAATGCAATTGACTAGCGTAGGGTGGTGGCACTCTTCCCAATCAAACTTATCATTATTCCATTAGGGAAATCCTCCTTGGTATGCACAATCTTCCTCACAAAAAAATTAATTTTGCCTAACCACTTAGAGATCTATTGGGATGCTATAAATGTTCAGGTCTCACGTCAGACATACCCCCTTTCACCACATTTTTGGAGTGAATATTACAAAATAAGAGCATTATAGGAATTATAGAGAACCAACAATAGATCAATTGTAGATATGAAATAAAAAGTTGAGTCAAAATAATTGGATGAGGAAACAAGAGTGTTGCTATACAAAATTCCTCCAATGAGCTTATAGACAAGCTAGCAGGTTTCCAGAACCCTATACTTGTAATTCGACCCAAAATAAAAATTGGTCGAATTGGCTATGAAGATAAGGTGAAGAGGTTTTTCGTGATACCACTCAAACATGATCAATTTTTTTCTTGAGGTGATGCATCCATACCTAGAACTTATACATGTAATAGCCAAATTTGATGATCCAAAAACAACCACGGTCTGTGACTATAATTCTAAGACATTTTTTGCTAATAACAAAGAATTCATACAAACATCATTTGCAGTCGATGGTAGCCCAAACACCTAGATAAAGGAAATTGATTTGAAGGAGGAAATAAAATACATATAAAATCCCTCGAGTTGGGACTAGCTTGTCAAAATTGGAGGACGATTACCAAACGACTATATGAATATGACCAGAAGGCTGGTTGACTTTTTTGATGACACCCAACTTATTTTCTCAATGTTGGCAATACTTTTAGGACTGATAAATGATGCAATAGTTTACCCATATCATATGGGCACAGCCAATACGATAATGCATGCTTTCACATCCATCACACTGGACTAGGCACAATTTCTAATAGTCAGCATTCAAGACCAATTCAAGTCACAGAAGGTCAAAAAGTGCACTATATTCACATACTCCTCATATGTAGCTTGGCTATTTTTCCACTATATGACATTTACAAACATGAACAAAATTCCACTGCAAAAAATATATAAGGAAGGTATAAACCACCCAGTAATGGACTAGAATCACGTTCTTAGAGATAACTCTCCATCCTTTAAATTTAACAAGGAATTCTTGGGACCCGCTTTGGCAATAATTTATGGGAGGTTTCAATGTATTTCTATTAAATAAATTGATAAACTAAGGAAAAAATCATGGGAGATAGGAGACTGGTATTTTCTGGAGCAGGGTACCATTATCAGAGTATATGGTTTCTCTAAAGTCCCATACATGCTGTTGTACTATATCATAAATTGAGTATTGGGTTTAGAGTACTGTACACAAGTATATGTAGTAGAGCAAACACATAATTATGTCCAAAAGAGATCCATAATAATGGGGTAAGGAAAGAAGAAAACATAGTTGTTCAGGTTACCAATCAAGTTTAAACACATAATTATGTCTAGAAGAGAGCCACAATAGTACCAAGACTTGGAGGCCAAGCTCTCTACATTGAAATTTCCAGTAGTGCAATATATATGGAATTATGATCCTGAAGGGATATTGCCTAAAAAGCTAAAGCATAACACCAAAGTTCTCGGATTAAGGTACTTACTGCAGCCAAATATTGAAAATTTCAAGAATTTTCTAGAGGATAAAGTGACACAAATTAACTATTTGGATATGCAAGACATGCGAGAATAGAGGAAGTGTTATACATATGAGCGAGTGTTTGACCTAGAAATAAATGAAGACCAATTGCTAGATCTAGAGCTAGTTGATACCATTATGGAGGATAAGGGCTAAAAATATTATAAGGTTGAACAATGGTGGATAATATGTTTCAAATGCAACATGATTAAGAAATCCAAGATCGATAGTATAGATAAACTATTCAATGATAATTTCAACATGGATTACAATAGTTGGATGAGTGAACATGAGAAAGAGTTGTTCCCTAAAGTTCTTATAATTTGAATGACTGAAGAGATAGCATATGAAGGAGACCAAGAATATAAATTAGAATACTTGCAACAAACAATAGTGACTGAAGCCTTGGGAAATAAAGAAGCGAAAGAGGAGTCATTATCCCAAAATCTACCCAAAAAACATGTCAAAGGATTTCGAAAACCTAAAGCATAGAAAGACCCTTCAGAATATTTGCATGATTTTTTAGATCAAATTTCCAAGCCTAGAAAGAAATGAAAATATCATTCAAGTCTAGAATCCTCTAACAAGGTCGCCAAGAAATAGAGACTAAAAGAAGATAATTTGAGGTAAAATAAAAAGAGACAGGAATTACAGTAGGAGATAAAAATATGTGAAGCAACAGAAGTAGAGGTAGAACAAATAATAACTAAACAACTAGAAGTAGAAGTAAGAAGGTTGATACAAAGGGAGGATCCAAAGCAAGAAGCGCAAGATAAAGGTACGTTTCTTGAACCACATGATCATTCAAGTCCTCCCTCAATAAAAATTTTGGACTCATCACCCTGTAAAGCCCAACCATTCTTAGAAATGATCCATGCAATTAAATAAATTAAGATAGAGCAATACATTTTACCCTTTGATCAGCACCCTATATCTCAAATGCCTCCTGTACCACCCCTCACTTCATCATTCCTAAAGTCCACTTCATTTTCATAGCATGTCACTATTCAAAAATCCCCCATACATCCTCCACATTTCACCCCTCCTCCTGGGTTATAGAAGGAGCAAGCCACACAATATATCCCACCAGTAAAATCTATGACGCCTTATCCCTTCACTCCAATACCAGCCTTCTTGGCTACCCTTGTCCTACCTATTTTTGCTTCAAGATCACTTTCATCCATCTTTGCTACTATCCAGTTAGCAGAAGAAAATTATCAGAGGTGGATAGAGGAGGAAACAATATGAGTAACTGTAAGTAAGAGAAAAGGAGACCACTATCATAGATTTTGATACACTTGATCCTATTAAATTTGAAAGAATCAAGATGATAACTAAACCAAAATTCAATAAGACCATCTCTCAAATAAAGCCAAAATAATGGAGTACGAAGGAATACAAAATAAGTATCTATATAATATCAAAAGTAGATACTACCCAGGCCATTCACATGGAGACAGAAAAATTACTATTACAAGAACAAGTGATAGAAAAGGATATAACATCTGCTAAAAATATAATATAAACTCTCAAGGCTAAGCTTGCTGGAGAAAATTGGAGAAAAATGCATTAAAAAATAAAATTCTTGATCTAAAGGCTTCCCTTGATAAAGCCCCTTCTGAAAAAGAGTTGTGGCTAAAAGATGCGCAAGTTAACCAACTAAATGCTGAGCTACAAAAGCTATAATAAGAGAGGGGGTAGTAGAACACAACTATCTATGAGCTACTAGATAAGCAAGAGGAGTAATAAAAGGCCCTATTGATGACAAGGAAAGAGCTAGAGCAATAAAAGGCTAAGCCAATCACTTTAGCAGTTTCTAAAGTTTGGTTGAAAGAAATTTGGGCTTGCTACTGGGGAAAGATAAAAGGAACACCTATGGTAGTTTTTTATTCTTTATATGAGAATCTGAGATGAATTGGTGCCATATCTACAGAGGCCAGAAAGGAGATGGCAAGGGCATATGACATCCTATTGGCCAAGTTTTAGGTAGCACAAAGGTTCAGAAAGATGCTTAGATATCTCGATAAGTTCCCAAATATGAAAAACAACCTAATAAGAATATCAAATATTGGATATTCCTAGTTCATTAGATTTACTGAATGACTGATCTCATTGACCTAATATGAGAAAAATTGGCCATAATGAAAAAGGAAGTTGCAAAAATGAATGAAATTGTGGGCAACCTCAAGGCTCAAGGTGCACCAAGCTTCTGGAATGAGGATAGTACTTTTCTCAAAATAGATGCGCTCAATAAACTATTTTAAGGTCATATCAATGATGAGATTGACATTAATTCAATATTGGAACCAGTGGATGTGAACAAATCCTTTGTACTATTCTATAAACTTATCCATATTCTATCAAATACTGAGCATTTTGTCAAAAAATACAATGATTCTCCCTATGACCACCTTCGTAGATTAAGAATAGTTGCCTCTGAACTCAAAGGGATTCCAAACCCTACCACAGATATGTGGACCAATATGTGTCACCAAATTTAGATCCTCATTCCTTCCAAGGTTGTTTCACACAAGGGAGAATCATTAGGAGTGGCTTCACAAAGGGAACCCCAACAAGAGGGAGGATCATAAGAGCACTTTCTATCAAGTAAATAATGAAAGTGGAATTCTCTACCTTGTATTATATTTCTTGCCCAATTATAGTTTACAATTATTTCAAAATTAGTGACTTTGAAGCCCAATGGAATAGCAACACGCTCAACTCATCTACCAAGGAAGCAATAAGGAAGCAATACAGATGAGAGACATCAAATCAACAGTACAAAATACCTTAGTTGCAAACATCATCGATCTAGGTCCTCCACTTTTTACGAGATAAAAAGCCCCTTGGAGTCACCAAGAATGTGGGTGTTTTTGGTCACCACCCACATGCACTTTGATAAGAAAGTGTTGAAAATAAATACATTGCATAAAATGAAAGATTTATGTATTTAGTGCAAATTTGACTAAGTCTAAAGGGGGCCAAAAATTTTGTACTTGAATAGGGCCCGACATGGTCCCAGATATTCGGCCTAAGTAGGGAGTGTGAATCCACTAATTATAGGAGAGACCAAAAGTTTTATCCTTCGTTAGGGCTTGGGAAAATCTCGTATATTTGACCCAACTAAGGAGCTTGTAGTGGTTAGAAGAATTGCACTCGATCAGATCCTGATAAGGTCTTGGATTTCCATCCTATCCAGGGGAGACCAAAATTTTTGTAGACAACTATAGCCTCGGGTGGTCTAAAATTTTTGACACACGAAAATAGAGAAATGACCAAGTCCAAGGAGTTTCAGAGGAATCACACCCAGCCAAAGCCTAGCAAGGTACCAGAAACCCGGTCCATGGTGGAAAGATGTTGTATTATGGAAATCTTCTAAGTGTCAAGGTTATAGAAGGATTTGCACCTAACAAAGATCCATAGAGTTTCCAATTTTCTACCCAGAGACTAGAAGCCAATAAGAATAGAATATGGAGAATACCAGATGATTTATACATGACTAGAGTCTAGAAGATATCAAATCTATATCCTGTTATTGAGATCCAATTTTGGATGCCTTGAGGATTTTTTATCGATTGATACTCGGATGACTACCCAATCCTTGACCTAATACAAGAGGTTGTCGAACATCAAGAAAAATAAGTGTTGATGTCATTGATGCCCCTACCTAATTTAAGTCTTCTAGGATCTTGAATATATGATATCATGACTTCACAATGCATAAGCTTGGTAGTTGGCTCAATCAAATCCAATGTTAAACCACCTACATGAGTAATACCATAATCCTAGGAAACATATCCATTGATATTTCCTATAAAAAGAATCTCAATAACATGATCGTGTTCATGGCCATCATGTAGGATACAGGGCAACTCAACCAAATAAAATAAAAAAAGATCAATAAACTAGATGCAAGCAATGGGCTCAACACTACTCAACATAGCACAAATTTTGGTCAAATCAATAGGTCATGATGAGGTGGTTGGAGCATCCATAATTCCAAAGATTCCAACCAACTGGAACTCCCTCTAACATGACAATAATACATTTATAAATAATGATGTTTTTTATAATGATGAGATTGTAGATAAGCCTATATATATAAATGTAAAAGGAAAATTGGTCGACTCTTAGGCATTTATAATTCATATGTATATATGAATTACTTGGAGCTTAATACAAATTGACTGCTATCTAGCCCCTGGTTTGATTAATTTATAGAGCATGTATGTATGTGTGACTGCTTCTTTCTAATTTGAGCATGTTGAATATTTATGGTGTTTTATTCTGAATCCTAGATTTGCACTTCTTCATTCACTTGTCTGGAATTGGTGGTCTCATAAGATACAATATATTTAAATTTAATGTTCTATAATTGATTGCAAAGTAGTTGGTCTATTAGGGAGTTGATTGTTTAGTTGTGTGATCCTTGTTCTTGCTTATGTCTTGATGTTGCTTAATCTATACCACTGTAAGTTCTGGCTTTAGCCTCTTTTATCTCTTTTAGCACCCTTTTCCCCCACATTTAGGTATAGTTAGCTAGGACTTCAAGGAACAAACCTCCTTCGAAGATTAACCATTGTAGTTTTTCACGTGCTCCCCATTCATTCAATGTTGGTCAAGGTCTATGGGTGCACAAAAATTTCCATTATACAAATTCTCTGACCAACACCTACATCTATGAATGGTACTATATTCACACATGCTATATTATACTGATTCGTTGGCTTATTTAAGAAATAACTTCTTCCACTTTGGCTTCAATAAAATTGCACACCAATAATAGATTTACTTATGCAATTTGTAAACTCCAAAAGTTCTTATCGTTTGCATGTTTCTGCCTACACTAATCTACCATATTTATTAATGGAATATTCAATGTTTTGATGCCTTGGGAGAATGTTTCCTTCATCGGGCATGAATTAACCTTTGATATTATAGTTTCTACTTACCACTTGGAAAAATGGGTGTTAGACTCTTCAAGTTTTTGTCTTGTATGTACCACTTGACATTCTAACTCTTATACCTCCCTTGCAACACATTTTTATTCTTTGGTATATATTATTGTGGCAATGGAAACTACTTGTAATGGTCCAACACTTCTCTAACATTAATCAATGTGGTTCTTGCATGTATACTATTCCTTCTAGGATTGATCACTGCTTTCAATGTAAATATTCATTGTTTCAATGCTCATTTCATTTTATGCTTCAATATGTTTGTCTCAATGTATTCCTATGCTTTACTTTTCAAAGTAGTATGCTTGTTTCTCAAGGCTAGATATTTTTTTTCTTTGATGCTTTCATAGATGGCTTTGTCTCTTCAAAGGTATCAAATGGTGTAGAGCTTGTCTACGTATCTTCGATGGTGTGGAGCTTCTATCTACATCTCTCAAATGTTGTTGAGATTAATAACTTTTCCTCAGAGAAATGGTAACACTCCTTTTGAGTGCTAGTTCCTATTGCTTTTTTGAGTGATGATTCTTCTTTTACAATGATGCTTTCAATGCCTCTCGATGCTTGTGCTCATCCAAGACTCTTAAGCTTATTCTAGTGTCTTTTGACATAGAGATTTTTCCAAATTTCTAACTCTTATTCGGTATTCATAGAGATTGCATCGCTTGCCCCTCTTTTGCATATTCTTCTGTTCCTATTATTCTCCTTGTTTGTCTCTCATTTGGATTTTCAATAATTAATTATCTTGGATGATTCTTTTGCACATATCTAAAAGGTTTTTTGAACTAGTGTTTAAATCATTGAAAATGATTAATATATTTTGAAGAGTTAATAGTTCATGAAATTTTATTTATGTCAAAGAGTTATTATTTACAAAGAGGACAATATTTTATATATATTAATAGTTCGTAGGTCATAATATGATGAACATTGGATAAATCATTCACATTTAGACTTATTCACTATAAAGGACAATATCTTGTAGATATTTTTTCTTGTATGAATATTTAGCTATATCAATCATAAATTTTTTACACTTACAAAATGAAATATAATGATTTGACCACAATAGCTTTAATACAAGAGGAAGTATGGTGTAATACCTTACCACATTTTTTTTTTTAATCTTGGACCTCCTATTCATAGTTCCTTAGTAATAACAACACCCAAGAAATAAATTATTCAACGAAGTAAAAAAATAGTATAACTATTTATAATTTTAAAAGAATATTTTTTAACAAGGTCAAAATGTTTAACATCCTCTTATCATATTTTGGATGTGTTTATTCTAATATTTATTTTAATGAGAAACCTCCTTTTTCTATTCTAGATTCTTCATAAATAGTCACCAAAGAATTCAATTTTAGAGTGTCCTCATATGCATTATTTATGTGCTTGTAGTATTCACATTTTATGAAAAAAAAAAATTAATTTCCACTATTTCTATTTTGGAAAAGATATTTTGTCAAGCATCTTCTATTTTCAAGAAAATTTGCTTGTTAACAATATTTTTTGTTTCAAGGCTACTCTCCCTTGGAATGCGCATGTGTTTTATGGCATGAAGTATTTTCAAGGTCATCATTTAACCCATGGGGATATCAGCCCTGGGTATTCCAACACTCCCTATTCCCCTTGCCATCAACACCTTCATCACAACCGTATTATTTCTTGTATTTTTGGCATGGGCTCCTCTCTATTTAATGCCTATTTAATTTATCCTTGGTTTGCGATTGCCTTCACCACCTACACCTACCAGCTATTATATCCCTGTATTCCACCTAAGTTGCTTGTAGGTCCTTTCCTATGCTCGATATCCACTATCATGGCCCTTCTAGAACTAGACAACCTTTATTTGGACTCCCTCTCTACCTCTTTCTTGAAAGTGTAGGGCTTCACCCCCTTTCTAGCCAAATTTAAAGGAGTCAAACAAGACATTACAACTAACTTTGTCAAGTCTTGGTCAAATGGCCATGTTACTATGAGGAATATTTGTTTCAATGTGATAATTGATCTTATTTTGAATTTTTCATGCCTATCGACTATGGGGTACATTGTTCACAGAGATAAGCATAGTTGGGATCAAGAGCTAGATGGTTTTCCAAATCACCAGGACTTCAAGTGGGTTGGTGTCACCCTCAATCGTGAGTCTCTACCTACCCTTGACCGATTGTGATTTTTCCCTTGCTTCATTATATCACCTACGATGACCTAGCTAAACCCATTTTTAGCTTCCACCTTGCCCTAGTAAATCACCTACAGGGTTTCAAGCTAATGAATTTTTTTTCCTTTCTCCACCGCTACATCAGATTGACTATCCATAGTACCCACAAGAAGCATTCATCCCCCACCCACCAAGGCTTATTCATTGTTATTTTCCATCATGTTATGACCTCCACTCCACCTCCCATTTCCATTCCCCCATTAAGTCCAACCCTCCCCTGTATTCTTCCTACCATAGCCCATCTCATTCTCTTTCCAGTGATCCTCTATTCAGTGACGACCCCCTAAAGCTCAAACCCTTATGTCCAAAAAGTGAATTTTGGCTGCTACTACTCCCCATTACAAGAAGAAAAGTTTCCCTACTTTGGGTGATGTAAAATCCCTAACCACAAATAGAAATGTTAAGGTAGAATAAAGCACCACCCAGGTGAGGAGGTCCTCCCGCATCAAGAAATCTAGAGTAGAAACCAACTAGAATTCCCTTGTTCACATCTCTGAGAAGAACAACAAGAATTATGGTCCAGATTTGACTGTCTTCAACAAGTTTTCAAAGGTCATCCTCAGCAACATAATTGTAGCCATGGACAGTGTTGGAAATGCCCTGAAGAAGCTTTTCCAGAATGGTGTTAATTGGACATAATATGATACCTTGGAAGCCTAGCTTCCTTGGTCCCTTGCTTGGTATCTTTTTTATTTCTGGATTCTTGTTAGATTTGATCTAGTTTGCAGCCCTTCCCCTACATGGAATTTTAGGCATTATTGGTTTTTTTGCTTTGGTTTGCATCCAACCCCTACGTGGGTGTCTTTGAATATTGATGGTTTGGTTTACCCTTATGTAGGCTTTTTCATGTATTTTAAGAAGGTAGGTTACTATATTGCTTGCCCCTGCGTGGGTATGGTCCTCTCTATAGATCTTTTGTTATTCCCCTTCATGAGAATTTTTGATACTCAACTAGTTCAAATCCCCTATGCAGGAATTTTTGGCCCTGATATTTTGTAGACCTTTATGGTGTTTTGTACTTCTGGGATTGGGACCCAGTCAAAACCCATTTAATATTATCTTTTTACGTGCCAAAAAATTAATACACGTAATTGATTTGACCATGCCTCTTGAGTTGTTATCCATCTCCCAATTTTGGATCTGGGTTGATGTGAACCATATCTTAGTTAGGGTATAAGCATTTTTTCCTTCCATTTGATATTTGAATCTATGTACTTATTTTGGTTGTGTTTACAATTTGGTTTGAATGAGTTCATATAATATTGGTTTTTATTATTAAATTTTTAGTCCACATGATAAGTTTAAATTTTTTCCCACATAATATTTAGTTTTTTTGTTGAATTTTAGGACTTAATGAGATTTAATGGTCCATATTTACTTCCATTTTTTTTATTTCTTCAATGTGTATTTTATTCTATTCAATGTTTCTTTGATTATCTATTTTGGGAATTTGTTATCTTCCATTCTTTCTATTTTCTAAGTACCTTAATAGTCTTACAATAGTTTTTTTTTTTTATTGGTAGAAAGGGTTTTGAAAGGTCCCTGAACCTTGTACAAGAGAGATTACAATAAATCCATATCGACCGAGGTGGTCCAAGAAGAAAGGAATAGAATGCTGGCAAACCTCCACATTAGGGAAGGTGTCATGAAATCGCGACAAGATGCGCCGTTGAAGCCAAAGGAAGAAAAGAAGTCACAAAATTGTGACAAGAAACACCATCGGAGCCAAAGAAGGGAAGAAGTCACGATATCGCGACATGTTGAAAAGTGTCACGATATCGCGACAAGTTGCAAGGTTGGAGCCGGTCGAGAAGAAGAGTCGTGAAATCACGACAAGAAAAAGGAGTCGCAAAATCGCTACAAGAAGTGAGAATGCTGTCGAAGAGAAAAGGTGTCGCGAAATCGCGACAAGAATGAAGACCGCAGCCGAAATAGAAAATGAGCCCCAAAATCGCGACGAAAGTGGAAGCCTGCTGCCAAGAAGAAAAAGTGTCGTGAAATCGTGACAAAAAGGAAGACCGCCGTTGGAGAGAAAAAATGTCGCGATATCGCGACAAAAATGGAAGTCCGCCATTGGAGAGAAAAAAGGTCGCGATATCGCGACAGCCTGGAAGACCGCCGTTGGAGAGAGAAAAAGCATCGCGATATCGCGACAAAAATGAAGACCGCCTTTGGAGAGAAAAAAATGTCGTGATATCGCGACAAGTTTGCGCAAAGGCACCCGAAGAGAAAATTTGTCTTACAATAGTTTTTGGTTGTAATGGAGAGTCACTATTTTAGTAAATAAAGTATCATATGAGACTCATGCTTTGAATATGAATTTATTTATAATTAGTCAATTTTGAATTATTTCCATTTATCTCCATTTGAAATTTGATATATTGCTAGCCCATACCTCATAGCCATAAAGTGTTGTTGGAATAACCAATAACCCAAAATATACCCTAATTATTTTCTAATCCCACAACATTGCTTTTCTACCCTTATTTAATAATGAGTAAATTTTATTGTATCCAACCTATATCTGTTTCAACTTGCGTGTGCCTTCGATTATTTTCCTTTGAAAATGTTACCCTAGGTATTTGTATTTTGTTACTACCTCTAAAGGATTTCCTTCAAAAAATATATATTAATGGTTTTGTTCTCTCATAGTGTACAAGACCATGATCTTAATCATTATAGATTTTGATTGCAATCCAACTTATTTATAGAAGTTCTTTAGATATTTTCCATGTTATTTTTAAACATTCAATTATCTTTTCAATCCAAATGAAATAATTAGCATAGAGGAAAAGCTTCACTAAATAACTAGAAAATTGTATTATCTCTCCTATCCATTCCATCCATTCTTCTAATTTATCAGTATAAAGGTCAAATAAATTAGGTGACAATGGATGATCTAATTTTACCCCAATATCAATCCCAAAATACTATGACCATCATTTTGATGTTCTATTTTTTATTACCACATTCTCATAAATATTGTGTACAACTAATATTTACTTGGTTGGTATACCAATTTATTCAATTAATTTTGATCATTTACCTCTAGTTATTATGTAAAAAATAATTCTTAAGGTCCACAAAAAATAATATTTTTTTCTCTTTTATTCTATGCTATCTTTATTAGGTACGTTAAATTAATGTACTAATCTATTGTTGAGTACTTTGGTATAAACCCTAGTTGTTCTATTGTCCTCTTTCCTTGATTTTTATCCCATTGGTTTATCTTGCCTTCCATTATGCTTCTAAACAATTTTAGAAAAATAGAACTAATCATCATTGTGTGGTAACTTGAAGGTTTGTTGGTGTCTCCTATTTTATACAATATTATGACTAGCTTGGTTCTCCATTCCCAAGGAAATTAATCTTTAATGATGTCATTCAAATATTTTATGTGTGGTTCTAAGTTATCAACCCCAAACTTGATATGTTTATCTTATAGACCATCTATACCTTGAGATTTACCTATTGATAAGTTATTAGTGCCTCTTTCATTTATTTCATAAATAAAAGTTTCTCAATTGTGTTAAGTATATGAGAGGTATATTTTTATTAGTTTATTTCATATAATCGACTAGCATACTGCAACCACTGTTCACTTGTGGTATTATTTTTGTGTATATTTTGCTTTATTGTAGCTTTTACCAAAATTATCTTGGGTTATGCTTTATATATATATATATATATATATATATATATATATATATATATATATATAAACTCTTTTTACCTTAATATTTTGTATCTTTTATTTATTTAATTTTAAATATCTACATCTTTATTTCCTCACTTGCATAATTTGCTTCAATTTTATTTTAAAAGTTTCTTGGTTTTAATCTATTTATATATAGATAGATAGATAGATAGATGTATGCATAAAAGGGTGATTACGTTTTGTAGAGTCCAATGTATAAAATAATTATTGGGTATACAATAATATAAGCCATAAATATGAAATTCATTCTTATCTTTAAAACAAATTGGTGAAATTTCAATACAAAAACTCTACCCCATAGGCAATGAAAAAGATAGGGAACAAGTAGTTTTTATTTTAACTTTTCTTAATGAATCATACATGGTAATATATTTGTATCATAAATAATGTATTCTATATGACTTTAACAAACTAATATATGTATATATTTCCTTCTTTGCTATATCTCATAGTCCAAAAGGTATGATTTTCCTTATATGCTCTCCTAGAATATCAATGCTTCACATATGATGAATGATCAAACTTGATTTTTACATATGCCCTTTTTTTATACATATTATTGCCATAATAGAAATCATATTATAATTAGAGGAACTTTTTCGTTTTACAATTCATTGCTATAAAAATTTTCTGTGTAAATCAATTTGAAAATTCAATATGCCTATACAGTACACACATTTAGTCTTTTTGAAATAGTGTTTTCCATTTACAAATGATAGTGAAAAAAATTTACTAATTTAATCCATATTCTTTTATTGGATTTATATGAGATTTATAAAAATGTAAATTTTAGATGTAAAGGTTTGTAATATTATTGATAAATATTTTTATTGCTATGAAATGATCTTTTATCCACTTGGTTCAAGGGATTGTTATGACTAAATATATTCTATAGTAAAAATTTTTGTAAGATGAATTTGTATTCTCACAAAGAATAATCGTACAAATAACAAAACTTTCTAGGCTATATTGTCTTCAATGCTTTATGTACTCACATCCTACTTATAACATCCATTTGATGCTTAATAAATTTTATGTTTAGATGAATAGAATCAAATGACACATGATCATTGAAAGAAAAATATAATTTATTTTTTACATTTCTTCTTCAAACCACCTCATATATCATACATAAAGGATTCATCCTACTGACCATGACATAGAAATTTCCTCAATATATGTAATAGTAAAAGGTAAAAATCATTTTTCCTATAAATCAACTTCCTTGAATTATGTGTTATCTACTACAATCGAAAATTTATCACATCCCAAAACATTCTAATTTGAAATAAATTAACTATAAGAAAATATTAAAATGTGAATGATGTGGTATTGTAAATTTTTTTCTTATTAGATAGAAAAGGAATTTTGAAATGCATCTCAAAAATTTTCCAAGGAGCTAAAAAGAACCCACCCAAAGGAAACAAAGCAAATTTTCTCTATCAAACAAATAACCAATGTAGGGAGTTTTAGAAAAAATAAAAAAGTGAAGCCAAAATGATAAGGTTAGAGAAATAAATGTGGCATTAAAGGTGTAAGCTTTAAAATAGAAATACCAAGCCAACATGCTTAGAATTTGAATTTGAAACTGAAAGCATCTACCTAGAATCTCATTGATTGGAGCATAAAAATAGAGCTGCCTCAATGGATTCTTCATTGTCTATCACCCTCAACCTTCTATTTAAAAATGATAGGAGATGATATAATATTATTATTATTAGTATTTTATGTGGTCCTAATGAGAGGAGGTTTCCCCTGGCTAGCTTGTCCTCTCATAACAGGTCTAGGAGATGCATCATTTTTTAAAAAATTCCTTCCTTGAGAAACCAAAATATCTTCAATAAGGTTAGAGATATTTGTAGCACCCAAAGCCATTGATTCCTCAAGAGAATATTTACCTGTTGCCAGGAATTCAAATAAATTACCTATAAGGGAATCTATATCCTTATTGTACATAGTTTCCTTAGAGTTCTTCAGATAAGAGATATTTGAAATATCACCATCAGGAGCAGGGGATTAACCAACCGAAATTACCTCAGGATTAGATCTTGTCTGCTCTTCATCACAAAAAAAAATATTTTTAGGAGCAACTAGAGTGGTCTTATGCTTAGGACATCAAGAAAAATCTTGACCATAATTATTGTAGTTGGAGCATAATAATGGTTTGTTCCTATAAACAATAGGTTAGATCCTAGATCCTACATCAAAAAGAAGCTCAACATTACTAGGAAGCTCAACATCTAAATAAATTACCACATACATACGAGCAAATACCATCTGAGATATAGCTCTATTTGATGGGTCGATTGATACTAGATCACCCAATATTTTTACAATCCTTTTTAGCATAACTTCATATCAAAAATGAAGAGGGAGTTCAAGGAGTCTTACCCATATTGTAGCAGTGTTGATCTTCTAGGTGTCTAAGTCAAATTTTATTCCTAAATTATGGAGTAAGAGGCTCCTCTACCTAAAAGGCTAGGTCCCTATGTTGGAAATCATATAGCAAAGAAATATTTATAAGAAAAAATATTTTAGAAGAGTGACTAAGTCCATTTGACCTTTAGGAGACCACTTCAAAACCACCCATATCCTAATAGAGTCCCAAGTCTAGTCTAGATTTTCCCAAAAAAATCCCAACAGGGGAACTCTTTCCCTCTTCTATGGTAAAATTTAAAATATCCATAGGAATTGATAAGGATCTCTACACAGGGTCAAGCTAAAAAAAAACACCCCAAAAATAGAGCTCTCTTTTATTTTTTAGTAGCAATTGTAGCATAGGATTTCTCCATGAGAGGACATGAAATTGATACTCTAGAAGGGTCCACAAAGGGATAAACAGAAGCATTATCCTCACATTCTTGTCTTACAAAAATGGATTCAAAAATATGCTCCACCTCAGCAGTAAATTTTAGCCCACACAAAGCCCAACCTCTAGAATTGAGATCTAGACCACATAGTTCATAACATATGCATTCGAAATAGAGCCTCTATATTCACCATTTATGAAGAGAGAAAAGTTAGAAAAATCATACCCTTTAGGCTCCAACTCAGTCTTTGAGGGTTGAACTTCCTTCAAATGATCATCATCCAAAACATTCCTTGACAATCAGGATGTAGTATTGTATTTAACAATTATATTTTTATTTTAATTATTATAGTAAGTATTAATTTTATAACAATGGTTTTATTAGACTAACTTGACTCCATATTTTAAGTTTTGATAGGTCACCCTCAATGGAGTTGTGTGAGGTAAGGTATCACCAAGGATAGGATAATAAATAGTTATAAATAAATCAAAATAGATAGAATAATTAACACACACACATGCACACACATTTTAGAAATATATATTTTTAAAATGTGTATATGCAAACTACATTGAAAATATCATTTATCAAATTGTATTTTAGATAATATATTTTGAGTATTTTTTGAAATATTTGTATGACTAATAAACTTCCTTGGATTTTTTATTTTTCCTCCTTTTGTTTACTAGTTTAGGGTCATTTAGAGTTGGTCATGAAGATAGTGATACCTTGTTGCTTTAACCCCATACCCCCTACCATGTACTTTTGAGAATTTGATATTTTTTATAAAATGAAAATAAATATAAATATTACCTCCTCCCTTCATGTCCTTTGTTGTAGTTCACACATATTTCCTAGAATAAGCAAAAACTTTCCATCCACTTAAATCATATACAAAAAGGATAAAAGCATTAAATAAAATATATAGACACAAAAATTGATGGGTATCCTTAGGCACCATAATTAATAACTATAATATATGGATAAATATCACAACATCACAATGCAATAATGGAGTGGTAGGGGGTATTTATACTAATACCAAAACACCAATTACATAAACTAGTTTAATCTAAGCTAACTCAACAAGAGGAATTAAGGTTAATTACAAGTTGTGATATAGATTTAATGATAAAATAGTTAACCATATCCCATAATTCTTACATAATAAGAAATTATAATAAATTAGATACAATCGTACAATGATTAATCATAGGTCTATACAACATTACATCGTACAATGTCAACTATGACCATAATTTAGATTATGTTAGAGTATATTACATTATTTGGTATAATATCAGGATTTATTTTATCTGTTGTAAGGGTGCATAATATTTAATAATATAAATGTGCACATTTGTCCATGTGTACATGAGTCCATAGAATAGGAAGTTACATAGTCTAGAAGTGGGAAGGCCAAGAGTGCTTCATGTGAAGAGTCACATTACATTATATATACATGGTAACATGGAGGTGTAAGTGGACACGATTGTAATAACATTACTTGGTTCTTTCAGTGCTATAACTCCATTTTCATGAGCCTTTATTTATGGCATATTTAGGAGTAGTTATTTAAGTTATTTCAATATTTTATACTTATAGAATATTTCCATTATAGTATATATTAGTTTGATACTTTATTCTATTTCTATAAGTTTCATTATCGTAATTAATAAGCCTCAAAAGCTAATAGTGGTATCAGAGCCACAAGGGACTTTGATTGGAGATAAGAAGAGTTATTGCAAGTATTGGACTTGCAAAATTTTTTGAAGTTGTGGAGGAGAAATAAGTGAAGGTGAGGAGACTATCTCTGGAAGGTGAAACCAGAGAATATTGAAGGATTTCTATTCCAAGAACAAATTCGAAATATGATATTTTAGGTCTTGAATTCATACCTTGATATTATGAATATTGAGGAGAATAAGATATCGATGGTTGAGGCCAAAAGAATTAAATATATCCTGCAACTCTACGAGGACGTTGTTGGTCAAAAAGTTAATTTCAGTAAAAGCAAGTTATATTTCTTGAACACCCCCATTCAGAGGCAAGGAAGGATTGCAAAAATTTTAGGGTGTGATATAGAAAACCTCCCCACTTTGTATCTTGGTCTCCCTCTTTTCATTGGTTCTTCGAGAGAGTCAATGTGGGACAGGGTTATTGAAAGAATTCAAAAAAACTTGCTAGATGGAAAGGTCATCTTCTATCTCAAGCAGGAAATCTGACCCTCACTAAGGCCTCTCTTTAGAGCATTCCAGTCTATTTCATCTCCGTTTTCAAAGCCCTTGTGAAGGTTTTCCAAAAAATTAAGAAACTCCAAAAAGTATTTTTATGGACTGGATCAGAGGAGAAAAAAGGATACACCTTGTAGGATGGACCAAGGTGTGTAGACCCAGGGAAAATTGAGGCTTAGGTCTGAGGATAATTGCTCATATGAATTTAGCTTTACTAGATAAGCAGGCGTGGTGCCTCATTTTTGGTGAAGAAAATGAATGGATAGCTATCATCAAACGAAATTATATTCAAAATATGGAATTTCTAAGTGACTCAGTTCCAATCAAAGGTTCTGTTTTTTTGGAAAGCAATTCTAAATTGTAAGGAAATCATAAAAAAAGATTTAATATGGGTTTTAGGCAATGGTGAGAGGATAAATTTTTGGAATGACAGGTGGGCTAAGGACGAACCACTAATGCAATATCCTAACTTAGCCCAAATCAGAGATATCATGAAAGAACTCATTGGCAGAAAAGTCTTTTATTATATGGTTGAGGACAGAGGCAGAATGAAGTGGAAACAAATAAGGATTCAGGGATTTCAAGTGGAATCAAATGATCTTTGTAACATTCTCAGGTAATAGTTTATCCCCATAAGACCCAAGTAAGATCAAGTGACCTGGGCTCCTATGAAAAATGGGTAGTTCACTATTAAATCAGCTTATAAGCTTCTGCTTGATGACATGGATTTTGTCCTCCAAAGGACTTAGTTTGGATAAAAAATGTAATTCCAAAAATTGTAGTCTTTTCATGGCTAGTTATCCAAGGAAGAATTCTAACCATTTATAATATTATGTATAAAGGTATTTGTATCACTAATCGTTGTTATATGTGTAGGGCTAATTGGGAGACCATTTATCCCATTTTCCTTGAGTGTCCTTTTTCCTTTACTGTCCTAAGTGGGGTTTTTTAGGCCTTAAATATTTCCTGAGTTAAACCAGCCATCGTACTTGATTTTTTCATCCAGTGTCCTTGCCCATTTTCAATCCAAATACTTAGATACATGTGGAAAATTTGTCTCAATCACTATCTTTGGTAGGTGTGGTTAGAAAGGAACCATAGAGTATTTAATGAGTCTATCCATGATCATCAAACTATCATTGCCAGGATCCTATCCTTTGCCAACAAGAATGTGAACCTTATCCCTTTTGATAGTCGTAAACCTCATCTGTAGGAGACCACGATTGTTCAATATTTAAGCTTAACCTTGTTATATGAGTCTGTGCCTAAGGTCGTCAACCCCAAAGCCAATTTTAAGTGGTCCCCACCTCCTATGGGTTGGTTTAAGCTTAATTTTGATGGAGTAGCTAAGGAAAATTCAGGTAGAGCAGGCGTTGGTGGCATTGTGTGAGATAATAATGGTAATATGATGCTTGCATTTTCCAAATATTTGGGAACAAATATGAACAACGAAGTTGAAGCTAAAGCTATGTGGATATGCCTTCAAATGAATCAAGACTTGGAAGGAAATTTGATCATAGAAGGATACTCTATGCATGTTATAAATCTCCTCAATAATTGGAAAACACCTCCTTGGAGGATTAAAAAAAAATTTGAAGAGGCGAGGATCCTTTTCCAAGGAAGACAGGACTAAAAAGCCCAACATGTCTTTCAGGAAGCTAACAAAGTTGCTGATAAGCTGGCCAATTTGGGTGTCAATGGTGACGGACTTTTCAAATGAGAACATAATATTCTGAGTGAATTAGAGGAGCTTATTCAACAATAATGCCAAGAATGATAGTCAAATTTACCAACAAGGAAGGCATTGTAAGTTTGAAGGCTATGAGTATTCCTGTCTCTTTTTTTAAATGGACTCACAATAAAAATTATCCGAGCTGTCAGTATTGGTGGATGTTGCTTGGAAATACCACAAAGACTAATGGGTACAGTCACATATTAGATAACATGGCTCCTAGTCATATTAGTAATTTGAGGTTGGTTTATAATCACAGTGCAGGAAATAAATGGCAATATTAGACTTCGAACCAGAGCCACGTGCACCACTAGATAGCCACCACCATAAACCTAGCCAGCATGGTCACTTCTCCAATGCTGATTTGCCAAGACAATATGTGGTCACAAAGCATGTCATATACGGAAGAAAGAAAATACCAAAGAATTATTAAGAGTAACTATCAATACAGAGCTTGTGGGAGTTTTTTCAGTACTCTGATATGTGTGTCTGCAGCTTTTTGTTTCTCCACTATTTCAAGGAAGAGATGTGTCTGTTTTTTTTTGTAATTATGATGCAGGTGTGTTTTCTCGAGGTATATCCAAAATTTTGTATGGGAAGTTTCTTTTTGATAACAAACTATGTGCCTTACCGGATGTAATGGCTTTGGCGGCATGTAGATTTTACATATGTAGGATCCTTAGTAAGGACATGTTCATCAACAGCCCTAGGTTGATTTTTGTAAAAGGTTTTGGGTCAACCTGTAAAACCTGGTATTAATGCTATAGTAACTTATCTACAAAAAAAAAAAAGAGGTCTTATTGAAGGATTTAGTAAATTGAAGAAGACTGGAAACTGCATATTTGCTAGAGTCTTTCCACAAGATTGTGAAGACTAGGACTCAACACAAAATTGGTTCCACTAGTTTTGAGAATAACTAGTGAAGTTTATTTATCTTAGAATTCTAGAAATTCTAATATATTTGGTATTGCTATCTAAGTTTCTGGTTATAGGAAATTAACACCTAGAATTTGAGAATCTTCCTACAAAGGATAGAGAATAATTTTACCTTTGTTGCTTGAAAGTCTATGTGCTTTCCTCTTCTAGGGATTATTTCTATGTTGCAACAAAATTAGATATTGAATATTGGAGGAGACTCATGAAGGAATTCCCTTAGAAGATTACAGATAAGAAATTTGTAAATTAAAGAAGTTGAAGAGACCTAGAAGAGGTCAGTTTGAAGAACTTCCAGTTTTGGAAGATTGAAGATTGGAGATAGAAGATTGTAGGTAGAAGATTGCAAATTGGAGATTGAAGAGACCCATGTAGAAGGTTCTCATCATAGTTTATATATTGGAGAATTGGAAGACCTAAGAAGAGGTCCTACTATAGATTTGAGGAGCAATAAAATTTGGAGATCCAAGAAAGTGATCTCATTACAAAATTCCTATAGTTGGGAGATTGAAGAAACCAGGAAAAGGTTTCAGTAAAGTTTTGAGAAGAAGAATTTGAAGAGTCATGAAGAGAATTTGAAGAGTTGTAGAAATAGAAGACCCAAGAGAGAGGTATCAAGATATTTTGAAGGATAAGAAGGCTAGAGAAATCCTTGTTGTAAGATTTGGAGAAACAAACACTAAAGGCATCTTGGAGAAAGTGAGAAGCAAGAGAGTGCAAGAAGAGAGTATATTTGAAGAAATTTCATGACAAGATATTGCCAGCAAGGATAAATTTTTGATTTGGGATAATTATCACCATCCAAAAACAATCCCAATAGAAATAAGTGTTTGGCAAAAAGCTTGTAAAATTTTGGAGATAGAGTTAGAATATCTTAAGACATTCTTATTCTTGAGAAAGGAGACAACATTGGAGATTGATTTTAAAGTCAAAATTTGACAAGGATATTGTATAATAAGAGAATATTGAAGAGCCCAAGTTTTTAGGAAATCTAAGGACAGTCATAATATTTTGAAGGCTGATTTGCAGGAGAAGATTGCATGTTTTGGAGTAGAGATTGAAGAGTTGCAAGAAAGCAAATTGAAGGTAGCCTAGAGTTATAGTTTGCAGAAGTTTTGGGCAGATTTTGGAGTGTCTGTGGATAGGATATTGAAGGTGTTTAGATAGCAAAAAAATATAGCATTATGGAGACTCTTGTTGCATATTTAAGCCAAAGAAATAAGGAAGGATTTAACTACAGAGTTGTAGATTTATGAACACTAGTTTGGGCAACATTAATATATGCTAATTTTAGAGTGTAAGAAGACATGATTGAAGGAGATTCGAAACCACAAAAATATATTATGTGGAAAGCATTGAAAGAGGATAGAGAGCTACAAATTTGGATATTTTTGAAGTAGTTTTGTGAAAGGTTATTTTGCAGCAAAAAAGGAGATGTTGAGTAGCAAGAAAGGCTAAAATTTGGTAAGAGTTAAAGGATAAAAGTGAAGGATAACATTGGTGCAAAGTTCATAAGTTTGAGACAGTAATTTGGGTGAATTAAATCACCAACAAAATTAGAAAAATAAAGAAAATAAAGGTATGCAATATTGGTGTAATCGAAGTCTGTTATTCAAGTATTTAAATTAGATATACATTAGTTTCAAGAGCACCATATTATTATTATTTGAGATCCATATTGCATTATTTTGTAAACAAAAAATTAAGAACTTAAAGGAGTTCTTTAAGTTAAGATTTTAGTAGTGTTTACATCTTAACAAAATCTCTATGTCAAAATACATGTAGGCATCATGAAAGGGCATTTTGCATCGCTTGACATCACGATATCACGACAAAAGCGGGGCAAGCGGTGCAATAGGCGGAAGGGTCGTGATATCACGACGTCATGATATCGTGACCAAAAGTGGGGCAGGCGATGCAATAGGCGAAAGGGTCATGAAATCATGACATGTCGCGATATCACGACCAAAATGCAGGGTCGACGACGCAGCAGGCGAAGGGTCATGAAATCATGACATGTCACGATATCGCGACGTCGCGATATCATGACCAAAATGCAGGGCCGACGATGCAGCAGACGGAGGGTCACGATATCATGACATGTCGTGATATCGCGACATGTCATATTTTCATGCCGAAAGATGAGCCGAAGACGAAGAGTCGAAAAGGGAGACGTGTCGAATATCTGGATGACGAAGCGACACGGGGAGGCGAAATGAAAGGTTCTGGAAGAGGAAACGAAGGGCCACCAGCTGGAAATGGAGCGTCACCCGAGAACCTTTAAAAAGGAGAACAAAGGCATGCACAAGGGATGGAAAAATTACTGGAACGATAATATTTTTTTTCTTGTTGTATTTCCAGATTTGAGAAACTCTGAAAAGGCGCAATTCTTCTGCGACTTATGTAATAATCTGCTGTGAATGTAATAATCTACTGTGAACATAATAATCCGCTGTGACTGTAATATTATGCGGTGACTGTAATATTCTGCTGTGACTATAATATTATGTTGTGACAGTAATTCTTTGCTGCATTTGAATAAAATACAACTATTTTTCCTCTTAGTAATTTTGGCTCTCGATCAAGTGGTATCAGAGCTAGAAGATTCTGAGCGTGTAAGTAGAGCACCGAACGTGAGGCAGCTTGCACCAGGATCTATGGAAGAGCTTTGTGAGAGTAGTGAGCAGAATGCCTCCAAAAAAGAATCGTGGTCATGGGAAAAATATGGTGCAGGATGAAGATTTCAGAGCATTGCAGAGGCAAGTGCAAGCCCTGCAAGAGGAGTTGCGAAGAGGGGTCGAGCCAAAAGGAGAAGACAAGAGTGACGATGAAGCCTGGGAAATCGAGGACCCATCAGATGATGAAGAAGCATTGGATCCTTCTAAAGCTAGATTCCTTAAGGCCCTATCTCAGGCCGATAAGAGGCCGAAGTTTGATGTCTCTACGTATTCTAGGAATCTCAACCCAAAAGAGTTGATTGATTGGATCAACGATATGGAGGAATACTTTGAGTATGAGGAGGTTGCGAGATCCTGATAGGATCAAATTTGCAAAAACAAAATTGAAAGGCCATGCTAGTTTATGGTGGAAAGGAGTACAACTCGAAAGAAATAAAAATGGAAAGGAGAAAATAACCAGATGGGACCGAATGGTGGAGAAACTGAAGAGACAATTTATTCTCACAGATTACGAGTTGGACCTGTTGAGGAGGATGCAGAGTTTGAGACAGTCAGGCAAGTCTGTCCAAGAATACACAAAAGAATTCTACAAAATCTCCATCAGAACTGGCCATTCAGGGGCTAATAAGGAGAAAGTAGCTAGATACATCAACGGGTTGAGAATGAACATTCAGGAAGAACTCAGCTTGATCAGAATAGCCACCATAGAAGATGCATACCATTTGGCCTTGAAGGTAGAAGAGAAACTAAATAGAAGATTCGAAGGCAACCAGAGAGGAAGGGATCATGGTGGAAGAACCGATGGAGGAAATTACCGAGACCAGAAGAAGACTGGTGAAACAAGCAGACCCCAGGAACAAAAAAAGGAGAATACCTACCGCCCGCGTGATCAGAACAATGACTACCAGAGAGGAAGAGGTAGACCTGGACGTGGGTATGGAAGAGGGGTATTCCGTGGAACCTATTTCCAGTGTGGAGAAGAGGGACACCGGTCATACGAGTGTCCTCAACACCAAGAAAGGATGGACAAGAGACCTGAGGGTCATGCCAGAGCTGCTGTGGCAGATGAAGGTGCAGAGTCAGAACACTCTGAAGAGGTAGAAGGAGGAGAAGTGTTGATGATGAGAAGAACACTGTTGAATGAGGAAAAAGAACCAGAATAGAGGAAGAGCCTGTTTCGCACAAGGTGCAAATGTGCAGGGAAGGTCTGCAATGTTATCATTGATAATGGTAGCACGAGACAACTTAGTTTCGGAAGAGATGGTTACTAAGTTGAAATTGGGAAAGAGGAAGCACCCGCATCCATATCAGATTTCGTGGTTGCAGAAAGACCACAGAGCACTTGTCAGTGAATAGTGCTTGGTCGAATTTCACATTGGAAATTATCAAGATGAGGTCCTATGTGATGTTTTGCCGATGGATGCTTGCCATTTGTTGTTGGGAAGACCATGGCAATTTGACAGACGTGCAGTGCATGATGGGCATGCAAATACGTACTCTCTGACAAAGGATGGAGTACGTCACAAATTGAAGCCACTGAAGGAAGTGGATGAGAAAGTGTGCAGTAGTGCCAGAATCTGCTTGGTGGATGGAAGACAGTTTTTGGATGGCCTGAAAAGGGATTCAATGTGTTATGCATTAATCCCTACTATTAAGAAAGAACAGTACATAGATGTTCCAGTAGAGGCCGAACACCTGTTAGAAGAATTTCCAGACATCATATCAGATAATGTGCCTGAGGGTTTACCACCGATGAGGAAGATCAGTCACCATATTGATTTGGTACCTGGATCTAGTTTACCCAACAAGGCAGCCCACAGAATGACTCCTGTGGAAAGTGAGGAGCTGAGCAGGCAAGTCCATGAGTTGTTGAAAAAGGGACTGATTCGAGAAAGCTTGAGTCCATGTGCGGTACCTGTAGTACTAGCACCAAAGAAGGATGGGGAGTGGAGGATGTGTACGGACTCCCGAGCTATAAACAAGATCACCATAAAATATAGATTTCCATTACCAAGGATGGATGATATTATGGACTGTTTGAGTGGAGCCAAGTACTTCACCAAGATTGACCTGAAGAGTGGCTACCATCAGATTCGGATCAGAGAAGGAGATGAGTGGAAAACTGCTTTCAAAACCAGAGAAGGTTTGTATGAGTGGTTGGTCATGCCATTTGGGCTAACCAATGCACCAAGCACATTCATGCGGTTGATGAATGAAGTGCTGAAGGAGTTCTTAGGCAAGTTTGTTATTGTCTATTTGGATGACATTTTGATATTCAGTAGAACCCTGGAAGAGCACCTGATGCATATCAGGAGGGTTTTTGAGAAGCTGAGGGAAGAACAGTTGTTGATCAACTTGAAGAAGTGCAATTTTGTGAAGAAGGAGTTGGTATACCTGGGATTTGTCATCTCAGTTGAAGGTCTGAAAATGGACCCAAAAAAGGTGAGGGCTATCATTGAATGGCCTACTCCAAGAAGCACTTTTGAAGTGAGATCATTTCATGGTTTAGCCAATTTTTACAGGAAATTCATCAAAAATTTCAGCAGTATTTGTGCACCCCTTACAGAAACAATGAGAGGGGATAGGAAAGACTTTAAGTGGACCTTGGGAGCTGACAAAAGCTTTGATATGTTGAAGAAGAAGGTCACCGAGCAACCTATTTTAGCACTTCCAGATTTTAATAAGGTATTTCAGGTAGACTGTGATGCCAGTGGTAGTGCCATTGGAGTTGTGCTGAGTCAAGAAGGTAAGCCTGTTGCTTACTTCAGTGAGAAACTCAATGATGCCAGGAAAAAGTATTCAGTGTATGATCAAGAATTCTACGCTATAGTTCAGGCCCTGAAGAAGTGGAGACATTATTTGTTGCCGAAAGAATTTGTGCTATATACTGATCATCAGGCCTTACAGTATATAAATAGCCAGGGAAAACTGAACCAGAGACACTTGAAGTGGGTTGAGTTTCTGTAGAGTTATTCCTTTGTGTTGAAGCACAGGAGTGGAAAATCCAACAGAGTTGCAGATGCCTTGAGTAGAAGGCAGAGTTTGCTAACGAAATGAAGGTGGAAGTGTTGGGATTTGATGAATTGAAGGGTTTGTACCCTGAAGATCCCGATTTTGCAGAAGCCTGGAAGGCTTGCTTGGCACCAGTTACCTTGGACAGAACCAAGTGGCTAGATTTTCTGATCCAAGATGGAATGTTGTTCAGGGGAAACCAGTTATGCATTCCAAGAAGTTCCATGAGGGAAAACCTAGTCAAAGAAAAACACAGTGGAGGATTGGCTGGGCACTTTGGTCGAGATAAGACCATTGCCCTTGTGAGTGAGAATTATTATTGGCCGCAACTACAACAAGATGTGCAGAAATTTGTGCAGAGTTGTAGAGTCTGTCAGATGGCGAAAGGTGTGAGACAGAACACCGGATTATATCAGCCGTTACCTATATCGGAGAAACCATGGGAAGATGTCAGCATGGATTTCGTTCTTGGTCTACCAAGGACACAGAGGGGAAATGATTCCATATTTGTGGTAGTTGACAGGTTTTCAAAGATGGCACATTTTATTCCTTGTCAGAAAACTAATGATGCAGTTCATATTGCAGGTTTGTTTTTCAAAGAGGTGGTACGACTGCATGGTCTACCAAAGAGCATCATTTTCGACAGAGATACCAAGTTTGTTGGGTATTTCTGGAGAACCCTGTGGAAGAAACTAAAGACAGATTTGAAATTCAGTTCAACATACCACCCACAGACAGATGGGCAAACAGAGGTGGTAAACAGAAGTTTGGGTAACTTATTGAGGTGCTTGATAGGAGATAAGCCCAAAGGATGGGATCTGATTTTTCCACAAGCGGAGTTTGCATATAACAATTCTGTCAATAGGAGTACCAACAAATCTCCATTTCAGATAATATATGGAAGCAGTCCAAGAAATGTTTCTGAGTTAAGGAAGCTGAATACAGGGGAAAAGTGCAGTGCCGAGGTTGAGGATTTTGCAGAGCATCTGAAGAACCTGCATGAAGAAGTGAAGAAGCATATTGCTAAAATGAATACGCAATATAAGACGAAAGCAGACCAGAAGCGACGGTTTAAGGAATTCGAAGTGGGAGAGGAAGTGATGGTCCATCTGAGAAAAGAAATATTTCCTACTAAAACCTATAACAAGTTGAAGATGAAGAAGTTTGGACCGTGCAGAATCATGGCAAAACGGGATTCAGGCAATGCCTATGAAGTAGAATTGCCAAGTGGGCTTAACATATCACCCGTCTTTAACATTTTAGATTTGGTGAAATACCATGAGGGGGATAGTAGTGAGACACCAAGCGCAGAGTTGTGGAGTATTCCAGCATCTACTCCAACCGCAGATGAGATTGAGGAAATACTGGACACTCGAGAAGGCAGAAGTACCAGAAACAGATAGTATTTTGAATATTTGGTCAAGTGGAAGGGCAGACCGGTAGAAGATGCAACTTGGTTGTCTAAAATGGAGGTTGACCGCCTGGGTCTCCCTCTAACAGTTCAGAAGTGAGGATCACTTCTCAATATACCCCGGATGTCTGATGCAGGAGCATCCGATGGCAGCAGCAATCTTGCTTCAAAAAAAAAAAAAACCAACAACAGGGCAGAAGTTGCAGGGTCACGAAATCATGACATGTCACGATATCGTGACCAAAAGAGGGGCAAGCGATGCAAAATGCAGGAAGGGTCATGAAATCATGACATCACGATATCGCGACGTCGCGATATCGCGACAAAAGCAGGGCAAGCGGTGCAATAGGCGGAAGGGTCACGATATCACGACGTCGCGATATCACGACAAAAGCAGGGCAAGCGATGCAATAGGTGGAAGGGTCGCGATATCATGACCAAAAGTGGGGCAGGCGATGCAACAGGTGGAGGGTCACGATATCGCGACCAAAATGTAGGGTCGACGATGCAGCAGGCGGAGGGTCACGAAATCGTGACATGTCACGATATCGTGACATCGCGATATCACGACCAAAATGCAGGGCCGACGACGCAGCAGACGGAGGGTCGCGATATCGCGACATGTCACGATATCGTGACATGTCGTATTTTCATGCATCGAAAGACGAGCCGAAGACGAAGAGTCGAAAAGGGAGACGTGTCGAATATCTGGACGACGAAGCGACACGGGGAGGCGAAACGAAAGGTTCTGGAAGAGGAAACGAAGGGCCACCAGCTGGAAATGGAGCGTCACCCGAGAACCTTTAAAAAGGAGAACAAAGGCATGCACAAGGGATGGAAAAATTACTGGAACGATAATTTTTTTTTGTATTTCCAGATTTGAGAAACTCTGAAAAGGCGCAATTCTTCTGCGACTTATGTAATAATCTGTCGTGAATGTAATAATCTGCTATGAACGTAATAATCCGCTATGACTATAATATTATGCGGTGACTGTAATATTATGCTGTGACTATAATATTATGCTATGACAGTAATTCTTTGCTGCATTTGAATAAAATACAACTATTTTTCTTCTTAGTAATTCTGGCTCTCGATCAGGTTGTCAGAAACAAAGCAATATTGGTATGCAAAGGATATGCACAAGTTGAAGGAATTAATTTTAAAGATACATTTGCTCCTATTGCACATATTGAGGCCATAAGAATATTTTTAGCATTCTCAAGTTTTAGAAATTTCAAGGTATATCATATGGATGTAAAGTCATCTTTTCTAAATGGTCACTTAGAGGAAGAAGTCTATATTGAACAACCAAATGGTTTCAGTCTAACAGATAAGCTAGACTATGTATGTAAATTAAATAAGGCTCTCTATGGATTAAAGCAAGCCCCTAGGGCTTGGTACTCAAGGTTGGATAAGTATCTTCAAGAATAGGGTTTTAGGAAAGGTATAGCTGATAGCAATTTATACATCAAAAATGATGGAGATGACTTGTTGATTGTAGTGGTCTATGTGGATGATATCATTTTTGGAGGCAGTGATGATAAAATGTGTCAAAATTTGAAAAATACATGCAAAACGAGTTTGAGATGTCAATTCTTGGTGAGTTGTCTTTCTTTCTTGGTTTGCAAATTTCATAATTAGACAAAGGTATATTTCTCTCTTAGACCAAGTATATCAAAGAAATGTTGAAGAAATTTGGACTGGAGGATTGCACCTTTAATTACTCCCATGATTACATGATGCAAGTTGAGTAAAGATAATGAATCTCCTGAGGCAAATCATACATTGTATAGAACCATGACTAGAAGTTTACTATATGTCATAGTTATATGACCAGATATAATGCAGGCAATGGGATTAGTAGCAATATTTCAAGCAGCACCAACGGAAAAACGTGTATAGGTAGTAAAGAGAATCTTTAGGTATCTAAAAAAACTATGGAATTTGGACTATGGTATCCCAGGAACAACAATTTCATTATCACAGCATATACATATGTGGATTAAATAAGTAGTATTGATGACAGAAAAAGTATAAGAGGAGCGTTCTTTCTTGGAAATTATCTAGTCTCTTGGCTAAGCAAGAAACAAAAATCAATATCCTTATCTACAGTAGAAGCAGAGTACATTACACCAGTTGCTTGTTGTACACAAGTCTTATGGATGAAGTAAACTTTAAAATATTTCAAAGTAGATCATGATCATACCATCTCCATACTTTGTGATAATACAAGTGCCATAAAAATTTCAAAAAATCTAGTAATACATTCAAGGACCAAGCACATTCCAATCAAATATCATATTTTTAGATATCAGGTGACGGATCAACAAGTTAAATTGGAATATGTTGCTACGAAGGAACATATTGCAGACATATTTACCAAGCCACTTCCAAAGGAAACTTTTGAGTATCTTAGAGGAAATTTGGGAGTAGTCTTACTCCCATCCCAAACTTAATTACCTCATGGAAAGGAGGTGGTGAGGGGTCTGAGCTAAGAATATTATTTTTAGCTCCAAAGGAGCCCTTTGCCATTGATTTCAAAGGGGGAGATATTTCATTAAGGGGGAGAGAATTCAGTGAGGGGGAGTAGCTTTGCAAGGGGAGCAGATATGGAATCCATTTGCAAGAAAATAAAATTTTTAAAAGGGTTGTCATAAATAAAAAAAGGGAATACTGTTGGAAATATTAGGTATATTGGTTGTCATTGATGTCAAAGGTGAAATAGTTGAGATTTATCTTCAAGGCAGAAATATTGATGTCAAAAGGTATGATAGTCGTCAAGGCAAAAACATTCTCCATGGTTGAGTTTGCAAGAAAAATAACAAGGTTTAAAGTTGATTTTATTTCTATTTCTTGAAAAATATTTATAAGACCACCAAGGGCCAAAGGTTTAAGGTTTATAATATTTAAATCTAAAAATATTTAAATATTCCAAAAATAAAAAGAGGTTTGAACACCAAATCGTGGAAGCTATTTGAAAAGGAATAAAAACAATATCAAAGTTTGAGCATCAATATCATGGCAAGAGGAGGACAAAATTCATATAAATAAAGTTTCAAAACCTTTGCAAAGCCAAGTTGTGGGATGAATTTTCAAAATCTGCTTGTTCTTGGAAATTATGAATCACAAAAGAAGAGGAGAACGGTTTTTGGTGAAAGGGATAGCAAGGATAAAGACGAAAGGCTGCACGATTTGGTTTTAGTTGGCAGGCTAGCACAGTTGGTCGT
The DNA here is from genome assembly GCA_028583015.1 of Wollemia nobilis. Classification (NCBI taxonomy): domain Eukaryota; kingdom Viridiplantae; phylum Streptophyta; class Pinopsida; order Araucariales; family Araucariaceae; genus Wollemia; species Wollemia nobilis. The sequence continues at coordinate 4,159,415 of JAQPPZ010000594.1, read as the reverse complement.
TGGGACAACGCTAAGTCATTGTGAGAGAGGTGATCACTAGTTTGAATCACACGGAGGACATTTTTGATGGTAGAGACAATGTTTTGATTGGAAGCATGAGAAGAGGTTTAAAATCATGTTTGTGTATCACTATTGCTACCGTTGGGGGTAATCCATCTGGACACCTAGCAAGTGCTAGGTCACCATGGAGAAGGAGGTCACAGGATCAATTCTTGCAAGCACGTTTTGTAAGGCAGTGAAGGGGTAAATTGTGAGCTCATGAAAGATATAATTTTTTTATTAAAAAATTAAGTGGTTAAGGTGTTTCATTCGTTGTGCATGATTGAATATTTGAGGGTAAAATATTTTAATTTGATATTTTAGTTAGAGGGATCCATAAGGTGTAATAAAGGATATTTTGTATTGTAATTTGAAATTCAATTTAGAAGGAGTAATAAGGTGTTAAAAGAGTATTTGATATTGTATAGTTAGCATGAAATAAATTTGAAGGTTGTGATAGTGCATTTTTAGATAGGAGGAATAAGGTGTATTTGTGAGCATTGATTTTTGTATCATTGAAAAGGAATTTAAGGGCTTTTACTAGTATTATTTTTAGGTATTTTTGGGCACATCTTTTTGAGATAATTTCTAATGAGGATGACTTGAAATATGATTTTTTGACTAACCTATTTTGAAAGAGGCACAAGAAAGAGAATTTCTTTTTGAGACAGGATTGATGGCACATCTTCATAAAAGCAACTTAAGAGGTACGATAATACTATTCCTTCCTTAGGATGTTTGGTTGAGAAAATATTTCTGAATCATAAGATGGAGAAATAAGGATTATGTATGTGCATTTTTGGAAATACATAAGCTAGGGTTTGAGATCAAGTGTGCTTCATTATTGAAGGAATTGGAAACATATGTGCTAGAGTTTGAGAGTAAGTTTGTACATGACATTAGATTTATATTGGGATAAATTTTCAAAGGTTATAGGGCATATTTGTGAAGTAAATTGTGCATTGGCTTTGAGTGATTTTTGGAAAGAGCATATTGTGAAATTATCTTGCATATCATTCTTCATATGTTCTTGAAGAAAAGGAATTTTGGGTAGAATATATCTGAAATACTTTTATTAAAAAAATAAATTTGAGCATGTGATATGAGCAGTTTTTAAGCATGAATTAGAGTATATTTGAGTAGGTTTGTTGAGAAAATTTGGGCAGTTTTGTTGAGCATATTTGAGCAGGTTTGGTGAGAAGATTTGAGTAGAGTTGAGAGCAGGTTTTGGAGCAGATTTGAGCAAGCCTTGAGTGAAGGCTTGAAGTAGATTTGAGTAGAGTTGAGAGTAGACTTTAGAGCTAAAAGTGTTGAGGGGATTGAGGTCTCTTTTAGATGGAGGTCCATGAACTTAAGCATAGGGGATTAGTGTCTTCTTTGGACAGAGGTCCATAAACATTGTAATAGGGAATTGGTTCCCAAGATATTTGTTGAGAAAATTTATAAGAAATATTTTCTCCATGGACATAACCCACATTGGGTGAACCATGTTAAATTTATGTCTCTCATATGTGTGATGATTTATGCATTGCTTTAATACTGCTATTGATGATATTAGTTAATAATACTTTGGAAGGTTATTGAAAATTGATAACATTGGATAATACTCAATTGGAAAGAAAAGTAAAATCTTATCTTATATTGCTGACCCCACCCCTCTCAGTATAAACTTGTGTTCTTCAATATGCATACACATCTATATTAGATATGATTAAGGTTTGGGTAACAAATATCCTAGACCATGCTTTTTTGACTTGATAGGGTCTTCTTCCTTATTTTCTATAGTTTCTTCTTTTGTATGTTCTATTTGATCCACATTTGTTGTATGTGGTGATTGTTCTAATTGTATTGTAATGTGGCTATGTATGTTCTATCAATGTTGCATGTTCATATATTATTGCATGTCCGATCGATGCTACATAATCCACTATCACTTCATATTTGACTATCACTACATTTTTCTCAAGTGTTACATGTTCTAATGACTCTACTCATTCATTTGACACTACATATTCACTTGTTGCTATAAATTTAGTTGGTGTTGCATGTGTTATTGATGTTATAAATTCATTTGGCATTGCCTGCCCTATTGGTACTATGTGCTCTTTAGTTTTGGTAAGGTCAATTAAAATTATGTGTTTGTCTGATGCTGCACATATTTTTGGAGCTACAAATGTACTTGCCACTACATGTTTTGCTTTTCACTATTCCTTGTTCTATAGATTGTCTAGTTACCATATCTTGAATACTCCTTTCCCTAATCGGGTTCCTTTATTGGCTAGTGGATCTGCTCTTTTATTCATATTCCTATGGATGTGCTTAAATTAAATATGGTTAAATTTAAGTCTAGTTTTCTTAACTTTCTAATACACTCTCTAAAGCCAAATTGATTTTGACTTAGCTTTGTTGTTCAAGTTAATAGAAACCAATTGAGAGTCCTCCCACATTATAAGTTGTTTGAATTATTTTTTATTTTCAACTCCATTTCTATCTTTAGGGCATGAAATTCTGCAAACTTTTTAGTATTATAACTAGTCAAATGAAAGTAAAACCATACCTCCTTGTTGTCTTCATTGAGGATTGTTTTCCCTGTGCCAAAAATATCAAATTTACCTTTGGATGCCTTGTCAAACTTCAAAAGATATTTTGTGCCTATCTTTTCTTGAAGAAGAAATTTTAAGGCTTTTTTATTTAATATTGCATGTATAGTCTATGATAGTATTCCTAACTAGACATTGGAATTTCATCATGGTTCTATTGATATTGGGAGCTTCTTCTTTGAAAATTTAACGACCCCAATAGTTTCATATTTCCAAAAGAAAATATCTAGAAATGGTTTTCCAAGTTTAAAGCATGAATTTATCATTTTTAATTTCTATAGGCAAGAATATATTTCTAGGAGAAATGAACTCACATATTGAAGAAATCATGGGGACTTCACTCTAACAAGAAAGCCTTCATAAAGCTTGGTGCATATTGCTCTATATAAAGGGCATGACAACACTAGATGACCTAACTTTATTCTTGATTATAGCATAAGGGATAAATAGATAGACTAGCAAATCCTCTTTTTTAGGTTATACTGAGTAAGTCAATGATTGTGGTAAGAAATTAAGAGAAGGAAGTTGGCCTTTGGGATTGAATAAATAATTTAATTTAGATTTCAAGTAATTTTTTTCAACGAGTTTACACAAGTTATTATGAGGGTTCCAGTCCCCTTATACAAAGTGGGGTTTGAAACTTGGACCTTCCAAAGAGAGGTCAAAGCCCTTACCACTGTAGTAAGCTTATAGCTTATATTTCAAGTAATGTTATCTATAGAACTAGGATTGATTATGGAATTATATCCCTTTTTTATAGTATATCTTCTATATTCATTAGGAGATGTCCATATGATTAAATATGTATTTTTAGCATAATATGGAAGTCTTCCAATAAATTAAAATTTAACTATCTACTAGTGATGTTATAAATTTGAAAGAAGGCCAAGTTGTTCTTCATTTTTCAACTCCTAATTGTGCATGATGGAATTAAGAGTTTTAAAATTATTGTCATTTAGCCACTCTTATAGTGAAGGCTCTACTTGCAATCTAAAATTTTACAGAATATTATGAGAGAATGACTTCTTTACCAAAGGTGAGATTCCATGATAATTATTCTATAATAATATCTTTAGCCTCTTCAATTACTTTCCATATTTGAATTTTTTTAGAGTTTTTAGATTAATAAAAGTCTCTAGTCTAGTTTTTCAATTGCAATAATTGTGCACCAATGCTTGAACCCATATTTTTGAGGATTGAGTAATTATTTTCCAAACCAGTTTTTCTTTTAATGCTAGATTTTGCTTACTTATTGTTTTAATACCCAATATTATTTTACTCATCATCTAGTTGATGATTCCTACTTGATCGGGATAAATTTCCTTTTGTCTTGTTTACCTGCTCATAGAAATATTCTAATGATTTTTTCCAACTCATTAGAAAGAACTTTGGTGCATGGATAATACAACATTGGTAGATAGGTAAAGTACTGATGACAACCTTGATTAGGGTCATTCTTCCATGGTTTGTGATCTAAACATTGAACCATACTTCAATTATCTTTATATTTTTCAATATTTTTGTTCTATTGGTTCCTCATAATCTTGCTAAAGTTGATAGGGATTCCTAAATATTTGAAAGTGACATTAGTCTTGCTTTGATAGTCTAATATTATTTCTATCTCTTTGACTTATCTATTATCTTTACTAGAGAAATATATTAGAGACTTACTATGGTTTATCTTGTTTCCTCTTGGTTCTTGATATGTTTTGAGAACCTTTTAATTCTTATGGAAATTGATTTGGTGGCTTTACTCAATAAAACCAGATCATTTGCAAATGGAGCATTATGGATTATTTGAACCTTTTGATGGACTGGAAGTCTTGGAAGTTTTTTTAAGCCCCTTTGTTGTTCTAGTAGCCAGGATAGGCCTTTTGTTGCTAGAATGAATAAATATGGGGAGAGAGGGTTTTCTATTAAGTATAGGAACAATCCAAGTTATTGAAATACATGTTCCTATCTATTTTTAAATTATTCATGGAATCCCTCCTTGCTTATAATTTTCAAGATCATGTCATGATCAATTCTATTGAAAGCATTTGTCATATCTACTTTGATATCCATGTCATTAGATTTATCATCCTTGCTAGAATTTATTGCTTCTTAAATTAGTATGATTCCTTCATGAATTATTCGTCCTTTCATGAACCTAGTTTGGTTGGGGAGATGATTGTATCTAGTAATAGAAGTATTTTTTTATAATTTTGGATAGTATTTTGTACTATGTTACAAAGTGATATTGGCTTGAATATTTGTAGTTAATGGGTATTTTTCTTTGTGGATCAGTTTCAAAAGGATGGAGTTGGTTTTCCCATGTATTTTTTGTTTGTTCTTGCTTTCTTCAGCCATCCCCAGAAGATTTGTCTTGATGATGTTCCAAAGGTCCTAATAAAAAATTTACATTGAATTAATTGGACCCTAGTGGTTTATTGTGTTGCATAGAAAATACAAATCCTTTGAGCTCATCCATGGTGAAAAGTTGGATCAATTGTTCATTTTCCTCTTGCTTCAAAGTGCACAAAATTAGATTTATAAGTGCTTTCTAATCAATTGCATTAATTTCTACATATTTTCTCAACAAATATTTGAAGTAATCATAAATCTATTTTTTTATTTGTTGTTTTTCACTTGATATTATCCCATATTTCATTTATAGCTTCTTATGGTGTTGTACATATTCCTTTGTTGTATATTCTTGTGAAATAATTTGGTATTTTTTCATCTTCCTTAAGCCATATCATTCTAGATTTTATATGTCATTTATTTTCTTCTTCTCTTTCCAATTTCAATATTTGGGTTGTGAGATCTTATTGTTCTTGTATTAAAATTTTCTCTCTATTATTTTCCATTGTGATTTGAACTTCATCCCATTTTAATTTCATTATGGAGTAGGGTGTATCCTTGGATTTTTTTTTACCCAAACTCGGATCTACTACTTTAATACTTGTATCTTTTTACCCACCTTTGGGCATAACTTCCATTTTCCATGTTGCCTTCCCATGCTTGTTGAACTAACTCTTTAAATCCAACCTTCATAGACCAAATAAATTTATATTTGAAAGGGAAGGGTCCCACTTGTCTTGTTGCTCGAACCTTAGAATAACTAGTCTATGGTCAAAATGATCATTAGACAATATTTCTTGAGGGATTTTGCTTCTATAAGCTAATAGGTTGTCATAAATGAGAAATTGATCTAATATTTCTATAATAAAATTAGATCTAACTCTTTTATTGGTCCAGGTATATTTACCTCTTATCAGTTGTAGACCCATTAAGTTGTGTTGTTGCATGAGATCTTCTACTAGCTCTCTATCTGGGTCTCTAATGTAGACCCCCCTTTTTTTGGTAGATTTCATAACTAGATTGAGATCTTCAATTACCCAATTTTCCTACATGGAGTTAAAATACACATTAAGTAGCACCTTCTAACACTAGTTCTTTTCAACTAGGTTGTTAGGAGCATAAATATTGGTGATAGTGTAAACTTGACCTATAGGGGTTTTAAGCATTGTTGATAGCCAGTGCTTTATGGCCTATACCAAAATTTACTCCCACTCAAATTTTCAAGTTGTTAAAACCCCTCCAAAACTTTCCTTGGATGATATGGCTAAATAATTACATGAGGGCCAACAAAAGCCCATTGTTGTATTGACTCTTTTTAGATCTAATTTGGTTTCCTAGACCAAAAGTACATCTAGATTTTCTTGGATAACCAAGTTCTTTACTCCTATTTTCTTATTTTATTGTCCTAACCCTCTAATATTCTATGTAATAAATTTCATCATTGATAATATGGATAGAAGGGTCAAATTATTCTACCTCTTTTAGAAAAAAAAATTTATTATCTTTTTCAATGTATCCTCGATTGTGGCTTGCTTCCCTTCTACTATATTTTTTAATCTTCTCTCTCTTTGATATTTGTACGTGGAACACATCCTATTCTAGTTTTGATTTTAGAAATTTGAGAAGAGGTGTTCTCATTTTCTTAGGTATATTCTTCTTGTTCTTGCCTTAGGATTTTTTAGATTCTTTCTTCCCCATTTTTCCCTTCTTTCAAACTAGAGTGCAATGATTCCTCTTCACCTTGCTCTTCTTATAGGACTACCATGTTTAGTAGAGGGTTTTGTTTGAAGGCTTCTTCTTGATGCTCAAGAGTAGTTGCTATTATTTCCTCCAAATATTGTTCCAACAAATTGAACTTATTTTGAACTTTTATTTTTCTTTAGAATTTTGATTTTTAGGGATATAGACACTCTTAAACTAGTAATTTATAATATAAGAGCCAACGCTTAAAAATCATAAGTTTCTTCTACAATAGATTCATTTATTATCTCTATCATGGGAACTTCTTCCCATATTTAGACCATTTCTCTAGCCTTTAAGGATTTTTTTTGCTTTGGTTTCTACTATTAGGGCTTTGATAGTTCTAAGTGAGACTACATTTTTTTCTCACAAAGGACTTCTTTGAAGAAAGCCATGATTATCATGAAGATTAGGTGAACAATAGTGAGGGTCTCAAGCAATCAACTCCAACTCTCTTTCCAATATGAACCTTTTATTACATATAATTTTAAATAATTTTGAAAATCTTACTTATATTAACTACTTTTTTTTTTTAAGTAATACTTCTTATACACATCTATCATAAGGAAGTGGCGTCCTTACCAATAAACCACACTCACAAGGATCTAATTAATTAGATATTTATCATAAATTCTTTATTTATCTTATATATCACTAATTATAATCTCATTTGTAAATCAAAGTCTTATAAAAATAATGAGTATAAGCACTTATTACATAAAAAACAAAGATTCAAATATCTCTAACACTTAAAAATATACCTTTAAATTTTAGATTTCATATATGAACATAACGTTATTTTTTAATCTAAAAAAATATCATTCACACTAATTTTGAGATTTTATATATGGTTTTACCATCTTAATTATACATTGTGTTGCATAATAACAAGATAATAATAAATATAATATTATTATTTTTAAAACATTTATTATTTAAATTTTATTTTATTTATAAATATTTTTTATAATTATATATTTTAATATTTATGTAAAATGTATGAACCAGAATGACGAAGACGATGCGAACCCTGTGCGTCCGACGATCCCCATTTCACTTCGGGTTACCATTAATGACAATCCCCATTTCATGCTAACGAGACCGTGGGTGTGTGTTGGTCACCAATCTGCCTAAGTACAATATATGATCACTTGTGCGCCCTAGACTCAACCAACATTGAAATGCAGAAGGAAAGAGATGTCCTCCGGACCAATCTCTAGAGGGGGTTGATTACCTTACTAAATCCTACACTGTTGAAGACTAGAGTTGCAGGAAAGAAATTGGAAATAACAGAAAGAAAGGGAAATATGGCCACAGGTCGAAAATGTAAGATTGGGGCAGACTAACAACAAAAATTCCACCAAGTTTTATAACAACATATAACAGAAGGAAAGCAACATAATTTTACTCACACCTTTGTAGGGACAACCCTCAGATCACATTTCAAAACTTACTCACTCACCAGCAATGTTTTAAATCCATAAATAGAATTCGAAACTTAATAGCAGGAACATGAGCATAAAAAGAAATGCTTAAAAATAGAAATAAATCACACACATAATAATGCTTGCAAATTTCAGAAGCCAAGTTTCTTCTATTGATTCAGAGAACTTAAGAAGTTTTCTTGCAAAATGTCCAACCTCCTTTACAATGGAAATTTGATTAGTATTTATAGAGGTTTTCACCTCTTTCATTTAATACATGTGGAGGCAAAATGCCCATTGATGAGGGACATGATGAATTAATTACTCCTTGGAAATATTCCTTTGGCAACCATGATCCGGTACAAATGCATTGAATTCTAACCACCTTCGCGCTTTGAAAATTGACCATTGCTCCAACAATTTACTCCACATTAAATTTATCTTGGAGAGGGAGCGAAACTGTTAGGATAACACCTTGGAAATGACAAAAATCAAAGGAAATATCTTCTGGTTTGCCACAACCATTAAATTCCGTCATTAAATTTTTCCATTTCGGGCAACTTTCCATTTTCGGCAATTTTCCTTTTTTAAAACTTTCCATTTACGGCAAGTTTATATTTTAAGAAAGTTTCTATTTCGAGAAATTTTTCATTTCAGGAAATTTTCTATTTCGAGAAATTTCTCATTTCGGGAAAGTTTCCATTTTGGGTTTCGAAATGCCTTTTTCGGGTTCCAAAATGCCCTTTTCGGAAACTTTCTTTTTTCGCAAAAGTTTCCATTTTAGGAATATTTCTAGTTTTAGAAAATTTCCATTTTTGAAAAATTTCCATTTTTGAAAAATTTCCATTTTTGGAAAGTTTTCCTTTTCGAAGGCGAAATGGCATTTTCGGAGGTCGAAATGGCATTTTCGGAAATTTTTTCTTTTTCGCCCTTTTTCGCCTGAAATGACTTTTGACTTTGAAATTGCATCTGCTTTCCCGAAATTGATTTTCTACCCCGAAATTGATTTTTGGTGGTAAAACTTCCCGGAGCCATAACTTTTGATCCGTTCACCCGATTGTCTATTGTAATATATCGTGGGAAAGCTTGTGAAAATATCTGCAATGATGAAATATCCAAAGCTCATTTCATCCACTTTATCATCCTCGTTTATGGCCCACAAAAATGTCAACACCTCTCCATGCTCTTTGTCGCTTTAAAGCTCCATACTTAGGCAAAATTTTATAAAAAAAATTAATGTGGAAAAAATGCCAATAGTGTGTTGGAAGCCTTCGCTCATAGTTTTAACCCTGCCATTTGCGCTGGCAGTTACTAAAAATTGTGATTGTAATATTAATGTAAAGTGTATTTTTTATTTGATTATTGATTAATATTTATATAAAATTTAATATTATATATAAAATTATTAATTTTTTTTTTTTTGTTGAAAAAGCCATTATATTAATAAAATAATGTTTAATCATACAAAAAAGGGTCGGTGGGATTAGCACACCCCGTAAACCAATACATTAACCATTGTGGTTAAGAGTATACAAGAGTGTCAGAAACAACCCACAAACTGCCAATAACAACTGCCAAAATAGTATTAAATATGCATTCGGAAAGAAAGAAGCCAAGAAATTACTGCCACCTGGAAGGGGAAGGACGATGCACATGACTCATAATGCAGGGTGCATTCCCCCAATGATCCATGAGGGTATGCAAGTACTGCAGCTCCACATGTACTTGAATCTGTAACAAGCAATCAAAGAATATATCATATTTATCAGCAACAGAGAAGACATGTCCGACATCTTGCTGAGAAAAAACAGCTCTATTCTAGGACTTCCATAGATAAAACAAGGTACCAATTCTAAAAATATTCCAAACAACATCCAAGTTGAAGGAAAAAGCAATAGGGTCACCCAAAATAACAGGCACCCAAGTAAAATCCTCCTGCATAAAAGGTCTGAAATTTTCAAAAAGCCACTCCCAAGCTGACTGAGCCCGATCACAAGACCAAAAAACATGCAGTAAATCTTTCGCTTGTCCACAAACTAGACAAATGAGATTATGAACACCCATATGCTTGAGCCTACTGCCAACAGGTAACCCTTGATGTAAGAGACTCCAAGCAAAAAAACTCTATTTAGGTTCAATATAAGTGGACCAAGCAATTTGAAACCTCTTATTCCATTGGGAGGGAAGAGAGACTAAATTCCATCTGAGAGTGAGCTTATCAACCATTGGAACTTGTGGGGTGAGCCATTTGTAACCAAGATGAGCTTTATATTGCAAAATAGGAAGCTCCCCAGGCCAACACCAATCTGACCACCAGGGTTTTTGAAAATGTTTATGTAGTTTGCTCCAAATAGAAAATAGAATACTATCAATAACCATCTCATAAGTGTCTCTATCACTAGGATTTAAATTATGAACTTGACAAAATTTTTCCCAGGGTATCCAACACCTGGCATGTCAGGAGAAGAAATAAAAAATGGAAGCAATACCACGCTTATAGAACCTTTGCACTCTGACCCACTGCACCAGAGCTAAGGGAGAACCTTGCCAAGTGATAACAGGAGACCACCAAATATTCATGGAAGACAAAGAGGCACCTGCTTTGTGAAAACTCCCTTTCCAACTAAGCTAGGGTTTGAAGGCCTCCCAGGATTTCCAAATACTCTGAATGACAAAAGAACCTTTAACTTTAATAGGGACAGGGGCAGTAAGAATGGATTGCAATCCCACCCCTTTCCAAATTTTCTTCCCCGAAGCAAACCAGAAGAAATGCAATGCCTAACCAACACTTTCCAAGATTCATCCCCAATTAAATATCGGGTGATCCATTTAGCACAAAGGGCAAGACCTTGTCGGTGACAATCAAACAAACCCATGCCTCCACAATCCTTGGGCAAACAACAAATTTCCCAGGCTACCCGATGAAAACCTTGCTTGACAGAGTATTTGGCCCACAAGAAGTCTCTCAAAATCTTATCCAATTTTTTATAACAAGATTTGGATGGAACCCAACAAGATGAATAATAGACATGGGTAGTGGCTAAAACCTTAGAACAAATCTGAAATTTTCCTGCCAGAGAAAGTTTCTTACTAGTCCAGTAAGAAAGCTTCTTTTCCACTTTATCAATAACATACTGCCACAATTGAGCAGAGGAACCATGAAATGCAAAAGGAATTCCAAGAAATTTAAACACCTCACCTGGATGAATCCAAGTCCATTGGAATTGATGTAACCAGTGTGGTAGTTGAGATTGAGATTGTCGAAAATAGGATGTTTTTTCCATTGTATAGAAGAACCAGAGGCTAAAAAGAACACCTCTAAGCAACTAATAGCCAAGGAAAGGGATTGCTCATCTTCTTGAAGCGTTAAGAAGGAATCATCTGCAAAATGACCATTGACCAACTAACGGTCAGAATTAGGGAGAGCAATACCCTTGATTAATCCTTGATCCATCTTATGGGCCAACAAATAGCCAAAAGCCTATGTAGCAAGAATGAAAAGAGATGGAGCAAGAGGGCACCCCTGTCTCACAGAGCGACCAAGAGAAATTGACTGAGATTGACTATTATTCAAGGTAAGAACAGCTGAAGCATCTTGAAATAACATAAGAATGGTGCTCACAAATACTAGCCCAAAACCTAGAGCCTGAAGCATGGCAGTTATGAAGTACCACTCCATATTATCATAGGATTTCTCAAAGTCTATCTTAATGAATAAAGCATCTTGTTCAGAATTTCTTGCCCACTCCATACCTTCCCAAACAGCAAAAACATTATCAAGAATGTATCTTCCCTTAACAAAGCCAATTTTTTCAGGTCTGATAATCAAAGGCAGAATAGATTTAAGCTTAAGCGCAAGGGCTTTAGCAATCTTATAGCTCACATTAAGCAGGTTGATCAGCCTTCAATTGGTTATGATCTCAGGATCTCCAGACTTAGGAATAAATTTAAAATTGCCTTTGTTAATAATGGAACCCAATGAACCACATTGTAGGGCTTCAAGATAAACTTTGTGGAGATCAGAACCAAGCATATCCCAAAATTCTTTATAGAATTCACATGGGAAGCCATCAAGCCCAGGTGCCTTATCATTGGCCATAAGTGACAAGGCAGTTTTTAGATCTTCTAGAGAAATAGGAGTGTCACAAAATAACATTTGCTCAGGAGAAAGCTTGTTGGGGACAACAATGGTACAATCAGCAAGAGCTTGCCTTCTAGCATCATCAAGGGGTTGAGAAGAAAAAACACCTTGATAATGTGAAACAAATACTTTGACAATGTCTAAAAGATTTGTAAATCTCTGCCCATCAACTTGAATGGCTTGAAACTGAGAATGTTGAGCAGGAGGTCTGAGGTGCTAAAAAAATTCTTTGGTCACTCTGTCCCCCACTTTGAGCCAATGCATTCGAGCACGTAATTGAGCCCCCTTGGGTTCATACAAATCAACCTTTTTTAGCTCATGCCGAACGAAAGAAACTTGGGATTGAGCAACAGAGTTGAAAGGAGAGGCTTCAAGCCTGAGACAGGCTTTGGATAGCTCACTTTGCAAGGCAGACTTAGCCTGTTTTCATCATTTTGCAACTTCAACACCCAGAGTTCACAACACCTTAGTGGTTCGTTGAATGGTAGTATTCCACCATTCAATCCTTCCAGAAATACTATCAAGTCTAGGAATAAAATTCCAAATGTGGCATATATGAGCTTTCATGCTAAAGCTATGTAAAAAAGAAACATTTAGGTAAAACTGTGAAGAATGCACTCCAGGTTGATATTTTAACATTGCCATCGAGAATAAAATAGGTGAATGATCAGACAGTGTAGTACCATGCAAAGTCAACACATACGGTGAAGAAGGCAAAATACGGGAGAACTGAAAGTTGTCACACTCAAAAATCATGGCTCTATCCAATCTTACCAAAACCCTAGAAGAAGCAACCTGAAAATTGGACCAGGTGTACCAAAGAGCCTACGGGAAGTCAGAAGGTGAGAAGTAGGAATTAGGGTCATAAAGGCAAAGCTTTTTTTTCATAAAAAACCAAGCTTCTCTTTCACCTAAACACCACCGCATCGGGACATGACTGACCTTATCAGAAGATTTCTCCACCATATTAAAATCTCCACAGAGCACCCAAGTGGAAAATGGCAGATTAATGGAAAGCCATCTCCACAACTCGCATCTGTCAAAAGCGACATTTGAGGCATACACATTAACCACCCCAAGCGGTTTTCCATAGATCTCGAGCAAAATCCAGACAACTTGATTGGATGGGTCAACACCCCAAGTCACAACATTCTTCTGTAATCGAGGCCCAAGGATAGTGACGACTCCTCCTTTTCCCGGGGAATGCTTTGTGGCAAAATAGGTACTTCGTGGCCACAAAAAATCACATGTACATTGCAGATTGAAATCAAAAATCTTAACTTCTTGTAGACATAAAATATCGAGGCTTCCATGCATTCGAGAAACATTTGACATCTCATTTCGGACCAAATATTTTTTGATCAGGTCCGTCAGTCCTCGAACATTTCATGATAAAAAAATCATTGGGATTTGTCAGGATGCATGATCTCCATGACATCCTCTGCATCACCTAAACCTGTAAGTGAGCCAAAATAGTTTGAGGTCGCATGGAAAACATCAATGTTTAGTTGTTGATGTTTATCATTCCGAATAGGGCTACGAGAGCGATGGACCTTCAAGGCCCGAACCTCCTCCACCGAAGAATTATCTGGAGCTGCCACCACTGAGGCCAAAGAAGGGCCTGACCAAATAAGTTGAGACACTGGTGGAACTAGAGGTTGCATGTCAACAACCGGAGGGGCCGTATCAACAGGATTCTAAACAACTTCAGCAGAAGCTTGCATGTCTTGAGAAGGAGAAGGGGCAGGTTGTGCAAAAAAAATTGAAGCTTCTTGTTGCTTAGTACCACGATATTTATTGCTAGAGATAGTAGTCCATTCTTCAGTGTTTCTCCGTGAGCTATTAGTAGGAGCCGCAGGAGTGGGCGAGGGATTTGCCTTATATTTCCATTCCGTCAAAGAGCACTCCTAAATTTTGTGAGCTATAGATTGACACCGATAACAGGTATTGGGTAAATTGATATAGGCAACTCTTTGCCTTATGGATTGATAAAAGGTTTCGGTCTCATTAAATTATGATAAAATTATAATGGTATTTTAATAAAATGCATGAAAGTATTTATATAATAATATTTTTTTGACAATCATATATATATAGTTTAATAAGATTTGAATTAATGTATCTACTTTGAAAACTCATATTGTAAACCATTTAAGCTTATATATTTTGGTAGATGCTAACACTCACCTACATGGAATTGGAACCTTTGTTTATATATGAAACTCTTCTTCACTCACATACATCTAACTCAAACCTAATGGGCATTCAACCTATAAATATTCATTAGGTTTAAAATTATAATTGTTATTTTGTAGTTGCGGGTTGTAGTTGGTGTCTCCTAGTTGGGTGGTTGTTTTTTGGGTCTCTTTCATGTCCTCTTATCTTGTGGTTGTTTGGTTTAGTTTCAGTTAATGGTAGGGCTCTGTGTTGGGATAGCGACTTATTGTCTTTTTTATCTCTTTTGACTGTAGCAATTTTTTCTTTGTAAAAGGTTCAGAGATCCTTTAAAAACCCCTCCTTCAACTAATCAAAAAAATAATAATACATTATAAAATAACTAAGTGGGAGAAACAATATAATTGTAGTGTTGTATAATTCCAACAAAAAAGCAAAACATAATTGGTTTTGATATAAGATGTATGAAATAGAGTTCCTCTACTATGAGAACATAATCAAATTATTATGGATCATATTACAATATAAAACAATAAGTTTAACTACGTTATCAAAAATGCATATATTACATGACATATTAGTGCCTTTAGAGCAATATTATATTAGTTAAATTGATGTGGATTTGCATGATACAATACTATAGTGATTTTATCAATCTTGTTATGCAACATGTTATAAATCAATTATATGGTCAATGGAGGATGAATTGACACAATTAAGTCTCAAATTGGTTATATGAACAGGTCATGATGGGCTAGAATAGGGCCAAGGATGTCAAGGCTTAGAAGAAGTAAAAATATCTAAAATATCTAAGTCTTGCATTGCTCGATTTTTTGCCTCTATACTAATTTATTATACAATAGTTGATACACTACAAAGGAGTTGATTTTATATAAAAATATCAATTCATTGTAAAATAATTGATTCACTACAAGAGGATTATTTGCTATAAAAGAGCTAATTCACTACAAAAATTGTCAATTTATTGTAGAAGGGGCCAATGTCATGCTAACATCATCCATATTATAAGAGGATCTAGTTAATAAATATAAGATAAGGGTCATGGACCTAAACCCAATCTATTTATTTTGTTAGATAGTGACATAATGATGACATCACACCACTTGTTGACTAGTTGAATAAGAAATGACGTACCCAACACAATGATATTCTAAGCAGAAGGTTGGGATAGTCAATTTGGAGGGCTACAAGGTATAAAATTTATAATAGCAAAACAAGAAGACAAACACATGAATTTTACTAAGTTTTCAGTTTCTTGATCTATCTTGTTTTGATATGCTACTTAACTATTGATTCACTATAGAAGGAGTTGGCTCCCTATAGGAGGACCAATTCACTTTAGAAAGACCAATTTGTTATATAAAGTTTTGATTCACCATATAAAGAGGTGATTCATTATAGAATCTACCAATTTGTAAAAGAGACCAATGACATGTTTTTTTGTATGAAAAATTAGGAGAGTTAATTAGGACCCACTATAGTGACAAGACAAATGATAAATCTTCTACTAAATGAATATGGAGATGAAGAAGATTACTAAAGTAAAAATGGAGCATCTAGTGCTAACTTTGGATGGATAAGTAGGCATTTACATAAAGCTTTACATATTTAATGGTACTTTGGATCCATTTTGGAGTCTTTCATTGTTGTGCAAGAGCAATTGCTATAGGTTCATCATTCACAGTTGGAATGTCTTCTTGGACTTCCTCATTAAGCTTAATGCTTATAGTAGGAGAGTACCATATTAAGGGGATTTAATATCTGATTTTGACTCAATTGCTTCATCGAATACTACTCCTCGACTTATATGCAATTTCTTTGTTTTTGGGTCTATCAACCGATACCCTTTGGATTCATCATCATAGCCAATAAATATGTATGGCATCCTTTGGTACATGCATGTATACCTTGATTTTAAATATTCTGATATGTTTAATGGAATTTTTCCTCCCCAACCAATCTTACTTTAGTGTAACTCCTTGTAGTACCTTTGTAGGTGCTTTGTTCAAAATATACACTATAGTGATGATTGCTTCAACCCAATACTATTACTCTAGATTAGCTCTTGTGAGCATGCAATTAACCATTTCCATATTGGAATTATTTTTTCTCTCAGCAACCCCATTCTATTATGGAGTATAGGCTATAGTTAGTTATCACTTTATCCAATTTTGTGTAATAAACCTTGTGAGTTTCGTGGATTTATATTTGTCCCCTTGATCTTAGCAAAGAACCTTAATAGAATGCCTAGTTTTCTTTTCCACATGCTGCTTGAAATGTTGAAAGTGCTAGAATGAATCTAACTTTAGTTGCAAAGACACCCACATCCTCCTAGAATAGTCATAAACAAATAATTAGAAGTATACTTTACCACCAATACTAGATATCATGGGTATGCACAGATCAGTGTATATCACATCCAAGGGATCGTTGGCTCTATGAGAGCTTAACTCAAATGGTACTTAGTGTTGCTTCCTTGCTAAAAAACCTGATAAAAATAGTAAGGTGGATGAAAGATTGGGTATATCAATCACCATTTTATGCTTACTTAATTGAAGTAAGTAGCCAAATTTGATATGCCAATATATTTTATGCCAAAGGGTAGTTGCATCCATCGTAACTGCTAGTAATGCTATATGTGGAGTAAATTAGGAATCTAGGGTAAACAAACAACTTTTATAGAAATTAGTGGCTATATTCTTATCATTATTCATGATAAAAGACCTCTTGTGGTTATTCTCAACTCTAAAATCAACCTTCATGTTTCTATCCAGGATTTGAGACACAAACAAGAAGTTGTTGGCTAGTCAAAGGATATAGAGGACCTATTTGATGGGGTGTTTTACATTTGAAATATGAATTAAAATATTGTATTCTCCTTTCACCTTGTAGGTTTGATTATTGGTTTCTCTTATTTTGGTTTGAAGGTAGCAAACCATCATTTATCCTCTATCATGTGCTTATTAGAACCATAATCAATGTACTAAACATAATTCTTGGGTTTGGTGGTAGCTTTGGTCATGAGTACTTTGTGTGCTTACTTAGAATCTAAATCTAACTCTTCATGCACCTATACATAATCTAAACCTAACTCTTCAATGGAAATATACCATTTCTATTATTTTTATTGTGTTCATAGTCTGTACTACTACTTCTATTGAGTTTTGTGGACCTCATCACCTCATTGGGTGGCATTGTATCAACAATATTTGGTATCATTTCCATCTCATTAACATATATGGTAATACCTCTTTTGGTATTGATATTTTTGTTGTGATGATGATGAGGAAGGAATTTTTCTTGAAAAACCCCATTTTCTTCTTTGTTTCCCAAATTTTTTATTTATAATTTTTTAGCTTATGAGTGCATTGTTAGACAACTAGTCCCTCAATTTTTTTATTTCTTCTTTCTTTTGTAGCATATTGACCAACTACTCAAAGGAAACAACCTTTTTAAAGACCTATAAGGAGATAATAAGCATGCAAAAGGAATCTAGTAAATATTAAATTATGATGAGAACTAAAATCTTGTCATCCACTTTTCACCCATAGCATTCAATTTTTCCTTCAGGTTTGTGACTTTGTAAATAAATTTCTCTATAGTATCTTCATATTCCACTCCTAATGTGTGAACTTGGGATTGAAGGTTAAGAAAACTAGACTTTTTTTTTCCTTCATAAATGATCATAAGAGCATCCCATGCTTGATTAGAAGTTTTTACATTACAAATATGTGGTTGGATCTCATAATTTGTAGCAAGGGTGATTAGCATTGATGCTCATTGATCTGCTTCATCATACTTATTTGCTTTACCCACATATTGAGGTTGCATTTTGATTCCTATCACAATGTACCATAGCTTCTACATTATCAAGATAGTCCATATCTTTGTCTTTCATAGTCTGAAGTTATGCCCTTTAAAGAGATAAGAATTTGTTAGGGACACTTTGGGAGTGGCCATCTATGTGAAGTTGTAAAATAAACTTGGAATAAATAATGAAGGTGTCAGACTCCACTGATAATGCACCTTGTTTACAATCACAATTGCATAATTGGTTAAATTGGTTAATCACTCGAAAGAAAAAAGATCCCCCCTCTTGATAAGGATTTTTTCCTTTTTTATTTTTATTGTTTTCAAAGGAGGCTTTTATTATTATTAAAAATAAGAGTTGGGTGGAAGTGATCATTAGCTTATGATACTATCATATGGTATAGTTGAGTCGTTATCTATTAGGGGAGTGAGGTGTGATGTCATAGGTCTATGAACATCGATGTCTAGATCTGAGCAAACATGATGTTGTAGCTAAAAATAATCTTGTAAAATGTGATGGTGTCAAGCCTAAAGTAATGCAATATATGGTTTTGAGACCTTTCCACTTTTATCACAAACTACTTCCATGGGTGGCAATAGACATAAATATATTTGGCTTGGGTTTCAAAAAAGGGAAATCTCGTCTCTTGTCGATCATATTGCTTGATGGAGTAAGCCAATGACTATGCCTTTGATTACAATGTTAAAAAATAGGGAAGACCTATCCCTTGCATCAAATAATTTCCACCCTCATAGCTTGACTAGTATAACCTATGATGAAGACCAAGTTGATACTGGTTGACTATATTGAACTACATAATTTATTGACTATGGCTGAAAGTGAGTAACTGAGACAATAAACTATCTGAAGATTCTTTTATAAGGGTTTTCTACTTTCATAATTAGCACTGAACTTAGTTTTCCATGGTCATGGGGATTTGCAATTGCAATTTCCTACATGTGATCTAAGAGTGACTATAATTCTTGAGGTAACAATGTGTGTGTAGTGTTAGGTTGGGTTTTTTATCTACTCTTTTGTGAACCAAAAATGTACACAAGTTATACAAATGAAATATCTTGTTTTTGTATAGATATGAGTATCCCTTACCTCACACACACTCTCAGTGGTGGCTAGAATCAATAAATCCTTTCTAATAAACCATATCAACTTAATGTCATAGTCTTAGAGCATACTTGTATTATCCATATATGATACTAATGATAGTAAAGTTAATAAATTCATCCATTGAGGCATAAGCCTACTTATTACATGCTTTAGGGTTACAAACTAGAAGATCAATACTCCCAATTTAGGATATCATTATATGCAATGAATATATAAAAATAGTAACCCATCTAAGAATGGATGCCCTAATCATCTAAAGATGCATGACCTAATAACCTAATAATATAAAAAATAATGGAATAAAATATTCCTAACAAATATTAGTTGATTCTCATTTGTAAAGAATCATTTTGGCTATTTAAATAATCACACTTGTTTTGTTGATCAAATAGAAATTGGATATAGATTGGGCATGTTTACTTTTCATTAATCTATGTGTATTTGTTTTTAATATCTTTGGTTGCAAATAAAATGATGTTTGTGGCTTTGAATTCTCATCGTTATTAGTATTTTCCATCATTTTTATTATACATATACTTAGTTTTATGATGGATTATAATTATTTAGTTGTCATTAAACCCTAATTGGATCATGCTTATCATAATACAAGCTCAATTGTATATAAGTTTCATAATTAGTTTTATCTTTCTCCAAACCTTTTCCCACAAAATTTGGAGTAGTTTAGATAATAATAAAAGGGAGTTGGACCTTTATAGGGGTTGAATTAGGTAAAAACATATATTCTAGTCTAGTTGTGGTGTAGGTGCACACATGGAACTTTCAAATAACGGTATACATTTTTTGGAAAAATAATTTTCTTGAACCTATAAAATAATTTCCATATCTAATAATAATTTTCTATTAAAATATCAAATATCCTATACATATGGCTAGATCCAACATTGGTATAGTGATATTTTAGGGTTTTGTAAAGTTAATTTTTTTATCAACAAATATCCACCAAATACTATTGCATGGAAACTCTATTATTAAATAACCCCATCTAAGACTTTAGGTGGATTTTAATGAAGTGTTTAGTAGTTTTAGACTAATCTCATAGAATTTACCTAGATTTTAAGCTAAAATTTATAGAACTTGCGAATGAGTATTTGTAGCTATGTGTTATTTTGATAGAACAACATTCAAAAACTCCATATTTATAAACTTTTGCTTAGGATTTTGGAGAAATTTTGAATATAAAAAAAAAAATTAAGCAGTTTAAAGCTCTATAGAAAATCATTAACCCACTGTATCAAATTAAATATACCAGCTGAAATCAATGAATGTATATCTAAAATTTTATCTAATTACCATAGTTTAAGTAAAGGGGTCTCTAGAATATCTGATGGAAACATCAAGGGGTTATTTTAACAAAAATCGACAAATTTGGTAACAACGCATTATGAGCAATACCTAGATCTAAATTCATGTTCAATTTTTTTTTTCAAGAATTTTAATGGTAACTTTGACAAGAATATGAATGGTGGAACACAATTAAAGTAATTTGTGTTTAAATATTAAAAGGACTTAAATCAATTTTATGGTGACTCCACTAGAATAAAATTCCATCATGTACCAAATTCTAAGCATAGCTTATTCTGATCTAATTTTTGTATCCTTCAATAAAAGAAGAAAGAAATATGACTCAATTATTGGCATGGCAAGCATTTATTCAAGCATGGTATGACATGAGTCCTTTGGCTTTGGTCATACACCATTGTATCCCTTCCTACATAATCAAGAATTTGCCCTTGTTTGATGTCTCTAGAGACTCATAGAGAAGACAATATATGAACTTCTTCATTATTTTAGTATGTTGAGAGAGGTTTTTGCTACTTAGAATGAAGATATCATGGTACACCTATGGGTGCTATCCTTAAAAAGACAAATTTTGTTATTGTTAAATTAATTGAATATTGGTATCATTCGCAGTTGGGATGATCTAGCAAATTAGTTTATCTAGAGTTTTGGAGAGGTATTGATGTGCACTCATTACTGATGATCTTGACCTTCATCATCAGACATCCAAGTAATTCAAGAATTATTTTGAACCTACACTTCCACAAAATATGAAATTATATTCTAAAAGCATTTAGGCCACAAGGTGCATAAGAATTCATGTTTATTTAAAATCATTGTAGCCTAACTTGTTAGTGATTATGAGATGATAGAATCAAAGTATGTTTTTGCCAATGCATAAAGAGATAATTAAATCTAAAAAATACTTATGGATGTTGTATTAATTCCCTTTAGATCATTTCCCACCAATAAAAATGCATCGTAGTCTATATTGGAATCAATTTTTTCTTAACTTGAAAAAAAACTTGAGATGAAAAGTAAAGATCCTAAAGTTGTTGAACCAATTCTTATTGAGGAAAGTTTTGAACTAAAATATGGTGCATTTATTCTTATTTTGGATGATGATATGGATCCTATAAAAGCTATGGTAGGAAGAATTCAACCAAAATATGAAGCATTTTGTTTCCTCTTAGAAAAAAAGTATAGTAGGTTTAAAGGGTCTATAGGTGAGACTCCCCTTATATAGATATTTTATTTTTTAGAGACTAAGTTATAGAAGCAGAAACCAACCAACAACTATAGAATAATTCACTAAAATATCCTTAAAAAAATTTAGATGGTTTCAAATGAAAAAGACATATTTAATAGTTGAGAGTCGATGATGTGATTTCTTTGTTAAAATATCTATTCCATTACTTGAAATATTAACAATAATCCTAATTAGAGGGGATCGTTACTTTGTTATGACGATCTTCTTCTTATTTCTAATTATTGTTAAATGACATGATGTATTATTTAATACTTTGTGCATACTAAAATTATGATCGATTCTGTTCTAATATTGGTATGAAAGCGGATACCATCGATCGCTCTAAAAGTAATGATCAAAATTTTGATGGTTGAATGCAGATCCATAATTATGGTTAAGTGTAGATTTATAACTCTGCGGATGAAAGCCTCAAGATCCATCGATAGGGTGAATTCAACTCCTCAGATCTGTCCAGATTTCTGACAACGAACACCTCTAGATGTGCCACTGACAGTGCGGCATAGAGATCTGACGAGCCTAACAACGAGATGACAAGCGGATACCCTGACGGACCGCAGTGGCACACATGGACATGATGGCAATCCTTGATGGAGAACTCTGATGTAGAGATCGAGAATGCATGAGGGGAGACAACCACCGATGTGGTGATGCAAACGTGGGCAAGACGACGGACAAGTAGCGAAGGTGATACGTGGACAAGGGGCAAGACGTGGATCAAGATGACACCTTGGATAAAAGTATGGTAAAACTGGACAAATCCAAACTACGTGGCGGCCTGCTAACCGCTAAGATTTCAACCAAGGGAAGCATGTAGGCAAAATTTTCCTTGTATACCACTTCTTCATTCCCCACGTCCCAAATGTGGAACAATTGCTGCCATGCATTTTTAGTCGTAGACAATTGAAAAATCATAGTTATGCACCCACCAGGTTTTCACTTCTAAAGTTTGATCATAGAAAATATTGCACGACAGATTTTTTCTTGCAGAGTGATCACAGATGCCTTGGATTTGTAGTCTTTTGGGCCTGATCGACGGATGATATTTTTTCATCTTTGCTGACGCTATCATTATCTATCAGAGATCGGTTTGACAGCAGATGAGGCCCGATCTACCTGCAAAGCTCTAAGATTTTAGTAAATATTTTTGCTTCCTGTGGTTGTTTTTCAGATGATTCGCAACGGATCTCTCTCTACGAGCACCGATCGGTTGTTTGCATAAAAGCCTTCGATCGTCGCATGTTACTGGTAAAATCAAACCCAAGGCCAAGGTTGCAGGTAAAATATCCATTGTAGCACCAAACTCGTGGATACAAATAATGAGTGATGAAGGGACGGTTGTTTTGGTGAAAGCTTACAGATTTGTAGAATAATTATCATTTGTTTTTCGATGCTCGCAGGGAGTAATTGTTTGACGTCGAAGGTAGTATTGCAGAAGGAGATCTTACCTCAGCATGATCTGGGAATACTAACCTCTCTCGGTGATTTTATAAACTGCTTCCTGAGGTCAATGTTCCGATGAAGACTACTCGACGGACAAAGGCATTGGCAGATCGATTCGCAGGCTCGCAGGAGAAAATTAGATGTTACAGACCGAAGAATGGTGCTTTGCAGTAATACAACGATCAGAGTCTCAAAGGCCAAAAATTTTTGCCGTCCCCTGTTGCACCAGACGTTGACATCCAATTTTTACCGTTGAAACTCGTAGGAGACTTCAAAGAGCACAATGTGCCTCTTCGTTACATCAACTAGCCCAGCCGAGTTGGGTCATCTATGACTGGCAAGAGTGGGCACAAGAGGTCGTTGAGTCGACTCCCATGTACAGAATCTTTTATTTTTTATTTTTTTTTATTTTTTCTCTATTCATAGGCAATTTTATATACGTATAGCGCTCTTCACTTTTTATTTTTATTTTCTTTTCATAGGCAATTTTAAATACGTATAGCGCTCTTCACTTTTTATTTTTATTTTCTATTCATACGCAATTTTAAATACGTATAGCGCTCTTCGTTTCTTCTTGAGCCGATGGTGCTGTTGGTCGCTCTCCAGGCGCTCATGGCGTAGACTCCCGCCAGGTTGCGGGAACGAATCCTGCGTAGCAAAAGATAGTTTTTTACTAAATTATTTATTTTATTTTTTTTAAATGAAGTTATTTTTAATTTAATTTAAATAAATTTAATTTAATTACCATTAATTAAATTGATTTTCAATTTAATTAATTCAAAATTACATTTTTTTTGTGCAATTGTTTTGAGCAACATTGTAAAAAAGCCTTATAGGTTTCATAGTTGCATTTTTTTGCACTAAGGGGAGATAAACATTTTTTCCATCAAAGTATATTTTGTAAAAAGGTAGATAAATTTGTAAGGGTGCATTTTCGGCAGCAACCGACACCTTAGCCTCCTTATCAAATTTTTGCAAAATATCATTGTAAAAGATGCATTTTTGGTAGAGACTCACACCTTAAAAGATGGAAAAATCAAAGAAAAAGAATGCCCCAAAACCAACTGAATGTGCAAAATCAGTTAAAAGTCCTTACTTTCTAGCAGGGATGTAAGGAATACATTTTTTGAGGATGGAAAATATCTCACACTACACAGTGGTGTAAAATCCATTCTCAGAGATTTTGAGTCTTGTGAAGACCTTCAGATGAATGGTTCTCTATTCCCTATAGGCATTGTAAGGGCAATCTAAATGACATTGATTTTATTTGACATTGCCCAATGTAAAGAGAAAAGGGATATCAATGAGGAATCATAGATCATAATTCTAATGGTCTATTCTTGTTATAACACAAGTGATCTTCATCCTATGGTGGCAAATGCTTGTTGTGACACAAGTGATATTAAGCTCATTGTAGCCAATGCTTGTTGTGATACACATGACCTCATGCCTATAAGGGCATATATCAGTTGTAGCATAGGTGATCTCATCACAAAGGCAAAATTTGCTTGCCACACCAATGACTTAAAAGTTGAACATCCTCAAAATGAGCTTTGTAATCTCATCAATTGTGCCAAATTCCATATTGTTAAAGCATTGATGAAGATGAAAAACTAGTGTGTTTTAAAAATCACACCAAAGGCATTGGATCCAAACTCATGAACAAAATGAGATTCAATGGTGAAAGATTAGGTAAACATGGACAAGGCATTAAAACTCCTATAATGCCAAATATCAGGCCAAATAATGAAGGCCTTGGCTATGATGGACAAGCAAGTACCAGTAAAACCATGTTTGTAAAACCTAAATCTCCTACAACTCCTACAAAGCATTGTTGCAGTCATTGTGGAAGAACAGGATATGTAGTAGCTAGGTGTTGGAAACTACATCCTTGTGACTCATGTGGATGTACAAATCACTCCTCTATAAATTGTTGGTACAAAGTGAAAATGGCCAACAAGGTTCATATTGACTGTGGATGGACAAATCTCACACAATGGACCAAAATGAAAAAAATATTGTATGGTTTTTACAAAAATGGCAAAACCTATGGTAGACCTAGAGGCAGATCCACAGGTAAATCCAAAGATAGACCCAGAGGTACATATCCAGAGGTACACTTAGAGCCAGAGCTAGAGCCATGAGCCAGAGCCCAAGCCAAAGCAAGAGCCAGCACACCAGCATCTTTCATTTCTCTCATTCACACTAAGTGGAGGGGGAGTTATATATGTTATCCCAAATAATAGAATAAGGAGGGGTGTTAGGATATCTATTTCATTAATTGGAATATTAACAACAATCCTAATTATAGGGGATCATTACTTTGTTATAATGATCTTCCTCTTATTTTGAATTGTTGTTAAATGGCTAAACTTATCCATGATGTATTATTTAATACTTTGTGCATAATGAAATTATGATCGATTATGTTCTAGTATTCTTATAATTTTAGGAATTAATAATAGGGTAAAGCTTAAATTATAGTAGTTTAATGCTTTTGAGGATGATAGCAAATTTATCAAGGAATAACATCAAAATAAATCACTACTATTGGATATAGAAAGATAGGGATCTAATCTAATTATGGGATTCAAGATTCATCATGGAACAAGAGGACCAAGGAACCTATCATAGTAACAAAAAAATTGGCACCCACCCACACCCTATCCCACTCTTTTTCTAAATAAAGATATCATACTTAGGGTCATTGAATTTAAGACTCATTGTGGATAGGATAAAGGGTAAGGAAGTCATAAAAGTTAGAAAATTTATGGTACTCACTCATGTTTTTAACAAAGTTTTGGTTGGGTAAAATATCAATCTCAAGGTGGTTGGAATCAACCTTCAACATGGAAAAAAATGTGAATAAAAAGAGTTCTTTTATTGGTTCAAAATTTAACAACCCACCAATCCTATTTTTGAAGAAGCATATTAGGGTTTTGTTAAGTTAAATTTTTGATCAACAAATATCCACCAAATATTATTGTATGGAAAATCTATTATTAAATAACCCTCTCTAGGATTTTAGGTGAATTTTAATGAAGTGTTTAGTAGTTTCAGACCAATCTTATAGATTTTACCTAGATTTTAAGCTAAAATTTATAGAATTGGCAAACGAGTATTTGCAACTATGTGTTATTTTGATAGAACAACATTCAAAAACTCCATATTTATAGACTTTTGCTTAGGATTTTGGAGAAATTTTGAATACCAAAAAACTTTAACCGGTTTAAATCTATTCAGAAAATCACTAACCCATAAATGTGTCTCAAATTAAATATATCAACTGAAGTCAATGAATGTATATATAAAATTTTATCTAATTTCCATAGTTTAATTAAAGGGGTCTCTAGAATATCTGATGGAAACATCAAGGGGTTATTTTAACAAAAATCGAAAAAGTTGGTAACAACACTTTCTGAGCAATACCTAGATCTAAATTCATGTTCAAAAATATTTTTCAATAATTGTAATGGTAACTTTGAAAAGAATCTGAATGGTGGAACACAATTATAGTGATTTGTATTTAAATACTAAAAGGACTTAAATCAATTTTATGGTGACTCCACTAAAATAAAATTCCATCATGTACCAAATTCTAAGCTAGCTTATTTTGATATAATTTTTGTATCCTCCAATAAAAGAAGCAAGAAATATGACTCAATTTTGGTTGTGTTTATTTTTCATGTTTTTTTGGGTTATGTCTTTGTAGTGTTATGTTGTTTTTGTATTGTTTGTGTTTTGTTATGTGGTTCTTGTGTTTTTCTATGTGGTTTGTGTTGTGGTTTATTTTATCTTATTGTGCGTGTTTGGTTGTGCTTTTGTTTTTGACGCACTCAAGGAGCATGTTTTTTATTTTATTTTATTATTTTTGTTGTTATTTACTTATTTTTAAATTGGTTTTGTGTGTTTGTTTGCTCCTTGAGTATGTCAAAGGTGGTAGGCCAGGTCCGAGTCCTGGGCATTTTTGGCGGAATGGATACCCCTACCTCCTTGGGCCTTACCCAAAAGTGGCATCCCTTTTGGGATGTTTTCCACAAATAAAAAACAAGAAAAAGAAATATGACTCAATTATTGGTATGGCAAGCATTTATTCTAGCATGGTATGACATGATTCCTTTGGCTTTCATCATACACCATTGTATCCCTTCCTACATAATCAAGAATTTGCCCTTGTTTGATGTCTCTATAAATAAGATAATATATGAACATCGTCATGATTTTAATATGTTGAGAGAGGTTTTTTCTACTTAAAATGAAGATCTCATGGTACACCTATTGGTGCTATCCTTATAAAGGTAAGTTTTGTTATTGTTAAATGAATTAAATATTGGTAGAATTCGTAGTTGAAATGATCTAGAAAATTAGTTTATCTAGAGTTTTGGAGAGGCATTGATGTGCACTCATTACTGATGATCTTGACATTCATCATCAGACATCCATGTAATTCAAGAATTATTTTAATGTACACTTCCACAGAATATGAAATTAGATTCTAAAAGCATTTAGGCCACGAGGTGAATAATAATTCATGTTTATTTAAAAGCATTGTAGCCTAACTTGTTAGTGATTATGAGATGATAGAATCAAAGTATGTTCTTAGCAATGCATAAAGATACAATTAAAGCTAAAAAATACTTATGTATGTTTTATTGATTCCCTCTAGATAATTTCCCACCAATCAAAATGCATTGTAGTCTAGATCGGAATCAATTTTTCTTAACTTGAGAAAAAACCTGAGATGAAAAGTAAAGATTCTAAAGTTGATAAACCAATGCTTATAGAATTAATTGAAGAAATTTTTGAACTAGAATATGGTGCATTTATGCTTATCTTGGATGATGAGATGGATCCTATAAAATCTATTGTAGGAAGAATTCAACCAAAACATAAGGCATTGTATTTCCTCTTAAAAAAAAAGTATAGTAGGTTTAAAGGGTATATAGGTGAGACTCCTCTTATATAGATATTTTTCTTTTTTAGAGACTAAGTTCTAGAAGTGGAAACCAACCAACAACTATAGAATAATTTACTAAAATATCCTCAAAATTTATAGATGGTTTCAAATGAAAGAGACACATTTAATAGTAAAGAGGCCACAACTTTAAGGATGATGTGATTTCTTATAATTTTAGGAATTAATAGTAGGGTAAAACTTAAATTATAGTAGTTTTATGCTTTTGAGGATGATAGCAAATTTATCAAGGAATAACATCAAAATAAATCACTACTACTGGATATATAAAGATAGGGATCTGATCTAATTATGGGACTCAAGATTCATCATGGAACAAGAGGACCAAGGAACCTATCATAGTAACAAAAAAATTGGCACACACCCACACCTCTCCCACTTTTTTACTAAATAAAGATATTATTCTTAGGTTAATTGAATTTAAGATTCATTGTGGATAGTATAAAGGGTAAGGAAGTCATCGAAGTTAGAAAATATATGGTACTCACTCATGGTTTTGACTAAGTTTGGTTGGGGAAAATATAATTCTCAAGGTGGTTGGAATCAACCTTCAACATGGAATAAAATATGAATAAAAAGAGTTATTTTAGTGTTTCAATATTTAACAACAACCCACCAACCCTATTTTTGAAGAAGCATATTATTTTCTAGAGTATATCCATAAAGTTCTTAATCAAGAAAGACCTCTTGACAATGGTCCTCCTTGTGCACTACTAATATTATTTTTCTATTCTCACACAAGTATTGGAAGATCTTGAGCTAGAATATTGATACCAAAACAAGGGTAAGTTATTTCCCTAAGTATGTAAATAATGTATTTTAACAAAAAAACCAATGGTGAATTTTCCATAGAGTAATTTGCTTATACAAATTTTCATTTCTTATCTCCCTTTCTATACATTCCCTCCAATAAAAGGAAGGAAGAAATTTATAATTCTTGTTTAAGTGAAAATATTATAAGTGACACTTAGATTCTCATCCCTTATCATTCTATTATTTTCTAGGATTGGTTACATACCTAACCAAAACTAGAAAATTTAGGCTCAAAATGTAGAAACACTTAAAAAAATACCCAAATGAAGTTGGAATTAATATACTACTAGTAACATCAATTTAGTGAGATATGGAAGTTACTTTCTCATTGTAATTTACCACATTTCACCACGTACATTGTCTATGGTTGTACATAGACTAAGGGAAATACACTAGGTGTTGATTCAAGTGATGACCTAGCACCAAGTATGATGATGTTAGCAGTGTGAAGGCCAAGATTTAGATCATTTTTGGTAGGTAGGTTTTTCATTTTTTTGTAAAAAATACTTTGTAGCCTAGTGGACAAGGCAAAAATACCTAGGTATATTCACCAAGCATACATCATGCCATAAAAAGTCACAAGAACTATAGTAGTTTCACCACTCTTATTGGAAAACAAGTTACGAACTAGTCACACAATCAAAGCAATGCATGAATAAATATAAGAAAGTCTCAAAAATGTTAGATGAAAAGGTCAAATTGGGATGGAATAGGGATTGAAACATCAAATTTTAGAAAAATAAAAATACAAAATTTCCAACAATAGTTTAAGTCTTTTGTCACCCAATTTTTTTGTCTCTATACCAATTCAATGTACAAGATATGATGTTTACTATGAAAGAACTAGGTTGTAGGAGAGTTGATATATCAAAAAAATATCAATTTTCTATGAAGCTCCAATATAATATAGAAGGACCAATATGTTATGGAAGTGTTTATTCACTATGAAAGTTTTGTTTCATTATAGAAGGCACTATTTTTTTGCAAAAAAGACCAATTTGGTGCTAACATCAACTAGCCAATCAAAGGATCCAATCAGAAAATTGAAAAAAATGAGCCATGGACTTGAACCTTATTCATAATTTTCTATATAATAATGCAATAATGACATCACCATACCTATCAACAGGTTGAATAGAACGAAGGATACCCCTGACATATTTTTTTTCTAAGAAAAATGTTGAGATAGCCAATTAGGAGGTTCTATGTGGCATGATTGCTACATTAATAAAATAGGGATGCAAATGTATGAATTTCACTAGGTCTTAGGTTATTTTTATATGTATCATTTAGATCCACTATTTAACCTTTTATTTATTATAGAAGGACCAATTCACTATAGAAGAAGGCAATTTGCTATAGAAGGGGTCGATTCACCATGTAAGGACTATTTCACTATGGAAACATTGATTCATTGTACAAGGGTCTAATTCATAGTAGAAGGAGCCTATTCACCATAGAATCCATTGATTCATTATTTTGAGGCATGATTTTGATAGAAAAAAATGAGGGAGTTAATTGAGACCTATTATAATGACCAGGAAAAGGATGAATCTTCCACCACATGAACATGGGGGATGAATGCAACTACTAAACTTTAGGAGGAGGAGCATTTAGTTCTAAAATTGGATGGATAAAACTTTATTTGCCATTATAACTAATATTTTTTATTTTCATTCTTAACAAGAGGTTAGGAGTCTATTTTACTATAATTAAGAACCGCACTTGATTCTTTAGATCAAATAGAAGCTTGAGATACTTCTACAATGGGTGCTTATATTTTATGCATATTTACTTATATTAAGTTGTGTATTTATTCCTCATATATTTGGTTGTGAGTAGTGTTTAAAATTTTATCGCTAAATCACTCTAATTCAGACAACTCATGAGATTTCTCAAGCATCGATATTTTTTATTTTCTTGGGCCAAGATACTCGCTGACTCATGATGAGTTATTCAGAATTTTCTCATCAATTTCTTGATGATTTATCAGTTGTGGGCACACACGTAGAGGCTAGGGAGCAAATTTTTTTAGAAGCACTTTTTTGGGCATTTTCTCATTTTTTTCCTCTCTATCATAGGGAAAAATTTGTAGAATATCAAAACACTCAAAACAACAATCACAAACCACTTTTTGAGATCAGATCAAAGATTTGACTTTGATGCAAGGATATTTTAGTTTGTTTTTACAAAAAAATAAGGTATTTTTGAATCCACCCAAATAAAAACTAAGGTTTTATTAAGTTTTTTTTTTAATTTCTTTTTCTAAGTTCTTTTCAAATTTAAACATATAGGGTAGGATGTATTTTTTTATTTGTTCCATTCCTTTTCCCATTAAAAAACTAGGGTTTTGTTAGTATTTTTATTTTTATTTTTATTTTGTTCCATTCCTTTGCCCCTTAAAAAATTAGGGTTTTGTTAGTATTTTCATATTTTTTTTGTTGTTCTTTTCAAGCATGTAGGCTACACAATAATATTTTAGAGGAGAATTTGAAGTAGACATAATATATTAAACACAATAGTAATTATCTCATATGACTTTGATATATTGTTGAAAAAACATTGAGAATCTCATTATTTGTAGCTTCTCATTCCTCTCTTATTCCCTTTGGAATCCCTCTAGTAGTCCATATATCATTTTATAAAATTATTAACTAAATGATATAGTTATAATGTTAGCTTTTGAGGATATATGCAGTGGGAGAGATCTATCATAGGTCCTAATAAAATACAAAAAATATGAAAGAAAGTAATTTTGCAATATGACTGAAATATACTATAAATAGAAAGTGGCAAAAATACAATGCAGTATGGAGGTAATGGTCACTCCATTACTATAAGCTAAAGAACTACATTGTACTCCATACAGGAGTTCTACCACTATCTACTACACTCTACTATAATGCACTTGATATGCTTGATATGAAATATCACTATGAGGCCCTTTATATAGGAAGATAGATTCCTTGGCCAACACTCTACCTAGTTGTACAAGGGGACACCTTGCACATTACAACTTGCACATTGACACTTGTGCATTTATTACATTGCTTGAAGTAACTAGCTAAATTCCCCCTAAAGTAATATCCTACTCTAACTATGTACCAAAGGTGGTACATTTACATGACCCAAATGATGTAATATACTCTAACTCTAACACCCCCTGTATTACATTATTTGGGTATTGAAGATTTCAATCTTCAATATGGATCTTCTTCTATTGGGTACTGGAACTTGTATCCTCCTTCATTGCTTACTGTAATTTGATCAAGCAGGTAGTTAGTGTCTTCATATGATGCAAAGAGAGTTGTAGTTGAGGGTTCTTCAATATTTTGAAAATGCTTGTCTGGTTCAATATTTATGGTTTCTTTGCTATTCAAGTCTTCTTTGCTATGATCTCCTTTAGCATGTCTTTTCTTCCTTTTCTCCTTCTTCCTGCAATTTTGCATTGATACTAGTGGAATTTCTGCTTCATGAGGAGTTAGTCTATCATCACAATAATATTGATTTGTATTGCTAGCTTGCTTCATGTGTTTAGTGAGTACAAACACAATTAATGATAGGTAAATCATCAAACATTCCTCGGATGTGAATATAACTATCTTTTGTGAATTCCACCATGCCTTGAAGAGGTTTTCATGAAGATAACCAATTAATGCTTCAAATCTACCCTCTTTTTCTTCTTTAAGAAATAAGGAGAATCTCTCCTTATCACTAGTTGATAGATTCTCATATCCTTCAAGGGTATCTATCAAGTTCTGAGAATACAATTCCATTTCATGAAATAATTCTTTATTAATAAAGGCATTTCTTATTATTTCATCCATATTCCTTCTTGATAGGTTTGAGATAGTGTTTCTTGCTATTCCTTAGGGTTGTAGAAATGGGTTTGATAGAACCTTTGTAGTAGTCTACCTTATGACTCCCTAGTTAAAGTATGTGAGCTTGATTTGATAAAACCTTTTTAGAGCTTAGGTTTTGTAGGCTTCCTTATGACTCCCAAATGGATTGAGTACTTGATAAATTTTGATGAATGCTATTATTATCAAGTTTTGTAGAATACCTTATGTCTCCCTAGTGATTTTGGATATGCTAAATGATTGATAAAGTGCTTTTGAGAATAGTAGTTCAATTTTGGGTTGATTTTGTAAAGTTTTGTGAATAGTAAAAAATCAACTTCTATTACACCTTATTACTCCTATTGAACTTAAGCACTTTCTATTTTGATGAGGTCCTAATGGTTGGATTTATTTTATCCCTTTAATGTGATTTTGAGACAAGTATACCAATTAATTTCCAACCCTTGATAATCTTTAATGAACCTTCTATTATAGCTTTTGATATTTGATATTTAATGTTTCTAAATTCCAAAATCCTACTTTGGTGTAGTATGCCTTATAACTCCCTAATTTGGAATATTAGAAAACAATAATATTTGCAATAATAGAAATTTAATTTTTCTAGGTAGAAATCCTTATTTCTCCTATGTTTTAATTTGCAAATATTAAGCTATAATTCTCCTTTAATTTTGCTTTCAAATATGGTTGATTTCCCTATAGTTTCAACCTTATATTATACCCTTATATCTCCCTATTAATGAAAGAAAATAAATTAAGGTAAAGTCTTACCTTTATAATACTGCAAATCTGCTATATGAGCATTGTATTTTCCTTGTATTCTCCAACGTATGCATACCAGTATTAATGCTTGCTTTGACCTCCTTTCAATGGTGGATGGTGGCAGATTCCTTTGACTGCAATATTGGGCGCTCCACTTTTGCTTGACCAAGAGCCTTTAATGCTCTTACTTCTTCCTCCATGTTGCACTCCCTTGGCTGCTATGAATGCACTCCTCCTTGGTATTTGGCACCTCAAATAGGGATAGAATCTTGTAGTGGGTGACAAGTGTCATGGTAGTTTCACTTTAACACTTGGGAGAGAGATAGAACCTTGTTGACCCTTGGAATTTTCTGTAGAATGGAAGGTGAGCGTTACAGTCTTGTATGAGCACTTATATTCCTTGGTGACAAGTGTCACTTCTCTTCTAACACTTCCAATCTCCTCCTATGTAATGCCTTCTTGGACTTTCCTTCAAGTGTGCAAAGGGTGAGCGCTCATGTAGGAGACGTTAGGGTTTCCTTCAAGGTGACAAGTGTCACCTTCCCTTTTTGCATGGGCCTTTTCTTCTCAACATCTCTCAATCCTTAACATATTCTTTGCAAGGTTCTTTTATCAACGTATTGTGGCCAGCTTCTCCTTTGTTGTATGCTTTCGATGGCGCTTGGTGTGAGTTGGTTCCAGCTGGAGTAGTGAGCAACACTTTGGTGGCTTTGAGCTAGGATTGTGAGCAATGCTTTGGTGGCTATGGGCAATGCTTTGGTGGAGTTTTGAGATACTCCAATGGTGCCCTTGAGTGCTCCTTGTGGATGTACATCTAGCTGGTATAGCCTCTTTTGTGCTTTATTTTCCTTCTTCTTTCAACCTGCTATGTATTTGCCTTTGTAGATAATATTTCTCCTATTGTGTTTGCTTGTAGGTACCTTGATACGGTTGTCCAAGACCATGGATGATATGAGCTCTTTGAGAGGCTCTTTTACCTTGCTTGGAGAATGCTTTTACATGGCCACTTTGAGCTGATTTCTCCTTGTGAAGAATGTGCCTTTGTGGCACTTAAACCCTATCCTTTTTCCTACGTAGGACAGATTAGTATGGTGCAAGATGATGTAAATGAATTTGTGAATATAATACCTTTTTTGCACCTCCTTTTGCAACCTTATTTTTTTTGGTTTTAATGGCAGCTTTCTTGTAGGCAATGGCAGATTTTGAGGTTGTCTCCTTTGCTAGACAACTCTCTCCTTTGCTTGGTTACTTTTGGTAATAAATCCAAGCTAATAACCATGTAGATAGAAGCTTTTTTAGAAGTATTTTTTGCACTAATTTTTTTTATAAATAGCCCTTAGTGCACCTCGAATCTGAGACTCACCAAGTCTCTATTTGTAGCTTCTTTTACTGATTTTGATGGTGGCTTTCTTCTCCACTCCTTGGAGGAATCTGATCTAATTTTTGTGGCTTCTTTGGGCCACAAAATATTGCAGGTTCTATGCACCAAATAGTGTCTCTAGACACTTTGATAATATATTGGTTTTGTGCCCTTGATCTTTAACAATCAACAAACACAAACTAACCCTTTTGAGAGTAACTAGTTAAAGATCAACTAGTATAGTGCTAATGGATTAATAATGCACTTTAATGGTAACAATAATCTCACCTTATTGCTCCTATAAATAAACTCTCAAAATAATTTCAAATGCACTTAATAATATTCTACAACTTTTCAAGAGTAATCTGTAATGAACCCTTAATGAATATTCTACAATTTTTCACTACAATCAATATTGTAGGATGTAGTCTTCTTGCTTTCTAGATAGATAATAGGTAGGTGATAATTTTATTTCTTTCGAAAAATATCCAACTCCTATTTAATGTGCAAATATATCTTAAAATGAATTCTCATTTTTGCACTTTCTTGAAGACTATAATATGGGCCCTTTTCCTTTGCAACTCTAATCTAAATATGGTGCTTAATGGAATTTGATAATGAACCCTAATTTGAAGTTCAACTAATTGCACCCAAGTTGCTTACCTTTTAATGGATTCTATAGTAGATGTAGATCTTGGTGTTTTGATTCACCAAGTTTCTGCCTTGTAGTGGATGAATTTATAACTTCTTGTTGGCTGTCCAAAATAGCTTCTTGCTTCACCAAACTATGGTCTTGAACCTTCTATCTTGAGCCTAGGGTTTGGTGGCTTGATCCTTCTAGTGATATTCGATTTTCTGTAGTAGGTTCAAAAATTCCTTGCTTCTGAAATGTGCCTTCTTGCTATGAGAGGTAATCTCCAAATATCTTGGATTTGGTAGGCTTCTTCTGTCTGAATCTTCCTTCAATATTCTTATTGAATTTTAACTTCAAATAGGATCTTCTTCTTCTCAAGATTCTGAATATCTTGAGGTCTTCACTAGATTCTTCTTATGGATTTGGCACTCTTTGCCAAATTCTTCTTCTCTTGGGCTTGTTTTTAGATGGCGATAATTATCCCAAGTCCTTCACTATCAGGAGCTTCTCCTTAGTAGTGGATTTCTCCAATGAGTTCTCCTAGGAACTCTTTTGATGATGCTTCTACGAGCTCTACAACAAGGCTCTCCAAGCCTTCTTATTTTCCTCCTTGAGACCTCTCCAAGGTCTTCTATCTTGTAACTTCTTTGGTCTTCCAACTAAGACATTTTCTTCAACCTTCTACTTCTGGAAGTGTTGGTGATGAGATCTTCTTCTCAGATCTCTAAAATCTATTACTTCTCTAATCAGGAATATGACTTTGTTAGTCCCTCTCTATCTCTTCCAAGATTGGAAGTTTTTCCAATGAGATCTACTTTGGATCTCTTCAGCTTCTTCTGAAATAAGTATTTAATCAGTAAAGGAGATCACCAATCTCCTATTTCATGGACTCTTATCTGGAGAATTCTTTGGAGTCTTCTTCTAAATCAGGAACTCTTATTTTGAATCAAGAACTCTTCTCTGAAGTCTTCTTCAAAATTAAGGCTTCTATGACCCTTTCTTCTTTTGGATCAAGGCTTCTATGGCCTTTTCTACTTCTACACTCTGTAGGTATTGATCTTCAATGGAGATCACCAATCTCCTATCTCCTCCTTGACTCATCTTCTAGAGTCTCTTCTTCCTTGAGTCTGCTATAAGGCTATTGTGGCCTTTTCTTCACTTCTACAATCTACAGGATTTGTAGCTCTTGTAATGGGACCTTTCTCTCAAGGTCTTTGAAATATTTAGTCTTCTCCTTGTTATTGCAAGTGTTGGAATGATTCTAAGAAGATATTCTTCCTAGCTCTCTTGTAGGAAGCTTCCCAACCTTTTTTCTGAATCTCCTTTTCCTGCAACAAGTTGTTAGAGACTAGAATGGAAGAATTTATAATTCTAGAGATAATAATCTTCACTAGTTGATTTGTCAATCTAGTGGTATGAATGTTGAGTCCTAGTCTTCACAAGTTTTTCTACAACTCTATGGAAAGACTCTAGCCAAATGTAATCTCAAAATTTTTGTAACTGAGATTTATTTCAATCCTTTCAATATTTCTTGTGACTCTCCCTAATCCTATCTCGATTCACCATGGCTCTGATACCACTGTTAGATTTTGAGGATATATGCAGTGGGAGAGATCTATCACAGGTCCTAATAAAATGCAGAAAATATGAAAGAAAGTAATTCTACAATATGACTGAAATATACTATAAATAGAAAGTGGTAAAAATACAATGCAGTATGGAGGTAATGGTCACTCCATTACTATAAGCTAAAGAACTACATTGTACTCCATACAGGAGTTCTACCACTATCTACTACACTCTACTATAATGCACTTGATATGCTTGATATGAACTATCACTATGAGGCCCTTTATATAGGAAGATAGATTCCTTGGCCAACACTCTACCTAGTTGTACAAGGGGACACCTTGCACATTACAACTTGCACATTGACACTTGTGCATTTATTACATTGCTTGAAGTAACTAGCTAACTTCCCCCTAAAGTAATCTCCTACTCTAACTATGTACCAAAGGTGGTACATTTACATGATCCAAATGATGTAATATACTCTAACTCTAACATATAAAATGTCTCAAAATAATTCATAATCAAGGTAGCAAGCTCTACCTCTAATTTATTATTTTATGTGAAGTTAATCCAATCAAAAACCCCCTAAAAATTATCAAGCAATTCCTTGGTATCCATAGTG
Organism: Wollemia nobilis; assembly: GCA_028583015.1. Lineage (NCBI taxonomy): Eukaryota > Viridiplantae > Streptophyta > Pinopsida > Araucariales > Araucariaceae > Wollemia > Wollemia nobilis. The sequence continues at coordinate 4,121,392 of JAQPPZ010000594.1, read as the reverse complement.
GTGCTAACATGGGTGTCATAAATCTTATCAACACAAAAAGCTATCACACTAAGAGCTTGATATTTCTTATCCTTAAACAATTACTTTACTCTTTAGAATTAATCTATAGAGGCTTCTTTTTCACATACTTAAGCAGCTACTTACATTGGAGCAAAGATTCAATATTGATATTTCAAGTGGCATAGTTTAGACCATTCAACAAGGGCACATGTTAATACATAATTTTTTTACTCAAAAATAAAATATTGTATGTATTTATAATTATAACAAAATACCAATTAAGATACCTCAAAAAGTCATATGATTTGATTAAAAAAGGCTCAAAATGTTCCTATATGCAAAAATTGTGGTCCTAAAAAATTTGGCCCAAAATTACATAGATGCCTCCAAAACCTTTAAAATATTTTAAAAAATTAGTACCTACATTGACTAAGAGGCCACCAAGTGTTGCTACATGAGTGGCTAAGGAGATACCACTTAGGCATTGACTAGATAGTGTACCAATGATGGAGTAATGCCACTTGCCACTGCCTGAAATAAGGGTTTGATTATGTAGGCCACTTGGTAGTGTACAAGAAAAATGGACTATGCCACTTATTAGACTCTAATTAGATCTACAATATACAAACCAGGTTGCACAACTTTTTGCTATCCGATTTACTTTAAAATGCATACTTTGCCAAGTCTATTGCTTACTATGTGATTGTGCAATCAATGGATTCAATGAGTTGGAAAAATATAAATTGGTGGACCCCATTTTATATTTTTTATGTGATATTCTACCTACCATATCAACCTCTAACACATTGACCCATACCATGTCACCACTTGCCATATCATCATGCACCACATTAACAAGTTTCATGTTAATTGTCATGTCATAATGGGAAATAGGATCAAGTGTCATATCATGAACTATGTCATCGTGTATCATATCATCTCTATTTTCCATAGCATCATAGTGTACAACATCAAAATTAATTTATGAAAGTGGGATGACATCATCAAGTGCCATATCATCAAGGTACACCACATCATCCTTGCATATGTAATCAAAGTTGGTTTTGATATCTTAGTTGTCAAAAGGAATGGGTTGAGGTTCAAAATCAAGATCTCTAGGTCCCAATGTCTTAATTGGGCTTCCCTAAACTCCTTAGTGTAGGTTCTCTTCAAATATATAAGTGCCTTCACTAATTTATAAAGGGGGTTGACCCCCTTTATGTCTTCCATCCACCTCCTCTCAAAAACACAACATGCAATGTCATCATGCAACTTTATTTCTTACCTATGTGCATCTTTCTCCACCAGGAGGTCATATTCTATGGAATATTCTCTTTTTAAGAAAAAACTTTTAAAATATGGTAGGAAGTAGATTAATTTTTTAGAGCTAAAACATAGGTACCTAGAGCTAAAATGAAGAAAAAAGCTAAACTAAGATCCCCCTAAAATTTTATAAAAACACTAATAGTTTGTTTGTATCTATCATGATTTGCTATATATAATCTTTTTGTTAAATATAACTAGTCAAGACATCCCCTCATGCCAATGCAACAAAAAATTATCAAATCATTTTAGTAACTTTGTCAAATAGCTCAAATATATTTACCATGCACAAAATTCTTCCCATGACTACATTGGCATCTAGGGCCTATCAAAAATTATTTAGCCTCTTATTTTCTACTTTTATGGTATCCATGCAAACTATCCTCTCATTTGTGTTGTTACTAGACAAAAAAATATAAGAAGAGAAAAGGAAATAATTTTTTTGAAAAATATATAAAAGTCAAATGAGGTTTTTAAAAACCTCAAAAAATTCATTCCTAAAGCTATGGAATCCATTTGGTTAGAAATCAAAAAATTAAAAAGAAAAAATTGAGCTCTAAGAGAGAAATGAGGAACTGTTGAACATTTTGAGTCCCTAAGCTAAAATTTTGTCATTGTTGTCAAAAGGTCATTTGATGTCAAAAGGATCTATGATGACATGCACTATGTTTTGTGAAAACTGCAAGGAAAGTCTTTTTGTGAAAACCAAGGCAAGCAAAATAAAAGGTTTTATGTAAAACCATGGATGGCAGATTTGAAATAGTTTTTCTTAAAACCCAAGCTAGATTTTCGTTTCATCGATAAATGTGCCCCGATGATGGAGATATTTAATTTTAAATATTTAGTTTAAATTTAAAATTATTTAAAATTAAAATTTTAAAATTAAAATAAAATTATATTGTCTTGTTTGTGTTTTGTTATGTTTTTCTTGTGTTTTTCTATGTGGTTTGTGTTGTGGTTTCTTTTATCTTATTATGCGTGTTTGGTTGTGCTTTTGTTTTTGACACACTCAAGGAGCATGTTTTTCTTTTATTTTATTATTTTTGTTGTTATTTACTTATTTTTAAAGTGGTTTTGTGTGTTTGTTTGCTCCTTGAGTATGTCAAAGGTGGTAGGCCAGGTCCGCGTCCTGGGTGTTTTTTGCGGAATGGATACCCCTGCCTCCTTGGGTCTTACCCGAAAGTGGCATCCCTTTTGGGATTTTTTCCACAAATAAAAAAAAAAATTAATCCGTCAACGTCGTCGAATATGAGGGAGAAGACTATAAAAGGATGACTAAGGTTTATTATTTCTCATCCTTGCTCTTGTGGTTAATGCGACTATTGAAAAGCAAAAAGAGCTTGTGTAAAAAATGTTTAAAGGCAGAAGCATCAAAAAAATTGAGGTGTGGTCAGATTCTAAGAAATCGTGGGTAGTGTGGCTTGTTGGCAACTCAACAGCACAAAGGTGTTGGGAGGCAAGTGGTTGAGTGTTCAAATTGTGTGCACTTCATTTTGCTTGAGAAATGAGGAATCTGTATTGCATTAGTTGTTGCATGGAGGATAAAGGAGAGTGAGGTGTCATTGGTCTTGTGTGGAGTGCTAGCTCACATGGTGCGCAAGTGTCCGTTAGGACGCAGGAACCATAGGACTCGGGTTCAAATCTTGCAAACTCCCTTTTGTTGTGTAAAAGGGAATAGTGCACTGGTTGTGGTTTTTCATGCGCATACTGACAAGATTTATATGTTGTGTTTGATATTCCAAAATTTGTGCCAAGGTATGCATTAAAGTTGTAAAATAAAATTAAAAAAAAAAAAAAAAATTATTGGGTGCTAAAAGTTAGTTTAAAATCTGTGCATAAATTTTATAGTAAAAGAGGTTTTTGGAGAGATAAGTAGGTAGGCATAGATTTTCATTTCTTTAGGGTATAAGTGGTTTGAGGAGTAATAAGGATTATTACTTATTTGGCACATTGTTGAGATGTTATTTGGAGAGTGCTTTTAATTATTGAAACATTCTTGAGAAAAATATTTTGCTTGAGGGATATTGAATATATCTTTGGTGGATGTGATTATTGAGTTGGAGTAAAAATGTGTAAATTGATTTATGCTTTATTTTGTGATTATTATTTTAAGTCCACTAACCCTCATTGATATTGGAAAGGAAAGTTGTGTTGAGTGTGGCAGATTTTGTGGACAAATTATTAGAATTAATAAGGGATGGGCAATATTCTCTATTGATTGTTTATGGTGGTTGATTTTTGAAATATTATTGGAGAGAAAAGGATTGATTGTGGTTTCCTTTTTGAAATTTTTGGTTTAAATGATTCAAGGTTTTCTGGTTTGAGTGTTGTGATTAAACCTTGTTTTATAAGCATTGTTGTTGAAGCCTATTGGTTGAGCAAAGAACTTGAACTTGAGTTAGAAAAGAACATGATTATCATTGTTATGTGAGATTTGTGGTTGAGCATTGTTGGAAACTATTTGATTTGATTGATTCATGCTTGGACTAGGGTTTGTGAGAAAGAGTTGTTCCTAGAGGTGATTGGTTGAGTAGTGTTGTTTGAGCCTAGTCAAGTGAATGTGTGAAGTGGTTGTTCAAGTTCCATAAAATAAACTATTCTATATTCTGATTTGAGTTGAGATTGAGTTGAGAAATAAATTGAGTTTGTGATTAAAACATACTGAGTCTCTAACAATTCTCTTTATGCTTCTATAAGAAAGAGCTGAGTTGATTTGAGTTAAGATTGAGTTGAGAAAGAAATTGAGTTTGTGAATAGAACATATTGAGTCTCTAACAATTCTCTTTATGCTTCTATAAGATTGAGCTGAGTTGAGATTGATTTGAGTTGAGTTGAGGTTTATTTGAGTTGAGATTGGGATTTGAGTATAGAACATATTGAGTCTCTAACAATTCTCTTTATGCTTCTATGAGATTGAATTGAGATATTGATTGAGCATTGAGTTTAGAACATATTGAGTCTCTAACAATTCTCTTTATGATTCTATGAGATTGGACAAGTTATGTGTGAGCTTGTTAATATGTTTTGAGGTAAGTCTTTGAGAAGGCTTATGGACTGATTTTGAGTAAGCTTTTGTGAAAGTCTGCTATGCAGATTTGAGCAATTCCTAGAGAGGAATTATTGAGCAGATTTGAGCAGGTTCTGAGTTAACCTATTGAGCATATTTGAGCAGGTTCTGAGTGAGCATATTGAACATATTTGAGCAGGATCTGAGTGAACCTATTGAGCATATTTGAGTAGGTTCTAGGTGAGCCTATTGAGCATATTTGAGCAGGTTCTAAGTGAGCCTATTGAGCATATTTGAGCAGGTTCTAAGTGAACCTATTGAGAATATTTGAGGAGGTTCTAAGTGAACCTATTGATAGAGCTTTGGAGGTGATAGTATACAGAGTAAAAAGTCTTAGTGGATAGATATCCAACAACCAAGACAATTGAAGACAAATCTGAGTGAGGAGTCTTCAAGTGGAGAGAGATCCACAAGTCAGAGTAGCAAAGAGACAGTTTCTTCTAGAATATCACTAGCCATAGCAGAATGGGAAAGAGTTATCCTGTGGAAGAGATCCACGAACTTGAGATTAGGGGATCAGCATCTCCTTTGGACAAAGGTCCATAAACATTGTAATTGGGAAGGATTCCCATGAGATTATTTGAGAAATATTTAGAAGAAATATTTTCTCTATGGAGGTAGCCCACATTGGGTGAACCACATTAAAATTGGTGTATCTATTGTGTGTGATGATTTGTGCATTGCTTTGGTTATTGTTATTGATATTGCCATTGATTATATTGATTAATACTAGTTGGGAAAGAAAAGTAAAAAGTGGTCTTATACTATTCACCCCCCCTGTTAGTATAAGCTTGTGTTCTTCAGGAACCTCTCAATAAATATTTATCCTAAAAAAATATACTGAATCTAGTGAGATCCTTGTGATCCAAGGCCACCTAGGGTTTTTTCAAAAACCCTTTTTCATAAACTATCGATAACTCAAAAAATTCATTCTAGATACACCAAGCATGATTTTCATTGGGAGACACCCTAAAAGTTGGTTTCTCAAAGATAAGCAATGTGTAATGGATATTCACACTCACTCTAATACCATGCTATATTTTACATTAATTTCTAGAAATGAATAAAATCAACACATTACCTAGAAATTTTGAAAGTATCATATGCAAAAAGTAATACACATAATATAAGAGGAGTCCATAAACACCAAATAGTCTCACTAAAAAAAATTCCAACCAATAAGAAAATAGTTGGTATGAGGGGATATATGCCCAATTACAAGTTACCTTTAAGCTAAGGTCAAGAAACCAACCTTTAGGTTGAATAAGAATACTACGTAAATTCACCTATGTGAAAGGGCCCAAAGGACTTAAATTTACAATACAATATAAATTTTGTCATGTCTTCAAGAGAAGATTAACCACCACATATTTCAATAATACCTAAGTGTATAATATTTGACTCAAGTTAACATGTTAAAATAGTAACATTTGTAATCTCTCTTTAAATTTATATTTCTTAACTAAGCCTAAAACTAATTCATAATTAAGTGAAACAAGCTCCTCCTCTAGAATTTTTTCTTTCATTATATCACCTTCTACAAGATATGTGCTCAGGATGACATCTCTCCAAGCATCAGTGTATCCATCATGTATATAGTTTTAACTAATTGGATCAAATATGGAGGGGATATCCAATACAATAATAATAATTTAAAAAGTTTGTAACTTAAATTTTCTAGTCTAAGTGGTTGGTGCTTCTTACAAAATTTAGATCCCTTACTCCTATAATAGATATAAAACTGGATATATGATCATTATAAACATCTATAAATTTAAAATTAATAGATTAAAAATATCTAAATCACTTACTTAATTTAACACAAAAATACATTAATATTGAAGATTTATATAACATGCCTTTTCATTAAATAAAATACTATTTTAAATTATATTATCCACTAAAATGCTTGAAACATCATTGCATAGTTGATTTAATATCTTTAAAAATTCTAAACTTTGGATTTATTTGATATATTCTAAGAGTGACCTTGAAAATAGCACCAACACCATCATGTTCTCCTTCTCCATATCCACTCTTAAAAAAACTCCATAATTATCTCGTGTCAGTTTTTCATGTAGCCACAACCAAGGGAAAGATTGTATAGACTTAAATTGTCTTGCACATCCATTACACCATACTCAATGCTACTTGCAATTTATGTCTCTTATTTATTAATATTATTGAATAAATGCAACTTTATTAAAGGGGTGATCACTTATATAAAAGTGTATATATTTCTCGATTATGCAATTCTCATTTGTGTTAGACTTATCCACATAAATTGGTACTTCTACATGCCTAAAACTAAATTCACCATGATCAAGACTTGATTAGAGTCGCATTATTAATTTTAAATATCTTTTTGGTGTATAAATGTGTAGTTTTTTGCAATGTTAACACTGGATAAAGTTCTTCTAGGTAGGAAGATCATCTTGGACAATAAATGATCATTGGATTTCTAATTAAAACTATGTATAGTTTGATTAAAGGATAAATCAATTTATAAATTTAATCTATAAATTTATTAATATTCTCATCAAGCTCTACAAACTTTATTTTATTTGACTTGCTTCCTTGATTAATTTTGTAAGTTATATAATTAAACCTATAATAAAAATACACTTGTAAGTAAATAAATCCAATAAAATTATCATTCAAATATTTGTAAAACATGTTTATATCATATAAGTAATGTTACACATAAATATAAGAAATTAGAGTTGAACCAAGTACATTTTTCATTTAACTTACAAAGTCTCTAAAGAGTCAATAATATTTGATGGAGACTTGAAATATTTCCATATGAGAATAAATTATTATTTATGCAATCCTTTCAGTGATCCAACATCCAATCCTTCCTTTCAAAAATTAATTTTTTGATGAACATGCTTGGTCATGTAGGAGGGGAGGTAACATGGGTTTTCTCTTTTGTCTAAAGTTTCTAAAACATTCAAGTTGGAATTTGAATTTTGCATGGTATCTACAAAAAATATCATCCTTAGTTTCTTTTTTCAACAAAATCAAGCTTTAATATTTCAAATCATGTTTTTCCAATGTTTATATCAAGATGTTCTTTGCAAAAGCTTGCAAAGAGCTCTATTATTGTTACATCAATAAAATTATCTCTCTCTCTCTTTCTCTCTCTCTCTCTCTCTCTCTCTCTCTATATATATATATATATATATATATATATATATATATCAAGATATTCTTTGCAAAAGCTTGCAAAGACCTCTATTATTGTTACATCAATAAAATTATCTCTCTCTCTCTCTCTCTTGGTTATACCATGGTGTGACCAAGAGATCAATATATTACTTAATTCATGTTAACCATGGTAGGAGTTTTCTCCTTCCAAAATATAGTGATTATGTTCCATGTAGCTTGATCTAGTCAATCATTATGTGAAGCCATGTGACTTAAAGGTCAATTGGATTTAAAATATTTATCTCTAATATTAATAGTCTATATTAGCAAAGCTATCTAGGTTATACTATGATCTTTTTTGTGAGTCTTTCCTTCTAATCTTGTCATAGATATTAGATACAATTTTATTCATTTATTTTACATTGAATTTTGTTTTTCTCTAAATAAATTCCCAATAAAAACAAAGTCTCATTCAAAGGGTAAGTTAAAACCTTAGCCAAATGTTGAGCTTCACTAACAATAATTTTTTGTCTAAAAAATAATTCTTCTATTTTTTTACAATACTAGTATATTATCCTCATGGGAAATTTAGTATTTTTGTGTTGCATAGAGCTAAAATATCAAGAAGTAGGTGTTGCACATTGGGAAAGAACTATAAAATATTAATGGGTTAGTTTATTGGTATCAAATTGAGCATGCAATGATTTTGGAACATGTGTACTACAAATAGTTTCTCCTCCATATTTATCAGAAGAAGGAACCTAATATTTAGATTGATACTTAACTTGATCATGCAAATGTTCATCTCTTTCAACATTGATGACTCGTCTTTCTTGAACTCTTGGTTTATTTTATTCTTCAACCCTTCTCTTGTTTTTTTCCATCTATTTTTTTATGATAATATTTGTATCCTCTTATTGATTTTCTATCCATGGTAAACATACCTGAATAATATTTTTAGTATATACACTTAGTAAAATTACTAATGGATTGTGTTGAAAAATTCAAAAATATTATATGTAACTACTCAAACAAAATAAATAAATACTAAAAATAAGGATGCAATTATTAGCACTTTTGCACTTCATTGTACATGAAATATATCCCAACCATGACATAAAAAACATCTAATTGTGTTATATGGTAATACAAAAACCAATAAAATTTAACATGGGTACACAAGCCTAACAAAAGTATAATTCTAAAAATTCTGGCTTCATGGACATATATCAAGCTTGAATACAATATCATATCCCCCCTTATGTTTGATGGATAGCATGAATAGAGACATTATTGAACATTACCCTATAAATGATAACTTTTACAAGTTAAAATGATAATGAAACGTAAGGTACGTCATATCCAACATGACATTCATTTAATTTTGAAAGGAATATATATGAACTTCCAATGTCCCTTCACTATATGCTCTCATATGTAATGTGTATGAATGTTAATGTTATTAGTCTAGCATTACTTAAAATTACAAATTATTTCCATAACATTTTGGTTATCATAGTACAAATAATAATTGCATATTATAAAAGAGGGAATCTAGTTGATAAAAACAATATTTCATCCACTTAATATGTTTATTCACTATTATGACAATGCTATATTTTGCTTGTGTTATAGAAAATAAAAATAAAGGTTTTCTTCTATGTCTTAATCATAATATCTAATGAACTATCATTAATAAAATATCAATAAAATAGAGTAGCAATAGTATAATGGAAAGTCATATCGAAGGTTTTTTGGACTTAGCAAAGAATCATCTTGAGTCTTGAAAACCTTATTTGTGACTCATATGAGGGCCTAATATATTTGGACATAATATCAAGACATTCCAATAATAATATCTAGAGCAATATAATTTAAATAATTAATATTCTCAATAAAATACCTTTAGAGACTAACATCAACCAATGATGAGGAACACTTAGCCTCAAAGTTCACTTTGTATTGAAAAGAAGTATAAGTACACATGTAATTATCCATTTCATAATGTTGTATAGCATTCAAAGCATAATATGGTTGAAAAAAAAAGTGATTATAGGTTATTTAGTAATGTATGTGAAAAAAGGAGTTTAGCGATTGAGTAATGTATGTGGCCATAGGTAAAGCAATTTCTAGGTTAAAGGATCAATGCCAAGCTCTCAGTATCTTGTTCTTTTATGATTCATTCGAGGATATCCCTGCATTTTCCATTGATGAGGGTCCCTATGATGCCAAGGGTTGTGGCAAAGATAAGGATGTGGTGGATATTTCTAAGGAGGCGTGTCTTTATGTTCTAAAAAATATTCCTAAGGACGCATCGAAGGATGCACTGAAGGATGAAGCAAAGGTTACCACGTTGGAAATCGTTATTGCTTCTCGGATGCTTACTGACGTTCCTCTCTAAGTGATTATGGGGTTTCACCTATTGCTGGTTCTATTTCATTCCTTCGGTCTAAAGGATTTGGTATAGTTGTGTCATGTGGGCTTTAGGACTATTTATTTTTGTTCCTTTCTGTTCAAGGTTGATTCCTTTTTGTTGTAACAGGCTTAATGCCTCTCTTTTGTGTTCCTTTCTGTTCTCTTCTTGGGTTCCTCTTCTTGTATCGTTGTTGTACAAGGCGTTAGGGCACTTTTCAAATGCCCTCTTTTGATAAATAAAAAAAAATAACTTACCAAAAAAAGAAAAGAAAAAAGGAGTTTAAAATTTTTGAAAAACCCTATTTTTTTCTTTCTAAAAACCTAACCATTTTTGGTATTTTTTTGGGTTGATATCATGGAGTTACCAATTTTCACTGGAAATGATGACATTGATGCTTGAGAATGGTGGATGAAGTTTAGATCTCTATATTCTAGTGAGATTTTTTGGAATTGTAAACTTTTTTATCTTTTAAAAGAGGAAGCTTATGATTGATGGGATATTCGTACTAAGGAAATGCATGCTAAGAAAAGAACTTTGACATATTAGCACCCACACCACCCTAAGAAGAAACAATATTGGAGGTATGACTTGAGGCATCAATATTTTAGATCCACATGGAGTCCAAAAGGCATCAATTATGATATTTTTTGGTAAAAAAAGCATAATATTTAAATATTTCAAAGGGATGTAGCAGCATCAAGGAACAATAGGACCAACCATTCAAAATATCATAGTAGAGCAACAAAAGCATGGGTCCAAAAAAGTAGTTATGAATATTCAAGTGGCACAATGGCAGCTTGTCATCATCAAGAACCATCACTAATCAGGATTTCACTTGGATGGATGGATGAACGGGATTGGAAATTCTCAAGAAAAAGGATGTTGAATATATTTTAAAAGATTGATCCAAAAAATGAATATAAAAATTTAGAATTTTTGTGAAAAAATATGTAGGTATTTAGGTATAGCATCTCAATTGAGATGATAATTAAATATATTTGTAACTCTCAAGTTTTATAGAAGAGAGTTATGATTTATCAAGGACAGGGGACCTGAGTACAACCCCTTTTCTCAGGCCAAAAAAATTGATATATGTGAAAAATGAAATAAAATAGATAAATATCATAATAATGCTAAACATGTAATCTTAAATGTTATTTAAAGTTGTAGATTCATGTTTCAATATAAATAAGTAGAGTTGCTAATACTAATCAACAACACAAAGGATAATAATGAATACTTGGTCGTGATAACACTTTATGTACATAGGATACGTTCACAATAATAAAATTCATAAATAAAAAAGAAATTATGGATCTACCAAAATATACTTAAGGGTATTATTTATCACCATGCAAGAAATTTTTGAGTTTGCAATGGTGGTGGTCTATCATGAATAAATTCTAGTGGTCATTGTATATAGTTTTATTCCAATAAATCCCATATATAAATACACTCTTGATATGTATAGCACTATTCTTTACTGGGGTAAAATTGTACTCATCTCTAAATGCAACCTAAATTCAACTTGATACATTTTTATTTTATTTATTAGGTAGGAAAACATGATATTTTAAAAGTATCCCTAACCTTTTACAATGAGAGACATAATAGAAAAAATAACATTAAGTGGATCAAGAGGATAACAATCCCAAGGGATAGGGGGATGCAACAAAATAACCACAAATAGGAAGAACAATTAAAATACCTTCAACAAAAAGCAAGAGGGAGCACCTTATCAACCAGGGATAAATGGAGACTAGAATTCAAAACCAAAACACACTAAGTCAAAAATGCAGGTAAATCCTTCATCCATATTTGAAGAACATTATGATTGACTCCCTGGTTGGCCAATAGGTCATCTTCCTTATTTTCTTCTCTAAAGGTGTGATTGAACTCAACATCTTCCTAATTCTCAGTGCAACGATAAATATCTTCTATTAAATCTAAAATGGACTAGTGGAGGGAATGTTTCTCTTTAGAAATATTAATGATGAAAAGAGAGTCACCCTCGATCACCATATTTTTTGCATTCATCTTTTCCAAGAGCATGACCCCTTGATAAACCACTCGAGATTCGATAAAAAAAATAGTACTGAACACCTAATAATTCATAAATGGCCAAAATAATAACCCCTTTGTCATCCTTGATCATTTCTCTAGTCCCTACGGTACCCGATTTACCCTTAGCCACTCCATCAAAATTTAGTTTTAACCAATCTTGAGGTAGAGGTTTCCATTTGACAAGATCTCTAAGATTGGGGGTGGGTAGACTACAAATACCTTCTATATTTAGGATACCCAGTTGGATTACAATATTACCTTCACTATGAGACCATTTTTCATCTTTCATAGAGATTATGGAAACAATCTATTTTAGGGAATTGTAAATTTTAGCTTCCACATGTAGTGGATCCTTTTTAACATTCCTAAAGGCTCTGTTGTTTCTTTCATTCCAAATAACCCAAATAAAATATGACAAATAGAAATACTAGGAAATTTTAAGCAAAAGATTCTAGAAATAGGTAACCCACTACAAACATAGGCCTAGAATGTTATTAGGCATGACCCAGGTAAAATTTAATTTGATGAGAAGAATGTGGATAACTCCTAAGAAGAAGGGACACTAAAAAAAAAAATGATTATAATTCTCTTGAGCAGCTTCACACAGATAACACCTATACAAAATAGGCAAGCCTCTTTTGTGAGGGTTTTCAATAGTAAGGATTTTGTTCTAGGTGTTTAGCCAATAGAAGAAATTAAATTTAGGTATGAGGTGTTTGATCCATATCTTACTGGCTAGAAACCAATCCTCTTTCTCATCAAACTAAAAAAAGTAAATAGATTTAACCATGAAAATGCCCTTATTATCACCCAGGTGTTGTAGGTGAGTTGGAGAGGAGATGGCAATCCTCTAAGGGAGGTCTCAGGTTCGAATCTCCACCCCACCAAAAATCTAAATTGGGTACAATTGGAACAAAATCTGCCTTCGGTTAATAGTGTTGCGCCTTAGACTTTGCCAACATTGAATAGACAGATATTGCTTGAGATCATCTGTCTAGTCTCCAGAGAAGGTTGGTTCCTTTGAATTTTTTTAGAGAAAATGGGAAACAAGAGATAAGGGAAATATAGCCTAAGCTAGAACTTTTATATGGTGCAGGTTAGACAACATCAAAGACAAATTTACTTACTTCTATCCAAAGCATTTAAAAACACATTCCAATGCAAAAATTATATAATTCTAGATATGATTTTTGATATTTCGTTTAGCATGCATATATATTAGATTATTATTCTAGCAATATGATTTATGTATTGCGAAATTTCAGATACAAGAACAGACTCAATTTATAATTCAATATTGTGAGCAGAAATAAAGAACATTAATACATACACTTGCACGATATGAACCAGAAGCCAATGGGAGATGTGATTTTATTACTTGTATTCGAAGTACGTACACACAATATTGTAAACATCCAAGAGCCGACCCTTTTTTTGGAGTCGCTCACCCCTATATATACCCTAAAAGAGTATATTTTCCTAAGTACATCTTACTTATTTTACAAGCAATCATCTACAGTTTCTAACAATACACAATGGATTTCCCATAGATTGGATAGATTGGCAATCATCCAGTGGACCTGCCAGGTTATAATCAACAGACCATTCTTTAGAAATTGGCACCTGATGTCAGTACTCATCTCCAGTTGCCAAAAATATACTTTATTCCTTTATAGCTGGCGTGTCGTGAAATCATGACATTCTTTCCTTGCTTTGCTTTTCTGCTGCCTCCAACCGCAAAAATGAGACATGTCATGAAATCGTGACCTTCTTTCCTTGCTTGGATATTCTGTCACTTCCAGACACGAAAATGGGACATGTCATGAAATCACGACATTCGTCTCTTCCTTTGCTTTTCTACCGCCTCTAGCCACGAAAATGAGACATGTCGTGAAATCATGACCTTCTTTCCTTGCTTTGGTCTTCTGCCACTTCCAACCGTGAAAATGAGACATGTCATGAAATCATGACCTTCTTTCCTTGCTTTGGTCTTCTGCTATTTCCAGCTGCAAAAATGAGACATGTCACGAAATCACGACATTCTTTCCTTGCTTGGATCTTCTACCGCTTCCAACTGCAAAAATGGGACATGTTGCGAAATCACGACATTCGTCTCTTCCTTTGCTCCTTTGCTGCCTCCCACCGCGAAAATGAGACATGTCATGAAATCATGACTTTCTTTCCTTGCTTTGCTCTTCTTCCGCTTCCAGCCATGAAAATGAGACATATCACGAAATTGCGACATTCTTTCTTGCTTTGCTCTTTTGCCGCTTCTAGCCGCAAAAATGAGACATGTCACGATATCGTGACACTTTTTCCTTTTGGGTCTTTCTCTTTGCTTTGGACCATGAAAAAGCAACATGTTGCGATATCATGACACTTTTCCCTCTTGGCTCTTTCTCTTGCTCTTTAGCCACAAAAATGCAACATGTCGCGATGTCGCGATACTTTTTTCCCTTTGCTCTTTCTCCTCACTATGAACCACGAAACTGAGACATGTCGTGATATCACGACACTTTTTCTCTTTTGGCCGGACAAAGCAACATGTCGTGATATCGCGACACTTTTTCTCTTTTGGCCGCGACAAAGCAACATGTCATGATATCGCGACACTTTTTCTCTTTTGGCCGCGACAAAGCAACATGTCGCGATATCGCAACACTTTTTCTCTTTTGGCCGCGACAAAGCAACATGTCGTGATATCACGACACTTTTTCTCTTTTGGCCGTGACAAAGAAACATGTCGCGATATCATGACACTTTTGCCACCTTGTGCCTTTTCTTCTCTTTTGTCGCAAAAATACAACATGTCGCGATATCGCAACACTTTTGCCTCTTGCTCCCTTTTGCTGCTCTTAGTCGCGAAAATGAAACATGTCGTGATACTGCGACACTTTTGCCTCTTGCTCCTTTTTGTTGCTCTTAGCCGTGAAAATGAAACATGTCGCGATATCGTGACACTTTTCCCTCTTGCTCCCTTTTGCTGCTCTTAGCCACAAAAATACAACATGTCGCGATATCGCGACACTTTTTCCCTTTTGGCCGCGACAAAGCAACATGTCGCGATATCACGACACTTTTTCCCTTTTGCTTTGAACCACAAAAATGCAACGTGTCGCGATATCGCGACACTTTTCCTCCTTGCGGTGTTTTGCATTTTCTTTGATATTTAGCATATGGGCCACTTCGGTCCTCTTGGAAAATATGCAAAAAGGAGCATCAGATGTTTTTCTATAGTTAGTCACTTTTTGACTAACAAGTACCCAAAATCCAATTGATAATGTTGGTGCGGGTAGGGTCGGGTGCGACTCCCGGGTGACTTTGACAGTGTAGAACCCCCTGTTCATGGTCTCTCAGACCAAGGCGGCCCCACAAGGGGTTTTTCACTTAAAAAAAAATGCCCTTATTATCCACTTTCTAAATAGGGGAATCAACTAACGGGTTAGGATTTAGGAGATGAATTATGAGAATTTTGGATAAAGAACTTATAGGACAAATTTTCTTGGGGTAGGGGTTAAAAAGAGATAGAGTCTTCCAATACATTTTTCCATCCCTTACCTCAAGAAAGTTGAAAACTCTAGATCCATAGGATTGCATAGTAAAGGGCTCTAAGGAGTTTAGAAGTTACTCTCTAATCAAAGACTCATTACAAATCCAACTATCTTCACAAAATTTCTAAGGCCTGATAACCCTTGCTCTTACTAGAACAAACCTGCTTCTAATCCGCTAGGGGAATTTTATGTTTTTCTTCCATCCTTGCCTAAGAAAAACCTTTTGAATACTATCAATATTTTGGTAGATTTTCTATGACATCTTAAACAACGACAAAAATAATACCAAAGATACTTTAGAGGGTGGATTTAACGAGTTGTACCTTACCAACTTGGCTAATGAGGGCACCTTTCCAACGTGCCAAATTTCTCCTAACCCTCTACACCATAGGAAGCTAAGAATAATCTTGTAACCTACCAATGAAAAGTGGTAAACCTAGATAAATGGAAGGGAGATAACCAATGGAACATTCAAATATTTTTGTGATTTTTACCTATGTTTGAAGGAGGGTATTAAAAACAAACACCTTGCTCTTGTTGAAATTTATATTCTATCCAGAGGTAGCCTCATAAGAAGGTAGAATATAAATAATATTGAAGTAATAAGAGTATCATCCACAAATTGTTGTTGGGTTATGGGTTTGTAGGAGAAGATGGGCTTTATACCTAAAATTAACCCCTTAGATCAAGTTGCCTGAATAAATTTACCCAAGGCTTCAACCATAGTAAGAAATAGATAAGAATACAAGGGGTTCCCTTGTCTTAGGTCTTAGAGACTTCTAAAATAACCTATTGGAAAACCATTAATTAGGATAGAATTCACAACTGAGCACAAAAATCCTTTGATGAGATCTATCCAAGTAGGGTGAAAGCTGAATTTACCCATAAATTTACACAAAAAATCCCAAGATACTCTATCATATGCCTTATTCAAGTCTAATTTCAACAAAAATCTATCTCTACCACTTTTATCTATGGAGTGAAGAACTTCATGAATAGTAATCATGTCATCCAATATTTTTCTTCCTTTAACAAAAGCACCTTGGTAGGGATCAATAATTTGAGAATGACATTCATTCTATTGGCTATGACTTTAGACAATATTTAATAGAGTATTACACATACTTATGGTCCTAAAATTATTGAAGGGAATAGATTTTTTTAATTTAGGAATCAAAACCAGAAAGGTGGAATTGATGTCACTGGGAATATGAAGGGTATTTTGAATTTGAACTATAGCATTATATGTATCCTTCCCCACAATTCCCCAAAATTTTTGATAAAAAACTACAAGAAAACCATCAAATTTAGGGGTCTTCTCACCGGTAATGGAAAACATTGCCTCTTTGATTTCAAACTCTTTGCATAGAGCAATAATATTAGAGTTCATTTGTTCAAAAATTAGAGAAGGAATAAAAATCAAAAAAGAACTGGAGACCTGCTCATCTATAGGTGTTGCCACTCCTAATGTATTTTAAAAAAATTGTACAACATCCTCATGAATTTCTAAAATATTTCCAATTTTAGTACCATCCTCCTTAACAATTTTAGTAAGCTTATTGAAAATTTTGTGTCTTAATATCATGGCATAAAAAACCTGGTATTTCTATCTCCATATTTCAACCAAAAATCCTTAGGCTTCTGTCTGCAATGGGATTCCTCATAGGCCAAAACATTATGAAAATATGCTAACAAAATCCTTTCAAGATCTCTGTCAGCCTTTGATGGGGGAAGGATTCTGCAACAACTTCAATGGTTGAAAGTTGTAGTTTTAGGGATTTATTCTTTTGGAAAATGTTACCAAAGATATTTTTATTCTAATATTTTAAATTGCTCTTTACAAATTTTAACGTATTAGCAACTTGAGATATCAAAGGACCTAGAAAATCATTCTTTCATCAATTAGCAATATGTGCCTCAAGGGTTTCATTTTCTAGCCACATAACCTAAAAATGGAAGGCAAACTTAAAAATTATATTCCCAAATGAAACATCCAATACCAAAGGATTGTGATCTGATCCTATTCTTGGAAGAGAAGAGAGAATATAGTTGCCAAAATAATGAATCCTTTCTTTAGAAAAAAAAAACTTATCTATCTTTGATTGGATAATATGTTCCCCTAACGTTTGGTTGTCCAAGTGAATTTACTTCCTTTTAGCTCAAATTCCATCAACTCATTAGTATTGATAAAAAAAATTAAGTCCCCCATACCATTAGAGGGGGATTTGCCTCCTAATTTTTTCTAGGGAAAGAGGGGAGAATTTTAATCCTTCGCTAATATCCAATCAAGGTCAAGAAAATTATTTCTATTTACTCTCAATTCCTTCCATTGTCTTCCTCTTCCTGCAACTGAGTTTGGAGCATACACTATGGTTAAAACCTAGGATATTTTAGAAACTCATATAACGATCCTAAATGGTCCACTATTTTTTTTTATATATACATATAAAACTCATTGTCCACCCATTGATAAGTCACAACTATAATAATGAATAAAGACATAGTTATCCCATTAGAGGAGGTAGTCCGATTTGCAATAGATTGAACATATAGAAGCACCCACTTCTATAGTTTGTTTAAAGCCAAATGCGAGTAGGAACACCCATTCCCACCTTACCATCTCACCATCCCATACTGGTAGATGAAAAATATCATAAAAAGGCTTTAATTTCCCCTTAAGTTATTGTTTTATAACAAGGGACATCTTATGGTTTTATCAACCAGATAGGATAGGGATCCTCACCCAAGGATTACCCTTCCCAATTCTCCATACTACCAATGAGGTTAGTATTTTAGGAGAATTATCCATCTATTGCACTTATGGCTACCAACATGTATCATGGGGTCATATATTTTAATCATTATTATAATAATTACCCATCTTTGGGGTGTTGACAAGTTTATTAGTAGTGGTTCTAGTTTGTGAATTTTTATGACCATAGTGAGCCTTCTGTATATGGATTGTTCATGAATTCCCACTATATTCCAAATGTTCAACTCTCAAGCATACTTTCTTATATCTTAAAGGAAGTAAATACATAACAAATAGAGAACATTAAAGCTTTCAATTGGCATTCCTTTCAAAACCTTACATCATCTACACCTAAGGATATATGATACATCAATTACAATGCTTCCATACTATCCAACATTGCTATCTTATGGAAGTACTTTCATAAATAAAACTTCCTTCCTAGTTTACAAAAGAAGAGTAAAAATACATGTAGCTTTACATCATTGGCTTATATTTTCAGCCTTTTTAAATTACATTAATAAAGAATATAATCAAATGCATATCAAGTCTTCAATAGTAGCTTCTTGAATCTTCTCTAGAATCCTTGCATCTTCATGAGGTGAGAGATGAGTGGTAAGGGATCAGGACAACTCGAGTGCAGAAATGCCAATGCATCACAAGCACACCTTGCTTATGCAACTAAGCATTACATAAATGCTAAAAAAATGTCACATATAATGCAACCACCAAGTATGCAAAGGTAAATCATTCTTATCCACATATTCCATGATAAATATCAATCCAAATTTCAATAACATTCATTTGAAATATGTCCAAACATCGAAAGAGTCCCATACCTCTTCTCGAGGATTGGACACCAATCCAACCTCACTAAACAAGAGTATTTCATAACCATTCTCTTAAATGGATTATATCATTTGCAAAAATTAAACATATAACTTAAGATGCATTCATGTTCTAGCAAACATAATAATTTCTCAAACCAAAGGTATCTTGGCACAATTTTAAATATGCTAACTAGAAGACTCTTACTACTCTAAACTCTATAACTTGATTTCTTTATCAATTTATTCCATTTTGTTTTGAATTTAAAAGTCATTACTTACAAAGGAAGAAATTCTACCTATTAGAATAAAAGATACACTATATTATTCAATTCCTACAACTTCATCTGATTACCATACATAACATTTAAATTGACATGGATCAAAATACCCAAACTAATGGATATATATATATATATATACATATGTAAATTATGCTTGCAAAAGAGCGAATTTCCAATAGTATATCTCTTATAAGACATTCACATAAAAGCATAACTTTTACTTTCATTTGGATATCCCAGACAACAGATCAACAAATGTCATAGGTAATACTCTTTATAAATCAGCAAACATCCTAGGCTATACTCCCTACAAAGAAACCATTCCACATCTTAAAGAACGAGTAAAGTACCACTACTTATTTCAAAAGGAAGTATACGATTCACCTTAATCTCTTCCTGTTTGTTTGGTATATAACTCAATAACAACAAATCCCTCTATAGATACATATATTCAAACCTGACATTTTGTAACCTAAATCCTTGGCATTAGACTTGGATCTAATCATTTATTTGGATATCTCACTACCCATAATAACCAGGAGCCTTCCAATCATATGTCTATACTAATGACAGTCATACAACATCTAAGCATCGCTTAGTGGCTGACTAGGCTCAAGTTGGTGATTGGGTTATAATCGATGTCCTTAGGGATGACTATAGGAGATGGGGTTATGCATCAGAGCCCAGCAACCTGTGTGCTTTATCTAGATAGACAACATATTTTTCCAAATACCAGGAAACTTCATAATAGAGGATGGAGTCACCATTTTAGGAACACCACATACAGTCAATAAGCTTGTTGAAAGCAATGGGAAGGAGGTGCTAAGGTGGAGCATGCCTACCACAAGGTAGCTCGAATGTTCATTCTCATCAGATATATTTTATTTCCTATTAAACCACATGAGTCATAGAGTAACTAACAAAGCGACTTTACTATGAGAGAGAGTGTTTCCAAAAATTTTGTATTCAATCCTTTGGTGGGTGGCATCATCACAACTAAATAGAAAGGAAAAGAGCAACACGCAGAGTCCCATTATTGAGCCTTTCCAGTGTTTCAACAATAATCGATCTCTCACTTATTACATAGTCCCCAAAAGGCTACTAACGTAATATGATATTCTCCAGACCAGAACCTCATTCTATGATATCGATCTGCTAGAAGGCATCTCCCAAGAATTCCCACCTAGTGAACATCGACAACATCGAATAGGTTTCTCCAAAACTCTATCTAAGATAAGAACTCACTGTCATGACATTGTGACAATTTATTGATTGATAAGGTTCAACCTAGATTGCTTACACGACACAGGTGGTATTTGGAGGGTGATATGGAGATATGTTGCCATGATGA
Organism: Wollemia nobilis; assembly: GCA_028583015.1. Classification (NCBI taxonomy): domain Eukaryota; kingdom Viridiplantae; phylum Streptophyta; class Pinopsida; order Araucariales; family Araucariaceae; genus Wollemia; species Wollemia nobilis. The sequence continues at coordinate 4,100,607 of JAQPPZ010000594.1, read as the reverse complement.
TTGTGTGTGTAGGGTGTATGTGTATGTCACAAACAAATAGCAAGGGATGGCACTAAATTTACCTTAAATTGGAGTAGATGATAGTCTAGCAGCGGATCAAAGTTTGAGAACTCCCAAGACAATTAGAGAACTACAGTATAGAACGACTACACTCTTATCTACATTGTTGAGCGGGTAGGTCAGCGCCTTCTTTGAGACGTAGGCATAGATACTGGGTAACAACTCGATGGTTTTAGTCGAAGCCACAGTGGAGTCCTTATACTATCGAAGGTTGCCTACCACTAACAACATTTCCCTACGATTATAACAAGGTTTCCTTCGGCTCCCTATGGGACAATAGGTCATGATGGCTTATGGGCTATCATAATGACAAGTGTGTTTTTCTCATATAATATTTCATTATGTCAATCATAATCTTATGTTACTACCACCGACTCATTGGTAGACTACTAAAAGCACAAGAGATTATATTAATTTACCAAGAATCTCTATCATACCATGGATAAAGTAGAATACAACGATGTCAACATTCAAGAAAAGACATTTAGATAGATACAAAAAGGTATTTCACCTAAATCACCATAAGGCATTCATTGTTTAATTAAGAAAGCAAAATACATAGTAAGATAAAGAAACTCCCACACCTAGGATAGCCACATGCTCAAAGTTTGAAGGACCTTCCTCTCTTCTCGTTCTAGACTCTTCTTAAGCAAGCATAGCATACATAACATGTCCTTAAATTTCAACCCTCATCTCAATTTATAGGCCCATTTCCTTTAGGTAGGAAGGATGCTTCCTATTATTTTATTATTTTCCAGCTTTTCATTCACATGCAAGTCTCTTACAACATGTATATATTATTTTATTGCACTTGAGATTTCCTAGGGATATGGTATGTGCAGGTTTCTTGTCCATTGTTCCTTACCCAAGAGTACTAACACTATTAATATTTTGGGTAGTAACTATTTGAAACTATTAGAGATAAGGGAAGAATCTCATCTCCCAGAACACTCATCCCAAAAACTGCCATGTGTAAGGAAAATGCAATATTTAATTTATAGAGTGGTCTTTTCATAGTTTGACCCAATAAAATTTTGACAAGCTCATAAAAGACAATCCACCTGATTTATTTTCAAAATAAGGTTAATAAAATAAAATAATGGAGCTCAAAACAAATAATCTCTACTCTAGAGAATACTTTAAATTATATGCATAAAACATATATTCCAAAATATTGAAATATCAATCACCAATAAATATGCATTTCTAAGGTGGGATTCCTTTGAGAAAATTTAATTATGCAACCTTTTTAAATTCATATTAATGGCATGCAAGCATTCCATGAATGTGCTCAACACCTCCCATCACTATTTTTCCTTTGATTGAGCGGGACTTTTCAGAGTTACACTCAAGTGCACCACTCTCAGGGAGGTAACTAGTGATGGTTGAGATGAGAGCCTTACCTGTTGAGTTGTCTATGTCATCATTTCCCTTCTCATCTCTCGTGGTCAATATCTTCCACTTAAGAGAATACCTATTCCTACACATCATTCAATGCACGCAACATCATTTTCTCTTGATAAAAATCATCATAATGCAAACATAACAGACATTAAATTCAGCTGTCCAAATACAAATAGCATATTAATAAGGTTCTTCCAAGGTGGGTCGTGACATACTCCCCCCCTTAGAATAAACACAATCCTCTATGTTTCCTACAATATTACATATCAATCAATAAAAACATAAGGTTTGCTTAGTTCCCACTTTCCCAAGTGGTAAATGTATCAACCTGTATTATTACATAGCATTATCAAATAAGTAGGGAAAATATCTTTTCATATCTTCCACTTTTTCCCAAGTGGAATTCTTCTCAGAATACTAGTCCCACTGGACCTTGCATTGATCAATGTTTCTTTTCCTCATCGTCTTGGAATGAAATTCCAAGATCTTCATCGGCTTCACTTCAAAGGTTGTCGGATCTGCCATCTACAAGTTAGAAACATCTAACACATGGTCAGGATCAACAATATATTTCCTAAGAAGGGATACATGAAAAGTGTTGTGGATATTTGATAGGCTAGGTGGTAAGTCAAGCCGATAGGCTATAGGACTTATTTTTGCCATAATCTCAAATGGTCCTACAAATCTAGGATCCAATTTGGTTGATTTAATTGCACTTTTCTTTGGTTTCACTCTTAGAAACACCCTATCACCCATAGAGAATTCTCTAGGAGTTCTTTTTAGATCTGCATAACTCTTTTGTCTATCTGAGGCTTCCTTGAGCCTTTTTCGGATCAGTGCTAGCTGCTCCTCCATAATTCTAACCATTTTTGGTCCAATGACAACCCTATCCTCGGGATTGTCCCATGATAAGGGTGTTCTACATCGTCTACCATACAAGGCTTCGAAAGGGGCCATCTTCAAAGAAGAATGATAGCTATTATTATAAGCAAACTCAACCAGATACAAATAGTCTTCCCAATGAGACTTCTGGTCCATGCAATACATGCGTAGCATATCTTCTAGAACTTGGTTTACCCTTTTGGTCTATCCATCCATTTTTGGATGATACGCAGAACTAATATTCAAAGTTGTGCCCATTGCACGATGGAGAGCCTACCAGAACTCAGAAGTAAACCTAGAGTCTTTGTCTGAGATTATCATCTCGAGAAATCCATACAACCTAAATATTTCCTTGGCATATCTATTGGCAACAACTACAACATCATATGTAGTACTCCCTGCTATGAAGTGTGCAACCTTAGTGAGTTTATCTACTACCACAAAGATTGCATCATGCTGATATTTTGTTTTAGGTAATCCAACAATAAAATCCATTGAAACTACCTGCCATTTTTGAGTAGGAACATGATGAGACATTAATTTTCCTATTGGATGCTGATGTTCTACTTTCACCTTCTGAAACTATAGACATCGTGCCACAAAATCAGTGATATCTTTCTTCATCCCAGACCAATAAAAGGTCTTTTTCATATTCTCTCTCATCTTGGCTCCTCCAGGATGAGCGGAGTATGGTGAATTATGAGCTTCTTGCATAATCAATCTCCTTAGATTACCCATTTTAGGAATGACCACATGATCTTTAAAGCATAAAAGTCCATCCTTTATGCTATAATCTGGATTCTCATTCAGGTTTTGGTCTACCTTACTTCCGAATTTCATTACATTTTGGATCCTGACATTGCATTTTCCTGACTCTATCCATTAAGTCCACATGACTACGAGTCAATGTTGCTATGTGTTTCCTCCTACTTAGAGCATCAACAACCTTGTTTTCCTTTCCTTTGATATATTCAATACCAAAGTCATACTCAACTAAGAACTCCATCCATATTCGTTGTCTAGCATTCAACAATGGTTGAGTAAAAATATACCTCAAACTTTGGTGATCGGTTCTCAATTCAAATGGTCTACCCACCAGATAGTGTCGCCAAATTTTCAAGGCATGCACAACCGCAACAAGTTCTAGATCATGAGTAGCATAATTAACTTTGTGCTTTTTGAGTTTCCTAGACTCATATGCTACTACGAAATCATCTTGAGATAGGACTCCTCCAAGTCCTTCTAATGAAGCATCAGTGCAAACTGAAAAACTACCAGATGGATCCAAAATTTTTAGAATAGGAGCTGTGGTGAGATTTTGTTTAAGCAAATTAAATTTTGCTTCACATTTGTCCGTCCACTTAAACTCCTTTCCCTTTCCTTTGTAATTTGGTTATAGGATAAGCAATTTTGGAGTAGTCTTTCACAAATATCCTGTAATAACCTGATAACCCCATGAAGCTTCTAACTTCTGACACATTTGTTGGAGGTGGCCAATTTAAAATGGCTTCTATTTTCTTTGGATCCACTGCAATTCCATTAGCTGATATTATGTGCCCCAAATAATGTACTTGAGAGACATAGAACTCACATTTGGACAAGTTCCCATAGAGTTGATTTCTCCTTAACAACTCTAATACTACTCTTAAATGCTTCTCATGCTCCTCTCGATTACGAGAGTAAACCAAGATATCATCTAGGAATATCAACACAAACTGGTCTAACTAATTCCTGAACACATTGTTCATCAAATTCATGAAAGCAACTGGAGCATTAGTCAAACTGAAGGGTAGGACTGTAAACTCATAGTTATTGTATCTATTCTTAAATGTAGTTTTATGTGTGTCTTCCTCATGGATTCTTAGTTGATGATACCCTGAATTCAAATCAATTTTGGTGAAAATAGAAGCATCTTTCAATTGATCAAACAGATCTTCAATCCTTGGTAATGGATATCTATTTTTGATTGTTGCCTTGTTCAACATTCTATAGTCTATGCAAAGCCTCAAAGAACCATATTTCTTCTTCACAAATAAGACGGGTGCTCCCCAAGGTGATACACTTGGCTTTATTAGTCCCTTATCAAGCAACTCTTGAAGTTGCACCTTCAACTCTTACATTTCAATGGGATTCATTCTATAAGGAGCTCTATGGATAGGCTCTGTTCCTGGCAATAATTCTATGGTGAAGTCAAATTCATGTTTAGGAGGTAACCTTGGTATCTCATCAACAAATACATCTTGATATTCTTGTAAAAGTGGAAATTTATTAAGAATATCCTCTCTTGAGTCCTCCTCTATTTCTTTGATTCTTATTGCATAGACCATTCCTCATTTCCTAATTGTCTTCTTTAATTGCATAGCTAAAATTAGCTTGGGTTGGAATTCCCTTGCTTCACTATATATCCTTTGCCTCTCCTTGGTTTCATTTATAAACTCAATCCATATTTCTTGGAAATTAACCAAGGCTTCATGAGCCTTCAACCAATCCATTCCCAAAACTATATCAAATGCATGTAGGGGTGCTACATATAAATGCCACCTAGTAGAGCCTTCGGGTATGGTAATTTGAGTGGAGGGAAAATATTGGCTAACATGATAAGTCTGTCCTGACCCATACTCTACTTTCCACCCTTGTGCCAAAGATCCTAGTTTTTTAGGTATATCCCTTAATAGGCTATTTGAAATAAAGCTATCTGTAGCCCCACTATCAATTAAAATTTTAACATCTCTATCAAAAATTTTACCATTCAAGAGTAAAGGAGTAGCCTAACCATCCAAGTCTTACACTATGGTAGCTACGTAAATCTTGTGGCTTGGCCTATCAGCGCTAGTACTGGCATGTTTTGGGTAGTTGACAGCATAATGTGGTCCTCCACAATCGAAGCATCTTATCTTCAGGTTTGAATTTCCTCCTTGAACCTGCTTCTCGATATCTACCACCTGTAGTGGAGTTGGTTGTTGAGGGATCTAAGAATCCTTGTTATTATTCTTATAGCGGAATTCTTTCCTGAAATCTTTCTTGCCACCATTACCATGCTTTCCAAATTTTGAATTTCCTTTGTTTTTCTGATTTTTCCCATTATCCCATTTTCTCTTCTTCTAGAATTTTTGTCCTTTGTGTGTCCATTTTGAGGAATTGTTTTGGGCTTCCTTAGCAGCCTGATTAGCCTCTGCTCTTTGGGCTCTATCATAGGCTTTCTGCATAGTTTTTTGAACATGCATGTTTACACTATCTCTAATTATAGGCCTCAATCCTTGGACAAACTTTTCTATTTTCATTTCATTGTTCATATTTTGAGATGGTACATACTTAAGGAGTTTGACAAATTGCTCATAATATTCCTCCACAGAGAGTGAGCCTTGTTGAAGTGCGAAAAACTCCTTATACCTATTCAGATAAAATTGCTTGGTAAGGAACCTATCCTTAAAGGCTTCCACAAAGACTTCCCACCTCAACTTGTTAGGGGTTACATCAAGATCCTTGTTGTAGGCATTCCACCAGTCAACCCCTCTTTCTCCCAGATGAGAAAGAGCGAACACCATTTTAGTGGTAGAAGAATAATGTCTTATAGTGAAATGAAGTTCTAGTTCTTCTAACCATGCTTCCACCATAGTCTCACCTCCCTTCCCAATGAACTTAGTCACTTTGATATATTTCATATCATTGCCAATTTCCTTCTTTGTGTGAATCCTATTCGCACGTTCTTCAGGGTCTTCATTTTCTCTGGCCTCATCATCTAAAATGTCCACCTCCTGATTGTTGGTAGGGTTATGTTGAGAACTTATAGCTTGCAGGATCTATTGGATTTGGTCTTGCATAACAGACACAGTAGCGGTAAGGTTTTCTACTTCCCTATTTGAGTTTCCAAAACTTTCCCCTAACTGTCTGGCTTAAGGAGTATTAGGACTGGATTGTTGCGAGGTCATTCTCCTCTTGCATCTTCCTCTTGTTTCCATGTCAACCCGGGATAAGAAGTTGTATTAATACTTGCTAATTCCAAGGTCCAAAATTCTAATTAACTAGCATCTGTTTCCACTAGTTATTATTGCTAGATTAAGTTCTAGATTTTTTAATTATTCCTCTAACTCTGGTTGAGATTTGTACATCCTTGACGTAAGGAATAAGAAGATATTCATACAGTGATACCGAGCAGTTTACCAAAATATTCTAAGGTACACCTCTCAAGTCCCATTAAGGGGGTTCACCTAGCTCTTCCACTTTTTGAATGACTATGGATCTACTTCATGGGAGAAAGGAGATCGAACATCAGTGATATCAATAACTAACCTAATCCTTAGCCAGTATGCATCATCAAGAGTTAGAAATTTCATGTTTTGAATCATGTCCCAAGTCTTTTCACTAACCTAGATTCATCTAAAATCTTTTAGTTAGCCTAAGCTCTGATACCAACTGTAACGATCCTAAATGTTCCACTAATTTTTTTTATATACATATAAAACTCATTTTCCACCCATTTATAAATCACAACTATAATAATGAATAAGACATAGTTATCCCATTAGATGACGTAGTCCAATTTGTAATATATTGAACATATAGAAGCACCCACTTCTATAGTTTTTTTAAATCCAATGCGAGTAGGAACACCCATTCCCACATTACCATCTCACCATCCCATACTGGTAGATGGAAAATATCATAAAAAGGCTTTAATTTCCCCTTAATTTATTGTTTTATAATAGGGGACATCTTATAGTTTTATCAACTAGATAGGATAGGGATCCTCACCCAAGGATTACCCTTCCCGATTCTCCATGCTACCAATGAGGCTAGTATTTTAGTAGAATTATCCATCTATTGCACTTATGGCTACCAACATGTATCACGGGGTCATATATTTTAATCATTATTATAATAATTACCCATATTTGGGATGTTGACAAGTTTATTAGTAGTGGTTCTAGTTTGTGAATTTTTATGACCATAGTGAGCCTTCTGTATATGGATTGTTCATGAATTCCCACTATATTCCAAATGTTCAACTCTCAAGCATACTTTCTTATCTCTTAAAGGAAGTAAATACATAACAAATAGAGAATATTAAAGCTTTCAATTGGCATTCCTTTCAAAACATTGCATCATCTACACCTAAGGATATATGATACATTAATTACAATGCTTCCATACTATCCAACATTGCTATCTTATGGAAGTACTTTCATAAATAAAACTTCCTTCCTATTTTACAAAATAGGAGTATAAGTACATGTAGCTTTACATCATTGGCTTATATTTTCATACTTTTTAAAGTACATTAATAAAGAATATAATAAAAATCAGATCAGGTCTTCAATAGTAGCTTCTTGAATTTTCTCTAGAATCCTTTCATCTTCATGGGGTGAGATATGAGTGGTAAGGGATCAGGACAACTTGAGTGTATAAATGCCAATGCATCACAAGCACACCTTGCTTATGCAACTAAGAATTACATAAATTCTAAAAAAATATCACATATAATGCAACCACTAAGTATGCAAAGGTAAATCATTCTTATCCATATATTCCATGATAAAGATCAATCCAAATTTCACTTACATTCATTTTAATTATGTCCAAACATCGAAATATTCCCATACCTCTTCCCAAGGATTGGACACCAATCCAAAATCACTAAACAAGAGTATTTCATAGCCATTCTCTTAGATGGATTATATCATTTACATAAATTAAACATATAACTTAAGATGCATTCATGTTCTAGCAAAAAGAATAATTTCTCAAACCACCAAAGGTATCTTGGCACAATTTTAAATATGTTAACTAGAAGACTCTTACTACTCCAAACTTGATAACTTGATTTCTTTATCAATTTATTCCATTTTTTTTTAATTTAAAAATAATTACTTACAAAGGAAGACATTCCACCTATTAGAATAAAAGATACACTATATTCTTCAATTCCTACAACTTCATATGATTACCATACATAAAATTTAAATTGACATGGATCAAAATACCCAAACTAATGGATATATATGCATATGTAAATTATGCTTACAAAAGAGCAAATTTCCAATAGTATATCTCTTATAAGACATTCACATAAAAGCATAACTTTTACTTTCATTTGGATATCCCATACAACAAATCAACAAATGTCATAGGTAATACTCTTTATAAATCAGCAAACATCCTAGGCTATACTCCCTACAAAGAAACCATTCCACATTTTAAATAATGAGTAAAGTACCACTACTTATTTCTAGAGGAAGTATACGATTCACCTTAATCTCTTCCTGTTTGTTTGGTATATAACTCAATAACAACAAATCCCTCTATAGATACATATATTCAAACCTGACATTTTGTAACCTAAATCCTTGGCATTAGACTTGGATCTAATCATTTATTTGGATATCTCACTACCCATAATAATCAGGAGCCTTCCAATAATGTCTATACTAATGATAGTCATACAACATCTAAGCGTCGCTTAGTGGTTGACTAGGCTCAATTTTGTGATTGGGTTTTAATATACGTCCTTAGGAATAACTACATGGGATGGGGTTATGTGCCGAAGCCCAAAAACCAGTGTGCTTTATCTAGATAGACAACAAATTTTACCAAATACCAGGAAACTTCGGAATAGAGGACGAAGTCACCATTTTAGGAACACCACATACAGTAAATAAGCTTGATGAAAGCAACAGGAAGGAGGTGCTAAGGTGGAGCATGCCTACCACAAGGTAGCTCAAATTTTCATTATTATCAGATATATTTTATTTCCTATTAAACCACATGAGTCACAGAGTAAGTAACAAAGTGACTTTACTTTGAGATATAGAGTTTCCAAAAAAATTGTATTCAATGCTTTGGTGGGCGGCGTTGTCACAACTAAATAGAAAGGAAGAGAGCAACACGCAGAGTCCTATTATTAAGCCTTTATAGTATTTCAACAATAATTGATCTCTCACTTATTACACAGTCCCCAAAAGGCTACTAACATAAAATGATATTCTCCACACCAGAACCTCATTCTATGATATCGATCTGCCAGAAGGCATCTCTCAAGAATTCCCACCCAGTGAACATCAACAACATCAAATAGGTTTCTCCTGAACTCTATATAAGATAAGAACTCACTTTCATGACATTGTGAGAATTTATTGATTGATAAGGTTCAACCTAGATTGCTTACACGACACAGGTGGTATTTGGAGGGTGAGATGGAGATATGTTGCCACGATGATTATGTGTGCAGGGTGTATGTGTATGTCACAAATAAATAGCAAGGGATGGAACTAAATTCACCTTAAATTGGAGTAGATGATAGTCTCACAGAGCTATCCTAGTAGTGGATCAAAATTTGATAACTTCCAAGACAATTAGAGAACTACAGTATAGAACGACTGCACTCTTATCTGCATTGTTGAGCAGGTAGGTCAGCACCTTCTTTGAGACGTAGGTATAGATACTGGATAACTAGTCGATGGTTTTAGCCGAAGCCATAGTGGAGTACTTATACTATTGAAGGTTGCGTACCACTAACAATATTTCCCTATGATTATAACAAGGTTTCCTTCGGCTCCCTATGGGACAATAGGCCACGATGGCTTATGGGCTATCATAATGACAAGTGTGTTTTTCCCATATAATATTTCATTATATAAATCATAATATTTTGTTACTACCACCAACTCATTGGTAGACTACTAAAATCACAAGATATTGTATTAATTTACCAAGAATCTCTATCATACCATTGATAAAGTAGAATACAACGATGTCAACATTCAAGAAAAGACGTTTAGATAGATACAAAAAGGTATTTCAACTAAATCACCATAAGGCATTCATTGTTTAATTAAGAAAGCAAAATACATAGTAATATAAAGAAACTCCCACACCTGGGATAGCCACACGCTCGAAGTTTGAAGGACCTGTTGGAGCAAAATCTGCCTTTGGTTACATTTGCGCCCAAGACTTTGCCAACATTGAATGACCAGGTTAGAACAGAGTCTTCCTGGTTCAATCTCCAGAGGAGGTTGGTTCCTTTGTTTCTTTTAGGAAAAGGGGGGGAAAAGGAGGATACAGAAAGAGAGGGAAATATAGCTAATGCTAGAGAATCAAGATGGTACAGATTAAGCAACAACAACAACTATTACAACCTTTTGCAGAAAGTACAATAGGACCAAACACAAAAACTAAAACCCCTTGGTGAATTCTTAATAATACTCAATCCATGAAGTTAGATTGCAGATATTTAATAGAATGATGATGCGAGGATTCAAATTAAGAGTCGATGCATATTACATTCAAACTAGATTTAAGTAGCAATGAACAACACATACATACTTGATTTTTCATACACCAGTGAGTAAAGAACCAAAACTTTGATCTTTATTTATCTTTCAAAAGTCTGAGTACATAGCCTTGTAAATGCCTAAGAGCCGACCATTTGTTTCAGTCGCTCATTCTATATATAAGAGTTTTACGCAACAAAAAAACTAAAAGTTGTTACAAGGAGAATTGAAGAGTGATGGGGCCTCTAACTGAAAGAGGTTAGGATATTCTTGTTATGTAGATCTTTATCATATCTTTCAGACTTCGTGGTTTTTGTGGCCTTCAAAATGTCGCGTCATCATGACTTTTGTCTTTGTTCTATTCTTTTCTTATCAAAATGTCGTGCCATCGTGACTTATGGCCTTAGACTACTCCACGACCATCAAAATGTCATGCCATCGTGACTTATGGCCTTAGATTGCTCCACGACCATCAAAATGTCATGCCATCATGACTTATGGCCTTAGTACTCCACGACCATCAAAATGTCGTGCCATCATGACTTATGGCCTTAGACTGCTCCACGACCATCAAAATGTCGTGCCATCATGACTTATGGCCTTAGACTGCTCCATGGCCATCAAAATGTCATGCCATCATGACTTTTGGTCTTAGACTACTCCATGACCGTTAAAATGTCATGCCATCATGACTTTTGGCCTTAGACTGCTCCACGACCATCAAAATGTCATGCCATTGTGACTTTTAGCCTTAGACTACTCCATGGCCATCAAAATATCATGCCATCATGACTTTTGGCCTTAGACTGCTCCATGACCATCAAAATGTCGTGCCATCATGACATTTTGCCTTAGTTCCTCCATAAATGTCATGCCATCATGACTTATGCCTTAGTCTCTCTAATATTGTGCCATCATGACTTTTTACCTTAGCTTAGTATTTGGTGAGATTCTTCCTTCTTTTCCTGTATGTGGTCATTTTGGCCAACATTCTTGGTGCCTCCTAGGGTAATTATGTCAACTGAATGTTAGAACCTAGAGCCTTTATCCATTGGGGGAATGGAGTAAAAAAATAAAATAATATATATAAGAAAAAAAGGGAAAGAAGGGGGAAGGTACCGAGTATATATATACAACACATAAACAGAACTCGCTTGGAAGCAAAAATATGTCTTCGGTTACGCTTGCGCCCAAGACTTTGCTAACATTGAATGACCATGTTAGAATAGAATATTTAAACATTGGAGGGAACGGAGTTGAAAAAGAAAAATATGGAAAAGGAAAAGGGAGGAAGGGGAAAGATACCAAGTATACAAAAACAAATACAAACAGAACTTGATTTACAGTGGCCATTCCTCTGCAGTGCTTCTGCTAGAACTCCTTGTTTCCTTTTTCCCTGGGGGGCGTGCTGCTAGAAGAGGTCTTCTTGGCTCTTATTTGTTTTTCCTTTCCTTGCTTGTTCCTCTCCTGAATGATCTCATTATAAGTAGAGCAGGCTTTCTTCCAGGTCTCTTCGTCTGTGTCAGCTTTTTCCTTGAAGGTAAGATATAGATATTCTAGCTCTTCAATCTTGTCATACATTAGAGATTTCGCTTTAAGACTTAACTCATACAGGCAAGCATTCATCTGAGTGATATTCTGAGCCATAGTGAATATAAAATCTTCTTGGACTGGTTCCTCCCAACTGTTGATTTCTGATTCATTTTCTAGGTATTCTGTCCAGGAAGCTCTTAGCTCTTCTTCGGCCAGTATCTGTGAGTTCTTGTCCTAGAAACTAGGCATTCCATAATTCTTGGCCAAACTTACATGCTTTGTAATTGCCTTAGCTTCTCCTTTTAGCTCATACAGTACCTTGGCAGCTTTTGTTACTAACTTGTATCTCTTGGAGAAGTTTCGGGTGACCAATTTTGCCTGAGACCAATTTGCGTCATGAGCTCTGTATCCTGGTATTGCCTGAGTGCTATCCGCCAGGGCTTGGATTTTATTAGCAGCTGACACTCTCGTAGTCAGAAGCTGAATCGATGTTTGGAACTCATCGTCTACCTAGCTCAGCATGTTTTGGATTTTGAGCAAGTATGCTAGCGTAGGTCTGGCTTTTAAGACCAACTGGTTGACCTTTTCTAGCATCTCCTTTCGGACCGCTCTTGCTTTTTCTTTGGTCAGTCCGCTAGCATTATTAACACTGTCAGATAGCTGCTTTTTTAGATCTTCAATCTGTTGCTGCAATACTTGAATTTGCTCCTCTACTTTCATCATATTTTCTTTATAAGGAGCTACCTCATCAAACCTTTCCTTCCATTTCATAGCTTCATTTTTTAGAGCCTTTTTAGTGGCTTTCTATTGTTGAAGGGCTTCTTCTAAACGCTTTTTTGCTTGCTTCGCCCGAAGGAACTTTTCTTTGTAATACTCTATGTTTAGATAAATGGTTCCCATATGAGCTTGAGCTTTGTTCCACTCATTATCCATGGGTAACTGAGTTATATCTTCTTCAGTGATCTCAGCCTGGTAGTCATCCAAAGTCATCTCCTTTTCTGGCTTTTGTACCAGGGGGGTCATTTTCATTGTAGACCGTTGCATACTGATGGGATCCAACACTGTCCCTTCTCGAACTCTTGCTAAATCTGTGGATCTTTGTGTGCTTCATGCTTTCATCCAGGTAGCCACGTTTACAGTAGCCTTTTTTAATCTTTTGAATTTGGCAATAGTGGGATTAGTTGTAGGGGAAGCAACTTGCATTTCTTGGAAGCTTAGCAGATTGGTAGACATAGAGAAAGGAGTGGTGGTTAATGCGGCTTCCAAACTCAACTGTTTGGAAGGGGATTTTAGGTGAGCGAAAGGAGATACTGGTGGAGTCTTTTCTCTTGATGGTGAAGATGGTGGGGTTTGGTGAGTGGTAGGGGGAGTTCTATGAGGAGGTGATTTTGGGATTTGATCAGAAGATGAGGGATTGCCTTGTTTCTTAGAAGGGGAGGGGAAGTTCTCTGGGAGCGAGGAGAAGAGGAAGGAGTGTCAAGGTTAATGATAGACATACCTGAGTCCTTTGGTGGAGTAGCATCTTCGTTCTCTTGCGACTCTTCGGTGTAGATCTCTACAATTTTCTTTAGACCCATACCCTCGACTTCAGTTGTCATCTTTGTCAGAGATTGTTCTTCACCAATGATTTCTCCTTCACCAAGTATTTCTTCTTGAAGGAGTTTCTCAGCTGGTTCTCCTTTCTATTCATTGATCTTTATCTTTTCAGGAGCCCTTTCAGGATTACATTTTATTTCTATTTGTTTTTCAGCTTCTTCATGTACTTCAGATTCTGAAATCTCTCCAGATTGTTCATCCTTTTCTGATTCTCCATATTCTGAATCTGCTGAAGATGTTTCTATCCTTCTTATTTTTTGGGGCCCCCTTTCTTTGTCTCTGCTTTCCTTTTTCTGTATATAAGTGGGCTACTGTCATCAGACTCTATTTTTGATCCTGAGGGAGGAATGGATTCTCGTTGTTTTTTCTTTGGGGCTTCCACCTGTTCAGTCGCTATTCCTTTGCCCTTTCCTTGTTGTTCACCACTTTCAAGTGTTTTGATAGGGATACCATCGATCCCCAAAGGAACTTTGTCTACAAATGTCTCAGACCATCCTTCATGATTTGCATCATATTTTGTACAAAACTTTGTATCATTTTTCAAACCGTACCTGGTGAACGTTTTAATGTGACATCTCATTTGCCACCATGCCAATATTTTAGCGTGATCCCAATATTCTCCTCTTTTCTTCATTCTCTTGATCTTATCTTCTATGAGTTCATGCTTTTTATTTGAATCTGGGCTCCAATCCGCTAAGTGTTCATAAAAATCATGCCATGGAGGAAGTGGTTGCATCCTTTCAATGTGCCATTCCATCGGCTGATCTTCATCATTATTTCTACCCTATTTATCAATTTGTCTATCAGATGCATGAAATTTCTTGAAGGGAGCCTTATTCAGAGCAGCCTGCCTTTGAGCGAATTTATCTTCGGGATCATATTTCCACCTGTGCGGTAGTTCTATCAACTTCATATTTCACAATACTTGAGTGATTTGCTCATGATCTCCTTTCTTTGACATAGTCACTCCCTCATATTGGAAAGGCATGAGGCAGGTGTGCATTCTCTGAGCACCTATTCCATATTTATAGTTGATAAATTCTGTTTGCCTTACATATTCCAGAGCGAAAAGTCTCTTGGTAACATAGTAAGGTAATAGGAAAGGCTTCTCTGTGAAGCCATAAAGTCTAATGACTACTCCTTGTGTCAAAATGAACCAATCACCTTCCTCTACATGGGGATGCCTCAAAACTTCATGCATTTGTTTTGGGATTCTTGGCATTTGGCCATTTATGAGTTTTAGGGTAGGGCCTAGAAACTCCATGTTAAAATGGTAGTACGAACTTGTATTTGCAAGAAGTGGCGTCCACTCACACACTGGTAAATGTTCCCCTTTCTGATATTTGGTGGTGATGGAAATAGAACCCAAATGCTTGCATTGAAAGAAGAAAAACATCCATACCAAATAGGAAGAATACCTGAATGCATCTGGGGCCTCCCTTTGCAGTTTGGAGAGGCCTGTGTGTATTTTCTGGGCCAAGTATGTCGGCCAGTCAAAAAATATAGGAACTCTGCCTGGCTCCAGATGCTTCCTATCATAGAACTGGGGAATGGAGATACATTGAGCTACTACAATTTGCCATCCATACACTTGGGTGTCATCCTCCAAACCCGCCACCATCGCCAGTATTGAAAAAAGCTCTTTGTTTTTTAACCTAGATAGGAGAATGGGGGACTTGGGCATAGATTTCTTTGAAAGGGTGTCCACCAGGTTCTGCTGTAGAAATGACCTAATGTTTGGGGTATTGGTGTAATATTTAGCAGAGTTCTCAGGATCGAACTAGATAGGTGGAGGCACAGGTTTCCTTCCACAGGTGAAGACAACCCTAACTATTTTTGGGTCAAGAGTAAATAGGGTTTCCCCTCTAAAATTCTTGACTATCCTGTGCTTGATATCGTACATCTTTGCCATGGATTGGATTAATTTTGGATAGGAATGCACCTGAGGAAAAATTTACCAGTAGAGAATAGACTGATATGCAAATGCGCCTGGATAAGTTGGGGATGGATTCATGGCCATCATTTTGGCTCTGTCCCTTCAGATCTGTTCTAGTTCTTTCTAGGTTAATCTCACATCTGTGATATGGGCATCTGGATCTATGAAATTATTCACCTTTTTACTTGAGCTTCTCCTTTTTTTAGAAGATGCAGAAGAACTAGCTGTAGGAGTGGTTGCCATGGTCATTGTGCTTTGTCAATTGGAAAAAAACCAGAAGACTGAGTAGTAGTTCTGTGGAGCTCTCTTTGACAGAAAAAAAAGCACATGAAAAATTAGAAAGTAAAAAGGAATATGGAAGGTGGATTAATGAAAATGGGAATGCATGCTCGTGCCACTCTATCATGTAATAACTGTCGAGCTGACGTGGCGCATTTTTAGTTGACAATACTCTTTTTGGTGCAGGTTTTAGAATGTTGCATGAAGCCTTAATCTACATGCCAACATCTAAGACGCCATTAACCATTACTCACCATTTTCCCTTTTTTATTTGGACCAATGATATTTTTCCATTTTACTTTATGCCCATTGGTAGGTGCGACCGTACCTCAAAAAAGGCAATGTGAGAGTTTCAAGGTCATCATTTTTATTATCTATAGTACTTTACTTTTCTGACATGTGCCAACATTTAAAGATCATTCCTTTTGTCATGGTGCTCACTATCATTTCCAATGAGTACTAAAACCTGGCATGGCACTTGGGTGCCGAAAAGTCATGCCATCATGACATTTTGCTCAAAAGGGGCACTTGGGTGCCAAAAAGTCATGCCATCATGACATTTTGCTCAAAAGGGGCACTTGGGTGCCAAAAAGTCATGCCATTGTGACATTTGCTCAAAAGGGGAATAAAAATACATATTTACATAAAAATACATACAATGAGAAGAAGGACCTACTTCTTGAAATATAGCTTCAGGTGGAAGCCATTAATGGGGATGGGTTGAACATGGCCCTGTTCGTCCTTCAACTGGAAGGAATTGTGTTGCTTTTCTTCTATTATCTCAAAAGGACCATCCCAAAATGTATCAAATTTATCATGATTGCCAGGTTTGGACCTTTTCTCATTCCACCTGAGGACTAAGTCACCCATCTTAAATTTCCTCAGGGTAGTCTTCTTATCAAACCATATTTTGGTGGTGACGACATGCTCTAGGTGGTGATTGTAAGCCCGTTCCTTTTGTTCTTCTGAATGCAGGAGCTGAATCAACCTATTTTCCATAGGTTCTGCTTCTTCTGTACCAGTTTGATTGAGTAGTTTTAGGGTAGGTATTTCTATATGCACTGGTAGGACTGCTTCTTTTCCATAGACCAAGGAATAAGGAGATGCATTGATGGACTTCTTGATCATTATTCTATCAGCCCATAGTGCTTGATTTATCAAGGAATGCCAACTTCTTTTGTTGTCTTTCAGAGTCCATTTCAAAATCTTGAGCAAGTTTTTATTCGTAGACTCAGCTAGTCTGTTTCCTTGGGGATAGTAGTTTGAGGATGTCTTTAAATAGATCCCATATCTACATGCAAAATCAATCATTTTGGCACCTATGAAATATGAACCATTGTCTGTGACCAACGCTTCTGGGATGCCAAATCTGGTGATTAGACTTTCCATGAACTCTATCATGACCTCTTGGTCAGCTTTTTTGGTAGGGATTGCCTCTGACCACTTGGTGAAGTAATCGATAGCTGTCAAGATATACTTATGTCCGATGGATGAGTTGGGCTCTATTATTTCGATGAAGTCTAGTCCCCATTGTTGGAAAGGTTCTTCAACCTGAATGGACTTAAGGGGTAATGGGGCATTCCTGTTTCTCCCGACATACCTTTGGCATTCCTCACAGCCTCTGGTTACTTTAAAAGAGTCTACAAAAATAGTTGGCCAGTAGCACCCGGTTCGGATGATCTTTAGAGCGGTGGTTCTTCCTGAGTAGTGTCCTCCTGACAGTCCTCCATGAAACTCTTCCAGGATCTATTATTTTTGTTCATATTTTATGCAACGAAGGAGAACTCCATCTAAATTCTTTCTGTACAATCCTTCGGGGAGGAGAGTGTACTTCAAAGCTTGGATTCGGTACCTTCTTCTTTGTGAGGAATTCAAACTTTTTGGACATTTTCTAGTTTGGAAGTATTTGATCAATTCATCCACCCAATCGAGATGTTCTAGGGGTTGATCATCATCTAGTGATTTTTCTTGCATCTGGCATGCCACATATTCTGGTGAAGCATGTTTGGCAAGCTCTTGGCATAATGCTCTACCTCTCACCAGCTTGGTCGGGTGTATTTCTACATCGTATTCCTATATTTTGGTCACCCAACCGGCTCTTGTGTCACCGAGCTCTCCCTGTATGATGAAACTTCGTACATCTGGATGAATGGTGTAAACAATTATCCTGCTCTGGGACAAGAAGTGTCTAAATTTTTTCAAAGATTTCATTATTGCATATATCTATTTTTCAATGAAGTTATATTTCTCTTCATGCTCCTGCATAGTTTGGCTCAGAAAAGCTATGGGTCTTTCTTCATTGTCAGCTCCTTTCTATGTGAGTACTATGACATAACTTTCCTGCTCGCCTATGGCATATAAGATAAAATCTCTGGAATAATATGGATTCACTAAGATGGGGGCTTGAGCTATCTGTTCTTTGATCTATTGGAAGGCTTGTTTCCTGACGTCTGTCCATTTGAAAATAACATCCTTTTTCAAAAGTTCTATCATGGGTTTGATGATTTGGGCAAAATCTGCTATGAATTTGCGTACAAAGTTGATCTGGCCAAAAAATGACTGCAACCCTTTCTTATTTGGAGGGAGAGGGAGATCTAATAGTGCCTTTACTCTGTTAGGGTCTATAGCTAGACCAGACTTAGAAACAACGTGTCCTAGTAGAAGCCCCTCTTCCACAACAAAGATGGATTTTTTGGGATTTATGGATATACTGAACTCCCTGCATTTTTCAAACATGCTTCTGAGGTGTGCTATATGATCTCCTTTTTGGTGAGAGAAAATGGTCATGTCATCTAGGTAAATCACTATTATCTTATTCAGTAATTCTTCGAATGTTGTATCCATGGCTCTTTGAAAAGTTGCTCCAGCATTGGACAATCCGAATGGCATTCTTTGGTAGGCGAATGTTCCCCACTTAGTTGTGAAAGTAGTTTTGAACTGATCTTCATCTTTGACCCAGACCTGATTGTACCCCGAAAAACCATCTAGGAGTGAAAACCTTTCTGCTCCTGCCACTGTGTGTAAAATCTGATCGATTTGTGGGAGGGGGTAATGATCTTTCAGGGAAGCTTTATTCAAGTTGCGAAAATCAACACATAGCCGGATGTCTCCATTCTTTTTTCTAACCGAAACCAAGTTAGCAACCCATGTTGAATGCTTGATTGGGTAGATGATTGTACCTTCAAGGAGTTTTAGCAGTTCTTGTTTCATCAGGGCTTCAATCTTGGGATTTATTGGTCGTTGCTTTTGCTAAAATGGCTTGGCACCTTCTTCGAGTTCGATCGTATGTTGGATTATCTCTTTTGAATAGACCTTCAGGTCTCTATAGGTCCAAGCAATGATATCAGGGAATTCTTTGCACAACTCTCTGATTTCCTCCATTTCCTTTTTAGTAGTGTTTACCCCTAGTTTGATAGTCTTATCGGGCTCCATTTCAGCTTCTTTGTACCTATGTTTGTCGACTTTCATTTTGTGACCATTAGACTTGTCATTGTTGTCAAAGAGGCTCTCAAGAGTAACCAATCCTTTTGGAATGTGATTATTTTTTAGTTGGATGATGTTCTCATCTTCTTCGTCTTCACCCATCCGGTCGTTAGAGCAATTCATTTCATGGACAAGGAAATCCACTATTTGTTGGTCGTTCTCAAAAACTTGCCAGAAGGTATCCTTGTCCGGTACAGAAGGCCTATAAATTAGCCTAACTATTTTTTATTTTTGGATGACATTGCTTATGGGATAGAAGTTTACCCCTACTGAAGCCAATAAGTCTGCATGAGTGTTTTTCTCTCTGGGAATCACCTTTATGTTTAGAGATTCAAAATATTCTAACAAATCCCAAACTCTATTATGGTAAGCTTTGAGATAATGTTGTTTGCTTACGCATCTTTCAGTAACCTGATTTACTATCAATTTTGAGTCTCCAAAAATCTGCAGTTGCTTAATACCCATATTTTCAGCTTTTTTGAGACCTAAACAAAGTGCTTCATATTCTGCTGCATTATTGGTGCAACTCCAGGTTAACCAGTAAGAAAAAACCTTTTGCTCACCAATTGGGGAAATCAAGACAATTCCTGCTCCGATGCCATTTTTGCATCTGGCCCCATCAAAGAAAAGCTTCCACAATTGATCTGTAGGTATATTAGGTAGTGGAGATGAAGTAGATCTACTTTTCTCAGGTTTCTGAATGGTGTAACTCCCCAGATCTATTTCGATCATGGCATTGAAATCTAGGAGGGAGAACTGATCTTCTTCTTGTAATTCATTAAGGGCTTCTTCCATCAGACTCAAATCTATCAGTTCTTCGGTCATCATGTTCACAGTAGTAGAGTTTTTTCTTCTTCTCCAAGCTTCTCGACATGGAAGGTAGAGGGTTTCTCATTAAATATTTTTACCCTTTTTCCTTTGAATGGAATTTCAAGGTGTGAGAAATCAAGAGACAGGTATCCTCCTATTTTGGCAGTAAATTCTCTAGACAGACACATGCCAAAATAAGGTTCCAAATCAACTACTACCACTTCTTGTATAACTGTAAGTTGAGGGAGTCTATGGAGAACAATGGGGATGTCTTTGATCACACCTACTATTTTTATAGGAGTTCCATCAAGTTGCAAGACTCCTGGAGTGCTCCTTGTATATTCCATTCCCATAATGTCGCATACTACTTTAGGCATAATAGTGGTTGCAGCTCCAGAGTCAATCATACAGTTATGTACTACCCATCCTTCCATTTGGAGGGACAAATAGAAGGGGGGAGGTCTATTCTTTCCTGATGTGGAAGTAAGGCTTGCCTGGGCAGAGCCTAACTTAACTGGATCTTTATCTTTGTTTTTCATAGACTTCAATGATTCTTGTAATAGATCTATCTATCTCGGGATCCGTAGGGCTTCATACATAGTGGCTTTGGAAGGAGTCTTCTTCATTTCTTCAACAATATTGAATGGAAGAGAATCAACACTCTTTTCTTTTACTGTCATATCAAACCTATTCTTGTATCCCTGAGTAGCATCAACTCTTTGACATTTAGTTAATGAAGGGTACCTCAACTTTTCTCTGGCTTGCTCTTGAGTTTCTATCTCTTTAGCCGAAAGTGTTTCTTTTTGGATCTCTCCTCCTTTTGGATCTAAACTTTGTGGGGGTCTCTTCTCAATAGGACTCTTTGCAGGCATAGGTACCTTTAAAGGATTAAGGTCCTTAGGATCAACCTGAAAATGGTTTCTTTCCTGATCTAGTCAGAACTGAGACTTGTTCTAGAGAGGGCATCATAAAATTTTGATCATCTTCTCTGATTATGTTTACTTGACCTTTGAGGGACCTTTCTACCTTTTCTGTAGCCACTTTCTGGACTTGATGTTGATGAATCATGCAAGCAGTTTCACCGTGAGGATCATTGCATGTGGAACACCAGAAGGATGATTCTGGTGAAGCGTTGTTGGGTCCACCTTCTTCATTAGCATAGACTGTATTTGTTTTTTCATAATTTTATCCACTGGCGGAGGCTTGATCTCTGGTTACTTGTGGATAACGTCTCGGTTGAGAGTTTCTTTCCGCTTCTCTTCACTCCATAGATATGAATTTATTTGACAGAGTCTTGTACGAGGCTTGCAAATCTTGCAAGATTGCCAGCTGGGTGTCTTGAGTAGATGTGTTTGCTGTTGGGGAAAGTGCAGGAACAGGAGGGAGCATCAAAAGGGGCAGGGGTGCTGGTAGGAGCGGGATGCTCGGCTGTCCATTCCACTTGGGAAGACCGACATTAGGATTTGTAGGGGGAACTGGAGAAGCAACACTTGAAATTTGAGGGAAATTTGGAAAGATAGGTGGAATTATCTTGGAAGGGAATCTCCCTATGGTGATCAAGTCCTTTTTCGCTTTCTATGCTTCTAGATAGATTTCAGGAAAAGTTGTTACTCGAGACTGCCTAATAGCCATACTTATCTCTGAATTGAAAGCTCTCAAATAGTAGTATATAGCTCCTTCTTGCACTGGTCTCAGACCATCAGGGACTCTCTTCCAGGTTCGACTGAACCGTATATTAAAATCTATGATCTCTTCTTGAGGGTGTTTCTGAATGGCATTAAATTGATTCAACAAGGAAAAGGGATCGATATGCTCGTTAAATTCTTCCACCAATTTATCGACGAGCTGAGCCCAGGTAGATATTGACTGGTTTTCTAGGGCTCTATACCAGTAGAGCATTTTTCCTTTTAAGGAAATAATCAACAACCTGATCATCACGTCTTCCTCTGCGATGTCATATATTGGTGCCAATGCAGCCACATCCAAGCAATGTTCATATGTTGTCTTTCTAGTACCATCATACTGGGGTAGCACTTTTAGAGCCACTACTAGTATTGGGTGTTGGATCCCAAGATTTAAAGGGCCTATATGATTCCACAAAGGGTAAGGTAGAACTGGCAGGTTTCCAGCCATTGTAGTTGTGTTGGTAACTAGAGTTGGGGTTCTGATAGCAGCAGTGCTAGGGAAGATTATACAGGAAGTATTTGCTTGCCTTGGATTGCTATCACGAGTAGGAACTGTTCTAGCAACCAAAACTGGGTTAGCTCGAAGGCTACCAAGGTGTAATTCAAAAAACTCTATGGGCTCTTCTAAATTTTTTGCTTTAGATCTGGTTATCATAAAGATGGTTCATAACCAGATATTGGGTAAGGATTTTTTCTTCAGGGTTCCTTTCCTACGTGGAGTCGCCAGGTGATAATAATGGTTAACAGGGCAAAGGCTTCATCGGGGCTTTGACTGTATATATGTGTGGGATTTGGGTCCCACCGGGCGTGCCAAAAATTATTGGAGCAAAATCTACCTTTGGTTACATTTGCACCCAAGACTTTGCCAACATTGAATGACCAGGTTAGAATAGAGTCTTCCTGGTTCAATCTCTAGAGGAGGTTGGTTCCTTTGTTTCTTTTAGGAAAAGGGGGAGAAAAGGAGAGTATAGAAAGAGAGGGAAATATAGCTAATGCTAGAGAATCAAGATGGTACAGATTAAGCAACAACAACAACTATTACAACCTTTTGTAGAAAGTACAATAGGACCAAACATAGAGACTAAAACCCCTTGGTGAATTCTTAATAATACTCAATCCATGAAGTTAGATTGCAGATCTTTAACATAATGATGATGCGAGGATTCAAATTAAGAGTCGATGCATATTACATTCAAACTAGATTTAAGTAGCAATGAAACAACACATACATACTTGATTTTTCATACA
This sequence comes from Wollemia nobilis, assembly GCA_028583015.1. Classification (NCBI taxonomy): domain Eukaryota; kingdom Viridiplantae; phylum Streptophyta; class Pinopsida; order Araucariales; family Araucariaceae; genus Wollemia; species Wollemia nobilis. Next base: position 4,077,424 of record JAQPPZ010000594.1, on the reverse strand, counting down.
CCAATGAGTAAAGAACTAGAACTTTGATCTTTATTTATCTTTCAGAAGTCTGAGTACATAGCCTTGTAAATGCCTAAGAGCCGACCATTTGTTTCAGTCACTCATTCTATATATAAGAGTTTTATACAATAGAAAAATTAAAAGTTGTTACAAGGAGAATTGAAGAGTGATGGGGCCTCTAACTGAAAGAGGTTAGGATATTCTTGTTATGTAGATCTTTATCATATCTTTCAGACTTCGTGGTCTCCGTGGCCTTCAAAATGTCACGTCATCATGACTTTTGTCTTTGTTCTATTCTTTGCTTATCAAAATGTCATGCCATCATGACTTATGGCCTTAGACTGCTCCACGACCATCAAAATGTCATGCCATCATGACTTATGGCCTTAGACTGCTCCATGGCCATAAAAATGTCATGCCATCATGACTTATGGCCTTAGACTGCTCCACTGCCATCAAAATGTTGTACCATCATGACTTATGGCCTTAGACTGCTCCATGGCCATCAAAATGTCATGCCATCATGACTTATGGCCTTAGACTACTCCACGGCCATCAAAATGTCGTGCCATCATGACTTTTGGCCTTAGACTTCTCCACGACCATCAAAATGTCGTGCCATCATGACTTTTGGCCTTAGACTACTCCACGGCCATCAAAATGTCGTGCCATCATGACTTTTGGCCTTAGACTGCTCCACGACCATCAAAATGTTGTGCCATCATGACTTTTGGCCTTAGACTACTCCACGACCATCAAAATGTCATGCCATCATGACTTTTGGCCTTAGACTACTCCACGACCATCAAAATGTCGTGCCATCATGACTTATGGCCTTAGACTACTCCATGGCCATCAAAATGTCGCGCCATCATGACTTTTTGCCTTAGCTTAGTATTTGGTGAGATTCTTCCTTCTTTTCCTGTATGTGGTCATTTTGGCCAACATGACCTTCCTCTCTTCTCATTCTAGACTCTTCTTAAGCAACCATAGCATACATAGCATCTCCTTAAATTTCAACCCTCATCTCAATTTATAGGCCCATTTCCTTTAGGTAGGAAGGATGCTTCTTATTATTTTATTATTTTCCAGCTTTTCATTCACATGCAAGTCTCTTACAATATGTATATATTATTTTATTGCACTTGAGATTTCCTAGGGATATGGTATGTGCAGGTTTCTTGTCCATTGTTCCTTACCCAAGAGTACTAACACTATTAATAGTCTAGGAAGTAAATATTTGAAATTGTTAGAGATAAGGAGAGAATCTCATCTCCCAAAACACTTATCCCAAAAGCTGCCATGTGTAAGAAAAATGCAATATTAAATTTATAGAATGGTCTTTTCATAGCTTGACCCAATAAAATTCTGACAAGCTCATAAAAGACAATCCACCTGATTTCTTTTCAAAATAAGGTTAATCAAATAAAATAATTGAGCTCAAAAAAAATAATCTCTACTCTAGAGAATACTTTAAATTATATGCATAAAATATATATTCCAAAATATTGAAATATCAATCACCAATAAATATGCATTTCTAAGGTGGGATTCCTTTGAGCAAATTTAATTATGCAACCTTTTTAAATTCATATTAATAGCATGCAAGCATTCCATGAACATGTCCAACACCTTCCATCATTGTTTTTCCTTTGATTGAGTGAGAATTTTCAAACTCACACTCAAGTGCACCGCTCTCAAGGAGGTAACTAGTGATGGTTGAGATGAGAGCCTTACCTATTGAGTTGTCTATGTCATCATTTCCCTTCTCATCTCTTGTGGTCAATATATTCCACTTAAGAGAATACCTTTTCCTGCACATCAGTCAATACACACAGCTTCATTTTCTCTTAATAAAAATCATCATAATGCAAACATAACAGGCATTAAATTCAGATGTACAAATACAAATAGCATATTAATAAGGTTCTTCCAAGGTGGGTCATTACAATTCAACAATAAAAAAATATGTTAATAAACCTGTCAAAAGAAGAGAGCACTCTACCTTCAATTTTTGAATTATTCCAAAGACATATTGAGCCCCTAGAAGCTCCCAAAGCATGGCTTGCAAAATAGTAGGCCTCCTTCAACTTGATACAATTTAGTAAAATTGCATAGGCTCCAATTCTCTCTAATCTAAAATATAGCTTTGTGTAAAATAAAAACCTATCGCAAGACTCTTCAACTCAAAAATGGTGTTGTCTCTCCCTTAACAAATATTAAAACATGAGCAATAGACTCGAATAATATAGTCTATTTATAAAATTCTAGGGTGAAACTTAATTTATAAATAATAATATTTGCATTGGTTAAACATTATATTCACCTAATAAAATATATTGAATATAGAACATGCATGAAGAGATTCAATTTACTAAGTAACACAGAGGGATATATTTATTAACATGTTGAGGGTTAATTTATTTTGTAATATGTGGGGGTGGGGAAATAAGAGGGGGAGTGAGCTACATTTAGGAGGCACATCAAAATTACACCCACATTTCCCAACACATTTGTTGTCCATTGGGAGAGGCACAAGGAGGCCACTGGGAAACTACCTACTTGTTGAAAAGAGTGTTTCGACATACAACAAAGGTGTATGGTCATAAACCATATATATTGTACACCTTACCCAAAATTTTAAAAATATCTTTTCAAGACTACAAAACTACCTTTATGTAACTATAGAGGCAAAAAAAATAGAGGTTTTACATGAAAATATCCAAATGGATATTTTATGAATGTGGAGCTATTCATATTTGACTAATGAAACTTTTATAACATGACATTGACTTTTTTTCCTTTATGTGTTTTGAAACAAAAATCTCCTCAATAGAAATTTATAAAAATAAAAAAAAATATATATATATATATATATAATTAAGAACAAATACAAGTTATATTTTACATAATTTATATCCATTCATGTCATGCCCAAAAAATTTGCATCTCCAAACAATGGGTGTAAAATGAACAAGTGACATTTCAAAACAATACAATTAAAATATTTGTTATAAAAAACATTCTTTGAAATAATGTAAAAAATAATAATGAACAATTATTTTAGCCATGTAGCTTATGAGGAAAAATTACTATCATAAAATATCTTATTTATGGAATTAAATATACTTTTATTAATTTCTTTTCATTGAATATTATTTTTTCTCTAAATCAATACCCAAATGCAAAGCCTCCAACCTTGGTCAAGCTAAAAGTTTAACAAAAATTGAGTTTGATAAACAGTGGATTTTGGTTGAAAAATAGCTCTTCTATTTTTTTGTAATGTATTTTCCTTATAAAGGATTGTAATATTTTCATCTTACATAGAGTTGAAGGGTCAATATGAAGCATGCATCCTATATTGAACAAGAGCCATGTAACTTCTTGATCAGTTATTTATTATTTGTTTTAGCATGTGATGGTATGAGAATAATTGTAGTACCATCAATTTTGTCTTCATGTTGATCATGAGAAGGAATCTAAGATTTTGGTTGAGCCTTAACTTGATCATGTGGAGGCTTATCTTTTTATTTTATTTTTATTGGATAAATTTAAATTAAAGTGGGTTTTTATCAAGGGACCCAAAACCTGATTACAACAAGTCAATTAACTTTTTAAAAAGGCCATATGAAAGGTCGTAGGAAATCCCAAGGATGGACTTTATAAAAGGTTTGAGGAAAGTCTTCAGGACATGATGAAGGAAATCCATCAATATAGGCATAATGACCATCTTCGGAAAGGTTGCGAGGAAATCGTGCTCAAAGCGGGAAAAAAATAGAAAAAAACCAAAAATTTGAAAATCTCACCTAGTGGGAAAGAGAAAAGGCAGAAAAAATCAATGAAGGAACAATCCCACCTAGATACACATTTTAACAGCCCAAAATACGGGAAAAAACATCCCACGCAGGGGAAACCAGAAACTGGAAAAGAGCAACATCCCACACAGGAGAAAACTAGATTCTGGATGAAACAAGCAGGGATGACAAAAACAAATGAACTGTGATGAAATCAAACTATGGAAGCTTACCCTTTTCAATGCTGATGATAATTCCTCTTTCTTAGATCTTGTTTTTCATTCTTCAACTCTTCTTTTGTATCATTTCATCTATTTTGGAGGATCTTTTTTAAATGTTGTTATTGTCATGTTACTGGTGGTGAAAGTACTTGTTTAATTTAAATAGTATATAAATTTAATAGAACTACTAATATATCATTTTCAATAAAAATTTAAAATATTATTAAAAAATAAGGAAGCATTTAGTTCAATCATAACATATTTTTTAAAAATCATTAGGTCATTATAGGCCCAAAATGGCCACATACTTAGTAAAATTTTGTAGAATTTTGCCTAAGTGATAGAGTCATCATTCCGCATACCTTGTAGTGCACTTTGAAGTAGATCCGGGATAGAAGATATGAACCCGTCCAACAGTTAGTGAAGTTTTCATGCTTGAAGTGATTTTAGGCGATTTCTTTCTAGCTTCGAAATGGTGGTGGGTCTCAAATCCATAAAATTTCCAAGGAAATGATGACGTCAACAATGAAAGAATGCGGATTGGCATCTTTGCGAGTGGCTAAGTATGGGAATGCCCAATTTCGGGAATTTCTTTTGTTTCTCGGCTCCGAATTAGCGCTACCCTCAAATCCATAAAAGTTTCAAGGAAATGATGACGTCAGTGGTGAAGAAGTGTGGATTGGCGATTCAGAGGATGAATGAAGTGTTTCCTTTCTAGAATGAAGACAAGGTGGGACAATGGAATGATGAAGGTGCGGATTCATGACAAAGGGTTATGTGACTAACTCCATACCTGAAATGGTGATATGTTTTATCATGAAGTTTATCCAGAATGGAGGGTGACCTTGGGGGCCGGATCGGCGATTATATGCCTGTGCACTTGTTCTACCCGAATGGAATCCACAAAAGTAATAAGGAAAGGATGACGTCATCAATATTCTAATGCGGATTGAAGAAGACAATGCGAAATATGATGTATTCTAAATAACTAAGAGTGGATTCGATGCTCAGATATCAGGGATCCGGATTGGAGATTCCACAACTTCTGATGCAGAAAGATGATGTCATCAATATTTTAAAGTGGGATGGTGCTTGATTCTCCTCGCCATTTTGATAAAGCTTATACCGGATTGGATCTGAACCATACGATGAGGAGAATCAACAGTGGAGGTTATGTCGACGAATCTTGGATGTTTAAAGGATATTTTTGCATCGGGATTGTAACAATCAGTTGGAAGATGAAGCATCAAAGGTTTTCTAGAAGATCGAACCAGAGGTGGTTACAGATCGACGATGGCAGATCACTCCCAAGAAGAATCGATGGAAAGACATGATCTCCAATGGCTTGAACTCCAGTTCCATTGAGTGACCAGCAAGTTGTAGAGGCCCCGAGCTGCCATGGCGGACCTTCTTTCAGTGGATTTCCTGGAGGATGAACCAATAAGCTGATGCCAGCTAGATATCTCTATTGTGCTATCAAAACAAGATCTTTGTATTGCTTCTTGATTATTGTAAATTTGCAAAACTATAAGTAGAGGTCGAACCCTCATTTTTAAGGGTCGGCTCTAGCATGTTTTCCTATGCTATTGTAAATATTCCTAAAAAGCTAATGGAAGGAGCATTACATTGATCTTCACCTCAAATCTGTGTTCTCATGCTTGATATCAGAGGTTCGGATTCTTTAGTTGTATTTCTGTAAATACTTTGATGGTTAGTTTGTGCCTAATTTATGGATTACTAGCTATTACAGTAATTGAAATCTACTTTTGAGTTTGTTCTATGTTGTTAGGGAGTACATTTCTATGAAATATAGGTATTTGGTGAATTTTTTTATTTGGATTATCATTGCTTGGATATTGAAATTGCTTGCTGCAATATTTCTCTGTTGTGCTTTAATATATAAGAGATAATCTGATTTGAGATAATGTTGATCTGAGTATGTATCTTTAGTATGGTTTTTGGGAGCTTCTTATGGTAGTGCAATGTTGTTAACCTATCCATCCACTATTATCTACATTTCTCTAACCCTAATCTTCTCTTACCCTAAACCTCAAACCCTAAGTGAGCATAATTGTGTCAACAATCTGATAAGTTGACAAGGAACCAACCTACTCTGGAGGTTGGATCGGAAACCCCTATTTTGGTCCATCCAATGTTGAGTGTTGAGTTGTAGCTATCGGGTGCAAGCCTGGACAGAAAATAGGAAGATAGACAATTGTAGTATCGAGTGAAAACTTGGTGTAATTCAGTGCCCAACAGTTTTTGGCATGCCCGGTGGGACCAGTTCACAAGGAACATGAAACCCATCTAATGAGTATAGATATCTCAACCCGAAGGAATCAAGATTTGGTGAATTGTCTTGACCTTATAAGCGGAGAAAAGAAAGTTCACCTGGCGACTCCCTGGTCATTAGACCCAAAAAAGAATTATACCTGTAGACCAGTGGCCTTTCATGTATACTAGGTCTTTCAAGAGGAACAACCCTAATTCTTTCTTTTATTGTGAGTTACCTCAAAGAGGGGCTATTGTTGCTAGAATTTTGGATCAATATTTCCTTGAAGAAGAAGAGCTTCTAGAAGAAAACCCAATAGTTCCCCCAAGAAGACCTACAACCAAAAATATGGCACAAAATGTGGCTCCCAATCAGCCATTACAGAAGTACCCTGACTGGAACACAATCGGTCCCCTTAGATTGGCCCAAATGGATGTCATTCCCTAGGTTGTATCTAAGGCTATTCCCACCTATGATGGATCTAGGAAAATAACTTATGAGCACTATCAGGATATCTTGAATCTAGCAGCAATCCACAACATAAAAGAAGAAAATATTATTGTCAGAATTCTAGCCCTGTCCTTTAGAGGAAAGATATTACATTGGTTTAGAACTCTGGAAGACAATTCTATTACTTCATGGAAAGCATTGGCTGAGCCGTTCATAGAGGAATTTAATGAATCTGTTGATCCTTTTTCTCTGCTTAATCAGTTTACATCTATGCAGAAAAACCAGCAAGAAACTGTCTCAGACTTTAATTTGAGATTTAGTAGAACATGGAAAAGAATTCCCCCCACTGCTAGACCAGCTACATGTTTGGCTTATATGTATTATATCCGAGCTCTTGGATCTGAGTTAGGGTTGTAGACACAACAATCAGGAGTAGAAACCTTCCCCCAAGTTTATAATGTAGTAGTTCATGCTGAGAACATCCTAATTAATGTAGGAAGGCTTCCCCCCAAAACTGTGTTGCCTTATAACTCAAAAACCACTAGTAGCCAAAGTCAATCACACATGGACCCCCTTTCCCTATCATCTCCATCTCCACAAATGAATGTCATTCCTCTACCAAAGCCTACATCCTCTACACCCCCTTTTCCTCCCCTTCCTTCTCAACCATCTCAGGAGATTTCTGCTATCCTTGATATACAAAATACCTTGAAAACCCTGAGTAATAGAATGAATTCAATGGAAAAAAGAGATCAGGAAAGGTCACAATAGAGGAGATTCCCATATGTAAACAAATATCAGAGACCTGGTCCTAGTAATAGTATTAGGGTTAGGGTGAATGCAACATATGAGGAGCCAGAATGCTCTTCAGATACTACTCTTGCAAATGTTTGGTGCTTAGTATGCAATGATCCCCATGACTCATAGTCTTGTGTGATGTATCAACACCATGTTCAACAAGCTATGGATCAAGTTGAGAGGAATCAAAAGGGAAGAGTCAATATGTTATGGCACCCGGATCAGATCATGGCTAGAAAAGAGTTGGATGAAGAAAGTCCAATAGTTGTTATGACAAGGTCTGGAAAGAAAGCTTTGCAAGTGGATCCACAAAAAATGGGGCATTTCCAAGTCCCTTCTTAGAAGAAAGTTGACTCCCCTCTTCAAGGTAGTGACACTTTCCCTATTCCCCAAGATAAGGGAAAAGAGAAGACAGATACTCTTCCAAAGAGACTAGAATGGGAAACAGAGGGAGACCGAATGAGATCTAAAGGTGAAGATCAAGAAAGGCTCAGGTTCCCCTCTATTACTAAAAGACAAAGGTTAGAAGCCACCCAACAATATAAAAGAAGATATGGTGAGCCAAAAAGAGGGCTGGAAAAACTCTCTTTGACTAAATCTGAGTACAACATTATTGAAGAAATGAAGAGAATCCCCTCAAAAGCTAGCCTATATGACACTCTGTTCATTCCGGGTCAGATTGACTTGCTTAAAGCTTCCCTCAGCAAAAATCCATAGAATAGGTTGGCCACCACAATCCTTAGTATGCCATCAAAAAATAAAGAAATGACACCTATTGTGCTAAAGAATAAGCCTCCTCCTTTCTATATATCCCTAAGAATGGAAGGTTGGGTAGTCCAAAATTGTATGATTGACTCAGGAGCATCAACTACAGTAATGCCTAAAGTAGTCTGTGAAGAGATGGGTATGGAGTATACCCGATCTTGTCCTGGAGTGTTACAACTAGATGGGACACCTGTTAAGATAGTTGGAGTTATTAAAGATGTACTGATGAGGTTGCATAGAGCCCCTGAGGTGACAATGGTGCAAGAAATAGTTGTGGTGGACTTAGAACCCTATTTTGGATTATGCCTCTCAAGAGAGTTTACTGCAAATCTAGGAGGATGTATGTATATGGACTATTCTAGCATGATAATCCCTTTCAAAGGAAAAAGGATAAGGATAACACCTAAGAAACCAGTGGCTTATCATATTGAGAAGATTGAAGAAGATATGTGCAATATTAATCCTTTGGAGGAATTTGAGCTAGTAGAAAATATTGAGGAGCTAGACATTGAAGATGAGTTGCCTTTCAGAGAATATTATAGTCAATTTGGAACTGGTATGGGTACATATAGCATCACAACTGAATCAAAAAAGAAAATCCCCGCTATATCTAATCAATCCCTAAGAGAGAAAGAAACATGGGTTATGCACTTTGATGGTGCCAAATGCAGAAATGGTGCAGGAGCTGGTGTAGTCCTACAATCACAATCATAAGGGATAAAGAATTTTGCTTACAGACTGACATGGTCATGTACCAACAATGTTGTAGAATATGAGGCCCTGTGTCTTGGATTAATACAAGTAGAGAGTATGGGTATCAAGATTCTGAACATATATGGTGATTCTGAGTTGATAGTTCACCAAGTAAGGAATAGGTGCAATAGTAAGCACCATTACTTAAAAGCTTACAGAAATAGGGTATGGGACCTTATGGAATCATTTGATGCCCTAAATTTAAGCTTTGTACCTAGAGAAAAGAATACCCTGGCTGATTCATTAGCAACAAAGGGAGCTAACTTCAACCCTTCTATAGACTTTGGAACCAAGAAGACCAAGGGAATTAAAATGATTTTCAGGCCTGCAGTACCAGACAAGCAGATTTTCTGGCAGGTTTTTGAAAGTGATGAACAAATTCTTGACTTTTTGGTAAGAGAGGCATGTCTCTCAATGGTCCAAGAGGAGAACTTGGAAGAAATAGATCAACAAGACATTATCCAACTAAGAAACAATCATATCCCAAGAGGGTTGGTCACCCTTGAAAGTTTGTTTGATAATGAGGATAGAAAGAAGGTCAAAGCCATGAAGGTCAATGAAAGGATCTATAAAGAAGTAGAGGTCGAAATAGAAAAGAAGCTTAATGTTGGAATCCAATGTTCACCTGAGGAAGCAGAAGATATTAAAGCTTTATGCTTGAAGTACCAAGACATTGTGGCTTGGTCATATGAGGACCTCAAGGTGTATGACAAAAAGATTATCCAACATACTATTGAGTTAGAGCCTGATGCAAAACCATTTCGGTAGAAATAGAGGCCTGTCAATCCAAGGATAGAGGCCATCATGAGAGAGGAACTCTTAAAGTTGTTAAAGGCTAAGATAATATATCCAATAAAACATTCCACTTGGGTAGCCAATTTGGTACCCGTAAGAAAGAAGAATGGGGATATACGCTTATGTGTGGATTTTAGAAATCTGAATCAAGCATCCCTCAAAGATCACTACCCCCTCCCTTAGATTGATCAGATCTTACAGGTAGTGGCAGGAGCAGAGAGATTCTCACTACTGGATGGTTACTCTGGATACAACCAAATTTGGGTAAAGGATGAGGATCAGTACAAAACAACATTTACCACAAAATGGGGTACATTTGCCTACCAGAGAATGCCTTTTGGGCTGTCCAATGCAGGAGCTACATTTCAGAGAGCCATGGATTATGCCTTTGGAACACTTATTAACAAAGTTATTCTGATTTACCTAGATGACATGACTATGTTTTCTCATGATAAAAAGGACCATCTGTCTCATTTGGAACAAGTTTTTCAGAAGTGCAGAGAATTTGGCATTTCACTCAATCCTAAGAAGTCATTCTTTGCAGTTCATGAGGGAAAACTATTGGGTCATGTGGTCTCAAAGGAAGGTATGGCCATAGATCCAGATAGGATTAGAGCAATTCTTGCTCTTCCCTTGCCTACAAATAAGAAGACCTTGCAGTCTTTCCTAGGCCAAATCAACTTTGTCAAAAAATTCATTTCTGATTTTGCATAGAAGGTGAGGCCTATATCTGAACTACTCAAGAAAAAGGCTGAGTTCAAGTGGACTGAGGCCAGGAAAGAAGCTTTTGAGATCATCAAGCAGTCCATTGCAATAGCTCCAGTATTGGTAAACCCAGATTTTAGTAAATATTTTATTCTTTATGCATATGGAGCTGAAGAGAGTTATGCCTCAGTACTTACCTAGAAATATGATCAAGGGGATGAACACCCTGTGTTCTTTTGGAGCCAAACATTGCATGATTATCAGGTCAAATATAACTTCATTGAAAGACAAGTGTTTGTTGTGATGAAGTCACTGAAGAAGTTCAGGAAATATCTGGTACAGAGCAAAACCCTGGTGTATGTGGTTCATCCAGATGTAAGGAGTTTTATCTTACAGGGTGACCTAGGTGATAAAAGAGTTGGTTGGATTACTAAGATCCAAGAATATGATGTAGAAATACATCCCACCAAGCTAGTAAGAGGTAGAGCTTTGTGCCAAGGATTGACAAAAGCTTCAACATTGGCCAAAGTGATAGCTTGTCAGGTAGCAGAAGAAGATCAAGTGGAGATAGTACACACTACTGATTCTGATTGGATTGATCAGATGATTAGGTATTTCCAAACTGGAGTATGCCCACCTGACCTGAATGCATCTCAAAGAAGGAGATACATACTTCATGCTTTAAAATATGTATTACTACCTGAAGGTTTGTTCAAAAGGAACTTGGATGGAATTCTCCTAAAATGTTTGAAATATGACCAACAAAAAAGAGTCATGGAAGAATTTCATGGAGGATCAGCCGGTGGTCATAGCTCAGGTAGGGTTACAACTTTGAAGATAATAAGAGTAGGCTATTATTGGCCTACTGTGTTCACTGATGCTTTTAAAATTACCCGGGCTTGTGACAAATGTCAGAGGTATGTTGGAAGAACAAGAAATGCTTCATCTCCCCTGAGGCCTATACAAGTTGAGGAGCCTTTTCAACAATGGGGACTAGATTTCATAGGGGTTATTAACCCTAATTCTTCAGCAGAGCATAAGTTTATCTTGACTGCTACAGATTATCTTACCATATGGGTAGAAGCCATCCCCACTAAGAGGGCAGACCAGGAGGTTGTGATCAATTTTATGGAAAATTTGATTTCTAGGTTTGGAGTCCCAGAAGCCTTGGTGAGTGACAATGGCCCTGCTTTCATAGGAGCCAAGTACATTGAGTTTGCCAACAAGTATGGCATCACTCTTAAAAATACTTCAAATTATTATCCACAAGGTAATGGACTTGCAGAATCTACCAATAAGAACCTATTAAGGATTTTGAAGAAATCTCTTGAAGGTAATAAAAGAAGTTGGCACCTATTGTTGGACCAAGCTCTATGGGCAGACATGATTACTATTAAAAATTCCATCAAGACTTCTCCTTATGCACTGGTATATGGCAAGGAGGCAGTATTGCCAATCCATTTGGAGATTCCAGCACTTAAGCTTGTCAGTACAGAAGAAGAATCAGAGGAAGATCCTGTGAAAACTAGGTTAACACACTTGCTACAATTGGAAGAGAGCAAAGCTCAGGCATATGATAGTTTCCAAAAGCATTCATCAGACATTAAAGCATGGTTTGATAAGAAAGCTAGGTTCAAAAAATTCCAAGTTGGGGATTCAGTTCTCAAATGGAATGTTGACAGAGCAAAACCAGGCAAGCATGAAAAGTTTGATTCTTTTTGGGATGGTCCTTTCAGAATAGTGGAAGCTAAGGAATCCAATGTCTTCCAGCTGGAAAGTCCAGAGGGAAACATACAACCCATTCCGGTAAATGGTTTTCACCTCAAGCTCTACTATGTGTAAGTAGTGAGCTCTTTGTAATATATGTATATACATTGTATAATTATTTTCCCTCCTTTCTACACTTTGTATTTTGAATCCTTTTCACTTTGTAATTGAGTTTCTTCAAAAGTTAAAAAAAAGAGAAAAAAAAAAATTGCAATTATCCCCGGTTTGGGGTGGAGGGAAATTAAGATATTTTAATATTTATAGGACTAAGAGACAAAAGAGGAGGGAAATTTAAGAAAAAAATGGATGGAGGAGATTTAAGAGGTATATTTTGTGAAGAAAATAATAATAAAGATGGTTTTTTTCTCAAGAATCAAAGGAACCTCCATCCTTTCTAATTAAGAGTGGTAAATGTACCTTCTCCCTCTCATAGTCCATCCCATGTCTCATCAACAGCTATGGAGGTATAGGTCCATTCTATTTTGTCACAGCCACCTCAAACCCCACATTCCACTTTTGAGGTATCCACTTCAATATCCACCATTGTTGCACCTCTATATTTTTCATCATCGCCATCAATGGGACACTACGTTCTAAGTTCATTCACCCCTTCCACGGGCAGTCATGTATTTTTCTTTAATTTTACCTGTATCAACAACGGTAGTTATAGAGTCCATTGTTGTGATAGAGACTGTTGTAAATATATCTTCACCCCCACCAACAACAATTTAGTCTGACCCTTATGTTTTTGATGTCATCATCTCCCTTGGCTGCTAGTTTTTCAAAACCTGTTACTACACCAAAAGAGCAGGAAACCACTCAGAGCATAAATGATTACTAGGTAGAGAATCTTACCAAGCCTTCTAGTAGGATGGTTGTGAGAAGAAAAAGTATGTATGTTGACCCTATCACTAGGTAGAGGGTATCAAGATCTATGATTCCGCTAGTAAGTAAACCTAAGAATGAAATGACTGCTCAAGATTATAGAGTGGAGGAGGTCATAGAAGATATTGATAAGCTCCTCTAAATATGAGTTGGGGATAGCCAAGGCCCACTTAGATACCTTCTATGTGAAAATTATATGGCCAAAGAGAAGGTGGATAAGCTGGAAAAAAAGTTGAAAAGCTTAAAAGAGCCTTAATGATCAAAAGGAGATAGAAAAAGATCTGAAGAAAGAGGTTAAGGGTTGGCAGGAAAAGTTTCAAAAGACCAATAAGTTGAAGGACCAGTTAGAAGAACAAATGAAGCTGAATGAAGAGCAGGCAAAAGAAATTCAGAACCTAAAGCATCAACTTATGAGAAGGCTAAGTCCTCAGGATTTTCTAAGGATGATTTGAAAAATATTAAGAAGGAATTGCTTTCTAAGGTTCAAGAAAAGTGTTCAGGACTTCAACTTATAATTGATTATCTTGAAGATGCCAACCAACTGCTCTCCACCATTCATAAATATTTGGATCAAATCACTGGAGAGTTACAGCCTATGGTGATTCTAGTAGAACAAATGTACAGGTTGGTTGGTAGCAGACTCAGTGATGTTGCTAAACCAATTCCTAATAAGGAATGGAATCTAGTCGAGTAGCTACCAAAGTAGTGGTTAAAAAGCATAGGGTAGTTCAGAGGGCCTGGCTATTGGTTGATAGGATGGATAGGGGGATCAAAGATATTATTGAAATAAATGAGGAGATGATTCAGGTTGGTTTTAAAGGACTCTGGAAGGAGGATCACAACTTGTTATCTATGGAAGAAGTCTAGCAAAGCATCAATGAGAATTTACAAGATGAAGCTGGAATTGATTCATTGGAAGAGCCACTATCCCAAGAACAAGCTACCAAACTGATTATGGATTGTACCCATTTGAGAGATCTCATGGAAGATCTGGTGACTAGAGGGAATGTTGCTAATTATGAGGATGTTGGAGAGCTACAATATGTTTATAAGCAGCTTAAAGAGACATCAAATCCCTTTGAGGAAGCCTTGAAATAGGCTCTACAATCTCTGGAAATGATGGTCCAGTTGTTTGGAGATACTTCTGGTGAGGGTAATCAAAAAGTACCTACTCCTAAAGAAGAAGAAGAAGAGGAAGAGACTCAAGAAGAAGGGGAATAGGATGGAGCAGTTACAGGCCCAGAAGGGGGTCACACTTAAGTCATTTTTGTTTGTACATATACATAAGTTTTGTATTTTTGTTTTTACTCTGACAATTTTTCAGAAATAAGCAATAAAGGCATGAAGCCCACAAAGCAAAATTTTTTGTGTGAAGGTATTCTTTGAAATAAGGCCTTATAAAGGAGGAAGAGTTGTGTATAGTTTTGAAGATAGTAATAATAACTGGTATTGCACATAGTCTCTGTATGAGTGGATCAGTGTTATGTATTTTTGGCATCACTTCGATATGAATCTCTACTCTCTCAACAATTTCATAAAACTTCCAGAGAGTAGTGTTTGTATGGAAGTTATTCTATAAAATATATATATTTTTGAGAAGTATATTTGACTCCTAAGGCCCAATGGATAAGACTCTGAGTTCGATTGGCTTTGCAAGCAAATCCACCCGGGAGGTGCCAGAATGTAGGCCCAAAATGGCCACATACTTAGTAAAATTTTGTAGAATTTTGCCTAAGTGATAGAGTCATCATTCCGCATACTTTGTAGTGCACTTTGAAGCAGATCCGAGATAGAAGATATGAATCTGCCCAACAGTTAGTGAAGTTTTCATGCTTGAAGTGATTCTAGGTGATTTCTTTCCGGCTCCAGAATGGTGGTAGATCTCAAATCTGTAAAATTTTTAAGGAGATGGTGACGTCAGTAATGAAAAAGTGTGGATTGGCATCTTTGTGAGTGGCTAAGTATGAGAATGCTCGATTTTAGGAATTTCTTTTGTTTTTCGGCTCTAGATTAGTGCTACCCTCAAATCCATAAAAGTTTTAAGGAAATGATGATGTCAATGACGAAGAAGTGTGGATTGGTGATTCGGAGGATGAATGAAGTGTTTCCTTTTCGGAATGAAGACAAGGTGGGATAATGGAATGATGAAGGTGCAAAATCATGACAAAAGGGTTATGTGACTAGCTTGGACCTAAAATGGTGAGGTAGGTGTTTTATCTTGAAGTTTAGTCGGAATGGAGGGAGTGACTCACACCATGGTGGGCCCAGATTGGCGATTACAAGATTAGTGCACTTGTTCTATTCGGAATGGAATCTACAAAAGTAATAAGGAAGAGATGACATCATCAATATTCTAATGCGGATTGAAGAAGATAATGTGGAATATGATGTATTCTGAATAACTAAGTGTGGATTCGATGTTCAGATATCAAGGATCCGGATTGGATATTCCATAGCTTTTGATGTAGAAATATGATGTCATCAATATTTTAAAGTGGGATGGCGCTTGATTCTCCTCGCCATTTTTGATAAAGCTTATGTCGGATTGGATCTAAACCATACGATGAGGAGAATCAATGGTGGAGGTTATGTCAATGAATCTTGGATGTTTAAAGGACATTTTTGCATCGGGATTATAACAGTCAGTTGGAAGATGAAGCATCGAAGGTTTTCTAGAAGATCGAACTAGAGGCGGTTACAGATCGATGATGGCAAATCACTCCCAAGAAGAATCGACGGAAAGGCATGATCTCCAATGGCCTGAACTCTAGTTCCACTGAGTGACCAACAAGTTGCAGAGGCCTCGAGCTACCATGGTGGACCTTCTTTTGATGGATTTCCTGAAGGATGAACCAATAAGCTGATGCCAGCTAGATATCTCTGTTGTGCTATCAAAACAAGATCTTTGTATTGCTTCTTGATTATTGTAAATTTGCAAAACTATAAGTAGAGGTCGAACCCTCATTTTTAAGGGTCGGCTCTAGCGTGTTTTCCTATGCTATTGTAAATATTCTTGAAAAGCTAATGGAAGGAGCATTACATTGATCTTCACCTCAAATATGTGTTCTCGTGCTTGATATCAGAGGTTCGGATTCTTTAGTTGCATTTCTGTAAATACTTTGATGGTTAGTTTGTGCCTAATTTTTGGATTACTAGTTGTTACAGTAATTGAAATCTGCTTTTGAGTTTGTTCTATGTTGTTAGGGAGTACATTTCTATGAAATCTAGGTATTTGGTGAATTTTGTTATTTGGATTATCATTGCCTGGATATTGAAATTGCTTGCTGCAATATTTCTTTGTTGTGCTTTAATATATAAGAGATAATCTAATTTGAGATAATGTTGATCTGAGTATGTATCTTTAGTATGGTTTTTGGGAGCTTCTTATGGTAGTGCAATGTTGTTAACCTATCCGTCCACTATTATTCACATTTCTCTAACCCTAATCTTCTCTTACCCTAAACCTCAAACCCTAAGTGAGCATAATTGTGTCAACAATCTGATAAGTTGACAAGGAACCAGCCTACTCTGGAGGTTGGATCGAAAACCCCTATTTTGGTCCATCCAATGTTGAGTGCTGAGTTGTAGCTATCGGGTGCAAGCCTGGACAGAAAATAGGAAGATAGACAACCACAGTATCAAGTGAAAACTTGGTGCAATTCAATGCCTAACAGTCATCTAATAATACAATAATCATTAAAATTTATCAATGGGTTTACAAACCTAACAAAAATATAATTTTACAATTGTTGAATTCATGTACATATTTCAAGCTTGAATATAATGGTATATGCCCCTTAAACTCGCATGGATTGAAACATCACTCACCATTACCCTTTAAATGAAAAATTTTACAAGTTGAAATGATTATTAAGAATGAGTAATGTGATGTCCAAATAATATTAATTCATTTTTGAATGGCACATATGATCTCACATTATCTTTTAACTACATACTCTTATATGCAGCACATATGAATGTTAATGCTATTAGACTCATGTTAAATAAAATTACAAATTATTTCCATAACAATTCAATTATCATAGTACAAATAATAGTTAGGTAATATGATAGGAGACCCAAGTTTAAACCTCGGTACGAAGGGATGAGATCCCTCATAAAAATCCATGTAAACTTAAAAAAAAATTGTTGCAAGCCACAAAGGTAGAATTCGTGGTACCCCTAGTTAGGGTTATAGGATTGGTAGTGGCGATGTGGCGTAGGTGTTGCTCGTGTTGTTCATCTACAACTATAGTAGTGGAGTGAAATATAGTACATGTGCATGTGAAAATGCTAGGATTTGGGAGAGGGAGAGTATTGATGTCAATACCAGTGGAGGCTGAGAGGTCATAGGTTCGTGTCTCAACAACTATGGTACCTCTTACACTGCTTGTTATTGCTTTATTGTTGTCATGTGCATGGATGAAGATATTGGAGGGAGAAACAACCATGGTGATGCTCATCTACCTCAAAACCCTATGCCTCACTCTCTCTCTCCTCGTGTGATGTTCTTATAAAATATGTCAAGCATCAGCATTGAATATGTCAAAGAGTTCATGGAGGATAGTCTTCTTCAAGGAGTTCATGGAGGCTAGTTTTTTTATAGAGGAATACTTGTGGGCCAATGCCCCACTCTCTCCTCATGTGATGTTCTTGCAAAATATTTCAAGCATCAACATTGAAGACATCAAGGAGTTCATGGAGGATAGTATTTCTTCAAGGATTTCATGGAGGCTAGTGTTTTTTTATAGAGGAATACTTGTGGGCCATATTGTGAAGAAAATTAATAGTTCAAAAAAAGTTTAATTAGTAGAAGTGGAGTTTTGGTATTATGAAGTAGAGGTAGAGGAAGGTTGTTGCAAGAAAATATGTAAAGAGTAGAGGTGGAATTTTGGTATTCTAGGAAAATGTTTGTATTTAGCAAAAAAATGAACTAAATGGTATTTTAGCATAGTCGGTTAGATTCCTCAACATTCAAGGAAGAGATCAGTTCGAATCTTGTCAATTGATACATGGATAATATCCAAGATTTGTTTTAATACCACTATGTGGTGATGATGTACTATGGGTGGGTCTGTTACAATCCCATATAACCTATTGAAAAAATAGTTGGGTATTATGATAAAAATAATCTAGTTGATAAAAATATTATTTCGTACACTTAATATATTTATCCACTATTATGACAATATAATTTTGTGTGTTATAGAAAAGGGAAATAAAGTTTTTTCCTTTGGCTTAATCACAGTATTCAATGGACAATCATCATCTAGATATCAATAATAGAGGGTAACAATAGTATAATGGATACTTATATTGAATGCACCTTGGACTTGGTAAAGAATCCTCTTGAAAAAAATTGTCTCATATGAGGTCCCACATTTATTTGTATATAATATTAAGATATGATAATAATGATGTCTATACAACTATAATTAAAATAATGAGTGTTTTACATAAAATATCTATAAATACTAGTGTAGCCAATGATGAGAAACACTTGATCTCAAAATCCACTTTATATTGAAAAGAAGTATGAGCACACTTGTAATGATTAATTCCACAATGATGTATAACATTCAAAACATAATATGGTTGAGAATGAAAATTTATTATAGAAGATAAAGTAATATATGAAAAACCATAATAAGAACAAATATTTTATCTTAAATGTCATATAAAGTTGTAGATTCATATTCCAAATTAAGGAAATGAAGTTGTAAATAATGATCAATAACATAAAGCATAATAATAATGAGTATTTGGTCATTATAAAAATTGATGTACATATCAAATTCATTCACAATATTAGATTTTATAGATAAAAAATAACATATAAATCTACCAAAACATGCTTAAGGATACTATTTATGATCATGCAAAAAAATTTTGACTTTACAATGGTGGTTGTCTATCATAAACAAAGCCTACTGGTTGTTGTATATAATTATATTCCTATAAATATCATGAATAAAATACGCTTTTAAAATTTATAGAACTATTACCCAGGTGTTGTAGGTGAGTTGGAGAGGAGAGGGCAATCCTCCAAGGGAGGTCCCAGGTTCATATCTCCACCCTACCAAAAAGCTGAATTGGGTATCCAAAATCCAATTAATAATGTTAGTGTGGGCAGGGTCGGGTGCGACTCCCGAGTGACTTTGACGGTGTAGAACTCCTTGTTCGTGGTCTCTCAGACCAAGGCAGCCCTGCAAGGGGTTTTTCGCTTTAAAAAAAACATTTATAGCACTATTATTTATTGGGTTAAATTTATACTCATCTTCAACTTCAGCCCAAAAATCAACTTAAAATCTCATCAGTTTCAATTTACTCCAATCCAAAATGTAGCTTGGTGTAAAAGTAAAACCTAATGCAAAACTCTTTGACTCACAAAAATAGTATCACCTCTCCCTTAACAAACATAAAAGTAAGACTTATATAACCTAGTTTATTTATAAAATCTTAGGATGAACCTTTATTTATTGACATAAAGTAGGATTGACATTTGTTAAAAAATTTATTAATTATAGTCTTGGAATAGCGCAATAGTTTGGGTTTTGTATCTTCTTCGGTAGGTCTAAGGTTCAAACGGTCGACGTGTGTAGGTGTGTTAATCCCCTATTGATAAACCTAGATCTCATCCTTACAAGGAGTTATGAATGGGATGGGAATGCTCAACCCTAAGCGTTGGTCATAGGATTTCTCACACTCTTCAAATAAAAATAAAAATGATATTAACTATTAATATAATATATTTAGCACATAAAATGTGACAGGGTTTAGTTTACTAGGGAACATATTTAGCACATATCGGTAGGGGTACCATAGTGGTAAGTCCTTAGAATATATTTAGCACATAAATTATGGGAGGGGGTTTAATTTATTAGGAAACATATTTAGCATATCTTAGGAGGGATATCGTAGTAGTAAGTCCTTAGAATATATTTAGCACATAAAGTGTGGTAGGGAGGTTTAATTTACTAGAGAACATATTTAGCACATCTTAGAAGGAATGTTGTCATGGTAAGTCCTTCAGTTTTCACCCAGGGGACCCATGTTCAAACCTTGGTATGAGGGAACCAGGACCCCTCATAAAAACATGTGCTTTTTACCCTAATATATTACCTATAACGATATCATTATGATAAGTCTTGGATTTTCATTCAAGAGACCCATGTTAAAACCTCAATAATAGGGGATAAAAACTTGTGCAATCCTAAATTTAGTTTGTCAAACCCTAATATGAGAGAACCAAAACCCTTCATAAAAACTCGTGTAATCCTAAATTTAGTTTAACAAAAACAATGCAGTGATTAGGGCTTTGGCCTCTCTTTGGGGAGGTCCAAGGTGTTGTTGTAAGTTTGAGTTCAAGAGACCCATGTTCAAACTCTGGTAAGAGGGGACCAAAACCCCTCATAAAAACTTACAATCCTAAATTTAGTTTGACAAACCCTACTATGAGGGGACCAAAACCCTCATAAAAACTCGTGTAATCCTAAATTTAGTTTGACAAGAAGTGCAATCCTAAATTTAGTTTGACAATAACATAGTGATTAGGGCTTTGGCCTTTCTTTGGAGAGGTCCAAGGTGTTGTGGTAAGTCCCATAAAAACTCATGCAATCCAAAATTTTGTTTGATAAGAACAACACACTGATTAGGGCTTTGGCCTCTCTTTGGGGAGGTCCAAGGTGTTGTGGTAAGTCCTTGAGTTTTCATTCAAGAGATCTAATTTCAAACCATTTTTTTTCCAACTTCAAAGGCCAATAGTAGAGGCTTCAAGTGAAAATGTCCAAATGAATATTTTCATGCATTTGAATAACATAATTTTTATATTATGTTATTAAATTTTTAATTATTTTTTTCAAATTATTTTGAAATAACAAAATATTTTTAATAGAAAATTTATAATTTTTTTTAAAACATAACGGCTCAAATTACGGGTGTGTATGGTTGTGTGTTAATTCCCCATTGATAAGTTTAGCTCTCGGTCAGTCCCAAGGGCTAGGTGGATTGGTAATTGTTTATCTAGCCAGGAACTTACCTAGAAGAGACCTAGGTTCAAACCTTGGGGACATGCCTATTTGCAAATGTAGTAGTCTACTTCGAATCCTCTGAGTGCATGTCAAATCAACAAAGATGGTATGAATCCCAAATGATCACTTAAGTGGATTGGTAATTTTTTGTCTAGGTCTACTCCGAAGCCTTTGAGTGTGCATCATATGGATGAAGATAGTATGAGTCTTGAGAAATCGATGGCTTACCCATAAGAGACCTAGATTTAAACCTTGGAGACATGCATGTTTGCAAAGGTAACAGTCTTCTCCAAATCCTTTGAGTGTACATCAAACCAAAAAAGATGGTATGAATCCAAGTGATCACTTATATGGATTGGTAATTGTCTATCTAGGAGTAGAACAAAGGTAGCAATCTACTTTGAATCCTCTAAGTGCACATCAAACCAACAAATATGGTATGAATCTTGAGTGATCACTTAGGTGGATTGGTAATTGTCTATTTGGGTCTACTCGGAATCCTTTGAGTGTACATCATATGGATGAAGATGGTACAAGTTGTGAGCAATAGATGGTCCTCTTCATGTGGGTTATAAAATAACAAGGTGAGAGCAATCGGTGGTCCTTTTCAAGATGGCTATAAAATAATGAGGTGGTATAGGCTTGTTGGGGACAGTCCCTAGTTCCTGTGATTTCATATGGATGAAGACAGTATGAGTCACGAACAACCAATGGTCCTCTTCATGCAGGTTATAAAATAACGATGTGGTATAGGCTTGTTGGGGATAGTCTCTAGTCCCTGTGGTTTGAACCATGCACTTAGTAGTTACTAAAAATAGTGGATGTAACCAACTCCCCTATGTATCAAAAAAAAATTGGCTCTTGGTATTACGAAGGATTATGGTTGGGATGGGAATGCTCAATATTAAGCATCATTCATAGGATTTATTGCACTACCCAATTCAAAAAAATTAAATTAAATTAAATTTTGAAAAGTATTATGAAATGTTATTAACCTAATGACTCATATTTTTTAGCTTTTAAAGAGGAAATTCAAGTTCAAATCTTAAGAAACTCAAGTTCAAATCTTACTGAATGATGCAATGTATGCATAATAGTAAACTATTAGAATACATAATAGTATGGATGGATTTTGTTTTAATTTCATATAACCTATTTAAATAAAAATAAATAAAAAATAAATTAAAGAGAAATTTATATAACTTATATATTTAAAGAAATAAAAAGTTGATGGAGAAGAGATGCAAGACAATATTCAAGTATTATTAAGAATAATGATATCTTTTTAATTGTATATATTTATATTTATTTAAATAATTCTTTTACTCATGGCAGATAGGGCTCACAATGGTTTCCTTTATGAGGGTTTCTTCTACGAGGGTTTCAATTTTGCTCTAGATTTGACTCTCTGAAACCTTTTGAGCGAGAGGTGTCCTTTCTCCCTTATTTTTCCCATTTTGGATCCGACTGCTAGTCATGCTTAGTTTCTCTGTTGTGGTTCATGATCATGGTGTTTTGTTTGATGGGGGTCTTGTTGGTGTGTTCTACTCTCTTATGGGTTTGGAATTATCGCTCTTATCTAGAGCAGAGGGCCGAATTTTGACCCAAACCTATAGGGGTGATCCTGGATTGTTATAATGTAGTGGAAAATTTTGGTTGTTGACCCCTTGGCTAGCTCTCACTCTAGTTGGTGGGTGTGTTGGGTGGTTGTGTTTCTTGGGTTGTTTGCTAGTTTTGGGGACTTGGTTGGATTGTGCAGCATTTATTTTGGGTTCAATAGTTTCATATTTTGGCTTTCTAGGGAGAGGAAAGTGTCATCTACCAACCCAAATCCATTGGGGTGAGCTTGGTATGGTGTTTGGCTGTAGAAATCTGATGGTGCTTCATTGGTTGTCTTAAGCTCTGATGGTTTTGCTACTCTAGTTGGATGGTGCTTGGATGGCTCTATTACTAGGGTTCTCTACCAATAGTGGATTCATGGCTGATTTGTACCACTTTCTTCTGGGTTTGATAATTTTCTTGTTGTATCTGGCTGTTCTGAGGAGATAGGGCCAAATACCGACCCAAACTAGTTGGTATGAAAGTGGGCTATTTTTTTGTGGTGTTTTTTAGCTTTTGATCCCATGTCTCTAGTGGGTTTCCTAGCTTTGACGATTTGTAGAGATCTCTTTCTCTAGTTCTAGTAGTGGTGGTGTGTTTGATCCTAGGGTTCTAATGCTTATTTTTTTAGGATCTTACCCTTCTCCCTCTCAGGTGAGGTGCTAATGTTGCTATCTCATTTTTCTTGTACCTGATAGCAATTTTTCTTGAAACTTTTTTGGTTGGCTCCAATGGGATTTGCAGGTTTTATGGAATTTCTTGTGCAGATCTCCTGGATGGTTTTTATGTTGTATATTTTTTTGGCTGGTATTTATAGTATTATTTTCTTAAACCGACCATTCTCATGAGGGGTTCTCCTGTTATGTGCTTTGTTGGATAGATTTTTTGATTGTGATGACATATTATCTGCACTACCCAAATCAAAAAAATAAAATACAATAAAATTTATAAAAATATTATGAAATATTATTAACTTAATGAATCATATTTTTCATATTTGAAGGAAGAAATTCAAGTTTAAATATCAGGAAACCCAAGTTCTAATCTCACCAAATAATGTAATGTATGCATAATAGTCAAACTATTATAATACATAATAATATAGGTGAAGTTTATTTCAATTCCATATAACCTTTTTTTTTGGTATTGATAAAAAAAAGGGGTTGAAGGGCCTAGAACCTTTACACAGACCTCAAATTATATACAAGAAAAAATAATAGAATATCATACAAATGCAAGATAGCTCTGTCTTAGTAAAACAAACAAACCTGGGCTAAACCTATTGATGGAGAAGCTGAAATAATATTCATCCCACTATCCTTCTATTTAACATAGCTAATGTAGTCCTCAATGCTTTACATAATTGATAAAGAAACTATTGATAATAATATAATTTAGTGTGCTCAAATCCTTCATCGCCTAATACGAACAAGTATTCTGCTTTGCTCTACCCTCTTTATCTGCTAGCTTCATTATCAATTCTTATGATTACTCCATGGGAGCATATGACCAAACCTTGAAATTCTCATATTTAACTACCATATTCGCTATTTTATTAGAAACTTTGTTTCCCTCTCTATAAATATGTTTAACTTGACTTTCTTCTAGGTTTCCCAAAATAGTCCCCGCATCTGTAAGTATTTAGAAAATGCTAGAATTATTTAACTTCCCTTCAAAAAGGGAAGTTATAATATTCTTGGAATCCCCCTCAAGAACAATCTCCTAAAACCCAAATTCACTGCAATTCGGAGGCCTGTAAACATTGCTTCATCTTGGTTATTTGTGATAATTCTTATATCCTTAGCATATGTAACCACTACCTAACCTCTGTCATTCCTGATAATGCCCCCACCACCAACATGACTCGGGTTACCTTTTGTAGCTCCATCAAAGTTAATTTTTACCTAGTCTTTATGGGGACATTCCCATCTGGTATCTAGTCTCGCCTTATTGATATTTTCCATATTTAAGACATTTTTATCTAGAAAGGATCATTGCAATATTTGTTGGCCAAAAATATTTTTAATACAATCCTCCAATAGGGTTGTTTTTATCCTGGCATAAACCCCAATTATTCCTCTGGTTTTATTTTTGAACACTCATATGTTTCTTTCCAACTAAATCCCCCTCTAAATATGTGGAATGCATTTTTACCAAAAAATAATGCTTCCTAAGTGCCAATAAATCAATAATTGTATTTCAAAGTTCATCTTTCATCTTACCTATGAAAAAATGTAAACCAAGATAGGTGAGATTAAACTTTTCCTCCTTACAACTCAACACTTTAACTATTTAATCTCTTATACTCTTCACTGTGTTTAAAACTATAATCCTACTATTTTCATAAAAAAAAAATTGGTCTGTATCTTTTTCATAAGAATCAAGGACTTTTTTAAACTCCAAAGCTTCTTCCTTTGTAGCTTCCCTAAGAAAGAAAGTATCATCCACAAAATTTTGATGAGATAAGCTTCACCAATGGATGAATATTTTAGACCTTTGATATTACCATCATTTCTCTTTCTTTCCAAAGTTCTTCCCAGTGCATCTACCATAATGATAAAGAGATATGGAGAAAATGAATCTTTCTTCTTGATTCCTCAGCTAGAAGGAAATAACCTAGCAGATTGTCTATTGATCAAGATTGAAAAGTGGGGGTTATAAATACACATACCAATCCATGCCCTCCATTTTTCACTAAAATCCATTTGCTCCATTATTTTATCTAAGAAATACCATGAAACCCTGTCATAGGCTTTGTTCATGTCTAGCTTAAGGAACATGCTTGACCATTTCCTCCTTTGAAGAGAGAGTGGCATTTCATTAATCATAATTATGCTTTTAGTAATCTCCTTACCTATCACATAAACTCCTTGATCTTCATTAATGATTGAGGGGATGATTTTTTTCAACCGATTGGCCAAAAGTTTAGTAAAAATTTTGTAAATTGTATTACATAGGCTGATTGGTCTAAAGTCTTGCAATTTATCTACCCCATATTTCTTGGAAATTAGAGCAAGAAAGACATTATTCCATTCTTTCAACAACTTGCCAGATTCTTGGGCTTCTTGGATTGCATTGACTACATCTTCTCCAAAAATATCCCAATGATGTTGAAAAAAACCTAGTGGAAAACCATCTGGTCCCAAAGCCTTGGATGCTCCCATAGAGAACACAACTCTTTTAATTTCTTCCTTAGAGATTACCTTGCATAGATATTCATTCATACTATCATTAACTCCTTTGGGAACATTGTTAATGATGCTTTCTATTTCCATGTTGCACTCTATTGATTCTTTGCTAAGAATATTCTGAAAGAAAGTAATGGCCAAATTTTTAATATCATTTAAATCCTCATAATTTCTTCCATATTCCCCCATAAGGTAAGGGATTTTATTGATTTTCTATGTCTCATAGTCGAAACATGGAAGAATTTAGTGTTTCTATCACCTTCCTTGAGCCATAAAACTCTTGATTTTTATTTACAATGAATTTTCTCTTGGGCAATGGTATTATGATACTCTATGAGGAGTTGTTTTTCTTTTTCATGCCACTCTAGTTTTCTACCTTCCCTCTCCATTTTTTCCTCTATATCTTGGATATCCTTTTTAAGTTGTTTTCTTAAATTTATGTTACCAAAAACATCTTTATTCCAAATTTTGATTTGATACTTGATGTTCTTTAATTTTTGGGTAACTATGTACATTGCTAATCCTTGAACCTCCTCCTACCACCAAGATTGAATTTTTTTGTAATTTCTGGGTGTATATTCCACATGAGCTCATACCTAAAGGGTGCTCCTCCCTGATTCCCCTCCTTTCCATAGCCAACAAGAGGGGATTGTGATTAGATCCTATTTTGCGCATACATGTAAGTCTATGAATATTGTTTGTACTTAGCCAACTGTCAGAAATAAGAACTCTATCCAGGTGCCTTTGAATGTGATTATCTCCCATCCTTATGTTTGTCCACATAAACTTACCTTTACACATATCTAGGTCAATCAACTTATTATTCTAAAAATCATTAAAATCTTACATACCTTGAGTGATGTTAATCCTCCCTCCACTTTTATCCTCTATTCTTAAGACTATATTGAAGTCACCCAAAACCATCCAATATAAATTAATTAAAAGACTCCTCTAAAAATATAGCTTATTCCACAAATGGAATCTCTCATGATCATCATTTTGAGCATAAACCCACCCAATAGAAGTTAGTTTTTTTTGTTCTTCAATTTGATTATGCAGAATCTCTCTTCTTGATCAATTAAAGTGCCCTCAAAATTCATTTTGTCCCAAAATATATAAATACCTCCAGCAGTACCTTGTGTTGGGATTATGACCCATTCAGCATTCGACCAGACCTCTTTCTAAATAATGTCAAGTTTTTTGTGTCAATTTTAGAATCTTGAAGATAAACAATATCAAGTTTTACTTCCATGAGTAGATCCGTAACAATTATTCTTTTCCTAGGGGAATTTAGCCTCCACACATTCCAAGAAAGGATTTTCATTTTTGGTTTTGTTTCATGGGCTTTTACCCTTAACCATACATTCTTCATTTGGATCTAATTCTTGTCCCCTGTTCTTTGGTACTTTTTGTTCTTCTTGTTTGGGGGTCCTTCCTTGCTTTCTTTTCCCATAATCACCTGTATTATTTGTATTTTTTGCATGTTTTCCAGGAGGATTATTCTCTCTCATTTGATTACATCCTATTGGAGACTCTTCTACTGTTGATTGAGTTGTTTTATGCAACTCTAGTATTTTATTGAATCTTTTTTGCATACCCTCCTAAGACTACTTTGATTTTTCTATTATGCTTAGATCCTTGTGCTCCTCAAATTGTTTAGTTTCATTCTTTGTACTTAAAACTTGATCTAATCCTTTTCATCCCTCTATTTCTATGATTTTAAACCCCCAAGCTCCTTCAATATGATCCTTCTCTTGTTTTGAGTCCATTTCAGTGGATGGGGTATCTTCTACCATTTTAGCATCATCTACTAATATTTCTTCTTCAAATTCCAAATTACCATATGCATTCTATGTTCTGATTGCAATCACATTTTGTTGTTGTCTTGATATCTAGATTTATATGATTTTCAATCATATTTATTTTCATCTTATGGTTACCTTCTTCATAATTATTTTCTTTTCCTTGATTGAGACTATGCTCTTGTTGATTAATGTTATTTCCAAAACCACTCAAGTTTTGTTTCTCATTATGTTCTTCATCTGCAAATAAAATTAAAAAATATAAAATTAAAGAAAAATTTATATAATCTATATATTTAAAGAAATAAAAAATTAATGAAAAATGGATGCAAGAAAATATTCAAGTATAATTAAAAATAATGATATTTTTTAATTGTATATATTTATATTTAATTAAATAATTCTTTTACTCTCCTATATCATTTAATTTGGGTGGATAATATTTTTAAAAAGAATTTTAATAAATTAAAAGTTATTTCTAGGTGACACTTTATATTTTTAAATAACTTTATCAGGCTTACAAGCATGACAAACAACATCTTATATATGTAGGTTCACTTTGAGTCCACTTTATTTTATATGGGACATTTATAATGTGTTATTTTGTTAAATTTATTTTTGTGAAAAAATAATTATTAATTAAAATTTAATATTTTAAGAAATATATAATTAATAATTATTATTTTATTGAATATTATTTATTTTTTTAATAAAAGGTCGATGATTAGTTGAAGAATAGTAGATATAGTAATATATACATTAAGATATATGAATTTATTAGAAGAATTTCAAGTGGTGCATGTGTATAGAGAAGGTAATGGGGTGACCAATTGGCTAGCCAATTGGGGAGCTTTCGAAGAGGAAGATGAAAGATAGAAACTGCTAGATGGATCCATCTAGATGTACTCTAGTTAGTGGTAATCGAGGGAGGAAATTTAGAAAGTCAATTCAATGGATAATTTTTCCAATTTTTAGAATTTCCATAGTAAGTTTTTTTTTTGGAGATTTGTGGACTTGTATGCTAAGGTTCCTTTTTTTGGAGATCTATGGAATTTTTTGAATTTTAGTTGTAAGAAGTTGAGAAATCTATCAATTTGTATTTCTGAGAGATTTGTAGGTTAAGGGTTACATTTTTTGAAGATCTGTGGATTTGTCTACTGAGGGGTCCATTTTTTGGAGATCTATGGATTTGTTTGCTAAGGGTTCCTTTTTCTAAAGATTTATGGATTTGACTATTGAGGGTTCCTTATCCTAAATATCTATGGACTTGTTTGTTGAGGGATCCATTTTCTAGATATTTGTGGACCTATCTACTAAGGGTCTCATTTTTTGGAGATGTGTGGATTTGTGACTTTTTAGAAGCATTGTGAGGTTCCAAGTGAGAAATATGTCAGTTTAGGTTTTTGTGGGATTTTCCTACTAAGGGTTCCATTTTTTGGAGATCTATGGATTTATCTACTTAGGGTTTAATTATTTGAAGATCTATGGATTTGTATGTTGAGAGTTCTATTTTCTAGAGATATTTGGACTTGTCTATTGAGGATTCCATTTTTTGGGAACTCTTTAAAGATATTAATGTAAAGAGACTGGTAATGAATGTAAATGTGTAGATTTTTGAAACAAGGTAGTTCAATATTTTGAATGGCATGTAGCCTTCAAATATGAGACTTTTTGGTTGGCAAGACAAGATAGTCCAATATAGGATTGTAAAAGGGTTTAGGCCCTTCCAAAAACCCAAATTTAGCCCTAATTAAAAAATAATAATTAGTCTCCTTGTTTATTAGCTATATCTTGTTTTAAAATTATGTGTATTTCACTATCAAATTGACATTTTAATTTTTAAAATATTCATTTTTCTAATATTTGTATATATTTACATTAAGTATTTTAATATACCTCGAAATATTATTTATATAATTATAAAATATTTTGAACGTATAAATTGAAAATAATTAATAACTAGAGTTGGTAGTGAGTGTGAGCCAAAAGCAAGGATGAAGTGTGAACTGGGAGTGAGGAAGAAATATATGCAAGTTAAAGAGGAAGTGTGACTAGGGAGTAGGAAGCAAAGTGTGATCAAGGAACGACTACCACTTCTTTTTGTTTTGGATCTTAGGAAAAAATAAAAAACTAAAGGATTCATGTGAAGAAAATCTAGCTAACATAGAAAGAAAATATTTTTTTTAAGTCTTTACTAAAAATAAGGATATCCTAGTTGGAAGTAAGGATGCCCTAGGTGGAAGTATGGATGTCCTAGTTAGCAATAAGAGGAAGAGTGAATTTTTGGCAAACCCTATCCAGGTAGAAGATACTACACTAGAAGTGATTATCGAGGATAAGATGATTGAGCATGATATATTGGTTCTTAAAATCAGAGCATTAATATGTAAGTATAAAGAAGGAAATACACCATAACAATTGAAAGTAGACAAAGTGCAATGAAAAGGTATTTGCAATAGATTTAATATTAATAGAACTTTGTCTTTTACGAATAGCTCTTTTCGTTACAAATGACCTCCCAAAATGGAGGGTTTTTTTACAAGTAAAATCCATGGCATGGCAAGTGTAGACACAGAAAATTGACCCACTTTCAGTGGGCAATCTTCCTTAGAACCCCTAAGAGGTCCCTAACCCTTTCCTAAGGCAAGGATAGGCCTCTCCTCCCTCAGCCTTGCTTGTTTTAGTGCCTTTGGTAAAATCACGCTCTATCATGGCCGGGCGCGACTTCGTCGGAGCGATCTCGCGCTCCGTCATCCCGGGGTGCGACTTCACTGTTTTTAATTTAATTTTTATTTTTATTCTTTTTGGCCCACTTAAACCTAGGTCTAAACCCTCCCAGCATGTTTTGGCATCGGCTTTGGGTTTATTTTGCCCACATTTTTTCCTCCGATTTTGTCTATAAAAGGAAGGATGTTCTTGCTTGAAAAATATGCAAGTGATATGCGATCTTAATGCGAAATTTTGATTATTGATTAAGCTCAAAATTTTTATGATAGCTCGCTCTTCTTCCTTTGCTTTCTTCTACTGCAAGCTAACCCCAAAGTGCGAATTTTGGATTTGATCTTCTATTGCATGGATTGGATTGGATTGTTGTGTGACTTGGTGGATTCGTGGTGTGGTTCGGAGAGATAGAGTGCCCACTTGGATACTTCAATTTTCTCTGCCTACTTCTACGACGTCCATCAGGGTTTGCTTACTTTGTTTTTGGCATTTATTTCATCTTCCTACATTCGCTTTTTATTTTTTATTAGTCTACAGTGATATCGCACTCGACATTAGCGAGGTATGACTTCGCTTGCCCAGATTAGGGTAAACCAGTCCGCTAAAGTGAAATCACGCCCCATCCAGGTAGGGCGCGACTTTGTTGCTGCGTTATCACGCCCACTCCAAGCGAGGCATGACTTTTCCCGAGAGCACACTAGGGGCAATTTCAAGATTCTATTTTCACTGTTGCATTCCATTTTGCATCTAGATCATATTGTTGCATTTTGTTTTCTATTTTTTGTTACTACATTTTTATTTTATGATTAATCATCCAAAGGTCAATTTTCACTTTTGCTTTAAAAGGTCATCTAAAAGGACCTAGGGGGCTTGACTGTTGTACCTCCAAGGATTGTTACACAGCGGCCTAAGCAGGCCCCCTAATGCTAATCCCATTTTCAAGTGTTTTATGAGTTATTTTGTAGAAACAGGTATTTTTGATATCATTGGACAAGAGGCAGAAAAACTAAATCAACCACCAGTCTAGATAAGTGCTCTAATCATTTTATTGGTTGAAGATCTGATCTAATTATTGATTCTTAGGCATCTGAAAAGTGAAAAGCATTTAGTTTGCATCTAGGGATAACTTTTGTGCATTTATTTTATGTATTTTATGCTTTAAAGGTTTTCTAAAATAAACCCTAGGTTAGTGAGCATTCAAAATAAAGAATCATATTAGGTTAGCTCTTGTATGCTTGCATTCTATTTTCTACTGTTATATTCTACATTGTCCTTTATCTTTCCTAGTTTAGAACTAGAAAGGCCAAACTTAGGTGTGTTTCTTAAAATTGAATACATCAAACATTCCTGAATATCTTGAGGACTTGGAGCGAGTCCTTAAACCATTCCTGGTGAACCCTTCCCCCTAGCACCGAGTGTAGAGTACAACATACCCCCATGGTTCACCCCACAAAAGGTTCTCTCCTTGCGGATCCAACCTTTTGTTTGGGAATTGTACGCGGTAGGGCAATTTTCCCCCTCTACATATTTGGTGAACCTGATGTGAACACCTCCTTTTCTTTCAAACAATAAGCAAGATCATTAAATTGTGTGCCAAATATTTAAAAATATAATTCATTTGTGTATAAGTGCATAGGTTCCTCTTTTGTCTTAGTTCTTCTTCTTGTCTTACTCCTTTTCTCAATGGCTTCTGACCTTGGGGAAGGACGAAGACTCCTTAGGTTTGATGAGATTTTTCATGAGAATGATCAAATTGATAGAGAAAATCATAACCTAGAAGAAGAGGTTGATAATCATCTTGATCCTATCCAAGATTCCAATGGGAATATCATCTTTAAATATTTTGACCATATATGGACTTTTTATAAGTATCATAAGCATGCTTTGGATATGGCCTTAGAGGAAGAAGCATTACTCGAAAAGGATATCCCACCTCAAGAAAATCCTTTGAGTGAACCTTTGAATCATGGTAATCGAACCTATCAACCTACTTATGCCACTACTGTGACCACCAACATTGGATGGAATCCACCAGTTCCTCCAACTAGTAATGGCACCCAAAATTATTTTCAATTTCCTCCTTCATATTCTAATGTCAACACTATTTCCTCTATTCCACCACAAGTTAATATTCCATTCTCACAAGGCACCACATATAACAACAACCTTCACATGTCCAACCTAAGTCAAGGGAATATGGGAAACATACATAGTAATTCAGAAATGCAGAATTTGGCAAGTATAGTGAATCAGTTGGTTTCAAGGATGGATATGATTCAACCTTCAGGGTTTACATACAGTTATAAGGAAATGTGTAGTCAACCATTGGATCCTATTGTTGTTGCTAGACCTTATCCTAAGCATTTTCCTATGCCAGTATTGCCAATCTATAAAGGGACTGAAGATCCAATAGAGCATTTAAGAGGATTCAGAATAGCTTACCATGATCTTATTTATGATGATATGCTCTTATTGAAAACATTTCCAAAGAGTCTTGCTGGAGTGGCATTAGAGTGGTATTATCGATTGCCCAACTATTCTTTGAAGAGTTTTGAGAAGACCGCAGAGATGTTTGTTCATCATTTTAGTGCTTACATTGAAAAGGAAGTGACTATGAGAGATTTATATGATTTAAAACAAAGTAAAGAAGAAAGATTTTCAAAAATTTTAGCTCGTTGGAGAAGTTTAGTTGGCCGATTAAGACAACCTGTGTCTCAGAAATATATGCTTGATATATTTATTGGTAATTTACAAGAACAATTATCTTATGCTCTAGAAACTACTATTATCACATCTTTAGATCAAGCAATTGAGTTAGCAAGAAAAGTGGAACAAGCTCTCATTAGAAGAGGTCAACTTAAGGTTAAAGAAGATAAGCCAATTAAGTCTCAACATAAGAATAAGCATATAGGAGGCAATAGTGATAGTAGGCCTGTTAACAATATCACTAACAACCTACAAAAGATTGTACTTCAGAAGCCTCCTCAAAGGAATTTCACAAGACTTAATATGCCTATGGAAGCAGTTTTGAAACAACTATTGGATGCTAAGGCAATAGAATTACCCCTAGTAAGACAACCAGATACTACAACTCATTGGTATAAAGCAGATCAACATTGTGCATATCATAGAGTAGAAGGACATTGGACTAATTCTTGTAAAAGGTTGAAACATGTGGTTCAAGATTTAATTGATGTTGGTCACATTGACACTGGTAGTTTTCAATCTTCCAACAACCAGTAGAATCAGAATAGAACAAGATAAACCAACCAAGTGTCCTATAAAAATGTACCACATCAGTATGATAACAATATGGTTGGAATGATAACATCTACTCTAGGAAAACTTGTATAGAATATGGATGATTCAATGAAGGTTCCACTCTTAGAACTTCTACATAATTCTCAAGCCCATAAAGAAGCTATGATAAATATTTTGAAGCAACAACCAGTACCTCTCGAATATTTCTCCTAGTGATATGACAAAGGTTATAAGTTCCCTCTGGAAGCCTCATCTAACATTTTTAGATAATGATATGGCTTCCTTAGGAGTATAGGAATATTCTTCTCTATACATCATTACTTACATTGGTGACACTCTCATCAAAAGGGTTATGATTGATAATGGTTCTTCACTTAATGTTTGTACACATCATTTCTTTCAGAAATTTGGATTGAAGAAGGAAGATTTGATTGCATCTAGTGACATCATTAGAACTTTCAGCAATGATTCTCAAGAAGCTTGTGGCACTATATTACTCCCTCTTAGGGTTGGACCCAAAATTTTGAAAACAATGTTTTATGTGGTGTCTTGTCCTGCATATTTTAATCTTCTTCTTGGATGACCTTGGATTCATGCAATGAAGGTTGTCCCTTCTACTTTTCACCAATGTGTAAAATTTGAATTTGAAAACCAAATCATTTCTATCATGGGAGATCCTCATCCATTTGAATTTTTCTCACCAGAAGATCTAGCCCAAATCAATTCATCACAGTCTTCCTCTAAAAATTCTTCTACAAATGTTTCATCATAGGATCAAAATGACTCTTCTTGTTTAGATCTTCTCTTTGATGAATCTCATCAAGGTTTAGAATGGAGTGTTAAGGATGAGGGTCCACCCTCTCCTAAGGTCTTAACCCCAGAGTTGCATGTTATAGATGAAGTTTTATCTCAGAATGACATCTGCTCTGACGGGTCTGTCCCTTGCACAATGCAGGTTGAGTCTTCTAGTTCTCAAGTGGACTTTGGTTCTATGTCTCCCGAGGACCTTGAGAAATTAGGAGTGATTCCTACCCTACCTCCTCTTGAGGATGATTTATCCATTCTTATTGAGGAGACCATAGATGTGAACATAGGTTCTGAGGAAGCCCCTAGAATCCTTAAGTTAGGTAAAGCCTTGACCATGGATGAGTAAGAGAAATTGACCAATTTATTGAAAGAATATCAAGATATTTTTGCTTGGTCATATGTCGACATGCTAGGGCTTGATCCCTCCCTTGTCATGCATCATTTGGTAGTTAAGCCTAATGCTAAGCCTATTAAGAAAAAACTTTGAAAGATGCATCTAAAGGTCACCCTTTCGATCAAGGAAGAGCTCCAAAAACTCCTTGATGTCGGTTTTATAAAAGCCATCGACTATTCTGATTGGATCTCTAATATCGTTCCTATAGCTAAGAAGGAAGGAACAATCAGAGTATGTACCAAATTTTAGGACATTAACTTAGCATGTCCCAAGGATGATTTTCCCTTGCCCAACATAGACCAGATTGTAGATTTCACTACCAAATGTGGGATGCTTTCACTTATGGATGGTTTCTCAGGTTACAATCAGATTATGATTGCTCCTGAGGATCAAGCCAAGATAACATTCACTACTCCCTGGGGTACCTTCTACTGGAAGGTCATGCCTTTTGGCCTTAAGAATGTAGGAGCTACCTATCAGCGGGCCATGACTTATATTTTCCATGACATGATGCATGATATTCTCTAGGACTATGTGGATGACCTTTTGGCTCATTCCTTAGAATGAAAGGATCATGTCCATGACTTAAGATGAATCTTTGAAAGGCTTTGACAATACAGGGTTCATCTTAAACCCGCTAAGTGTGTGTTCGGGGTCACATCTGGCAAGTTGTTAGGTTTCATAGTGTCTAGGCGAGGCATTGAAGTGGACCCTTCTAAGGTAGCAACTATCATTGATATACCTCCTCCTCACACCCTGATCGAGCTATGTAGTCTGCAAGGTAAGTTGTAGTCTATCCATCGGTTCATTGCCCAGTTAGTCGATAAGTGTCAGCCTTTCCTTCGGCTCCTTAAGAAGGATGTAGTTTTTTGATGGGATTCTGAGTGTCAAAAAGCTTTTGATGACCTCAAAAGGTATCTCACCTCCCCACCTATTTTAGTTCCCCCTATGCCTGGTAGGCATTTGTTGCTTTACATAGCAGCCATCACTCACGCTTTGGGAGCCATGTTGGCTCAACATGATGATGAAAACAAAGAGAGAGCTATCTACTATATTAGTAGAACTTTGGTCAGCTATGAAACTAGGTACACTCCCTTAGAGAAGCTTTGCCTTGTTGTAGTGTTTGCTTCTTAGAATTTAAGACACTACATGCTCAACCATAAGATATTGGTGATTGCAAAGTTTGATCCTTTGCACTATTTGATGTCTAAGCCCCACCTTTCAAGTCGAGCTTCTAAGTGGGTGTTGGCCCTTAGTGAGTTTGATTTGACTTTCATAGGTCATAAGGCTATCAAGGGTTAGGTGATTGTTGATCAGTTAGCCTCCGCTCCCCTAGAAGCTACCCATCCTATAGTTGTTGAGTTTCTCGATGAGTGCTTCAATGTTGAAATTGAAGAGTCCGAGTCTTGGACTTTATTTTTTGATGGAGCCCGATGCATGAAGGGCGTTGGAGCTGGAGTCATTCTAGTTACACCATAAAAATAGCTCATCCCTTTGTCCTTCAAGCTTCATTTTTCTTGCACAAATAATATTGTAGAATACGAAGCTTTGATCCTTGGTCTTAGAGTAGCCTTAGATTTGCAGGTTAAGGTCCTTTCGGTCTTTGGTGACTCTCAACTTGTGGTTAATCAGATCAATGATGTTTATCAGACTCAGGATGATAAGCTTAAACCCTATAAGGAGATTGTTACCAAGTTGTTATCTTCTTTTGAGTAGGTAACCATAGAGTCTATCCCTAGATCCTCAAACCGCCATGCGGATGCCATGGCTGTTGTTGCATCCTTGTTCCCTTTGGAGTTGGAAGATGATCAAGCTTCGATTATCATTCAACAACTCTGGGAACCTACATCTTTGAGTTCTTGTTTGGATCCCCTAGAGTGTTTTACCATCGAAGATTCCCCATCTGAACCATGGTATAATGACATATTTAATTTTCTTAAATATGGCTCGATGCCTGATGGTTTAGATCGCAATCAGTGCAAGCTATTGCATAAAAGAGCATGTCGATTTGTTATAATTGGTAATACTTTATATCAATATTCTTTTGAAGGTATCCTCTTGTGATGCCTTAACTCTGATGAAGCCCAACTTGCTCTTAGTGATGCTCATGAAGGTTCATGCGGAGGCCATTTTAGCGACAATTCTATTGCCAAAAAGCTCCTTCGAATGGGGTATTATTGGCCTTCCATGGAGAAAGATGCATGTGATTATGTTCGGTGTTGCGACAAGTGTCAACGCCATGATCATCTTATTCATGCTCCTTCTCAAGACCTTCGGGTAATATCTTCCCCTTGGCCATTCTCCATGTGGGGATTGGACATTATCAGAAAGGTTAACCCAGTGTCATCTGATGGTCACAAGTTTATCATTACTACAATTGAGTATTTCACTAAATGGGTTGAAGCCATGCCTCTGGCTATGGTGACTGGGACTCAGGTTTCTAAGTTCATCTTCAACCAGATTCTTTGTAGGTTTGGGATTCCTTTGATGATTGTTTCTAATAATGACACTCCTTTCAAGAACAAGGATGTTCATAATATTTGTGCTAAGTACAATATTTAACATAGATGGTCAACCCCTTATTACCCTCAAGGTAATGGGTAAGTCAAAGCATCCAACAAATCCTTGATCAAGATTTTGAAGAAGTTGGTTAATAAGACCGATCATGACTGGCATACTCAACTTTATCCTACCTTGTGGGCCTATCGTACTAGCATGCATACTCCCATAGGGGCCTCACCATATGTCTTGGTATATGGGTCTGAGGTAGTGTTTCCTTTCGAGTTAGAGGTTCCTTCTTTGTGCATCTTGTTGCAAGATGTTGAGGTCGATGATGAGTATCGTGTAGACCATTTGCACCAATTGGAGCTGTTGGATGAAAAGCGCATTCATGCCTTAGAGCATTTGTGAGCCTATCAGGATAGGCTTTGATGATCTTACTCTAAAAAGGTTTGCAATCATTCTTTTGAGGTTGGGGACCTTGTCCTCAAAGAAAACCAAAAGAACACTAATGCTCATGTTGATCTTCGAGGTAAGTTTCAGCCCAACTGGTTAGGGCCCTTTGTCATAATAGCTAAGTTTGGTTCAGGTGCTTATAAGTTGGCTTCTATGGATGGTAAATAACTTAAAGAACCAATGAATATAATGCATTTAAAAAGGTATTATGCTTGACCCATTTTTCATATTGCATATGCATTTAGTTAGATCATGTTGCATGTTTGCCTGACATATTCTGCACACTTGTCTATCATATTATGCATTATTTCCTGTCATTCTATTCTTGCATATTGCTTGTCATATTTGCATCGTTTCTTTCTCATGACTGCTTGTTCATATAGCTTCTAGGGATTCATGACAATGGCATGTGATGATACCTAGTTAGGTCATAGCTCACATGCATTGCACTTTCACTAGGGTTCTGATGCCTAGCGAAGCCCCAACCTAGGGACCATGCATTTTCATCCCTTCTTCTCTTCTTTGCTTCCTTTGCTCTTTCTTCTCTTCTATCTTCTTCTTGTATTCCTTGACTTTGATAGTTTTACAATGATCATCATTCCTCCTCCAAGTCAAGGAATGCAATCCTCTTTTGGTATGTCCTTGTCTTTTTGCATGATTCTTCTTTCTCCTTTGTCTTCTTTGTTCAGATAAGGATATACATTCTTCTCTTCTTTGATTACACATTTCCTCCCTCTTGAATTTTCACTAGTTGAAACTTCAAGTTGGGGGTACACACGCACAATTATTTGCTCCTCATTTTCTTCCTCTTATTTCTTCTAGCACATGCACACACTCACATCATGTTATGCTCATATTGATTGGTCCATACATACATGCACATACACCTTCTCAGGTAGTACTGGCATATACATTACATACATCATTTTACATCAGCATACACTATAACACCCCTATCGAGTTATGTCTCTCTTTGACTCAATGGGCTCAACACCCCATTATAGGATCAACTCCTTGGCCATTGATAGTAGGCCTCGACATACATCCTAGCGGGTAATCACCCCACAATAGTTACTAGTGAGCAACCACCCATAGCGGGTTACACTATACACTTCACTTATTGGTCCATATTTAGTGAGTACTACACCCATAGAGGGTTCTTCACTCCATACATGGACCATATTTTGAGCATAACACCCTCTAGTCAGGGTTCTGATCTAGCTTCCTTCTCGATTTTAGATGGTTGACCTTTGGAGTTTTATCTTTGTCTTCTTCTTCTTTTTCCACTTCATAGTTTTCTATTTCCACTCTTCTTCCTCTTTCTTCTTCCTCTTTCTTCCCCTCCCTTCTTTCCCTCCTTTTCTTCCATGCATTTCATGCTAGTTGCATTAGATTCATGTTGTACCTAGTAACTTTTGCTTTGTTTCACTTTGTTTTGTTTTTCTGTGTGTTTACCTTTTGCTTTCTTTCTCTTTGCCTTTTTCGAGTTTCTTAAGGATGTTCCTTTCCTTTCGAAACTCGAGGGGGCACCCTAGCCATAGAGGTATTAGTGGAGATAATACCTCATTTAGTGTGCAAGAGTCTAGGATGTCCATTGTGATACTCCTTTTTGCACCACTCCTTTGTCCAAACCTGGCCACCCCTTCTTTGTGTTTGTCACCTTCTTGTGTGTGTTCTTGCCCATAGGAGTCTACATCTTTCTTTGATGCATTTACTTGGCCTTAAATGCATCAAAGAGGGGGAAAATGTAGACATAGAAAATTGACCCACTTTTAGTGGGTAATCTTCCTTAGAACCCCTAAGAGGTCCCTAACCCTTGCCTAAGGCAAGGATAGGCCTCTCCTCCCTTAACCTTACTTGTTTTAGTGCCTTTGGAAAAATCACGCTCCGTCATGGTTGGGCATGACTTCATCGGAGCGATCTCGTGCTCTGTCATCATGGGGCACGACTTCACCAGTTTTAATTTAATTTTTATTTTATTATTTTTGGCCTGCTTAAACCTAGGTCTAAACCCTCCCAACGTGTTTTGGCATCGGCTTTGGGTTTATTTTTCCCACATTTTTCCCTCTGATTTCATCTATAAAAGGAAGGATGTTCTTGCTTGAAAAATATACAAGTGATATGTGATCTTAATGTAAAATTTTGATTATTGATTAAGCTCAAAATTTTTATGATAGCTCGCTCTTCTTCCTTTGCTTTCTTCTACTACAAGCTAACCTCGAAGTGCAAATTTTAGATTTGATCTTCTATTGCATGGATTGGATTGGATTGTTGTGTGACTTGGTGGATTCATGGTGTGGTTCAGAGAGATAGAGTGCCCGCTTGGATACTTCAATTTTCTCTACCTACTTCTACGA
The DNA here is from genome assembly GCA_028583015.1 of Wollemia nobilis. Taxonomy (NCBI): domain Eukaryota; kingdom Viridiplantae; phylum Streptophyta; class Pinopsida; order Araucariales; family Araucariaceae; genus Wollemia; species Wollemia nobilis. The sequence continues at coordinate 4,037,105 of JAQPPZ010000594.1, read as the reverse complement.
CGTCCATCAGGGTTTGCTTACTTTATTTCTGATATTTATTTTGCTTCTGCATTCACTTTTTATTTTTCATTAGTCTACAGTGATATCACACCCGATATTAGCGAGGTGCAACTTCGCTTGCCCAGATTAGGGTAAACCAGTCTATAGAAGTAAAATCGTGCCCCATCCAAGTAGGGTATGACTTTGTTGTTGCATTATCATGCCCGCTCTAGGCGAGGTATGACTTTGCCCGAGAGCACACCAAGGGCAATTTCAAGATTCTATTTTCACTATTGCATTCCATTTTGCATCTAGATCATACTACTGCATTCTATTTTCTATTTTCTGTTATTGCATTTTTATTTTATGATTAATCATCCAAAGGTCAATTTCTACTTTTGCTTTAAAAGGTCATCTAAAAGGACCTAGGGGGCTTGACTGTTGCACCTCCGAGGACTGTTACACAATGGCCTAAGTAGGCCCCCTAATGCTAATCCCATTTTCAAGTGTTTTATGAGTTATTTTGTAGAAACAAGTATTTTTGATATCATTGGACAAGAGGCAGAAAAAGCTAAATCAACCACCAGTCTAGATAAGTGCTCTAATCATTTTATTGGTTGAAGATCTGATCTAATTATTGATTCTTAGGCATCTAAAAGTGAAAAGCATTTAGTTTGCATCTAGGGATAACTTATGTGCATTTATTTTGTATGTTTTCTGCTTTAAAGGTTTTCTAGAATAAACCCTAGGTTAGTGAGCATTCAAAATAAAGAATCATATTAGGTTAGCTCTTGTATGCTTGCATTCTATTTTCTACTTGTTATATTCTATTTTTGCATTGTCCTTTATCTTTCCTAGTTTAGAACTAGAAAGGCCAAACTTAGGTGTTTTTCTTAAAACTGAATACATCAAACATTCTTGAATATCCTGAGGACTTGGAGCGAGTCCTTAAACCATTCTTGGTGAACCCTTCCCCCTAGCACCGAGTGTAGAGTACAACATACCCCCGTGGTTCACCCCACAAAAGGTTCTCTCCTTGCGGATCCAACCTTTTGTTTGGGAATTGTACGTGGTAGGGCAGTTTTCCCCCTCTACAACAAGTTATCTCCTCAAGTACAAAGTGGGTTGTGGGAGGGTTTATAAGGCATGTTGCTTCAATATTCCATGTGTATCCAATACCTACACAAGCTCACAGTAACAACATCAACAACATATGTAGGTCCTCTCAAGATAAGGCCCAAACCATGAAGAAAGATTACAAAAAGTGACTAAAACATTATAAAAACTTACAAAATAAATTACAGGAGTTACAAAACTTGAAAAGATACATGATTTACCTTTCTAGGTAGTCTAGAGTTGTTGCTGACCTTGAGACTCAATAACCCATGGTAATTGGCTCTTTGTGGAACTGGCCTGGGTCGTTGTACTTCTAGGGAGCTACCTTGGGTGGTTGTGCTTCTAGGGAGCTACCTTGGGTAGTTGAGACTCTAGTTAACTACCTTGGATGATTGAGACTGTTATCCAATAGAGGGTTTTGATCTTGAATCTAAGCCTTTAGAGATTTGTTTTAGGGTCCTTGTTGTAGATCCAATGAATTATAAAATATCTACCATTGGTGTGGTTGCAAAATATATGCTAGTGAACAACCCTAATGAACGGGGACGAAAAATACCAGTACCTTACAAATTCAACTTTTCATTAAAATTTTGCAGAAAATATTTACATGCGTTTCGAATTAAAAATAGCCCACAGGCATACAATGACCGAGCTCGGCTCGGTTCTTCCACTCTGTAACTCCCCCGTTCTTCCGTCCACCATCCCCACTATTACAAAATTTTGGGTTTTTAACGAGGTCTCGGTCCTCTAGCAATTAATGCCCCACCTAAAACAAAGTTCAAACTTCAATTTTCCCCCTCTCCGAGTTTTCAAATATTTTTATCATAAATGGGCAACTACCCGATCTGCACTGCTGCTTGCAATAATGGCTTCCCATACCCTGCACTGGCCGCTTCGCTCAGACCGTACTCTGCACTCTGTTTTGTCAAAAAAAAATCCTTCCAAATGGTGGTTCTCCCCCTTTAATGCATGCGACTGTCAAATTTAACTCCCGATACGTGGCCTTCATCTTTAATTTCTTACACGTAGCCAATCGTGCGTAATTCTTCCATGACTTCTCCATGTCGGCACACGTGTCCTCCTCAACTGCCATGATACACGTGGCAGTCCACGTGTCAAAATTGGCCTTGCCCGGCCGTCCGCTTTCTCTCCCTTGGTCTATTTTCTTCTGGCCGCGATATCGTGACATGTCGCGATATCGCGACCCAACCACGGCCTTGCCACTGTCCACCAGAAATGTAGCGAAATCGCTACCAAAATGCTCCCTCGCACTAAACTTCAAAACCGTCGCGATATCGCGACGTCATGATATCGCGATGAAAACTCCACTCTGCATTGCTACTGCCTTCGAGGTCACGATTTCGTGACCCCAGCCTCCCAACCACGCCTCAGCATTTGCCTTTGATGGTTCTGCCACCGCCTTCACCGTTGATTGTTCTGCCACGTGGCAGCTTCTAACAGGCCACGATATCGCGACAAAACTCTTTCCCCTCTGCCTAGCCCTATAGACCGTCGCGATATCGCGACATCGCGATATCGCGACGTCTGAAGCTCCTCTCCTCTGCCCTGAGAAACCGTCGCGTCGCGATATCGCGACGAAAACTCGCCATAGCTATAAGGCAGTCCCTTGGGTCGCGATTTCGTGACCCCTTCCCCCCTTGCCTTAATAAACTTCTCCCAACCAAAAATTGCTTTGCAAAACCTCTCCCAACTTGGAAAAACAACAGATCAAAGTGCAATGAACAAAAAAAATTTGGAAGATGCAAGATTGCTTTACTGTCTCCGGATGCTCCTGCATCAGACACCCGGGGTAAAAAGGAGAAGTGACCTTCACTTCTGTGCTGTTCAGCCCGCATCTTCTGTAACACCTCCAAACACTCATCAACCTCTGCAACTTGCACAAATCCCGTTTCCTGGCAAAAATTTTTGCCTTCTACCAGACAAATTCTGGCATTGCTGCACACCTTCTCATCTTCTGTCTGCAATGGCTTCAACTTGTGCCGTACTCCATCCTTCATCAAGGAGTAAGTATTTGCACGACCATCATGCACTGCACCCCGATCAAACTGCCATGGCCTTCCCAACAGCAAATGGCAAGCATCCATGGGGAATACATCACATAGGACTTCATCCTGGTATCTCCCAATCTGGAACGTGACTAAACACTGTTCCCGGACCCAAGCTCTATGGTCCTTCCGCAACCACGCAATCCGGTATGGGTGCGGGTGCCTCCTTCTCTCCAGCTGCAACTTAGTAACCATCTCCTCGAAAACTAAGTTGTCTGTACTCCCATTGTCTATAATGACATTACAGACTTTGCCTGCACTTTTGCATCGGGTGCGGAACAGGCTTCTCCTCTGTTCAGATTTGTCTTCCTCCACCAGCATGGTCCTCCTCACAATCATTGCTTCTCCCTTTTCAGCTTCTTCAGAATGTTCTGAATCAGCATCTTCAACTGCCACAACTGCTCTGGCAGGACCCACTGGCCGCTTGTTTGTCCTTTCTCGATGTTGTGGACACTCAAATGCCCGGTGTCCTTCTTCACCACAATGGAAACATGTTCCATGAAATACTCCTCTTCCATACCCGCGTCCAGATCTACCTCTTCCTCTCGGGTAGCCATCATTCTGAACTTGCGGTTTGGATTCTTCATCTTCTTTCTGATCCCGACTCTTGCTCTCCTCTTCTTTCTTCTCTTCCTTTCCTTCTTTCTTTCCACCGTTCTTTCCTCCCGGTCCTTTTACTCTTTGCTTGTTCTCAAACTTTCGGTTCAGTTTTTCTTCCACCTTTAAAGCAAATTGGTAAGCATCTTCAATGGTGCTTACCCGAACCAAGCTCAATTCCTCCTGAACACTGGGTCTCAACCCATTAATGTAACGGGCCACTTTTTCTTTGCTGGCTTCTAAGTGTCCGGTTCTGATGGAAATTTTATAAAAATCCTCCGTATATTCTTGAACAGTTTTGTTCATCTGCCTCAAACTCTGCATTTTACGTAGCAGGTCCAGTTCATAATCTACGGGGATGAATTGTCTTTTTAATTTCTCCACCATTCTGTCCCATCTTGTTATCCGCTCTTTTCCTCTTCGGTTCCGCTCCAGCTGTACTCCCTTCCACCAAATGCTGGCATGACCCTTCAGTCGGGTCTTAGCAAATCTGACCCGGTTAGGGTCTTCAACTTCTTCGTATTCGAAATACTCTTCTAAATCATTCACCCAGTCTATCAACTCCTCTGGGTTCAAGTTCCTAAAATACGTGGGAACTTCTAACTTCGGCCTCTTCCCGATCTGGGATATGGCCTTGTACAATCTGGCTTGTGCCGGATCTACATCTTCTTCCTCTTCTTCAAATTGATTCTCCTCTTCATCAACTTCATCTTCACTGTCTGCATCTCTGCTCGGCTCATGTCCTCTGCGCAGTTCTTCTTGCAGGGCCTGAACTTGCCGCTGCAATGCCCGAAAATCTTTCGCTGCCATGCCTCTTCCACCCATGGGATTTCTTCTCGGAGGCATCTTCACCTGATCTCAAGCCCTCCCACAAGTCCTGGTACAACTGCCTCTCCTTCGGCGGTCTGCTGTACACTCAGGAACTACGGGCTCTGATACCACTGACGGGGACGAAAAATACCAATACCTTACAAATTCAACTTTTCATTAAAATTTTGCAGAAAATATTTACATGCGTTTCGAATTAAAAAAAGCCCGTAGGCATACAATGACCGAGCTCGGCTCGGTTCTTCCACTCTGTAACTCCCCCGTTCTTCCGTCCACCATCCCCACTATTACAAAATTTTGGGTTTTTAACGAGGTCCCGGTCCTCTAGCAATTAATGCCCCGCCTAAAACAAAGTTCAAACTTCAATTTTCCCCCTCTCCGAGTTTTCAAATATTTTTATCATAAATGGGCAACTGCCCGATCTGCACTGCTGCTTGCAATAATGGCTTCCCATACCCTGCACTGGCCGCTTCGCTCAGACCGTACTCTGCACTGCTGTTTTGTCGAAAAAAAAAATCCTTCCAAATGGTGGTTCTCCCCCTTTAATGCATGCGGCTGTCAAATTTAACTCCCGATACGTGGCCTTCGTCTTTAATTTCTTACACGTAGCCAATCGTGCGTAATTCTTCCATGACTTCTCCATGTCGGCACACGTGTCCTCCTCAACTGCCATGATACACGTGGCAGTCCACGTGTCGAAATTGGCCTTGCTCGGCCATCCGCTTTCTCTCCCTTGGTCTGTTTTCTTCTGGCCGTGATATCGTGACATGTCGCGATATCGCGACCCAACCACTGCCTTGCCACTGTCCACCAGAAATGTAGCGAAATCGCTACCAAAATGCTCCCTCGCACTAAACTTCAAAATCGTCGTGATATCGCGACGTCACGATATCGTGATGAAAACTCCACTTTGCACTGCTGCTGCCTTCAGGGTCACGATTTCGCGACCCCAGCCTCCCAACCATGCCTCAGCATTTGCCTTTGATGGTTCTGCCATTGCCTTCGTCGTTGATTGTTCTTCCACGTGGCAGCTTCTAACAGGCCACGATATCGCGACAGGTCACGATTTGCCTTTGATGGTTCTGCCACCGCCTTTGTCGTTGATTGTTCTGCCACGTGGTAGCTTCTAATAGGCCACGATATCGCGACAGGTCCCGATATCATGATAGAACTCTTTCCCCTCTGCCTAGCCCTGTAGACCGTCGCGATATCACGATGTCGCGATATCGCGACGTCTAAAGCTCCTCTCCTCTGCCCTGAGAAACTGTCGCGATATCGCGACGTCGCGATATCGCGATGAAAACTCGCCATAGCTATAAGGCAGTCCCTTGGGTCATGATTTCGTGACCCCTTCCCCCCTTGCCTTAATAAACTTCTCCCAACCAAAAATTGCTTTGCAAAACCTCTCCCAACTTGGAAAAACAACAGATCAAAGTGCAATGAACAAAAAAATTTTGGAAGATGCAAGATTGATTTACTGTCTCCGGATGCTCCTGCATCACCTAAAAGCATCCATAGTTGATGCCTTTGAGCTCCTCCAATGATAAAACTTGCAAGCACAATGTTTAAGCAAAAACACAATAATGTTGAAGGAAATTTGACCAGAGTTTCATTATATTTTCTATGCACACATGAACAGGAAAATGGAGACCTATTTATAAAGTATCCTATGGATGGATAAGAGTGGTGAGGATGGAAGAAAAAAAGTGGCATGAGTGTGTAAGAGGGGCATATTAGGGATTCCCTACTTGGGGTAGAAAAATGTGCAACTTTCTCTATTTAGGGCCATGACATCCTATGATGCCTTATGAAGTGCCATAACACCATATGACATGTCATAATGCATTATGACATATCATTATGTATTATAACGTGCCATATTAATGCCTTATTTATGGAGATATTCCTCACCCACTAAATTAGCATTTTTAATCAAAGTACCCAGGTGGAGGAAATCCTCACCCAAATGCATTAAATATACTTGGAAAGTGGATAAGAGAGGGGAAATAAATGCCAATTGGAGTTAATGCAAACCGGAGTTAAAAATAGTGAAGTGGTCCCATGATGACCGTAATTAGGTGTAGGAAGGGGCCAAAGTGGGTCAAAGGGACTAAAATAGCCAATATTAATAATTTCTAAGGTTTGCAATACATTAATTAAAATAATTGCACACAATATTATATATTAATATTTTTTAATGGGTTATATGGGATTGAAACAGGCCCCACCCCTATTACATCATCACTACATAGTTGTATTACAACAAATCTTAGATATTATCCATATATCATTTGGTAAGATTTGAACCTAGGTCTCCTAAAAAAAATTGAGTTTACAAAATTTTTATGAGGGGTCCCAATCCCCTCATACCAGGGTTTGAACTTGGATCTTCTAAATCAAAAACCAAGGACTTACCACTACTGTATCCCTCATGTGTCTTATTAAATACTAATATTAACCATTGTGAATGTGAAACTTTTTAGGTGTTTACAGATCCCCCTTTTTGTACCATAGTGTGAAAACACAATATGGTGCAAAAACTAATGACATCAACTTTGAATTGATGATGGATAGAGGAACTAACTGGATAATGATGAAAGTGACATTACCTTGAGGGAGGGTGACACAATATTATCTCAAATCAAGAACAATGTAATATGCCCTAGTTATGGAAGTTATAAATTTCCTTTAACCTTTACCTTTGACAGATTGATGAAATCAAATTGACTAGAATTTGAGTCTTAGAATCAAGGTTTGATTAGAAATTTTGAAAGAGAGATTATAAGTTATGTTATTGTCCCAGTATAAGGAGGGTTAAATATAGCCTTAGTAAAATATTCTAGGAGACACGTAACTCCAAATTAGGTGTTTGTATTGAAATGATTTGAGATAAAATTTGTGGATACTTGTCAACCCCCTCAAATGGCAAGTGGATGATGAGAAATTAACAACAAATATAAGTCGATTAATAAAATATGGATGAAAAGTGCAGCTTGGAAGAAGGGAAGGTTTATAAAATATGAAAGTGGAGTTTAGATGTAAAATTTGGGAAATTTTGATGAAGAAGAAAATATTAGTGGCAACCACCCATAGAAATTATCTGGTGCCTTGGGAATCACCCATGGTAGTTTCCTCATGCCTTGGGAACCACCCAAGGTGGTTGCCTTGCACATTGGTGATCACCTAGGGTGGTTGGAAACCTATTTGGATGGTTTCTAATGCCAAACAATAAATATACTTTGTGGGGCTCATTTTTGCATCTACAAAGGGCAGTAGAGAAGGAGAAAGAAGAGAATAAGGTGACGAAAGATATGGCAGGAATGAGCATGGCAATGATAGTGGAGGGTGTGAAAATTTGGTAATATAGACAATGGAGCAAGATCAAAATGATATGAGAGAGGGGTGATGATACCAGTGGTAGGTAGCCTTGAGGTCTAACGGGACGATTTAGACCATGATGTGACCATAATTTTGTAGGCCGCTAGGCCATGATGATGTAGCCTATGGGCCTAACATTATTATGATGATGTATGATGATGTATATATATATATATATATATATATATTTTGTAAAATTATTGTGTGTTGTGATGATGATGTGATGTGATATGAATTTATGATGATGATGTATGATGTGAATTTATTGATGATGCATGGATAGATATAGTGATTGAAATGAGATGCATGTGATGATATTCATGATAGATGGTTTTATTTATGAAATGATGAATGTGACTAATATGAAATGGAATGGTTATGAAATGATCAATGCAAGAATATGTTATGATAAATGCATGTTTGATTTTTGTTCAAAAATACTTAACAACATATCGCTTACTCATGATGTGATTGAGTAATCAAGGGCGTCAACACAATGGCACTGACATAACTATAGAATGGAATGGAGTGAATGTGATACTATGGAAATAGGGGATAAATAAACTATAAGAACAAAGGTGGCATGACTTGTCAATTTGCCTATCCTAGGAAAGGAAGGATCAACAAGTGCTTTTAGGAAGCTCAAACACCCTAGTGACATCAATCAAACTCATCTACTGATCAAATAAGTTCTTGAAGATACTAAGACCAACTAGGGGAGTCAAGTTGCTCAGAGACCAATGTGTGTGTAGTGATGTTCATTTCTAATTTTGAGAGAGGTAGGATTGACCAATTGTAACTCAAGCCATTATAAGCTAGCTCATCCATGAGTGAACATAGGTCTATACAAAAGAAGGTCACTAATGTGATAGACATGTCACCATGTGAGGGCATACTCCACTATCAATTAGGCATCTATAGCCTCATGGAGATAGCCCCATAATCCTTCGATGTTGCTCCACTACTAGCCAAGTGTCTATAGCCCTAGTGGAGACATCTAAAATTCCCTAGGATCCATGATAATTGATAGAACTGATGGTGCTCTTTTCTTATTTTTTTTTGCAATATGGATCCTTGGGGTCGGATTATGGCATGATAGGATGAGCAAGGGAAACCATTCACTTTATGGCTTAAAGCTACACATGGCTTCATCTTTCCTAGACTCAAAATATGATTAATATGTGAAATGTGCATGGTCCAAGAGGAAACCTGATGTAACCAGGAAGGCCTGTAGCACTCAAGGAATAAATGACTTTCAATGAAGGTTGATTGAGACACTAGGTATGGCTGAATGACCAAAAGAACCCAAATATTCTCCAAACCTATGAGAGGAAAGAGACAAAGCATGGTGAACTATGAATGGTGGACATAGTGGATATGGTGGAAAAGTGCATATAAAGAGGTTAGACAACTATGACTATGAAGATACCCTTGATTAACACAACCAAAATCCTTCATGATGACAGGTGTCAAACCTAATCGAACAATGATCAAAATAGCATTAAGACAAAAATGAAAGTGCAAAATGAAGGTGTAATGAGTTGGTGGTGGCATAAAAAATGATATAGAAGAGAAAAGCAAGATAAAAGAGAGAAATAAGACAGAATGGAGAAAGAGGAAAAAGAGGAAGGGGAGAAAGGAACACATCGGTCCATGGTACGTAGCTGCTAAGAAGCATGATCATACAATGAGGAGTGATGTGCGAGGAAGAGAAGAGAAATAAGGAGGAAAGAAACAAATGAAGTCAACAAGGGTACAAGTGGTAAGTGATTGATTGAAAAGTGTGATAATGAGTGCATTGTGTATTTGATTTTCTTGATTTTGATTTTGAATTTTTGATGAGAGGCATGCCTCATTTTCATCCAACCATTCCACAACAACTTTTAGTGTCTTCATTGCAAGTGTGGCATCATGTGTTGGTGATATGTTCATGATTTTCTCTTATTAAGACGTTGGAGAATGGTTGGATAAAAATGAAGGATGATAGAGGAAAATCCTTTTTTTATTTGATTTTTTATTTTTATTATATTTTTATATATTTTTGATGATTTTGATTGATTTATTTTTTTTTAAAATTGATTATGTTACAGTGTGATAGTAGTTAGGTATTGAATGCGCATAAATGAAGAATGTTAATGGGTTTAGGTTCCTCAACTCCCTCGAGAGTCACAAGTTTATAGGCCCTAAAACCAAATGATTGTTTAACAATGAATGGACCAAGCTAGTTAGCAGTAAACTTATCACGTAAATGTGGTGGAAGATTCAAGTTTTGTTGATTCTCTTTAAGCATGAGATCACCAACTTGGAATTCTCATGGATGGATCTTATGATCATAGGCTCATTTGATTCGATCTTGGTAAATGCAAAGGTGCTCAAGAGCATTGATTTGGCATTCATCAAGAAGAGTGAGTTGATCGAGCCTAGCTTGATGAGTTGTGTCCTCATCCATGAATTCTTGCAAAGATATGTGTAGAGTTGGGATCTCGAGCTCAAGAGGCATGATGGCTTCAATGCCATAAACTAAAGAGAATGACATTGCTCCTATTGGCATGTGAATGCTAGTTTGATAAGCCCAAAGTGCCAAAGGGAGTTGAAGGTGCCAATATTTATGATTCTCTTGTACCATTTTCTTGAGAATGGCACAAATAGTTTTATTGGTCACCTCAGCTTGTCCATTGCTCTAAGGGTAATAAGGTGTTGAGAAGCTATGTTGAATATGGTACTTGTTGCATAATGCTTGAACATCCTTATTTTTGAATGGGGTCCCATTATCAAAAATGATTTTTGAGGGGATACCAAAATGATAGATGATGTGCTAGAGTATAAACTCCACAATTCGAGGTCCTATCATGTTGGTAAGAGGAATAGCCTCAACCCACTTGGTGAAGTATTCGATGGTGGTGATGATGAAGGTGTGATATCCCAAATATGGAGGGGAGATTTTCCCAACTAGATCCAGTCCCCATTGCAAGAATGACCATAGGGCTTGAATGGGTTGTAAGGCTTGTGATGGAAGATGGGTCAAATTGGCATGATGTTGATATTTGTGATATTTCTTGACATATGTGCAACAATCATGTTCCATGGTGGGCCAATAGTAACCCATGCACAAAATGCGCTTTGCGATAGCCATCCCACTAAAATGACCACCACATGTACCATCGTGTGCTTGAGACACTACCCAATTGGCTTCCTGTGGTTCGAGATAATGAAGGAGGACACCATCATAGCCATGATGATAAAGCACATCTCCTACTAAAGTGTATCGAGCTACCTTTTTCTTGAATGTGCATTTAGTAGTTGGTGGCAAGTTGGAAGGAAGAGTACCAAGTTTTAGAAAATCCTTGATTTACATGAAAATAATATGGTAGGGCTTGACCTAAATTAGAAGGACATCTCGTTCATCATTAGATGACTCTTGAGAGATAGCCAATTTGGATAGTGTAGTGACGTGAATGAGGGTAACATTATCGATGGGGTTCTATGGGATAAGGGACCCGAGAGAGGCCATGGTATCTACAAAATGGTTAGATGACCTTGGTAAATATTCTATGTCATACCAATCAAAATTGATGAGTAACTTATCAATGATTTGCTTGTAGGCTTTTAAGATTGGGTATTTGCATTGGTAGACCCCCTTGACTTGATTGACAATGAGTTGGGAGTCACCTATGATGTGGATATATTTAATGTGCATTGCCACAATGGTCTGAAGACCTAAAATTAATACCTCATACTCTACATTATTGTTAGTATAGGGGAAGTCAAGCTTGAATGATGAAGGGATGGGAACCCCTTGAGGTGTGAAGAAAATAATTCTTGCACCTCCCCCTTGTTTGCACTTAGACCCATCAAAGAAAAGGGTGATATCGACTTCATCTTCAGGTTTGACATGCTCTTCGAGCTTGGTAATACTGAAGATAGAGTCATCTGGAAGCTCTATGATAAGAGGTTTATCATCTTGAAGAGGAGCTTCAGTGAGTTGGTTGATGATGACCTGACCCTTTATGGATTTTTGGCTTATGAATTCTAGATCAAATTTCATTAATAACATTATCCATTTTTCTATGTGGGTATTCATGTAAGTGTGACTCATCATATACCATAGAGGATTCTCTCTAGCGATGACATACATTGTATGGTTGAGCATATAGTGGTAAAGCTTTTTGGTGGAAAAAACCACAGCAAGGTATAGCTTCTCCACATATGCATATCTTATCTCATAACTCACCAAGGTATGACTAATGTAATAGATAGCCTACTCTTGATTGGCTTCATTATTTTGAGCCAACATGGTCCCTAAAGTAAAGTCAGTGGTAGATATGTATAGATGGAATGGGATGCCTGGTCTAGGTGGGGATAAAACTAGAGGAGAAGCAAGGTAATGCTTGATAGCATCAAAAGCTTCCTGACACTCTGTGGTCCATTGAAATGTGACCCCCTTTTGCAATAGATGATTGAATGACTTGCATTTATCTAATAATTGAGTGATAAAGTGATGAATCACTTGAATCTTACCTTGCAAGCTATGAAGTTCTTTAAGGGTCATAGGGGGTTGCATTTCAACAATGGCCTTGACCTTGTTAGGATCCACTTCAATGCCTCTCTTGGAGATGATGAACCCTAAAATCTTCCCTGAAGTGATGCCAAAGATGCACTTTTTGGGATTAAGCCACATGTTATGCTCGAGAAGGTGATCAAAAACTTTGCATAAAACATCGATATGCCCATGGCACATTTTGGATTTGGCCAAGAGATCATCAACATAATATTCGATGATTTTATGCATGTAATCATGGAAGATGTAAGTCATGGCTCATTGGTACATGGATCCTACATTCTTAAGACTGAATGACATGACTTTGTAGCAAAATGTCCCCCAAGGTGATGTAAAAGTTATTTTGTGTTGGTCATCAAGATTGACTCGAATTTGGTTATATCCTAAAAAACCATCCATTAGGGAGAGCATTTCATGGCCCATAGTAGAATCCATGAGTGTATCAATGTTAGGGAGAGGAAAATCATCCTTAGGACATGCTTTGTTGAGATCATAAAAATTAGTGCAAATGTGTATCCCCCCTTGGGTTTGCCAATAGGCACCATATTTGAAATCCACTCTAGATAGTCAATTGGTTGAATAAAGCCCACATCTAAGAGTTTTTGCAACTCTTCTTTAACCATGAGGGCTATGGTAGGATGAAGTTTCCTCAACTTTTATTTGATTAGCTTAGCACTAGGGTTCAACATGAGGTTATGGATGATAAGGTTTGGGTCAAGGCTAGGCATGTATTTATAGGACCATACGAAGACCTCTTGATACTCTGTTAGGAGCATGACAAAACTTTATTGCTCTTTGATTGAGAGACTCTTCCCAAGTTTGATGATTTTGGGGTTATCTGGGTCTATGTTGATGTTGACATTGATGGTTTCCTCGATGAGCATATGGGAACCCTCCTCAAGCTGATGAGGGGTGGGAATGAGATGGATGTCATCTATGGAATTATCTAGAAGGGGTGGTGCAGTCTCACTGACTTCAACATTATAAATAAAAGAGGGCAAAGAAGGGGGTGAAGTAGGAAAGTAGATATTTGAGTCTCTGAGCAATTGATTTGAGGGATAGAAATCTAAGGTAGTTGGAGGGGATGAAATATGCTTGAATTCAATGAGATTGGTATCAATGTGGATGGGATGTGTAGGATCATATGGATTATGGAGGGGTGTGTATAAGTCAACAAAAATTATGTTGACTTGGGGAAATGAAGGGTGTTGTGGATTGGAGTCTAGGTTCCCTTGCACATGCTCTCGAGGAAGGAGTTGATTGAGAATAGGTAGGCGAGGATCAGGTGGAGGTGGCCATGGTGGAGGTGGAGGATTGATGGGTGCATCTGGTTGCTCCAATGGAAGGAGCATAGGAAAAATTGGGAGTGGAATGGGGAACATATGCAAGATAAAATTCATCCATGTCTATGATGGGGATAATAGGAGATGATTCATCTTCAGAGCTATTGGAGGTAATCAAAAGTACCTCAAATGACTCATCCAATTCATCATCTGAAGTGTCATATGAGATGGTGTGGATGGTGGCAACTTGGAAGAGGTCTATTGGTGATGTGGGAGCATGCTCAGGATCAGGGTATTCATCCTCACTTTCCTCCTCGAGACCAAGGGTGATACATTGAAGATCATCTTCGAGGGGATCTATTGGAGAATGTTGATCATAGCCTAAGCTAGATTTATCCTGAGGAGGCTGAGAATGAGGCTCCAAAATAGTTTGTATTCCTTGCTCATAGTGGCCAAGGTTGCATCCTCTCCAATTGAAATGATGGAAGTACTTCATGGTGAATGAAGGATTATCCAAAATTTTGATGTTGCTAAAAATAATATGCTTCAGGCTCTTTGTCAAGAGGTTTATTTGATGATGAATTGATTCCCCCATACATGAAATTTATGTGATTAGAGGAAGAGCCTACTAGGACAACAACATTGATGGTTAAATGGGTATGACTAGGGTGACCAAAATCCCTAATTGATTCTATGATTGGAGGTAAAAATACTATATTATGTACAAGGTACTCTCCTATGCTAGGAGTGGTCATATGTACTAAGATATTAGGATGAGAGCATTGGAGAGGGGGATGAAGAGGATGACTCTGCATTATCCATGAAAGTGGAGTGAGATGTAGAGGGTGGTAGAATGGGAGTGGATATCCCTTGATTAGTGTCAAGGATGGATGGATGTGCCTTAGATGGATTTGGTGGTGGGGGTGGATTAGGTGTCATGGAAGAAGATGTATTTTGGGATGACTATGTGGGTGCAAGTATGGGGGAGATAGAAGAAGCAATGGTGGTAGGAGTGAGGGTAGTGGTAGCCTATCTGATGGGAGAAGTGGTGGGAGTAGAAGGAGAAGCCCTGAGATGGTGGTTGGGATTAGTGGAAGAAGTAGAAGGGTGTGATCTGGATGGAGTTGGTGGATGGTGATTGATAATAAGATCTAAAGGTGGAGGATGATGTGGTATGGGTGTGATGGGTGGGGTTGAGGATGGAGTTCTAGCCATTGAGGATGAAGGAGAGGTATAAGGAGAGTATGGTAGATGAAGAGGTTGGGGATGGGGTGGAGTGGCTTGTGTGCTAGAAGAAGGGTGGAATGGTTGAGCATTGGGATAAGGATAGGAAGAAGGTGGGTAGTGTTGAGGAGGAAGATATGAATAATATGAAGAAGATGAATGATTTTGATTTGAGGTAGGATGAGGGGTGTAGTTGGTACCCAAGGATGAAGAAGGGTGAATTGGATTGGTTGAGATTGAGTGGGTGGGTTGTAGATTGACAATGTGAGGGATAAGTGAGGGAGTAGAAGATGAGGTTGGATGGTATGATGAGTTGAGTAAGCGATGAGTGAGAGATAAGTGTGTTGAAGGTAAGGGAGACTCATGTGGGTGTGTGACCATGTGATAATACTTGAATGGTTCATCATCCATTAGAATGTAATGAATGTGACCCTCATGTGTGTATTTGAGGCAATGGTGCAAGGTTGAGGGTACACACCACATATCCCATATCCATGGTCTACCTAGGAGTACATTGTATTGCATCTCTCCATCCAAGACATGACATAGAGTGTGGATAGTCTGGACCCCTACTTGGATAGGGAGGATGACTATTCCTAGCATTGAGCATAGGGTATTATTGAATGCCCATAGAGTGAAGGTAGAATCAATGATATGAGTGGGTGGAAGATTGAGATGTTTGAGGGTGGATGATGTGATGATGTTGATGGAAGAGCCCATGTCAATCAGGACATATTTGAAGATTTTGTTGTCAATAGTGGCCATGATGTGCAAGGGTGGATCTGGTCCTTCCACCAGGATAGTCTTAATCTCAGTGTCATAAAATGTGATGGTCGATGAGGTGCAAGTTTGAATGTTACCCATGAAATTGGCAAAAGCGTTAGGATCATGGGTTTGCAGCTCTATGGCTTTGAGGATATCCATTAATGCCTCTCAATGGGGAGGCAATTGTTGGATTAACTCATAAATTGAGAGCTTAGCTGAGGCCATTTTGAGGCTATGGGTAAGCCTACTTTTGAGATGGATGACTGGCTGAGGTTGAGGTATAATGGTGACTTGCACTAGTGGTAGAGGTAGTGACACATTTGAGGGGTCAATTGTTTGTGTAGGTGGATCCGGGTACCTTTAATTTTTGGTGACCACATGAATCATGCCAACAAAACCTTGATAATTGAGGGTATTGTTGACATGATTAACTTGATTTGGTTGAGGGGCAGCCATAGTGTCTCCAGTGTCTGGTTGTGCTATGCCATGTTGTGGTAATGGGGTTTGATAGATACCCAGATTTTGATTAGGGGGAGCAAGAGGGTTGTCGACTTTGATAAGCCCCCTCTCAATCAAATCCTACACTTTGTGCTTAAGTTGGATGCACCTATCGATATCATGACCCTTTTATCGATGGTAGATGCAATACCGATCTTCTCTATACCCTCTTCCTCGAGGTTTGTTTGGATCTTCAGGTCTCACCTCGGGTAAGGAGATCAATTGTGCATCCATGAGTTTTTGAAATATGTTGGACAAGGGCTCTGAGAGGGGTGTGAAATTGCATTGGGGTTGTTGAGGGTGCATAGCCTAATGAGTGGTATTTTGATTTTGGGTAGGAGGTGGCACGATATTGTATGTCAACTACTATGGTGGATGAGAAGGTTGTTGGTGTGGAGGTTGAGGTTGTTGTTGGGGAGGTTGAGTGGTCAGGCCACTCAACACTACCTGGTTGACTTGGGTAGGTTTGGATTGATTATTTGTGTTATTGCCCTTGGTATTTTTACCTGGCCATTCCTTCTTTTAGAGCTTGATTTCTCCTTCTTGGATCTTGATATCCTCGATAATTTTGGCTTGAGTGAGAGCTTCCTCAAGAGTTTGATATTGTTGGAGTTGAAGAAGAAGGGATATTGATTTGGAACAACTTCGAGTGAACATCCAAGTTAGCTCAGTGATGGGGATAGAGAAGGGTAACTCAATCAATATCACTCTCCATCGATTGCCATAATCGAGGATAGACTCATCATCAAATTGATGAAGGTTGGTGAGATCCATTAAGGTGGTCTTCTTCTTAACATTTAGAGTGAAGCGCTCTAGGAAGAGATTGGCCAATTGTTCAAAATTATACAAGTTGTGTCTGGGCAAATGGTTGTACCAATCCAAAGCTCCTCCTACAAGGGATAGCAAAAAGGTATGGAGCATGAGGGGGTCTATCTCATTGATGAGATAACAAGCATTGATGAATGTGCTCAAGTGATCCTGAGGATCCTCTTTGCCCTTGAACTTTTCAAATTTGGGTATTTTGAATAGGGGAGGATAAGGTAGTGCTAGGACCAAGGGGTTGATGGGGTAGTTTTGAAGTTGACTCAAGGTTGGCTTTTGATACCCCATGCCTATAACTTGAGATTCCAAACTATTGACCTTGTTGGCCAATTGTTGGAATGTGTTTGGAGTAGCTTGGGGAGCTGAGTAGTGGGTGCCATGATGAGTCAGATGGGATGGCTCAATGGGGATATGATTGGTGTGAATAGAGATGATAATGGTGATGATGGTGATTAGGGTCAAAAGATGGCACTTGTCAGTTAGTAATAGAAATTAAATAAGAAATAAAATCTCAATATGAACCCAAATAAGAGAGCAAGAGAGAAGAATGAAAATAGGTAGAACAACAGGTTATGGTTGGTGTATATCATCATCCACACCATCATGAGAAGCAAAAATCATGGAGTAATGTATAAAGAAATAAAGGATCTATGAGGGACATATAAGATACCAGAGGAGTCCAAAATCTGGTCGTAAATACAAATTGGTCAAGATGAACCAAAGTGAAATGTATGCTTCCAACACATGGCATTGGCATAAATGAAGACCACCATCAATCATAGTTTCACTAGGATAGATGGATGATCGAGATTGGTATCAATACTCAGCATGGCTCAAAAGATCATAGTATTTAGCCTCTTCTAATTTTTCAAGGATAAAACATTTTTAAGGGGGATGGAATGTTAGGTACCCAATATAGGTACATAATAATTTAATATTGTATAATGGTATGAGTCATAAATTAATTATTGAGTAAGGAAGACCACATGTCAAATTAGAAATAGGTATGTCATATAATTATATATGTAACCACTGGGGAATGTTGTCATATAACTGCAAATAATATTGTCATATTATTATGCACTTTGTAACTCATGGAAGGTAAATCACCACATGGGTGATCTTGTAACTCATGGAAGGTGAATAATCACACTCTTGTATAAATAGATATGTACCCCCATTGTAAAATTTATGTATGAAGTATTCTTGTAGAAGTCTTGGCTCACGGAGCTGGAGATCTTGTGGAGTGAATTCATTTTAATAAGAGGCATTGTAAGGTGTTGCCCTACATCAAGGGTATTATCAATCTCTATTTTATTGTGTAGAATTTATTGTGCAATTTATTTATGGATGCATATTGAATATTTTTACATATTAGTGCATGATTATTTTTAATGAGAAGAGAGGTTCATAACATTTGGTATCAAAGCAACCACCTGGGTTTGAGTCGCAAAGCGGGCGAGAATGTTGGTATTGCAGTGTTAGCCTAGGGCTCATACAAAGAGTGGTGGAGCACACAATTACCCATAGTCTGGGTTGTAGAACATGGTGGGATGTTATGATCCTGGTGTATTCATATTTCACTAATACCTCGAGGTTTTGGTGTAACGATTCATTACAACATGTGTCCTATATTGAATAGAAATCATGAAACTTTTATGACCAATTATTTATTCTTTATTTAGCATGTGATGGTATGATAATATTTATAGTATCATAAATTTTTTCTTCATGTTGATCATGAGAAGGAACCTAATATTTAGGTTGATCCTCAACTTGATCATGTGGAATCTCACCTCCTTCAACGTTGATGATAATTCCTCTTTCTTCAGCTCTTGTTTTTCATTCTTCAACCCTTCTTTTGTATCATTTCATTTTTTTGGTAGGATATTATTTATAATTAGTCTTGCATGTTGTTCTTGTCATGTTATTGGTGGTGAAAGTACTTGTTTTATGTAAATAGTATATAAACTAATAGAACTACTAATATATCATTTTCAATAAAAATTTAAAGGATGATCTAAATATTCAAAAAGAAGGATGCATTTATTTCAATGATGACATATTTTAACAAATCATTGGATCATATAAGAATGCAAGAATCATTAAATTTATCAATGGGTTTACAAGACTAACAAAAATATAATTTTATACATGTTGACTTCATGGACATATTTCAAGATTGAATATAATAGCAGATGCCCCTTAAGCTCGATGATTTGCATGGGTTGAGACATAACTCAACATTACCCTTTGAATGAAAAATTTTACAAGTTTAAATGATTATGAAACATGAGTAATGTGATGTTAAAATAATATTAGTTTATGTTTGAATGGATAATATAGGATCTCACATTATCCCTTAAATACATACTCTTATATGTAGCACATATGAATGTTAAAGCTATTAGGATTATGTTAAATAAAATTACAAATCATTTGAATAACAATTCAATTATCATAGTACAAATAATAGTTGGGATTATAATAGGAGACCAATTAAAACCTTGATATGAGGGGACAATACCCCTCATAAAAACTCATGTAAACTTAATTTTTTTTGTCATAGGCCACAAAGGAATATTTCACGGTGCCCCTGGTTAGGGTTATAGGCTTGGTAGTTGTGGCATGGCATAGGTGTTGCTTGTATTGTTCTTCTACAACTATATTAGTGGAAAAAAATATAGTACATGTGCCTATGATGATGATAGGACTTGTAAGAGGAACAAGATTAATGTCAAGATCAGTGGAGGTTGAGAGGTCATAGATTTGTGTCCCAACAACTGTGGCACCTTTGGCATCGC
Source organism: Wollemia nobilis (assembly GCA_028583015.1). Lineage (NCBI taxonomy): Eukaryota > Viridiplantae > Streptophyta > Pinopsida > Araucariales > Araucariaceae > Wollemia > Wollemia nobilis. The sequence goes on along the minus strand of JAQPPZ010000594.1, from coordinate 4,017,187 downwards.
TTGTTGCTACTTTATTGTTATCGTGTGCGTGGATGGAGATATTGGAGGGAGAAACAACCATGGTGATGTTCATCTATCTCAAAATACTATACCCCACTCTCTCTCCTTTTGTAATGTTCCTACAAAATATGTCGAGCATCAACATTGAAGACATCAAGGAGTTCATGGAAGCTGATGTTTTTTTCTTTATAGAGGAATACTTATGGACCATATTGTAAAGAAAATTAACAGTTCAATTTTTTTTGTAATCAGTAGAAGTGGAGTTTTGGTATTATGAAGTAGACGTAGAGGAAGGCTATTGTAGGAAAAACTGTAGAGAGTAGAGGTGGAATTTTGGTATTGTAGGAAAATATTTGTATTTAGCAAGAAAATTGAATCAAATGGTATTATAGAACAACCGGTTTGATTCCTCAACATTAAATGAGGATATCAAGTTTGAATCTTGCCAACCAATACATGGATAATATCCAAGCTTTGTTGTAATGTCCCTATGTGGTGATGATGTACTATAGGTGGGGCTTGTTACAATCCCATATAACCTATTGAAAAAATAGTTGGGCATTATGATAAAAATAATCTAGTTGATAAAAATATTATTTCATCCACTATAATGGCAATGTAATATTTTGTGTATTTTGATTATGTACTACGAGTGGGGCCATTACAATACCATATAACCTATTGAAAAAATATATGGGCATTATGATAAAAAGAATCTAGTTTATAAAAATATTATTTCATCCACTTAATATGTTTATCCACTATCATGACAATGCAATATTTTGTGTGTTATAGAAAAATAAAATAAAGGTTTATTCCTTTGGCTTAATCACAATATTCAATGGACAATCATCATCTATACCAATAAAAGAGAATAACAATAGTATAATGAATACTTATATTGAATGTACCTTGGACTTGGAAAAGATTCCTCTTGAAAAAATTGTGACTCATATGAGGCCCCACATATATTTGTATATAATATTAATAATAATGATGTATAGACTACTGTAATTCAAATAATGAGTATTTGAAATAAAAATATTTATAAATACTAATGTAACCAATGATGAGAAAAACTTGACCTCAAACTCCACTTTATATTGAAAGTACGTATACACACTTGTATTAATTAATTCCATAATGATGTATAACATTCAAAACATAATATGGTTGATGAAAAGTTATTATAGAAGATAAATTAATCTATGGAAAACCATAATAAGAACAAACATTTGATCGAAAATGACATCTAAAGTTATAAATTCATATTCCAAATCAAGAAAGTGAAGTTGCAAATAATGATCAATAACATAAAGCATAATAATGAAAAAATTTGTGACTCATATGAGATCCCACGTATATTTGTATATAATATAAATTATAATTATGTCTAGACTACTATAATTCAAATAATGAGTATTTGACATAAAATATCTATAAATACTAATGTAACCAATGATGAGAAACACTTGACCTCAAACTCCACTTTATATTGAAAATAAATATACACTTGTATTAATTAATTCCACAATGATGTATAACATTCAAAACATAATATGGTTGAGAATGAAAAGTTACTATAGAAGAAAAGTAATCTATGAAAAACCATAATAAGAACAAACATTTGATCTTAAATGTCATCTAGAGTTATAAATTCATATTCCAAATCAAGAAAGTGAAGTTGCAAATAATGATCAATAACATAAAACATAAAAATAAAAAAATTTGTGACTCATATAAGGCCCCAAAAATATTTGTATATAATATTAATAATAATGATGTTTAGACAACTATAATTCAAATAATGAGTATTTGACATAAAAGATCTATAAATACTAATGTAACCAATGATGAGAAACACTTGATCTCAAACTCCACTTTATATTGAAAATAAGTATACACACTTGTATTAATTAATTCCACAATAATGTTAATATGATTGAGAATGAAAAGTTATTATAAAAGATAAAGTAATTTATGAAAAAACATAATTAAAACAAACATTTAATCTTAAATGCCATCTAAAATTATAAATTCATATTCAAAATCAAAAAAATAAAGTTACAAATAATGATCAATAACATAAAGCATAATAATAAATATTTGATCATTATAACATTTAATGTACATATCAAACTCATTCACAATATTAGAATTTATAGATAAAAAATAACTTATGGATCTACTAAAACATGCTTAAGGATACTATTTATGATCATGTAAGAACTTTTTGACATTACAATGGTGGTTGTCTATCATAAACAAAACCTAATGGTTGTTGTATATAGTTATATTCCTATAAATTCCCTGAAGAAATACACTTTTAACATTTATAGCACTCTTTATTGGGATAAATTTATACTCATCTCTAAATGCAGCCCAAAACTCAAACTTAAAAAGTACTTTAACATTTATAGCACTATTCTTTATTGGGATAAATTTATACTCATCTCTAAATGCAGCCCAAAACTCAACTTAAAAAGTACTTTAATAAAATCGCCTCACTTTCAATTCACTCCAATCCAAAACGCAACTTAGTGTAAAAGTAAGGTCTAATGCAAATCTCTTTGACTCAAAAATAGTATCACCTCTACCTTAACAAACATCAAACTCAGTAATAGACTTTAATAACCTAGTTTATTTATAAAATATTAGGATATTGACATAAAGTAGGATCTGCATTGGTTAAGAATTATATTAACTACAATATTTGGGATAACTTAATGGTTTGGGCTTTGGCTCTTTTTTGGGAGGTCCAAGGTTCAAATTGTGGTATTTGTGTGGGTGTGTGTTAATCCCTTATTGATAAGCTTAGATTTCGATCATACGAGGGGTCATTGTTAGAATGGGAATGTTCAACTCTAAACGTTGGTCGTAGGATTTCTCATATTATCCAAATAAAAAAAAAAAAATTATATTAACTATCTAATAGAATATATTTCGCATATAAAATGTGGCAAAGGGGTTTAATTTATTGGAAAATATATTTAGCACATCTCGGGAGGAATACCGTAATGGTAAGTCCCTTAGGTTTTCACTCTTGGGATCCAAGTTCAAATCCTTTCCTACAAAGGGACCAGGACCTCTCATAAAAACATGTGCTTTACTCTAACATTTTACTTGTGAGGAATACCATTGTGGTAAGTCCTTGGGTTTTCATTTAAGAGACTGAAGTTCAAACCCAATACGAGAGGACCAAAACCCCTCATAAGTCTGATAAAGACAACGTAATAATTAATACTTTGGTCTCTCTTTAAAGAGGTCAAAGAGGGATACCATTGTGGTAAGTCCTTGAGTTTTCATTTAAACCCAATAAAAGGAACCAAAAACCCTCATAAGTCTTATAAATACAATGCAATGATTAGGGCTTTGGTCTCTCTTTGGAGAGGTCCAAGGTTCAATGGTAACAACTAAGTGTTTATTGGTTGTCTACCTTATTTTGATGACCTAAAGGTTTAAAGGTCCCGTTGACAACTGAGGACTCAAAGGGCTAAAGGTCCTGTTGACTTCGTCTTGTACCCAGACAAGGATAGTTTGATGGTAACGATCAAGTGTTTATTAATTTTCTACCTCAATTTGATGCCACTGAAGGTCAAGGATATTGTTGACTTCATCTAACCTAATGGGCTAGGTTTATAATGACAACACCTAGTGGTGTTACCAATTTCCCTATGCATTAAAAACATATTTATCGTCCTGAGGGAACAACGTGATTGTGTGGACTTTGGCTCTTCTTCGGGAGGTCCAAGGTTCAAACCATAATGTGGGTGAACATGTGAACGGGTGGATATGTGTATGGTTGTGTGTTTGGCCCCTATTGATAAGTTCAACTTTTACTCTTATGAAAGGTCATGATTAAGATAAGAATGCCCAACCCTAAACATTATTCGTAGAGATTTCTCCTATTAAACTTAAATACCATATTTGTCACATAGTGGGAAGGGGTTTAATTACCTATTGGGATATATTTGCTAATTAACATGTAAGAAAGATCAATTTGCTAAGATGATGATTGTTTCTTAAGTGATCTTGTGTTCAAAACCCCTTGAAGATGGTTGTTGATGTAATTTGTAAACGTTCTCTTAAAAAATCAATTTTCTACAATTTGCTAGGTAACATGGGGTTGGGGAGACACACGTGTTCAACGTATTTGTCATGCATTCAAAGAGGCACAAGGAGGCCATTAGGCCTCTACCTTCGAGGTGAAAAGGGTGTTCCACCATACAATAAACATGTATGAACTTGTCCAAAATTAGAAAATGTCATTTCAAGCCTGCAAAACCATCTTTTCACAACTTCAAAGGCGAACAATAGAAGCGTCAAGTAAAAATGTCCTTTAAATTTTAGTGGATTGGTTAGTGTTTGTTTGGTTAAATATTTATTAAGAAGAGATTTGAAGTCTTTAAATTTAAGTGGATTGGTTAGGGTTTGTTTGGCTAAGTATTTATTAAGAAGAGATTTGGGTTTAAATTTGGGGTACCAATTTGTAAAAGTAGTAGTCTAATCTAAATTCTTTTAGTGCATGCCAGACTGACAACAACCGTATGAACTCTAACGATCGAGAGTGTCCCTCTCATGTCAGGTCAACAACCACGAGATGGAATAGGCTTATTGGAAGCAACCCCTTAATTTGAACCTTACATTGATATTACTAAAAAAAAATAGTTGTTGTAACCAACTTCCCTATATACCTTAAAAAATATAAAAAAATGTCCAAATATATATTTGATTAATATAATTTTTATAATAGCACCTCGGGGTGCCGCGCAACCGTTCAGGCTTTGGCTCTTCGTCGGACTCTTCTTCAGAAGATCTAAGGTTCAAACTGTGGCATGGGTGAGTGTGTGAGGGGTGGGTGTGTGGTGGCTTTGTGTTAAATTCTTTATTGATAAGTATTTTTATAATAGCACCTGGGGGTGCAACGCAAATGTTCGGGCTTTGGCTCTTCTTCAAGATCCAAGGTTCAAACTGTGACATGGGCGAGTGTCTGAGGGGTGGGTGTGTGGTGGCTTTGTGTTAAATTTTTTATTGATAAGTATAGCTCTCGGCTTTACGAGGGATCATGGTTGGAGGAGAGTGCTCAGCCTTGTGCGTCGGTCATAGAGGTTTCTCACAATAACCAATATATAATTTTTTTAATATGTTACTAAATTTTTAATTATTTTTTTCTCCTAATATTGTGAAATAACAAAACATTTTTAATGAAAAATTTATAAAAAATAAAGAATAATTTAAAAAATATATATTATAAAATGTCATTAGATTAATAAATAATATTTTTAAAAAATTAAATTTAAATCTCATCAAATAAAATAACAAAGCTATTATAATATCAGTATAAAATAATAACATAAATAAAATTCATCTCAATTTTATATAACTTATTTAAAATAAAATAAATTAAAAATATTAAATTTAAGAAAAACTTGTATAAATTATATAACTTATTTAAAATAAAATAACTTAAAAAATATTAGACTTAAGAGAAACTTATATATTTAAAGAAATAAAAAATTAACAAAAAGAGATGCAAGACAATATTCAAATATAATTAAAAATTATAATATTTTTTAATTGTATATATTTGTATTTATTTAGATAATTCTTTTACTCTCAAATCTCATTTGATTTGGGTGATAATATTTAAAAAAAAAAAAATTAATAAATTAAAACTAATTTCTAGGTGACACTAACTTACTATGCTCTTATATATTTGTATATTTTAAAGGAAGTAACTTTATAACGCTTACAAGCATATATATAAAAACATATAATATTTTAAAAACATATAATTAATAATTAGTTTTTTTAATTGAATATCATTAATTATTTTAATAAAAGGTTTGATGAGAGTTGGAGAGTAGTAAATATAGTAACAAATGCATTAAAAAAATTAATTTGTTGAAAGAAGTTTAAGAGGTGCATATGTGTAGATAAGGAAATGAAATGACTGATTGGCTAGTCAATTGGGGAGCTTTCAAAGAGGAAGAATAAATATGGATACCCCTAAATGGATCCATTCAAATGTATTCCATATAGTGGTAAAGGAGGGAGGAGATTTAGAAAGTCAAGTCAATGGATGAAAGTTTCAATTTTTTCTGGAGATTTATGGACTTATGCTAAGGGTTTTTTTTTTTTTTGGATATCTATGGGATTTGTTGAATTTTAGCTACATTAAGTTGAGAAATTTGTCGATTTGAATTTTTGATGGATTTGTATGTTGAGGGTTTCATTTTTTGAAGATCTGTGGATTTGTCTCTGAGGGATCCATTTTTCGGAGATCTATGGATTTGTTTGCTAAGGATTACTTTTTCTAGAGATCTATGGATTTTTTTGTTGAGGGTACCATCTTCTAGAGATATGTGAATTTTTTTGTTGAGGGATCCATTTTCTAGAGATCCATGGATTTTTTACTTTCTAGATGTATTATGAGGTTCTAAGTGAGAAATCTATCAGTTTGGGTTTTTGTGGGATTTTCCTACTATGGGTTCCATTTTCTAGAGATCTATAGATTTGTCTACTTAGGGTTTAATTTTTCAAAAATCTATGGTTTGTATGTTGAGGGTTCAATTTTTTGGAGATATGTGGACTTGTGTACTAAGGGTTCTATTTTTTGGGGACTCTTTAAAGATATGAATGTAAAGAGGTTGGTAATGAATGTAAATGTGTTGAGTTTTGAAACAAGGTAGTTCAATATTTTGAATGTCATGTAGCCTTCAAAGATGAGGCTTTTTGGTTGGTAAGACTAGATAGTCCAATCTAGGATTGTAAAAAGGTTCAAGCCATTTCAAAAACCTAAAGTTGACCCTAATTAAAAAATGATAACTATTCCCCTTGTTCATTAGCTATATCTTGTTTTAATCTTGTATTTATTTCATTATCAAATTGATATTTTAGTTTAAAAGATCTTCATTTTTCTAATATTTTTATATATTTACATTAACTATTTTAATATACCTTAAAATATTATTTATATAATCATAAAATATGTTGAATGTATAAATTAAAAATAATTAATAACTAGAGTTGGTAGTGAGTGTTAGCCAAGAGCAAGGATGAAGTGTGAGCTAGACGTAAGGAAGAAGTGTATGCAAGTTGAAGATGAAGTGTGAGTAGGAAGTAGAAAGCAAAGTGTGATCAAGGAGCGAATACCACTTCTTATTTTACATCTTACAAAAAATAAAAAACTAAATGATTCATGTGAAGAAAATCTAGGTAACATGAAAAGAAAGTATTTTTTTTAAAGTCTTTACTAAAAATAAGGATACCCTAGTTGGAAGTAAGGATGTCCTAGATAGAAGTATGGATGTCCTAGTTAGAAATAAGAGGAAGAGCAATTTTTTGGCAAACCCTATCCAGGTAGAAGATACTACACTAGAAGTGATTATCAAGGATGATATGATTGAGCATGATATATTGGTTCTTAAACCAAAGCATTAATATATAAGTTCCACACATACTAGTCAAGTTCTTCTAAGTTTCAAAATGGGATCAAGTGTAATTGAGGATTGAACTCAAATTACTCCATGATTTTTCTTTTGAAAGGATTATTCCTCATTATCTTCTCTAGTTTAGAAATAAGGGATAAAATAATGGATGGAGACACTTGGTTTAGGGACAAATATGCATTTGGAGTGAGAATTTTTTGTGGAAATAAATATTTTTAAAAGGTTGTTGGTGTGGATTAATATTTTTAGAATTCCATATCAACTCATCAATAAGGAGGTTGTGAAGAATATTGGCAATACCCTAGGTGAGTTCATTTAAGAGGGACCAACTACTAAGGAGAGAAGGTATGTTGTATATACTCGAGCATGTGTGCCCTAGATATTTTAAAACCTTTTCCATAGTCCACTAGGAATAAATATGGATCAAGAGAATGGGACCAACAAGTGGATTATGAAAATTTTACCTTTTGATGTCATAAATATCATGAAACTAGACACACAACAAGAGATTGCAAAGTGGAAATGATGAAGAAAGAGATGCAAAATTTTGGGCATGAGAAAAACTTTAATGTGAAACAAGGAGCTTATATCATAGAATATGGATCAAATCAAAGATTTTCTACTCATAAGGAAGTTGCAAGAAAAAATAATTTGTACTATCAAATGGTAAAGGCCAGTATAGTTCACTCAAATCAATCATTAGAAGAAAAAATGACACAAGGGATGAGGAATTACAATGTGTAATTTCAAATACAAAAGAAGTTAAAGGTATGAAATAATATGGGCAAGCAAATTTTAAATCAAAGGAAGATGGGGAGGTTTATTTTTAAAGTGAATGAGGTGAAGGAGGTCAAGGTTAAACTAGGTAAATCATCTTCATTTTTCTCAAATAGCATAAAATATTCTCCTTGCAATACAAATGAAAGTAGTATAGAGTGTATTCATTGCACTTTAGGGTTTCAAGAGCAACACAATAGAGAAAAGCATATGGAGGATATCCAAGGAAATTTGGGGTTTCCATGGAAACATAAGAAAGTAATGACTATGGAGGATCATTCGTGCACTTTAGGGTTTTTTAGGCAACATAAAGAAGAAAGTGTTTATGAGGTTATTCCTTGTATTTAAAATTATTTAGGACAACATAAATATTTAGAAGATAAGTCTCATTATGGACAATATGAAAAAATAGAATAGATTGATGAGGATGAGAGTGTTGGTGGGAATGGAAAAAGGAGAGGAAGGCCATCAAAGCATGAAAAAAGAGAATAATAAACACAAAGGGATAATGATTTGGGAATCCAAATAAAAATTTCATAGGTGTTAAACATAAGTGGGGCTAAGTCCACTAATAAAAATAAAAAGTGATGATAATGAAAATTAGGGATATGAATAAGACCCTTAAAAAAAGAGTTATTAAGGAATTAATTAGTTTTTATAGTCATGAGTTTATTTTAATACAAGAAATAAAATTATGTAGTGAGGAGTGTAAGGATGCTTTTAAAAAGATTTGAAAGATGACTGATTGTCTAGTTGTTTCTTCTACAAGAACCTTAGGCAGTATTGCAACATGGGATAAATACAAATTGGATGGACAATTGTTAGAAGCAAAAAGTAATTAGGTTGTTGGACTATTTTAAAGGAAATATAAAAACATCAAAGTTGGGGTTCTAAATGTATATGCTCCAAGTATAGTTACTTCTTGTGAAAGATGTTGGAAGGACCTTAGCATATTTTTTTCAAACACACTAATGATTCATTATGATTTATGGATTCTTGGGGGTGATTTAAACATTGTTCTATCTCCTTTAGAAAAGCAGGGTGGTATTCTAGGATGGTTTTAATCAATGCAATATTGTGCTTAAATTTTCAATTCAAATGGCCTTTGGGATGTTATTCCTTCGATTTTTCAATATACGTGGGATAATACATGCATTGGGAAAACTCATATAGCAAAACAATTAGATATATTACTGTTATATAACAAATGGTTGTAAACTAAGTATATAATTTATTTAGATATTTTTTTGCAAGCAAGATTTGATCACAAGCCCATTATTTTAACTTGTTATTTACCCAATAATGATCATCTAAATCCATTTTGCTTCTTGTCTATGTGGCTCCAAGGCCATATTTTCTTCTAGATGGTTATGTTATGGTGGGATGAAGTAAATTTTGAAGGATCATATATGTACAAGTTTATTCAAAAGATAAAATATTTAAAAGATCAAATGAATATTTGGAATACCAAATATTTTGGTAAAATTTTGTTAAAGAAAAGAAAGAAATTGATTCGAAGCTATAAAATATAGTAGAAACTAATGGAATGGTTCAAGATTTTTATATGAAATAAAAATAATTACTTTTTGATGATCATAATGCTTTGAAAAAGGAGTAATATTGGTTCCAAAAATCTAGGAAGAAATGGTTCAAGGAAGGAGATAGAAATACAAAAAAATCATGCTATAGCAAAAATACTTTTTACCTTTCAAAATTTTTTTAAATCTAGATGGAATAAATATTGAGGGCAAAAAATATATAAGGAAGGAAGCAATTAATATTTTCAAAAAACATTTGTGAGATACTAGGCAAGATAAGGAGACACATGATAAGCTTTTGAAAAATATTCTATCAAGTATCATAGAAGGACAAAATGAAATTTTTATGAAGAAGATATCTATGGAAGAGCTACATGAAGCTATTTTATACCATCCTAACAAGGCTCTTAGACCTAATGTATTTTTGAAGCAGAGTTGCATTAAACAAGACACATACAATCCACACAAAATAGAGAAAATGCAAAATGAGACAAAGCTTTTCTTGTATTACTGTTCTTAAAATAGAGATTACAAAGACCAATACCATACAATTTCAAAATTCACCCTCAAATACCCTGTTTTCCCTTTTCCCGCCTAGAACAATCTATTTGAAATTTAAATTTCGGGGTCAAACTTCCCGAGGTCATAACTCATCGCTCGTTGCTCAAAACGACTATTGGCGCATGTTTTCGGAAAGCCCTCAAAGGGATTTATTGCCCTATATTGTCCAAAATGAGAATACCACCATTTGTCAGCCCTCAAAATACCTCTAAGACCTTCAAAATTGATCTCCAAGTTTTACTAGTAGGATTTTCACTAATTTTGATAGGGTAGAAGACCTTAAAATTTATATATCTCCCAAATTGCTCAGGATATTGGGACAATTATTTTGATGTTGGGTCTATTTCTCCATAATATAAACAACTAAATAAAATTTAGAACAAAATAAAACAAATACAAATTTGGGTGATGCAAGATCACTCTTACACCATTGGATGCTCCTGCATCAATTTCCTTCAAAAAATTTAGGATTTATTGAAGAGTGATAAATTAGTTGTGATTGAAGAGATCCAAAATAGGAAGGCAATAATAAGTGAGATAATACCACTTTTATTACATTGGTTCCCAAAAAATGTAATATTAATTATTTTTATAATTTTATTCCAACAACACTTTGTAATATGATTTATAAGATCATTTCAAAAGTTATGGAAAATAGGTTAAAAGGTATTCTAGATTATGTTTTCTTAGAGGAACAAGGTGGTTTTGCTCGTGATAAATAAATTCTTGATGGTATATTCATTCCATAGGAATCCATACATTCTCTTCATTCTATGAAAAACTAAGTATGCTTGTGAAAGTAGATAAGAACAAATTATATGATAAGGTTTCCTAGAGATTTTAACATATATTCTCAAAAAAATTAATTTTGATTATTGTTGGTGTTAATGGATTATATGTTATTATAGCATTGGTAAATATTCTATTTGATCATTGGTTCTCTTGTTGGTTACTTCAAGTCATCTTATGGACTTTGTCAAGGTGATCCTCTATCTACTTATCTATTCATTATTCTTGTGGATGCATTAGGAAGATATTACTTAAAGGTAAAAATGGAAGGAAAAATCAAAGGTATTCAAGTTACAAAATATAGTCCCTTCGAATCTCATATCCAATTTGTTGATGACACTTTTATTTTGGATCATACCTCAAACAGTGAGGCCATGGATTTTAAATCAATATTATAATGCTATGTTAAGGCTACTAGAAAATTGGTTAATACTACAAAATCCAAGATTTTTTCATTAACATTATTCTAGATTTACAATAAATTGTTGTGAATATTATAGGGTTTAAAAGTAAAAAAAATTCATCAACCTACTTAGATATTCCTTTGTCTCATAAAGGAAATAAAAAGGATATTTGGATCTCTTGTTTGGATAGAATGAAAGTTTATTTGGAAGGTTGGAAAGATAAGTTCTTAACCATGGAGAGAAGGATACAACTCATAAAGACTACATTGCAATCCATCCCTATTTATTTGATGTCACTTTCAATATTTCTAATAGGTATAGCATTAAAATTTGATAAAATTCAAAGAGACTTTATTTGGAAAGAATGTGAGGAAAAGTTTAGGTTTTCTCTTTCTTAGTGGGATAGGATTTGCAAAGTAAATAATATTGGAGGAGTTTTGTAGAATTATAGACTTATGAGTTTGGTATTAAGGGCAAAGCTTGGGTAGATATTATTCAGAGATAAAGGAAAGAATTGGGAAAAAAAATTACTTCAAAAATATATAGGTTCTCTTGATGCAATGAAATTATTTACGTGAAGAACCCTTCTCAAAAGACTATCAACATGGAAAATTATATTAGATAGTTTGCAATTAATAAAAAAACATATTAGATGGTAAATCAATGAGGGTAATAATGCAAATTTTTGGTCTGATGCTTAGTGGACGCCTTATCCTCTTATTTTTGACTCAAAATAAAAATATTTGGCTTGGGCATTCATATATTGTAAAGGTCCAAATATCAAATACTATATTAATATGAGCAAGAACTCTAGATCATGAATTTCTATTATTAAATTGGTTGAAGGAGAGGGACCCAAATAAATTGCACATAAACATCAAAGATGTTTTAATAATTTTACTTGCCAAATTTTACATAAAATAATGATTATGTTTGGAATCTATCAATAGATGATGGATACTAGGTCAAGTTGGGATATGATTATTTAGAGCAATCAAACTTTCCTACTCCCAAATATTTTTCTTGGAAGGATTTTTGGTCACTAGAAGATCTTCCTAAGGCCTCAACATTCCTTTAGTTAGTAGTTCAATGTAAGACTCTTATAGGAGAGAGTCTAAAAAACGAGGATATCATGGATATTTTAGATGTGCCTTTTGTGAGAAGGATTCATTAGATAATTTAGTTAGCAATTCAAAGTAAGATTCTTATAGGAGAGAGTCTATAAAAAAGAGGATATCATGGACCTTTTAGATGTGCCTTTTGTGAGATGTCCCTTTGCTCACACCATTTGGGGTTACTTTTTTTAAAATATGAAAAAATATTGGGTAGATCCATCAACATTGAAAGAGTTGATAATATGTTGAATTAATTATTTTAAAGCTAAAGCATTATGTATTCTCCATAGTTCTGGTCTTGCCATTATTTTTTGGAAATTATAGCTTGAAAGGACTAATAGAATTTTTAAAAATAAATCTCAAAATCCTATCCAAGTTTGGAACCATATTATTACCCCTCTTGTAGAATGTTTACAAATATGGTGTTCAAGTGCAAAAAAAGAGGTGGAAACAACTTGGTTATAGGATTTGAGAACACATGGAAGAGTCATCTATGATAATGAAATTAAAACAAAGGATCTCTTTTGATCTAGGGTAAAAATGAAAATGTCCAAAAATTAGATTTATCAAATTAATTTTGATGGTATTTCTAAAAGAAACTTAGGAAAAGCCAATAGAGATGGTGTTTTTTTAACTAACAAAGACAAAATTATCCTCACATTCTTAGAATCATATGGAACTAATGATAATTCTACCATATTATCTCATAGGTCAATATCCCAGGATCTAATATCAATCACATAAAATGCATTCACATAATAACATCAATATTTCACAATAAGAAATCTCACTATTATATTCATAAATCATCAAATATTACATCAAGATAAATTACATAGTATGGAGATTTATCTCCAATATATAACCTTACAAAATGTCTCTTCAATACTCTTGACTATTGCTCTCCTCAAACATCCAGGAGATGCAACCTTTCACATTCCTCACTTATGAAAAACTCTCATGACTCTTCACTTTACATCTTGACACATATTTCATGACTCTTCACTTTCATACTTGACACCTATTATCTATGACTCTTCACTTACTTGATACTTTGCACTCCCATAACTCACACCTCACACTTTGCAAATCTTGACACTTGCACACTTTACATATTTTATTATATAAGACATGGACACTCCTCACACTTTGACACATACACTAGACAAAATATAAACAAACTCCCTAAACTAATATTTTTTAATTAAAGTTAGAGAAGGGGTTTTGAAAGGGACCTCAAACCTTTTTAACAAAGGTGAGGGTGTTGGAAGGTCCCACAACCTTGTACATAACCAAACTATAGATAAAACAATAAGCTTATAGAAATAACAAGGCTTTGAAGCCCAAAATGAAACAAATATAAAACAAAGTCAATAATCTGATAGCATTGAAACAACGTTTTGATAATAAAACAATAGCCAACTTACACTGTTGTCTTTTATTTCTAGTTTCTAGCTATGCTTAAATCTAAATTTTTATGATTCCCATAACAAACTTCCTTCTTGGTCTCTTTATTTTAGATTTATTTGAGGTTAGGGCTTTCTATTCTTGCTACCACTCCTAAATATATTTTTTTCTTGATACTTCTAGTTATTCTTAGGCATGGAGTAGCAAAGCATATTTTTAGGGGAAGAAGAAATCCTTCCCTTCTTATCTTTTTGTGTGATCTCATATGCAACCTCAATAGGAACATCCATAAATGGGGGCTCATTTTCCATTTCACTAGAAGTCTAATGGGCTTTAGCTAGACTTTGAGGAACCAACACTAATTGTTGTTCTTTCCACTTTTCTTCTTCCTCTCCAAAGACCTCCCCTTCTTCTTCACTTTCTAGGGTGCTAAAACTGTTATGTATTCTCTTTATCTTTTTGATAAATCTCCTTCTTATTATTTTTTATTACTAGTGAATTCATTCAACATTTCCACCTCTTTATTTTGTTGTTGAGACTCTTTCTTCTCCATATTTTACCCTTTTTTGCTTGGACAGACAATTTTTAGGGAGGGTATTTTCTTATATAACCCTGTTTAAGGATGGGGAGTTTTCATATTCAATTTTTTACTCCCAAGTATTGTATTTAGATTTCAATATAATTAAGGATGAAAAGGTTCTTTCCATGTTTGTATTAATACAAATCCTAGAAAAAACTAATCTAGACCTTGATTTGGTTTTTAGGTCAAAGTCAATCAACTATTCTATAGATCTAGTAATTTTCCATATTATGTTTTCATCCTAATATTCAATTAGAAGGGCCAACAGTATTACCCAAAGAAGAGCTAGGTGAATATTATCTATCTTAGGATTGAATCTTGACTTCCATATTTTCAAAGATAGATATTTTTTTCTGAATAACCAAGGTCCTTTTAGTAGGACATCATCCATATCCTTCATGATAGTGAAGGTAAAGATCATAAATATTCTAAACAAAGCTACTATCTCTAGATGACCCTTAATATTCCATTTGCAATCTACCCATTTTTCAATAATGTCTAGATTCGACAAAAACCAATAAATTTCCTAACTAAACTAAAAAAATATCTATTTATTGATATTTTAATTAATCTATCTAGGACATGCATACATGGCATATCATCATCCTTAGAATGATAGATCTCAAAATTTTCAAGAGGGATCAGAGTAGTACCTTTAACTAAATCATACCACATGGATCTAGTTGTAGCACCTAGGTCGACTGAGGTGATGTTACCACCAACTTCTATATTTGCCTTCACATTATCTACATCATCTCTAGCATATTCGTTGTCGTTGTATTTGCTTCCAATAAAACCATCCCCCTCATCTCCAATGCTTCCCTCGCCTTCCTCACCTCTCTCTCTCTCAACCAAAGACCCAAGGGAGGAACCTAAGACCATAATGCATGTAAGAGACTCTAAGGGTTTCATTATAAATCATCAAAGCTAAAGTTCACCATTACTGAAGTCTAGATCCATCATTGCTAAATACCACTCTCTTCAGATATTTCATCATCAAAGCTCAAATCCACTACCTTTGAAGCCTAGATACATAGTTATTAAAGCCCACCACTATCGAAGCCCATATATACCATCGTTGAAGCCAAATACTACCATCGACGAATCCTATATCCATCACTACTAAAGCCCACTCTTGCTAGATCTATTATCAATAAAGCTCAGATTCACTACCTCTAAAGTCCAAATCCATAGTTGCTAAATCCCACCACTATCGAAGCCCAAATATGCTACCATTGAAGCCAAAGCCCACTACCATCGAAGCCTAGATACACCATTGCTAAAGCCCACTCTCCCCAAATTTGCTATCGTCGAAGCTCAAAACCACTCGTTCACATTTGATTTTCTCTCTTTGAAAATTAATATTTTTTTTCCATGTTAGAATACCCTATCAATATGTCATTGGTATTTCATCTCGACTACTACTCCCTAAAATAATATTTATAAATATACCCTATGGTACTTTAATATTACCAAATAATGTAATATCTCCAACACCCTCCATACTACATTATTTGGTGTGAAGAATTTTAGTCTTTAATATCTACTTTTGGTCTTTGCACTTTGTCTTGGGTTCTTGCATTGCTTGAAGTTCTCGCATTCATCAATTAATTTATTTTCTACAATGTTTATCAAACTTTCTTTGTGTCCATAAAAATATTGTAACATGTCCATGATCCTATTCCAATATGATTTTTTGATCCATCCATAGTGTACTTCAATTTTCTTTTTATGATCTATTTTTGGTTTGGTTCTTTCACAAATTTTACAATTTTAAAATGATCTTGATTTTAATCCATGTATTTCATCTATTTCTATTGTTCTATTTTTAGCTATCTTTATTTCATCTTCTGAAGCATCAATACCTTTCAAAAAAATTGAATTCTTTTTATTACCATTATTATCACATTAATACTCATTATGGTCTTCATTTTCAATGTCTATAATCCTTACTATAAGAGTTCTTATTTCATTTTCTTCTTTAGTTTTTGTCTCTTTAACTTCTTGAACTTCATAAATAAAATTTCCTTTTTGATTCTTCTTTTGGTCATTGTTGTTGCACATGTTGATATCAAGGTTGATATTGTCTTGGTTGAAACCTTTGAAAATGTCTATTCATTTGATTTCTTTGATTCAAAGAATTATATCTACAATAACTTGTAGTATGACCTTCTATATTGCATATGTGAAAATATATCTGTATCCATTGTTAATATTATGATGATGATGCAATGTTATTTGATGTATTTGTATTTGATATCAAATTATTATTAGTCATCTCATCTTTGACTAGATTCTCCACTTCATATTCTTAAACAACATTAACTAATTCATCTTATGGTTTTATTTAGTATTTGAAGTAAAGTGAATAAATTTTTAAAGTCTCTAGGAGTGCTCTTAATGTAAGTTGGAAAAAATATTATCTTCTACTTTGTCTCCCAAAGCTAGTAACTTAGCTATTAATTCAGTTATCCTTCAAAGAAAGAGTTCTATACTTTCTCCACTATAAACCTTTAATGAATATAATTGTAACTGCAAATGCAAGATAGTTACCACATTCTTTCCTTCATATATTTTGTATAATTTTTCCCAAGAAACTTTTTAAGTCTTTGCTTCACTTATATATGGTTGAATTTCCTCTATTATGCCAAATGTGATTAGCATAAAGGATTTTACATCATCTTCCACAATTTGTTTCCCTCTTGCATATTCTGGCATGTTGTTTGTTCCATTCACTGTCCCAATATTTTTCAACTATGAGAATTGATTTCATTTTATTTTTCATGATGCAAGATTTGGTCCTTTCAAAAGTTGTGATTTAGAAAGAAATTTTTTACTATTTACAATAATGAAACTCATTCAATTATCTTCTTCAAATCATTCATCAATTTTCACATTTATCAATTCATCAAATAATTCAAATCATTATGAAATCATCAAATTCTTTTAATCGCATTTCATCTCCCAATTTTAAATTCAACTTCACAAATTCCTTAATCAATCAATCATCAAAATTCAATTTCATAATCAATCAACTATTATCAATTCATCATTCAAATTTTATTCATTTACCATTCACTTATTTAACTATCCATATTCATTCATTAATCAAATTCAATTCTTATATCTCCCAATTCAATTCATAATTTCACAATTAACTTTCAATTTCAATTTCACCCAAAAACCAATTAATTCCAACTTTAATTCAAACTTCAAATGTTTTATTTCCTTATGTCTCCCATGCATTAATTAATTCCTTTCATTATTATTTAATAAAAAATAAAATGATTTATTTCCCTTTTGTTTTTAAAATTAATGAGGTCTTCCCTTCTAAATCCCCAAAGTTAAATTCATACTATATTATCAAACCTTATAACTCTAAATTATGCATGCCCAAAAAATTAAGTGCTTAGCTTCAAAAATGTGCAAGTAAGGTTTAATTATACTCACTATGCGCTCACCTTTCTCCTTGCTTCATGTGGCAATTAGTAATTAATCTAGGTAACATTACACTTTTGTTGTTACACGTAAAATATCCTCCTCTACAGGCATTGGTATCAACGTTACACCTTCACATCTTTGACTCAACATGCAAACCTTAGGTTTTTTCCTCCTTTGAACGCAGTCCTTTCGGCTTCACAAATACTTTCTCTTATTTAATGCGATCTACAAATACTTCCTCTTATTCAATGTAGTCTACAGATGCTTCCCTTTCTTTGATGCAATCTCAAGTTCTTCCTCTTGTTCAATTTTTATCTAATGCTTCAACAACTCCAAAAATATCCTCATCTATAGCAGCAACTCTAGAAACGTCCTTGTCTACAACAACTTCAACAATGTCCCCATTTGTAACAACTCCAACAACATCCTCGCCTATAACAACTCCAACAATGTTCTTGTCTACAACAACTCCAACAATGTGCTTTTCTATAGCAGCAACTCCTTTCACGACCTCATAAAATAACGACTCCAACAATTCTTTTCATGTTCTCATCTAATAGCAACAAATCCTCATTATCTACAACAATCAACAATTGTTCTCATGATCCTCATATCCTCAAACTCTTCTACTCTCACCTTCAAATTATCTATTCATAATCTCTTCACCACTTACGTCAGTCTTCTCAACATACATAATTCCTTCGATGCTATCTTCTCTACAATATCTCTTCAACACCTTCAATCTGTAATTCTTCAATCTCCAATAACTTCTTCTCAAAGCTTTCACCAAGATGGCTATCTCCACTCAACATGGCTCAATAGATCTAATATCCTAATGGAAATTTTGCCATATTATCTCACAAGTCCATATCCCAAGATCTAATGTCAATCACACAAAATGCATTCACATAATAATATCAATATTTCACAATAAACAATATCACTATTATATTTATAAATCACTAAATATTACATCAATATCGATTACATAGTATGGATATTTATCTCTAATATATAATCTTACAAAATATTTCTTTAATTATCTTGACTATTGCTCTCCTCAAACATCTAATAGATGCAACCTTTCACATTCCTCACTTATGAAAAAACTCTCATGACTCTTCACTTTACATCTTGACACATATTTCATGACTCTTCACTTTCATACTTGATACCTAACATCTATGACTCTTCACTTACTTGACACTTTGCACTCTCATAACTCACACCTCACACTTTGCACACCTTGACACTTGCACACTTCACACTTGCACACATTATTTTATTACATAACACATGGACACTCCTCACACTTTGACACATACATTAGACAAAATATAAACACACTCCCTAAACTAATATTTACAAATGTATCCCATGATAATTTAATGTTACCAAATAATGTAATATCTCCGATAGGAACTTCATCTAACAATTATCTAGAGGTTAGGGCACTTATTATAGGGATTAAACTTGCTATAGAAAAATGATGGAAATATATTTCAATTGAGGGAGATTCACAAACTATCATTAATGTTATAAAAAAAATGGATGTAGGATTGGATAAAAAATAATATTATTGTTGATGTTCATCATCTATTATTGGAGACAAGCTCTTGGAAATGTGAGCAATTTTATAAAGAAGAAAAATGGGTAGTAGATAATTTAGCTAACTGCATTGTTATCTTCATCTTGGTAAAATTCAAATTTTAGAAGGCAACTCACCTCTTAATCAAAATGATGCAAATGAGCTTATTGTGGAAACATAGCATTTCGAGAAAGTTGAAGATTATATTTGATTGAAAAAAAATTAAAAATATTTGTGATAAAAAAATATGTTTAATATGGTTTAATTTACCTAAGTGCAAATGTAATATTTTAGTACTTTTATGAAAGTGGCCCCAATAGAAGCCACATATAATTTATTAAATATTATAATAATTAATAATTTTTTATGTAAAATAATGGCCTATTATGTTGAATTTGAGTGGTTGAAATGAGTTGTGTTTAAAGATTGATACAAGGTAAAATGGATATGAATTTTTTTAACCTTGATATAGCAGTGAGGGCATTGTGGCCAATAGAAGATATATAAAGGAATTCAAATGAAGATAATTGGTTTCAAATCCTAACATCCATTTTTTAAGTATAACTTGATTTTGGAACTTTGAATTGGAGATTCAAGGTTTAAATCTAATAAGAGATAGAGTTGTACATCATACTTTAGCGATTAGAGTTTGGTTACATATACGGGATAAAAAATATTTTCTATGAGAGTTATCTTTTACATTTAAATTAAAAGCTATAATATTATATTAAGATAAAATTATATCAATTGGATTATATATATATATATATATATATATATATATATATATATATATATATATATATATATCGCCCTATTGATAAGTGATAAGCATAGCTGTGGGTTTTACGAGGGATCATGGTTGGAAGGACACTGCTTGGTCATAGGGTTTCTCACACTAACCAAATCAATATATTATATTTTATTAGTAATAATATCTATTAAGTTAATAAATACTATTAAATCAAGTGATTAAATTTTTCATATATAAATCTTGTCAAAATAATACATATGTAATTGTAAAGTTATTATAATACTAATGTATAATAGTATAAATACCCTTTATTGAAAAAAAAAATCCTTTTGAAGCAAAGGGTATAAGAAGTCCCACCATGTAAGCAAAGGTGTTAGTACCATAAACATACTTTGTAAGATTATAACAACTCTTAGAGATCAAATTTATAATAATACATAAGCTTAAAACAGAGTTTTGTAAACCTAGAGTTTTTGTGAATGTTTAATCTAAACATTTAAATTATTGAGATTAAATCCTAAGCAGTTCTTGATATTTAGATGCATTTAACCAATGGGGTTTTGAACAAGCAATAAGGAAAAACAAATTTTATATTATAATCCAAAATTTTAATTAAGATACGTTTCGCATGAGGATAATTAAAAATAGGAACCAAATTAAGATCTGTTTCACATGAGAATAATTAAAACTAGAAACTAAATTATTATAACATATGGATTAAAGGTTAAGTGTTAAGTTCTACCTTCAAATTTTTTAATAAATTTAGTATTCATAATTGTTACGTTGATAGGCGTCCTATGCAGCCACGCGGTAAACAATATTAATATTTTATTAATATTATTAAAAAACTTGACATTAAGAAAATTATCGACCGATGGGTTACGATTTAAAATATTTAAAAAATATTTAAACTATTTAAACTAAAATATTTTTATAATAAAATATTATATTATACCAAAAAAAAATGAGATGATATATATATATATATATATATATCTGATAAAGACAAATAAAAAGATTCAAATTTAGACCATTAAACTTATTATTTACAAGTAATAAACTCAATTGAGACACATCATTTTTCATGGAAAAGGTTCAGATTTATTTAAACAAGCATGGCAGTGGGATTTCAAGCGAAATTTAGTTAAGCAAGCATGGCAGTTGGATTTCAAGAAAAAAATAGTTAAACAAGCATGGCAGTTGGATTTCAAGAGAAATATAGTTGAACAAGCATGGCAGTTGGATTTCAACAGATAAAATTCCTTCGGACACAAATATAAGAACCAGACGCTCTTTATCCAGTAAAAGAAACGGAAATCTTGCATTCCTCCCAGAAGAATAATCTTTAACTGCTGTAGGTCCCACATCATGGAAGACAGATGGTAAGCCGAACACAGTGCAGAATCACATCAAAAGTGGCAACAGCATAAAAGCTAATGATCTCTCTTGCTGCTTCCACAGTAGGCAGGAAAGAAATCTCTCTTCTTTACTTCAATCTGCTGTCCAAGAATGGATCCACATCCAGCAAAATCCAAAAATTTCTACCAGATCTCAATTCTCTTCACATCTCTGCGACTCCTCACAATCCCTGCAACACTATCCCATCCTTCTTTGGCATCAGCAGCAGAGGTTCAGAACATTTCTGCGTCCTCCTCCTCCTCCTGTGGAAGCATTCCCCTCCAACACCCATTTGGCTCAAATGGGGCATTCCCATACAAGCATATGCTGCAGTGTGACCAGGACGCCAAGAAGCTCCACCTCAGCACAGTCTCTGGACCCTTTGAAATCCAGGGCCTGGACTACCACACCCAAACCATGGTTATCTCAGACCCCTCCATGTCTACCTGCTCTTCTCTGCATCCTATCACAAACCACCATTTCTCTGTGGATTCTCTGCTTCCCCCAACCTCCAACAACACCCTTTTGCTCTTCAACTGCCCTCATTCTATCTCTGGGTTGTGCAAGAAGAATAGTTCTGCTTACTGTGAGCATATGTACCGGAACTGCGATGCATTTGGAGGACTGAGGTCGCGGGTTCAGGGCTCAGAGGCTGCTGTTTCTTCTTCATCTTCTGTGGGTTGCTGTGCAACTGATTTTCACAGGCTGGGAAACCAAAGCCTTGGAGAGTTGCAGTGTGAGTATTATACGAGTGTGTATGGTGGTGGGTTGGGGGCAGAGTGGGGGTATGGAATTCGGCTGTCGTTCTGTATGCCTAATCGGATTCCTGACGTGAGGCTGTGTGACGAGTGTGATAGGCCAGATGGGAATTGCGGCATTGGCCTCAGATGCATTTGCCATCCCCAGCAATGCGGTAACGCCATTGGTTTTCAGCATCGATTTTAGAAGAAAATTATGTTTGGATGATAACCTTTGGTTTTTTCTATGGCTGATTACTGACAAAAATCTAAGATTGATTTGGTCATGCCTTTAAAAAAATGTTTGGTTTTGTTGGCTTAACTTTAAACTTATACAGTAGGGCGTATTTTAGTCCCTTGAGCTTGAAGGTGACTGCAAACCTTGAGCTTGAAGGCGACTGCAAACTTTCTCTCTCTGAAAACCCACCCTAGCAGACTAAGGTTGTTTGAAAGTTATTCAAACAAAAATTAGAGGGAACTATTGTCTAAGAGCTAAAATTTGTAATCGGGTAGTGGAGAAGGGGCAAGACTTTATAAATTAAAGCTTTGCAGATTATAAATGTGTCCCAAGCAGCAAAGTAATTGGAAAATTTTAAGTTGAATCCCCTATAAAACCTCTTTGTAAGTCTGGAACATATTGATTGCATTATCTATATGAGACAGTCTAACCATATCTATTATTGATACAGTATTAGCTGCCTTATTTTGCTTTTCTTTTTTTCCTTAAGAGAGATTATCTTTTCTATGCTGCCACGTACTGTCAGCTCTCACTTAAAGGCTATACTGCTTCAAAAAACAAGAAATTTGATGTACCATGAGACCATATTGCTGCTCTTTTAATGTTATGGGTTTTTACTGTAAAACCTTCCCTAAAGTTAGGATTAGTCTTGGTGCTAGGGTTAGGAGACCTTTGCTGTAACATTGTCTCATAAAACATTTTATGATTATACCTCCCGCTTTCTACACGTTTTGAGAGCAGAAACTACCAAGCATTGGGATTAAATATTTTGGAGGAAAAGACTTTAGGTGCATTGCCACTGCCGAATTTGCTCTCAAAGTAGAGTTTATTTTAATTAGTGGCAGATCTCATTTTTTTTTTTGCATTTTGTCCACTTGAATGGGAGCAACTCAGGCTGAACGATTGAAGTAGTCCCATCCATGGTACTCGGTCTTAGCCACCTCCCCTTCCAAGATTTTCTATAGCAACATAGATTACTACTCCCACAATCAAGCAAGAAATCCTTCATCTTAAATTTACTAGCATTGCCCCATAGTTCTCAGTATGTTCTTTGTGAGAGATCAGATAATAAAGACCATAGGCTTCCAGAATCTATGCCTTGAGCACAAATTTTTTCTTGAACACCTCTGTATGAGAAGGGAAATTTTCAACTCAATGTTGTGGGTCAGACTTTTGATCCATCATCAGCTTATTATATGATGAATCTGAAAGCAGAGTCAAGGCGAGTCTAAAATTTTAACAATCCTAGAAATTGCTGAAAATTACTAAGCCTGTTGTCATTGCTCTTCTAACAATCCTAGAAATTGCTGAAAATTACTAAGCCTGTTGTCATTGCTCTTCTGAGATACCTCTAGATCGCGTCAGAGTATAAGGCAGATACTCCCATCCGGCAAGGGAAAACTCCTGCTCCTCCAAATCATTTTAGGCTGAATTTTAAATCCAAGACAAGGCTAATCCACGTTTTATTACATAGAAGTTGCATTTACATGATTCACTTGTCCATTCTTTCCTGTTACTAACTGGAAACGTTTTTGGGGAAATGACAAAGTTGAGCTGATAATATAAAATACAATCAGGGTTTATGTATTTAGCCAGCTAATATTTAAAAAGAATAAGAGATATACATCTTTAAAAAAGTAACTCCAGGTTAAAATTCAATCGTGAGTGTTACCTTCCCTTTACCTGCAAATGAAGGTCTATTGTAAGTTTCTTTAGAAGTGACTAAAGTAAAAGCTTGTATTTCAAACTGTGTTGGCTGCTTAAAGTTGGAATATTATGATGCTTTTCTAGAACAAAAGTTTGATACTTGTTCAAAGCAGATCGATTAGTTTTCGTCTTTCTTCTCTTTAAAGAGGGTCAATTCTTTTGATTATTTTGATTATGCCTTATTTCTCTTACCTTTACCTTTCCTAATTGTTTATTATATTCTATTGTACCCCTTACATTCAGTGATTCTCTCCATATCTACTTCCACATGGATTCCACCCAACAGAGAGAATGGGCTGTTATACTGTTCATGCAACTTTTTCCATGACATGTTTCTCTGTTGTACCTGGACACATTAACCAGGCCCAGCTTACCAAGAACATTGTCAGAGTATCAGAATCTCACTGCTCACAGCCAAGAGTTATCATAGAACAATTAGGCATGTTGGCTACGTTGAAAACTAAGAAAATAGCCTTTGCCCTGGCCTCTGTGAGCTCTAATACCATGCAAACCTCTTTTATGCTATATATCCCCTTGGGAAACCAAAACGCTAAATAAGGTTAATTATCCTCTCTAATTGATGTTCTGCTGGCATGCTTTTGCAGGGAATATAGTAATGTCAAGAGCAAGAGTGCAATCTCTGCCCCAGAGAACTATCCTGGGTGGATTATTGTTTTTGTCTATGCTCACAGGTACCTTCATTCCTTCTTAATATTTTTAATATCATCCACTGTATTTAAAGATTTTATATACTGAAAGTTTGAGACGACTATTAAAGTTTGTGCAGGATTTGGCTTGTGGAATGTATAGGCTGTATACAGTTTATAGCTAAGGTGCTAGTAATATTCAAAACATAATCAACAGGAACAGATTTGTTTCTGTACATAGAGGAAAGTGCTCTAGCAGAAAAACTTCTGTTATTTTGATTTTGAGGGGAAGAGTGGAATTGTTGATTAAAAAAAAAATTCTATTATGTATTTTGTATTTTCTGTGTTGATTATATGGGCTTTATGCATGGAATGGGTGGAATCTAGTAAACTAACCATATTGTCATTGAAATGTTAATGCGAAAAGCAGGGATTTGAACATAATGTCATGGGAGTGTTATGATTTAAACATATTGTGAAGTATTTGATTATATGGGCTCTATCCATGGTATGGGTGTAATCTAGTAAACCAAACATATTGTCAATGGAAATGTTTATATGAAAAGCAGGGATTTGAACATATTGTCATGGGTGTGTTATGATATATTGTGACTTGGAATTTTTTTTTTTTTTTTTTGAAATCAGTAAAATTTTTGCCGATAAATTGTCTCTTACCATAGCTTGACAATGTCTCTGATAATAAACAATTCTTTTATTTATTTATGTCAAAGTTTATCTATATTAAAAGTTATTTTTAAGAGCAGTCCAATAATTATTAAAAAATAAGATTAATTATGCATCAATTTAAAACGAAATTAATAAATATAAACTCGATTTTTATAAATTGCACAAACTAAATATAACTTCAGTTTTTTTTTTAATATTTCAAATTATAATTTTTTTATAATTTTATTGTTATAAATAAATTTTGATACAACAATACATCATAAAGCTTGGATATTATTCATATATAGTTTGGTCAGATTTGAACCTAGATCTCCTTAAAATGTTGAGGAATCTATTCAATTGAGCTAATGCTACTTGATTATTATCAAGTTGATTAAATTATATCTAAATTGTCTTTTTATTAAAGATATTTTTTGTTTATTTTTTTATCGAGTATATTCTTCATCAAACTACTAAGTCTTCATAATTAATTTTAACATCATTTTTATTAAAATTTAAAATCACCATGAATTTCATCAAGACAAAGATCACCATTGTTATTAGTTATATTATGTGCTACTTGATTTCCTTCTTCATAGATATATTCACATTTTCAAGAGATTATTTTTAACTATAATTAATCGTGGTATTTTTTTTTAAATAATTTTTTTTCATACATATTACTTATTAGTATTTTCTAACACAACAATAATAATAAATTGTAGGTAATTGAACTTATAATAAATTAATAAAAATAATTTATTTTATATTTACACTAACCAAATTAAAAAAAATCTCTTGCTTCTTTATTATTATTATTTTTATTATTTATAACACCAAAATTATAGCTTTTGTTTTACCTTAAGTGGACTCCTATAGTTGGAATCATGTTTTTTTCCTTTTATTGGAGGATTAATTACTTGGTGAATCAAGTAGTTTGGAGGATTAATCACTTGGTGAATCAAGTGGTTTTTAAAGAAATATTTAAGTGGATGAAAATTTCAAAATATATTATTAAAAATAAAATAATAAAATAAATTTGATAAAAACAATCCTATAATTTATTAAAAATAATATAATTATAACAATACCCTATAAATCTAGGCGCGACTTCCATTATCCGATTGACATCTCGAGTATTGTACGAGAGCCTTGTTTATGTGGATGGATATGGACAACCAAACTAATGAAGCGACTTTTGATTCTCCCATCGACATCTCGAACATTGTACGTGTGCCTTGTTTAGGTGGATGATTAAATGTTTTTCCTTTAAAAGAATTCATATATTTTCGAGAAGCATTTGAGAAATTTCAAATGTCGTGCGAATGTTTTATAGAGCGGAAAGTTATGTGTAAGCACAAAATCAACTCCAAGAGGTGTTTAGCCAAATCAATGTTCTCATCCAACTCATTGAAAACGACTCTACAGAATCAGCATTACTAAAAGTTACCACTTTAAAGTAATTGGACGTAAGTCATATCACTATAGAATGAGGTGTATGTCACATCACCGATAATATAAAAACTATATTCCTTAGAAAAATAAAATGAAGTAATACAAATTAATTGTGATATGAAAAGGAAATTTAAAATGGGCCGGCCGACTCCCGGTCAGATTCGGACTCGGCTGGACTCGCCCGAGTCTGGGTCCAGGGAAAATCCGAGTCTGAGTGGACTCGGCCTCGGCAGACTCGGCTGACTCCACTCGGACACGGACTGGTTCCCAGTGCTCGGGTTTGGATAAAGTTTTTATTAATGAAAATATCATGCAGACTCGGCTGACTCCACTCGGACACGGACTGGGTCCCAGTGCTCGGGTTTGGATAAAGTATTTATTAATGAACATATCGTGTTTTTAATTTTTACATCTATTTTTATTGAAAATAAGAAAGTATTAATGAGAATTTATGAATATGTGTCTTGAGGATAGTTTTTTGGTTTTTAGTTTTTTTTTTTCAAAGGTCTAAGATTTAAAGTACGATGTGTGTGATTGTGTGTTAAATTATATAAGCTTAGCTCTCTCCTTTTATAAGAGGTCATAGTAGGATGGAGATGCTCAACCCTCTCCCGAGGTCATACTAGGATGGGGATGCCCAACCATTAGGAGTTGGTTGTAAGGGTTTCTCACACTAACCAAATCTAAAAAATAAAAAATTATGAATCATTTTTAATTGAAATTTTTACCCATTCTTTTACAATTGTAATTTTAATCCGTGTGAAAGTGGTCTAGTCTTAGCCTTGTTAGTTGAAGTTTCGTATAAGTTTAAGTAAGGAAGAGAATTTTACTTTAATTATTTTGAAAATTCCATCCCCAACAATTTTTTTTCTAGATTTCTTTTGAAAGCATCATCTAAATTAGTTTTGATAAACCTACTTTTTGGACATTTTCATTTTATCATGGATTTAAGCAAATCATTTATGTTAATGTCATTGTCATAAATGATCCTTTCATATCCTACGATCAAGTGGCTAGCACCTTTTTTCCTGCACTTAAGACTTACTAGGATGAACACCATATTTATAAAATTTTTACAAGAGGAAATAATACAATTCCGAATATGGGCATAATTTTGAGGTTTATTTTTAAAAATTCTATTATTCATTTCAAGCCTTGAATTCTAATAAATTTTGGCAACACCAATCTTCCCTAGAATACATAATCCTTTAGCTTTGAAATAATTAATCCAACGTTTCATCAACTTTTTTAATGTTGATGAAGCTAGCCAATATATTCTCAATTTTTTTGGAAAAACATTCCCAAATGGTGTGAGCAAAGGGATAATGAAGATGTAAATGGTTGATGTTCCTAAATCCTTCTCACACAAAGCATATTTGAAAGATTTATGGCATCGTCTTCTTTGTAGATTCTCTTCTAAGAATCTTACTTTGGATTGTTGACCAAAGGAATGTTGAGGCCTTATAGAGAACCTTTAATGACCAAATATTCTTCCAAGGGAAATCTTTGAAAGTAAGAAATTTTGATTGCTTTAATTTCTCATATCCCAACTTGATTGAGTATTGACCATATTTTGATAGATTTTATAGAAACTCATTGATTCACTTAAAAATAGGCAAATAAAATTCTTGAAGCATTTTTTGAAGCTCTGCTATTTTTTAAGTTTCTCTAGAGAAAATAATTATCGTTTATGAACATATGAACATAATGCTGGTTTATGAATGTAATCTAGAGAATAATTAATCTAGAGAAAATAATGTTCGATTATGAACATTTCACATGCACGATTGTTCATTTCTAATTTGTAGTGGAATCTGAGGAGACTCCTCTTTAGGCGCTATCAATTTTGCTTTTAGGTAACTTTTTAGTCTCTAGTGTTTTGTATTCCTCCTCCTTGCTTCTTCTATGATTCCTTGATGCTTCAATGTCTTCCGATCTCATGCACTTTGGCTCAACTTCAAATATGATAATTCTCACTGGTGCTTCGGCTTGCTCATGCAGATGTATACTGCGTTCATTTTTGCTTTTCTATTAAGCCAGTTTCACTTTGGCTTGCTCACAAAAGCACTCTCTAATTTCACCTTTCTAAGATGCTCGTTCTTTAATTCTACTATTCTCCTCTTCAGCTCTACAACGCTCTTTAGTTCTTTGACTCTAATGGCTCCATGTGTTCTCTACTCACTAGGCTATAACATAATGAACAACAATCTCTTTTTGCTCTTTGCCCACTAGGCTACAACACAATAATCTATTTTTGTTCTTTGCCCACTTGGCTATAACAAAACAATAATTTTTTGTTTTCTAGCCCACCAGGCTATAGCAATCACCAACAATCTATACATCCTAAAAGTAAATATAATTAAATTCCTCCTTCAAATGACTTCACAAAATATCCAAAGTACAACTTTGGTATCTTTGTCATGACTCTCCCTTGGTAAACTTATTCATATGATGGATTTGTGAACTAATATGATATCTTATTGATGGAATGTTTGACTATTTCATGTTTTATTTTTGCAAGACAAATATCTTATAGGAAAATATGATGTATTTTGATTGATGAATGACTGATTATTCATGTTTAGTTTCCACAAATATAAATATATAGAAGGAATATGACGTTGCTAATAGATTTACACTTTTACAGGAATAAGCTTTTCCATGGGTGGAAGAAAGAATTAGCCATCGAGAATGAGATGCCATAGGAAAGGATTAAGATGTGTTAATTCGTTCATCGAAACCTGGATAATTGCTCTTTCTTTTAGTTGCATGTCATGAATTGCATAAGGAAATACATCAAGTAGATATGAAGCTTGTTCGTTACATGATAATCTTAGTTTTAGATGAGATTTTATTTGATACAAAAGAGTAAGAACTTGAGCTTAGTATTTATTTTTATAAAATATATATGGGAACTTACCTTTTGATAAGCATTATTGCTTTGAAATAAATAAGGAAAGAATGCAGGTATGCTTGCTATAATTTAATGAGGAATAATATCTTTTATCATTATTTCTAGTAAGGCTTCTTGTTTTGACCATCATAAAAAAATGAATTTTGCTTGCTTTATGGTGGGGCTCATCACTGAGATGGCAAACAAGAGGAAAAAGTATTAGGATGTTGGTAAAACTTTGGAAGAAATATATTTGTTTGAATATATAAAGAGACTTTTAGTTTGAAGTAGGAATGCATTGCTCATTGCTCTGACATGCTTGAAAGGAAGAGGAGGTCATGCATAGTGGGCAAATGGATAATACATACACTTAAAAACAACCCGACGAAATAGGGCTAAGGGAGATAACTATTAATTTCCTGGAAAAAAAAGGAAACAGAGAAGAAAAAATCCAAATAGGTGAGGTTGAAGGAAAAGAGCAAGAAAACTAGGAAAAAAGATTGAGATTTACCATCGAGAGATGTTGAATTCGTTTGATGTTTATCAGGTAGATTTCAAAGAATCTATTTGTATGTTTGGGCCTAAAATAATGGTTTATAATCCCAATAGAATTTAGAGTGTATCTCCTATGGTTTGGAATCACTGATTGAAACCTATATTTAAATTTTGACCATAATATTCATACACCTTTCAGACTAGTGAACACTAAGTTAAGTTGTGCTTAATTTGGACTATTGTAGGGCTATCTACTTTAGTTACTTACACATCTTGTACTTTGGTTTTTAAAAATTAATGGGTGAAATTCATGTCGTGTCAAGGAAACTAAGAATAGAAGATAACTGCGGTCTGTGATGTTTGGCTTAGAGTCCTATCTACTATAATTTGGTATAACACCTTTCAATTGATGTATTCTGAGGCCTCATGATACCCAAGAGTACGAATGTGGGTGAACGTTGGAAATATTAACAAGCCTAAGATGGCCTCTTACAACGATGAGACCCTAGCTTGCCTGAAACTTTTGCAATGTAGTTTTAATTTATTAAACAAGAAGGGAGATTGCTTCTTGTTTTCATAACCATATATGAAGAAGGATGGCTTACTTCTTTGACCTTTGTTTGATAAAGTATTCTAGAAAGTTGAATTATATATGATGTGTGAGGACGGATGGCTTATGTCTTTGACCTCTGCTTTAGTTTATGATATATCTATGTTTGATAGATTTAAAGGACTATGATTTTCTAGATTCATATGAAAAGAGAGTAGAGTGTTGTTGAGATAAATAGATGCTTGGTAAATCTTTGTTGGGAGGTGCAAAGCCATTTTTATTTGCAAAAGAGATATATGGGGTTTCTTTAGGGAAGTTTTAAACTCTGAATAAATTAGAAGGTATGCTTTATTTGAAGAAGCTATTAAAATAAATATTATAGTGGTTGTCTTGTTTTACTTGAAACTACAACATGCAATGGAAGGGATTTACTTGCATTTGAGATATGTATTTTCATGCTAAAGGTGCTAATTTGTTTCCTCAAAGACAATTTCTTCTTTATCCAATATAGTGGAACCATTTGAAAAGAAATTAGGGTCTTCTTTTTAATAATCATGAAAAGAGCCAAAGTTAATGAAGGATGAACTCTTCATTTGGAACTGGATGGTAATTGTGTATTGGGGGACAAATGCATAATGTAATGTTGTAAAATAATGGAAATTACATGTGACTAAAAAAGGTTTTATGATGCCTTTAATCTAAAACATGGAGTCTATTGTACTTATGAATTGAATGACCAATTCATATTGTAAGATCCTAGGAATTATGGAAAATCTCTAGTAGAAGATAAAGGTATTTTGGGATGTCTTTAACTTTATGTAAGGAACTAGCCACCTTATGAAATTAATAAAGGGAGCAATTCAAGGTTGGGTTTATTCCCCATGAGGGTTCCCAGGATAAATGAGATGTTATGAGAATATGTGTGATGTTCAATTATTTTCTATGGCGCACTATGGTTATGATGTAAATGAAATTTCTATGCTTTCTAAGTAAATGGGTAAATCTCTATGGTTTTATACTTTTATGGTTATGCATTAAATGCTTGACATTATCTCTATGTGATGTTAATGGGACTTGTAAAATAGACCTTAATAATGTGATTTGAAATAATTTGGACCATGGTTTAGAAAGGAATTTGGTTGAATCACACGATAACCCAAATGACTACTGAAACTACCAAAAAGATGCTAAGACATTCATTCAATATAAAAGAATATACTACATTTGTATTGATAATCATAAAAGGGGTTACAAGAATTGATATCCTTTTACAATATTTCCCTAAAGGCTACAATGGGGTCTTCCCTAAGGAAGCCCTTTCAGATGTGGTACAAAGACAACACAATTCATCTTTTTGGGTTCCTTGATGTAGGTGGGCTTCTTGATCGTGAGCCACCGCTTGTTGGAGATATTTCCTTGTGTTTTTGCTGGACCTATGAAACCTGTAAAATCCTATTAGTGCGTTGGGGGGTCTACCTTAGTCAAACCCATAGTTATGAAGATAAAAGACTCATAAAAAGTATTCAAAACATGAAATAAATTACTAAAAACAACATAAAACAATAAACTATGTTATTCTTACCTATCCGGGTGATATTGGTGATTGTTGAGAGGTTCGCACTCCTAGGGTGCGAACCGGGTGGTTCGCACGTGTGAGGTGCGAACTGGTCCTTTTTCGATCGGATTTCTCAAATAGCCTCTCTGGATGCTTAGGATTGGTTGTTGACTTGAAATTTATCCAGTTCAGCTTCTGAAAGTGCACTCTTGGTAGGATTATCAACCTATCTCATTCACCAAATAGTATTGTGAAGGAGACAAATTGATTGTGATGCTCGTATGATGGATGTGTGATGGGTGTAATTGCAGTAGTGATTTTGGTAAAGTTTCGATATGTAAAAGTGTGTTGTTACTAAAAGGTGAAAATTTCATTCTATTTATAGAGTGGGCCAAGGTGAGAGAAAGGGGATGAGGTGTCCCCTGTGAGGTGGCAGAGGTGAGGTGTCCATCAAAGAGGTGTCCTGGGTCATAAGTGATATTGGGTGAGAGAATCCCTCACCCATCCATAAGTAATGATTATTTAACATAAATATCAATTTGTCATTAATATTCAACTTTATTGAAATATCTTAGGATTAAACAAGGATTTTTGTGTGCAAAGGTCTCCATCTTGCATTACTGACCCAGGGGGATGTGAGGTAGAGAAATATCTAGGTGGAAAGGTGGCAGGGCTAGGCTAGGTTAGGCTAGGTGAGGTGGAAGGCTAAGCTAGTCAAAGTAGACTAGGTGAGGTGGAGGATTTAATTAAATCAAGATTAGATCTAATTAATCATGAGATTAGCCATAAAGCATAATTTGACCAAAAGTGTTGACTTTTTGACCATAAAGTGTTTTTTGACCATGGTGAGAGTTTTCAACCTTAGTTGAATTGGCATGAGGTCACATGAGGACCTATGGTTAAGCGTAGGAAGGGGCTTGGCTAGCCCAAAGGGGCTAATGATGATGAATAGTGATTTTGATTAATGAATAGTGTTTTTAGTCAATTTATGCAATTTTTGAGGGTTTTGCAAATTGATTGACCGTGAAAATGGGGAGAGGGACAATGTGTGACTTTTAGTTGTCTAAATTTTACCTCTTTTTGTACTGGATTGTGTGGAAACATATATTTGTATAAAAACTAATGATGTGGATTGATGAGGTGATTTGGAAGGCAAAGAATTTGCGATTGATGAATTATGGATGATTATGAGAGAGACACATTGATAAAAAGTGGTTTGTGAATGATTGCTTTTGGAGGAAAGCGTATGATTACCTTGCATTATGATCAACTATAAATGCTTCAATTTTGAACGAACAATTACCTTTGCTAATGTTTGCTTTTGATTGATTGATGAGCTCTTTTTACAACATTTGATAGATTGTTGGAGCCATGGGTAGAAATTTTAGGAGCTTCATTCACGAGTGGTATTATGACTGCCACTATGAAGATTGAAATCCATGAGGTATCTACAGTCAGAGGTGTTTTGGAGCCTATCAAACATTAATTTGTTTTTGCATTAGATTTTGATTGAGAAGAGAAATTTCCTTGTTTTGTATCTGTCCTAGCATAAGGACTTGAGATATTCTTCAACAAATTTTTTCTTGGGTATTTGTTATATCCATGATTGGATGTTTGGTTGTTTGATCATATGCAAGGTATATATGGATGTGTTGCATGATTACCCCCTCAAGCAACAAATTGATGACGAAGGAAATGACGATCAATGATGAGACGATTGATGAAGATAATGGTGAAATTTGCAAAATTGGACATGAAAATGGGCGTAAATGATGATTGTGCAAAATTTTGAATAAATAGCAGATTTTGAGGGTTGTGCGGTAGGTTTGCATGACTGGCGTGTGAACCTACATGAACAAGGGTTTTTAAGGGGAAATTTGGAATGTTGACGTCATTTTTTGCACGACGACAACGATGGAGAAGTGGAGGAAGAAAGAAACAAAATGGAGTGCCACTAGTGTATGAAATGATCAAGATGGAATGGCGAGTGCATTAGCGAGCACAAGTTCAGGGGCGGGAACGCCCGAGGTAAGCGTATTTTCCTCTCTCGATAATTGTGCTTTTTAGGGAGGGTTTGGAAATGAACGTGGGGGTAGGAATCGGCTAATATTCATGCACTTTGTGTAAAAAGGGTGAAATTGGTATCCCAATATGTGTTTTGTTTTTGCATGTGTCATGTTCACTTGTGGGAAAGTGTGGTTTTGTCGTGATGTGGAAAATGGGAGGTTAAACATGAATGCATGTGAAAACCAATGCATGCGATGTTTTAATTGGCCAAATGGGTATCCGAATTTGTTTTTGTATGTGTGATTTGACTTCATTTTGACTGCTTCATGTTACGTTCTTGGGGGAGGGTTTTGAATTATTTTTCGTGCCTTTTTGACATGTGTTTGCATTTTTTACCTACATGGAGTGCATTGATTTGATGATTGCAAGTCAGTCCATGCAAAAATTTGGTTGGTTCAGGTGGTTCGCATGGCTAGGGTGCGAACCAGTGGTTCGCACATCTGGAGTGCAAACCACTGGTTCACATGTCTGGAGTGCGAACTAATTTTTTTGTTTTTTTGGTTTGTGCATGTGAGATGAAAATAAAATAAATATAATGAAACTTAAGTAGTTATGTACAAAAATAACATGATTTCCTAGTGATGGTAAAGACTTGCAAAAAATGAATGTTTTTGTTTTGTTTTTTTATGTACAATGATTATGTATAAGATCTTGAAGGATTTTTGACATGTGATGTGTGTGTGATGGCAGGTGAAGAATATATTTACTCGCCATCACATACGAAGGTGTAGGAAGTCCTTAGAGGATGAGTGGACGATGGATGATGTGGGGTGGTTGAAGGTAGTGGGATTATATGGAGTATGGGTGATGCACGAGGTTCATGTGAACCATGCCTATATAGCGGTATTGTGTGAGAGGTGGGATCCAAATAGGAACACCTTTCATTTACCGATAGGGGAGATGATAGTGACCTTGAAGGAAATCTACCACATCTATCGATTGTCAATATATGGGATTACAGTGATGACTACGAAAAAGGAGGCACATGAGGGCATTCTGGAGAGGACATTTAGGCAGTGTTGGTGACAGGTGGAGGTGAGGAAAGGTGTATATTACATGGCCTATTAGAGGAAGAAGTGGATTTCCCTTCATCATGCGATGACGATATTTTTGATAGCTAGCCATGCATTACCAGATACTTTGGGGGTTAAGTTCCCATAGGATATGATGGAAGTGGTATGTGATATGGTAGAGCTACGAATTAGATATGCATGGGCACTCACATTATTGGCATAGGTATATCAAGAGTTGCATGAAGTGGTGAGGACTGAGAGGACAGGGCTTAGTATGAGTACCCTACTACAAATATGGGCATGGGAGCATATGACCATCTTGAGACATGCAATTACCATATAAGGCACATGTGCATGAGGGGGATGAGGTGCCTTATGTGATGAGGTGGAGAGTAGACAAGGAGAAGAAAAATATGGCCCACGTAGGTGAGTTGATGTATCACTGAGAGGAGCTTGGGTGTCTGACGATGGATCAGGTCAGGTGGAGGCCATGGCATGGAGGGCCTGAGTGGGGTGAGGATGTAGTAAAATTGATATGCATTCAATGTAGTCAATGGTTGATGGAGAATTATTCATCACAAGTTGAATACTTTCCATTTTATAGAGTATAATGACAATTTGGATTGGTGCAAGGATGGTCTGAGCTTCTTGTAGTTATTTATAGGGTAGAGGGTGACACAAGGCCACAACCCATAGTGCCACCTCTAGATATTATTCCTGATGAGCCTATTTTTATCCCATATGTGGACAATGTGGGGACCACGCCAAAGTATGATGTGTGGTAGGCTAGGTAGAGTTGAAAGCCAAGGCGAGGTGTAGTGGATGAGTTGGTGGAGGTTGCAGGAGATTTACCCTATGTAGGTCTACCTAGAGGGATGAGAGAGGGGTCACTAGGGTGGGGTGTGGAGGAGCAGGAGGATGTGGGATCACTCGAGCTAGGTGAGGAGGAGGAGGAGCTAGATCGCTTGATCATGCAGGTGAGGCCATGACATGATGACCATGATAGGTTGGTGAGCGATAGTGGCATAGGGCCATCAAATTAGGGAGGTGAGGGGATGGGAGTTGGTACAAAGGAGAGGGAGGATATATTACTGATGGATGTAGATGAGGATGTAGATGATTGGTTGGTTAAGCCTATGGGTGGTGGTGGTGCGAGGTCATCAGTGGAGAGGGGTGAGGGAGTGGAGGGTGGCATGGAGGAGAGGGGGGAGGTTCCTTTGATAGATGTGGATGAGGAGTTTGATGATTATGACTTTGGAGGAGAGTTGGTAGTGGTGATCGAGGCTAAGGGTGAGGTGGTGGTTTTGAGGAGGGAGGTGAAGAAGCTTAGAAATAATCTTCTTGACATTGAGATAGATTGGGGGGTGGATCGCTCTATGATAGAAGCAAATAAAAATGAGGTGGAGGAGGACTTGAGGGCTATGTTAAAATATCATGATGAGGCCAAGGTTCACGTGTATCAGATGGCAGAGGAGATGGAGGTGCTCAGGATTGAGCGGGATGAGCTTAGGTACAAGTGTGATACCATACAAGGAGAGCGAGATGAGATGATTGAGATCACGAAGCAATTTTAGAGGTTTTTGGAGGAGATGCAAAAGGAGACAAAGGTCATGAAGGTTTGTTATTTAGTGAAGGTTATGGAGTTGGAGAAGACTGTGTGAGAGGTACAATAGGCAAGGGATAGGGTAGAGCAAGAAATTGATCATATGAGAGATATAGTGCCATGACTAGAGACAACACAACAGGAGGTGGCACGATTACGAGCGAGGAATGCATGGTTGATGACAACCAATATGAAGGAGGCTACTAGGAGGATGAGGGCAGAGAATGAGTTGATGGTGAATGGCCTGCCAATTCTAACATACTCTAGGTCTCTCATTATCAGAGCCTCAAGCAGAGCTAAGTGTGCCCTCGATTTTTGGAGTGGGCCATCAGGTGGTGGCACCTACGATATCATATGCACCTATTATGATGGAACCATCGATGCTGATGGGGACAATGCATAGGACAGAGGCTGAAGAGGTCAAGTCATCACAGACAACAACATGACAAGGGCCAAAAAATGAGGGAGAGGGCAAGACTTCGAAAGGATGACATACATGATGGGGTTATGGAGGTATAGCGACTGTCATTTTATTCTTTTTATATTTTTGTAGGCACTCAGGATGAACAAATTCTTTTTTGGGGATATATGTCTATGAGGGTACACTCCTTATTGTAGTTGTATGGCATTTTTGATGGTGAAGTATGTACACAGAGATGAGGACCCACACATTTTATTGTAGCCTAATGAAATCCATTTTTTAGATATATATATATATATACATATGAGATTCTATGACACTTGTGTCGATTTGCATTTGTGTGTTTTCTTGTTTCTACTTATGGTGGTGTATGATTAGCGTAGATGTGGTAATAGATAATTAGATGTGAATGGAATGATGATATGCTTAAATAAATATGCACTAACATGAGGTGTGAGATAAAAAGTAAAATGGCATGCATTAAATTTAAAATATATAAACACATTGCTTAGGGATAATATTTGCATTGTTATAGTATTCAAGTGATATAATCCATTTCGTTATTCCAAGGACGTTGGATAAAAATATTGTAGTGAAGAGATTCGAACACTACATTTTGTAAGTAATCAAACCCATTGAAGAACACAAGCTTATACTGAGAGGGGGGTGAACAGTATAAGAGCACTTTTTACTTTTCTTTTCAAATCAATATTATGCAGTGTATAGATAGCAGTATCAATAGTAGTAATCAAAGCAATGCACAAAACACCATACACAATAGAGACACAAATTTAACGTGGTTCACCCAAAGATGGCTACTTCCATGGAGAAAATATTTCTTCTAAATATTTCTCAAATGATCTCTTGGGAATCCTTCCCAATTACAATGTTTATGGACCTCTATCCAAAGGAGATGTTGATCCCCTAAATCTGGTTTGTGGATCTCTATCCACAGGAGAACTCTTTCTCCTCTGCTCTGGCTGGTGATCCTCTAGAAGACACTACCTCCACTGCACTGACTGGTGGATCTCTCTCCACTTGAAGACTCTTGTCCTCACTTAGAAGACCTATCCTCAATGTCCTGGTTGATGGATCTCTATCCACTGGAGACTCTGTCCTCTTTACTCTATCACCTCCAAAGCTCTATCTCAATGCTATACTAAACATAGTCCAATCGGTCTAGCACAACTCTACTCAACTCTTGCACTAAACACAGTCTAGTCGATCTAGCACAAATCTACTCAATAGGTCCACTCAGAACCTACTCAAATCTACTCAATAGGTCCACTCATAACCTACTCAAATATTCTCAATAGGTCCACTCAGAACCTACACAACTCTACTCAATAGGTCCACTCAGAACCTTCTCAAATCTACTCAATAGGTCCACATAGAACCTATCCAAATCTGCTCAACAAGCTCACATAGAACTTGTCCAAATATGCTCAACAAGCTCACACAAAACTTTTCCAAATCTTCTCAACAAGCTCACATAGAACTTGTCCAAATCTTCTCAACAAGCTCACACAGAACTTGTCCAAATCTACTCAACAAGCTCACATAGAACTTGTCCAAATCTTCTCAACAAGCTCACACAAAACTTGTCCAAATCTGCTCAACAAGCTCACACAGAACTTGTCCAAATCTTCTCAACAAGCTCACATAGAACTTGTCCAATCTCATAGAAACATAAAGAGAATTGTTAGAGACTCAATATGTTCTATTCTCAAAACTCAATCACTTTCTCAACTCAATCTCATAGAAGCATAAAGAGAATTGTTAGAGACTCAATATGTTCTATTCTCAAAACTCAATCTCAACTCAAATCAGAATATAGAATAGTTTGTTTTATGGAACTTGAACAATCACTTCATACATCCACTTGACTAGGCTCAATCAACTCTACTCAACCAATCACTTCAAGAAACAACTCTTGCTCACAAACCCTAGTCCAAGCATGTATCATCCAACTCAAAATATTTCCAACAATGCTCAACAACAAATCTCACATAACAATGATACTCATGATCTTTTCAAACCCTAGTTCAAGTTCTTTGCATAACAACTTACTTCAACAACCATGCTCATCAAACAATGTTTTAATCACAACTCTCAATTTCAGAAAACCTTGAAGCATTAACTCAAACACTTCACTCAACCAATGATCTCAACAACAATGCTAATAAAACAAGGTTTTAATCTCAACTCTCAAATCAGAAAACCTTGAAGCAATAACTCAACCACTTTTGAAAAGGAAACCCTAATCAAGTCCTTTTCACTCCAAACTTAATTTTCAATAAAGCCAATCAACCAAGTCAACCAAAGAAGAATTTGCCCATACCTTTTGAATTTCAAGTAGTTGACCTCACAAATCTGCCACACTCACAATTACTTCTTTGCCAATCTCAATAAGGGTTAGAGGATAATTTTCTTCAACAAAACATATCACAAATATAATATCAAAATTACACCTTATCACTCCAACTTAAATAATAATCAATATCCTCACAATAGTCACAAAAACCCTTAATTCAAAATAACATACTACCCACAAAGTCTTAACCTTTCAATATTCCTCAATAGCAATTTTAAGACTTTAAATATAAAACAAAATTCTCCTTATAACTCCTAAAGATAATTCTCAACTACCACAATTTTATTGCAAAGCAACCTTTCCAAATTTCAACCACTAAACAACCTTATACCTCCAACTTAGGCATTTAATTAAAATTAAAATCAAAATATTACCTTTGCCTTTGGAGAGTTTCGAACTCTCAACGCAGCCCACTCTAACGTCTCAACCATGGCGCCAACAACCACATGAGCTACACGCTCATTGGAGATAGGTGAAGCACCACGTGCTTCAAAAACTTTATCCCCTCCTTGTTTCACAAAATGTGCACCTCACGATTGGCGCTTTCAACACACCTACCAAGCGCTTCCATCGAGACTCGAACACTGGCCTCCTTGCACACAAAACGTAAGCCGCAACCCTCTTGCCACTAGGCCAAGGTGCCTAGTTGGCTTCCAACTATTTGACACTGTCCCTTTTGTTTCTTTCACTGGAAATTCAAACTTAAAATTTGCACATCCGTTTCACGAGCTCTGCATTAATTAATTCGTATGCTATCTTTTCAATCGAGCAAGGATAATCTTAATGCCCTTTGGGCATAGGTTTAAATATTAATCTTCCTCCTTTGCTTTAGAACATCGGTGCTTCAAAATGCAATTAACCCACATGACGTCGGCGAGGATAAACCTTTGTAACATGCTTCGAATATTTAAATTCTAACACCCATCTTTGGGTGTAGTAAAATATTATTATTAATATTTTACTTTGGGCTCTTTTTCACCACCTTACTTAATATTATAATAACTCATATTATAATATTATATCCTTTGATAAAGTACCTTTAATATTTATTTATAAAATTTAAATTCACACTGAATTTAAATAATTTATAAAATAAATATTATAACTCCTTTTTAACTTCTATATTTTGCACTGTTTCACTTGATCTTTGGCCTTCTTCCTGGATATCAAATAACCATTTTTATCCCCTTTATTTCCTACTAAAATATTTGGTATTAATGATGACTTCATCTGGTGACATCAATGACAACTTTAACTTAGGGACTCAAAATGTCCAACAATCTCCCCCTTTGTCATTGATGGCAACCCATACTCTTCTTACCGAAACCTGACCTTTATTTTTCCTTCTGCTCCCCCTGGGACATTGCTCCCCCTGGCTCAATGCTCTCTCAAATATCAAATCTCTCCCCAATACACAAATCTCTCCCCCTTTGACATCAATGGCAAAGGGTCACCTTTGGGGCTCGGGGCTAAGAATGAGCCTCTTAGCTTAGCCCCTCCCCCACCTCCTCATGAGGTGGTTAATTCTAGGGTGGGAGTATTTCTACTCCCAAAAGCACTATTCTTTACCTTTATTATTTTCCCTTATTTTCTGAGTTTCTTGAATCCTCTGACTATTTCTATCCAAGTCATCATCCCTGTTCTTGTCATCATTCATGTTCTTGTTCATCATCATTCTTGTTCCTATTCTCATCTAGGTTCTTGTTCTTGTTCCTATTATTGTTCCTGTTCATGTTCCTATTCATGTTCATGTTCCTATTCATACCTATTTCTGGAATGTCTGCTCTACACCACTTTGTTGTGTGACCATCATTATTGCACTTATAACACTTAATGTTATTATTCCTTGTAGGTGCAAATGTCTTAGGATTTTTCCTAGTGAAGTCATATCCTCTTCTTTCATGAACCCTGCAATTCATTGCCTTGTGACCAAACTGATTACATGAGTAGTAATACCCATGGAAAAATTGTCCATTCCCATATTCCTGTCTTTCATGTGTCCTGCATTGTGAAGCCATGTGCCCAAACCTATGACATGAAAAACATCTTCCATTGAAGCTTCCCTATTTTGACCTCATTGGTCTCTTGTTCTGATTGTTGTTCCATCTGTATCTTCTCTGTGCATTGTTCCTATCTTTGTTGAACTCTCTATTGTCCAATTCTTCCTCTGATGTCTGACTTTATTTTACACTATCTTCTTCTGAAGTATCTTCATCTGAAGTTTCCTCTTCAGAACTTGAAGTTGACTCTCCTTCTTGTTTCTTTTGAGTTTGTTCAAAACCAAGACCTATTTTGTTTGTTGACCTTCTTTGTACCTTGACTATCTTATCCATAATATTTGAGCTATTCTTGAATCCTTTCATCTTGATCTTGGAGTCCTCTAAATCTTCTTTTAGTAGTGCCACTTCTTGTGCTAACTTCTCACATTCCAAGATCTTTGCTTCTAACTTATCTTTGAACCTTTTTGCCTTAGCCTTTGATTTTTCTAAATCCTCTATGAGCAATCTTCTCTCTTCATCACATTCTTGAAACTGAATTTCAAGTTTAGAGTGTTGCTTTCTTACCTTCTTTACCATGTCAAGGGCATAGATAAGTTCTCCCTTGAGATCATAACCATTCTCTATTGAATAATCCTCTATTTTTTTACCTTTGTCCACATCATTACTTTATTTTGGCTTGTCTTCTATAGGATCACTTACTTCTTCTTCTAAAGCCATTAGAATATTTTCATCTGGTCCTTC
The DNA here is from genome assembly GCA_028583015.1 of Wollemia nobilis. Classification (NCBI taxonomy): domain Eukaryota; kingdom Viridiplantae; phylum Streptophyta; class Pinopsida; order Araucariales; family Araucariaceae; genus Wollemia; species Wollemia nobilis. The sequence continues at coordinate 3,974,222 of JAQPPZ010000594.1, read as the reverse complement.
AAGTGCATTCTCATATTCATCATCACTGAAACTATAACCATCCCTTGTACAATCATCTTCAAGATGTCCAAATTTACCACATCTAAAACACTTGAGAATAACTAGAGTCATTTTCTTAACTGGTTCTTTTTCCTCAATCATAAATAGGACTTCATCTCTATCATTATCTGAAGAACTAGCATCACTATCATTTGAGTACTTACTTGCATTATCCGCATAGTAGCTCCTCTTTTGTCTTTGGAAGAACTTATTTCCTTGTCTGCTTTGTCCATCCTTGCTTTTATTTTGGTGCCTGTGTCTTTTTGATTCCCTTGTACTTGTGATCCTATTTTTCTTCACCATTGTTGTTCTTTGGCTCTTTACAATCTATTGCAAAATATCCATACTTTCCACAATTGAAACACTTAATATATATTAGATCTATGGGTCTTCTGGAACCTTTATCTCTTCTACCATAATTTTCTTCTTCATCACTGGATGACTCACTACTTGATTCTAACTTCTTACCCTTTATCTTCTTGTTCACTTTGAAAGCAACCTCTTTCGGAGGGATAGGATCTTTTGTTCTTATCTCAAAAGTTGTAAGCATGCCAAGTAAAGAATTTCTTGTCAAACTGTCACTATCAATTGATGTTTCTATAGCAGAGACCTTTTCACTGTACCTTTTTGGAAGAGTTCTCAAGATCTTATCACAAGCATCGGATTCATCAACCTTCATTCCAAGACCTCTCATCTCATGTACAAGTTCATCAATCTTATTGAGATAGTCATGAATGTTTTCATCATCCCGCATTCTTAGATTTTCAAATTCTCCTTTGATATTTTTGATCTTAGCTTTCCTGACACCTTTATCTCCTTCATATATGTTATGCAGTAGTTCCCACATTTCATTTGCTGTTTTACAATCCATAACCTTCATAGATTCTGATCTACACAACCCTTTTATAATTGCATTCATAGCTCTTGAATTTGCATGCATTAGAAGCTTACCTTCCTTATCTATAGGAGGATTGATTGTTGAATCATATCCAAGTTCCACTGCATCCCAAACTTCATTGCCAAGTGCCATCAAGTGAAACCTCATCAGCATACACCAATACAAGAAGTCACTTCCATCAAATATTGGTATTGTATTATTGATGGACCCATCCCTTTGATCCTTTTGATCCATTGTGTTCTTGATCACTTTTCCTTCAAGCTATCAAACTCTTCTGAAGGAACCCGCTCTGATACCAATTGAAGAACACAAGCTTATACTGAGAGGAGGGGTGAACAGTATAAGAGCACTTTTACTTTTCTTTTCAAATCAATATTATGTAGTGTATAGATAGCAATATCAATAGCAGTAATCAAAGCAATGCACAAAACACCATACACAATAGAGACATAGATTTAATGTGGTTCACCCAAAGATGGCTACTTCCACGGAGAAAATATTTCTTCTAAATATTTCTCAAATGATCTCTTGGGAATCCTTCCCAATTACAATGTTTATGGACCTCTGTCCAAAGGAGATGTTGATCCCCTAAATCTGGTTTGTGGATCTCTATCCATAGGAGAACTCTTTCTCCTCTACTCTAGTTGGTGATCCTCTATAAGACACTGCCTCCACTACATTGATTGGTGGATCTCTCTCCACTTGAAGACTCTTGTCCTCACTCAGAAGACCTATCCTCAATATCTTGGCTGATGGATCTCTATCCACTGGAGACTCTTTCCTCTTTACTCTATCACCTCCAAAGCTCTATCTCAATGCTATACTAAACATAGTCCAATCGGTCTAGCACAACTCTACTCAACTCTTGCACTAAACACAGTCCAGTCGGTCTAGCACAAATCTTCTCAATAGGTCCACTCAGAACCTACTCAAATTTGCTCAATAGGTCCACTCAAAACCTACTCAAATATTCTCAATAGGTCCACTTAGAACCTACTCAAATATGCTCAATAGGTCCACATAGAACCTATCTAAATCTACTCAACAAGTTCACATAGAACTTGTCCAAATCTGCTCAATAAGCTCACATAGAACTTGTCCAAATCTGCTCAATAAGCTCACATAGAACTTGTCCAAATATGCTCAACAAGCTCACATAGAACTTGTCCAATCTCATAGAAACATAAAGAGAATTTTTAGAGACTCAATATGTTCTATACTCAATACTCAATCATTTTCTCAACTCAATCTCATAGAAGCATAAAGAGAATTGTTAGAGACTCAATATGTTCTATTCTCAAAACTCAATCTCAACTCAAATCAGAATATAGAATAGTTTGTTTTATGGAACTTGAACAATCACTTCATACATCCACTTGACTAGGCTCAATCAACTCTACTCAACCAATCACTTCAAGAAACAACTCTTGCTCACAAACCCTAGTCCAAGCATGTATCATCCAACTCAAAATATTTCCAATAATGCTCAACAACAAATCTCACATAACAATGATACTCATGATATTTTCAAACCCTAGTTCAAGTTCTTTGCATAACAACTTACTTCAACAACCATGCTCATCAAACAATGTTTTAATCACAACTCTCAATTTCAGAAAACCTTGAAGCATTAACTCAAACACTTCACTCAACCAATGATCTCAACAACAATGCTAATAAAACAAGGTTTTAATCTCAACTCTCAAATCAGAAAACCTTGAAGCAATAACTCAACCACTTTCGAAAAGGAAACCCTAATCAAGTCCTTTTCACTCCAAACTTAATTTTCAATAAAGCCAATCAACCAAGTCAACCAAAGAAGAATTTGCCCATACCTTTTGAATGTCAAGTAGTTGACCTCACAAATCTACCACACTCACAATTACTTCTTTGCCAATCTCAATAAGGGTTAGAGGATAATTTTCTTCAACAAAACATATCACAAATATAATATCAAAATTACACCTTATCACTCCAACTTAAATAATAATCAATATCCTCACAATAGTCACAAAAACCCTTAATTCAAAATAACATACTACCCACAAAGTCTTAACCTTTCAATATTCCTCAATAGCAATTTTAAGACTTTAAATATAAAATAGAATTCTCCTTATAACTCCTAAAGATAATTCTCAACTACCACAATTTTATTGCAAAGCAACCTTTCCAAATTTCAACCACTAAACAACCTTATACCTCCAACTTAGGCATTTAATTAAAATTAAAATCAAAATATTACCTTTGCCTTTGGAGAGTTTCGAACTCTCAATGCAGCCCACTCTAACGTCTCAACCATGGTGCCAACAACCACACGAGCTACACGCTCATTGGAGATAGGTGAAGCACCATGTGCTTCAAAAACTTTATCCCCTCCTTGTTTCGTAAAACGTGCACCTCACGATTGGTGCTTTCAACACACCTGCCAAGCGCTTCCATCGAGACTCGAATGCTGGCCTCCTTGCACACAAAACGTAAGCCGCAACCCTCTTGCCACTAGGCCAAGGTGCCTAGTTGGCTTCCAACTATTTGACGTTGTCCCTTTTGTTTCTTTCGCTGGAAATTCAAACTTAAAATTCGCACATCCATTTCATGAGCTCTACATTAATTAATTCGTATGCTATCTTTTCAATCGAGCAAGGATAATTTTAATGCCCTTTGGGCATAGGTTTAAATATTAATCTTCCTCCTTTGCTTTAGAACGTCGGTACTTCAAAATGCAATTAACCCACATGACGTCGACGAGGATAAACCTTTGTAACATGCTTCGAATATTTAAATTCTAACACCCATCTTTGGGTGTAGTAAAATATTATTATTAATATTTTACTTTGGGCTCTTTTTCACCACCTTACTTAATATTATAATAACTCATATTATAATATTATATCCTTTGATAAAGTACCTTTAATATTTATTTATAAAATTTAAATTCACACTGAATTTAAATAATTTATAAAATAAATATTATAACTCCTTTTTAACTTCTATCTTTTGCACTGTTTCACTTGATCTTTGGCCTTCTTCCTGGATATCAAATAACCATTTTTATCCCCTTTATTTCTTGCTGAAATATTTGGTATTAATGATGACTTCATCTGGTGACATCAATGACAACTTTAACTTAGGGACTCAAAATGTAGAACACCCATTGACTAACTGAGCACATTTGTTGAGCCGATTCTAGGCTATCTTGGTAAACAAGACCTCGATCTTGGGTTTGTGTGTGTAAAGTGATGTTCACTATACCATGTTGAAAAAGGACAGTTTATAACTGCATGGTAACTTAACCAAGAAGCTAGCTCATTGGTAAAGACCTAAGGAATTTAGGGATTCAAGCTGGTGGTACTCTCAAGGTTTTTTCTTTTGTTTTATGCCCCTGTATGATGATTTTATTTTATGGTGCTCTTTTCTCTTGTCTTTCTCTTTTCTATTTTATTTTTTTTTGGGTGTTGGATTTTTTTTTCTACCATTTTTCTCTTTTTTTTTTTCCTTTTTTCAATCCTCAGGTTCGAGAGAAATCATGTGAATGATATAATGAGCGTAGTGATTTTCTCTAAGCATCAATTATCATGCAGCGTAGCTAGTACTATTTCCAACATATAGTTAATTTGTAGGACGTGTGGGTAAATCCAAGAATGAGAGCAAGGTAACCAAGGGAAGCCTAGAAATATTTTTGAAATGTGCCAACTTTGGATGGTGGTTGATTATGTAACTGTTGATGGGCAAAGCACTCAAAACATTTCAATAATCCTATTTCCTAAAAAGGGGTTTGGGCATCACACTTGGTATGCTAGCATGTGCATGTTTAATTCCCTTCGTGTGGTATTTATAATGATTATGTATGGATGCCTATATGGATGCAAACGGATAAGAATTTATGTACAAGGTTCCCCGAGTTTTATGTACAATGGAATGGGGTGTAAGTTAAATTGGTGTGGAAATAGAGAGATGGATAGAGATGGAAAGAGGAGAAAGATAAAAATAAACTTATCAAAGGTATGTAGCCGCTCGAAGCATGACCATACAACATTGATGAGTATCTTAGAAGAACAAGAATAGAAGATAAAGAAGAAAAGAAACCTATCAAAGGTATGTAGCCGCTCGAAGCATGACCATACAACATTGATGAGTATCTTAGAAGAACAAGAATAGAAGAATTAAATGAATGCAACAGTTTTGAATGTACATGTAAATGGGAATAGTGCTACAGATCGTTAAAAATGGCGATGTTCTTTTTTTTGTCATTTTTGTTTTGTTTTTGAATTATATACATAGATACAAATGGTGATGAGCTAGAAGGCCTATAATTAGGTGTAGAATGCTAGCATATGAATAATGTTAATGGGCTCAAGTTTGGCAATACCTTCCAATGTGGCTAGATGATATGCCCCAGATCTAAACTTGTGAGTAACCATATAAGGACCTAGCCAATTCGATGTAAATTTATCGCAGAGATAGCATGATTGACTAGTAATTTGTTGGTTTTCTTTGAGGACTAAGTATTCAATTTGGAATTCACGTTGGTGTACCTTGGAATTATAGGCATGTCGAAGATGATCTTGATAAAATCACATGTGTTCAATGACATGAATGCGAAATTCATCTAGTAAAGTCAATTGATCAAGTCGGGCCTAATGAGCTGTATCATCATCATTGAATTCTTGCATAGAAACCCGTAAAGATGGGATTTCAAGCTCCAAGGGCATGATGGCCTCGATTCCATATACAAGGGAAAATGGTGTTGCCCTAGTTGGGGTGCGAATACTGGTATGGTAGGCCCATAGTTCTAGTGGTATTTGATTATGCCAATCATGATGTGAGTCTACAATAGTTTTGCAAAGAATGACACAAATGGTTTTTTTCAAAGCTTCTGCTTGGCCATTACCCTATGGGTAGTATGGAGTAGAGAAACTATGTTGGATGTTGAACTTATCACATAGTGCGTGAACATTCTTATTCTTAAATGGAGTGCCATTATCTGTGATGATTTTTGATGAGATGCCAAAATGATAAATGATGTGTTGAGTGATGAAATCAATAATTTTAGGACCGATTATTTGAATTAGAGGGATGGCCTCAACCCATTTTATGAAATATTCAGTTGCAATAATGATGAAATTATGATTGGCAGATAAGGAAGGTGCGATTTTTTTGATGATATCCAAGCCCCATTATGAAAAGGGCCACATTGAATGGATAGGTTGTAGAGCCTGAGAAGGCAAGTGTGTAATATTGGCATGATGTTGGCATTAACACACTTTTTTACATAGGCACAACAATCATACTCTATTGTGGGCTAGTAATAGCCCATTCATAAGATGTGCTTGGTGATGGCCATGCCACTGAAATGGTTTCCACAAGTACCATCATGAGCCTCTTGAGTAATTTTTTGGGCTTAAAATAGTTCTAGATAGGGCAATAAGATGCCATCATGACTTCGATTATAAAGGATATCACCTAACAATGTATAGCGAATATCACCTAGTTTGAAAGTTCATTTGTAGTATGATTTAGATCATGTGGGAAAATACTGAGATTAATGTAGTCCTTAACTTGGAAAAACCATGGATCATGTGGGTGAGCTTCGATGATATTGATACCATCGTCATGGGAATGCGAATTGGTAGAAATGGTAGAATGGAAAAGGGTGTGGATGGACATGTGAGTTGTGTCAGAAAGTGGGTTTTGTGGAATGAGTGAGCCTAGTGAGGTCATGGTATCAAATTTTTTTTTGTGGATCTTGGAGTAGTGATGATGTCATACCATGCAAATTGGGCTAACAAATATTCAATGATTTGTTTGTATTGTTGTAAGACTGGGAAACGACATTACCATTCTCCCTTGATTTGATTCACAATAAGGATGGAGTCACCAAATATATCCAAGTGACAAATGTGCATGGAGAGGGTTTTCTTTAGGCCAAGAATAAGGGCTTCATAATCAACATTATTTTTTGTGTAGGGAAAGCCTAACTTGAAAGAAAATGGGAGAGGCTCCCCTTGAGGTGTGAAAAAGACTATTTTTGCACCCCCAACTTGTGTGCAATGGAAGCCATCAAAGAACAAGGTTAAGTCAATAGTTGATTCAGGCTTGACTAGCTCTTCGGCTTCACTTATATGAAAGAAAAAATCATCTAGAAGTTGGATAAGTAATGTCGCAATACTTGGTAATGGGGCCTCAGCCAACTGGTCAGCAATGACTTGGCCTTTAATGTATTTTTGACTGATGAATTCGAGGTCAAATTTCGTAAGGAGCATGATCCATTTGGCCGTACAACTATTATCGTAACTCTTACACATCATGTAGCAAAATGGGTTATCATGGGAAACGACGTAGGTAATATGATTAATTATGTGGTATCATAGCTTTTGGGTGGCAAAGACAATGAAAAGGTAAATTTTTTCCATGTAATCATATCACATCTCATAATCAATCAATGTGTGACTGATATAGTATACATCTTGCTCTTGGTTGCGTTCATTATTTTGAGCAAGAAGTGTGCCCAATGCAACATCAGTGGCATAAATGTATAGGTGGAATGGGAGATCTAGATGGGGTGGAATGAGGATAGGTGGATATGTGAGGTATTATTTGATGTCATCAAAGGCAACTTGGCATTTATTATCCCATTTAAATGGGACCCCATTTTGTAAAAGATGATTAAATGGTTGACACTTGTCTGAGAGTTGGGTGATGAATCACCGTATAGATTGAATCCTTACTTAAAATTTGTGTAGTTTCTTGAGGTTCATAGGGGGATGCATGTCAATAATAGCTTGGACTTGTGTAGTAACTACTTCAATGCCTTTTTGTAAAATGATGAAACCCAAGATTTTGCTAGTGGTGACACTAAAGACACATTTCTTCAAATTTAATCAGACGTTATGTTTCAAAAGGTGATCAAATATTTGATGCAGGTCTTCAAGATGCTAATCATGGGTTTTGGATTTATCTATGAGGTCATCAACATAGTATTCAAAATTTTTGTGCATCATATCATGAAATATGTAGGTCATGGCGCATTGGTAAGTTGCTCTAGAATTTTTGAGGCTGAATGGCATGGCCTTGTAACAAAAGGTCCCCTAGGGGGTCATGAAAGAAGTCTTGTACTGGTCTTATGGATTGACATGAGTTTGATTATAACCTCAAAAATCATCCATGAGTGACAATATTTCATGTCTGGTTGTAGCATCGACCAGCGTGTCAATATTAGGAAGTGGAAAATTGTCCTTGGGACAAGCTTTGTTAAGATCCCTAAAATCGATACAAATATTAATACCCCCTTTGGGTTTTTCGACGGGAACCATGTTTGAAACCAACTCAGGGTAATTGATAGGCTGGATGAAATCAATATCAAGGAGTTTCTGTAACTCCTCATTGACAACCAGTGTGACGGTGGGATGCATGTAGCACAACTTTTGGTAGACAGGTTTAGCACTCTCATCTAGGACAAGGTTGTGCATGACTAATGATGGGTCAAGGCCAGACATATTCATGTAGGACCATGTGAATACCTTAATGTAGTATTTAAGGAAATTGATGTAAAGGATGTGTTCTTATATGGATAGGCTAGCGGTGAGAGACGATGTGAGGGTGTTTTGGATCATTGCCAATGTCAACTTCAATAGTGTCCTCAACAAGTATGTGAGAACCATCATGGAGTTGTGCAGGTGTGGGGATGAGGTGAAGGCCGTCGATAGAATATGAAAGCTAGAATTCATCATATATATAAATATCTATATTATTAATCCATGGGATGTGAGGTGGAATGGAGGGTAATGGTGCATTGGCAGATCACAACATATATGATGTTGGAAAAAATTTAGTAGCAACGGGTGTTACAGAGATGTCATCTAGAGAAATAAAATCAGGAACAGGTGGGAGGACATAATGAGGTTGATGCAGATATCATAGTAAGGCATACAAGTAAATAGATATCATGTTTACCAAAGTGCTAGATATGGGAGAGGTAGGTGATGAGGGTTGTGACGAATCAGAGGAAGATAATAATGAATCTAGAAAAAGTTGGTTTTGACATAGATTTAACATCAGAGGTGGGGAAGGGGATCGAGAATATGGTCCAACAGGTGGAGGTAATTCTCAAGTGGAAAATAATGGAATTGCAGGTGGGAGTGAAGAAGGGGTATCTTCGAGCAATGGTGGATCAACTACGAGAGGTAGGTCAAGAGATAGGTTGGTGAAGTGGTGAGCAGAGGTTTCGACTTCATGGGGTGAGAGAGGTTCATGCATAAGGTATGGTGGAAATAATGTAGAGGGAATGTCAATTGTGGAATATGGAGAAGAACTACGTATCAGAATATTAAGCTCAAATTACTCATCAAAAAGTAGGTCAATAGGATCAAGATCTAAATTTTACAACTCATGCCTGAGTGCACTGATGGTGGGGGGATGGTAACCAATTCCAGATCAGTTGGTGGATTTATGCAAGGGATGTTGAATATAGGTGTGACACCCTTGTTCATATATCGCTAGGCCATACCGTGCCAATTATACATATGTAGATAATGCCAAGAAAAATTTGGATTGGACATGTGGTCAAGATTACAATAGAATCTAGTTTGTGGCGATGGAGGTGCTGGAGGTTCTAGGGATGAGTCAAGTTCCCCATATACAAATTTCATATAGTTATCAAGAGGACATAAAGGAACTACCTCCCCAATAGTCAAGGTCATATCATGAGGTCTACCAAAGTCACGGGTGGATTGGATGTTGGATGGAAGGACTCAAACATTGCTTATGTTATAATCACCAGGACTTGGTGTGGTCATGAGTATTGATACATGAGGAGGGGTCGTATGCTCATGTGGAGGGGAGGACTCCCTGGGTGGTGGAGAAGATGGTGGAGTTGTAATAGGTGGAGTAGCAGGTGAAGAGGTGGAAGCGGGAGTATCAACTTGAGCTAACTAGTCATCGAGGTGGGAGGCACGTTGTGTCCACTCATAACACTCAATAGGTGTTATAGTAATAGGATGTTTGGCAAGGGTGAATTGAGAAGTGGGAATGGAAGCAATGGTGGGTGAGTGGGAGATGACTCGTGTGTGTGCCAAGTGGGGCACAAAGTGACATGAAGATGTAGGAGGTGTTGGAATAATTGGTGGGTTTCTATATGAATATGGAGTGGAGTGTGTAGTGGAAAAGGTAAATTGAGGAGGTGGTGTGAAATGGGAGGGTTGATGATAAAATGTGGGTGTAGATTGCACCATGGGATGTTGAGGTGGATTGGAGGAAGTGGATGCGATGTTACTTGGATCCTGTGTTGGAGGGTAATATTGTGAAGTTTATGGATATGTGTTATCAAGAGAACAACATGGAGTAGGGGTGAATTGGGTGGATGATAAAGGTGGACCAGGTGGAAGAGTGATGATATTGCAGAATTTGAATGGTCACCTTCGAAAGGGATGCAGTGGACTAATATGTTATGGACATATTTGATATAGTGATGAAGCATGGAGGGGATGCATTGCATGTTATACTGCATCTCACCTTCAATAACATGAAAGAGAGTGGAAATGGTTTTGGCACCCACCTTGATAGGCAAGACGATGGTACCAAGGGTAGGACGCATGGAGGCATCAAAGGCTCAAAGGTCCATGGATGGAGTGGCAATATCGGAAGGGGGAAGGTGAATATGGCCTAGAGAAGCAATAGAAATGATGTTGATGGATGAACCAGTATTTATGAGAACACACTTATAGGTGATGATATTGATGGATACCTGGATATGTAATGGGCGATCCACTCCCTTGCCTACAACTTTTATAATTTCATGGTCATGGAAGCTGATAGAAGTTTATAGGCATATTTGAAAATTACCAAAAAAGTTGGCAAATGCATCTGCATCATGGGTCTCGATATTGAGAGAGCGAAGGATAGAATCAAGGGCTTCACGATGAGGTTGGGATTGCTCCAGGAGGTCATAAATGGATAATCTTGCAGGGGCAATACAGATCTGGTGATAAAGACAACCATAGATGGTGATGACATTCTATGGAAGGGGTGGAGGAATCGGTGGTGTGACGATTGAGGTTGTGGTAGGTGGTTGTTGAGAAGTGGAAGGTTGTTGGGCGGTAGAAAGGGGTGGATAGCATTGATTATGAGTGGATATTTTTATCATACCCACAAACCCCTATTGGGAAGGACCTCGATTGACATGATTAACCTGGTGTGGATTAGTTTGAGACAAACTACCCCCATGCTTGGGTAAAGGATTCTGATATATTCCCAAGTTTTGATTTTATGGTGTGAGGGGATTTGAGACTTGAATAGTACCTCGATCTATAAGTTCTTACATGACGTGGCAAAAAAATTGGCATGAATAAATAGTATGGCCGTGTTATCGACTTGATTGATGTGATTGGCTTGATTGGCCGGATTGGCCTATGTTGATTTGGTTTGGCCAAAATAATTGCTTTTGTATTGGCCTTTTTTTTTCTATTTCTTCTTTCTTGGCTTAAGTATGCCTTCTTGGATTTCTATCTCCTCGATGACACTAGCCTATGAAAGAGCTTCCTCAAATAAGTTATTTATTTGCAATTGAAGCATCCAAGAAATAGGTTTTAGGTAGCTCTTAGTGAATAGCTTAATAAGATCTTCCATTGGTAGGGTGAATGTCATTTTGGTTATGATGGTCCTCCAACGATTGCTAAAATCATAGATAGACTCATCATCATGCTATCTTAAACCATAGATATTAGACAATGAGATTTTATTTCTTATATTAAGGGTAAATCATTCAAATAATTGGTCAACCAATTGTTCAAAAGTATAAATACTATGATCGAGAAATAGGTTATACCACTCTATGGTGTATCCTCCCAATGTCTGAGGAAACGTGTGGAGCATGAGAGCATTATCATTTTAAATTCTAAATAATGAGTGCACAATGTGCTCATGTGCTCTTTAGGGTCCTCAGTCCTTTGAAATTGTCAAAACTTGGTACTGTGAAGTCTACTGAATATGGCGGTGATGGTACCAAAGGGTGAATTGGTTGATTGATTAACTGATATAAGGTTGGCCTCTAGTTATTGTAACTAGGAGTATGTTGTATCAAATTATCAATATATTATTGCGCAACCTTGATTCTAGGGTCTTCCCCAAGAACATGAAAGCCTTGAATCACTTGATGATTTTATGGAGCGACAAAATGATGATGGATAGGTAGAGTTGATTGGAATTGATGGCAATAATATTGATTGAGAAATGATGGTGTCTATTGAAAAGGGGATGATGCATGAGGAATGTGGCTAGGTTGGCCTATAGGAATGGAATGGGTATGGGTAGATGGAGGTGTAAGGATGGAAACCACTACCTATTTTGGTGCCCATGATGGAATTTATGTGATGAAGGTGGGTTGAGTGGAAATTGGTTGAGGCCTAGTATTCACTTGAACTTGTTGTTGAGTGCTCTGCTGTTTCTTAAGAAATTTGTTCAAATGTTCCCATTCTTCGTAAATTTCCATATCATCATTGGAAGGCATGGATGAATATGGAATGGATGATGTGGATGTGGAACAAGTGTTAATGTGAATTACAATGTGATTGGATGAAATGGGTACTTGTGAAGGATAATTAACTTGTGCTTCATACAAAGGGTTTGTATAGGTGGATACATATGAAGTTCTAGGATCACATGATGGTTGGGGAATGGAGAAATGGGATGAAGGTGCAATTGATGCCTCAAAAAGAGGATTAGTGTATACCTAGGTGAAGATGGATGGATGGGAAGGAACAAGTTCCTACTATAAAGAAGGATCTTCATCCGTGATATTATGGATGGGTTGTAAGATATAATTAGCCGATTTGTAGAAAGACTCTACTTTGGCCATGTCTATGTGGGTGATGGTGTGGTAAATTATCGGTGAAGATGATTCATTTTGTGGAAGATATGTGGAGGTGTATCTATGCAAGACATTAGTAGCTTGTACAATGTGTGATGGGCCCACAAATAAATCTGTGCAATCTATCTGAACCACACTGACGGGATTTACCATAGAAGTGATAGGAAATAAAGACGAATAGTTCATAGATGTATTGTTTTGGTATAATTTTTTTTTTGATTTCTTGTTAAGACCATAAGCTACTAAACCAAATGTAAAATGTGCTATAAAGGAAATGCAAAAATGGAAATTCATAGAAATCAAGTGAAGACAATCAATGCTATGTTTATACAACAACTGTGTCTTACCTCATTCATTAATTATCTTATTTTAATGTTTTTATTTTTATTTTTTATTTTGATTTTGTGTGTTTTAATGCACTAGTCTGAAGTTAAAATGGGTGAATACTCTGGTTAGGAATGGGCAACGAGATTCTTACTGGTGATGAAATCCAACAATTTTGCTTTGGAGATGAAGCCCACCATTACCATATCTCAAGTAATGATTGGTGATAAAATCCAAACATTACTGTTAAAAGTGCAATGTGCAGTGTGTGATTCCTTTTAAAAATTTTAATTTTTCTACTGTGCTCATACAATACCATAAAATGACTGCTTTCACCAACCTAAGTCAAAATCCAAAATCAAAATATCAATTTTCCAAAAGGAAGTAGAGTACACTACTTAAAACCCTATCTAAATAGTGGGGAGTTCATCTACTCCTCTACCTTGAATCACCAAATGCAGGGGTAATTTTATTATTTTAAATTTTGTTCCTAATTAGATTAATAAAATAAAAAATTTCTGACCCTAGGATGCACACTACTTTATGCTTTTAATATTTCATATGCATACAAAAGATGCAGCACATAAGAAAGCATGAATTATTTTTAAATGGAAATGTGTTGTGTAAATGCAACTATATGCAACACCTACTTTGATGCCTAAATGCACACTAAAATGATTTTTTCTAACATATTTATTATTATGTTCTTTTAAATCCAATATCTGAAAGAAAACCAAAAAAAAAAACGTAAAAAGTAAAGTTGCATAAAACAGAGATTAGGGTTTCAAGGTAAGCTTACAGAGAAGCCTATGTATTTTTACTTCTCTCTAAAAATTCCACTCTACACTTTAGAAATATACCTAGGCATTTCTTGAATATCCCACGAGTGCTGCAGGGTGTTTGCGCACCTTCTGCAACTTCTACGTTGTTCCAAAAATCTAGATTCTATGAAAATCACGTGATCCGTGCTTCTGAAAACCTGTAAGATAAAACAAAAAATAATTTAGATCACAAGATAAATCAAAGTAATAAACCCTTAGGGGTCCCACCATGATCACCATTTGTGAAGACAAAAATGAAACACCAAATATAGATAATAGAAAATGAACAAACATTGATACAAGAGATTGCACAATAAAATAGATCTTATATTAATAATGCCAATGGATCTTAATACAATAAAATGTTTCCCAAATAGGGGTTTACACTGTTTATTTTGATACAATTAATACAATATACTAGGGTTCTCCGAAATCCTAGTCAACATGCTTGTGGTGTCTTCAAAGCTCGTCTTTGCTCCCAACAAAGGTGATTGGGCTTCAGTTATCCATTGATCGGACCACTCCAGCTTAAGAAGCTACCAAATTCCTATATATCTCTAGATATACACACAAAAAATGATAAAAGAGGGTTAATAGCAACTATGAGGGCTCCATTATGTGAGACCCTCAAAAATCAATAAAAAACCTAGCTATCAAATAACAATTCTATGAGTAAATATAGAAATAATGAAATTAATATTAAACAAAAGTGATTTACCTTGTGAACTTGTTGCTTTCTAATATTTCATTTTCATTTTTACAGGAAAACTTGTACATAGATACCCTAGCAACACTCGAGGATTTTCTGGTCTATAGTTCTAGGGTTTGAGATGCCCACAAGTTCTTAGGAATGGTGGAAAATGTCTAGTAGCACTCAATAATAGTAGGTGGACATTCAAGAGTAGTAGAGGGGCACTCAAGAGTAGCAGGGAGGCACTTGGGGGCTGAAGAAATTTTTGTTGCTTCACGCAAGGGATGCGACGATGGATGCAGTAGTGGATGCAGGGGTGAGGAGGATGATGGAAAAAATAGATTTTGAATGGAACTTGAGGACTTAGGGCACAAAGGCTCAAGGAAATCAAGAAAAATTAGGATTTTAATGTGAATTTATTAGGTGTTGAGTCATCAAAATGACTCCTCTTTATAATATTCCCTAGGGCACATTAGGGTTTCAACAACATAATTTGTGTGGTCAAGATTAAAACATGATGAAGGATGGAGATTAGATCTAGGCAGGTGGCATGGATTAAGGCGGATGAATGGCTAGGATTAGAC
Organism: Wollemia nobilis; assembly: GCA_028583015.1. NCBI lineage: Eukaryota > Viridiplantae > Streptophyta > Pinopsida > Araucariales > Araucariaceae > Wollemia > Wollemia nobilis. The sequence goes on along the minus strand of JAQPPZ010000594.1, from coordinate 3,959,005 downwards.
CAAGATGGATGGCTGAGATTATTTTACACACACACACACACACACATATATATATATATATATATATATATATATATATACATTTATTAAATATATATAAAATATTAATATTTAAATATATATTAAACAAATATATATAAATATATGTAAATAATGGGTAAAAATGATGGGAAGACCTAGATGGATGATAAGTGGTTAGATTTTGGTGTCTATAGTTAAAATTCAAGGTTTGCTCTATAACACCCAAAATTGCTTCCTAATCTTGCTTAGGTTTTTACCCTACATCAAAATCCAACATTGCTCTATCAATTTATTCTCTAACAAGATAATTTTTTTTAGCAAGACAATAACTTTCCAACCTCCAAAATAAAATATTAATTTAGAAAAATAAGGTGGTTTTAGCATAATATTAACCTCTAAAAATAAAATTTTTGATTAGAAACAAAGGGGTGTTTATATTTAAACCACTTGCCAAACCAGTCAATCCAAACCAACCAAATAATCAACCATATTTTAAATCATTTGAACAACATATTCCAAACCGATTGAGTTATCCAAACTGATTGTGCCCAAAAATTGGTGCTGTATCCTAGCTAGGTAGTTTCTATCTGAACATAACTTGGTGATCATGTTATAAGGGGCATTTTCCCCCTTATAAACACTAGGGTTCCTCCCACACCACCAATGTGGAATTATACATTATACTCTTACATAAAACCTTAACCATAATGAAGGAGAGCACAACAACAGATAATTCATACCATCCACATGGCAATCATACAACAGTCAAGGTAGGTCAATAAGAATGGTCAAATAAGCTAAGGGAAGTCTACGTGTCAATGAATCATGCCACATTCGATGCTCGATGATCACAAAGTGGATCAATCTTGAAAACCACTTGGTGGTCGAATCCTTATGGGTGCTAAGCATATTTTAGGGTGCAATTAGGCTCCCAAAGTATTCCATGTGGGATATTAAAATAGGAAGCCTTGAGAAGCCTTCCCTTACCCATACCCTCCTATGCACAAAGATGCAACATGATGACGGTGTAATGGTGGGATGAGGTTGGAGACAGTCTAAAAATTAAAGGCTTCCCTAAGTTAAATCTTAGGTCCCCAATATATGATGACAATGAGAACTAATGCATGTTTGTGCAGTAAGAGAAAAATAAAACCTCCCTACTTCCATTCAATAAAATTAGGATAGTACACAGATGAAAAAATAGGTAGTTATAGGGAGTTTTTTGGCCTCAAAAGAGCTATCACGAGCAAGGATTAGGAGCATTTGATGAAAAATTTGATGCATTCCAAAACATTGAAGGTGAAAACAAAGGATTAAATTAATATAGAAAAAATAACTTTAACTTAGGTGTGATCCCCCCATGGTTTACCTTTGAATGTAGTCGCATTGATATCATAGTTGAACATGAACAGGGACCACAAACACACCAAAAAATAGGAAACTTAGGTGCTATAAATAGATATACGTCTTATTTGCTTAAAAAAAACTCTCCATAGGGTGGCACATGGAGTTTAAAGTTTTAGGAGAATAGAAGTCATTCTAACATGGACATCCTTAAATAACGCCTAAGGGAAGGATAGAAAGTTGAAAGGGGCATCCTCTCAAGAGGGAAAAGCCCAAAAATAACATTGGTGCAAAAAGAGAAACTATTCACATCCCCTTTTCATTTAAAGAAAGCACAAAAGAGCCTTCATATGGAGGAAAAACATGATTAAAATGACCTAGCTTGAAATATCCAGTCAAGGAATTTAACACCCCAAAAACATGAAAACAAAAACACACAAACAAAAAGAAAAGTTTATATATATATTTTTTTGACTAAGGAGAAGGATATATAAATCCTCAACCAACCTTAGACCAACTTAATGTTTGACATCCCCTAAGTTTCTCAAGAACTATACCACACAATATTCCCTTCATGCAAGTCCCATCTATGCAAGCCTATCTTATGTTATGCACATAAGTCCATCCCTCTCATCAGTATTGATGAGCTAGACTTACCACCTCCAATCGTTAGAAGGTGTACACACATCTCCATATCCACACAAGCCATTATGTGTGGGCATGCTACGTGTACTACGAGCTAAGCTATCAATCTTGTCCACTGACAAGCTATCTTAACTCTGGTACAATCTTCCAAACCTAGTTACCAATCTCCCTAAGGGGGTCTCAAGCCCTTAGGTAACCTCTAAGTTCACCTAGAACTTACTAATGTTTCTTTCCTTTAAACATCACAAGGGCATAGAAGTCTAGATACTAAATCTAACAAAAATGAACTATCAACAAGCAAGAATAATCAAGCGCACAGAAACAATCACCAATTAAACATACATTAAAGGAATTAAATGCAGAAAACTAAATAAAGAGATGCTGAATATAGTAGTTGCAATGTTCATTTAGATACATAAGTAAGTATGGTACACCCCATACGTTCCACAATACTTTACATCCATTTCATCAGGGAAATCTCCCCACAATCTAGTCTATTGCATAAATAATAAGATGTAAGGTAGAGAGCAAACTTGTGATTTGGTCCATCTCATGACTTTGGCCTTCCCGCTCTTCCATCGATCAAGTGAGGATAGTAGGGGATCAGGACACTCATGGATCCGGATAGACATGCTTCTAAATGCACTTACTTATTTCATTGCCAAATTGCAACTATACAAATAACCCAAGCAATTCAACTTACTAATGCATAGTACTTATCATAGAAACTACCCTTTCCATTTTCCCTCTCATCCAACTTGAGAGAATCAATCAACCATGCATTAGCTCATGAGCTCTATTTGCAATAAATGAACTACCCTTCTCAGCAATTAAAGTCCCATACCCTCAATTGCTAAGTAAATTGGGTTCACACATTCCATCACTTAAAGCAACTACTATAATTCCCAATAAACCCTTTTCTTCATTTCATAACCTAAGGTCCCATACCCTTAAATTACAAAATAACCATCATTCCATTTTATTTCATAACATAAGGTCCCATACCCTTAAATTACAAAATAACCATCATTCCATTTTATTTCATAACATAAGGTCCCATACCCTTAAATTACAAAATAACCATCATTCCATTTTATTTCATAACATAAGGTCCCATACCCTTAAATTACAAAATAACAATCATTCCATTTTATTTCATAACATAAGGTCCCATACCCTTAAATTACAAAATAACATATTCATTTTATTTCATAAATAATATAATTAATTAAAATATACCTTAAAAAAAATTCTTTTATTTCATAACCTAAGGTCCCATACCCTTAAGTTACAAAATAACAATATTCATTTTATTTCATAACATAAGGTCCCATACCCTTAAATTATAAAATAAAATATTCATTTTATTTCATAACCTAAGGTCCCATACCCTTAAATTAAAAATAATAAATATTCATTTTATTTCATAACCTAAGGTCCCATACCCTTAAATTACAAAATAACAATCATTCATTTTATTTCATAACCTAAGGTCCCATACCCTTAAATTACAAAATAACCATCTTTCATTTTATTTCATAACCTAAGGTCCCATACCCTTAAATTACAAAATAACCATCTTTCATTTTCATTATTCTAAAATATATCATTTTAAATAATGAGCAACACTTCAAGCTTCTATACTTCATTATTCTAAAATCTATCATTTTAAATAATGAGCAACACTTAAGTTTTATATTATTATTCTAAAATCTATATTTTAAATAATGAGCAACACTTCAACGAACAAGAAGATGACCAACCTCCAACAAGGAAGGACATAGGGTGGACTAAGGTTTGGTCGAAGTGGCTTCCACCTTGATAACCCAAGGGTAGATGGTACTCATGTACTCATGATATTGATAGTTGCCATGACATAGTAGGTCATCCTCGGTGCTGATGACATCCGAGGTGACTTCCCAACTAGGCTATGACTATAATGAGAGGTTTACTTGTGATGCTACTTGACTAGCTTCCTCCTAAAACACCTAGTTGACTACCCATGGTAGTGGTAAGGCATCGATGCCATTGCATCTAACCTACCTAGGGAAGGACGTAGACCACATCAGAGTGCTAACAATACCAAGGAATAGCCAAACTACCAATGGTGTAAAACATCAAAGGAATGTAGCCAACACTACCAATGTAGTGGCTACACAACATACAAAGGAACATAGCCAACACTTCCAATGCAGTGGCTACACAATATTCAAAGGAACATAGCCAACACTACCATCATAGTGGCTACACAATATAACAAGGGACGTAGCCCACACTACCAATGTAGTGGCTATATAAGAACGTAGCTTCTACAACATACAAAGGAACATAGACAACACTTCCATTGTAGTGGCTACACAACATTCAAAGGAACATAGCCAACACTACCATCATAGTGGCTACACAACATTCAAAGGAATGTAGACCATACTGCCATTGTAGTGGCTACACAACATAAAGAAATGTAGACCACTTCCATGATAGGGGCTACAACAACATCAAAGGAATGTAGACAATACTACCATGATAGGGCTACACAACACTCAAAGGAATGTAGACACATGTCTGCCAATCATAGTGGCTACACAACACTCAAAGAATAAAATAACAATAGTTCAAGATGAACCAACCTGGACCACCTGTACTACTCATGTGGATGCTCATCATCTGCTACTCGTTTGCTCTCCTTTGCTACTTTTCTCCTCTTCCTTTCTACCAACCCCCTTTGTTGCTTCGCTCCTCCATTTTCTTCCAACCTCCTTCATTTCTTCGCTCCTTATCCCATATGCATTTTCTTACCTCCTTGGTCCACATCCTGGCCTATTTGCCTTTATTACTCGACCACCTTTGATAGGTGATAGGGTGAACATGCCTCTCCCCCTCTTCCCAAGGTGATCACAATTAAGAGATTTCCATTCATCTCAGGGAAGCTTCACACAAGTGACCCAATCGAGTCTTCAAAGGGCAACCTGATCCATTATACCGAATGCCATCTTATCGTATTTACACCTTATGGGTCGATCGTCGGGTGAGCGGTGACTTCTTAGACATGCCATGGTAAAGACCTTACCTTGGGGTTTCAAAAGAATTGTATTTATTTTCTTATTTTTATATTTCAAGGGAAGTTCTCCACTAACAATCATTTGGTAAATTGATTACTTCTTTGCTTACTAATGCTATTAAATGAATCAATCATTTTATTACAATTAACATCTACCAACATCATTTTAAATAATCAACTACTTATTTCTAATGAGATCTTTGCTTAAAATAATTATTTATTTAAACAATATCTTCTTGCTTTTAAATAAATCAAACATTTATTTAAACAATGTCTTTTTTTTTAAATAAATCAAACATTTATTTAAACACTATATTTTTGCTTTTTAAATAAATCAAACATTTATTTAAACAATATATTTTTGCTTTTTAAATAAATCAAACATTTATTTAAACAATATCTTTTTGCTTTTTAAATAAATCAAACATTTATTTAAACAATATTTTTTGCTTTTTAAATAAATCAAACATTTATTTAAACAAGCACATATGAAGTTGTGAAGGTAAACTATTTACTCCATGCTCACTAGTTATCAAGGTTAATAATGTTGAAGTAAAATACAATCATGCAAGTGCATCAAACAAAGAGGGAGTCTTTCCATCAATCTAATCACTTGTCTCAACCTCTAGAACTTATGATAGCTACTAGGCCATCAGTCTGGGGCTCAAGGTGGTTAGATATTGATGATTATCCCTAACCAAATGCATGCCTATATGAAGGTATCTATCCATGTTACCTTCGAGTTACCTTATCATCATTTCCCCTTCCTCAGGTACTCTCATCTCCGGTGGATGACTCAATTCCTTCCACTCACGAGTGCACCTGATCCTACACATTGGTAATTCATTAGCAGTATCATATCCTTCACTATCTATTTATTATTGTGAGGCTGCTTGATTGCACAAAATTGAGTATTAGTCACATTTGTTAATACATTATTTTTCCATGTTCAAAGGTCCATCTAGGAGGGTCATGACATCCTCCCCCACTAGGACTAACACCATCCCCGGTGTTTCTTAGTTTCATACAACATACAAAATTAAACAATTTGTTACAATATCTTTAAAGTTCATCAAACAAGAAAGGAAAGTGTTTCTGCATATCCACCACTTTCTCCCATGTGGCATTTCTTTCAGAGAAATGGTCCCATTGGACCTTACACTACTCAAGGGTCCGATTCCTCATAGCCTTAGAGTAAAACTCAAGGATCCTTACTGGCATTACTTTGATTGCCTTCAGATTTGCCATCTGCAAGTTAGAGACATCCCACACATGTTCAGGGTCAACAATATATTTTCTAAGAAAATATATGTGGAAGGTGTCATGGATTTTTGATAAATTAGGAGGTAAGGCGAGTCGGTATGCAATCGGGCTAATATTTTTAGTGATCTCAAAGGGTCCTACAAACCGTGGATCTAGTTTTATGGACTTGATCACACTTTTCATTGGTTTGACCCTTAGGAACACTTTATCTCCCATCGAGTATTCTCTAGGAGTTCTTTTTAAATCGGCATAGCTCTTCTACCTATCAATAGCCTCCTTGAGCCTTTGCTTGATTACCTTGATTTGCTCTTCCATTTCCCTGACCATTTCTAGTCCAATTACCACTCTATCCTTCGGGTTGTCCCATGATAGTGGTGTTCTACACTTTCACCCATACAATGCATCAAAAGGTGCCATCCCTAAAGAGGAATGATATCCATTATTGTAGGTAAATTCCACCAATGGTAGATAGTCTTCCCATCGAGACTTGTGGTCCATGCAATACATGCAGAGCATATCTTCCAAAACTTGGTTTACTCACTCTATCTGACCATCTATTTTAGGGTGGTACATTGAACTCATATGCAACTTTGTGCCTATTTCTTGATGTAGGGCTCTCCAAAATTCTGAAGTAAACTTGGAATCCCTATCTGATATAATTACCTCCAGGAACCCATGCAATCTGAACACTTCTTTAACAAACCTATTAGCCACCACTTGAGCATCATCCTTGGTGCTCCCAAGTATGAAGTGTGCGACCTTGGTCAATTTTTCAACCACAACAAAGATTGCATCATGTTGGTACCTGGTCTTAGGTAAGCCTACAATAAAATCCATTGATATGACCTACCATTTTTGAGTAGGTATATTATGGGGATACAAATATCCTATGGGATGCTTGCATTCTACCTTGACCTTCTGGCACTCGAGGCATCGGGCCACAAAATCTGTAATATCCCTCTTCATCCCTACCCAAAAAATGTCCTTTTTAGATTTTCTCTCATTTTTACCCCTTCGGGGTGAGCCATATAAGGAGATCTATGGGCTTCTTGCATCAATATCTTCCTTAAATCCCCTAATTTTGGTATGATGATTCTCCCTTTATAACATACGAGGTCATCTATCACCCCAAATTCCTTATTGCTCTTCGGGTCTTCTCTTATCTTGGCTAGAATTTCTTGATAATATTCATCTTGATATTGCTCCTATCTTACTTGGTCCATGAGCATTATGTGGCTCCTGGTTATGGCTGCTATGTGTCTCCTTCTACTCAAGGCATCCACAACCTTATTTTATTTTCCTTTAATGTACTCAATTTCAAAATCGTACTTAGCGAGGAACTTGACCCACCTTCTCTACCTCGCATTGAGTATTGGTTGAGTAAATATGTACTTCAGACTCTGATGGTCTGATTTTAACTCGAAGGGTCTTCCTACTAGATAATGGTGCCAGACCTTCAAAGCATGAACTACAATGGCTAACTCTAAATCATGAGTAGCATAGTTAACCTCATGCTTTTTAAGCTTCCTTGAAGTATAAGCTACTACTGACTCTCCTTGCATGAGCACTCCCCCTAGCCCTTCCAATGATGCATCAGTGCATACTGTAAAGTCTCCTTGAGGATCTAGAATTTTTAGTATTGGTGCAGTAGTAAGTTTTTGCTTCAACATGGTGAAAGTGACCTCACACTTCTTCATCCATTTGAATTCCTTCCCCTTCTTCTAGAGATTAGTTATCATCGAGGTGATTTTTGAGAAATCCTTTATGTGACATCGGTAATAGCTCATTAGCCCCATGAAGCTTCTTACTTCAGTAACATTTGTAGGGGGTGACCAATTTATCATGGCCTCAATTTTCTCTGGATCCACCATGATCCCCTTAGTCGATATGATATGCCCCAAATAGTGCACCTCCAAAACATAGAAATCGCTCTTGGCTAGATTCCCATAGAGTTGATTTTCCCTTAGCAATTCCAACATGATCTTGAGATGTTTATCATGCTCTTCCTTGTTTTATGAGTATATTAGGATGTCATCAAGAAATACAAGGACAAACTAGTCTAGATACCTTTTGAACACACTATTCATTAAATTCATGAAGGCAACATGAGCATTCATCAACCCAAAAGGTAGGACGGTGAACTCGTAATACCCATACCTTGTCTTAAATATCATTTTGTGAGTGTCTTCCTCCTGAATCCTCATATGGTGATACCCTAAACTTAGGTCTATCTTGGTAAATATCATGGCATCTCTTAGTTGGTTAAATAAATCCTCGATCCTGGGTAGGGGGTACCGGTTCTTGATTGTAGCTTTATTCAACATCCTATAGTCAATACATAATCTTAGAGATCCATCCTTATTTTTCATAAATAAAATGGGTGCACCCCATGGTGACACACTTGGTTTTATCAACCCCTTTTCCAATAACCCTTGTAGTTGTACCTTTAACTCATGCATCTCAATAGGTGACATCCTATATGGAGATCGGTGGATGGGTTTCGCTCCTGGTATAAGATCGATAGTGAAATAAAATTCTCGCATAGGAGGGAGCCTTGGTAGATCCTTTGGAAATACATCCTAAAATTCTTGTAGAATTGGGTGTGCCTCAATCACCTCTTCCTTTCGATCTCTTTCAACTTCGTTCATATTTACAACATAAACAATCCCTCCTTTCCTGAGGGCTTTCTTCAACTGCATAGCTGACAACATCTGGGGTTTGAATGTCCCCTACTTGCTATAAATTTGTAGCCTCTCTTTATTTCCCTTAGAATATTCAATCCATCTATCTCAAAAATTGATTACAGCTTGATGGGCCTGTAGCCAATCCATTCCTAGGACCACATCAAAGGCATGAAGTGGGGTCACGTATAAGCAACCTTCCATGGTTCCATTATCTAAAGTAATTTCCATCATTGGGAAACATTGGTTTATGAAGTAGGTCTATCCAGATCCATACTCAACCTTCCATCCATGAGCCAAATACCTTGGCCTTTCCAACATATCTTTGGCTAATTTACAAGAAATGAAACTATTAGTGGCTCCACTATCTATTAAGATATCTACTTGCTTATCAAAAATCTTACCTTTGATGATTAATGGGGTGGCTTGCCCCTCTAGTTTCTGATTCCCAGTTGCAGCATAGATCTTATGCATTGGTTCCTTTCCTTTGTTGTTGGGTATGCTTGTCCCTGGTTGATATGAGCATTGATTAGCATAGTGCATCCCTTTGCAATGGTAACATCCATCCTTGGGCCCTTGTCTCTTTTCTATTTTTTGCTCCTCATCCTTAATCATCGGTATTGGAGTTGATGGCTTATGCGGGGGAGGTTTAGCATTATTGGGTTTGTTGCCTTTCTTAAAGAAGTTCTTCTTGAATTTATTTTGGCTTCCATTGAATTTCTTCTCTAGATTCTAGGGGTTCTTAGCCTTTCATTCTTGCTCTACCTCCCATTTTATAACCCCATTGCTATTCCTCTTCTTTAGTTCTTGATGTTCCTATTCGATCAGGTTTTCATACTTATAGCGAAAATGTGACTCTACTTTCTTTGCTAAATCATAAGCCTTTTGCAATGACTTAGGCTCCTGCATCTCTACATCATGCTTTATCCTAGATTGCAATCCATGGGTAAACTTATGAATCCACATCTTCTCATTATAGGTAGGTACATACTTCAATAACTTTACCAACTTTCTGTAGTATACCTCCACTAAGTTACTCCCTTGTCTTAGGCTGGCAAACTCTTCAAACTTCAATGCATAGAAGTGCTCCATGAGGAATCTCTTCTTGAATATGACTATAAATTCCTTCCATGGAATGTCTACCAGTTCAATCTTGGTTTCCTCATAGTAAGTCTCCCACCAATCCAGGGTAGCTCCTTCAAGGTAAATAGTAGCCCAAACCATCCGAGTACCCAAAGAATATCCCTTTACTATGAAGAAGACTTCCAACTCTCTTAACCAAGCTTCAACTGCGTCTCCCTCCCCTTCTCCATAAAACTTGGAGATGCAAATATTATTTAGGTCTCTTACCATCTCTTTCTCTAAGAGGGTTCTTGCTTGCTTCTATTCCATTTTCAACCCCTCAACTTGGTTGACTTTCAAATCTCTAGCTTACAAATTTTGATTTGCCATAGTTTCTAGTACTTGTCTTAACTGATCTTGTAACTCAACAATTGTAGTAGTAAGTTCCTCTATTCCTACATTGGGAACCTTTGGATCCTCATTTTGGATCTCTTCTTTGACATTACTTTGTTGAGTTTATCTAGGTGGAGGCCTTTTCATCCTGGCCTTGGGTGGCATCTTGATCTGGTTTCCACCAAAAAAAGAGTTAGGTTACAGTTATCCCTTAACTGAATTACTAACTTGACCATAATATAGAGTCCTTATTTCACTATTCATTAGAGATCTAACTAGGATGAGGTTCCAAGGTTAGGATATATCATTAATACCAAAGCCCATACTAAGGTATCATAATATTCATCCTTTTTTGGAATCAATTCCTTTAGATCCTAAGCAAGCAGAGACTCTAGGTTACTCTAGATTTCAGCTTATTCCTAAGCAAGCCTCTATTGGAGATCCTTGAATATCTTCTATAACACATAAGAAGCTCTATACCCTCGAACCTAGAGCTCTGATACCAAATGTAACACCCCAAAAACATGAAAACAAAAACACACAAACAAAAAGAAAAGTTTACATATATATTTTTTGACTAAGGAGAAGGATCCATAAATCCTCAACCAACCTTAGACCAACTTAATGTTTGACATCCCCTAAGTTTCTCAAGAACTATACCACATAATATTCCCTTCATGCAAGTCCCATCTATGCAAGCCTATCTTATGTTATGCACATAAGTCCATCCCTCTCATCAGTCTTGATGAGCTAGACTTACCACCTCCAATCGTTAGAAGGTGTACATGCATCTCCATATCCACACAAGCCATTATGTGTGGGCATGCTACGTGTACTATGAGCTAAGCTATCAATCTTGTCCACTGACAAGCTATCTTAACTCTGGTACAATCTTCCAAACCTAGTTACCAATCTCCCTAAGGGGGTCTCAAGCCCTTAGGTAACCTCTAAGTTCACCTAGAACTTACTAATGTTTCTTTCCTTTAAACATCACAAGGGCATAGAAGTCTAGATACTAAATCTAACAAAAATGAACTATCAACAAGCAAGAATAATCAAGCACACAAAAACAATCACCAATTAAACATACATTAAAGGAATTAAATGCAAGAAACTAAATAAAGAGATACTGAATATAGTAGTTGCAATGTTCATTTAAATACATAAGTAAGTATGGTACACCCCATACATTCCATAATACTTTACATCCATTTCATCGAGGAAATCTCCCCACAATCTAGTCTATTGCATAAATAATAAGATGTAAGGTAGAGAGCAAACTTGTGATTTGGTCCATCTCATGACTTTGGCCTTCCCACTCTTCCATCGATCAAGTGAGGATAGTAGGGGATCAGGACACTCATGGATCTGGATAGACATGCTTCTAAATGCACTTACTTATTTCATTGCCAAATTGCAACTATACAAATAACCCAAGCAATTCAACTTACTAATGCATAGTACTTATCATAGAAACTACCCTTTCCATTTTCTCTCTCATCCAACTTGAGAGAATCAGTCAACCATGCATTAGCTCATGTGCTCTATTTGCAATAAATGAACTACCCTTCTCAACAATTAAAGTCCCATACCCTCAATTGCTAAGTAAATTGGGTTCACACATTCCATCACTTAAAGCAACTACTATAATTCCCAATAAACTTTTTTTTTCATTTCATAACCTAAGGTCCCATACCCTTAAATTACAAAATAACCATCATTCCATTTTATTTCATAACATAAGGTCCCATACCCTTAAATTACAAAATAACCATCATTCCATTTTATTTCATAACATAAGGTCCCATACCCTTAAATTACAAAATAACCATCATTCCATTTTATTTCATAACATAAGGTCCCATACCCTTAAATTACAAAATAACCATCATTCCATTTTATTTCATAATATAAGGTCCCATACCCTTAAATTACAAAATAACAATCATTCCATTTTATTTCATAACATAAGGTCCCATACCCTTAAATTACAAAATAACCATCATTCCATTTTATTTCATAACATAAGGTCCCATACCCTTAAATTACAAAATAACAATATTTCATTTTATTTCATAACATAAGGTCCCATACCCTTAAATTACAAAATAACCATCATTCCATTTTATTTCATAACATAAGGTCCCATACCCTTAAATTAAAAATAACAATATTCATTTTATTTCATAACCTAAGGTCCCATACCCTTAAATTACAAAATAACCATATTTCATTTTATTTCATAACCTAAGGTCCCATACCCTTAAATTACAAAATAACAATCATTCCATTTTATTTCATAACCTAAGGTCCCATACCCTTAAATTAAAAAATAACAATCTTTCATTTTATTTCATAACCTAAGGTCTCATACCCTTAAATTACAAAATAACAATATTTCATTTTCATTATTCTAAAATCTATCATTTTAAATAATGAGCACAAACTTCAAGTTTTTTTATTTTTGAACAAGAAGATGACCAACCTCCAGCAAGGAAGGACATAGGGTGGACTAAGGTTTGATCGAAGTGGCTTCCACCTCGATAGCCCAAGGGTAGATGGTACTCACTTACCCATGACTGATAGTTTTCATGATATAGTAGGTCATCCCAGATTCTAATGACATCCGAGGTGACTTCCCAACTAGGTTATGACTACAATGAGAGGTTTACCTATGATGCTACTTGACTAGCTTCCTCCTAAAACACCTAGTCGACTACCCATGATAGTGGTAAGGCACTAATGCCATTGCATCTAACCTACCTAGGGAAGGATGTAGACCATGCTACCAAGTAGTGGCTACACAACATACAAAGGAATGTAGCCAACACTACCAATCATAGTGGCTACACAACACCACAAGGAACATTGCACACACTGCCAATGCAATGGCTACATAACATACAAAGGAATTTAGCCAACATTGCCATCATAGTGGCTACACAACATAACAAGGGATGTAGACCACATTGCCAATGGTAGTGGCTACACAATACTTCAAAGGAACATAGACAATACTACCAATAGTAGTGGCTACACAACATTCAAAGAAGACATAGACCACACTATCATCATAGTTGGCTACACAACATTCAAAGGAATGTAGACCATACTTCAAATGATATTGGCTACACAAACATTCAAAATTAGAATGTAGACCATACTACCAATGATAGTGGCTACACATAACACTCAAAGGAACATAGACCATACTACCATCATAGGGGCTACACACAACACTCAAAGGAATGTAGACCATGCTACCATCATAGGGGCTACACACAATACTCAAAGAATAAAATAGTAATAGCTCAAGATGAACCAACCTGGACTACCTATACTACTTGCATGGACACTCATAGCTCGTTGCTTTTTTCTCTCCTTCGTTTCTTCGCTCCTATCCCTTTCTACCAACCCCCTTCACTGCTTCACTCCTCCCTTTTTCTACCAACCTCCTTCACTTCTTTGCTTCCTTACCCCATACACATCTTCTTCCCTCCTCGGTCCATGTCCTCGCCTACCCACCTTTACTCCTTGACCACCTTTGATAGGTGGTAGGATAGACATACCTCTCCCCCTCTTCCCAAGGTGATCACCATTAAGATATTTCCCTTCACGTCAGGGAGCTTTGCGCAATTGACCCAATCTGGTCTTCAAAGGGCAACCCGACCCATTCTATCGAATGTCATCTTGTCACATTTACGCCTTATGGGTCGATCGTCGGGTGAGTGATGACTTCCTAGACATGCCATGGTAAAGACCTTACCTTGGGGTTTCAAAAGAATTGTATTTATTTTCTTATTTTTATATTTCAAGGGAAGTTCTCCACTAACAATCATTTGGAAAATTGATTACTTCTTTTCTTACTAATGCTATTAAATGAATCAATCATTTTATTACAATTAACATCTACCAACATCATTTTAAATAATCAACTACTTATTTCTAATGAGATCTTTTATATAAAATAATTATTTATTTAAACAATATCTTCTTGCTTTTAAATAAATCAAACATTTATTTAAACAATATCTTTTTTCTTTTTAAATAAATCAAACATTTATTTAAACAATATCTTTTTTGCTTTTTAAATAAATCAAACATTTATTTAAACAATATATTTTTGCTTTTTAAATAAATCAAACATTTATTTAAACAATATCTTTTTCTTTTTAAATAAATCAAACATTTATTTAAACAATATTTTTTCTTTTTAAATAAATCAAACATTTATTTAAACAAGCACATATGAAGTTGTGAAGGTAAACTATTTACTCCATGCTCACTAGTTATCAAGGTTAATAATGTTGAAGTAAAAGACAATCATGCAAGTGCATCAAACAAAGAGGGAGTCTTTCCATCAATCTAATCACCTGTCTCAGCCTCTAGAACTTATGATAGCTACTAGGCCATCAATCCGGGGCTCAAGGTGGTTAGATATTGATGATTATCCCTAACCGAATGCATACCTATATGAAGGTATCTATCCGTGTTACCTTTGAGTTGCCTTATCATCATTTCCCCCTTCCTCAAGTACTCTCGTCTCCGGTGGATGACTCAATTCCTTCCACTCACGAGCACACCTGATCCTACACATTGGTAATTCATTAGCAGTATCATATCCTTCACTATCTATTTACTATTGTGAGGTTGCTTGATTGCACAAAATCGAGTATTAGTCACATTTGTTAATACATTGCTTTTTCCATGTTCAAAGGTCCATCTGGAAGGGTCATGACAAGGAAGGTTGTGGTCTCCAAGATTATTCCTTTAAAATTGCCTCCTTCATATTTCTCCTTTCACATGGCTTCCTCATCAAGACCTTCTTTTTCCTCCCTCATGGTCAACCACCCTCCTATTTTTATCTTTTCTTTCTTTCTCTACCTGGGATTTCTCCTCCCTCACACTTCCCTAGTGCCCTATCCAAGACAAGGCTTCCTACCTCACAAAGCCTTCCAGTTGGTTGGGGGGACATAATTCTCATGAAGGCCAACCTCCCTTGCTCAAACCTTGCTAACATAGGCCATTAATTCTAGTTTTCATAATAGCCATATTTAATTAAAAAATACTTGCTTCCTTTGGAAAGTCAAAAGAGACTCATGCTATATAAAAAAGTGTTAAACAATTCATGACCTTGGTTACATTAATTGAATCCATTAGGTGCATAAAAAAAATATTAATAAATTTCTTTGCTAATCAATTTTAACGAATGTGATATGCATGTTGCACTACCACATAGTCTACTTACACCATGCAAGGGGAAAAGGTCTTGATCCAATGGAAGGAACACAAGGGGAACCAAGCAACAAAACCAGGTTAAAGCATGTTGATGTTGAAAGCTCAAATAATATGTAGTAATAGGCAATCCAACATAAGCATACACAGGTCAAACACATAATACAAGGAGAAAGGGCATAGAAAAATAGTGGATAAAACACACATCAAGCCTCCACGTATACCTAAAATAGTATGATATCTTCCTCTTAAGGTTTTATCACTATTTATGCTACATTCACTATCCAAAACTCTATTCTTCCTTAGCTCTCATTTTTTCATTTCCTATACCCTTCCTCTTGTTGGAGATTCCAAATAAATAGGTGAGGCAAGTCCTTGAGTGCCACCACACAAGACTCTTGGTCTAACACTCAAGAGCATTTTCCAACACCTCAACCAACCATCACATAGCAAAAAGAGACAACAATGCATACAACAAGGCATGGTAGCTCCATTGTGCTAACAAGGTAACAAAAACGATAAAGGAGGAACACCCATAATGAGCAAGCACAAAAATAATTCAAAGTCTTTAATAATCCATAGATTAAAAGCATTTAACATTAGATTAACATTATTCATTCCTTTTATTAATATTAAATCTAGTATCATTAGTCATTTTATTGATTAAAACTAACATTAGATTAGTAAACATTAATTATTCCTTTGATTAATATTAAATCTAACATTAGAATAACATTAATTATTCCATTGATTAATACTAACATTAGATTAAACTAGCATTAATCATTCCACTGATTAATATTAAATCTAACATTAGTCTTGGATAACATATTTTCATTCAATCAAGACAAATAAAATAATATTTCATTCCAAACTTAAGAAGTAAACTTAGATTAAATCCATCTAATCTATCTAGAGAAACAATTCAGTCACATGTACAAGGAAAGAAGATCTAACATCATGTCCAAGAACAATTCAATCACACTTGTTTCCTCACAAGGTGATATTTTGATTATAACCATTATCACTCCGTTGATAATGATCTTGGTCACACTTACCCAATCGTAAGGTGCCCTTCCAAAAGTATTAGCATTCATTGATTATGTTAATGGTCACATTTCACATAAGGTATCATTTTAAGAGTATTAGCATCCACTTATAATATCAATGGTCACACTTACTTCACATAAGGTGTCATTCCAAAAGTATTATCACCCAGTGATAATACCAATGGTCACACTTACTTCACGTAAGATGCCATTCCAAAAGTATTATCATTCATTGATAATATCAATGGTCACACTTAATTAAGATAAGATGACATCCAAGAGTATTATCATCCATTGATAATATCAATGGTCACACTTACTTCACATAAGGTACCATACCTAACTAGAGATTACATCCTTTAGGATTTTTTCTTTTTTCATTCCTTGGTTTGAATTGATCCCACCGGTGTGTAATACCTGGAGAACCCAATCCAACATTAGGCACCCAAGGTTACAAATATCCCAAATGTATATGCATCAAGTTCTTTTCATGGAAGCTTCTAATCCTACAACCTAGAGCTCTAATATAAATTGTGAAAATCCTAGAAGCTAACCAACCTGATAGAGATTTTTTATAGATAGAACTTAATAATGTTCACAAGAGTATCCATGGAATACATATATTGACTAGACATAGTTGTATTTTGAGTCTAATATGTAGACATCACTCAAGTGGACAAGAGACCAAGAATCCATAGATAATTATGGTTCACCTCATATACCTTTGTGGTATAGAGTATGCTTCAAAAGGGTCTCCCCAATTTTCTAACATTATCCATGAATGTAGACTTCTTGACCCAGTGTTAGCTTTTGATGAGTATATGATATAGAAAATACAACCACAAGATGTAATATAAGAAATATATGATATCTATATTATAATGGCACTATAATATTCAAGAAAATAAAGAGAAACTTTTGCAATCACTCAAAAATATGCCATTAATGAAAGCTCACAAAAATAGTACAATGCAGTATAATGGAGGACATGAACACTCCAAAAATTATTTTTAAAGAAACTACATTGTACTTCTCTACCATTCTATCATATGCACTCTCTATATTCTCTACCCTCTATGATTTCACTCATTATAAGGCCTATATATAGGAAGATAAGTTCCTTAGCCCTCACTCTACCTTTGAATCTATCCTATGACTCATGTACATGTGGACTACATGCACATTTACATCATTGCACATTCTAACACTTGTGCATTTATTACATGCTGAAGTAACTACCCAAAATTTACTCTAAAGTAAAATCCTACTCTAGTAATGTACCAAAGGTGGTACATTATCATGTACCCAATAATTTAATATACTCTAACACCCCTCTATATTATATTATTTGGGTATTGAAGACTTTAGTATTCAATATGGATCTTCATTTTGGTTCTAGAATTTGAGATCTTCTCTCTTGGTTCCTTCATTTGTCTTCTTTGTCTAAATCTGGATGAGTATCTTGTTCTGGTTCTTCTTCTTCTTCTTCTTCTTTAGTTTGTAGATGACCAAGTAGTGCATAATTTTTTTATCCTCTCATTCTTTTAATTTTGAACCTTCTATTTCTTCTTTTCCTTTTATGATATATAGGTTCTTCATTCTCACCAATTTGTTCTTTAGAAAATGCATTAGTATTTTTTTGAAACACAATAATATCTTGTAAAGTTTTGATAGAATACAGAGCATTATATATTTCTATGGATTGATCTAGTAGCTTCAATCTCATTTTTATTTATAATGTGACACATATTAACTCCATTTTTGAAATTCAGAAATGATTTACTAGGTGTTACACACCCATATCCATGTATGTGATAGAATTTTCCATCTATAATTTTCAACTTGTAATTGTTCGTGACTTCAAGACAATCAAACCATTGTATATTTCCTATCATGTGATGACTTGCACCAAAATCAATATACCAAATGTCCTTTTCATTTTGACCTATGAATTTGTTTGAGTTTGAAGTGATTTTGCATCTTTGATATGGTATATTGGATGGATTCATCTTGAGTCCTCTTGTAGTGTGCATTGTGATGAAATATCCCTCTTATTATTTTTTCCATTGTAGTATATGATAGGATTATTTTAGCTCTTTAGTATTTTAAGAAACTTTTGATAGATCCTTTATAGTAGACTACCTTATGACTCCCTAGTTTAGAGTATGTGAACTATTTTGATAAAACCTTTCTAAGACTTAGGTTTTGTAGGATCCTTATGTCTCCCTAGTGATTAGAATATACTCTAATATTCTTAAAGTGCTTAGGAAGTAATATTTCACCTTTTGAGTTGATTTGGTGATGTTTTTTGGAATGATAATAATCAAATCATATTCACCTTATTTCTCCTATTGATCTATGCACTTATCAATTTGATGGATTTCTCTATAGTTGGATTTCTTTTGTATCTTTAATGTGACTATGAGAAAAGTATAAGCAATAAATTCCAAATATTTCAAGCAAACTAAAATTTTACTTATTTTCAACCTTCATTTTTCAATAGTTCAATTTTCTAAAATCCAATTAGTTAAAGTTTGATGTAGTATTCCTTATATCTCCCTAATTTTAGAATTTTAGAAAATAACAATATTTGCGAACTAAGGTAATTTTTACAAGATATATCCTATTATGATTAACAAATATTATGAAATTTGTATTTCAATTAGTATATTTTTAAATACCTTCTTGAGAATATAAGCTTCTACTTTGAAAGGAATTACTTATCCCTTCAAAGCAATAATAATATTAACCTTATATTAAACTCCTTATGATTAATTGAGAGCTAATAGAAACTTATACATATACCTTTTCGAATTGTGATATGCAGCGTATACCTTGACCTTGCTTTCAATTTAACTCCATGCTGCACTCTCTTTGATTTGTGTATGCTTTGACCTTGCTTTCAATTAAACTCAACACTGCACTCTCTTCGACTTCGATGTGTTACATTGCAAATCCTCTGATTTGACTCCTTAATCCACACTTTGGTGTTGCAATGCTTGAAACTATGTATGGTAGAGAGTATTAAATTCTTATGGGATTCCTATGAGTCTTCTCCTCCTACTTAAGCATGCTTTGACCTGACTGATAACACTTAATCTACATTCTTCCCAATCTATGTATTTTCCTTTAATTTTAGGTGCTTGAATATGCCTTGATCATCTTCAAAAACCTAGCCACATGGTGCTCTTGAATTTTGTTCTTGGTGAGCATTTATTTGGTAAACCTTCAATGCTCATATTCCTTGTACAATAATTGATATGCCTTAAACACTCCAAAGATGAGTCTTATTCCTATTCTAGGCACTTTCTCCCTACACAGGCGTTAGAAAAAGTGTAAGAAACCTTCATTTGTTGTGCCAAGTGGCACAAGATGCCTTGAATTGAGATGACAAGTGGCTCTTCCTTTCATTGCATTTAACACTACCTTCAATGTCTCTTATAACTTTTATATTTCTTGCTAGTGAATGCCCTTTGTATCTTGTTCTTCAATGCTTTCTTTCCAAGAAAACGATGATGCTATGAGGTTGGCTCCAACTATGGCAATTTCTAGGGCATTACAATGGAGGTTCTATGGTTCTCCAATGGTGGATTTAGGTGCTTCCTCTTGATTGGTAGTTCTTCCAAGTTATATCTTGGGCAATGCACATTCAATTTCACCTTGTATCTTACTCTTCTATGCTTTACAATGTATTGTCCTTAGCACTCTCCTTTTTACATTGTGTGTAATGGATGATAACTTCCTTGTGTAGATAATTGTTCTATATTTCAACGTAGATACTGAGATATTTACGTGGACCTTGATGTTGCAGGTTGATGCTACCATAGGTATTTGATACAGTAATGAATATGGTATCTTTAGACACCTTAAAACCTAGTTGTGTGAGGCATTTTTTTAGCTCTCTCCCTTACTTGAAGTTTGCTCCTCAAAATTGGATAATGGATCACTCAAAGACTATATCTTAGCTACCTATTATAGTGTCTTTAATAAACTCTTATTTTTTTCCCTTTTTTTTGTATTTGAAAAGATAATACTAGTGCCAATGTAATGCAAATACTTTTGCAATAGATATGATTAATTCCCTTAATTTTCATCGAATTTATATGTCTCCTTAAGTCTTCTTGTTGAAGCTTTTCCTTGCTTCTTAGATATGGTAGCTTCTTGCTCTAATCCTTGAGAGAAAATAATAATGTATTGTTGCCTTCCTTACTAGACAACACTAACCTATAACTCCTTTACTTGGATAACTTAGCAACAATAAATCCAAGCTCTTAATCATGCAACTTAACTTTGCACTGGTTTTCAATTCAACTGAAATACTTAGTGCACCTTTAATAATATTTAAGAAAGACCAATATAGTGCAATAACAATATCTCCTTATTAATCCTGTAAATGAAATCTTAATGCACTATAATATATGCTTTAGAATGTAGTCTTCTTTACTTCAACTTAGACAATAGGAAGATGATATTTTTCTTTCATTCAAAATATATCTAACTCCTATTTTAATGTGCATGTACTAACCTTAAAAAAATTATCTTCTACACTTCCTAAAAGAATCTAATATGTAACCTTATCCTTGCAAATTTTAACTCTAATATGGTGCTTAACGAATCTTAATAATGAACCAAAAATCTAAAGTTTAACTAATGAACTGTCATGACCCTCCCTCAGCCAATTTTTGGTTTTATGGTTTGGAAATTCTTTCATGATGTGCTTGTGCTACTTTTGATAATATGATGGACTATCTATATATTTATCATAAAAAATACGTGGTTGATGATATTATGTGGTGATTTTATCGATCATCTTCTCATGTTGATGTCCTTGCAAACTTAATTTTATGAAACAATAAGATGCTGCTAATGGAACATCACTTTTTGCAAGAAAACAATTGCTATTGGTGGTAGAAATAATTGGTAACCAAGAAAGGGAATATCCATGGGAAATGATATGATGGGTTATTAGATGAAGTATTCAGGAGCAACATGAATGAGTGCTTCCTTCATGGAAATTGCATAACATGACTTGCATAAAAGAAACTAACCATGCTGATATTTATCTAAAGAAATGCTTATCATCAAATGATTGTTTTGATCAAAATTGATAAGTGGCTATGGAATTGATTACTCATTGTTGATATTATTAGGGAAAGGAAACATGTGCTTTGTTTAAAAATATATTTCTAGTAAATTACTTAGAAAAAAAGAAGATTTTATTTTTAGGAAGGGATGCTAGTGTTGTGTGTGATTTCCTTGGTTTTAAAAAAAAGCTTGTTTCTCTTAGAATTGATATTTGAAAATACTTATGTTTCATGGCTGTTATGATGTCTTTATGATTGGCAGAAACTTAGCCCCTCTCGAAGATATATATGTTGGTTGGTTGTTAGTATGCAATCATGAGAGTGTGAGTTGTATTATTTTCCACCACCATCATTCTTAATGGAATTTCGGTTGAATTTCTCAGTAGTGGATGGAGGAGAAAATATTTTGAACAAGGAGAATTATGTTCTCAAGAGTGGGAGGTTAAAAAAAATGAATGATCTGGTAAGCAAGGAAAAAATACACTAGTGTTGTTTTTGGAGAGAGAAGAAAGAGTTTTTCTCTGGCAAGCATTGAAGAAGAGAATCTATCCACGATGAAGGAAGTTTGAGTAGCAAGTAGGAAGCGTAAAGGACTGACATCGATCAATAGGTAGAACCCATTAAGGAAGGTAAAATTGTTTAATGATTGATTTAAAATTTATTTATTTTATGGAAAGAATTCCTATTGTATCTGTTGCTAACATGATTATGGAAAGTTATTTCATATTTACTACTATGGAAAGAATACTGAAGCAAATACTTATTTTATTTAAACATGGATGTTTTTACTGTGTTGCATTCTTTTTGAAACCATGTTTACTGGATTTCTTTAGAAAGTGATTTTTGAGAAAATGTTTCCTTTAGAATAGATCTGTTTGGGAGTCATTGGTATTTACCTTTTGTGCATATAGCTCTAGCATGAAACTAATTTTATTATAAATGGAACTTTAGTAAATATTCATAGATGAATTCTGTATAAATGCTTGCCTATTAAATTTGGCAAACCCAAGTTCTTAGAACCTTTCACTATTGTTAAAATGAGTGGAGCAATATCCAAATTTGGTAGCATAGACTGGTTGTTGAAAGAATTTGAAGAGAGTTCCTATAGAAATGTGGCCAGTTCTCTAGAAAGGAACATAGGATGGACTCGTGTTCTTATTGAATGATGTGGTTTATATTAAACTTATTTTAGAGGTACTTGATGGTAAATCTTAGCATGAGGAATGAATGAGAATTTTTATGTTCAAATTTCTATGTTGACTTTTTAGTAAACGTAATGAACATAGGCTTTATTATGAATGATTTTTTTGCCTTGTTCTATGCTACGTGATGCTTGAGATGAAATGTTTTTGTGTGATGTTTATTTAGAATGCTTCAGTAGAATGAAGTATGACATGGTTGTTGTGTGATGAATTTGAGTTCTTTATTTTGAGAGCCGTATCTGATCCCGAGCATGGATAATCCCTTTCTGGTGTGTTAATTCTAGTATTACTGTAGTGACGAATGGTAAAGGATAGTGTATTACCAAGAGTCTTGGTAGAGTTGTAGATAAGAACCCTTTGCTGGTGAATCAGGGAAGCTTGGTGTAACGAACCTAACTTGTCCACTATTTTTTTTTGGATATATATGTATTCATTGTTTCCCCATCGATGAGTCATAACTATAATAATGAATAAAACAGGGCTATCCCATTGATAAGGTAACTCCATTTGCAATAGACCGCATATATAGAAGCACCCACTTCTATGGTTATTTAAAGCCATCTGCGAGCAAGAACACCCATTCTTACCCTCCCATATCACCATCCCATACTAGTAGATGGTCAATATTATATCAAGGCTTTAAATCACCTTATATGTTATTGTAGTATAACAAGGGTCATCTTATGGTTTATCCATAGTTAGGGTAGGGATCCTCACCCAAGGATTACCCTTCCCGATTCCCATTACTACCAATGAGGTTAGTAATTTAAGAGAATCATTTGTCTATTGCATCTAGGCTACCAACATGTGTTATGAGATTGAATGTTTTAAACATCATTATAAAAATTACTCATCCTTTAGGGTGTTTAGCAGTTTATTGGTGGTGGTTTGTTTTTTTTGTTTATGAAATTGAGACCATGATGAGCCCTTTGTATGACTAATCCCTTTTTATTAGTTTTTCAAATGTTCAACTCATAAGCATACATTCTTACAATGTAAAGAAAGTAAATACAAAAATAAATGGAGAGCATTACTGATACAATAAAGCCTTCAATTAAACTTTTCTATACCTAAGGATATAAATCACATTATTTACAAGGCTTCCATGCTATTCAACATTGTTGTCATAAGGAAGTACTTGAATGAATAGAATTGTCTTTCTAGTTTACAAAGCAGTAATAAAATACATCAAAATTACATCATTTGGCTTGTCACTTTAGCCTTTATAAAAAATACATTAAATAAGAAATACATTAAATGTGTATGTGATCAATTACAAATCAAGGTCTTCAATAGTGGCTTCTGAAATCTTCACTAGGATCCTCGCATCTTCATGGGGTGAGGGATGAGTGGTAAGGGATCAAGACAACTCGAATGCAAGTATGCCAATGCATCACAAGCAAGCCATGATTATGTAATCATGTAACACATATTGACCAAATGTATTTTTCATTCAATATAATCACCAAGCAAGGAATGGTAAATCATCCATCTTTCATGTATATCACAATAAGGATCAATTTATAATCCCAACATGAATTGTTTAGATATTTCCAAACATAAGAAGAGTCCCATACCTCCTCCCAAGGAATGGACACCAATCCATTCTTATTAAGTTACAAAGTTTCACATCCATGGTTCTTCTCAAAATTCAACATATAATTCGAGATAATATTTTTCAAACCAAGAGTATAATTTCAATCAATTACTCTATCTGTTTCTATTCATTCATAGCCCATAATTCCACTAATTCATTGTTCAATTTAAACTGAAATCCATATTCATCGTTATTTGATTTCCATACTAATAAATTTTATAAGAGCAACACTAATATTTACAAGAAAGGAGAAATTTTAAATTACTTCTAACTGGCTACAGTTAATACAAAGTTCATCATAAAAGATAAAATTTGGTGGTTTTCTATCTTCTATTCATAACAAGCAATATACTAATTTTTTTTTTACAAATAATCTAGTTAATTCCCAACCCTTATCTAATCACTTTTTAATTCCATAAGAAAACTTAAGATTATGAGAAAGATAAAGTTCATTCTCTTTATCTTTAAATCTATCAAATGTTTCCAATCTTATAAAACCATCAGGAATAATTTACATATCCTAACTCTTTATATGATAAGATATATAAACTCATCATAGAAGATTTCTACTTGATAAGATTTTTAAGTCATGAGACCACTCAAATCATGTTCATAGGTCTAAATTTAATCAAAGGAAATCCCTTTGTATTTCTTAACCTATACGACAAGTAATCTACATAATGGAGTCCCGACACATCTTTTAATAATTTCGGACAGGGCTTTATTAACTGGTAGAGAGGCTTGGCTTACTGTCCATTTCAGCGCTGTGGTTTTGATGGCATAAATACAGACCCCAAGAAGGCATGGACATAGGTACAAGAGAATTTTCATATTATCCTATAAGAGATCGACATTGGTGAAGCATTTAATCCACAATATGGTTGAAATTAGTTTTGGACACATATCCATTTGGCCAATAAATCAATGTATAATAAAGACAATCGAAGGGCTCAACTTCGCCTAGAAGACGGATGGCAAACAACCCCAGTAAGGACAATTCTATGGCATTGATCGGGGTCACCAAGCACTCTGAGTTCTGTTCTGTACCGTATTTATTTTTTATTTTTATTTATTTAATTCATTTCAATAAGGGTCTGTATGCATCACTTGTTGTAGTTTTAAGAAGGGCCAATATGATAGCATTATTTTGCGATCACAAACTTCTTATTATAGCTATAACGGTAGCCTTTCAGCACATTTCCAAATCCATTCAGGATCATTAATTCTTACGTTTAAAGGAAAAGGTGTTTCTGCAGAGTTGATGATTAGCGAAGCTAAAATTTAATAGGTAGCAACTATGACAGAAGATTTGACTAGAGGTCATCTTATTCTCCTTTAAAGGTATGCCTTAAAATTTATTTGATGAAGTGTCTATATTACTATTAGAATGGTGAGACTCAAGGCCGGAATATATTAATCTTTTCAAACATGGACATTATAACAACACACTCTCTCTCTCCGACTCAATTTTAGAGCCTAGGGTATCATTGGCAGTGGTACAGCATTTTTCAGGGTGACGATAACGACTATCCAGTGGTGGCTCGACTGTGGCCCAGAAAAACCGACGGATGGATGAGGCATATGAGTAGTGTTAAACTGATTGAAGTTCAATTGTAAGCTCAGGTTTTTCTATGGGTTTCACAATCCTTGGAGTACAACCAAGTGACAGGATAAGTGGAACAAATTACCAATATCAGACTTACGTAGAATTCCCACTCGAATAGCTAACATAGATCATACTGACTGTAATTAACCGGTTAATGAGTCAGTTTATAGCTATTGATCAAGACGAATATGGTCGCTCCAATCACCATGATTCTAAGAGAAATAACATCGGGAGTAATTTTGTTTCATTATACCCACAACTAGTATGGATGGATTTCCACATAATAACGACTGTATACCTAAGTATAACGAGGCGAGTGGGATGCAAATTCATAGTGCCAGATTAAACTTGAAAAATTGTTCTTAAACACCAAGGTGTTACTAGATTTCACTACCTCCATGGTATTAACTTGGCGAGGCATAGATTATGAACATTTTCGCATCAACGAACAAATATACAGCTTCCTACCAGTATAAAAAGGAATGGTTCAATGGTTTTGTGTGGGTTCTTTTCTAGGAAGATATTTTACATATGAGAAGCTCATACAATTCCTAGGGTGACGTTTGGGGTCTTCGATGAAATTCCATGATAGCATTCTCCTGGTTTCTTTTCAAAAGATAATATCCACAATATCTACACCCAACAGCTTGTTTTTGACGAGTGAGGTTGAAGACTTCCTAGCAGAGAATGTGAATTACGCTCTCATAGACCTATCTAAGTGAAGGATTCTATTAAAGTCTCCATTCTAGAGTATTGTAAAGGTGCTGGATTAGCTAGAGATAGACACATTGGTATATGCACTTGGCTTGCGACTGTTTGACCCCGAAGGAAGGGTCAACAGTGAAATATAAAATCTCAATGAATTATAATCAACATCATATACTTAGTAATTACGTGGTGAGACTATTCAGGAAATAGAGAACAATCATCACACATGCATAAAATAGAGTGTAAACACCCAACTTGAAATATTTTCTTTATCACGACAAGGAAACACACAGAATTCAAACATTGGAAGGAAAGGAAAAAGGAGACTTCCACACCTGGAATTCTCGTAAGTCATAAACTAATAATCTAGAATGTCTTCCTCCTAGTCTAGCCTTCCTCTAGTCCTCACAAGTCATTGCATCACCTAGCATGCCCTCCTTTTTAATTTTCATGGGCTATTTATGGACCAATTTCTTCTCAGTAGTAGGGAAGCTTTCCAATATTTTATTAATTCTCCCTCTCTCCTTCACATGCAACTTCCTTACACCTATATATTATTTTAATGTAGGGAGGGATTCTCTAGAGATAAGGTGGGGTTGGTTTCATGTCCTTTGTCAACACTAATACTATTGAAGGCATGAGTGCTCTTATTTGAAACTGTTAAAGATAAGAGAGAAGTCCTACAATCCTCTAAAATTGCCATGTGTATGGTGGATGTAATATTTTATTTATAAGGTGGTCCTTTCATTTTTTTTTGGTCTAATAGAATTTGGACAGGTCCATAAGAGACAAGTCACCTAAATTTCTTTTAAAAAATGGAAATCAATTACTTTAGACAAGCATGCTTAAACAATTAATATTTTCTCTCAAATTGTATGCATAAAGGCATATATTTTAAAATATTAAAATACCAAATATAAATGTGCATTTTCAAGGCATACTTTCTTTATGCAAATTAATGATGCAATCAACTTATGTCACATAAATAACATGCAAACACTCGATGAATTTGCTCTTCGTTTCCCATCACCGTTCTTCCTTTGAGTGGCGGGAATTTGGAATTAATTCCTTAGGTAACACCGCCCTCAGGGAGGTAACTAGTGACGGAAGAAACAAGAGCTTTACCTGGTGAGTTGTCGTAGTCATCATTTCCCTTCTCATCTCTCGTGGTTGATCTTCCCACTTGAGAGAATATCTGTTCTTGCACATTCATCAAAGTACGTAGCATCATTTTCTCTTGATAAAACCCATTATAAGGCAAATACATCAAGCATTAAAACCAGCTATCAAAATACAAATAGCATGTCCATAAGGTTCTTCCAAGGTGGGTCATGACACTTGGTTCTTCCATGCATTGGTATATTTATATAACTCCTTTGTAAACTGGTTATTTCAATGGAAGACT
This sequence comes from Wollemia nobilis, assembly GCA_028583015.1. Classification (NCBI taxonomy): domain Eukaryota; kingdom Viridiplantae; phylum Streptophyta; class Pinopsida; order Araucariales; family Araucariaceae; genus Wollemia; species Wollemia nobilis. The sequence continues at coordinate 3,930,649 of JAQPPZ010000594.1, read as the reverse complement.
ATGACAAAGAGTTATGGGAATGTAGAAGCTTGTAACTAATTATATTGTGTAAATATTTTATGTAATCTCCAAGACAGAGGTTGTATTTGAACCTCTTTGCATGTAATGTGATCCTTTCATGTTGATTATGGAGAAAATGGATTTATTGGAAGTATATCTTATGTGCTATCTAAGTTTTGCTTTGTGGTGATTATGTTAAAATGGATCTGGTAATTATTTGATGTTGCTTTAACTTATGTATAATCAAATGTGCATTTGAGCTCTAAGAGAGGCTTTAGAGTATGTTTTAACTTCTTTTAGATTAAAATATGGTGTAATGAATCCATGTATGCTTACATACGGAAGAATGTATGGGGGGTCAAACATTTAGACTTCACCTGAGTCTTTCCTTGATGCCACAATGGTTGGCATTAAAGTTTTAACGTGAACAAGTATTATCGTAGTGTAAAGAATTCATGATCAAGTTTGTTGAAAAGAATCCCTCAATTTTTTCAAGAAAGCTTAAGTTTACCCCTGTGAGAAAAGTGTTTACATGGTTTGTGTAGGGCTTAAATGAGTGAGCAAAGTTAGTTTTGGATGGCATATTTGAACTAGTGTGTATTTCTATTCTTGGTAATGCCGCTTTCTTGAGCTATGAGGATGTCTCACTAAAGAAATGAAGCTTATGACATTAATGAATATGGGATCATCGAAGAAACCCACTAACAATGAATATAGTTCCATTTATGCGATTCCAAGTAAGATGAATGCTTTCAGGTAGCTAACCCTTGATTGAAGAAGAGGTAACTAGATATTGCTTGCATAGTGCAGCTCATTGAATGATCTATAAGGCTTGTAGAGATATACATAAACCTTTTCTATGTATTAAAAAAGGGAATATCTACACCGAGTGACCTATGTAGAGCAGTGGGTTGGGTATTTCATTTCAAAAGAGGGAAAAGGGAAAACACCTACATTAAAAGACACATGTAGGGATTTGGTCCTACTAGGGTATCCTTTTAGAGGAAAGAAAGGGGAAGGTGGCAATCCATGAATGACTAAAATAAATGATGAACTCATTTAGAAAAATACCTATCCACATATCTGAGGGATAATGTGGTTATGATATTGGAGTGGGTCCTAAGAGGTTTAATGTCCTTAAGCTACTTGGAAAAAAAAGTGAATGTGGAATTTTGGGTTGTTACATTTGGTATCAGAGCATGGTTCAAAAGGGAATCAACTCATTATGCAAACCTATTTGAGTATGTTTAGTTGTAGGGTTACCTTGTTTGTTTGTTTATAGGAAAGGGCAAAATCAATTGTTAACTTAGGAGTTAGTCGGTAGGAGAAATTACCAAAGAAGAATTGGAAATTGACTCCTACTACCTCTTTTGTGTGTGGTTAGGAGACAATTCCACCGAAAAGAAAAAGAGGAAGTATTGCCCCATCAACAAGGGTAACTCAAGGAACCAATGTAGAAAATATAACACCTGATGTTGGAACATAATATCCCAATGGAAGTGATAATATTACTGTAACAGTGGCTCTACTTTGTGAGCAAGAGGAGACCCGTAGTTTTTGGAGGCTATGATGAGTTGTGAAATGCAGTCAAGTATTCTAAGAAGGGGATAAGAAGATAAACCACTTACTAAGGCACAATTGGCAAGATTTTGACTAGAGGCTAAGCTGGGAAAGGACATAAAATATTTGAAGTCTTCCAAGTTTAATGAAGAGGAATATGGGGATAAGGTCGAGGCTTGGTTGAAGGAGATAGAGACATATTGCATCATGAAGAATTTTCTTCGAGCACTCGAACATCTTATATTACTCTACAGTTTCAAGGAGATGGTTTAGTTTGGTGGGAAAACCTTAGTGAGGAATGGCATTTAGCAGTTGGAGTTGACTTGAAATGGGAAGAGTTTGTTAAAGCTTTCAAATAAAGGTTTCTTACAGAATATATCTATTCTTAGAAGTATGATGAATTCACTAAACTTCATCAAAGAATTAGAATAGTAGAAAAGTATTATAAAAAATTTGTTAATATGGTGAAATATGTACCCGCATATACTGAGAAAATGAAGATCCACAAGTTTATACTTGGAATAGATCCTAGGATAGGATAGGAAGTGGACATACGAGAACCCAAGACATTACAAAATGTCTATGAGTTGGCAAGGAAAGTTGAGACATACCTTAAACCCTACTTTGACTATGAGGGGTTAGATGAGAAAGGTAAAGAGGTGTTAAGGAAAAGGAATAGTTTAGGGTTCAATCAAGTGGGAACATGAGCAAGATATAAAGAGCATTCCTAATTAGGAATGTAAAGAAGATAGTAAGCAAGGGAATTTTAGAAGAATGTTCTAAGGAAGGAAGCACAAATGAGATAATTGTGGCAATAGTGGTAATATATCACCACAAAGACAGACTAACCTGCACAAGGAAGAGGGAACAATAGGAGAGCTAAAAAGAAAAGAACATCCAAGACCCAAGGAAGGATGTTTTCTTTGTAAGGGAGCTCATTATACCACTAATTTTCCATAAAGAGTAGGGATGATTTCAAAAGGAAAGGAACTAATGAATAAACTACACCTAGGGAACCAGTGCATAAGATTTATCTAGCTACAAGAAACCAGAATTTGGATGGACAAGCCACTCCTTTGGTGATAAAAGGTAAAATTATCAGTAGAAGTGTTAGAATATTATTTTATAGTGGTGCTACTAACAACTTCATTTCAACTAGTTTAATTAAACATATGTCTAAAAGACCAAAATTTTTTATGTATGAGTGGAAGGTTGAGTATAGTTTAGGATAAACCTACTTTGTAAATCAATGCTATCCTAGGGTGATCATTCCTTTGCCTAGCGAGACGATCATAGGATGCTTATATTTTGCACCATTGCATGCCTTTGACATAGTGATAGGAATGGATTGGCTGGAAGCACATAATGTAGTGACTAATTTTCAAGATTGTTGGATTGATTTTAAAGATGCTTATGGGATGGTTCAAAGAGTGAATAGCCTGCAAGGGGCTTTTCAACCATAAATTCTCTCAGCTTTGCAACTTAAGAAAACAATAAAAAATGAGGAATGGTATATATAGTTAAAATAAATGATTTAAAGGAAGAAAAGAAATAAGTGTTTGGAAGATACCCTATTCTTCAGGAGTTTAAAAATATTTTTTCAAAATATTTACCCGGATTACCTCCTAAAAGAGAATTTGAATTTTCTATTAAACTTCAGCCTAGAACTGAGCCTATTCATAGGGCTCCCTATAGAGTGAATCCTATTGAAATACAAGAACTAAAGGTTCAACTTCAAGGATTGTTGGAGAAAGGACTAATAATATTGAGTGTGTCACCTTGGGGTGCACCAGTTCTGTTTGTGGAAAATAAGGATGGTTATTTAAGACTATGCATTGACTACCAGATGTTGAATAAAGCAACAATAAAAAAAAATATCCTTTACCTAGAATTGAAGATCTCTTTGATCAACTCAAGGATACCACAATATTTTCAAATATTTATTTGAAGTTCAGATATCATCAACTGAGTATCTAAGATGTGGATACTCACAAGATAGCTTTTAAGACCTGGTATGGACATTATGAATTTACCATCATGCCATTTGGTTTAACCACTGCATCGACAACTTTCATGAATTTTATGAATAGCATATTTAGGAAGAAATTGAACAAATTTGTTCTAGTATTCTTGTATGACATATTGATATATTCCCAAAATAAAACAGAACATGATAGGCATCTCATAATTGTGCTGGAACTATTAAGGAAAAATTAATTGTTTGGTAACTTGTCCAAATGTGAGTTCTATGTGACAAGAGTGCAATATTTTGGACATATTGTGTTTGGAAATGGGATCATAGTAGATCCTAAGAAAATTGAGGCCATTCTAAATTTTCCAGCACCTACCAATGTCACGGAAGTTCAAATTTTCATGGGTTTAACTAGATACTATAGGTGGTATGTTAAGGATTATGCCAAAATTACTGCACCTGTAACTAATATGCAAAGGAAGGAAAAGGAGTTTAGATGGTCTAATAAGTGTAAAGAAGCTTTTGAACTGCTTAAAAAAAAGCTCACTACGCCTCCTATATTAAATATACCCAAATCCTAGGGAAGATTTTTAGTATGCACAGATGCATCTATGGAGGGAATAGGAGGAATACTCTCTCAGGATGGAGCAGTGGTTGCCTATGGATCCATAAAGTTGAAAAGACATGAGAATAATTATGCAACTCATGATTTAGAGATGGTAGTTGTAGTGTTTGCTCTCAAAATTTGGTAGAACTATCTAGTAGGAAGACCTTATGGACTAAGGACTAACCATAAAATTCTGCAATATATCTTTACTCAATCCTTACTCAATGCTAGGCAGAGGAGATGGATGGAATTTCTTACAAAATACAATTTTGGTATTGAGTATATAAAAGGAAAAGAGAATAAAGTAGCAGAAACTTTAAGTAGAAGGAAACACATTGTTGTATTATCTCGTTTCTATTTTGAATTGATGGAACAAGTCAAAGAGAATTAAAAATAGGATATTTATTACAAGTAAATTTGGAAGAAAATGGAAGAGAAATCAAATTTGTATAGATATGTTAGTATCAAGGATGGATTCTTCTGCATTAATGATAGAGTGGTAATACCCAAAGTTGGAAATTTGAGGAAAATTATTATGAGTGAAGCTCATAGATCCCCATATTTCACTCACCTTGGTGGAGCAAAAATGAGGGAGAACATGAAGAACAATTTCTACTGGTCTAGAATGAAGAGGGACATAAATGAATATGTTGCTCAATATCTTGAATATCAAAAAATTAAAGCTGAGAATAGGCATCTAGCAGGACTGTTGAATCCCCATGTTGTACCTGAGCAAACGTGGCAAGTAATTTCCTTGGACTTTGTAGTAGGGTTGCCTAAAAACAAGTTTCAACATGATGCAATCCTAGTAGTGGTCGATAGACTGACCAAGGTTGCATATTTTATATATGGAAATACTAAGGATATGTTGTAGTAGTGGTTAATAGATTTTACAAAGAGATATTTTGGATCCATGGTTTTCTAGAAGTGATTATATCGGATACAGACTCGAGATTTACCTCTTATTTTTGATAAGCTTTGCATCATTCCATTGGAATTAGACTAAATATTAGCTCTTCTTACCACTAAGAAATGGATATGCAAATGGAAAGAGTAATTAGGTGCTAGAATACATGCTATGCATGTAATGTATGGATTAGAAAACTTGGTGGAATTTGCTTACAATAACGGGTACCATTCAACCCTAGGAATTACACCTTTTGAGGCACTGTATGGAACAAAACACAGAACACCATTATCATGGGACAATACCGAGGACCAGATTGTATTGAGACCTAATATGGTAGAGAAATGGAGCAACAATTGAGAGAAAATGACTTAAAGAAGCTGCAGATTGACAAAAGAGTTATGTTGATATTAAGACATCCTCAAGAGAGTTTGTAGTGGGTGACAAGGTATTTTTAACGGTAAAGCCAAGAAATATTGCAATAAAATATATGAACCTAATCCTTGCTATGTTAGACCCTTTGATGTTATGGAGAAGATCAGTCCTGTGGCATACCGACTTAGCTTACCACCTAATTTGTCTAAGATTAATAACACCTTTCACATTTTTTTACTTAGAAAATACATTGCTAATCTTGAGCATGTGTGGTATTTCTCTAATTTGCAGATGGTGAACCCTATAGCTATAAAGGTTCAACCAGTAAGGTTGCTTGAGTACTCAACCAAGTCTATGAGAAAAGGAATGCTAGAATAGTGTAAAGTTCAATGGGATCAATATTCTAAAAGGAATGCTACTTCGAAGAAAGTGGCAGACATGCAAAATCATTTTTCTTTTCTGTTTGACTAAAAATTTGTAAATATATTTTGTTTAAAAAAAACTTTGATAGACACAAAGGATTGTGTTAAGCCTAAGGGGGAGTATTTCATGACCCTCCCTTGGCCAATTTTTGGTTTTATGGTTTGGTAATGCTTTCATGATGTGCTTGTGCTACTTTTGATAAGATGATGGACTATCTATTTATTTATCATGAAAAATATATGGTTTATGATATTATGTGGTGATTTGATTGATATTCTCATGTTGACATCCTTGTAAACTTAGTTTTATGAAAGAATAATATGCTGCTAATGGAACATCACTTTTTGCAGGAAAAAGGTTGCTATTGGTGGTAGAAAGAATTGATCACTGAGAAAGGGAATCTCCACAGGAAATGATATGATGGGTTATTAGATGAAATATTCGGGAGCAACATGAATGAGTGCTTTCTTCATGGAGAATGCATAACATGACTTGGATAAAAAAAACCAAACATGCTAATATTTAGCTAAATAAATGCTTATCATCAAATGGTTGTTTTGATTGAAATTGATAAGTGGCTATGGAATTGATTGCTCATTGTTGATATTTCTAGGGAAAGGAAACATGTGCTTTGTTTAAAAATATATTTCTAGTAAAGTACTTAGAAAAAAATAAAGACTTTATTTTTAGGAAAGGATTCTAGTGTTGTGTGCGATTTCCTTGGTTTTAAAAAAAGAGCTTGTTTCTCTTAGAATTGATTGAAAATACTTATGTTTCATGTCTGCTATGACGTATTTATGATTGGTAGAACCTTAGCCCCTCTCGAAGATATATAAAATGGTTGGTTGTTAGTATGCAATCATGAGAGTGTGAGTTGTATTTTTTCCACCACCATCATTCTTGATGGAAATTCGGTTGAAGGTCCTGGCGATGGATGGAGGAGAAAACATGTCGAGAAAGGACAATGATGTTCTTGAGAGTGGGAGGTTAAAAAAAAGGGAGTGATATGGTAAACAAGGAAAAAAAAGAAACTAGTGTTGTTTTTGGAGAGAGAAGAAAGAGTTTTTTTTCTAGCGAGCATTGAAGAAGAGAATATATCCGTGATGAAGGAAGTTTGAGTTGCATGTAAAAAGCGTAGAGGACCGACATCGATCTACAGGTAGAAACCATTAAGGAAGGAAAAATGGTTTAATAATTGATTTTAAAATTGTTTATTTTGTGGAAATAATTTCTATTACGTCTATTGCTAAAATGATTATGGAAAGTTATTTCATGTTTACTGTTGTGGAAAGAATAACTTGTGCTTGACCTTGTGTATGGGTGGCATTAAGACTGAAGCAAATGTTTGTTTTATTTAAACATGGATTTTTTTATTGTGTTGCATTCTTTTTGAAACCATGTTTACTAGATTTCTTTGAATTTTGAGCAAATATTTTGTAGACACCAAAATCTAGCCACTTGTCATCCATCCATGGTTTCCCCACCACATTTACCCATTATTTATATATATTTATATATTTTTTTAATATAAATTTAAATAATAATATTTTATATATTTTATTTATATATATTTAATAAATATATGTATATTTATATGAATTAATCCCATACAACCATCATGATTTAATCCTAGCCATTCACACAACTTAATCCATGCCACCTTCCTAGATTTAATCTCCACCCTTTATCATGTTTTAATATTGACCACACAAATTGTGTCGTTGAAACCCTAATGTGCTCTAGGAGAGATTATAAAGAGGAGTCATTTTGATGACTCAACCCCTAAGTCTTTTTCTCTAAGAAGTTTGTTAATTTTTCCCTAAGTATTGAGTTCTTTGAGCACTTGTGCCCTAAGTTCTGAAGCACCCAAGCCTCCTCACCACTTTTCATCTTCCATCACTTGTCATTGCCTTCTGTATCCACCACCGCCCACCTCACACAAACCATATCTACTTATACAAATTCTATTTCAATTCCTTGAGCACCTCTAGGCATCTCCTGTCACTACTGATAGCCTCTTTGCATCTTCCACCATTGTCGAGCACCTATGGGCACCTTCCTTCCATCATCGAATGCCTCTGGGTGCCTCCTGCCATCATTGAGCACCCACGGGAATTCACAACCCTAGTTCTGTAGTCTGGAAATCCCTTAGGTGTTGCTAGGGCATCTGAGCATAAAATACTATAATAATGATGAAGAAAAAATATTAGAAAATTAGTGTGACAAGGTAATTTATTTATTGCAAGTATTTTTATTCTTTAGATCTATTTATAGCTTTATTTTTGCAACTAGGGTTAGTAGTTTTCTTATTGAGGGACTCACACAGTGGAGCCCTCTCATATATTACCGACCTTTCATTGTTGTTTATTGTTTGCAGGTTTAGGTATCAATTTCATTGGGATCTACTGAAGCACTTGAGTGGTCCAACCTATGGATATCTGAAGCCCACTGACCTTACTATTGAGATTAAGTCAAGTGTGAAGATACCACCCTTGTTTGTTAGCTAGGGTTTTAGAGAACCCTGACATATTGAAATCATTGTATTGGATAATAAATATTTATAAACCCCCATTTGGGGTACACTTGGTTGTAATATTAGAGATCCACCCAACAATAAGAATAAAAGTTTAATATTTTTTTAGGGGAAGAAAGCAGAGATGGGAGGGCTCTGGTCCCTTACCTGCTCCCCCTTCCCTGGATCCTAGATCCTGCCTAGTCTCTGGCTCAACCCAGGTCATCCCTCCCTGGGATTGGTTGTTTGCAGATGATCTCCTCGAGGGATATCCTTCTCCATTTTATGTGCCCCTCCCAACGGGCTCGGGCTTCCTTGGTTGTTCTGGTGGCCTGGTGCTTCCCAGGGATCCCTGTTTGTTTGGGGATCCCTTCCCTTTTTTCCCTCAGGCTTCCCCCTAGGGTTTTTTTGTAGGTTATTCGCATGGATCTGGTCCCCTGTGTTTCTCTGAGTGGTGGAGGTGATGGTTTAGGGTTTGACAGCTTCCTAGGGTCTCCCTTGAGGTCCTCACAGCTTTGGGGGTGGTCTGGGGGGGCCTCTTTCCTCCTTTGCTTGTGAATCCTCGACGGGATCCTATGGCTGTTGTTCTTCCCGCATGGAGGCTTCTTCATGCTAGTTCTGCTCCTTGGTGGACACCCTGGGCATCTAGTTTGGCCTTGGGGGGGGATTTCCTCTGCCTGGGCTGTTCCCATTCCTAGTCCCAGTTCCCTGAAGCTGCTTCTATGCTTGGACGGGATCCTTGGTCCCTGTTGCTGGGTTCCTATGGTTTCTGCTACATGTTTCTTTCTTGGGGGGGTCTGATCTATGCACGCAGACCTTAGATCCCACTTGTATGGCTCCTTGGGATCCTTTCCCTGTGACTATTTTCCTCTTTTCACTCGGGATTCCCAGCCCCTGGATCCCTGTTTCCTTAACCTGCTTTCCTTACTGTTTTCCCAGGGCGGGATCCTCGTGGTGAAGTTGTCTATGTGCTTCCCGCTAGGCCGGATCCTGGCTCTCGGCTTCTTGTTGGGCGGGATCCCCCTATCGCTGGGCGGAATGGCTTCTCGCTGGGCGGGATCCTCTAGGCGGGATCCACATTTTTTGTTGGTTTTCCGTTGGGCGGGATCCTCCAAATCCGCTGGGCGGGATCCGCCAAATCCGCTGGTTTTCCCGCTGGGCGGGATTTTCACCTTTTTGCTGGTTTCCCGGATGGCGGGATTTTCCTGGTGAAGTTTTTTTGATGCTTTCCGCTGGGCGGGATCTTCTCTGAGGTGGGTTTTAGCTGCTTCCCGCTAGGCGGGTTTCTCTCTTTGGTGGTTTCTGACTGCTTCCCGCGAGGCGGGATTTTATTGTAATGGTTTTTCTATGATTCCTACTGGGCGGGATCTTCTCGTTGGTGGTTTTTGGCTTCTCCTTGCTAGGCGGGTTCTGTTTTATTATTTAATTGTCTTTGGTGGGATCGTCTGCTATGTCAAATTTTTTTGTAATTCGGTCTGAGATGTGGTTTCCTGTCTCAACCTTGCAGCCCTAAAGGTGCTCTCCTTCTATTGTTATAAGGTTTTGGGATCCTCTTAAAAAACCCGCTATGTATATAATGTTACTTACCAAAAAAAAAAAAAGAATAAAAGTTTATTTCTATGCAATCATTTGTATTTATTCTGCTTTGTTCATTCATTTATTTAAGTATATTTTTTGGTGTTGTTTGATTTTGCATCTAAAAATGGTGATCACAATGGGAATCATAATGGGTTCTTTATGCTAATTATATTATCATTAATTCATTGTTTTTTGTCTTATATCTTACAGGTATTTTAAAAAAATAGGTCACATGAATTTCGTAGAACCAGTTTCTAAGGATTTGCAGAAGTTGTATAAGGTGTGCAGATGCCCCGTGGTGCTCGTGGGACATTAAAGAAGCACCCAAGTGCATTTCATAGAGAAGAGGAAAAATATGTAGGCTTATCTATAAGTCTACTATAAAACCCTAGCTTCTCTATTTTACATATTTTCATGTTTTTACAGATTTACAACTAAAAAGAACATCATTAACAATCTAGTAAAAATGAATATTTTAATCTACATTTCTAGGCATTAGAATAGTTCTTTGCATCCATTTTTTCATCCACATTCAATCATAAATCACACATTTCTATTTAAGGGTTTCACTATTTTCTGGTGTGCTACAATTGCATCTATGTTTTCATGTGAATGATTAATTGCATAAAATAGTTGACATTCTAGGGTTAGGTATTTCTCCTTTTGTTGTTCTAAGTAGGAAAAAAATTAGAGTAATTAAAAGTACCTCCGTATTTGGTGATTCAAGGCAAAATATTAAACAAACCCTCCTCTATTTAGAGAGTGGTCTTACGTATTGTACTCTACTTCTTTTGGGAAAATTAATATTTCTTGTGTTGGCTTCTAATTTAGACTAGTGAAATCAGTCATTCCTAACATTGTATGTACACCTTAATAAATTGAAAAATTTTAAAAGGAATCACACACACAACATGTTTTATTTTTTATAGTAATGGTTGGATTTCATCACCAACCATTGCTTGAGATCTGGTGATGGTGAGTTTCATCTACATCCACAAATCTCTGCCCCTAGAAACCATAGGTTACCCTCGAGAAAAATTGTTGGATTTCATCACTATTAAGAATGTTGTTATCCATATTAGCTATAGTGTTCACCCATTTTAATTTAGATTAGTGCATTGAAACACACAAAACAAAAAAAATAATAACATGAGATAACAAAAGAACTAGGTAAGACATGTTTTTATTGCATAAACATAAAATTGGATTTTTTGTTTAATTTTATGAGTTTCATTTTCAACATATTTTATATTTTGTTCATTAGTTTATGGTACTAACAAGAAATTAAGATAAAATAATGAATCAAATATCCACCAACCAAACCACTTCAGCAATGGAGTGTTCATCATCACCTTCCATCACCACTTCCATGATCAATATCCCTAGTGTGATACAGACAAGTCATTCATATTTTTCTACAAGTCCCTCACACATTGTGTCATCCACATCATTTCATATGGCCATTCCCCAAATAGAATCATCATCACCAACCATTGACCATCACATCACCCACATAGACATGGCACAAGTGGAAGCTCTTATGAAATCCACTAACTATATCTTAGAGTCAATCCCCAACTCACCTAGACATGATCCATATTTACAGTAGGAACATGTTTTCTCACAACCTTTAAGCTTTACCCAAGTGTATAATAACCCTATTTTTGTACTATGTACTGCACCTTACCAATATTTTTCCATGTTCCAATCATCATGTGTCCAAAGCACATCCATTCCATCTTCATATACCTCAATTTATAGCAACCCCTTGTATGAAGCACATGTTAATGCTACTTCACAAGTACCCACATCCATACCATCTAGTGTCTCCCATCAAGTTGCAATTCCTATTGCAACTTACCCCCCACCTACCTCATCAATCCCATCCACATCTATTTCATCAACCACTGATTTAGAAATACATGAGATATGGGAATATCTCAACAAATTGCTTAAGAAGTAGCAAAAAACTCAATAGAAATTTCAAGTGAATCCTAAGCCTCAACTTTTTTCCACTCAGCCCATTTTTGTTAGCCAAGATCCATCTTGGGTACCAAAATTTTCTATGGTTTTCATTCCAACACCATCGCCAACCCATATCTATCCTATTTCCATTGGCTAAACTATCCATAACCCTCATACAACATCTCCATATCTTCACTCACCATCATTCCTTCATCAAACAAATCATCATCAATATCAATCTACTCTACCAAGTCATCATCACCTCATCACACCTCAACATATTTCCACCTCGACATCACAAAATCATCAAGTAAATCAGGGTTTCTACATTCCTGAGGAGGACCCTAGAATCTAGGCTATGCAACAACATATTGATATTTTGATGCAACATACTCCTAGAATGATAAAATAGAAGTCTAACTTATGCCAACTAATCAATAAACCAATTCATCCTTTAGTACCATCATCACCATATCCGAAATATTTCACAATATCAAATTTTGATAAATTTAAAGGGACGAAGAAACCAAAAGATCATGTGAGTTCATTTATTCTATATTTATTTAGAATTCAAAGAAATGTTGCTCTAATGCTTAGGAACTTCCATAAAATATTAGGAGGAGATTCTATAGAATGGTATAACCATTTTCCCAACCATAGTATTTATACTTTTGAGAAATTGGTGGACCAATGTCTTGAAAGATTCTCCCTCAATATAAGAAAGTCTCATTATTTGATATCTATGATCTAAAAGAAAATGATGATGAGTCTGTCTATGAATTTGGTAACTATTGGAGGGTCATTATCACCAAATTGCCATTTACCTTACCAACAAACAAGCTAACCCAATTGTTCGCTAAGAGTTGCTTAAAACCCATCTCTTGGCTATTGTAATTACAACAACATAGATTATTTGATGAAGCTCTTTCCCAGGATAGCACAATTGAGGAGATAAAAATCCAAGGAGTGCTTAATCCTAAGAAGAAAGAATGGAAAAATAAGGGCCAATATAGAGAAAATTAGCCAATCAAAATCCAATCAAGCCAATCTGACCAATTCATCCAATCAAGTAAATCAAGTGGTCATGAGCTAGCCAGTAATTGCTCAAAAACAACCCATGAAATAGCAACCATGACAAATTGAATATCATGTGGTTTATTCAACTACTCAATCAAGTCAAAACACAGTTCTAGTTGTGGACAATCAACCATGTTGATAATATGTTTGAAAACCTCGTAAATATACCCCATTGGTTGAATCTCATGCTTCCATTTTTGTAGTTTATATGACATAAATCAACTTCCCTTGCCTAAGGTTAGACCTGATGATCCCACTAAATGTGGTAAACACTATATGGAGTATTTTCTTTGTCCTTATCATAGATAAAATGGGCATGACATTAATAATTGCCATCAATTCAAAGATATAATACAAGACCTTATTGAGTTAGGAGCTATCAAACTTGACAATCCTCTAGCTCAAAAAATAAAAATCATAGGATCTTTCAAACACCACTTCCTCATCATGAGGAGGCAAAACCAACAATAGGATGGTCAAATATCAAGACTCCTCCTAATTAGGTTAACCATATTCAACAATACCAAGGTTTTGTAGGTGTTATTCATGTAGTAACCTGAGGTCAACAACAACACTCCAATAAAAAATGCTCAATAACAGTCTAGTCAATCACCCATACCTCCACAAGCAAGTGTGTCTCAAACTTCCACATCATCATATCCCATCCAATTTTTTGCCAATCCCTCTCAGCCAATCCATATTTTGACCCATCCATATCAATCCATTCATCCTTCCAATCGTCCATCTAGGCCAATCATCTCATTGAGCAGCTGGTTAACCACAAGCTTAAAAAAATATTTAGCCAAATTGTCCATAAATGAGCTAATTCAACAATCTCCACATCGTGAAGCATTAATGAATATTATAAAATCCATTGAACTTCAATATCAAGACACTAATGCTTTTAACAATTTTATGGGGGATTGTCATGATAATCCTAGCTGACTTTATGGAACAAATAAAACAATGTATTAACCTATGATGTGGTGATATCTAGTTTGAACAATTAAACCAACTATATGATCTTTAGTTGATTTATAAGGGCGTGTTATCACTAACATATTACCAAGTGTGCAGGATTAGGTACACTCATAGGTGGAACAGGTATAATCACTCATCAGGAACGAGGGTACCAAAGATCAGGGGAAATGATGATTAATGTACTCGAAGGTAACATGGATAGATACCTTCATATAGGCATGCATTTACGAAAAGGATAATCATCGATGACTGATCACCTTGAGCTTTAGTTTATAACCTAGTAGCTATCATAAAATATTTGGCTAAGATATGTGATTGGGTTTATGGAAAGACTCCTTAATTATTGTTTTATAAATTTGTTTGCTTTCTACTATATCATGGTTTGGGTAGCTTAATGTTGGGTGTTTTATAGGATAACAACTGCAAAATATGTGTGGATGCCTAAAGTAAACTGTCATGTTGAAGTAAAAGTAGAGTATCATTCTTATGAATGAAATCAAATTAAACTTATATGCCGAATGAAGATTCCTTTAAATTAATTAATGAGGTTTTAATTAAATAATGTTTGACTTTGGAGCTCATTGATAAAATTCAGTGCAATTAACAAATGAGATTTATTTTGAATTAATTAAAGGTGTTCATTTTTTTTTGGTAAGTTAAAAATTTTATTTATCAAAAGAGGGCATTTGAAAGGTGCCCTAACACCTTGTACAATAGTGAGACAAGAAGAGGAACCCAAGAAGAGAATATAAAGGAACACAAAAGAGAGGCAGTAAGCCTGCTACATCAAAAAGGAATCAACCTTGAACAGAAAGGAGCAAAAAGAAATAGTCTTGAAGCCCGCAGGACACAACTAGACCAAATCCTTCAGATCGAAGGAATGAAACAAAACCAGCAATAGGTGAAACCCCATCCTCGCTTAGAGAGGAACGTCAGTAAGCATCAGAGAAGTAGCAATTGTTTCCAGTGTGGTAGCCTTTGCTTCATCCTTCGGTGCATCCTTAGGAACATATTTTAGAACATCAAGACACGCCTCCTTAGCAATCTCCACCACGTCCTCATCTTTGTCGTCGCCCTTGGCATCAGAGGGACCCTCATAAATGGAAAAGGTAGGGATGTCCTCGAATGAATCACAAAAGAACAAGAGACTGAGAGCTTGGCGCTGATCCTTTAACCTAGAAATTGCTTTACCTATGGCCACATGGGTTGTTTCTAGATGATCAATAGTGGCAGAGGTTGCTTGGACTGCAAGTTTGTGAAGGTATTTCTCCACAATGTCAGGCAAATTAGAAGGATCCTTTGAGGGTTTAACAGATGTGGAGGGAGGGGTTTCAGAAATTTCTTTAAGCTTGAGCCTCTGGGAACATCTAACAGGCGTACCCTCAACCTTGACCTTTTTTTTGACATTAAATTCGGGAAGAGGTTTACCACTTTTCTCCTTCCTCTTGGGTCTAGAAGTTCTAGGACTGGGAGTTGAGGATGAATTATCCTCATCAGACTCTGGGACTAGGATGTTACCTTTGGGGAATTTCAAGAGGAGAAATCTATATAGGACTTTGAAAAGCCCTTGATGATAGGGCAAACCCTCCTCCTTTTTCTGGGAGGAGGTAATGGTGTAGTCAATGGACCAAAAGAGGGCTATGGGAATGTTCATCAGTTTGGCTTCACAAAAGTGGTTTATGAAGGCTAAATGGAAACAACAGAGCTGGGCTTCGGGATTATCACAAGTAAGGTATTGCATGATAGGTTTCAGGATTTCTTTCTAGGGAGTGGAAATATGGTTACGGTACAGACCTTTCTTGACCATTTTGTGGATCGTCGAGGATTTCTCAAAATGCATCAACTCCGCTTCCCAGTTATGTTTGTTCCTTCTAATCACCTTGCCATCCAAAGGTTGCCCTGTCAGGTCCACTAGCAGCTCGATGCTAATTTGAAATTCTACATCATGAATAGTAACCAGGCCCTTGTTCCAAGACTCAGCAAAGGCTTTTGTCACCTCTTTGTCAACACTAGAAAACATCTTGAAAAATTCAATCAGTGCTCCTTTGTCCTTCCACATGTCTCTGACTATGGATTCAAGCTCAAATACTTCAGGCTCAATGAAGACAGGCTTTCCTTCTTTCATGGTTGCAGATGGAAAACAACGAGAAGGAAAGCAAAGGAAATGGTAGGGGATAAAAAAAATAGGCAAAGGATGGGCACACTGATAGGTGAGCAGAGCATGCAAAGTGTTATAAAAAAGGAAAGCGTTGTTGCTACTCTAAGTTTTGTAGGAAGGCCAGAGAGGATGCTTTGAAAAGGGAAAAAACCACCTGAAGGAATGGGATTGGCTAGGGCAGGTGACAAGGTGGATTTTTAGGCATCGAATGTTGTGATAGATGGTTGGGAAAACCAATGTCAAAAGAAAATATTGACCATCGAGGATGTTCAAAAAAAAAAACCAAAAAGATAGTCTAGCATGAGAAACATGAAGGATTGGGATGTTCACACCATAAAATCTTGGGACAATGGAATTGGCCAGGTGGTGGAAGATGGTTCTCGAAGAAGCAAGGTTGCGAATATCAAGATACATGGGAGAATTATGATTAAAAAACATGTTGGACATTGCCTTGGGATTCTGAAAGGAGTCGGTTATCAAGAAATAGGCGCATGCAAAAATGGGTAATTTAAAATCAAAACACAAAGGGTTATGAGTCTAGATTTCAAAGTAAGGCATATTCCTTGGAGGAAGGGATAACAAAAAATTTTGGTTATGAACCCGATGCTTCACGTGGAAGGTAGAATGTTGGGCAATGAAATGAATGAAATTTTCAAGGTTCAACATGATTACCATTATTTTGATCTTTTTTGACAAGCTCTGCCACCTCAGGAGGAAGAGTATCAGTCCACGTCAACATTCCTTGGGCGTTAGCTCCAATATTTGCCAATCTATCAACAACTGAGTTAGCCTCTCTAAAGGCATGTTGAACAATGGTATTATGCTGCTGACCAAGGATTTGTTTGCTTTCTTCCACAATTGTTCTAATCCTCCAACTACTGGGTTTTGAAGTTTTTAAATAATTGATGACATTTAGAGAATCTCCTTCCACAATAATGTTCCCTGGAATGTTTTTGATGAATTGGAGGCCTCTCCAAATAGCTTTGGCTTCAGCAGAGTGATTGGAAAGGAATCCTAAAGGTTCAGAAAAAGCAAAAATAGAATTACCAGAATGATCACGTAGAATTCCTCCAGCTCTAGCATTGCTAGGATTTCCTTTAGCTGCACCATAAAAATTAAGTTTGACCCAACCAATCGGGGAGGATGCCATTTAATGTTGGTCCTCAAAGAAGAAGGATTAATAGGTCTTGAAGTATCAAGGAAAATGTTGCATGAATTGATAATGGCTTTCTCAAAATGAGAGCAAGGAAAAGGATCAAAATGGGCAACCTGGACATTTTCCTTGGCATAAAGGATAACTTTGTGGGCAATAATTTCAGCATGTAAGGCTTTTTGTTCAAAAATTCTTCTATTGCGTTCAAGCCAGATTTGCCAAAGGTAGTGTTGAAGGCAAAATTTCCAAAGTCCTTTGAGCATAGGGTTCTTGAAAGGATTGGGCCACTGATGGAATAGCTCGACGATGGAAGGTGGTTGAGCCCAGACCAACTAGAAATTAAGAAAAATCTTGTTTATCACCATTCTTGAGAAAGGACAAAACAAGAAAAGGTGAGAAGTAGATTCCCAATCAGAAAGGCAGAGATAACATCTGTTAGGAAGAAGAATACCCCTTTTGATTAGGTTTTCTATAGTAAGGATACGATCTTGGATGCACAACCAATAAAAGGAGGCAATTTTGAAAATCAGGTATTTGGTCCAAACTAGCTTAAAAGGAATAGGAGTTTCAATATTGTTAAGTGAAAGCAAATAAGCTGATTTGACAAAAAATTCTCCAGAATTAGTAGGTTCCCAAATAGGTTGGTCCTTAAGATCTCCAACTAGAATTTCAATGGAAGATAATTGAGCTTGCAAACATGAGATTTCTTCTTCATGGTTCAGGATATCAAGTCTTTTCCAACGTGTGGTACCATTGGTATAGGAAATGAAATTAGCAACTAAAGGACCAACCAGATGTTTCGTTATGTTGATTATCCTTTGAAACATAGGAATTTGAGAGAGAGGACTATCTCCAATCCACTTGTCTTCCCAGAAGAAAATGGATTTGCCATTTCCAAGTTGCCATCGGAGTCCTTTTTGTAGAAGAGATCGAGCTTCACATATGGATTTCCAAAAAATAGACCCAGTAGAGGGAACCTCACCATGGAGGAATTCAGAACCCTGAAGATATTTCCTTCTCATAATCTTGACCCATTCAACATTTTCATTGGAAATGAGCCTCCAGGCTTGCTTGGCAAGGAGAGAAATGTTAAGAAGAGAGATCCTTCTGAGTCCTAAACCTCCCTGATCTTTGGGTTTACAAACTTTGTCCCAAGCAACTAAATGGAATCTGTGTTTGTTTTTAGATCCTGTCCAAAGAAAGTGCTTTTGAATTTTTTCCATTTTTTGGTAAACACTTGCAGGAGCTTTGAATAGAGAAAGGAAATAGACAGGAATACTTTGGAGGTAGGCCATGGTGAGGGTGATTTTACCCACTTGGGACAGAATATTACCTCTCCAGGTGGACAACTTTTTTTGAAGTCTCTCGATAACATTATCCCATAGGCTTTCTTTGGCATTCCCAGTGAAGAGAGGTAAGCCCAGGTATGAGGAAGGCAAATTAGCTATGGAGCATTCAAGTATGTTGGCAATCATATTCTGTCTTCTGAGAGGAGTATTAAGGAAATAAATTTTACTTTTCTAAAATTTTATTCTTTGGCCAGCAGCTTCCTCATACAGGAGAAGGATACACTTGATGATTTTAGCTTCATTTACAGAGGCGAAGGTGGACAACAGGGTATCATCAACAAATTGTTGATGGGTAATAGGATTACATTGAGAAGTAACCTGAAGTCCAAAAATCAAACCTGCATCTTTTGCTACCAAGATTGATCTACCAAGAGCCTCTGCAACAATGATGAAAAGGAGAGGGGACAAAGGATCCCCTTGCCTCAATCCTCTGCTACTTTGGAAATAACCTGTAGGTGATCCATTAATGAGGACCAAAAACCAAGCTGAAGAAATGCATCCTTTGATTAAGGAAATCCATTCAGAATGAAATCCAAACTTATGAAGGATGGCGAGAAGGAAATCCCAACAAAGTCTATCATAAGCTTTGTTCATATCAAGTTTGAGGAGGAAGGCAACTTTTCTGTTGATGGATATGGAGTGGATTGCTTCATGGACTGAAATGATACCATCAAGGATAGACCATCCTCTAATAGAACTCCCTTGGCATTGATTTATGATTAAAGGCATAACCTCTCTCATGCGAATAGTGATGGCTTTCATTAGTATCTTATAAATGACATTGCAGAGGCTAATTGGCCTAAAATCATTGAAATTAGAGGCATTTGGAATCTTTGGAATGAGTGCAATAAATGTGGAATTGAAGCTTCTAGGGATGACTTTAGAACCTTGGATTTCTCTGATGGCTTTGCATACATCCTTACCAATAATATCCCAGAAGGCTTGAAAAAACCTTGGAGGAAACCCATCAGGACCAGGAGCTTTGTCAGGTTTCATGGAGAATAAAGCCTCTTTGATTTCCTCATCAGACAGGACAACTATTAGTTTTTTATTAATATCATCAGAAATAAGATGAGGAATAAATTGAAGAAAGAAAATTTTTCCCCCCAAGAATTGGGTCTGCTTTCCTCTTGGAGTAATTGCATGAAATGAGCTATCCCTTCGGTTCTGATTTCCTTTATGTCATTAATGGTCCTTCCATCCTGACTGTGAATTTCTCTGATCCTGTTATTGCTTCGGTGTCTCAAAGTGGAAACATGAAAGAATTTGGTGTTGGAATATCCTTTTTTGAGCCAAGTGTCACGAGATTTTTGTCTCCAGAATATTTCTTCACATTGAAGGATATTGTGGTATTGAGCTAGTAAGTTCCTTTCTTCACTTCTCATTTCATTAGAATAATTTCCTATTTCTTGGCTCTCTTTTTCTATTATGGCAAGCCTGTTCATGATATCTTGTTTGTTCTGAAAAATATTTCCAAAGATGTCTCGGTTCCATATTTTTAGATTTTCCTTGATATTCTTCAGTTTTTGAGCCAAAACATAGGAAGGAGTTCCTTGGATATCGGACTGCCACCATTGAATGATTCTTTCTCTGAAATCAGGATGTAGCATCCACATAGCTTCAAATATAAAAGGAGTTTTAAATATTTTTGGATTGTTTGTGTCTAGAAGGATAGGGCTATGATCAGATCCAATTCTGAGTAAGGATTGAAGACTAGCATCCCCCCAGATGTCAACAACTTCCTGAGAAAATAGTATCCTATCAAGCTTGACTTGGATTAGTTGAGGTCCGCACCTTCGATTTGACCAAGTAAATTGATTTCCTTTCAAAGTTACATCCATTAAATTTTGTTCACTTATAAAATCCTAAAAATCCTCCATGCTTTTAGAAAAGGAGCCAACACCACCTTTTTTATCAAAAGGTAACTGAGGGGTATTAAAGTCTCCTGCAAGGATGCAGGGAAGATTTGGGAAGGTGCTTTTGACAGAAGACAAAGGGGTATTAAAGGTGTTCATTTTAATGATAATGGAAAAATTCATTAAAAGACTTTAATTAATTGAAATAAATAAAATAAAATCCATTTAAAAAGAAATAGATATCTTTTATTTTATTTAAAAGAACAATAATGAGATCATTTAAATAAAAGAAATATATTTAAGAGCTGATAAATATCATGGGAATGATGGATAGCAAACCCTCGGGGCTCTGCGGGGATGGCAGTAGTTTCTAGAGGAGGTATGAAAAACTGGAGGAATGTAGTGATGGCATCAGGTCCGTCATAGAGCGTGCATGCTAGTGCTGGTATTTCATTTAAAAATGATTGGAAGGAACAAGATTTCCCATTGCATGCTAAGAATCACTTGTTAAAGAACAATGGTTGTTTGGAACGATGTGAAGCTAGGCCGATTCTAGTGGTTCAACCAGACTCGATGGCAAAAGATGTGGATTATTTAACCAAACATGTGCTTATTGGTAAATTTATGGGCATTCGAATTTCTCTTCCCTTTGTGGAGGCTTGGGTTAGGAAGACTTGGAACCCTGAAGGTGATGTGGAGGTGATGCTGAGTGCAAACAGCTATTTTATGGTGGTTTTTTCTTGTCTTGCGGATCGTAACAAAGCATTTGAAGGAGGTCCCTATTTTTGTAACCAAGCGGGACTCTTTCTTAAACCCTGGCATGTGGGTTTCAACCCATCAAAGGAGCGGCCATCACGGGTTCCAATGTGGGTTCGGCTTTCGTGGCTCCCATTGGAATTTTGGAGAAATGATATCTTGCATATGATTGCCCTTCTACTTGGGAAGCCGGTTGGACCGTCACAATAGATGCTAGATAAAAAGGTAATCTCTATTGCCCGTATTTGTGTTGAAATTGATTTAAAAAATCCTATTCCAGATTCTATTGAAATACAGTTCGGATCAACCACATGGGTTCAAAAATTTGACTATGAAGCTCTTCCATTTTGTTGCCGGATTTGCCATGAATATGGCCACTTACAAAGAAAATGCCCTAAGTTTGTCCTGCCTATGGCTTCAAATCCTGGGCCCTCTCGAGCTGTACAAAATATGGATAAAGGAAAAGCCTCGATAAAGTAGGGGGATCAGGATAAGGAAGGCTTTGTTATGGTAAAACCTTGAAACAAAGGAAGAAAGGCAAAAAGAGACATTAAGGATAACCAGCCAGATGCTCAGCTCAACTGTTTTGAAATTCTAGAGAACCTTGATCAGTGCATGGAGATACCTGAAACATCGCTACCCGTTATAGATATAACAGGACCAAATCAATTGTCTCTTCGTGAGGTGGAACCAAGGGAATCAGATATAGGGGGTTTAAATGAAGAACAGAGGGCTTTGGTTTCGAGTATAGGTGATATGGTTGGCCCTAGCCCTGGAAGTGAAGTTATCTTAGAAAATGGCATAGATTTAGATATGCCCTCTCCTACCCAAGCACTGATGCAGTCATCCATGGACTATAAAACTCCTACGATGCTGGGATTGCAACATAAAATAATTAAAAAAATGCTTCAAATAAGAATATGAAGGTGGGTCGGAAGAAAGACCAGGATAAAATTAAGTTAATGGGGGAGACTTTGGTAGAGTTAGGTTTGGTGAGAACATTGGACTCCCATTTTTATAACCCCCAAAAATGATTATACTTTCATGGAATGTAAGGGGGTTGAACAGCATCCCCAGATAAAAAGCTATTCGTGATTTGATTCGTGTTCATTCTTCGGATGTGGTTTTTATTTAGGAGACTAAATTAGCTATTGATAGTTTGTTCAATATTGCTCCCAAGTTGTGGAGAAAGGGGCAATGTTAGTGTATTGGTGCATGTGGATATGCTGGTGGCCTTGCTTGTTTATGGGATCCAGTTAAGATCTCTCCTCTTACCTGGATTTCCAATAGGTGGTCTATTTCGATGATCGGGCATGATAATGAATCTGGTGAGACCATCCTACTTACAAACGTGTATGCTCCTATTGATTACAATGGTAAAGTGAATTTATGGGAGCACATTGGATTTGTGAGAAGTTTGGATCCCTTGTACCCATGGATTTTGGCTGGAGACTTCAATTCTATCACTTGTCTAGAGGAAAAACGTGGTGGGATTGATCGTCCTGAGACTTTTTCTTCTATATTCAATGCTCATATCCGGGCCTTGAACTTGGTTGACATCAAGCCGAATAATGGGATATTTACCTGGCATAATAGAAGATGTGGGGAATATTCCATTTCAGAGAGACTAGATAGGTTTTTGATCTCTAGTTTTTGGATTGGCAATAATAGAAGCACTAGTTCTGTGATTCTGGAGGGTAGAGGATCTGATCATTGGCCTATAAAACTCTCTGCTCTAGAGTTAGGGCTAAAAAAGAATCCCTCATTTAAGTTTCAACTTATGTGGCTGCAAGATCCTAAGCTTCATGATTTCATGCGAGGCTGGTGGACTAATGGCAAACCTCCTCATGGCACCGCTATGTACTCCTTTATGAAGCGGCTACAATTTGTTAAGCATAAATTGAATAGATGGAATAGACTAAATTTTGGGAGCCTTTCCTTGGCTAAGCTGGCAGCTCTTAGGAAGGTGGAAGAAGCTTCAAGGAAGATTAGAGATCAGGGACTCATAGAGGAGCTTCTTGTTGAGGAATCTGAGGTTGTAAAAGACCTTGCTAAATGGGAACTGAGGGAAGAAATTTTTTGGAAACAAAAAGTTCAAGTAGATTGTCTTCAGGAAGGGGATAGGAACACAACCTTCTTTTATAACTCTGTTAAGGCTCGTCGTAATGGTAACCTGATTACCTCTCTTGTTAATTCTCAAGGCACCCTGCTTTCTTCTTTCAAGGATATTTTAGAAGATACTAAGAGGTATTTTTCCTCTCTCTTCATGGAGGATGCCCTCTCAGATGATGAGGAAGAAAAATTTATTCTAAACTGTATTTCCTCGATTGTTTCTAGAGAGATGAATGAGCACTTGATGGGTCCAATTTCCCTTGAGGAGCTAAAAAGTGTTGTATTCAAGATGAAAAAGGGGAAAGCCCCAGGTCCGGATGGATTCCCGATTGAGTTTTATCAAGAGTTTTGGGAGTTAATCAAATTTGACCTTTTGGAGGTGGTCCGTGAGTCCCAAAAGAACAAACAGATGCTAAGGGCCCTAAATGCTACCTTTGTGGTGCTTATTCCTAAGAAATAGGGAGTGAATTCCCTGGATATGTTTAGGCCTATTGCTCTCTGTAATGTTGTATATAAGATCATCACAAAAATTATTGCTGAGAGGCTGAAGATATGGTTGAGCAAAATCATCTCTGAGGAGCAAGGTGGGTTTGTTGCTGGCCGAAAAATCATGGATGGGGTTGTTATTGCTACAGAAGCTATTCACTCAATGGAAACTTCTAAGGAGAAAACTATGTTCATTAAGTTGGACATGGCAAAAGCCTATGACAGAGTTAGATGGTCCTTTCTTCAAAACATTCTTGCTGCTTTTGGCTTTGAGGAGGAATGGATTAGATGGGTGATGAGCTGTATTTCTTCTTCCTCATTCTCTGTTCTTATTAATAATGAGACATCGGAGTTGTTTGAGGCCTCAAGGGGAATGAGGCAAGGAGATCCTATATCTCCTTATTTGTTTATCATTATGGCAGAAGGGTTGGGCAGATTACTCAAGTCTCAGGTCAGGCATGGTCTCATTCATGGGTGGAAGTGGGATAACAGTTTGCCACCTCTTTCCCACCTTCAATTTGTTGATGATACTACTTTTTTGGGAGTTGCCACTATCAAGGAAGCTGGAAACATTAGACAGTATCTTGACATATATCTTGGTGCTTTTGGACAGGTGATTAATGAGGACAAGTCCTTTATTTTCTTCTTCAATACCCCCCTCTTATTCAAGTCAGGATTGCTCGCATTCTAAGATTCCAGGTCGGGACTCCCCCCTTCATTTATCTTGGGATTTCGATTTCATCTCATCCTCTGCCTAAATCTTCTTGGCAGTCTATACTTGATAAGTTTAGAAGGAAGGTAAATAATTGGACTGTCAGATGGCTATCCTCTGTAGGTAGAGTATTTCTTTTAAAATCTGTTATTCAAGCTTTACCCATTTATAGATGTTTTGTGCAAATAGCTCCTTCTCATTTCATCAAGGACATGGATGCTTTGTCAAGACAGTTTTTGTGGTCTGGCAAACTTGATCAATCTAAATGGATTTTGGTTAGATGGGATTCCATTTGTAGGCCAGTTCAAGAGGGAGGCCTTGGGTTGTGACAAGCAACTCTTTCTAGGTAGGCTTTGGCTACGAAACTTTATTGGAGATGGTGTACCTCTCAAGATCAGATTTGGGCTAAAATATTATCTTATAAATACTTGAGAGGTATTTCTGAGGTAGATATCCCTAGAGCCAATTTGGTTGGGAAAGGTTCTATTATCTGGGACACTCTAAAAAGAGGAGCTAATTTAATTAAGTAGGGTTTGTTTTGGATTTGCAATCGGGGATCAGATGTTATTTTTTGGGAGGATTCTTGGGATGGCCACCCTCCTATCTTGACTCAATATCCCAGGTTACATTACCTAAGCATTTATTTCTTGGAAGCGGGCTGGTCTCATGTGGAGGACTTTAAAAAAATATAGTATTTTGGAAATATGGAGATGTATAGATGGAAATATCTGTAGGAATGGCCCCAAGGGGGATTGGCTAAGGATAGAGATGTGCTTGCTCTTATTCTTGTGGGAAGGTACTATTCTTCATTGAGGGATAAAGACATTCTGGCTTGGAACCCTAATCCCAAGGGAACCTACTCTGTAGCCTATGGTTATCAAGTTCTTGATAAGCAAAAGTTTGGGAGTCTCCTCGTCACATGGTGGAAAAAGGTGTGGAATAGATTTGCTTGGTCAAAATGTAACTTCTTTCTTTGGATGGTAGCTTGTAATAAATACCTCACTTGGGATAACTTGAGGAAGAGGGGATTTCAAGGTCCCTCTTTATGTGTCCTTTGTGGTAAGAATGAGGATGACTCTTCTCATTTATTTTTCCAATGCTCCCTTTTCCAGAGACATTTGGCATCGTTGGTGGAGTGCCCGGAACCATCCTTATTTTCATGTGCTCTCCCTGGTGGAGTTTTGGAGTAGTCTGGGCAGACCTCCAGCCAAGGCCCCCTTCCTCCAAGTGGCTTGGAATTTAGGCTCTTCCTGCATCATCTGGAAAATTTGGCTCGAAAAAAACCATCACATTTTTGAGGGAAGTCATTTGGCTGTTCAACAGATCTGGCAAAGGATCTTGTGTATGGTTCAAGAAACTATCCATAGTAAATGTGATGTGGACCCCCATTTGGACTCTAGGGAGGAGAAGGTACGACAGGCCCTTGGTTTTTTTGGGGTTGGTGTGAATTATTCTAGCCCTAGTAGGATTCCTCAACTTAGCAAGAAGGTTAGGAGAGAGGGTAGATGGAGACTGCCCCCTAGAGGAGTTTTAAAAATTAATACTGATGGGTCGTCTAGGAGTAATCCTAGACATGCTAGAATTGGTGGTGTTGGGAGAGATTCTGTTGGCGTGGTCAGTTTTTTCTTTTCCATTTATAAAGGTGTTCACTCCAACAATATTATGGAAGCTCTGGTGATACTTGAGGCCTTGCAAAGGGGGTTTTCTCTTGGCTGGCATAGGATTCTTTGCGAGTCTGACTCTCAAATTTTGGTTAATCTTTTAAACAGAAAAAGAGTGGAGGATGTTAATTGGCAGTTGGCCTCTGTGACCATTTAGATTCTCATAATGAGTGAAGAGTTAGAATTTATATCCTTTGTGCACATTCCAAGGGAATGGAATGGGGTTGCTGATTACCTGGCCAAAAGGGCTTCTAAGCTATTGGATACTCAGAGTATTGATAACTGGGAGAGTCTCCTGTCTAGGGATTCTCAACACCTACGGGAGTTGATCCATAAGGATGTTTAGACTTAATGTGGTTTGTTTTTTTTTTGTTTTCTTTGGGAGTTGACCTTGTCTAGTGATTTAGCCTGTCTTGTTGCTTATTTGAGTCCTAGTTGGGGGTTTAGCTGTACTTTGTAATCCAGAATTTTTATCAATAAATTTTTACCCCTTTATTTAAAAAAATATATCATGGGAATGATATTTTATTTAAATCGTACCATCCTCATTTTAAAAATGTAATTATTCCCTTTTCCTATATAGTGAAACCTATGAAAATAGCCTATGAGGCTACTAATTTCCAAAGGTGGAAATTATGGCAAGGGATGCATAGAGGATAGGGGACAGAGCATTGAAGGAAAGAAGCTCGAGGTTGGGGAGATTTCGAGAAGAATGATGGATGGGCCACCTAGGCAAGGAGGAACATAAGTAGGAAGGAAAGGAAAAAGGAGGACAGATAATGGGAGAGGAAGGAAGGGAAGCACCAAGGAGATGTAGACCAAGGACCGGGAGAAATAGAAGAATGCGCCATAATCTAGGAGAGGTAGCCAAAAATTGCCATATTTCCATCTTCGTAGAAGTTTTAAGGTTGGGTTGCTTTAAACTTTAAATCTGGTTTTTATTTGCGTTGGTATGGTTAGAAAACCTGGTTATTCTCCCCTAGTTTCATTTCCTATGTAGTGTAAATTTCTATGGGAAATATTAGAAGCACCTATGTCCAAGTTTATGGAGAGCACTGTGCTTTAGGAAGCCAGGATGTGTTTTAGAGAAACCGCCATATGTTTATGGAGAGCACTATGATTTTGGAAGCCACACTGTATTTTAGAGAAACCACCATATATTTATGGAGAGCGCTGTACTTTAGGAAGCCAAGTTGTGTTTTATATAAACCACCATATGTTTATGGAGAGCGTTGTGCTTTAGGAAGCCAAGCTATGTTTTAGAGAAACCACCATATGTTTATAGAGAGTGTTGTGCTTTAGGAATCTAGGATATGTTTTAGAGAAACCACCATATGTTTATGGAGAGCGCTGTGCTTTAGGAAGCTAGGATGTGTTTTAAATAAGCTACCGTGTGTTAATTGGTGAGTGATGTACACTATGAAACTAGAGTGTGAGCGTTGTATTTTAAAGAAACCACCATGTGGTAATTGGTGAGCGTTGTGCACTATGAAACTAGAGTGTGTTAATTGGAAATAGAGTATAGGTAATTGTATCTTACGTTGATTTACTTATGCTCAAATAGACTAGAATTGTGGGGAGATATCCCCAATGCGGTTATTGTAATATTCCTTAAAGTAAGAAGGATTTACCATGCAAATTTTGATGCAATAACTATTTATTGGTTTAAAGAAGGTACTTTTACTTTATTTATGTATTTGGTTATATTATGTAGTTGATTATCTTTTAGTGTTAAGCTTGCTTTATTTTTTGGATGCTTGGTGATTGCTTTCTAATGTTGTAGTATCTAGATGTATCATTGTTTGGTTGCTTGATGATAGAAATCTAAGTGTAGAGTTCTAGGGTGAACTCAGAGGTGACCTAAGGGAATTAAGAACCCCTTAGGGTGAACATAGGTAACCTAAGGGAATTGAGAACCCCTTAGGGTGAACATAGGAGACCTAAGGGAATTGAGACCCCCTTAGGGAGATAAAGGACTAAGTTGTGAAGAGATTACATCTGAGTTAAGATAGCTCATCATGGAGATGAGATAGATAGATTAACTCGCAATACTCATAGCATACCTACACATAATGATTTGTGTATGGTATGGAGATGCGTGTATACCTTCGATGGACTGAGGGTGATAGGTCTAGCTCATCAAGAATGATGGGATAGATGGGCTTATCTATAGTGACACATGATATGCCTACATAGATAGACTTGTGATAGGGTACTTCATGAGATGTAACTTCCAAGAAAATTTAGGGGATTGAAACTTTAGGTAAATGCTAGTTGGGTTAGGGGTTCATGTATCCCTCTCCTTAGTAAAAAAAAACTCTTTCTATTTTTGTATTTTTTGTTTGTGTATTTTTGGGTCATTACATTTGGTATCAGAGCTCTAGGTACGAGGGTATAGAGCTTATGTGTGTGCTAAAAGGGAATTAGATGTATCCAATGAAGGCTTGCTTAAGAAAAGGGCTAAAGTTAGGATGATCTAGAATACCCTATTTTCTAGAATATGACGGGCATAAACCCCAAGGTAGAGTGGATGTTAGGATGCCTTAGTAGGGACTTCGGTATCAATGACACATCCTAGCTTGGGATATTACCCTAGTTAGGTTGTTAATGCATATATCAAGAGAACTCTATATTATGGCTTGATTAGAGATACAACTTAATATGAAACTATAATCTAATCTTCTTTCTTGGATGGAATCAGGTTAAGATGCCACCTAAGACTAGAAGAGGGAGGCCTACACCTAGACAAACTCGACAAAGTAATGTCGAAGAAGAAAACCAGGATGGGGAACCAACAAGCCCCAATAGGGAGGTAGAAGACCTCACCGCTACGGTCGTTGCTATGCAGGATCAGATAAGATAGTTGCTAGAAATGGTTGTGAATCAGAATTTGCAAGTTCGAGGCTCAAATATTGGTCTAGATAGTGGATTAACTATAGAACAAGTGCAAGCCAGAGCCTTAGCAGAAAAGGAAATAGCTAGGGACATGAAAAACATCAGTATCTCCAAGTTTTATGGAGAGGGCGATGGGGATGCAGTGGAAGCATGGCTGAGAGAAGCAGAGGTTCACTTTATGGTAAAAGGCTACTCATCAGGAACTCGAACACTTTGGGCTATGATTAACCTGGAAGGGGCTGCTCTAGAGTGGTGGGAAACCCACTATGAGGAAACTAATATTGAACCCATTGATACTCCATGGGAAGAATTTATAAACATATTTAAGAAGAGATTCCTAATAGAGCATTTCTATACCTTAAAGTTTGAAGAATTTGCTAGTCTGAGGCAAGGAACCAACATAGTAGAGGTGTACTATAAGAAGCTGGTAAGACTGTTCAAATATGTACCTATTTATAATGAGAAAATATGGGTTCACAAGTTCACTCTTGGATTGGAATCTAGGTTAAAGCATGATGTAGACATGCAGGAGCCTAAATCACTACAAAAGGTATATGACCTAGCAAAGAAAGTAGAGTCACACTTCTGTTATAAATATGACACTCTACCCGAGCAAGCTCGACAAGAGCTAAAGAAGAGGAATAGTAATGGGTTTGTAAAATGGGAGGTTGAGCAAGAGTGAAAGGCTAAGAATCCCCAAAATCCTGAGAAGAAACCTTATGGGAATCAGAAGAAGTTCAAGAAGAACTTTTGTAAGAAGGATAACAAGCCCAACAACATGAAACCTCAACCACAGAAGTCGCAAGCTCCAATTCCAGTAGTTAAGAGTGGGAATGAGAAACTTGAAAAATAGCAAGGACCCAAGGAAGGGTGCTACAATTATCGAGGACCTCATTACTATAATCAGTGTCCATATCGAGCAGGGACTAGCACATCTAATGCAAAAGGGAAGGAACTGAAACATCGGATCTATGCCACAATCAGGAAGCAGAAGCTAGAGGGACAAGCCACCCCATTACTTGTGAAAGGTAAGGTTTTCAATAAGCAAGTAAATATTTTGATAGATAGTGGAGCCACTGATAGTTTTATTTCATCTAGTCTAGCAAGGACTGTGTCGAAAAGGCCTAGATATTTGGCTCAAGGGTGGAAGGTTGAGTATGGTTCTAGGTAGACCTACTCGGTGAACCAGTGTTATCCTATGGTAGAAGTTACTCTATCTAAAGGGACTACAAAATGTTGTTTATATGTAGCTCCCTTACACGCCTTTGATGTGGTCCTAGGGATGGATTGGCTACAGGCCCATAAAGCCTTAGTCAATTTCCAAGACCGATGGATTGAGTATTCAGAGGAAGGTGGAAAGAGACTAAGAATTCATAGCAGACAAGGGGCATTTGAACCTTAGATGTTGTCCGCTATGCAATTGAAAAAGGCCCTAAAGAGAGGAGGAATAGTGTATGTGGTAAAACTTAATGAAGTGGAGGACCATGAGAAAGGAGAAATACTAAGACAACATCCAATTTTATAGGATTTTTAGGATGTATTTCCAGAAGACCTACCTGGACTACCTCTTGTATGAGAATTTGACTTCACAATTGAACTTATGATGGGAGTCAAACCTATTCATAGATCCCCGTATAGGATGAATCCTACTAAAATGCGAGAACTAAAGGTTCAATTGCAAGGATTATTGGAGAAGGGTTTGATAAAACCAAGTGTGTCACCGTGGGGTACACCAGTTTTGTTCATGAAAAATAAGGATGGTTCGCTAAGATTGTGTATTGATTACAGGATGCTAAATAAGGCTACAATCAAGAATCGATATCCTTTACCTAGGATTGAAGATTTATTTGATCAACTAAAGGATGCCAAGGTGTTTACTAAGATCGATCTGAGGTCAGGGTATCACTAGTTAAGGATTCATGAGGAAGACACTCACAAAATGATATTTAAGACTAGGTATGGGCATTATGAGTTTACAGTTCTACCCTTTGGACTGACTAATGCCCCAACTGCTTTCATGAACTTAATGAATAGTGTGTTCCAAAGACACTTGGACCAATTTGTCCTGGTATTCCTAGATGATATCCTTATATACTCTCGAGATAAAGAAGAACATGATAAACATCTTAGGATCATGTTGGAATTGTTAAGGAAGAATCAACTTTATGGAAATCTGACTAAGAGTGAATTCTATGTTCCAGAGGTACGATATCTTGGACACGTTATATCAGCAAAGGGGATTGTTGTGGATCCAAAAAAGATAGAGGCTATTCTGAATTGGCCACCCCCTACTAATGTGACTGAAGTGCAAAGTTTCATGGGGTTAACGAGCTATTATAGATGTTATATAAAGGACTACTCCAAGATTGTTGGACCCATAACAAACCTTCAGAAGAAGGGGAAATAATTCAAGTGGTCAAAGAAGTGTGAGGCTACCTTTGAACTACTAAAGCATAAGCTTACTACTGCACCGATACTAAAGGTTCTCGATCCTCAAGGGGATTTTTCAGTGTGCACTGATGCATCAATAGATGGGTTGGGTGGGGTACTCTCACAAGAGGAGTCAGTAGTGGCATATACTTCAAGGAAGCTCAAAAAGCATGAAGTTAATTATGCTACGCATGATTTAGAGCTAGTTGTAGTAGTGCATGCTTTAAAGGTTTGGTACCACTACTTGGTGGGAAGGCCCTTTGAATTAAAGATAGACCATCAAAGTCTATGGTATATATTCACCCAACCAATACTCAATGTGAGACAAAGAAGATGGGTGGAATTTCTCGTTGAGTATGATTTTGAGATTGAGTACATAAAAGGAAAAGAGAATAAAGTAGTTGATGCTTTGAGTAGAAGGAAATATATAGCAGCCATAACTAGAATTCACATGGACCTGATGGATCGAGTGAGATAGGAGCAATCTTAGGATGAGTATTGCCAAGGAATTCGAGTCAAGATGGATAGAGATCCTGAAGGAAATAAGGAATTTAGTGTGAAATATGACTTTCTGTGTTATAAGGGAAGGGTCGTCATACCAAAGATGGGTGATTTGAGGAACTTGATAATGCAAGAAGCTCATAGATCTCCTTATTCTGCTCATCCGAGAGGAGCCAAAATGTGAGAAAACATGAAAAGAGCCTTCTTTTGGGTAGGTATGAAGAAGGACATCACGGATTTTGTTGCTCGATGCCTCGAATGTCAGAAAGTTAAGGTAAAACACCAGCATCCTATAGGAAAACTATGTCTGCATGATATACCTATGCAAAAATGGTAGGTTATATCTATGGATTTTATCATGGGTTTACCCAAGACTCGGTACCAACATGATGCCATCTTTGTAGTGGTCAAAAAATTGACTAAGGTTACCCACTTCATACCGGGAAATACCAAGGATGATGCTCAGGTAGTGGCTAGAAGATTCATCAAAGAGGTATTCCGATTGCATGGATTTCCTGAGGTAATTATCTCAGATAGAGACTCCAAATTCACTTCTAAATTTTGGAAATCCCTTCATAGTGCAGTTGGTACGAAACTAAATATGAGTTCAACATACCACCCTAAAACCGATGGTCAAACGGAGTGGGTAAACCAAGTTCTGGAAGACATGCTCCACATGTACTGCATGGATCACAAATCTCAATGGGAATATTGTCTACCTTTGGTAGAGTTTACCTACAATAATGGACATCACTCCTCGCTAGGAATGGCACCTTTCGATGCCTTGTATGGGTGAAAGTGTAGAACACCATTGTCTTGGGATAACCTAGAGGATCGAGTTGTGATTGGGCCAGAAATGGTCAGGGTAATGGAAGATCAGCTAAAAGAAATTAGGCAAAGGCTTAAAGAAGCTATGGATAGGTAGAAGAGTTATGCAGATCTAAAAAGGACTCCAAGAGAGTATTCTATTGGAGATAAGGTGTTCTTAAGGGTTAAGCCAAAGAAAAGTGCTATCAAATCCATGAAGTTGGATCCACATTTTGTGGGGCCCTTTGAGATCATGGAAAATATTAGTCCGATTGCATACCGACTTGCATTACCACCTAATCTATCCAAAATCCATGACACCTTCCACATATCCTTGCTTAGGAAATATGTTGTT
This sequence comes from Wollemia nobilis, assembly GCA_028583015.1. Taxonomy (NCBI): domain Eukaryota; kingdom Viridiplantae; phylum Streptophyta; class Pinopsida; order Araucariales; family Araucariaceae; genus Wollemia; species Wollemia nobilis. The sequence continues at coordinate 3,897,461 of JAQPPZ010000594.1, read as the reverse complement.
GACCCTGAACATGTGTGGGATGTTTCTAAATTGCAGATGGCAAATCCGGAGGCCATTGAAGTACTACCGATGAATATTCTTGAGTTTCATTCTAAATCTCTACGGAATCAGACTCTCGAATAGTGTAAGGTCCAGTGGGACCAGTTCTCTGAGAAGAATGCCACTTGGGAGAAAGTGGAGGTTATGCAAAAACATTTTCCCTTTTTGTTTGAAGCTATATGATGTAATAATTTTACTTTCTATTAAAAACAAAAGGAAAACTGGAAACACCGAGGATGATGTTTAATTCTAGTGGGGGAGGATGTCATGACCCTCCCTAGCTGACTTTATGGCACAAAGAAAACAATGTATTAACCTATGATGTGGTGATACCTAGTTTGAACAATCGAACCAACTATATGATGTTTAGTTGATTTATAAGGGCGTGTTATCGCTAACATATTGCCAAGTGTGCAGGATCAGGTACACTCATAGGTGGAACAGGCAGAATCACCCACCAGGAATGAGGGTACCAAATATCAGGGGAAATGATGATTAAGGTACTCGGAGGTAACATGGATAGATACCTTCATATAGGCATGCATTGATGGAAGGGATAATCATCGATGACTGATCACCTTGAGCTTTAGTTGATAGCCTAGTAGCTATCATAAAATATCTGGCTAAGATAGGTGATTGGGTTGATGGAAAGACTCCCTCTTTGTTGTTTTATAAATTTGTTTTCTCTCTACTGCATCATGGCTTGGGTAGCTTAATGTTGGGTTTTCTATAGGAGAACAACTACAAAATGTGTGTGGATGCCTAAAGTAAACTGTCATGTTGAAGTGAAAGTAGAGTATCATTCTTATGAAGGAAAGCAAATTAAATTTATATGCCGAATAAATATTCCTTTAAATTAATTAATGAGGTTTTAATTAAATAATGTTTGACTTTGGAGCTCATTGATAAACTTCATTGCAATTAACAAATGAGATTTCTTTTGAATTAATTAAAGGTGTTCATTTTAATGATAATGGAAAAATTCATTAAAAGACTTTAATTAATTGAAATAAATAAAAGAAAATCCATTTAAAAATAAATAGATATCTTTTATTTTATTTAAAAAAAAAAAAACAATAATGAGATTGTTTAAATAAAATAAATATATTTAAGAGTTGATAAATATCATGGGAATGATATTTTATTTAAAGCGTACCATCCTCATTTTAAAAATGTAATTATTCCCTTTCCCTATATAGTGAAACCTATGAAAATAGCCTATGAGGCTACTAATTTCCAAAGGTGGAAATTATGGGAAGGAACGCATAGAGGATAGGGGATGGAGCATTGAAGGAAAGAAACTCGAGGTTAGGGAGGTTTCGAGAAGAATGATGGATGGGCCACCTGGGCAAGGAGGCACGTAAGGAGGAAGGAAAGGAAAAAGGAGGATAGAGAATGGGAGAGGAAGGAAGGGAGCACCGAGGAGATGTAGACCAGGGACCGGGAGAAATAGAAGAACATACCATAAGCTAGGAGGAGAGGTAGCTAGACATTGCTAGATTTCCATCTCTGTAGAAGTTTTAAGGTTGGGTTGCTTTAAACTTTGAATCTAGTTTTTATTTGCATTGGTATGGTGAGAAAACCTGGTTATGCTCCCCTAGTTTTATTTCCTCTGTAGCATGAAAGTCCATGGGAAATATTGGAAGCACCTACATCCAAGTTTATGGTGAGCATTGTGCTTTAGGAAGCTAGGATGTATTTTAGAGAAACCACCATATGTTTATGGAGAGCATTGTGCTTTAGGAAGCTAGACTGTGTTTTAGAGAAACCACCATATGTTTATGGAGAGCGTTGTGCTTTAGGAAGCCAAGTTGTGTTTTAGAGAAACCACCATATGTTTATGGAGAGCGTTGTGCTTTAGGAAGCTAGGCTATGTTTTAGAGAAACCACCATATGTTTATGGAGAGCGCTGTGATTTAGGAAGCCAGGATGTGTTTTAGAGAAACCACCATATGTTTATGGAGAGCACTATGCTTTAGGAATCCAGACTGTGTTTTAGAGAAACCACCATATGTTTATGGAGAGTGTGAAACACCATATTTATGGAGAGTGTTTTATAGAAAAAATATGTATGGAGAGTGTGCTTTAGGAAGCAAGGATGTGTTTTAAATAGAGACCATCGTGTGTTAATTGGTGAGCGTTGTGCACTATGAAACAAGAAGTGTGTTTAAATAAGTGAGCATGTATGAAACCAGAGTGTGTTTATTGGTGAGCGCTATTTTGGGGAAGCCAATGAGCGTTAATGGTGAGCGTTGTGCATGTTTGAAGGCCACGATATGTCGAAGGGAGCATTGTGAGGGTTCGAGGGCACTACGTGTCTGAGAGCATTGTGGGAGTTGAGAGAGCTGTGCTCCAAGAGTGGGAACTTTGTTATGATAGAGGTAAGAGTAGTACCTGGTTCTAGTTTGCTTAGATGCTAGGTTTTGTCATGGTTGTTCAGCATCCACCTTGGAAGGTATTGGCCTCTGGTTGTAGACCCTGCCTTAGGAAGGTGTTGTAAAACTTAATTAAATTGAAAGGAACCTTAGTTTTATATAAAATACAATGAAGGCTTTTAATTAGAAAGAACCTTTGATTTATATAAAATATATTGAAGGCTTTTAATTAGAAAGAACCTTTGATTTATATAAAATATAATGAAGGCTTTTAATTAGAAAGAACCTTTGATTTATATGAGATTTATTGAAGGCTTTTAATTAGAAAGGAACCTTTGATTTATATGAAATTATTGAAGGCTTTTAATTAGAAAGAACCTTTGATTTATTTAAAATATAATGAAGGATTTTAATTAGAAAGAACCTTTGATTTATATGAGATTTATTGAAGGCTTTTAATTAGAAAGGGACCTTTGATTTATATAAAATATAATGAAGGCTTTTAATTAGAAAGAACCTTTGACTTATGTGAAATTATTGAAGGCTTTTTAATTAGAAAGGAACCTTTGATTTATATGAAATTATTGAAGGATTTTAATTAGAAAGGACCCTTTGATTTTTATGGGATTTATTAAAGGTTTTTAATTGAGAAGGAACCCTTTGATTAAAGTTGATTATCTTAGGAGTTTTCAATTAAAAATGATGTGGATTTATTCGTTAAATTGAAGTTATGGGGCTTCAATTTAGGGAATGAATGAATGATTGTTTTAAATATTAAAGGTATGGGACTTTAATGCTTTAAACAATAATTGGTTGATTGGAAATTGTGAATTAAAAAGGATGTAGATTTATTCTTTGAATTGAAGTTATGGGGCTTTGATTTAGGGAATGAAAATGAAAGAGATTGTTTTAAAGGTTAAGGGTATGGGACTTTAATGCTTTAAGACATGAATGAATTTGATTAAAGTTAGACCTTGATCTAAGTAGTACATGATGGATGACTCTCTAAGGGAACTTGAGAGGGGAAAATAAAAGTAAAGGTTCTTTTATAATATCCATTATGCATTAGATGGTTAGAAACTTAATTGAATTTTGTATAGTTGCAATTTGGTAAAGTAAATGAGTAGATGCATTTAAAGGTATGCCTATCTTGAACCATGAGTATCCTGATCCCCTACTACCCTCAAAGATCCAATGGGAAGCAAGGAGAAGCAAGGAGTTCAATGGAAACAGAGTATAGGTAATTGTATCTTACATTGATTTACTTATGCTCAAATAGACTAGAATTGTGGGGAGATATCCCCAATGCAGTTAATGTAATATTCCTTAAAGTAAGAAGGATTTACCATGCAAATTCTGATGCAATAACTATTTATTGGTTTAAAGAAGGTACTTTTACTTTATTTCTGTATTTGGTTATATTATGTAGTTGATTCTCTTTTAGTGTTAAGCTTGCTTTATTTTTTGGATGCTTGGTGATTGCTTTCTGATGTTGTAGTATCTAGATGTATCATTGTTTGGTTGCTTGATGATAGAAATCTAAGTGTAGAGTTCTAGGGTGAACTCAGAGGTGACCTAAGGGAATTAAGAACCCCTTAGGGTGAACATAGGTAACCTAAGGGAATTGAGAACCCCTTAGGGTGAACATAGGAGACCTAAGGGAATTGAGACCCCCTTAGGGAGATAAAGGACTAAGTTGTGAAGAGATTACATCTGAGTTAAGATAGCTCATCGTGGAGATGAGATAGATAGCTTAACTCGCAATACTCATAGCATACCTACACATAATGATTTGTGTATGGTATGGAGATGCGTGTATACCTTCGATGGACTGAGGGTGATAGGTCTAGCTCATCAAGAATGATGGGACAGATGGGCTTATCTACAGTGACACATGATACGCCTACACAGACGGACTTGTGATAGGGTACTTCGTGAGATGTAACTTCCAGGAAAACTTAGGGGATTGAAACTTTAGGTAAATGCTAGTTGGGTTAGGGGTTCATGTATCCCTCTCCTTAGTAAAAAAAAAAACTCTTTCTATTTTTGTATTTTTTGTTTGTGTGTTTTTGGGTCGTTATAGGAATATTTAAACATGTATGGAGCCTTCCATCACTTTTTATGATTTTGAAATCAAACCAATTTCATCAGAATAAATGGATCCTTCACTACATTTCATGGATCAAATTGATAGGAAGCCTTTCAAAAGAGTTTTAATTGATACCAGATCCTCCATAAACATCATTATAACATCTACCCTTTAGCATCACAAAATCCTCATTCACCCTAAAAGCATTTAACAATGCTCTCTATTCCATAGTTGGCACTATTGTTTTTCCTGTATAAGTGGGGGTCAAAACATTGCATACTATGTTCCACATATTAGAAGGGTCCATGGCATATAATTTACTCCTTGGATGATCTTGGATGAGGTAAATGAGATGTGTCCCATATATATTACATCAATGCTTGAAATACGTGCATGAGATACAAGTACATTGTATACCAATAGATGTTGAACCATTTAAGTATTGCAATTTTATCTCAAACCCCTATAATTCCATGTTACCTTCCACTCAACTATTCCTCAATTCATTTACCAATTCATCATCCTCATCCATATCATCATCTAAATATTCCATTCCTGAGGATCTTCCAATCATGATACCATCAGCCAACCATAAGTCAATTCCATCTGCATCCAATCCATCCACATCATCCCAAGTCGAGGTCCACCTCACTAATCCTGGTATTGGTGAATATGTGGTCCAAGATATTATAGTCACACCACTCAACATTAAAAGTGCTAAAGACTATGATCACCCACATGACACACCCTTATCTATAGGAGTGATATATAACATGGTTTTAGTGCCTAATAACATTAATTTTATGTATGGGGTACTTGATTTATCATCCAATATAGTTACCCCAGATGAACCCAAATCACCCACATCCACCAATACACAACATATGTCGGGTTTTCCATCCCAGTATTTCCACATTGTTAATTGGCAAGGACATGGCCTAGGATGACATGAATAGGAAATGCACGAGATTATTGATGTTTCATATCGAGAAACACATGACCGTTTAAATTTAGGTTATCGTCCACTTTCATCCACATATTCTTTTGAACAAGATTTTTAAATCTTAAATATAAATTTAGGATAAGATATCCATCTCATAGATGACTCTAAAGATGAGATTTACGAAGAATTCAACTTGATGTTGATAGTTTCTAATAAATATGAAGAGGAATTAGACCCCATCATTCCACACTAAATAGGATGAGTTTTACCTCAGAATTTTACCCATCCATCAGCCCATTTTTCACTTTCTTCTTCCATAAGAGCGAGCTAAATGGACTAGTGAAACACCACCTCCATTCCATTAATCCATCTCATCAACCATTTTTTTTGTAATATATGTACATAAAATAAAAAAATTCAAAAAAAAAATTAAAAAAAACATAAACATTTTGCATGTACATGGAATTTATTTGTGTTGCTTGTTGTTGTCCAAGTTTAACAAAGTTCTAGCATCGATTCTAGCCAGAAGGATCCATTCCATTCACCTTTATCACCCATCTAGTCTCTTTAAGTCAATATGAATCTTGTTGACTTATTCACCCCACTCCATAATCCATATGATTTGGCAAAGCCAATTTCTATTGACATGAGTCTTATTGATATGGACCAGATTTTCTCACCATATTCCTTTTTCAAGTTTGTATTTTCTAAGGAATTGTTAAGGGCTTCAACCAACTATGTTCCTCCATCACCCCCACCTTCACCTTCACATTTAGATCTTAAGTTTTTACAGACAGACATAGATGAGGATAAGTTAGAATATTTTGATGATCTCATAGATGAAATTCATCTAATACCAACTTCCCATCAACCTGAGGAAGGTTATCACATGTCTATTAAAGATACCATCGATGTGAACCTTAGTTCAGATATAAACAATCCCCAAATTGACAATCTTGGCAAAAGCTTATCCAAATATGAACAAGAGCAATTAATTGCTCTCCTCAAGAGGAATAAGGGAATATTTGCATTGTCCTATAAATACATGCCTAGTCTTGCCTATAATTTGGTTGTCCACAATATCACCTTAAACTCTGATGCTAAGCCGATAAAAAAAAAACTTAGAAGGATGCATCCTACCATTGCCCTCTTGGTCAAATAATAGCTTCAAAAACTATTAGATGTGGATTATATTGTACCCATTGATTACCCTGAATGGATTTCAAACATGGTACCCATTTACAAGTCTAATGGGATGATATGCATTTGCATTGATTTTTAAGATCTTAACAAAGCATGTCCTAAGGATGATTTTACTCTCCCAAACATTGATACTCTTGTCGAAACCTGTGCTGGCCATGAAATGCTTTCTCTCATGGATGATTTTTTAGGATACAACCAAATTCGAATAAATCCTTATGACCAACACAAAATAATATTCACTACACCTTGGGGGACTTTTTGTTACAAGGTGATGTTCGTTGGCCTAAAAAATGCATGTGCCACTTATCAACATGCCATGACATACATATTCCATGATTACATGCATAATATCATCTAATATTATGTGGATGATCTCTTGGAAAAATCCAAAACTTGACAAGAGCATATTGGTGTATTGGAAAAAGTTTTTATCGACTTCTAGAGCATAATGTAAGGTTGACCACTAAGAAATATGTATTTGGTGTTACCTCTAGAAAAATACTAGGGTTCTTTGTCTCTAAAAGAGGCATTGATATGGATCCAAAAAAAGTCAAGGCTATCATGGAGATGCCTCCCCCAAGAATTTTAAAGGAGTTACATAGTTTACAAGGAAATATTACAAATACATGCCAGTCAATCACCTATTACAAAAGGGGGTGCCATTTTCATGGATATATGAATGTCAAAAAGACTTTTATGACATTAAGGAATACCTATATTATCCACCATTATTAGCTCCTCCTAATTTGGGGGTCCTCTTCAATCTTTATGTTTTAGCAACAGACTTTTCAATAGGGACAATGCTTGCACAAAAGAATGAAAATAATTGAGAGCAATTTGTCTATTACATTAGTCAAACATTGGTAAGCTATGAAACTAGATATATTTATTTGGAAAATTTTTGCTTAGCAGTGGTCTTACCACTAAGAAACTTAGAAATTATATACTTAGTCACACAACATATGTCATAGCTAGATAAAATACTCTACATTATATGATGTCTCACACTTATAATAACACCCATACCACTAAATGGATAATGCTTCTTACTAAATTCAATTTTGAGTTCATAAGACAAAAATCCATTAAATATTAGGTCATAGCCTATCAACTTGTGGAATCTCCACTACCTAGTGATCATACTTTGACTATTGATCTCCCAATGATTCGGTATTCATTGTCATAAAGCAAGAAGAAGATATCATTCCGAAGGAAGACATCGATATCACACTTTTCTTTGATGGTTCTAAGTGAAAAAAAATTCAAGGTGCTAGAGTCATGTTTTATACACCCCAGGGGGTGCTTATCCCCTTATCATTCAAAATTGGCTTCCAATGCAGAAAAAAATTAGAGTATGAAGCCTTAATATTAGGTATTCAAGCAACCATAGTTATGGGTATTAAGAATATTAAGATATTTGGTGATTCTCAACTTGTTGTCAAATAGGTAATAGGAGAATACCAATGTAAAGAACCTACCATTAAGCTTTACCATGAAGTAGCAATGAAATTCCTTTCTAAATTTTATTGGTATAAAATTGATAGTTTTCCACGTTCGACTAATACATTTGTAGATGTGATGACCTATCTTGGATCATTTATTCCAAAGGATACCTTAGGATAAGTACAACCCCTTATAATTACAATGATCTCTAAATTTGCAATTTCCTATGCTAAATATAAGGATGAAAATGATGTTTGCTTTATCCATTTGGAGTCATGGGAGCCTTGGTTGAGCCAAATAATAGCCTTTCTCAAGTTTGGAACACTCCCATAAAATATGTCACTGACTTCTAAACACACTTTCAAGTAAAAGGTAGCTCGTTTTACTCTCTTGGGGGACATGTTGTATAGATATGGTTATGATGGAATCCTCCTTCATTGTCTCAAGTCTACTAAGGTACAAAGATCCATAACTAAAGCTCATGATGGTACTTGTGGTGGCCATTTTAGTGGAATGGCCATTGCAAAGTGTATTCTATGTATGGGTTATTATTGACCCACAATAGAATGAGATTTTTGCACATATGTCAAACATTGTAAGCAATGTCAAGAGAATGCTAATTTAACTCATGTACCATCACAAGAATTATAACCTATTCAAATAATTTAGCCCTTTTCACAATGGGGTCTAGATTTTATTTGGAAAAATTACACCTTCTTCCTTAGGATAACATACATTCATCATCACAGCCAAAGAATACTTCATAAAGTGGGTTGAGGAAATTCCTCTACCCAGTACGATAGGACCTAAGATTATGGAGTTTATACTTCATCATATCATTTATCATTTTGGTATTCCATTGAAAATCATCTCAAAAAGTGGCAAGTATTTCAAGAACAAGGATGTTCGAGCACTTTCCAAGAAATATAACATCCAACATAGTTTCTAAACTCCTTATTACCCACAAGAAAATGGATAAGCTGAGGCTACCAATAAGAACTTAATTGCTATTCTTAAGAAAATTGTCAAAGAAAATCATAAATATTGGCATACACAAATTCCCTTGGCATTATGGTCTTATTGAACAAGAATCCACATGCCTACTAGGGCAACACCTTTTTCATTGGTCTATGGAGCTGAAGCAATCATGCCTCTTGAGCTTGAGATCCTTTCCTTGTGAATTTCATTGCAAGAATTCATAGATGATGACACTGCTAGAAAAGCACATCTTGACCAACTAACACTTCTTTATGAAAGGCGAGTCTATGCTTTAGAGCATTTACGAGTATATCAAGTCTACCTTAAACATGCTTATAATGCCAAAGTTCATCTACATGAATTCCAAGTAGGAGATCTTGTCCTTAAAGATAATAAAAAGAACAATGCATTACCGCACCTTCGTCATAAATTTGTGGCTAATTAGTTAGGTCCATACAGTGTTACTCAAAAAGTGGGTAAAGGTACTTATAGGCTTGCCATTCTAGAGGGAGTTGAAGAGCCCGAACCACTTAATGTTATACACTTGAGAGCATTCTATGCATAATGTGATTTATTTATGTATATATGCATGGATATTACACAAAAAAAACATTGCATTGCACACATCTCATTTTACATATTGCATTTCATACACACATTTGCATAAACTCATTTCATTTCATTGCATTCGCACCCCATTTCACACATTTCATATTTCATATTTCATATTTCATATTTCATATTAGGGATAATTTATTTAGATCATATATAAATTGGTCAAATAAATTCATGTTTCCTTAATCATGGGTACCTTCATCTAGCCAAAATTTCATTAGCAATGTCACATTCCCATAGTTCCTAGGTGTTTTCGATCACTCAACCACTCCTAGTGTTTTAAGCAAATCATCATCTGGTGTCAAATTTTGCAAAAAGAACAAACTGATACAAAAAGGTAGCTTAACTCCACCAAATCATTCAAAATTGCATCCATACATCAAATTAATCATAATATCATGTTTTATGAAAACCAAAATTTATTTGGAGTCATAATTTTTTCTTGTGACCAAAAGTCACAAAATCACATTACAAGTTACAAAACATTCCAAAATGGTCCATATTCATCATCCTCAATTATAGTATCACACTCATTAAAATATCATATTTCAATCATCACATTCAAATATTTTCCAAGTTCACAAATTTCAAGTGAACCTCATATCGAGTGGTATATTTTATCTCATTGGCGACAATTGCAGTGATTTGCATTCATGCAATTCAATAAGATGGTTAAAATACCATAAGGACACTTGGCCATATTCATAATCTAATATCTCATTGTTCAAAAAACAAAATCAATTTAGGTATTTCATCGTTCGAGTGAAACTATGCCAAGACCAATTTGCTCGCTAGTTGTCATTGATGGCCTAGTTCATGGGGCATAAAACATGGAAAAAATTATAACTCATCATTCATTTTCATGATAGTCATCATGGTTACTAGCCTTAGCTAGGGTGATTGGTTTTGACCATAGGAATTATCTAACAGTCACTAGCTGGCCCTCCAAAGTTGACTCTTTTTCTTGCATTTTCATCATATTGCATATCAATGACATCGAAAGGCACATTCTTCAACAACATGGAATCACCCCAAACTTGGGGTAGTCATATTTGACATTGATTTTTCCATAAAATGATACATCATACATGATCATGGCATCTAAAATTGGCAAAAACCCCTTTTATTTGTTAGGGAAAAAATATAATCAATCACTTGTATATTTCAACAACCTTCCACCGTTGGGGCAAAAACAATATCACATTTACATCATTCATACAACCATTTGCGCTCATCTAACAATTGTATCATGAGATAAATCCATCACTCATTCAAAAATTGAGGGGTTAAGCTACATAATCTAAATTATTTTATCTCCAAGCTCATATTTGCATTTTAACATGAAGAAGTTGCTTCAGCATCAGACCAAAACCAGATGTCTTGTATTTTTGCACCACATTGTGTTTGACGCAACATGGTACAAAAAGAGCCATCTATAGACACCAAAATCTATCCACTTGTCATCCATACATGGTTTCCCACCACATTTATCCATTATTTATATATTTATATATATTTGTTTAATATATATTTAAATAATAATATTTTATATATTTATTTATATATATTTAATAAATATATGTATATTTATATGAATTAATCCTAGACATCCATAATGATTTAATCCCAACCATTCACTCACCTTAATCAATGCCACATACCCATATTTAATCTCCACCCTTCGTCATGTTTTAATATTGACCACACAAATTATGTCATTAAAACCCTAATGTGCCCTAGGAAATATTATAAATAGGAGTCATTTTGATGACTCAACCCCTAATTATTTTGATCTAAGAAGTTTACTAAGTTTTCCCTAAGTTTTGAGTTCTCTAAGCACTTGTGCCCTACATTATCAAGTACCCAAGCCTCCTCACAACTTTTCATATTTCATCAGTTACCATCACCTTTTGCATCCACCGCTGCCCATCTCACACAAACTAGATCTACTTTTGTAGATTTTGTTTCAATTCCTCGAGCACCTATGGGCATATCCTATCACTATCGAGTGCCTTTGGGTACCTTCCACCATAATCAAGTATCTATGGGCACCTTCCTTCCATCACCAAATGCCTATGGGCACCTCCTACCATCATCGAGCACTTGTGGGTATTCACAACCCTAGTTTTGCAGTCTAGTAATGCCTCAGGTGTCACTAGGGGATATATGCACCAAATTATGCAACAACAATGAAGAAAAAAGATCAAAAAAATAGTGTGATAAGGTAATTTATTTATTGCAATTATTATTTATTATTTAGATCTATTTATAGCTTCATTTCTACAACTAGGGTTAGTAGTTTTCTTATTTATGGCCTCACATAATGGAGCCCTAACATATATTATTGACATTCCATTGTTGTTTACTATTTGTAGGTTTAGGGATCAAGTTCATTGGGAGCTTTTGAAGCACTTGAGTGGTCTATCCTATGGATGTCTGAAGCCCACTCACCTTACTATTGAGATCAAGTCAAGTGTGAAGACACCACCCTTGTTTTTTAGCAAGGTTTTCAGAGAACCTTGGCATATTGAAATCCTTGTATTGGATAATAAAGCATTGTAAACCCCCATTTGGGATACACTTGGTTGTAATATCAGAGATCCACCCAAAAATAAGAATAAAATTTTATTTCTGTGCAATCATCTATATTTATTTTGCTTTGTTCATTCATTTATTAAAGTATTTTGTTTTGGTGTTATTCTATTTTGCATCTACAAGTTTCCTTTAGAATAGAGCTATTTTGGAGTCATTGCTACTTACCTTTTGTGCATATACATCTAGCATGAAATGAAGTTTATTCTGAATGAAACTTTAGTAAATATTTTTAGACGAGTTCTGTATAAATGCTTGACTATTGAATTTTGTAAACCTGAGTTCTTAGAACCTTTCGCTATTGTTAAAATGAGTGGAGCTTTGTCCAGATTTGGTAGTGTAGATTGGTGATTGAAATAATTTGAAGAGAGTTTTTATTGGAGTGTAACTAGGTCTTTGTAAAGGAACATAGGAGGGAATTGTGTTCTTATTGGATAATGTGGTTTATATTAAACTTATTTTAGGGGCACTTGATGGTAAATCTTAGCATGAGGAATGAATGGGAATTGTTGTATGCAAATTTTTGTACTGAATTTTTAGGAGAAGCAATGAACATAGGATTTATTATGAATAAAATTATTTTATTAATTTCCTTGTTCTATGCTGCATGATGCTTGAGATGAAATGCTTCCTATGTGATGTTGATTTGGAATGCTTCAACTAAATGAATTATGGAATGGTTACCATATGCAAAGTTACACTTTAAAATATTAATATGCATTAGACTTTGAGTTATTTCATTTGGAATCCATCTCTGATCCCAGGCATGGACAATCCCTTTTTGGTGTGACAATTCTAGTCTTGTTGCAATGATGAACGGTAAAGGATAGTGTATTACCAGATTCAAGTCTTGGTAAAGTTGTGGATAAGAATATTTTGCTGGTGAATCAGGTAATCTTGGTTCTTCTATGCATTGGTAGCTTCAGATAAATCCTTTGTAAACTGGTTGTTTTAATGGAAGACTATGAAAATGAGTTATGAGATTGTAGAAGCTTGTAACTAATTATATTGTGGAAACAATTTATGTAATATCTGAGACAAAGGTTGTCTTTAAACCTCTTTGCATGTAATGTGATCCTTTCATGTTTATTATGGAAAAAATGACTTTATTGGAAGCATTTCTTACATTCCATCTAAGTTTTGCTTTGTGGTGATTATGTTAAAATGGATATGGTAATTAGTTGATGTTGTTTTAAGTTCTATAGAATTGAATGTGTGTTTGAGCTCTAAGAGAGGATTTAGAGTATGTTTTAACTTCTTTTAGATTTTAAGGATGGTATAATAAATCCATGTATGCTTATGTACGAAAGAATGTATAGGGGGGGCAAATATTTAGACTTCACCTGAGTCTTTCCTTGATGCCACGATGTTCGAAGTTAAAGTTTTAATGTGAACAAGTATTCTGCTAGTGTAAATAACTCAGGATCAAGTTTGTTAAAAAGAATCCCTCAAAAATTTTGGGAAGTCATAAGTTTACCCCCATGAGAAAAGCATTTACATGGTTTTTGTAGGGCTTAAATGAGTAAGCCAAGTTAGTTTCTAATGGCATATATGAACTTAAATGTAGTTCTATTCTTGATAATACCACTCTCTTGAGTTATGAGGATGTCTCACTATAGAAATAAAGTTGATGATATTACTGAATACGAGACCCTCGAAGAAATCCAATGACAATGAATACAGTTCCATTTCTATGGTGCCAAGTAATATGAATGTTTCTAGGTAGCTAACCCTTGATTGAAGAAGGGGTAACCATCTAATTATTGCATAGTGCAACTCATTGAATGATCTATGAGGCTTGTAGAGATATGCATAAACCTTTTTGATGGATTGAAAAGGAGAAGATCTACACTGAGTGACTTGTGTAGAGCAGTATGTCAGGCATTTCCTTTTAAAAGAGGTAAAAGGGAAAACACTTACATTTAAAGACACATATAGGGATCTAGCCCTACTAAGGTATCCTTTCAGAGGAAATAAATGGAAGGGTAGCAATCTGTGAATGACTAAAAAAAATTATGGACTCATTTAGGAAAATACCTATTCACATATCTGAGGGATAATATGGTTGGGAGATTGAAGTAGGTCCTAAGATGTTTAATGTCCTTAAGCTATTTGGAAGAAAAAAGTGAATGTGGAATGTGAATGTAACAATCTCAATATCTCCTTATTACTCCTATATATGAAATCTCAATGCACTATAATATATGCTTTAAAATGTAGTCTTCTTTGCTTCAACTTAGCCAATAGGAAGATGATATTTTTATTTTATTCAAAATATATCTAACTCCTATTTTAATGTGTAGGTACTAACCTTAAAATAAACTATATTCTACACTCCCTTGAAGTTTCTAATATGCAATATTCTCCTTACAAATTTTAAATCTAATATGGTGCTTAACGAATCTTAAGAATGAAAAAAAAATATAAACTTCATCTAATTAACCTTTTGCACCAGAGTTGCTTACCTTAATGAACAATGTATATGAAGTATTGCAACGTGATTAGATTCACCTTATTTCTAGATTTTACTGGATGAACATGTATCTCTTCTTTGCTATCCAAACAACTTTTCAAAACATCAATTTGTAGCTTTGTACCTCCTTGTATCTTGATGCCTGATACTGTAGTTTGGTGGTTTAAACTCTCCTTTAGGATGTATCTTAGAAATCTAAAACTTAGAAGCTATTGATGCTACCCAAGTTGTTGCTTTCTTTCTATATTTTAATATAAAATTTTTAGATTGTAAATCAATCAATATCTTTTTTGAAATGTTGTCCTTGAATCTCAAAAATTTGGTAGGGAACTCCTCCAAATCATAGCTAAAATTTTCTATTAAGAACCCTTCAGTTTTTTTGCTATAGAAACTAGCAGATATCCTTTCTTCAAATTAACCTTCTAACCTTCAAAGATAATCTTAAAACCTCTCAGGCTTGGTAGTAGTGTTTTTTCTCCTTTCTCCTTCAACCTCCTTGTTGAATTCTAACTTCAATCTAGGTATTCTTATCAAGAATATGAAATTCATAAGGTCTTCACCAATCTCCTTCAAAATTTGACAAACTTCTTGCCATATCCTTCTCCCTTGGGATTTTTTTTGAATGGCGATAATTTTCCCAAGTTCTTCCTTTATTAGGAACTTCTCCTTGGTGATAAATTTCTCCAATGAGTTCTCCTACGAACTCCTTTAATTTCCTTTGAATCTCCTTCAATGAGGCTCTCGAAGCCTTCTCCTTATTTCTCCTTGAGACCTTTTCTCTAGGGTCTTCACTCTCGTAGACTCTCTAGTATTTCTCAATAAGACCTTTTATTCAACCTTATACTATGGAATTTTGGCAATACTACTTCAAAAATAGAACTTTTGCTAGTCCTTCTCTATCTTCAAGCTTCCAAATATGGAAGTTATTAAATGGAATTTTTGTGGGTCTCTACAACTTATTTAAGGTGAAATATTCAATATTAAATGGAGATAACTAATCTTCTATCTTCACCAGGACTCTTCTCTGGAGTCTCTTCTCCCTCAAATTTACAATAAGGATCATATGGTATTTTCTTCACTTTTACAATCTACAAGTCTACAATCTCTAGCAATGGAACATTTTCTTCAAGTGTCCAAATATTTGGTCTTCCTCTTGTTGATTTTGATTTTGGATTGATTCCAAAGAAGATATTCTTCCTAGCTATTTTGTGGGAAGCTTCCAAACTTTCTTTGAATCTCCTTTTTCTTGCAACAAAGTATTAGGATTGTAATGGAAGAAACTCTAAATCTAGATATAATCAATATTTACTAGTTGATTTGTTAATCTAATGGAATTAATTCTTAGTCCTAGTCTTCACAAGTTTTTCTACAACCCTGAGGAAAGACTCTAGCCAAATACAATATCAAAAATTATGAAAATGAGATTTTTGAATACCTCTCAATCTCACTTGTGGCTCTCCCTATTTCCTATCGATCTTCTATATGATCTAATACCATAGTTAGATTTTTATGAGTATATTATAGAGGAAATGCAACCACAAGATGTAATATAAGCAATATATGATATCTATATGATAATTACACTATAATATGCAATAAAATAAAGAGATAAAATTCTACAATCACTTATAAATATACCATTAATGAAAGCTCATAAAAATAGTACAATGTAGTATAATGGAGGATATGAACACTCCAAAAACTACTTTAAAAGGAGCTACATTGTACTTGTCTACTAATATATACTATGCACTTTCTATATTATCTACCCTCCATGATTTCACTCACTATAATAACTATGTATAGGAAGATAGGTTCCTTGGCCCTCACTCTACCTTTGACTCTATCCTATGACTCATGTACATGTGGACTACATGCACATTTACATCATTGTACATATTACACTTGTGCATTTATTACATGTTGAAGTAACTACCCAAACTTTACTCTAAAGTAAACTCCTACTCTAGTAATATACCAAAGGTGGTATATTAGCATGTACCCAATAATGTAATATACTCTAACACCTAGTGTTATTATTATCCCTTCTTAGTCCTTAGAGAGGGGGATACCAATTTCTTCTTCTATCCATAAGTCACTCTATGCTAGATCCATTAGGTGTAATTCCTTAGTCTAGTTTAAATACACATCCACTATGATCCCTTAAAATTTAAGCTTATCTTGCCCATATTTGCAATAGGACTCTAAGAAACATCACTCCACAAGATGGTCTTCTCATGGACATAAGAACCAGGTGTTACTACCCCACAACAACCCAAGTTAAAAAGAAGATTTTTAGACAAGGTTACTTTCAGATCCCTTTCCAAAGAAATCCCTAAACCCAAGGATAACTCTCTCTCTCTCTCACACACACACACACACATTTCCACAAGTAAAATAAGAGCAACTTCTAAAATGGAAGCATAAATACTATCTTATCTTAAGCTTGCAAATAAATATAATAAAACCTTTAGATCGAAGTATTAGCTCCAAAAACATGGATAAAACCCATAAAATAAATAATCAATATGGCACATTAATAAATATCTAAATAGAGGTTTTAGATATAAAAACAGTAATCTTTGAATTCTATAAAAAAAAAATCCTCTTTCTCCAAGAGTGATCTTCAAACTAATCCTTCATATTGTACATAAAACAAAGAAGGATTCCATCATATTGATCTGTTATCTTCATCCTTTGACTTCCATGGAATTTTATATGAAGGTGGGGATCATAACAACTCATTTGTAGGTATGAATGCATTCCCAAATGCTTATTCCATATTCTATGCATCTATCACAAACATAAAGAAAAATAAACAAGTCATTTACTTTGTACATACTCATTCCAATACATCAAGTCTTCATATAGAAACCGATCCTTTACTTTTTTTATTTATTTTTAAACAATCACATGAAGAAACCCCATAAATATCTTCATCCAAGATGGAGTCCGTTCCTAGCTTATTTTTCCATGTTTTAAAAGATACAAAGCAAATAAGAGAACCCCCTTATTTCTTCTCTATATATGGACTCCATACCCACTTAAAGAGATTATGTGAAATACCCCATAATATTTCACTTAACAATGGACTCCACACCCAAAGACTTAAGGAAACATCCCATAATTTCCTTATTTCCATTGGACTCCACATCCAAATAAACATTTGAAGATTTCTTTTCCTCAAAGAAAAAAATTATATATTTTCACAATATTATCCACAAGCAAGCAATATATTTCCACCATATATTCCACAAGCAAGGAATAAATTTCCACAATATATTTACTACAAAATATATTTTCACGATATATATTTCTTAAACAAGCAATATATTTTTGCAATACATTCCTCTAATCCAAACAATATATTTGCATAGTATAGTTTTCACAAACAACAACATATTTCTGCAATATATTTTTCTACAAAATATATTTCCACAATATATATTTCTCAAACAAGCAATATATTTTCACAATATATTCCTCTAATCCAAACAATATATTTTTTACAAACAACAATATATTTCTGAAATATATTCCTCTAATCCAAACAATATATTTTCACAATATGTATTTCTCAAACAAGCAATATATTCCTGTTATCCAAACAATATATTTTTTACAAATAGCAAAATATTTTAGTAATATGTTTTTCTACAAAATCTACTACAATATATATTTCTCAAACAAGCAATATATTTCCGCAATATATTCCTCTAATCCAAACAATATATTTCCACAATATATTTTTCACAAACAATAATATATTTCCACAAAAAATATTTCACAGATAGCAATATATTTTTCTACAAATTATATTTCCACAATATATTTTTCACAAATCCATTTCTATCTCTTTCCAAAGCTTAACAATGCATTTCTATATGATTCATCTTCATATGGCAAACACATGCATAAATAAGTCCATACTTCTTTCCAAGATATTTTCCTCAAATATTTTCAATCTATTTCTATCTCTTTCCAAAGCTTAGCAATGCATTTCTATATGATTATTTTTCAATGATGCAAAGCAAGAACAAGCATAAATAAGCCCATATTTCTTTATAAAATATTTTTAATCTCGTGCTTTGCATAAACATTCTTATTTGGTAATGTTCCACTATACTTGGCAATAATGATTGTTATTCTCTTCCAATGTACTCAATTCATTCCAATTTTCAACTTCTACCATGCTTGGCCTTCTACATTTTAGCCTTGGTTATGATCTTCCTCCTTTGGCATTTGGCTTTTCAATGTTTGTCAAATATCCTTTTGGTTGCATGTTCTCCAATGTTTGTAGATTGCATTGGTGGCTCCTCCATTCAATGTGGTGGCTATTCCAATAACCTCTCCTCTCAAGGTGGTTCATCCTCAAATTAGGTGGCTCTTTTTCTTCTAAGATGGTGGTTCCTCCTTCCATGTTCGATGGATTCTTTGATTGCCACTCCTATTGCTTTTCTTTAGTAGATTCTAACTCAATTTTAATGTAGCTTGGCTTCTCCACAACTCAACTTCTATAAGTGATATTTTCCTTGGCTTAAGGGATTTATTTTAAAGTGCTTATACTCATTCTTCACTTACTTTTCTGAATTTTATTTTTGAATCTTGTGCAGGTTCGAAGATGCTATTGTTACTTCAAGAACATGCACTTAACCTCCTTTTAAATACATACACTATGCACACTATTTTTTAATATTTCTTATTATATTTGTAACTACTCTTGTTGTTGTTTTTAATTAGGAGTAATACTTGCAAAAACTAATATTAATCAACTTATAACACCTTAAAAAAATACATATTTTAATATCAATTTACAAACTTATTTTCTACCTCCTTCCTAGCTTGCTACCTTGCTAGTTTTTCTCACCTTTTATTATCCAAAAATGTTGCCTAATAACTTCAAATTTGTAGCTCGTTTGCTTCTTGATATGTTGCCCAATGTTTTTTTAAATTTATAGCTCCTAAAGCTCCCAAAAAATCTACTTTATTGTGTTTAACTTACAACCTAAAAATTCTAAAATCTGTATCTTTACTTCTACTTAAAATGTTGTTCAATACTTCTCCTTTATCCTTCCAAAATGTTATCTCAAACTCTAAAATTTGCAGCACCAAATATTTTCTAATATGATACCTTTTCATTATCCAAAATCTGCCTCTAACTCATTTAATTTTTTGTCTTAACTTGTTGTCAATTCCTCCTTCAATTAGCTATCCAAGGACACTTAAAAATTATCCAATAGTTCTCCAATTTGCAGCTCTATGTCTTCTCCAATTTGCTGCCCTGAAATTGATGAGGGCATCTTATTTTTATTTTGGTAGGTAAAAATGACTAAGTGTGGGGTTTAAATGGGCTCCAAACCCAAGTACATAAACTGGTAGCTAAACCAATAGCATAAGACAACATAGGCTTGCATATTGTCCAACAACAACTTGAAAAAAAATGTCCAAATAGCAGTAGAGAAGGCTGGATGGAACGCTGACACAAGATAAATAAAAATATAGTTCAAGCAATACCCATGTAGGGGTTTCTTAAGATAATTAACTACCTAAAAATTCTATAAATGAGCTATGAAAAACCCACACAGGGGAAGCTCACAAAATATCCATAAAAACTATAATAGACACCTGTACAAAAATAAACACAATGCTCAAAAAGACCCATGTAGGGGCACTATAGACTATAATTAAAATCCCATGCAGGGGATCAAAAGACCAAAAATAGAGAGACCCAACATGAGAACAAACAAAGTACTCAATAGACCCAAATATAGACCTCTGTAACATATTCATTTGCAGGAGCATATCTAGGATGGTTTGGTAGTAGCACCTTAAGAGTCTCTCTGACCTTATCCATGGTGTTGATAATGCTATTGACGATAATAACATGGATTGTGTTGTGAGTGGTAATGCAATTATCGTCACTATCTTCATCCAAAATGTGGTAATGGGAGCTCCAACTATTATCAACCCTTTATTTCTTAAGTCGGACTAACCTCCTAAATTGAGGTGGATGAAGACTTTAGTGATATATTTCTTAGCTCCTTTGAACTTTATTGGAAATGGAATAAGACCATGAACTTCTAGAAATGTGTGAGATAGGGGATCAAGCTGAAGGGTAGATGGCTCAAGCAAGGCCATTTTGGAAAGACTAAGGATAAAGGAAGACCACAAAATCTTCTTACTACCTAGGAAACACAACGATGAATAAAATCAGATGATGATGGACTGACACAGACTATGGATGTAAATATAAATTTTTTTGGCACCATAGATGCCCTTTCCAAAAGCTGATATGGTGTTATTGGTAGACCACATAATAATTCTCCTTAGAAAACTAACATTGGAAAAAATAGACATGGCACAGGATAGACTTCGCACATGATAGTGTTGGAAAAGGATTGGGAGTGCCAAATGATTGAGAAAATAAATCTTAAAATTCACAAGGAAAAATTAAGCATCTCAAGACTTGACACATATTGATATTGTTAGATAACGTTCAATTGCATAGCCTAGATCTACTCAGGGACTTGAAATGCTTGGAAAAGATAACCATAAGGTAAACCCACTAACAGGGCCTATATTGGGACATTGCATACTTCACAGAAGGGAAATGGAAGAACCAAAATCCAACACTAATAGAAAGATAGAGAGTCACGCTAATAAAAAAAAAATTCCATAAGAATTGGAACCAAAGAAACACATCATGATGAAAAGGGTAGAGTCAACATTGGAGAAGCTGACCCACAAAAACCTATGACCACATCTTTCAAACCAAATCATTATTAGTAGAATTTAAAACTTCTTGGGGAAAGCTTTCTTTCCAAATGGACAAAAATTTATGGATAACTCCCTAATTGACAAGAATATCTGCAAGTCTAGATGAGGGCATCTTATTGATTGTACCTAGGCTTAGTTTTTTAATTAGTTCCTAGGTTTATTTTTTATGTTCATAAACATGTGAGTCATTATGCTCATATAGGGGTTAGTTGGGTTTTAGAAAGCCTAAGTTAAGTAGTTAATTAACTAATCTTAGTTTTTGATAGATTAATTCACTTGAATTGGTTCTTCGAGGGATTTAGGAGATTATGCATATCACATATTGTAAATTTGACATCTATAATACCTATATTATGTTTTTTAAATCAATGAAATTACCAGTCTATTTTGGAACCTTATTATTGGTATCAGAGTAGGGGTATCCTACCTTGTGAGGGGGAATTTTCCTCATGGAAATTCCCTCCTTTCCCTATAAATCTTAGAGTATGGTTGGCTAATTTTGGACCATTATTTAATCATTTTTCATGTGTTCTATACCTAGTTTTGATGGATCTCATTGTCCGATTCACTGAGAAAAAACAACCTTAGACCCTGTATTGTATTACGAACCTCTTGAAGAAATATAAGTCCCTATGTAAGCTTGTGAAATAAGAGGTTATGTCACCTTGCAGATGGACTAGCGATGATGTAGAAGTGCCATATATTGACAGTGATTCATACAATGCAGTGAAAGTAACCTTTGATAAAAAAAAGGACTAAATAAAACTTTAGATCTATTCTATAAACCCCTCTAAAGGTATTATGTTCTATCTCTATGAACCCATCAGGAATCATGAGGTGAACATCCAAATTCATGAATCCCAGTAGACATAGTCAAATTAATGACCTATGGCTATAGGTAACTTGATAGCCAACGTGATTTTTACCATGGACAACATTGTTGGCATTCCCTAGATTCCAATGAAGGTTCGCATTGTAGAAAATGTTCCTCCATATCTAGATCATGTAGATTTGAGCATTGTATCAGCTAGGGGTCCCAAATCCACCTTACCCTTGTAATCCAACCTATGGTTACATTAGAGCTTCATCACAATGTTCTGGATCTCAACCTCTAAAAACTTAACTTTGGGCTCTTTTCACAACCCCACCAGTGTCCACAACATGAAATCCAACACAAATTTTCTTTGGTCACTCAAGTTTAATCTATCTTCACATGTAAATACCACTGACTAGACATATTGTTGTTATCAATCACCCTATTTTGGTGAATCTCTCTTCCTATGATTAATATCTAGGTAGCACTGCTATTAATAGATGATAGCGACTAATCTCCTTTGCAATAAATTGAGTGAGAAACCTCTCAATGTGTTGCTATATTTCATTTGATGGTTGGATCACAACACCTTTAGATCCTAACCATTGCATGAGGAATACAACTCTTGGTGTGATTTATTAGTGGAGTCAACATTGTGATGTGTGGCATGGTCCCATTCATACCCATTTGCCTTAATGACATGATCCAAAATATTGGTGGTTGTGTTATCCTACCTATTGATTGAATGGCTCTCGATCATGCGATCGGCTAACATAGCTACAACCCACTATGTCCTATGGGTTTTAGCCTAATTTGTGTTCCCAAGGATAACTTTTTCCTTTGAGAAATACAGTATTGGTTGTAACTATTGATGATGAGTTGTCATCTTGGATGCATAGTGGTCACCTATGCAAGGTTACCAAACCATCTCTTAGCCACCGTGAAAAACCATGTCAACCATGTGAAGGAGATCATAAAACCCTAACTTTAGGGCTTGATCATGATTATGACTTTCAAACATGGTGATGCGGGTCATTTTCAGATCATTACCTTGCATTTCAAGAGAACTTTGCATGGGATTCATCCTTATCTAATCCCACATCATCGATACAAGACAATTTGTGTTGTTAAACTATTTTTGGGAGGTGAGTTGTAGTAGCTAGCCTGATGACTAGCATTAGATGATGCTTGCATGTGGAAGTAAACCACATAGTTGAATGTGTTGAAAAATGTGTGTGACTTCCCACCAAGGACTATTGGCATTTTATTGAGCATTGGTGTTAGGAGTGTGAGTGATCATTAGCACCCATAACTTTGTGCCACCTTCATGAATAGGTGATCGTTGGGTCACATTCAACCTACATGCATTAGGTTTATATTTTGCTACATGGGTCCTACATTTTGCTCAAATTTTTATGTATTTTTTACTAATTAACTTAATTGATCAACTTTTAATTAATTAATTCAATTATTATTGAAATTTTTGCACCTTATAATCAATTAATTTTACATTATTAATTGATTTCTTCTACAACTTTGTATTAAGGTGCATAGTCAAGCCCTTTTATATGATTTTAGCATTTCTATCCACTTGGAGGAATTGTGGATTTGGAGGAATGAGTTCTCTTTTTCATCCTTCTATTTGAGGTTTTTGACAACTTTGTATCAAGTCCTATGTTGGACTTTATTTTGGCTACAAGCCATGTATATGCTTTTATGCATATTTATCCACTTGTCATTGTGGATTTTGTAATATGATCTATGGGATCATTTGAAGGTTTTGAGGATTTGAGTTGGCTTCTCACTCCTCCCATTTGGGTTTTGATAACCTTATTTGTACACTTCTTTGAAAGTGTTTGTGGATTTGTAATATGAAGTGCAAGCTTGGTGGTACCCGATACTCCATCCTCTTGTTTACATGCCAATTGGGCATTTTTATACTCCCTTAGTAGGAGTTGAAGTCACCATTGTGACTTTTTGAAGGTATTCCTCCACTTCATGCCTTCTTTCACCTTGTTATTTTCTCGCAAGAAATTATGCCTTCGTCGTTTTTGTTGTAGCAAGCACCATTTGGTGAAGTTGATTGTAGACATTACTACCATGGTCCTTTTAGCTTTGTTTGCTTATGAGTACTCATTTTTCAAGACTAGTAGTTCATTCTCCATTCTATTGGGGTGATTGTCTGCTCTTGAGAAAAGTATCACCATTGTATGCTTTTTGTGATAGATTAAATCTTTGAGATGATTGTATGATACCTATTATTTAGCAGAGTTTGCCACATGGGTCTCTCTTCTTCATGTTCATGGATTGAATTTTGAAGCAATTGGAATTACTCTCTTTCACTTCCTTGTACAAGCATTGGAGTCCAATGCTTCTTAAGTTAGGAGGTATAAGGAGGGAATATTATTGATTGTACCTAGGCTTAGTTTATTTAATTTGTTCCTAGGTTTATTTTTCATGTTAATAAGCATGTGAACCATTATGATCATGTAGGGGTTAGTTGACTTCTAGAAAGCCTAATTTAAGTAGTTAGTTAGCTAATCTTAGTTTTTGTTAGCTTATTTATCTCAAATTGATTCTTTGAGGGATTCAGGAGATTATGCACATCACATATCGTAAATTTGGCATATGTAATACCTATATTATGTTTTATAAATTAATGAAATTAGCAGTTCTATTTTGAAATATTATTAGAAACTCTTCAAATTCTATCCCAAAATTTTGCAATCTCCTCCTTCAAAAGTTAGCCTTCAAAAATTTAATGGTTGTCTCCAAAAATATCAACTTGTGGCCTCTTTCAATCCTCTTTCTTCTCAGTTCTCATTGAATTATGTCTTAAAATTTGACCTCTTTGTTGGTCTCTTCTTTAAGAATTTGAATGTCTTGAAGTCTTCAAAAATAATTTCCAAAATTTGGAAAACTTCTTGCCAAATCCTTCCTTCTTGAATTGGTTTCACAAATTATTTTGGTCTTGTTGTCAAATGGTGATAATTATCCCATTTTTGATGTGATTACCTTTTCAATTTTTTTTTGCTTTTTGCAATCGTCTACTTCAAACTTTCTTTAGATCTTCTCTAATGGCCACTTCTTCCACTTCTCAATAGGTATTATCTATTCTCCTTATTTCACCTTCAAAATTTCAATGGGACCTTTTTCTAGGCCTCCTTAATCTTCTCTCTCAAATCTCCTATCTCTTTTCTAAAAGCTTCAATGGGACCTCTTTTCTCGGGTCTCATTTTTCTTAATATTTAATAGGAATTTTCTAGCCTCTTCCTCTCTTATCTCTTCAATATGTTATAGGATATCTTATCTTGGGTATCCTCAATATTCAGTTTTCAATCTTAAATGGAAGCTCTTTGGGTCTCATAAATATTCAATCTTCTTTATAATATATTTAAATCCTTCTATCTTAAATTCTTCAAATTCTCCAATGAGACCTTTCCCTTAGGCCTTCAATATCCAATATTTTGCTACAATTTTAAAATAAATTCCTGTTTAATGAAATCACATAGAATTTTAGGCAATCGAAGGTGAAATTATTATCTATCTATTGTAATAAGCTTCTAAAATTTTGAGAATGATTTTCTACAACAAAATATTAGACAATAACAATCAAATACATCCAAATCTCAAAAAATTTGATATTAATAAACTTCACTAGTTCTTCAATCTAGTGGAAAGAAATATATGTTGAGTCCTAGTCTTCATGAGTTTTTCTACAACCCTATGGAAAGACTAGAAAAATAGAAAATTTAAAATTTTGTAAAATAAATCTCTCTCTATCCTATAAATCTACCTTATGTATTAGATACCACTATTAGCTTTTAATGCTTAATACTTAATGCAAGTAACCACAAGATCTCAAATATATTTGCAATATAAAATATATGATAATGGCAATATTTTAATCATATAAATTTCATATATAAATTCTGTAATAACTCATACAACGCATACTAACAAATGCTCACAATAATATTAATATTATATTGAATAAAGGTCACATACACCACTTCTTCTCTTTACAATACGTAGTCACATATATAATAGAATGTGACTCTTCATATGGAGTACTCTTGGCATTTACTATTATTGAGACTGTTTAATTTCCTATTCTAAGGACACATGTGCACTCTTACATAAAGTACATTGTGCACATCTACACTTGTGCATTTCTTGCACATTAATACATTACATAAAATATTTACTCACACTCTAATCTAAGACATACTCCTAATCTAATAATGTACCCAAGGTGGTACATAGCATATACCAAATAATGTAATATACTCTAATATATATTAAATTAATCATTAGATTAATTACCAAACTAATCTATAATTAGATAAATTGATAATATAAATATTATATTGAATTAATCATTAAAATAATTGCCAAACTAATCTATCATTAGATTAATTAATAATCTAAATATTAAAAAGAATTATTCTATCCATTTTATTAATTAGATAAAGCAAATATTAATCAATCTATTGATTAATAACAATTAAAACTAGATAAAGCAAATATTAATCATTCTATTGAGTAATAACCACTAACTTTAGATAAACTAAAGATCATCTAATCTCTTCAATTAAACTTCCAAGTAGCACTAAGGTGCATCCTAAGATATAGTCTATTCGATTATCAAAGGAGCTAACAAAAGCACACATCAAAGAAGATATAAAGGTAATGTTAACTTAGGGAAATAAAATATGATTCACTCATGAGCTTACATACATAAATATCTCAGGGAGCACCTTCTTTGTGTGAACCCTGGCAACACAAAAAACCATGGAGCTTGGTAAAACAACCCCTCCAAACTAGGAAAATGAGTGTTAATACAAATCCTAATGGAAACATAGAAAGCACCATCCTGGAATCACCATAAACCAAATATAATGATCTACATCATACTAGCAAGGAAAAAATAAAGTAATGTGAGAGAAAGAAATCATCAGATGAACATGATTTGCATGTTGTGCTACCATACAATTTACTTCCACTGTGTAAGGGTAACTTGTCCCAAGCAAATGAAAGGAACACAAGGGGAATCAAGAAATAAAACCAAGTTAAAGCATGTCGACACTGAAATCTCAAATAATGCATAGTAATAGGTAATCCAACATAAGAATACATGAGGTAAACATGTAATCCAAGGAGAAAAAATAGAAAAATAGTGGATAAAACACACAACAAGCCTCCTTTCATACCTAAAATAGTGTGACATCTTCCTCTTGAGGCTTGATCACTGTTTATGTTGCATTTGCTATCCAAAATTCTATTCTTTCTTAACTCTTATTTCTTCATCATCTATCCCCTTCCTCTTCCTGGAGCTTCCAAATAAATAGGTAAGGCAAGTCCTTGAGTGACACCATGCAAGGCTCATGGTGTAATGCTCAAGAGAGTTTTCCAATGCTTCAACCAACCATCACGTAGAAAAAAGAGATAAGGTATACAACAAGGCATGATGGATCCACTATGCTAACAACCATAATGAGCAAGTACAAAACAAATTCAAAGACATTAATAATACAATAGATTAAACACATTTAAAATTAGATTAACATTATTAATTCCTTTGATTAATATTAAATCTAATACCATTAATCATTTTAGTGATTAATACTAATATTGGATGAGCTAACATTAATCATTGCTTTGATTGAGAATAAATCTAACATTAGAATAAGTAGATTAAACTAAAATTAATCATTTCACTAATTAATATTAAATCTAACATTAGTCTAAGATAAAATATTTTCACTCAATCAAGACAAATAGAATAATATTTCATTCCAAACATGAGAAGCAACCTTACATTAAATCCATATAACTTATACAGAGAAACCATTCATTCACATGCATAAGGAAAGGATATATAACATCATGTCCAAGAATGATTGCACTCCCTTAATGCTTCATACCATCATTTTATCCCTAAATGAGTGGCTCCATTTTTTAAGATAGACATAAATTATCATCAACTCATATAAGGAGACTCATTGCAAGCAAATTTCTTGGTCCAATGGTACAAATCATGAGCATAAGTAAACCACAATGTACCTACATGAAATTTTATTAATTCATATTACCCTAAGTTTTTTTTTGAATGAGTTGTAGCAAGTGTGAACAGGGTTTATCTTTAAACAGCTTAGAAAAATCTAGTTTTTCTAAGCAAGTGTGAACTCACTTACCTTTTGTCGGCTAAACTTGTCTGATGGTCGGCATGATTTTATTTATCCTTCCCCTCTATTTTCTCCTTATCCCTCCATTGTCCTTCCTCATTTCCTTCCATCCATTTTCCCTTATCACTCCACTTCCTTCCTCTCCCCACGCCCGCTGCCACCTCCCATTCCACTTCCTACTCCTTTGTTCTCTCTAATCCTCCCGATCTTCCTCCAACCTCCCTTCCCTACTATTCCGCTTGTATTAAGCCTATATAAGGTTTAATTTAATGTAATGTTTAAGCTGGTTAATTTAATGAATATTTTTGCCTCTGATTACTTTTGTGTTAATTTTTACCTTGGCCTAACTTTAATCTAAGCTTACCTTAGTCTTAGATTTACACAAGTATCAGAGCAAAGGGGGCACAAATCTCGAGGGTTGAGGTAAGGCACGGAATTCGAGCATAGTGACTAGCGAGCGACTGGTGCATGGATCCCGAGGAGCGATTGGCGCATGGATCCTAAGGAGCGACTGGCGAGTGATTGGTGCATGAATCCTAAGGAGTGCATAGATCTCAAGGATCTGACTGGACGAGTAGAGAGCTGACATGGCATAGCGAGCAACATACTGATGTGGATGAGCAGAGAGCTGACGTGGATGAATAGAGAGCTGACATGGCATAGCAAGCAGCTTGCTGATGTGGACAAGCCAGAAGCTGATGTGGCATAGCAAGCAGCGTGCTAACGTGGACAAGTTGGGAGCTAACATAGAAGAGGTGCACCAAGTGTGCCACATGGTGGAGTTTATCTGGTCGAGGAAAGGGTAAAAGGTTGGACAGATCGATTGCCTAAAGGCAATCAACCTACTATGTGTTCGCAGGCTTTGATAAATCCTGAAACACCCACCTCCCACTGCATGTGGGACTACATTTTTTAAAAAACAATGTTTTAGCTGCCCAGTTCAAATATACTATGTTTCCTTATTCCTCCCATCCGGCTAGGTTGGTCTAGCGGTCAAGACTCCCGCTTGCAGAGAAGAGACCCGAGGTCGAATCCCGCTGGGGTCAAAAATAAAAAAGGTTTTTTATTTTTTTTGTTACTTCGCCGATAAGGAAGAGTTTAAGTTTGTTTTTTGACATTTTCTACGATAGCAACCGTGTGGTGCAGTGGCTAAGACTGCTGGGTAGATAGCGGAGGTCAACAAATCGAATCTCATTGGGGATTTAAAAAAAAGGTTTATTTTTTATTTTATTTTTTTATTATTTGTTTTTTCTAAAAGGTTTTAAAAAAATATAATTTAGTAATTTCTATATATATATTTTTATTTTTTTAAATATCCATTTATTTAAAAACAATAATTAAAAATATATATATAGGAAATTGTTAATTTTTTTTTAAAAAGGTCTTTATTAAAACAAATTTTAGAATTTTTTTTATAAAAATAAAAGGGTGAAAAGATATTTTGAGATAAAAAGTTTTTTTTTGGCATCATATTAAGTTGTAACCCAGTTCATACGGTGTGATTCTGGGTAGATGATCCGGTCAACCGGATGCTATAATGCATTAATCTCTCTGTTGAGAAGAGAGACACCTGATTCCTTTGACAAGAAAGTCCAGCGGTATGGACTTTGCCAATTAGAAAACTAGGTGATTGCTCATCTGAGGAAACCAGATTCTAGATACGAGGCAGATTCTGAAGATAATATCTTCGAGCAAAGGATAGTTGAATCTGAGATGGTTGAAATAGTACCTGAAGGACAATCAAGTGATAGTTATATGCCTGTAGTGCCTGAAGTAGAAACAAGTGAGAGCTATACACCATGATCTCCTAATTCAGAATCAAAAGAAGTAGAAGTAGAAGAAGAAGAAGAAGAAGAGGAAGAAGAACCAGTGGAGGTGAAACCTGCAACTGAAGAACAAAATGTTCTCAAAATATGTTATGAGCCAACAATAGCACAAGAAGTCATTATAATTAGTGACGACGAAGCAGACAATTTCACCTTTCCAGTTTTGGGTGATCCTCGAGAAGAAGAATGCCAAATCAGTGAGCATATTAAGAAATCTAGATTTGATTTAAATTAGTGATCTATTTTGTACTTCTTTGTACTACTTGTTTGAAGTTGAAATAAATTTTGCTTTCTAAAATGGCATCCAATACTAGTCTACCAATCCTTGAGTTCAATGGTGGTGATTACGAGTATTGGTCAATTAAAATGAAAACTCTTTTGATAGGCAAAGGTCTTTGGGATGTGATTGAAGAGGGATATATTGAACCTACTGCTGCTGATTGGGCAACTTTGAATGTTGCTGATAAAAGGGCTAAAAAAGAAGCTCAGAAGAATAATTCTTCCGCCCTTTATCATATCCAAGCTGCCCTTGACAAAAGTATTTTCCCTAGAATAGCTTCTTTTATAACTACTGAATCTGCTTGGAATGCTTTAAAAGAAAGTTATAGGGGTAGTGACCAAGTCAAACAAGTTAAACTACAAACCTTGAAACGAGAGTTTGAGACTCTTAAAATGTAAGAGAGTGAAAAGGTTGGTGATTACTGTGTGCGTGTGAAAGCCATAGTAGATAAGATGGTCACTTTAGGAGAAGATGTAAAGCATGAAGTTATAGTGAATAAAGTGTTAAGGACACTTCTTCCTAAGTGGAATTCAGTTGCCATAATTATAGAATAATCCAAAGACCTAACTTCTCTGTCTTTTGAAGCCCTAATTGGCTCACTTCTCTTACATGAAGAGAGGTTACAGCAAAATCCTTCCACAAGTTACAAAGGAGATGATAAAGCCTTTGCTTCTCATGAAGGCAGAGGTAGAGGCCATGGTAGAGGACAATATAGAGGTAGAGGCAAAAATAATCAAAGAAGTGGAACTCCTAACAGAGGAGGAAATCAGAACAAAGAAGGATTCTCAAATAGAGGTGAACAACAGAATAGAGGAGGACAACAAAGCAAAGGGAAAAAATTAGGCAGAGGCAAAGGAGGAGATAAGTCAAAACAATATTGCTACAATTGTGGCAAACTTGGCCATTATGCTCATGACTGTTGGAGAAAGAATTCACAAGGAACTAGTAGCAACTAGAGCAGTCAATTTGGAAATTTTGGAGAAGAGGAAGAGGCCACCAATATATTTCTCTCTTATGGTCAGGCAGATCAGAACATGAATGATACATGGATCTTGGACACTGGGTGTTCAAACCATATGAGTGGCAAAGAAGAGCTCTTTGCTACTCTAAAATCCTCATACAAATCCAGCATCAAATTAGGAGATGATAAATCATTGGCAGTTGAAGGCATTGGAGCCATGGCGATTCCAACTAAAGAAGGCGTCAAACAAGTAAGTGATATCTATTACACACCCCATATCCAACACAATATTTTAAGTGTTGGTCAAATGTTAGAAAAGAACTACAAGTTGCTTTTTGATGAGGGTAAATGCACTATTTTTGATAAAAATAATAGTAATAGAATCATTACACAAGTGCCAATGTCAAAGAATAGATTGTTTCCTTTAAAGTTTGGATATCCAGGGGGAGATAAGTTAGAAAATGTTGCTATTTCCAATACAAGTGTCCTATGGCACTTGAGATATGGTCATTTGAATTCAGCTAGTTTGAAAATGCTAACTTCACAAGCGATGGTAACTAAACTTCCTAAAGTTTAGGATAGTAAGGAATTTTGTGAAGGGTGTGCTCTTGGGAAACATGCTAGATCAAAATTTCCTCATGGACAAGCATGGCAAGCCAGCTATCCACTCCAGCTAGTGCATACAGACATCTGTGGTCCGATGCAGACCAAGAGTCTTGGTAACAACTCTTACTTCCTACTATTCATTGATGATTTTACTAGAATCTGCTGGATATATTTTTTGAAATATAAGGATGAAGCATTTGAATGCTTTGTCAATTTCAAAACAAGAGTTGAAAGTGAGAGTAGATATTTTGTAAAATGTCTTAGATCATATAGGGGAGGAGAATACTCCTCTAATGAGTTCTTGAATTTCTATAAGCAACATGGCATTAATAGGTAGTTCATAGCTGCCTACACTCCACAACAGAATGGTGTCGTAAAGAGGAAGAATCACACCATTATGGAGATGGAAAGATCTATAATTTAGACAAAGCATTTGACTAATTCATATTGGGCAGATGCAGCCATGACCAGCATATATCTTGAACAAAATTCCTACTGCAAGTTTGAAAGGTCAAAAACCTTACCAAGCTTGGTATGGTAAAAATCCAAATGTTAAGTATTTCAAATTTTTTGGCTCACTAGCATATTCTCACATTCCTGATGAGCTAAGAAAGAAGCTCGATCCAAAGAGTCAGGCATGCATCTTTGTAGGATACTGTGAGAATACAAAAGCTTACAAACTCTACAATCCCAGGACTAGAAAGTTTGTGCTTTCCAGGGATGTGATTTTTGATGAAGGGGGAGAATGGGGTAAGCCCCAGATTTTTAGTGATGATGAATCCAATGATGTAGTTTATAAGCAGGTGCAACAATAGACACCATAGAAAGGTAAGCAGTATCCTCCCATAAACCCAAGTTCATATTCTGATTCAACTTCTTCACCAAGTCCTTCTCCGCAGAGATCAGTAAGTTCCTCACCAATGGACATCGATTCTCCATCCAGAGGTAAGATAAATCTACAGAATCATCCATCATATCAGATGTTGGATAAATTTTTTTCAAAAAGATACACTAGGAGTCAAGCTAGTGAAATGAATTTTGTTCTACAAAGATTAGAAAATATGCACTTGTTGGTGATGATGTTTTCCAGCAGGAACCTAGGGGAGATCTAGTTAACTATGCTTTGTTAACTAATACACAACTTGAACCTTCTAGTTATGAGAAGGCTTGTACTCAAAATATTTGGCAAGATGCCATGAAAGAGGAGATCACCTCTATAAAAAACAACAACACTTGGGAGCTGGTGAAGCTTCCTAAAGGAAAGAAATGTGTTGGATGTAAGTGGGTCTACAAGACCAAGTTTAATGCTGATGGAAGCATCGAGAGGCACAAGGCGAGATTAGTTGCAAAGGGATTTACTTAGAAATATGGAATTGATTATGAAGAGACTTTTGCTCCTATATCCAGACATGAGACTATCAGAACAGTTCTTGCCTTAGCTGCACACAAGGGATGGCCAATCCAACACATGGATGTAAAGAGTGCATTTCTAAATGGTTACTTGACAGAAGAAGTGTATGTTGAGCAACCACAGGGATTTGAAGAGAAAGATAAATAACATCTTGTTTACAAACTGAAGAAGGCTCTTTATGGCCTCAAGCAGGAACCGAGAGCTTGGTACTCATGCATTGATGGATACTTTAAATATTATGGGTTCATCAGAAGCAAAAATGAACCCACGATCTACTACCTAAATCAAGGAAATGACATCCTCATAGTTTGTTTGTATGTGGATGATCTCATTTTTATGGGTAGTAATGAAAAAGTTAACATGGATTTCAAGCACTCCATGATGCAGGAATTTGAGATGAAGGATCTTGGCTTAATGAAATACTTTCTTGGAATAGAAGTACATTAGACAGATTCAGGGATCTTCATCTGTCAACTTAAGTATGCTCGAGATATGATTAAGAAGTTTGCTATGGAGCAATGCAAATTAGTTGCAACTCCAATTGGACATGGGATCCAATTAAGCAAGGATGATGGAGCACTAAAAGTTGATGTGACCACTTTTAGAAGCATTGTTGGGAGTTTGATGTTTCTCGCCAACACCAGACCATAAATTAAGTATGCTGTATCTCTTGTTTCTAGATTTATGTCTAATCCATCTGAGATGCATTTACAGGTAGCTAAAAGGATTTTGAGATATGTGAAGGGTACATTGGATTTTGGAATCCAGTACTACAAAAGTAATACTATCAAGCTCAAAGGCTTTAGTGATAGTGATTGGGGCAGCAATTTTGATGATAGAAAATCCACTTCGGGTAACTATTTTAGTCTTGGTTCGAGCCTAATAACTTGGAGTTCCAAGAAGCAGACAGTAGTAGTGCTATATTCAATAGAAGCTAAGTATATAGCGGTTAATCATGTTAGTACTCAAGCTCTATCGCTACGAAAGGTATTAGAAGAGATTGAAGAGCAGCAAAGTGGTCCAACTAGAATATTCTGTGACAACATCAGTGTCATTCAGTTGGCATACAATCCTATCCACCATAGTAGATCAAAGCATTTTGATATGAAGTACCACTTCATCAGAGATATGGTGGAAACTGATACTATTGAGCTTCACTATTACCACACTTTGGAGAACATCATGGACATCTTCACCAAGGCGTTGGCAAAAGCTCAATTTGTAAAGCTGAGAGCCTGTATATTTAGTCCTCTCAACTTTAAGGGGGAGAATGTAGCAAGTGTGAACATGATTTATCTTTAAACAACTTAGAAAAAACTAGTTTTTGTAAGCAAGTGTGATCTCACTTACCTTTTGTCGGCTAAACTTGTCTGATGGTCGACATGATTTTATTTATCCTTCCCCTCTATTTTCTCCTTATCCCTCCATTGTCCTTCCTCATTTCCTGCCATCCATTTTCCCTTATCACTCCACTTCCTTCCTCTCCCCACGCTCGCTGCCACCTCCCATTCCACTTCCTACTCCTTCGTTCTCTCTAATCCTCCCGATCTTCCTCCAACCTCCCTTCCCTACTATTCCGCTTGTATTAAGCCTATATAAGGTTTAATTTAATGTAATGTTTAATCTGGTTAATTTAATGAATATTTTCACCTATGATTACTTCTGTGTTAATTTTTACCTTGGCCTAACTTTAATCTAAGCTTACCTTAGTCTTAGATTTACACAAGTCATCCTCATCATTTCCCTTTCAATATGGTATCTTGTTACTTGTGGCCAATTATCTTGTCCACCCTTAAGAGCACCTGATTTTGCAACTAGGCAGAGCATTATTAGTACCATATTATAATGTAAAAATGATACAATATTAGAAGAATATATCCATCAAAACAAAAAATCTAAGCATTAATCATCATTTTCTAATATATAGTTCAACTTCAATAGCTAGTTCTGCCAAGGAGGGTCATGACATAGTAACTCTTAATATAAGGAATAAGCATTGCCATATTATATTGTGCATAGTCCAATTTAGTAATTATGGTATATAAAACTTACCATGTTACTTCAGTTACAACTTTTGAAGATGTGACCCATGCAAAAAATGTCTTGATAAGAGTAGGAAAACTGTCACCTACCCTGCCTATGGCTTATGCCATCCATATCACCTAAAAATATTATATTATTGGATTGACACCCTCCACCTTGCCCATTATAAATTATCAATAATATACCAATTTAAACTCTTCTCCATATATCATAGCACACATTAATTAAAATTCACTATCACCTATCAATTTTTAGCCTTGATTACCAAATTTACCTACTCCACTTTAAACTAGTGATGATACTAAATTCACCACTCAATATTTAGAAATATGTGAGTTCAATATGAAATAAATGGTGGAGGTAGTGAAGGCTATAATGTTTAGACATATAAAACGTCATGTTTAGAAGACTACTCATATGGATACCCTTGCAGACCATATGAATGATCTTGGACTTTGCTAAGACTAAGCAGTGGTTTTAACCACTCATATAGGGTAATCTATTCCTATGCAGCCCTAGCTACTGATGAAAATGATGGCTACCTCTATAACCATTGATAATTAGAGTGGATATGAGCTAGTTGCTGATGGCCATAATAGCTACAAGAAACTTACCCATAGCCATGCTTGTCAATAGCAGCTAACCTTGTAACTAACTCGGGCTACCAAAGCTGATTGAAATCTATTACACCTAATGAATTATTGAATTTTTGGGAGGACGAAGCTTCTGGATGCATCTTCACAACTACTAGAGCACAAATTATTCTTGATCTTGGCTTCCCTAAGAAGCCAAGACAAGGGGATTGGGTGTCTATAAAAGACCCCAAATTTTTATTACAAACCCTATTCAATTCATGTGCTGATCACATAGCGGAGATCTATCGGATCGAGAAGTGAATCAACATCCCTTTGAGGTGTAGTGAAGCCCTATCCATTTGGAGAATGTTATATGTTTGCATAGAAATAGTGGATGCCCTAGCTTGAGACTAACCTAGCTATTCAAGAGTCAAATCAAGATAGATTGACACCAAATTCAATTGTAAATCAATATGCCAAGATGCAAACAACCCTTGAACATAAATTACACAGCAAATCGAGTGATATCATATTGAGATTCATAGAATAGAGCACTCACCCATGACCACTATTTTTGATAGTATCCTATAAGGTTAGCTACCAAATTTGATAGCGACTAGTAGAGCTAGCTGCTCTACTTGATAGTGGCTAGGGTCTAGTTTAGCATTTTTTGCATTTTAGCCATAAATTTACTATTCTTTACACTTATTTTTATTTATCTAACCTAGATTATCTATCTTTACTAAATTTCCAAGAATAGTTTATAGTATTTCAAGTATTTCATCTTATATTTATGCATTTGTTTTATTTCTTGTATGCATCTTGAAATTAGCTTCATCTTGAGAGGCATCATGTGCTATTGATATGTTTTGTAGTTTCTTTGTGTGCAGGTGACAAGGATAATCAAGGATTCAATAGCATCATTGAGATTATATTCCTTGGCATTGAAGAAGGAGGCAGCTAATAATCCCTCTCATAAGAAAAGTGGTGGAGACCTAAAGTGCTTTGTAGAATACATCACCCTCATTTTAGGGCTCAAAACTATTGTAATCATGTATCAAATTTGGTATCCCTAAGAGGGACGAATATGTAACCGAGATTTGAAATTGATTAATACAAAGGAGGCATTTATTTTTATCAATTTATTTGGTTATACATGTTTCATAGCTTTAAATTTTTTATCATGTTGCAATTAGTCTACGTGTATGTTTTTTAGAGATTTACAAGTGGCGATCACGGTGGGACTGGCCCTATTTTTGTGTTGTTTATTAATGTTTTTATATTTTTTCTTCATGCAAGTATCACTACTCTAAGTGATAGTGGATAAAAATCCCAACCACTATTAGCTTCAGTAGCTAGCACCGTAGCCACCCTGATCAATACAAAAAAAAATTAGAAAAAATATTTTGTAGCCTATTTCTTCATCGAATGAGGATCTATAGGTAAGTAGTCCTCTCTATGTTTTTCTGCTCTCTATCCTTATTTGTGTGTTTAAATATCAAAAACATAACATTAATTATGACACATAGTGAAATTTAAGGATAAAACTATGAAAATTCCTATGCTTCTACTAGTTGCTGCTAGGAACAATGACTATCTCTGTTAGCCACACTAGAAAACAACAACTAAGATTCTAGCTGCTACTGTCTATAGGAGATGAGACTATGCACCACTATTTACTATAGTGGCTATTATTTAGATTTATTTTTAGGTGTGCCTACTTGAATCCTATGAAAATTCTATCTCATATTTTAAATTGCATTCTCTGAAACATATTTTCATTCTGCATTTTTTGAATATAAAACATAAATTATATGCATGTAGATGAAAAGAGCATTGTATGTTGATTGATGCATTTCTTTTTATGCAAATTAAAATGAACCAATCACACACCATGATCTAAGGATAAACATCAGTGGCATTGGGCTTTCACATCCAACCCACTGATCAAGACCAACGGTGGAAGTCATTACCACTCGGTTGGCTTGTCTGACATTGTATCATCGTTACCCGTTCGTAGCCAAGGCTGATTCAAGAACTGTCATATCCATAGAAAATAGCACGTACTCTTCTTTGGAAGGTATATCACTACCTACGGTGTGTTGGGTGAGAATCGGTAGTACCTATGCTCCCTAATCGGGTATGGATTTCATCTCCATATTTCGGTGGGTAGACAGCCTGGATGTCATTACCGGGTTTGTCACTGCGAGTGTATAGGTGAAAAATTTAAACAATATAAGAATTACATCAACTATTTCAAACATGATAAGATTTCAGATTGTATTCACAAAAAATCAAAATGCATGAGATGAGTTCTTAGGAAACACATTAATCTTTAAACAAGATAATCATTTTATCTACTTTGTGTGTTTCTTTATTGTTTGTGTAATCAACATAAGATCTTACCATCCGATATGGGACCAAACCCTAACCCTAAAAAAAACCAAAATTTTTTTAATTCTACATACAGTGAATCAAAAATTATGCAAATCAGAGCTATAACAAAAAAGTTATGTTGGTTTTATGATTACTCTATTTTTGAGTGATTTTTAAGCCAAAATAGGGAAAAACTACACTAAAAAAGTCATAAAAAGCCCTAGACAACCCCCAAAAGTGCCAAATTTGTTTTTTTGTCTTATGTTATACCCATTTGCACCTATCATAGAATATTTTAGGTCTGACTCTGCATTTTTCCAAAATTCCTCAAATTGGTCATTTTTCCACAAGCCCCGTTTGGCCAAATATTAAAAAAATACAAATTTTGACCTAGAAATCACTTTTTGGAGTCATAGTTCATTGTGATCATCTTGTCATACTAATTGTATTGGTATATAACACCCACAACCTTTTTCAAAAGTCATTTTGTTTTTAGTGTGGGTTTCCTTCAGTATTTGCCTGGTCACCACATCATGACAACTACGCATAGCCAAGTTCAATCACGAGTCAACAAAGAAAAAAACTTAAGGAGAGGCACTAAACACATTTTCTATATGCCTGAGGATCTTACCATTCCTACATGATGCCCTAATAGTCATCATGAAGCTAATCCTCCTGAGGATCTCATCATTCTTGCATGACACCCAAATAGTCATTGCACCCATTATAGACTTGAGGATATCATCATTCTTGCATGATGCCCTGATAGTCATCATGAAGCTAACACCTCACATAGGGGATCAAAACACCAAAGTACCTCCACCAGGAGAACACAAATGGGTTATTCACATGATCAGGTGGATAATTCTATCAGTCAGTGTCAACCTTGAACTACTACCAGTCATAGCCAGTCTATCGAGAGATCTAGCAAGGAAGTACATATTCCTTCTATGTCCCAGCCCTCATCGCTTTGAACCCATGTCCAAAGCCCACCAACTCAATAGGTGGTCATAATAAAAGGTGGTCCTAGTATGGAATTTGACATTCCTTCTACATTGTGGCCTTCATAGCTATGAAATTGCATCCAAGATACACCAACTCAACCAGTGGTCATAATCAAAGGTGGTCCTAGTAGGTAAGTTCACATTCTCGCTACATTTTTGCCTTCACCACCATGAAACCACATCCAAGATACATCAACTCAATAAATAGTCACAATAAAATGTGGGCCTACATGAAGTTCCCATGCGCCATCAACCAATATGACCATGAGCGAGTTACTACAATAGTCCTCCAAACATCGAGAAACTTTCATGAAGATTTTGGGTTCAATTGAATTGCAACCCCATGACCCTAATGCTTTCACAAATTTCATGGGACATATACAAATGTTCAAAGATCCTATTATCACTTTTTAGGACCACGAGATCAAATCTATGTCCGCTAATTTACCAGACCCTCCTTTGCACATCATCGCATGCATCAACAGGCTCCCCTACAAGTGAGTATTGGTTGACACGGGCTCCATGATAAATATTATTACCACAACCACACTGAAGCATCTCAATATTCCACCCTCCCACATTAGAGTGTCTACCTTCACTCTACAAGCCTTTAACGATGTTGTATCTCCCACAGTGGGCACAATAGTCCTTCCCATTCAGGTTGGAAAAAAGACCATACCTACATTGTGCTACATCTTAGAGGGTTCAATATAGTACAACATACTACTTGGAAGGCCATGGATGAGAGCCATGGAGTGCGTACCATCCATAGTGCATTAGTGCATTAAGTACATTCATGGAGATAAGGTCCATGTGGTTCCTACCGACCTAGACCCCTTTAAGTATTATAAATAGGTGGATCATCTACAGGAGCCTACTATGCCACCCACACATCTGGACAATAAATCTAATGATGTTATCCAAAGTCTAGATGCAACCCTATAGTGTGTCATGAAGTTACCTTTGCCACCACCCTCACCATTAGTTTTGCCCATTATACCTCCATATTTGATTTCTCTAAGCAAGGATAAATCGACTAAGTCAACTACAGAGACACTCACAGTTATCTCAAACATGTCATTAGAGGACTCTCTTACTCCTATCAAAGGGGAAGAACCTATTGTGGTTATGGATAAATCAGATCATATCATACCATCTTCATCCACCACGTCATAGGTCATAGTTCACTTGGATGAAATTGAATTCAGAGAGCATATAGAGGTAAACATTATGTTTACGCCTATCATCGATTCCATTGAGGATTTAGGTTGACCTCTTGTCAAGTCACTACCCGTTGATCCCATCCTTGATTCTTCACCCGAACATGAGGAAACATCAATTATCACAATTGAAATAGAACAACCTCAGCAAGTTGAGGAGCCTCCTGCAACATGCAAGGCCCAGGATATTCAGTCGGATGAAACTCTAAAACATTCAAATAAAGCTTGCATCAAGCAATCACTACCTACTCCCATCAACAAAACTCATGGTATTACCTTACCTAATGAGGAGAGGAAAGCATCAATTGACATAACTAATACAGAGTCACCTCGACAAGCGGATGATCCACCCACAACTTTTCAAAAATCCAAAACACCTTCTCACGAGTTTGTGGGGATGGTCAACATCAAAGTAGAGAACCAAGTTTCTCTAAAGCAATAAAAAAAATGGGTAATACCATCAAATAGTGCCACCACATCAGAAGTGCTACAATATTTGAAATTAGTTACACCTAACTCATCTCTCATAGCACCATCAAAAGAGCAAGAATGAGTGGCTCCCCCACATCAAACTAGGGGTACTCAAGATGGCACAATTCAACATTATAGAGTGAAACAAAAACATGAACTGAGTCATAAATCAGAGCATGTGGATACATCCTGTAAGTAGGATCATCAAGAAATATCCACATCATCTCAAATGAAGGAGACTGATGATTTACATTTACCTAAGGGTTCCTTGCCACCCACTCTTTCACCTCCTTCAGTTGATGATAGTGATACAAACCCATCACTAGTGATACACATAAAAGCCTTATCAGTCTTGAAGCACATGCAAGATCACCTATATAATATAGAGGTATGGATGGAGCAACAAAATGATATGTTGCAATTTATCATGTACCAACTTGAAAGTCTGGAATCACAAAAGCAACCCACACCCAAGGTTGAACCACCTCCTGTTCAACCACAGGAAAGGCCTCAGCAAGAGCAAGCACCAAATCGATCATGCCAACAACCTAGAAAGTATCCACCATTACCCAAACCTATGATATTTATTTTCAATCGATTGTGTGCTGCAAATGCCATCACTTTGCCTAAGGTTTATCCTTTGGACCCAAATCATCTAAAACCTAAAGGATATAGGGAAGACTTACATTGCTTGTACCATCGATGAGATGGTCATGATATTCAATCATGTTGTAGCTTCAAGAACATAATACAAAACATGCTTGAGAAGAATCAACTTCACATTGATACCCTTCTCGATACCAAATATCAACAAGTGATAATAGTTGAAGGTACTTCACCTATACCATAAAATCGAGGAGAGTCATCCAAGTCAATTTCTAAGACACTTGTATCACAACCCCCACACCAAATGCGGCCACAACAACTTCTTCCTCACCCAAAATGTCATCAGCGTATATGAACTCCATTAACTGAGACCATTTCCACCATCCTCCATAAGTTGCAAGAAATGAACACAATCATCTTGCCAGACATACCCCTACTTAACCCGAATAAACCTAGATCTAAAAGATACAGGGAGGATCACTCTTGCCTTTATCACCGAATGAGAGGGCATGACATTGGAGATTGCCATACCTTTAGATAGATAGTCCAGAACCTTATCAATAGGAAGACCATATCCACAGATGGGTCATTGATATTACCCCATCAGGACACTAACACCTCATAAAGTTTCATGCCCCAACAGGGAGAGTTGAT
The DNA here is from genome assembly GCA_028583015.1 of Wollemia nobilis. Lineage (NCBI taxonomy): Eukaryota > Viridiplantae > Streptophyta > Pinopsida > Araucariales > Araucariaceae > Wollemia > Wollemia nobilis. The sequence goes on along the minus strand of JAQPPZ010000594.1, from coordinate 3,854,899 downwards.
TTCCATCACTCTTCCTAAGTAGGTCGATTATATTGCAGTGAACAAAATACACAATGGGGGTCCTCAAGGTAGCACACCTTCCCCACCATCCACATCATGATCAATGAAGTAGAGTGAGACTTCCAAAGGTATCACACCTTCCTCACTTTCATTGAGTGGCACACACATTGGGGGTACCTAAGGTAGCGTACCTTCCCATTTTAAAAACCATAAAATCCAAAAAAATAAAAAAATAATAAAATTCAAAAAAATTCAAAACATCAAAATTCAAAAAAACAATTTAAAACATCAAAAACACAAAAATATTTTGTATTGCATCATATGCATTCATTTAATTGCATTGCATTTAGGTATTTTCATCCATTGCACTTGCATTAGGATAGGTTGTGTTTACAATCCTACAAATGACACCATGTTTGTATGCTAATCATGCATCCTTACATCATCATCATCCATCACCCTTGTGAGTAATTATGTTTTTCAACACAACCCCTCCAGTTGCTATGAGGTATATACTAGGGTTTTCTAGTCATTCAACCATACCTAGTGATATTATCAATTTTTGTAGAAAGTTATCTTCACTTTTGGAGATTAGTTCTAGTTTTGATAGTACCTTGCATTTTTCAAAATCCTATCACAATTTAAACATTAATAATCCTAGTTTGAACAAGGAAAGATGAACACTACAAAGTGGTCCTAGTCACCTTAAGCGAAAGGTTTTTACTTGCTCATCTTGTGATGCGCATGGTCTAGGATGTTGATCATTGAAAAAAGGACAATCTCCCCCCTACCCAAAGAAATCCCTTGCTTTCATACAAAATAAGCAAAATCCCAAAATCAAAGCAAATCCCTTGCTAAAAAAAATGCAAAATAAACAGTGATTTTCATCACTAAGCATGAGCAAGTATCCCAATAAATGAAAATAAAATAAGGGGGTGAAGAGCTTGAATCCCTGGAATGGTCAGTACTTCAAAACCATTGAGTGATCCCCATTACAGCAATGGGTTGAATGAATCCCACCTAGCAATGGGGTAGTTCTAAGCAATTTACAAATGAGCTAGCTTTAGGTGGCCTATATTACCTAGTAGTCTAGTCCAACTGCATTCAAACCTAGGATCATGATGAACATTTGGTGATCCTCATTACAATAATGGGCTGAATGAATCCCGATTGGCAATGAGGTAGTCTTATGCTTCATCTAATATATTCATTTGCACACACAGGGATAATGAATATCTTGGTCTTCACAACAAAAGCTTTTATCTTTCAAAAGTCTTGTGTAGTCATTATACATCTTTTGATTAGTCAACTAGGGTGTTTGAGTCTCCTGGAAAACCTCAAAAATCCCTTATAGCAACAAATCATCTCATCAATCATACACAATTTTCCTTGTGAACTTTTGTTTATTAAGGGGTGTTCATGAAATAGGATAGATATCGGATGGATATCAACAATGATATTTAGACGACCACTAACTATTTTGTGCATATATTTTAATCTACATAAGCTTATAAGGAAATACCATACATCTCACATCATCTCATTTCACATATGGATGCCTAAATGATTAATTCTTATGATAAGAATTACCATTTTCATTCATGATTTTCATACATTCTGTGGTGTCATCCAGTAGTTTGTTAAACACATATTAGATTCATTCTCTATGTTATAATCATTCTTATGCCCCCTTGATTTGTTTTTAGGGCCGCTTGAAACACATATTCTCTATGTTTTATGTGATTAAAGCATACAGGTTCATTTGCATTCAATCTATCCTCATATAATTAATGCATTTACCATACATCATTGCATCCATATATATGCATACATAGTAGTGCACCTACACATTTAGATCATAGCATCTAAGCATACATCTATCATCTAGCTAGTGCATGTCATCAACATTGCATACATCTAGCGTAATCACATCATCATTTAGGCATTACATCCATTAATGCATACATGAAAATAAATCAAAATTAACAAAAAAATCAAATAAATAACAAAATTTCAAATATGCCTCGTATCCAATTATTTACCCTCTACACTTGGTGGTTGTAGCGACTTGCGCTCCATGCACTCCGAAAAGATGAGTAAATTACCATAAGGCTATTTGAACCAAATTATTCATTGAGGAATTGAAATGTCTTCACTTCACTCTCGAAGAAGGCCATGGCGATCGGATTGCTCCACAAGAATGAGGTATTCATTTCCTCTCTTCTATGAAATCTCATCAAAAAATTCAAAATTAACAAAAAAATCAAATAACAACAAAATTTCAAGTGTGCCTCATATCCAATTACTTACTCTATACACTTGGTGGTTGTAGCAACTTGCGCTCCATGCAATCCAACAAGATGAGTAAATTACCATAAGGCCATTTGAACCAAATTATTCATCAATGAATTGAAATATCTAAACTTCAACTCCCCAATAAGGCCATGGTGGCCAAAATGCTCCACGAGAATGAGGTATTCATTTCACTTCTTTTATGAAGTTTCACATAAGAATCACAAAATCATAAAATCCATAAAAAATAAAATAACAATAAAATTTTAAATATACCTCGTATCTAGTTATTTACTCTCTACACTTGGTGGTTGTAGTGACTTGCACTCCATGCAATCTGGTAGGATGAGTAAATTACCATAAGGCTATTTGAACCAAATTATTCATCATTGAATTGAAATATCTTCACTTCACTCTCAAAGAAGGCCATGGTGGTCGGACTGCTCCATGGGAATGAGGTATTCATTTTATTTCTCCTATGAAATTTTTATCAGATCATCAAACATAGTGATTCACCACAAGCTTAAATTGAATTGCTATCATCTTGATTTCCTAAGAAGGCCATTGTGATCGGACTGCTCCATGGGATAGAGATGTACAATTACTATTAATGGTTGAAATCACAGTTGTAATAGGACTTGCCTTACAACAAATGCAATCATCTTGAACTATCCAAATCAATCATCTTGGTCAAGCGACTCGTCACTTTCATCACTTGTCATTTTCCTCATTGAATCATCACTTGAGGGGGTAGTCATAATAACAAAATTCATAATCAAAATCAACACTTGAAACTTAATCATGTAAGTTGCGTTCATCTTATGAATCATTGCCAAAGACAATCATGCCCCTGCTTGGGGCAGAAAACAAGCAAAATTAATTACACAACCGCTTGGTATTTTTGAAGCATGAAGGAAGGTACATGCCTCTTCATGAACTAAACAATGTCCAAGATCAAGTAAGCTTGAAGCAAAATTGTACTTGAATCAAGTTCCTAACTTGTTGGAGGTAATGAATCCGAGATACACACCCTTTTCATGATTGGGGCATCTAACGTTGACTAGATCAATGAACATCAATTAACCTATAATATGGCTTTAGGTTGTCTATTTTTGCTCAGCATCGTGTTTTCCCACAATGCATCCCAAAAGGGGTATCTGTAGACACCTAAAACATGTCATGTTTAGGAGACTACTCATATGGGCACCTTTGCAGACCATATGAATGATATTGGACCTTGCCAAGACTAAGTAGTGGTTTTAACCACTCATATAGGGCAGTCTAGTCCTATGTAGCCCTAGCCACTGATGAAATTGATGGCTACCTCTGTAGTCATTGATGATTAGAGCAGCTACAGGCTAGCCATTGATGATGATAGAGACTACGGAAAACTTGCCCATATGTGCGCCTATCGATAGCATCTAACCCTGTAACTAACTTAGGCTACCAAAGCCAAATGAAATCTATTATGCCTAATGGATTCTTGAATGGTTGGGAGGCCAAAGCTTCTGGATGCATCTTCCCAACTGCCTAAGCAAAATTGCTTCTTGATCTTGGCTTCCCTGAGAAGCCAAGGCAAGGGGATTAGGTGTCTATAAAAGACCCTAAAATTTGATTATAAATACCTATTCAATTCATGTGTTGATCACATAGCAGAGCTCTACTAGATCGAGAAGTGAATCAACATCCCTTTGAGGTGCAGTGAAGCCCTATCCAATTGGAGAATGACATATGTTTGCCTAGCAATGGTGGATGCCCTAGCTTGAGAGTAACCTAGCTGTTCAAGAGTCAAATTGAGATAGATTGACACCAAATTCAATCGCAAAACCATGTGCTAAGATGCAATAAACCCTTGAACATCAATTACAAAGTAAATCAAGTGATATTAGATTGATATTCAGAGAGTAGAGAACTCGCATCGTGGTTGTTATTTTCAACAATGGTCTACAGGCTTAGCCACTGAATTTGATAGCAGCTAGCAAAGATAGTTGCTCTGCTTGATAGCGGCTAGGGTCTGGTTTAGCATTTTCTACATTTTAGCCATAGATTTACTATTCTTTGCATTTAGTTTTCTTTATCTAACCTAGATTAGCTATCTTTACTACATTTCCAAGCATCATTTATAGTATTTCAAGCATTTCATCTTATCTTTATGCATTTGCTTTCTTTCTTGTATTCATCTTGAAATTAGCCTCATCTTGAGAGGCATCATGTGCTATTGATGTATTTTCTAGTTTCTTTGTGTGCAAGTGATAGGGACAATCAAGGATCCAAGAGCATCATCAAGATCATATTCCTTGGCATCAAAGAAGGAGGCAGCTAATAAGCCCTCTTATAAGCAAAGTGGTGGAGACCTAAAGAGCTTTTTAGAATATATCACCCCCATTTTGGGGCTCATGTATCAAGTTTGGTATCCCTAAGAGGGAAAAATATGTAACCGAGCTTTGAAATTGATTAATATAAAGGAGGGATTTCTTTTTATCAAATTTTTTGGTTATACATGCTTCATAGATTTAAATTTGTTATCATATTACAATTAGTCTAGGTGTATTCTTTTTAGAGCTTTATATGGAGAATCAGAGTAATATGGACAAGAGACAATGGTAGTATAATAGTAGGTGATAACAACAAAATTGGTATCCAAAGAAAAGCATTTGCTTTACAAAATATCAAGTGTCATGAAAAAACATTGATGAAAATACAAATTAGGTGCAAAACAATATGGTGAACACAAATTCAAAAATAAACACATTGTAGTGTTTCCCACATAATTTGGGGCACAATTCCATAGATTGCATGATGGATATTAAGTATTTACAAATAAATAATACGATAAACTATTCCAAGCTCAAGAAGCTATTACCATGGGATAAATGGTACCTATAATGAATCAATCTATAATGGTGAATTCAACTATCTACTAGTTATCCGTATTGAACCAATTAGTTTATCAAGCTACAAATATAACACAAAAACTAGTATCAACCTTTCTAAACCCTAATAATGTGTGTTTTACCACTTTTAGTGCAACTAAAGAAGATGAATATGTCACATTCAATGTTACCACTATATGTATAAACCAAAAAGGGATTGGAACGAAGGGTAAAGATATAGGTCATAGAAGACCAAGAATCACTATATAAATAAGATGAAGTAAACAAGGGTACCATAGTATTAAGGGGAGGAAGGCCACTACTACATGCAATTGATAAGGGTCCTATGACCATAGCACAATAAATATAATAAACTAAAAATACTATAATAGACACAATCAATGCATCCCAATTAGATGCACAAGCCAAAAAGGAAAAGCAGACAAACAAGATGAAGGAACCAAGAATAAAAAAATAAGAGGAGGTAGATAAATCCAAATATAAGGGGAATGATAATGAAAGGGATAAGTTATGAAAGGAGATAAAACAATATCTCAAATATCCTTCTAATTAGAAAAATGTATGCAATAACCACTAGGTAATATAGGAAATTTGTAGCAAATAATGAAAATTACTTTGTCACATTAGGTTTAATATAATATAGAAAATGAGAAAGAATCTAGCTAAATTGAGCATGCTAAAGGTCTTGGAACTTCCTAAGTAGAGATACCTACTCTAAGAAGCTCTCGATGACCAAGAGAGACATTATACCAAAAATTATCAATCTAAGTCAATCCAACCTATTTCGATAGAGCAAAAAAATATAATAGCAAAATATCCTTTGGACATCCAAGGCAATGTAGTGGATATCCTAAATGTTTCAAATACTAAAACTCTAAAACTATTTCTATTTTATGTGACTCTCAAAATAGTAAATTACCTACTAAGGAGTTGTGTATTACATTTAGTGGTTTTTGTGATGATGATGCTCATGTTCACGTATAAAGAAATGGTCTTTCCCTACATAAAGACTACCAAGAATCTAATCTAGATGGATGTAAATTGGGTATACATTGTAGGTATTTTAAATATTTGATTATTACCATGGAAAAGCATCTTGAGTTAGTAATAATCTAGGACATTATAGTGGTTGATCTTCATATTTTGTCATGTTGTTGTCTAGAGAATGGAAATATAATCTATTCGAGAATGAATACTTGGAAATGGACTATATCCACATGAATATTACTTGATATGGGAAGATTATCTAGATTGAAAATGAGCCTCTTTCTATTTTAATTTAAAAATTAAGAAGCAATAGGTACAAGAAACTCTGCGTAACTACTTGTTGGATAATTTGGATGAGGATGATGTGGTGAATTTGAAATTTCCTGAGTTTTTAGATAATGAAGTCATGAAGGATGATCAAGTGTTCAAAACTAATATGATTATCAATGTGCTTCAATATGATGAAGACTCAAAAAAGAGCTTTGAATAAACTAGGCTAGGGAATTGCTTGATAACTGAAGAAACTAGGCTAGCATAGTAGCTTTGACTAGTCAATACGCACAAGGGTGTGATGGAGTGTGGATCGATAAAGGCTAAAATTATGGAATCAAGAATCTAAAGATATTTGGAAATTATGAGATGGTCATAAATCATGTCAACTGACAATGCACTACAAAAAATAAGCACCTAAAGTCATACAAACACAATATTTGGGATTTTCTAGAGAGATTTAACACTATGAAATCAAATCAATTTCCCAAGTATTGAACATCAAGGTAGATCATTATAATATATGGTATCAAGGTTCAATCCAACCACTAAAATAAGGAACAAACCAAAGGAGTTAGAGGATATTTTCAGACCAATAGTCCTTTAAAATTCTAAACATTGACAAGTTTTCAACAATGATTGAATCATCAAATTTCTCATAAAAAATGAAGCTCAATATGTTGAGAGCAAAATTAATATAGGAATGAAATAAAAGATGGGGTAATTAAATTGAAAACTAATAAGCTATAAAAAGGACTAATCATGTTGGATATTTCATTTAATCCATATGACAATGAAATAAAATCCAACATTAAAGTAAAGGCCCCCTCTTATCATCTTATTGAATTTGTCGAAGGGAAGAATTTGTTGTTAGGAAAGGACTATACTAAAGAAGAAATTTGCTTATTCAAAGAGCTTTGAATTATAGTATGGAGATATTATTTCCTAGTCCTATGAATATTTGAAGGTGTATGATAGAAGCATCATAGAGCACATTGTCGAATTGCACCTTGTGAAAATCCTTTTAGACATACAAAGACCTATAAATACTAAAATTTAAGAAGTCATGAAAAAAGAGCTTCTAAAACTCTTGCAAGCTGAAATCATCTTCCCAATAAATCACTCCACTTAGGTATCCAAACTATTGCTAGTTTGAAATAAAAATGATGTTATCAATTTATGTGTTGACTTTAGGAATCTAGATAGGGCATCGCTAAAGACCACTACCTAGGAATCAAGTTATGTGTTGATCTCTTTGATTTGTCTTTAGGTTCTAAATTGATTTTGAAGAAGATAACCTTCCTAGATTTCTTGTAGAAAGTTTCCCAACTCACTGAATCTTCTTTCCTTGCAAAAAAGTATTAGTGATGAAATATTGTCTGTTTCTGAATCAAATATTATCTTCGAATTGAGGATCAAGGCTTCTATGTCATTTTTTAGTACCAAGACTTCTATGGCATTTTTTAGTTTCAAGGCTTCTATGGTCTTTTTTAGTATCAAGGCTTCTATGGCCTTTTTCAGTACCAAGGCTCTTGTGGCCTTTTGGTATCAATAATTCTATAGCTTCTCCTTCAAGGCTCTTGTGGCCTTTTCTCCAAGGCTTCTATGGCCTTTCTATATAAAGGCTTCTATGGCCCGTTATTCAACTTGTGAAGTTCTTTGATTCAACAATGGATATATTCAATCTTCTGAATTCACCACAACTATTCACAAGAAGTCTTATTTCGTAGTATTCTTCTCTTTCACAAGAAAAAAATCTCTACACTATGAGGGAAAATCGACCTTTGAGCAACAAAGTTGGAGTCTCCTAGCTTTATCTCATAGGAGAAGTCCCAATCCTCTGAGAATTAGTTTTTCGTAAACAAAAGAAACTTTAGGCACTAGTTAGAAAATTCTAGATATCCTAGATAATCCTCACTAAATGATTTGTCAATCCATGGATTGAATGCTAAATCCTAGTCTTCACAAGTTTTTCTTGAAACTTTGTGGAAAGACTCTAGTTAATTGCAATATCAGTATTTCCTGAATATGATATTTATTTCAGTTCTCACTCGTGATTCTCCCTAATTATACCACCTAGATTCTATTGAGATATTTTGATAGTGGTTGGTCAAGTGGAATGTTAGTTTGTCAAAACACTCAGGCTCAATGGTAATGGTGGTTTTCCTATAGACCTACACAGACTCGATCTATCATAGTTTTGATGCCACTATTAGCTTTTTTTGTAGCAAGCATGGAGAGATAGCAATCACAAGATGCATAATAATATAAAATAAATTAAATATGCTAGATGATTGAAATATGCAATAAATAGAAATGATATAAAAAATTACAATGTAGCTATGGAGGAAATGAACACTCCAATATAAAGCTATTGAACTACATTGCACCCATCACCAATGGATGGTATCACACACAAAACTAATCTATACTATGTCCCTCAAATCTCTATGTCTATGACTCTATATCTATCTATCTATGAGGCCATCCTTATATAGGTAAAATAAGATACTTGGCCAACACTATATCTAGTTGTTCAAGGGACAACTTACACATGTAAAACTTGCACATTGAAACTTGTGCACTTATTACATTGCATGAAGTAACTAGATAACTTGCTCGTAAAGTAATCTAAGTATGTAACTTGGAAGATACATTTACATAACCCAAATGATGGAATAGAATCTATGATGGAATATACAAAATCCCTAATAAAATAATATCATGATGGAGGGCATTATTCAACATAGACCACAACACGTAATATTCTAGGAGTAGAATATTATTGGCACAACATCTTTTTGAACTACTTTTAATGGGTGAAGGGATGCAAGGTTTATTTCACATTTATGGGAAGGAGGAGAAAAACACTAATTCCTTTGAAGCCTACCATCGTCATTGAACATTTCTAGTTATAGGGCATTGATTCAATTGGAAATATCAACCCTTTACCTAGTGGAGCACATGGATGGATTTAAATTACAACTAATTATTTCACTATATGGGTTGAGGTAATGCTAGTGAAATTGATAAATCAAGAAGTAGTAATTTAAATCTTGAAATACATCATCACCAAGTTAGGGGCTCCATACATGATAATCATAGATAATACCACTACATTCATAGGGTTTAATGTGGTGAATTTTGCAATAGAATATGGGTTTTTGTTCAAGACAACATTTAATTTCTATCCTTAGGGTAATGGTCTGGTAGAATCTACTAATAAAAATATTGTGAGGATATTGAAGAAGATTATAGATAAATCATTGAGAGACTAGAATACTAAGTATAAAAGAGTATTATGGGAGGACTAGGTGATGATGGAAGCCTCCATAGGACCACCTTGCTAGAACTCAATGCTTCAATGATTTTATTATGAAAATGAAAGGATATTTAAATACAATGGATGTCAAAATATGATATAACAACCTAATACTACCATTTTCCTTAGTGACCCTTAAAAATCATGTGTTGAATGGTTACTCAACTTATATTCACATTATGCATCATATAATGAATCCTAACATTCATATCTTTAGTACATCATAGTATTGGAGAGGAAACTTTAGAATTCTTCAAACTTGACTCATCCAAATGGTTTGATGAAAATATCTACATGTTGTTTTGTTAGCTTTTGAGGTAGATCACAATGGGATATAGTAATCACAAGATGTAAAAATATAAAAGAAAGTAAATTCATGAGATTTCTGAAATATGCTATAAATATAAATGACAAAAATGAATACAATATTGCTATGGAAGAAATGGATACTCCATGCAAGATGCTACAAAACTACATTGTACTCCATCACTAATGGAGTTACACAGTAATACTACTACTACATACTATCTTACCAATCTCTTACAATGAGGCCCTTTTAAAATGGAAGATAGATTCCTTGACCAACATTCTACCTAGTTATACAAGGGACACCTTGCACATTTACAACTTGCATATTGACACTTGTGCATTTATAACATTGCATAAAGTAACTAGATAACTTCCCCCTAAAGTAATCTAATATCCTAAGTATGTACCTAGAAAGGTACATTTACATGATCCAAATTATGTACTAGACACTAACTCTAACATCCCATGTATTATTTGGGTATTGGAGACTTTAGTCTTCAATATGGATCTTCTTCCATTGGATAATGGAACTTGTATTCTTTTTCCTTCATTGCTTACTGTGATCAGATTTAGCCAGTAGTTTATTTCTTTAGTTGATGTAGAGTAAGCTAATATTGTAGGTTCCTCTTTCAATTTACCTTTCACTATATTCCTCCTCCATAAGATTCATCTTCTTATTTTTCTTTAGCTTTGCCATTGAATCTAATAACTGTGCTTTCATAGGTGGTTGTACTACAACTTGGTTCCTACTGAGATGTTTCTCCTTCTCTATTTTTACTTTGTACATAAGATTTTGAACAACCACTTAGAGCATCATGATAAGATTTTGAATTAGTAGAACGTGAATTATCAATGTTGCATGAATATTGAAAAGACTCTTCAAGATATGTTCACTTAATTCAGTACTATTTTTGAGTAGTTCTATCAAACGGTTTTTTTCTACAGTCTCATCTTTGTAATGTTTATGTGTGACCAGTGCCATGCATAATATTCTCATAAAATCTAGAGGAAGTGGAATATCATTTTTATCATTGGCAATTTCTTCATTGAGATATGATTGAATATAGTATTCCATAGAGTCAAAATTATCATCTAATGCTTCACTATGAAATATTTTTGAAGCTAGGTCTAAATTCATGATCCCAATTTTTATAGCATTGACATTTTCTCTTCTGAAGGGATTTTGGTTAATGGTTGATGAGTTATTTTAAGTACACATCCTTATGAATCCCTTAGTTTAAGATATATAAATCTTTTTATATTATGAATTCCAAAATAAGATTTTGATTTGATAAAACATTTGTTAACTCTTAGGTTTTGTAGACTTCCTTATATCTCCCTAATGATGAGAATTCACAAACCTAATGGGATTTTAGATTTTGTATAAAGCTAACATCTATCCAATGAATTTAGAACTTGATAATTTTTTATGGATGCTAATATTACCAATTTTTTATAACGTCTTATGACTCCCTAGGATGTTTTGGATATGATATATGTTCAATATAGTGCTTTTTGTAAGTTGTAGTTCAATTTTGAGTTTGATTTTGTGAAATTTTGTACACCAAAATCAAATTTTTATCTCCTTATTACTCCTATTAAACTAAGAACTATTTCAAATTTTAAAGAGGTTTTGATGTTGGATTTATTTTCCATTATCTAAGTGTTTTTGAGACAACACTATCATAAAAAATTCCAACCTTTGAAAAACTTTAATAAACATCTTTAAATACTATTTAAATGTTTTCTAATTTTCAATTCATAATTTGATATTGTATTCCTTAAAACTCCCAAATTTGGAAATATTAGAAAATAACATTTGCAAGTAATTTAAATTTTAATACTAACCCTTATTTCTCCTTGATAACCTTTGCAAATATTAACAATTCTTAAATATGCTTGCGTAATAGATCACTAATGCTGAATATTGCAATAGGAGATGTAATACACCCTTATAACTCCAAAATATTAGGTTTAAAGCAAGCAAATAATAAATCAACCTTTACCTTAATAATCCTTCAATGTTGTGTTGTGCGATGGCTAACTAGAAGTTTTGTGGAGCATAGCACTCATGGGAAGTCAAAGTCCTTTTTGACCAGTGGTGGTTTTCTCTTAGGTTGGTGCTTCTTCTATTTCATAGATGGTATTGAAAGATCCTTGAAATGCACTTTGAATATGACTGAGCTCCTCTGAAAGAAAGCACTAGTTCACTAGTTTTATGACAATGTCTTAAATGCTTCAGTTATACCTTTGAATGATGTATGGCTTGAATTAGCCTTAAGAGAGCTTCAATGCTAGTATAAATTCATTCTAGGTATGTTATAATGTATTCTACTATATTATTTTTTTACCAAGATTGACATATTAAGTAAGATGTACTTTGTGATAAGTATCACACGAAGAGTTACAAGGTAGGTGTCTTCAACGTACTTTTTGCAATTATGAGGTTGGTGGTAACCTCAAAAGATTCTTAAATCCCTCCAAATGAATGTAACTACCTTTAGGTGAGTGCTTGGGTCTTCATGAACGATGGGAATATTAGATAATTTGTGCCAAGTGGCACTCAAGGCTTGTGCATGCAATCCTCCTTTATAATACTTCAAATATGAGCTTGCAACCCTAATTCTTCCTTTATCTTTGTACCCTACGTGATATTGCTATGTTTCTTGATATGCAAGCTTCCTTTTACACACTGGCTTGGTGAGGATGATGGATGGCTATATCTAGATTGCTTCACAGTTTTATGGTACACTTTTAAGATTTTCTTTTGTTAGATGTTCACTTCAATGGATACCTTAGGTATAGCTCCTTTCTCTGCACCTATTTGCAGGTTTTATAGCTCATTTTAATGTTGGTTTGTACCCTTCTTCAGTGCTTGGAAAATAGTGCTCATTATAACATCCAATAGGTAGCCCTTTGTCTTTATATTTTACATAGATATCTTTGTCCCTGAATGTTGCCCTCTTTTATAAATAAGCATGAGTGATAATGCCTTCTTTTAATGGCTCCACTATTGCAGGTGTTGTGGTGCTTATAGGGTTGGATTTGATGGAGGAAAATGATGTTTTTAAACACCTCAATTATTGGGCATGTGAGAACTTCGATGGCTCCTTCCTCTAGATACAAATTTTTTGATCGTGTGAGCTCTTTGGTGGCTCCTTCCTTTGGTCATAAATAAATTGATCATGTGAGCTCTTCGGTGGCTCCTTCTTTATAAATATTTTCTAGATAAAACATCCTTGTTTCCCCCTGTAAATAGTAATACTTTTGTTCTTCTAAAAGAGAAAAAGAGGTACCTTTTGTAATAGATATATCTTGCACCAAAATAAATATTTTTTACATAATCCTTCTTTCTTTTTCTTCTGTGGATGATAATCAATCCACACTAATGAAATGTTGTTTTGAATAAGGATTCTTGTACTTAGTGCTAAAAAATAAACCCTTATATTCTCCTTGAATCTTGAGAATTCCAAGATCTCGATTTGAGGCTTCCTTCAAGGACTTCAATGGTGGTTTTCTACTCCACATTTTTACTTGTTATGGTGGCTTCTTTTGGCCATGAAAGTGTTAAAAAAAATTATATAGTTTTTATGCCTTTAACAACATAAACTAATTGAGGCACTTTTAATGGTAACAATAATTTCACCTTATTACTCCACTAATTTCTCAAAAATTCTCTTAACAATTCCACTGCAACCTTTAAAGAATAATCTAGAATTAATTCTTACAAATTTCACTACAAACATAGTTGTAGGATCTAGTCTTCTTTTTCTCTTCAAGATATAAGATAGGTAGTTGATTGTAACTCTAAAATTTAATTAACTCCTAATGTGCAAATGAAACTTAAAAGGAATTTTTCTCTTTTTCACTTTTGAAGAATGTAATTATATTTTTCTCTTCACAAATTTTGATCTAATATAAGGTGCTTTAACAAATCTGATAAGTAATCCAATTAATGAATTTACTTTCACCAATAGTTGCTCACCTTTTTGAAAGTTTTTGTAGGGGATGTAGATAAATATTGTTGCTTTAGATTTTTGCAACTTTTGTTAGCTTTTACAGAAATCTCATACTTCACCAAAAAGAGGTCTCAAAATTTCTTTCATGAGCCTAGGTTTTTGTGATTTTTTCTTATATAGTAATCTTCTCCTTTCTACTATGGATTTGGAGGAATATTTATGAATTATTGGAAGGCAATATTCAAATCTCTCGTATTTGACAAGTTTCTTTTGTCTTCAAGTCTTCTTATCGAATTCTAACTTCAAGAGGGATCTTCTTCTCAAGACTATGAATATCTTGAGGTCTTTTATATCTTCTTTGGTACTCCTTGCCAATTCTTCTTCTCCTAATTGGGCTTGTTTTCAAATGGAGATAATTATACCAAATCTTTACCTTATAAGAAAGTTTCTCCTTGATGGAGAATTTCTCCAATGAGTTTTTCTAGGAATTCTTTTGATGATCTTGCTTCAGCAGCAAGGCTCTCCAAGCCTTTTTCCTTGAGACCTATCCTAGGTCTTCAATTCTACAACTTTTTTGATCTTCCTTGAGATCTTCTTCTTCAAATTTTAAAATTGATATCTCCTTCCTAGATCTCTTGATTCTGCTACTTCTAGAGTTGAAAAAGACTCCCCTAGTCCTTCTCATCCTTACAAGAATAGAATTTTCTTTAATGAGATCTTGACCTAATATCTTCACCTTCAATTTTCCTTTAGGTCATGGATTGATTCTGAAGAAAATACTCTTCTTAAATTTCTTGAAGGAAGTTTCCTAACTCACTGAATCTCCTTTCCCTACAACAAGTTATTAGTACTAAAATATAAATTTGCTTTTGAATTGGGTACTCTCTAATAGAGTCTTATTCAAGATCAAGGATTCTATGGCATTTTTAGATCAAGGCCCCTATGGCATTTTCTTAGATCAAGGCTTCTATGGTCTTTTCTAAAATCAAGGATTCTATGGGTTTTTTTGGATCAAGGCTTTTGTGGCATTTTGTTAGATCAAGGCTTCTATGGAATTTTTAGGATCAAGGATTTTATGGCCTTTTCTACAATGAATTTTACTTTATCGATGAATATCTTCAATCTCCAAACTTCACCATGTCTATTTCTCCTAGAGTCTCTTTTGTAGTGTTCTTCTAATGCAACAACTAATATTTGCACTATGAAGGCACTCCAACCTTTGGGAAATGAAGTTGAAATCTCCTAGATTTCTATTGTAGGATGTTTCCCAATCATCTAAGAGTTAGTTTCCTGCAATAAAAGAAACTTCAAAAAATAGTAAACTTTTCAGATCTCTTAGATGAGCTTCACTAGTTGATTCATCAAACTAGTGAATCAAATACCGAGTTCTTATCTTCACGAGTTTTTCTAAAACTCTTTGGGAAGAATTTGAGACAAATGAATTTCACAATTTCTCTTTCTAGTCTGTTCTACTAAACAATCTTAAGGTATCAAAATTTACATGCAATAGGTCCAATGGAACATTCGGTTTACAAAAATTGAAGCTATGGTGACTATCCCTATTTTAACAATAGTACCTTCTTAAAGCTCTCCCTACCACCTTGATTCTTCTAAATATTTTTGCAAGAGCATTTGAACTGTGGTGAATCAAGTTCACAAAAATTCATGCTCAATAATAATGGTGGTTCTCCTCTCAATCTACAGTAGCTACTTCTACTGTAACTAGATCTGCCATGGCTTTGATAACACTGTTATATTTTGAGGTAGATCATAATGGGAGATGACAATCAAAAGATGTATAAATATGAGAGAGTAAATTCACAAGATTGCAAAAATATTCTATAAATAGAAATGATGAAAATGAATACAATATATCTATGGAGGAAATGGACACTCCATGCAAGATACTACATGACTACAGTGTACTCCATCACTAATGGAGTTACACAGTAATACTACTACTACCTACTATCCTAAAAATATCTTACAATGAGGCCCTTCTATAATGGAAGATAGATTCTTTGGCCAACACTCTACCTAGTTGTACAAGGGACATCTTGAACTTTTACAACTTGCACATTGACACTTGTGCATTTGTTACATTGCATAAAGTAACTAGATAACTTTCCCCTAAAGTAATATAATCTCCTAAGTATGTACCTAGAAAGGTACATTTACATGATCCAAATGATGTAATAGAATCTAACTCTAACATGCTCTTAAGTAGGACATAATTTTAGCTACATGTTCTATTTTTTAACATGTTCATAGATGATGTGATGCTCCATTTCAATGTGTTTGGTCCTGTAGATACCAAATCCTAGCCACTTGTCTACCATCCCCCTTTACCACCATTCAATTGGCCATTCCATACATTCCCTAGAATCCAATGGCTTACTTTAGCCTTTTACCACCATTTTCCAATCCCTCTTTGACTTATTTATATTTAAATATAATATTTTATATTATATTTTAATATATTTATAAGCCAAATTAACCTCAACCATCCGATCCGATCTAATCTTAGCCATCCATATTCCTTAATCCGTGTCACACCTAAATTTTAATATCAACCTTTGGATCCACTTTAATATTAGCCACACAATCAAAAGTTTTAAGCTAAAACCATAAAAAAATCCTAGGCTTGATAATAAATAGGACCATTCTCAATGCTCAACCCATGAATCCTGGAAAAAATTGAACGTTGGAGCTTTAATTTACTTATGAGATCTAACCTTTCTTAGAGCTAGTTTCTTATGAGTAGGTTGGGCCCTAGCCTATCTTTCCCAAAAATCCTAGTTTGCCCTAGGATTTCCTGATTCTAGCCATCTTCATAGCCCCTTCCTACCATTGTCATCATCTTCCATCCACTGAAACCTTCGTAATACTTCAATTTGTATATGTAGATCTAACCCTCATCCATAGATACCATTGAGAACCTACCTCATCCCACAGGCATTGCAGAGTGTCTGCTACATTTTGTAGGCACCAAAGAGAGCCTGCTATCCCCATAGTTGTATACCAGAGCCTACCATGTAAGATCATCAGGTACCATCTGGGCACCCTACCATAAATCTACAATGGAGCAATAGAACAACAAAGTAAGTATTTTAAGCATTTTATTTTATGTTATTTGAATTTTGCATGTTTTGTTTATTCAGATCTAGGGTTTTTAGTTTACATTTTTGAGGGCTCACACCATGGACCCCTCATTTTTTTCCTAATGGCTCTATATTTTTGTATGTGTAGGATCAAGTAGCATCAACCAAGGATTGTTGAGTAGTTTTTGAAGCTAGAGTGGTCCGATTACAAATAACTAGAAGCCCACTCATCCTGTTGGAAGCAAGATACATTAGAGACACTACTTGTTTTGTAGCTAGGGTTTCAGAGAACCCTAGCACCTATATTTATTGTATCAAAATAAGTTCTTTTGAACAAACATATTGTAACAAAGAAGTTTCTTAGCTCCCCTCCCATTTATTGAATAAAATCATCTTTTGTGCAGTCTCTTATTCATTGGAATTATTTTACTTTCATATTTACTTTAGTGTCATATTTTCACTTCACAGGTCCTTTCATGAAGTACTAGATTAAGAAAAAAATTTATTACCCCCTAGTTATCACAATGCATAATTGTAGTTATATCTTATGGTACTTCCATATTTATCAACATATGTTTTAGCCATCGCTTCACAAAAAAATCCTCCTATTACACAATATTCTACTTTAGTGGAATATCAAACAACATTTTATTATTTATTGCATCCCCATAAACTAAGTGTGGATCCTATGAAGAATATATAGTCATAGGTTGGTTTTGGGTCATCAATGCAACCTTTGTAATAAAATTCTAAAAAATTTGTACACCCAAGCAAGAAAAATATTGAAAGATAGCAATAATAATGCAACCACAAATATAATAACCAAATATATAAATGATAAAATATGGTACCCTTCTATTAATAATATCTATTCCTTTCAATACCGTTATAATGAGATAACCTCAAAGGGGATTTTCTATCAATCTGATACAATAAGTTACAATATTAAATATTTAGGTGCACTCCATAGGATCTTTCTTGCATTCAAAAACTAATTTGTATCAGGTTTTCAATATTACTACAATGAATGATGATGTACGAATCTTGCGCTCTTATTCCTATATAAAAACTTGTAATTTGCACACAATAAAGGCAAGTATGTTAATAGCTGGTGTAGATCCCTTCAATATAGGGCTCGATATAATGATAATAAAAGTAGTAAATAAAACTAAAATGTAAAAAACCTATGCTAAAATAGTAAATAAAAATACTACTAAAAATTCTTATGGAAGGAAATAAACGAATAGATATCTACCTTGAAGGTCATCTCAGGGTGGTACGACTGTGCCTACAGCCATCTTAGGTCAAGATAGTCATTGCCTTATAACTACATTTTTGAGTCCAATGTAATGTGACTCCGGGTTTGATCTGAGGTTTGATCAATGAATTTGTACATTCATGGGAGAATGAATTAGTAACTCGAATCAGCCACCGAAGTAAAAGTGTTTGATTACACAGAGAATATGGGTGTGATCTCCAACCTTTGGAACAAACCAAGGACATGCTTTCTATAGTAATAAAAAATGTGGAGGCTTGAGAGCTTGTGGTTGAATTATGGTAGCACTTCATCACTTTAAGATTAGACAACTCTATATATTTTAATTGAGGGGTGAGTGTTATTATATAGATTTATTAAAATAAATCTAATACTAACACAATCCTATGCATGAAAAATGAATATGTAGATCGCATCAATAAAAGTGAATGCTTATCTTTGAAATTCCAAGCAATTGATGGTGTTATGCGATTGTTCTAACTTGGTTCATGCAAATGCATAATCATGGTGTGGAATCATGCACAAGATTAACTGGTATTTTAAATTTCTAGTTATATCTCACTCTTTTTTTATTTTTCTTCTCACATGATCATATTTTGGTGAGATGATCCTAAATTGGGAGTCATCTCTTAGTGAGATGGCCTCTAGAGACTGTTCCTTGGAGGTACAGACATGGTTGTAAAGGGAAATATTCCTGTTTGAGTGGTGAAAACCACTATTATAGCCCTAAGGCTACCCGAGGTGGATCATATGATATTAAAGGAGTACCATATCAAGAAGGTTCCATGGGAACCTAAATTTTGAAGAGTTAGGTAAAAATATGTTTGACATGAGTGACATCACCACCATATGTCTTGGCGTTAAGACATCCACGTTATATCATACCTTGACTAGAACCCCATAACTATACAAGCTGCACTGAGTAACCTTTGAATCTTCTACAAATACCCTCTAAAGCACTCTACTCCATTGGCCCCTTTGTGTAGAGATGATGGGAAATCCCTCAATCAAAACATAGAGAATCCTATAGATGTCCTCTAGGGTGATTATCATCTCACCAGTCAGAATATAGAATGTGTTGGTTTGGTTGTACCAATAATCTATCAAGACCATTAGGTAGACCTGATACATAGTCACTACCTCTAGCCTTGCCTTAAGGCCAATGAATTCAAGCCATTCCTAATCGACACTGGTAGATCACCAAGCAAGCTGAAATGTTGAAAAATTTGTACACCCAAGCAAGACAAATATTGAAAGATAGTAATAATTATGCAACCAAAAAGATAAGAACCATATATATAAATGATAAATTATGGTGCCATTTTATTAATAATATATATTCCTTTCAAGGAGGTTACAATGAGATCCCCTCAGAGGGGATTTTATATCAATCTAATATAATAAGTTACAATATAAAATATTTAGTTGCACTCCATAGAATCTTTCTTGCATCCATAATATGATTTGGAGTAGGTTTTTAGTACTTCCCTAATGAATGATGATGTATAAATATTGTGCTCCTCTTCATGTATAAAAAATTGCAATCTGCACACAAGAAATGCAAGTATGTTAATAGAATGTGCAAAGACCTTCAAGATAGGGCTCGATATAATGATAACAAAAGAGTTAAATAAAACTAAAACGTAATAGATGCATGCATAAATTGAATCCTATATATGCTAAAATAGTAAATAAAAATACTACTAATTTTTTTTATGGAAGAAAATAAACAACCAGATATTTACCCTATAATTGCATTTTCAAGGCCGATGCAAGGTGATCAGGTTCAATGTAGGGTTTGGTCGATAGATTGGTGCATTCATTGGGGTAACAACTTAATGAGTCAGATCAACCATCGAAGAAGGAGATTTTGATTGTGCAGAGAATATGGGTGTGGTCTTAAACCTTTGGAATGAATCAACATGCTTTCTAAAGCGATAAGAATATGAAGGCTCAAGATTTTGTGGTTGAATTCTTGCAACACTTTGTTGCTTTAATATTTGATAACTTTGTATATTTTAATTGAGGAGTGAGTGCTATTATATAGATTACTTGAAATAAATCTAATAATAACACAACCTTATGCATGAAAAAGTGAAGAGGTAGTTCACATTAAGAAAAGCAAATTCCTATATTCAAAATTCCATGCAACAGATGGTGCCATGCGATTGTTCTAATTTGGTTCATACAAATGCATAATCTCGTTGCGAGATCATGCATGAGATTAACTAGTAGTTTCGACTACTAGTTATATCTCACTCTTTTTTTATTTTCTTCTAGAATGATCATCTCATGGTGATATGACCCTAACCTGGGGGTCATCTCTTGGTGAGACTGCCTCTGGAGGCCATCCCTTCAATGGTTGTAAAGGGAAATATTCATATTTGAGTGTTGGAAATCATTTTTTTAGCCTTGAGGCTATCCAAGATGGATAATATGGTCTTAAAGGATTCCATATAGGTAGTCTCCTCAACATGACATGTTTTAGGTGTCTACAAATACTTCTTTTTTGGATGCATTGTGTGAAAGCACAACACAGAGCAAAAATAGATGACCTAGAGTCAAATTGAGGGTTGATGATGTTCATTGATTGAATCAATGTTAGATACCCCAATAATGAAAAGAACATACATTTTTGAATCATTATCTTTTATGAATTTAAGGACTTGATCCTAGTAAACCTTTCAGCCTATTAGACACAATGTAAGTCTACAATATTTAGGAATATCAAGTATTTTTTTGGGTGAAATTTTTCTTGTTGGTTTACCCTAGCAAGGAGGGTGTATGATTATCTTTGGAAATGATTCTTGAATGAATACAATTTGCATGATTGAGTTTTTTATAGTTGACTTGATTATGAATTTTGTATTTATATGGCTACCCCCTCAAGCAACGAGTCGATAGAGGAGATGGAAATGATAAAAGTGATGAGTTGCTTGACCAAGAGGACTTGAGTTTGGTTTTCATGGATGATTGCAATAGTTTAAAGGGTGTAATACCCCATTATAACCTTGATTTTGACCCATTTTTATTAGTTTTTTTTGTGAGTGACCTTATGGTAATTTACTCATCCAACAAAATTCCACGGATAACAAATCATTGCAATTGCCAAGTAACTAGAGTAAATCACTAGATGCGAGGATCACTCAAGCTTTTTGGATTAATGTGAACAAAGGGGTTAGGTGCATTTGGAGCCTTTTAGATTGAAATGACCAAAAGGGTAGGTTCCTTTGGAGCAGTTTGGAGTGAAATGTGACCAAAGGAGTTTGGATACCTTTGGAGCCTTTATGAAATTATTTGACCAAAGGGGTTAGGTTCCTTTGGAGCCTTTTGAATGGATGTGACCAAAGAGGTAAGTTCCTTTGGAGCCTTTATGAACTTGTTTGACCAAAGGGGTTATGTTCCTTTGGAGCCTTTTGAATGGATGTGACCAAAGGGGTTAAGTTCCGTTGAGAAGCAACACACCCCCACTAAAAAATGAAATTCCATCCTTTGAAAATATTTAATATTCATTTGTTCCGCAAGGACCCTCTTGAGTTTTTAGGTTTTAATTCCAAATTTTGCTTGCATCCTTTCTAAAATTTTGCCTACATCAAAGTGTCCAAGTAGGCTTGCATATGGCATTGAATTCAATTTAAAATTTCTGAGATTTTGCATGTTAAATGTATTAATTCATATTAATCATTTCAGAAATTTTAATTTTCAAGAGTTTTTCTATTTCTGGCCAGCAGACTTCTAAGTGCATTTTCTCTTGATCCATGATGAATTTTTAAGTTCCATTTGCAGATTTGGATACCCTATAGGCTTATTTAGATACTTGTAAAGTTTCATCAAATTCTGGGCACTTGGACAAAGTCATTGGAATTACCCTACAATTTTTGGAGAATTTACAAAGTGGAAGAAAAGCTTGAAGAAATGAAGTGAGGAAATGTAAATGTTATTTTAGAAGTTGGAAGAAAAAGTGAGGGAAATGTCATGATTTCATGACATGTTCCATTTTTAGGGAAATGGAAGAAAAAAGTGAGGAAATGTCAGATTTGTGACATGTTCCATTTTAACGAGGGAAAGCTTGGAAGAAATGAAGTGAGGGAAATGTCATGATTTCGTGACATGTTCCATTTTCATGAGGAAAACTTGGAAGAAAGAAGTGAAGGAAATGTCATGATTTTGTGACATGTTCCATTTTTGTGAGGGAGAAAGCTTGGAAGAAAGAAGTGAAGGAAATGTCATGATTTCGTGACATGTTCCATTTTTGCAAGGAAGAAATCTTGGAAGAAAGGAGGAAATGTAATTTACATGTTCTTTTTAGGAGAAGCTTGGAAGAAAGAAGTGAAGGAAATGTCACGATTTCATGACATGTTCCATTTTCGTGAGGGCGAAAGCTTGGAAGAAACGAAGTGAAGGAAATGTCACGATTTCGTGACATGTTCCATTTTTACGAGGGCGAAAGCTTGGAAGAAATGAAGTGAAGGAAATGTCACGATTTCGTGACATGTTCCATTTTCGCGAGGACGAAAGCTTGGAAGAAACGAAGTGAAGGAAATGTCACGATTTCATGACATGTTCCATTTTCGCGAGGGCGAAAGCTTGGAAGAAATGAAGTGAAGGAAATGTCATGATTTCATGACATGTTCCATTTTCGTGAGGAAGAAATCTTGGAAGAAACGAAGTGAAGGAAATGTCACGATTTCACGACATGTTCCATTTTCGTGAGGGCGAAAGCTTGGAAGAAAGAAGTGAAGGAAATGTCGCGATTTCGTGACATGTTCCATTTTTGCGAGGGCAAAAGCTTGGAAGAAATGAAGTGAAGGAAATGTCATGATTTCGTGACATGTTCCATTTTATGAGGGCGAAGCTTGGAAGAAATGAAGTGAAGGAAATGTCATGATTTCGTGACATGTTCCATTTTTGTGAGGGCGAAAGCTTGGAAGAAATGAAGTGAAGGAAATGTCATGATTTTGTGACATGTTCCATTTTTGTGAGGGAAAGCTTGGAAGAAAAAGTGAAGGAAATGTCATGATTTCGTGACATGTTCCATTTTCAGGAAGAAAGCTTGGAAGAAATGAAGTGAAGGAAATGTCACGATTTCGTGACATGTTCCATTTTTGCGAGGAAGAAAGCTTGGAAGAAATGAAGTGAAGGAAATGTCACGATTTCATGACATGTTCCATTTTCACGAGGGCGAAAGCTTGGAAGAAATAAAGTGAAGGAAATGTCATGATTTCATGACATGTTCCATTTTCATGAGGGAGAAATCTTGGAAGAAATGAAGTGAAGGAAATGTCACGATTTCGTGACATGTTCCATTTTCGTGAGGGCGAAAGCTTGGAAGAAATGAAGTGAGGGAAATGTCATGATTTCGTGACATGTTCCATTTTCATGAGGGGAAAGCTTGGAAGAGATGAAGTGAAGGAAATGTCATGATTTTGTGACATGTTCCATTTTCACGACTTGTCTCATTTTCACGAGGGCAAAAGCAAGGAAAAATAGCTTGAGGGAAATGTCCCAAAATCGTGACTTGCTTTAGTTTCATGGCATCACCCATCCAAAAGGAAGTGGAAGCTTTTCAACATAGTCCAAACCCTAGAAATATTTAAATGAAAAACATTAAAAATCTAACCTTTGCTTTTCTTTTGTAGAAGGTGATCCGACAGTTGCATAATGGCAAAAGTAATGGCGAGAAAGATAGAAATCAAGGAATTTCTCGTGGATCCATTTTCTGGAAATTTATGGCAAGTCAGTGACTCATCCAGATTTTGTAGATCTGGCCACAAATACAGGCTTTAAGGAATTTGTCGATGGATCCATTTGCTTAAAAATTTATGGCAAGTCAGTGACTCATCCAGATTTTGCAGATCTGGCCACAAATATAGACTTTAAGGAATTTTTCGGTGGATGCATTTGCCTAGAAAATTTATGGCAAAAGTAATGACAGGTAGAGAATCTCAACTCGAACCAAACAAAGGCGGTTGTGCGAGGATGGAAGGCCTAGGAAGTCAGTGACTCATCCAAATTTTGTAGAAGAATTAATGAGATGCTCTGACGGCTTATCGAAAGAAGAACATACATTTACACGCGGTGTCCATTTGATGAGGATCAAACCAAGTCTTATCTCCTCCATTTATGGCAAGATCCATGCGAAGATTTTTAGAGTAATTAGGGCTTATCAAAACTCTATATAAAAATGCCTTATATTGTAAAACCTCGATGGTGGGATTTTTATGATAAGATTTAGATATTTGGAAGAAGATATTTTGAAAAGATCAGGGTCTATCCTGAGTCTATATATACTTCTCTTGAATGTAAAGTCCGGATGCGAAAACTTAGAATAAAAGACATTTTAGCAATTTCCTGCAAATCTTGTTTGAATGCTTTGTTCTGGACCTGGGGTTGGTGTGACATCATTTTTCTGTGATAGCATGGCCAGGAGCCTAATCTCTTTCGGATTGTGATAAGTGCATCTTCTTCTGTTTTCGTCTCGCTAAGGTTTATTTATTTTAGTTGTAAATCTGTGTTATCAAGATTGAATATGCTACTAGGCTTCATTCCGTTTGTTGTATGCTAGGGAAAATTAAAGATTTAAGGTTCTGGTTTGTTCTAATTGCTCTATCCTCACTGCGTGAGCTAGGCTACTGGTGAGAGATACCAGTTGACACCGACTTCCCTTCTATTTATGGTTTTCTTTTAGATCTGTGTCATCTCTGTCTTATGCTCTTAGTAGAAGGTGATCTTAGAAAGCTGGACACCTTCCTCTTTGATTGGTTTTATTGTGAAGCTAAATAGTGTAACTAAAATTGGTAGTTTTGATTTTGCAACTAACTTAGATAAGCTTCTCTTTTCTGCCCTACCCTACTCTCTTTGTTCCACCGTTAAATGATCCATTTTTATTTTCTTTCAAATTTGTCTTTTATTTAATCTGCTAAAGCATAAAGAGCTATATCAAAGAACTCATCGTAAATCTGATTGTCAACAAAGATAACAACCGCTAAACATTATTGAATGAAGGTCGAACCCATTGTAAGGTAACAGATAGTCCACTTGAAACTATTCCAGAAGCGAAAAAGAGTGAATAGCCATTCGACCCAACTCTGTAACTCACACCTTGGATAACCAGCAAGATCCTAAAGTGAGTGGGATTTATCCCGTATAAGTGTTATTGGTATTTTATGCTCATTCTTCATGGGGTGTGTATGAAAGTTGAACCAACATTTAAAATTGGTGCTAGAAGGAGGGCCGACTGAACTCCGTTCAGTATTTGTTAAGGATTGTAAGTTGCTTGTGAAAAGTTGGATTCTACCTATAGAGTAACCAGGTCCCACTCTAGAGCTGGAGAGCTCCTTGTGCCTGAGTTAGAAACCCCAAGGAGAAGCAGCCTCAGAAGAGCCAAGTCTTTGTCCAGCATAGTTTTGTCACCACTTGTAGTTCCTCCAACTGCAACTCAAAATATCATCGTTAATCAGGTAGTGATGGCAAACTGGTTGGGTTCCACCGCTTTGAATATCCTTGGTGCAGCGCATGATTTACCCAAAAATCCTGAGAAGTATCTTCCTACCTACAAGCATGATGGAATCAGAATAACAGAAGAACATCTAGTGGCATTTAAAAATGCTCTAAAGTTGTTGAATGTGCAGCATGAAGATGTGGCTTGTAGGTTATTCCCATTCACTCTCCGGGAGGGAGCATACGACTGGTTTTTGAATCTTACTAATGATTCTATTACTAGTTGGAATGACCTAGAGAAAGTTTTTGTATCACAATTTGGGGAAGTGATTGACCCTAGTGTGTTATATCAACAGTTTTCCAGCATTAAGAGAGAAATCAATGAGACTGTCAGATCTTTCAATGTCAGGTTTCAAAAAGCTTATGGTAGATTGACGGGTCATTATGTGCCAACTGCAGATCTAGCATTGGAAATTTTTAGGAATTCCCTAGATCCAGTGACCTCTATTTTCCTAAAGAGAGATGCTAATATTACTAATCTAATAGAGGCTTATAAAGAAGCTTTGGTTCTTGAAAGACAATTGGGACCTCAACCTTTGAATGCTCCTCAAATTCCCTTTGTTACACAAAATACCCCTATTTTGAATCCCATCCCACATCAAATGATGTTGCCAGCATGCCAAACTCTACCGATAGGAAATCCATTGGCTGTAACACATGCTGAACATGTACAGAATACAGAGAAAGAATCTGATAAAACAAGAGTTGAGGAAGTCTCAAAGATGGTCCAAAAGTTGGCAAATGACTTTTTGAGTTTCAAAAGGCAAGTGTCCATCGAGGACAACTCAAATAGATTTTCTTATCAACAGAATAGATTCACTAGACCACCATATGAACCCAATAAGGATTATAAAGGTAAGGGGCATGAAGTGAATATTTGTGACTTGGCTTTGCCCAACTGGTGTAGGATACATGGAACATCTCAGCACGGGGAATTAGATTGTTTGGAGTTCTGCAATGCCTTTGAAGCTCTATCTGGTGAGTTGGTTTTTCCTGAAAATCAAAGAAATGTTGATGGTCCAGGTTCATCCAAACATAGTGCAGCTATGGTGTTAGATTCATTCACTTTTCCAGATGAGTCAAAGAATGTTGTGGAGATGCCTATGGATGAAGTGCAAGCTTTTCAATAGTATAGAAGGGACAACTACAATCTCAGGAACAAAAATCTGGAGCCTAATACTACATCTACACCTCCAGACAACTCCCATAATGTTCCTCCAGATCCATCTCCAAATAATAACCCACCTCCACCCAAGGGAGGAGATCCAAGAGTACCATATGGATTTGTTGCTCCACTCAATAAGGGATACAATATAGTGGAGGATATGAAGAAGATCAAGGCTAACATCACTCTTCATGAGTTGGCTCAAATTACTGAACAAAGGGATAATTTGATTAAGACATACTCTAAGCCTACTGCCAAACCTCTAGAAAAGGGGAAGAAGATAGCAAATGCAAATATGGCCATGTATAAAGAAAGGACTGAAGTTCCACCTTTCCTGCTAACTGTCCATATATTTGGGAAAAAATTTACACAACTGTCTGGTGGATTCTGGTGCTTCAGCCAATGTCATGCCTCTAGCCATCTGTCAATAGTTGGGTTTAACCCCTATGAAGTCCGAGAGAAGAGTCATCCAATTGGATAAAATTGAGGTTAAGGTGGTAGGTGAACTTCAAAATATACACATCCAGCTAGCATCTGAGCCGAGAGCACAACACAAAATTGACATTCAGGTGGTAGATATTCCTGTGGGATACGGAATGCTTCTGAGCAGAGATTGGTCAAAGTCTTTGAATGGGTACTTGGTGACTGATTTTTCACATATGTGGTTGCCTTGGAAAGGTGTTGCAAATCAGTTAAGAATCGAAAGAGAACCTAGATATAAACACATGATCACTGAGTATAATGCCAAGAATGAGACTGTTAATATTGTTGATGTAGATATCAGGGTTTATAATCTGACAACTGCACAAAAGGGGAAACCTATTAAAGCTCATCTTGATCATGATAATGAAGTTTGGATGCTTCATGTCGATGGAGCTAAGTCTAAGCAAGGTTCTGGTATAGGGGCAGTTCTTAAAGGACCTAAAAATCAGACTTATTTTATGTCTTATCGCTTGCAGTTTCCTTGCACGAATAATTTGGCAGAGTATGAAGCACTAGTGTTGGGATTGAAATTTGCTTTAGATAAAGGTGTGAAAAATATCCAGGTTTTTACAGACTCAGAGTTGGTGGCTAATCAGGTTAGAGGTAAATTTCAGTGCAAGGCATCTTACCTGAAAAGATATAAACACCGAGCGTGGGATCTCATGGAGGATTTTGATGCTTTTAATTTGACGCACATTCCTAGAGAAGAGAATTCACTTGCAGATGTCTTAGCTTCATCAGCCACAAATCTGAAGCCATTGGAGGAGTTCAAATGGAAGAAATTTTCAATCGAATTAATCCCTTGTCCTTCGGTTCTAGATAACGTAGATAATTTTCAAGTCTTTTCTGATGACCAACAAATTATAAACTTTTTACAGAATACCAATGCATTTGAAAATACTATAATTGATGATGGTCAAAGGGATACTATGCTGGAAAAGTTTGATGATGAAAAGGGGATAATGAGGTTGAAAGATAATAGAATTCTGAAAGGAATGGTAGAACTTGAGCGACTGTTTGATGTTGACCAAATTAAACAAAGAGGGAGTTTTTGAGATTCTATTGGTGTAGCAGGTAGTGAGACTGAGAAACTGAATGTTGGGACTGAAGAGGATCCCAGACACCTTAAGTTAGCTAAAGCTTGTGACCCTAAAATTAAAAAGAATATGATTGAATTCCTTCACAGGTCCAAGGATGTTATGGCCTGGTCTTATAAAGACCTAAAGGTTTTTGATCCAAAAGTTTACACCCATATAATACCCTTAAAGGAGTTCTGCAAACCCTTTCGATAGAAACAGAGGCATGTCAATGCTTTGTTGGAACCCCTCATCAAGAAGGAGGTGGAGAAATTATTGAGTGTTGCCATTATTTTTCCCATTAGACATTCTACTTGGGTAGCCAATTTAGTGTCGGTTAGAAAGAAGAATGGGGAAATCCGCTTGTGCGTGGATTTTAGAAACTTGAACAAGGCTTCTAAAAAGGATAATTATCCTTTGCCTTCCATGGATGATGTGCTACAAATTGTGAATGGTTCAAAAATGATGTCTTTCTTAGATGGATTTTTGGGGTACAACCAGATACTGGTTGAAAGGGAAGACAGGATGAAAACTGCCTTCACGACCAAGTGGGGAACCTTTGCCTACAAGAGAATGCCATTTGGATTGATAAATGTTGGAGCTACCTTTCAGCGTGCAATGGATCATGCCTTCAAAGGTCTCATGGGTAAGTGCATCGTTGTCTACATGGATGACTTGACAGTTTTTTCTAAATCCCGGTTTGACCACGTGAAGCACTTGGAATCTGTCTTCGACAAATGCAGAGAGTTTGGCATTTCTTTAAACCCAAAGAAGTGTGTTTTTGGTGTAACTGAAGGAAAACTCCTTGGACACTTAATCACCAAAGATGGCATTTCCATGGATCCTGAGAGAGTTGAAGCCATATCGGGGATACCTTTTCCCAACTCTAAGAAAGAGTTAAGATCATTTTTTGGGAAAATTAATTTTGTCAAAAAATTCATCTCTGGTTTTGCAAAAATAGTCAAGCCACTAAATAACATGCTGAAGGAAACTGCTAAGATTTCCTGGACAACGGAAGCCAAAGCAGCATTCCAAGAGATCAAATCTACCATCAAGCAAGCTCCAGTGCTGGTGAGCCCAGATTTCAGTGCAGATTTTTACCTGTACTCTTTTTCTTCTGAACACACACTTGCAGCAGTTTTAACCCAACGAAGGGAAACAGGGAGCACCCGATTGCTTTCAAAAGTACCAACTTAAAGGGTGCTGAGCTAAAATACTCTCGCTTGGATAAGCAAGCCTATGCCTTGGTGAGAGCAGTCAAGCAATTCAGACATTACATATTGAGGAGCAAAGTCCATGCTATAGTTCCTGATCCAGCTGTCAAATATTTATTAAGCCAGGATGAATTGGGTGAGCTAAGAGGTAATTGGGCCACGAGACTGCAGGAGTACGACTTAGAAATCCGGCCTACAAAATTAATCAGAGGACTTGGTTTGTCCCGACATATTGCTGAAATACCTATAGAGGGAGAAATTAATCAGCTGGATTCTGGATTGGATGATTGGTATGGAGATGTCATTCATCTGCTGAGGTTTGGAATTTGTCCACCTCACCTGAATAGAACTCAAAGAAGAGCACTGAAGCTGAAATCTGCTCATTTTCTACTCAAAGGAGGCAACTTGTACAGAGAAAACTATGTTGGCATATTCTTAAGATGCATTTCTCAGAATGAAGTGAACGAGGTGATGTCTAGTTTTCATGAAAATTTAGGAGCAGGGCATTCCTCAGGTTTCGCTACTGCACACAAGATATTGAGAGCAGGCTATTACTGGCCTACATTGTTTAAAGATGCACATCAGCATGTGAGAACTTGCCAACAGTGTCAGATTTTTGCATCCAAGCAAGTTAATCGAGCTCTACCATTACAACCTGTTATAATAGAAAAACCTTTTATGCAATGGGGACTTGACTTTGTAGGTGTGATAAACCCGAATTCATCAGTAGGGCACAAGTATGTTTTAACAGCCACTGACTATTGTACAAGATGGGTTGAAGCAGCAACCACCATGAGGAGTACAACCCATGAGGTGATCGGATTTTTAGAGTCAAATATCATAACCAGGTTTGGAGTTCCTTTGAATTTGGTGTGCGACAACGGACCGACCTTTCAGTCATTCGAATTTGCAGAGTGGGCATACCAGAGGGGGATAGTCATCAAATTTTCATCCAACTATTATCCCCAAGGTAATGGACTAGCTGAGTCCACAAATAAGAATTTGATGAATGCCATCAAGAAGTCTGTTGTAGACAAACCCAGACAATGGCACACACTATTGAAGTATGCACTTTGGGCTGACAGGATAAGACATAAAGAAGCTCTTAAGACTTCCCCATTTGCTTTGTTGTATGGTACCCAACCCATCGTTCCTATCTCTTTAAAATTGCCCACTTATCAATTTGCTTTAGATTACTTTGATGATCATGCAGATGCAGAAGCTCGTGTATTGGACTTAATTAATTTGTAGGATGAACGACTTCAAGCCTTGGAGCATTTTAGTCGACACCAAGAGACAGTCAAGCGCTGGTTTGATAAAAGAGCCAGAGTAAAGGCCTTCAGACTTGCAGACCTGGTGCTTCTATGGGACAAAGCCCATGAAAAGAAAGGTAAACACACCAAGTTGCAACCTCTATGGATAGGGCCATACCAGATTGCCGAAATCCTAGGTAATAATGCATTTCATCTACAGGACCTGGAAGGTAATTTTTTGAACCTTCCTATCAATGGTCAATATCTGAAGCATTATTTCTCAGTTGTTCCATCCACTACATCATTTGAGTAATCACAAAGACTTTGTGCATATGTATATATTGTAAATGAAGTTTGAAGTAGTATGTTTTTATTTTTGTTTTATTTAAAAGTTTGAAGTTCTGTATTTTATCTTTTGAGGTCTGTGCAAATTTATCTTTTACTAGTGGCCTTTTTCCCTCCTCTTTAGCTTTTAAAATCCTGTTTGTTTGAAGTTTTTCCTAAACAACAAAACACAAATCAACATTTAAAATTGGCACTAGTGTGTTTTTATTTTGTTTTATTTTAAGGTTGAAGTAGTGTGTTTTCATTTTGTTTTATTTTTGTTAAGAGATAGTCTGCTAGGACTAAAAAGTGGGACTACTTGTTATTTAGAACAACAGTAGAAAGATAATTGGATTTTGTATCTTGCTTGCCACAATTATTTTGATTATAAAGAAACTACTATACTGTTTGGCTGAAGAACTCCCAGGGAATCCAAGAAAAGTTGGTCATGAGAGGGGACTCCGATTCATAAAATTATTTTAAGTGTCCAAGGAGGCTATTGGTACCCGAGCTGAAACAGTTAGTCGATCAATTGCTCGATGAATAATAAAAAAAAAAGCAAGGCATTCCAGCTATCGGTATCTTTCAAAAGAAAAAAGAGAGAGAAGGTGAAAGTTGGGCAAGCCAACATAAAACTGGCACTCTTTTCTGCACATAGCCAAGGCTCCCGAAGGATACATCTCAAACGTGTTCACCAAGCTATAGATGCCACCTCATAGTTGTGAATCAGGGTCTTGAAAATCTAAAGAGTAACTCTGTCGGGGTTGTAAAAGGCTAAACTAGTAAACAGAGCTCTACTCGGTTTCCCCTACACAATCTAAATAGCTGATCGATCCATAGTGAGCATTCGAAGCCCCGGTCATCCTTGAAGGAAGGTTTATATGCTCATAATCGCACATCGAAATCTTCCTTAAGTGATTCAACCTAGTATGTCTTTGGGAAACTTTAACAACTATCAGATAGTAGTTAAATCATTTTAGAAAATATTTGTGGCAAAGCATTGTACATAGTCTAAATTGTTTTAAAACTAGAGTTCTGGATTCTAAATAGTGCTACTATTTTCCCTACAGATATCACCATTTGTTGAGAAGCAACACACCCCCACTAAA
Organism: Wollemia nobilis; assembly: GCA_028583015.1. Taxonomy (NCBI): domain Eukaryota; kingdom Viridiplantae; phylum Streptophyta; class Pinopsida; order Araucariales; family Araucariaceae; genus Wollemia; species Wollemia nobilis. The sequence goes on along the minus strand of JAQPPZ010000594.1, from coordinate 3,822,365 downwards.
AAAATGAAATTCCATCCTTTGAAAATATTTAATATTCATTTGTTCCGCAGGGACCCTCTTGAGTTTTTAGGTTTTAATTCCAAATTTTGCTTGCATCCTTTCTAAAATTTTGCCTACATCAAAGTGTCCAAGTAGGCTTGCATATGGCATTGAATTCAATTTAAAATTTCTGAGATTTTGCATGTTAAATGTATTAATTCATATTAATCATTTCAGAAATTTTAATTTTCAATAGTTTTTCTATTTCTGGCCAATAGACTTCTAAGTGCATTTTCTCTTGATCCATGATGAATTTTTAAGTTCCATTTGCAGATTTGGATACCCTATAGGCTTATTTAGATACTTGTAAAGTTTCATCAAATTCCGGGCACTTGGACAAAGTCATTGGAATTACCCTACAATTTTTGGAGAATTTACAAAGTGGAAGAAAATCCTGGAAGAAATGAAGTGAGGGAAATGTCACGATTTCGTGACATGTTCCATTTTAGGGTGATTTTGAATGTTCCATTTGAGGAAAGCTTGGAAGAAAGAAGTGAAGGGAAATGTCACGATTTCGTGACATGTTCCATTTTGCGAGGGCAAAGCTTGGAAGAAATGAAGTGAGGAAATGTCATTTGAATGTTCATTTGAAGAAAGGAAATGTCGATTTCGTGACATGTTCCATTTTACGAGGGAAAGCTTGGAAGAAATGAAGTGAAGGAAATGTCACCGATTTCGTGACATGTTCCATTTTCATGAGGCGAAAGCTTGGAAGAAACAAAGTGAAGGAAATGTCACAGTTTCGCGACATGTTCCATTTTGGTGAGGGTGGAAGCTTGGAAGAAATGAAGTGAAGGGAAATGTCACGATTTCGTGACATGTTCCATTTTCATGAGGGAGAAAGCTTGGAAGAAATGAAGTGAAGGAAATGTCATGATTTCGTGACATGTTCCATTTTCTGAGGGAGCTTGGAAGAGGAGGATTTAGTTTCATTTTGAGGAACTTGGAAGAAATGAAGTGAAGGAAATGTCACGATTTCGTGACATGTTCCATTTTTGTGAGGGTGAAATCTTGGAAGAAATGAAGTGAAGGAAATGTAGCGATTTCGTGACATGTTCCATTTTTATGAGGGAGAAAGCTTGGAAGAAATGAAGTGAAGGAAATGTCATGATTTCGTGACATGTTCCATTTTCATGAGGGAGAAATCTTGGAAGAAATGAAGTGAAGGAAATGTCACGATTTCGTGACATGTTCCATTTTCGTGAGGGAGAAAGCTTGGAAGAAACGAAGTGAAGGAAATGTCATGATTTCGTGACATGTTCCATTTTCATGAGGGAGAAAGCTTGGAAGAAATGAAGTGAAGGAAATGTCACGATTTCGTGACATGTTCCATTTTCATGAGGGAGAAAGCTTGGAAGAAATGAAGTGAAGGAAATGTCACGATTTCGTGACATGTTCCATTTTCGTGAGGGCGAAAGCTTGGAAGAAATGAAGTGAAGGAAATGTCATGATTTTATGACATGTTCCATTTTTGTGAGGGCAAAGCTTGGAAGAAATGAAGTGAAGGAAATGTCACGATTTCGTGACATGTTCCATTTTTATGAGGACGAAAGCTTGGAAGAAATGAAGTGAAGGAAATGTCACGATTTCGTGACATGTTCCATTTTTGTGAGGAAGAAAGCTTGGAAGAAATGAAGTGAAGGAAATGTCACGATTTCGCAACATGTTCCATTTTCGTGAGCAAGGAAGCTTGGAAGAAATGAAGTGAAGGAAATGTCATGATTTCGTGACATGTTCCATTTTGGTTGGAAGAAAAAGGAGGAGGGTGAGGGAAAGCTTGGAAGAAAGTGAAGGAAATGTCATGATTTCGTGACATGTTCCATTTTTGTGACTTGTATCATTTTTGTGAGGGCAAAAGCAAGGAAAAGTAGCTTGAGGGAAATGTCCTGAAATCATGACTTGCTTTAGTTTCATGGCATCACCTATCCAAAAGGAAGTGGAAGCTTTTCAACATAGTCCAAACCCTAGAAATATTTAAATGAAAAATAATTAATTAAAATGAAAAACATTAAAAATCTAACCTTTGCTTTTCTTTTGCAGAAGGTGATCCGACAGTTGCATAATGGCAAAAGTAATGGCGAGAAAGATAGAGAAACCTTTTTGTTTTTTGACTTTAAGGAATTTTTTGGTGGATCCATTTGTTGGGAAAATTTATGGCAAGTCAGTGACTCATCCAGATTTTGTAGATCTGGCCGCAAATATAGGCTTTAAGGAATTTGTCGGTGGATCCATTTGCTCGGAAAATTTATGGCAAGTCAGTGACTCATCCAGATTTTGTAGATCTGGCCATAAATACAGACTTTAAGGAATTTTTCGATGGATGCATTTGCTCAGAAAATTTATGGCAAAAGTAATGACAGGCAGAGAATCTCAACTCGAACCAAACAAAGGTGGTTGTGCGAGGATGGAAGGCCTAGGAAGTCAGTGACTCATCCAAATTTTGTAGAAGAATTAATGAGATGCTCTGACGGCTTATCGAAAGATGAACATACATTTACATGCGGTGTCCATTTGATGAGGATCAAACCAAGTCTTATCTCCTCCATTTATGGCAAGATCCACGTGAAGATTTTTAGAGTAATTAGGGCTTATCAAAACTCTATATAAAAATGCCTTATATTGTAAAACCTCGATGGTGGGATTTTTATGATAAGATTTAGATATTTGGAAGAAGATATTTTGAAAAGATCAAGGTCTGTCCTGAGTCTATATATACTTCTCTTGAATGTAAAGTCCGGATGCGAAAACTTAGAATAAAAGACATTTTAGCAATTTCTTGCAAATCTTGTTTGAATGCTTTGTTCTGGACCTGGGGTTGGTGTGACATCATTTTTCTGTGATAGCGTGGCCAGGAGCCTAATCTCTTTCGAATTGTGATAAGTGCATCTTCTTTTGTTTTCATCTCGCTAAGGTTTATTTATTTTAGTTGTAAATCTGTGTTATCAAGATTGAATATGCTACTAGGCTTCATTCCGTTTGTTGTATGCTAGGGAAAATTAAAGATTTAAGGTTCTGGTTTGTTCTAATTGCTCTATCCTCACTGCGTGAGCTAGGCTATTGGTGAGAGATACCAGTTGACACCGACTTCCCTTCTATTTATGGTTTTCTTTTAGATCTGTGTCATCTCCGTCTTATGCTCTTAGTAGAAGGTGATCTTAGAAAGCTGGACACCTTCCTCTTTGATTGGTTTTATTGTGAAGCTAAATAGTGTAACTAAAATTGGTAGTTTTGATTTTGCAACTAACTTAGATAAGCTTCTCTTTTCTGCCCTACCCTACTCTCTTTGTTCCACCGTTAAATGATCCATTTTTATTTTCTTTCAAATTTATCTTTTATTTAATCTGCTAAAACATAAAGAGCTATATCAAAGAACTCATCGTAAATCTGATTGTCAACAAAGATAACAACCGCTAAACATTATTGAACGAAGGTCGAACCCATTGTAAGGTAACAGATAGTCCACTTGAAACTATTCTAGAAGCAGAAAAGAGTGAATAGCCATTCGACCCAACTCTGTAACTCACACCTTGGATAACCAGCAAGATCCTAAAGTGAGTGGGATTTATCCCGTATAAGTGTTATTGGTATTTTATGCTCATTCTTCATGGGGTGTGTATGAAAGATGAACCAAAAAGTTCCTTTGGAGATTTTATGAACTTAATTTACCAAAGGGGTTAGGTTCCTTTGGAGCCTTTTGAATGGATGTGACCAAAGGAATTAAGTTCCTTTGGATCCTTTTATTGTTTGTATTTTTTTTATTTTTTTTTGTGAATATGGTGGTTGTCTCTTGGTAGGACGGTCATAGTAATTGTGAACATCTAACCTTGATATGGTCAAGCAAATTTGAAAATATAAAATGTGAATTAGCACTTTTTTGATGTCATTTGCACCGTTCATGATAGGATAAAAAAGGATACTAGGAGGAGGAGAATGATTTTCAAAGTGGATTGCTATTGAATTATTGACCAAATTCCACCATGGAACAACTCGAGACCTCTACAGTCGAAGAAGGTGAAAGGAGAAAAGGTAAACACCGTAATATCTCCTTTGTTATTTTACAAAATAAAATGAAGCTCTAATTAAAGTGGGAAATGAACCTCAACAAAAAATAAGGCAATAAATCACACCTTAGACTAAATTTTAGTTTAGGATGTTTTTATATGTTTGTACCTTTTACTTTTGTATGCTTGTTTTGATTTAGGGCATGTGAATTTTGATTTGAAATTACCCCATTTAGGGGTAATCTCATGATGGGATGGTCCCTCTTGTGAAATTGGGGGGCCATCTCATGGTGAGACAAAATTGGTTCAAATCCCAATAGTAAAAAATATGATCATTGTGGAGGTCATCTCGATTCAAGATAGCCTCACTTGGAGACCGTATCATCTTGAGATGGCCTTGATTGGAGATCGTTTTGACTTGATACGAAATAATCTTGAGGTTGTAAATGTTTATTGCTTATTTGTGCAGATTGTGCAATTGTGCATTCAGCTTGTGAAATTTCACCATAGATATCCTACTATTTATAAGATAACACATGATGCACTTTATAATACCAATTGGATATGCCTTGAGACCATTGGCCTTAAGTAGGTTGCAAGGCTAGAGGTAGTGACCATGGATCAAGTCTACCTAACAACCTTGATAGATTATTGGGACAACCAAACCAACACATTTCATATTTTGAATGGCAAGATGAAAATCACCCTGGAGGATGTCTACAGGATTCACTATGCTTTGATTGAGGGATGCCCCATCATATCTACACACATTGGTCAATGGAGTAGAGTTCTAAAGAGGGTATTTATGAAGGGTTGGGAGGTTGCTCAATGTAGCTTGGATAGTGGTGGGGTGCTATTGGAGGTATGGTATGATGTGTATGTCCTGACGATAAGATATATGGTGGTGATGTCACTCATATAAAACATACGGTTACTTGAATCTTCAAGAGCAAGGTTCCCCTAGAACCTTCTTGAGTTGGGATAGGATTTAGTCGAGAGTACAGTTCAAGATCCTCTAATTATGGCCTAGGTAAAATTGCTACTGGATCACTTATATGATGAGCTATATGAAATTTGACAATGGGGCAGACTTAGATTGGGCTGCAGTTTCTTACTTCAAATTTAGAAGTGGGAGCACATTCGGGTGGATATATTGGATGGGATTACTTGATCGATGTAGGTTCAAATGGTGGATAGGGATATCGACTATGTGGCTTTGTGGAATCGATATTAGAAGTAGGGTCGAAGTCATCCCCACTCAGGTAGGATTGATGACTACATTGAGTCTTTCAATAGATAAGGTTGAATTAGGTGATATTATGGTCGTACAAGGATTTACCATAATGGATGAAGGTGGCTAAGCATATGAGGTGCATTAGATACAAGTATATTGGAATAAAAAGGATAAATACTTTGTTTTCACACCTGTGAGTTTCACTACCACAACTATAGCTGAGTCAAATCCTAATGCTAAAGATGTATTGTAGTATGGGTAATCCAAAGAGGACACAGAGAGTGATAATCCAGTAGTATTTTGAGTTGTTAAGATAAAGGCTAAAGATGCATAGAAATGGACCTAGAAGGAGGTTTGAAAGAAGCCAAAACTAGATAAGAAATCACCATGGTATAAAATGGGAATACTTTTAGTACTCTCATGTTTGTTGGTAGCTTAAGTTTGATGTACTTGGCAAGCCCATAATTTATCAATGTCATAGTGATGCGATATACTTTGCATGATCCTGAGTAGAGGTAGTGGGTGAGTATGTAGACAAGCTAGTGGTAGATCTAGGTGCATATGATCCAAGTACTATTATAGAGTATGACATATAGTGGATAACATGACTATGTGATGCAGGAGCATCCGGCTGCAGTCGAGCAATCGTGCATTTTCCAGCTTGGGGGAGGTTTGGCAAAGCAATTTTTCGGTTTGAGGAAGTTTTGTAAGGCAAAGGGGAGAGGGGTCGCGAAATCGTGACATGTCACGATTTCGTGACATGTCACGATATCGTGAAATGTCACGATATCGTGACCCCAAAAGCTGTAGAGTGTCTTTGGCGGGTTTCGTCGTGATATCGCGACGTCGCAATATCGTGACTGGTTGGCACCGCAGTGGAGAGGAGCTTCAGGCGTCGTGATATCGCAACGTCGTGATATCGCGACGTCACGATATTGCGACCGGTTGGCACCGTAGTGGAGAGGAGCTTCAGGTGTCGCGATATCGCGACGTCACGATATCGTGACCGTCTTCAGAGCAAGACAGAGGAGAAGAGCCCTGTCGCGATATCACGACAGTCACGATATCGCGACCTGTCACGATATCGTGGCAAATCAGAAGCTGCCACGTGGCTTATTTTGAAGGCAGCACCGAGGGCTAAGACAAAGCCAGGATCATAGCAAAGGACTTCGGCAAGGTGAAGACAAAGGTGGAGGGGTCGACCGCGACCAAGTAAGGTCAAGGCCGAAGAAAATAGCAGACCACCATGTAAGGCCAATTTCGACACATGGCTGCCACGTGTATCAAACAGTTGTGAAGGGCAGCACGTGTATCAATTATTTTTCATCAAGAAGAAGGCATGGTCAGAATTACAAGCGGTCGACCACGTTTAAGAAAACAAAGATAAGGAATGCGGAGGTGATAGCATTGAAGAGACAACAGGACAGAAGACATTCTGACCGGAGCGGTGGTGCAGGTCAAGGAGGCCATTAATGCAAGCTCCCATGGTAGATCGGGCGGATGGCCCATTTATGTCGAGATTTTAAAAAACTTGGAAGGGGGGAATTTTGAATTCGAATTTTTGTTAGGTGAAGGCATTAATTGCCGAGAGGATCGGGGGCCTCATTAAAAAGCCCAAAAATTTGTAATGGAAAAAAGAACGGTGGACCGGAGAACAGAGGAGGTAGTACAGTGGAAAAACAGAGTCGAACTCGGCCATTGTAAGCCTACGGGAATTTTCATTCAAGCTTGTAAAATATATATTTTTTAAATTTTAATGAAAAGGCAGAGTTTCTTGAAGTGTTGGTTCCCGGTGCCCCGTCAGTGGTATCAGAGCAGGAGTTCCTGAGCGTACAACAGACCGCCAAAGGAGAGAGGTAGTTGTACCAGGACGTGTGGGAGGGTTTGAGTTTGGGTGAAGATGCCTCTGAGAAGAAACCCAATGGGTGGAAGAGGCATGGCAGCGAAATATTTTTGGGCATTACAGCGGCAAGTCCAGGCCTTGCAAGAAGAGCTATGCAGAGGACGTGAGCCGAGAAGGGATGCAGACAGTGAGGATGAAGTGGAAGAGGAGAATGAGTTTGAAGAAGAGGAAGAAGATGTAGATCCGGCCCAGGATAGATTGTACAAGGCCATATCCCAGATCAGGAAGAGGCCGAAGTTAGAAGTTCCTACGTATTCTGGGAACTTGAACCCGAGGAGTTGATAGACTGGGTGAATGATTTAGAAGAATATTTTGAATACGAAGAAGTTGAAGACCCTAACCGGGTCAGATTTGCTAAGACCCGACTGAAGGGTCATGCTAGCATTTGGTGGAAGGGGGTACAGCTGGAGAGAAACCGAAGAGGAAAGGAGCGGATAACCAGATGGGACAGAATGGTGGAGAAATTAAAAAGGCAGTTTATTCCCATAGATTATGAACTGGACCTGTTACGTAAAATGCAGAGTTTGAGACAGATGAATATAATAGTTCAAGAATACATGGAGGAATTTTACAAGATCTCCATCAGAACCGGACATTTGGAAGCAAGCAAGGAAAAAGTGGCCCGTTACATTAATGGGTTGAGACCGAGTGTGCAGGAGGAGTTGAGCTTGGTTCGGGTAAGCACCATCGAAGATGCTTACCAATTTGCTTTAAAGGTTGAAGAAAAGTTGAACAGAAGGTTTGAAAACAAGCAAAAGGTGAAAGGACCGGGAGGAAAGAATGGTGGAAAGAAAGAAGGAAAGGAAGAGAAGAAAGAAGAGGAGAGCAGCAGCCGAGGTCAGAAAGAAGAAGATGAAGACCCAAAACCGCAAGTTCAGAATGATAACTACCCAAGAGGAAGGGGTAGATCTGGATGCGGGAATGAAAGGGGAGTATTCCATGGAACATGTTTCCACTGTGGTGAAGAAGGGCATCGTGCATTCGAGTGTCCACAACACCGGGAAAAGACAAACAAGAAACCGGTGGGTCCCGCTAGAGCAATTGTGGCAGTTGAGGATGCTGATTCAGAACATTCTGAAGAAGCTAAAAAGGGAGAAGCCATGATTGTGAGAAGGACCAGGCTGGTGGAAGAAGACAAATTTGAATAGAGGAGAAGCCTATTCTATACCCGATGCAAGAGTGCAGGCAAAGTTTGCAATGTGATCATCGATAATGGAAGTACAGACAACTTAGTTTCTGAGGAGATGGTTACTAAGTTGCAGTTGGAGAGGAGGCACCCACTCCCATATCGGATTGCATGGTTGTGGAAGGACCACCGAGCTTGGTTCTGGGAACAGTGTTTAGTCACGTTCCAGATCGGGAGATACCAGGATGAAGTCCTATGTGATGTATTCCCCATGGATGCTTGCCATTTGCTGTTGGGAAGGCCATGGCAGTTTGATCGAAATGCAGTGCATGATGGCCATGCAAATACTTACTCCTTGGTGAAAGATGGAGTGCGGCACAAGTTGAAGCCATTACAGACAATGGATGAGAAGGTGTGTAGCAATGCCAGAATTTGTCTGGTAGAAGGCAGAAATTTTTGCCAAGAAACAAAATTTGAGCAGGTTGTAAAGGCCGATGACTGTTTGGAGGAGTTACAAGAAACATGGGCCGAACATCCGAGAAGTGAAGGTCACTTCTCCAATTACCCGGGGTGTCTGATGCAGGAGCATTCGGCTGCAGTCGAGCAATCATGCATTTTCCAGCTTGGGGGAGGTTTGGCAAAGCAATTTTTCGGTTTGAGGAAGTTTTGTAAGGCAAAGGGGAGAGGGGTCACGAAATCGTGACATGTCACGATTTCGTGACATGTCACAATATCGTGACCCCAAAATCTGCAGAGTGTCTTTGGCAGGTTTCGTCGCGATATCGCGACCGGTTGGCACCGCAGTGGAGAGGAGCTTCAGGCATCGCGATATCGCGACGGCGTCACGATATCACGACGTCACGATATCGCGACCGGTTGGCACCGCAGTAGAGAGGAGCTTCAGGCATCGTGATATCGCGACGTCGTGATATCACGACCGTCTTCAGAGCAAGATAGAGGAGAAGAGCCCTATCGCGATATCGCGACAGGTCGCGATATCGTGACCTGTCGCGATATCACGGCAAATCAGAAGCTACCACGTGGCTTATTTCGAAGGCAGCACCGAGGGCTAAGACAAAGCCAGAATCATAGCAAAGGACTTCGGCAAGGTGAAGACGAAGGTGGAGGGGTCGACCGCGACCAAGTAAGGTCAAGGCCGAAGAAAATAGCGAACGGCCATGTAAGGCCAATTTTGACACGTGGCTGCCACGTGTATCAAAAAGTTGTGAAGGGCAGCACGTGTATCAATTATTTTTCATCAAGAAGAATGCGTGGTCAGAATTACAAGCGGTCGGCCACGTTTAAGAAAACAAAGATAAGGAATGCGGAGGTGATAGCATTGAAGAGACAACAGGACAAAAGACAGTTTGACCAGAGCGGTGGTGCAGGTCAAGGAGGCCATTAATGCAAGCTTCGGGTAGCTCGGGCAGATGGCCCATTTATGTCGAGATTTTAAAAAACCCGGAAGGGGGGGGAATTTTGAATTTGAATTTTTGTTAGGTGAAGGCATTAATTGCCGAGAGGATCGGGGGCCTCGTTAAAAAGCCCAAAAATTTGTAATTGAAAAAAGAACGGTGGACCGGAGATCAGAGGAGGTAGTACAGTGGAAGAACAGAGCAGAACTCGGCCATTGTAAGCCTACGGGTTGTTTCATTCAAGCTTGTAAAATATATTTTTTTAAAATTTTAATGAAAAGGCAGAGTTTCTTGAAGTGTTGGTTCCCGGTTCCCCGTCAGTGGTATCAGAGCAGGAGTTCCTGAGCATACAACAGACCATCGAAGGAGAGAGGCAGTTGTACCAGGACGTGTGGGAGGGTTTGAGTTTGGGTGAAGATGCCTCCGAGAAGAAACCCGATGGGTGGAAGAGGCATGGCAGCGAAAGATTTTCGGGCATTGCAGCGACAAGTCCAGGCCCTGCAAGAAGAGCTACGCAGAGGACGTGAGCCGAGAAGGGATGCAGACAGTGAGGATGAAGTGGAAGAGGAGAATGAGTTTGAAGAAGAGGAAGAAGATGTAGATCCGGCCCAAGCCAGATTGTACAAGGCCATATCCCAGATCGGGAAGAGGCCAAAGTTAGAAGTTCCTACGTATTCCGGGAACTTGAACCCAGAGGAGTTGATAGACTGGGTGAATGATTTAGAAGAATATTTCGAATACGAAGAAGTTGAAGACCCTAACCGGGTCAGATTTGCTAAGACCCGACTGAAGGGTCATGCTAGCATTTGGTGGAAGGGGGTACAGCTGGAGAGAAACCGAAGAGGAAAGGAGCGGATAACCAGATGGGACAGGATGGTGGAGAAATTAAAAAGGCAGTTTATTCCCATAGATTATGAACTGGACCTGTTACGTAAAATGCAGAGTTTGAGACAGATGAACAGAACAGTTCAAGAATACACGGAGGAATTTTACAAGATCTCCATCAGAACCGGACATTTGGAAGCAAGCAAGGAAAAAGTGGCCCGTTACATTAATGGGTTGAGACCGAGTGTGCAGGAGGAGTTGAGCTTGGTTCGGGTAAGCACCATCGAAGATGCTTACCAATTTGCTTTAAAGGTTGAAGAAAAGTTGAACAGAAGGTTTGACAACAAGCAAAAGGTGAAAGGACCGGGAGGAAAGAACGGTGGAAAGAAAGAAGGAAAGGAAGAGAAGAAAGAAGAGGAGAGCAGCAGCCGAGGTCAGAAAGAAGAAGATGAAGACCCAAAACCGCAAGTTCAAAATGATAACTACCCGAGAGGAAGGGGTAGATCTGGATGCGGGAATGAAAGGGGAGTATTCCGTGGAACATGTTTCCACTGTGGTGAAGAAGGGCATCGTGCATTCGAGTGTCCACAACACCGGGAAAAGACGAACAAGAAACCGGTGGGTCCCGCCAGAGCAGTTGTGGCAGTTGAGGATGCTGACTCAGAACATTCTGAGGAAGCTAAAAAGGGAGAAGCCATGATTGTGAGAAGGACCATGCTGGTGGAAGAAGACAAATCTGAACAGAGGAGAAGCCTATTTCGTACCCGATGCAAGAGTGCAGGCAAAGTTTGCAATGTGATCATCGACAATGGAAGTACAGACAACTTAGTTTTCGAGGAGATGGTTACTAAGTTGCAGTTGGAGAGAAGGAGGCACCCACACCCGTATCGGATTGCGTGGTTGCGGAAGGACCACCGAGCTTGGGTCCGGGAATAGTGTTTAGTCACGTTCCAGATCGAGAGATACCAGGATGAAGTCCTGTGTGATGTATTCCCCATGGATGCTTGCCATTTGCTATTGGGAAGGCCATGGCAGTTTGATCGGAATGCAGTGCATGATGGCCGTGCAAATACTTACTCCTTGGTGAAATATGGAGTGCGGCACAAGTTGAAGCCATTGCAGACAATGGATGAGAAGGTGTGCAGCAATGCCAGAATTTGTCTGGTAGAAGGCAGAAATTTTTGCCAAGAAACGAAATTTGAGCAGGTTGTAAAGGCCGATGACTGTTTGGAGGAGTTACAAGAAACACGGGCCGAACATCCGAGAAGTGAAGGTCACTTCTCCAATTACCCGGGGTGTCTGATGCAGGAGCATCCGGCTGCAGTCGAGCAATCGTGCATTTTCCAGCTTGGGGGAGGTTTGGCAAAGCAATTTTTTGGTTTGAGGAAGTTTTGTAAGGCAAAGGGGAGAGGGGTCATGAAATCGTGACATGTCACGATTTCGCGACATGTCACGATATCACGACCCCAAAAGCTGCAGAGTGTCTTTGGCGGGTTTCGTCACGATATCGCGACGTCACGATATCGCGACGTCGCGATATCGCGATCGGTTGGCACCGCAGTGGAGAGGAGCTTCAGGCGTCACGATATCGTGACCGCAGTAGAGAGGAGCTTCAGGCATCACGATATCGCGACGTCGCGATATTATGACCGTCTTCAGAGCAAGACAGAGGAGAAGAGCCCTGTCGCGATATCGCGACAGGTCACGATATCGCGACCTGTCGCGATATCATGACAAATCAGAAGCTGCCACGTGGCTTATTTCGAAGGCAGCACCGAGGGCTAAGACAAAGCCAGAATCATAGCAAAGGACTTCGGCAAGGTGAAGACGAAGGTGGAGGGGTCGACCGCGACCAAGTAAGGTCAAGGCCGAAGAAAATAGCGGACGGCCATGTAAGGCCAATTTCGACACGTGGCTGCCACGTGTATCAAACAGTTGTGAAGGGCAGCACGTGTATCAATTATTTTTCATCAAGAAGAAGGCGTGGTCAGAATTACAAGCGGTCGGCCACGTTTAAGAAAACAAAGATAAGGAATGCGGAGGTGATAGCATTGAAGAGACAACAGGACAGAAGACAGTCTGACCGGAGCGGTGGTGCAGGTCAAGGAGGCCATTAATGCAAGCTCCGGGTAGCTCGGGCAGATGGCCCATTTATGTCGAGATTTTAAAAAAACCCGGAAGGGGGGGAAATTTGAATTCGAATTTTTGTTAGGTGAAGGCATTAATTGCCGAGAGGATCGGGGGCCTCGTTAAAAAGCCCAAAAATTTGTAATGGAAAAAAGAACGGTGGACCGGAGAACAGAGGAGGTAGTACAGTGGAAGAACAGAGCCGAACTCGGCCATTGTAAGCCTGCGGGCTGTTTCATTCAAGCTTGTAAAATATATATATTTTTAATTTTAATGAAAAGGCAGAGCTTCTTGAAGTGTTGGTTCCCGGTGCCCCGTCACTATGGTAGGAAGGTGGACCTATGGGTGGTACGATTAGGGTGGTAGTGGATAAGGACATTAAGGAGAACATGGATGAGTGATGAGTGCATTATCGAATGGAGGAGGAGTGGGGTGAGACCTTAGAGAGGTGATGAGCCATAGGATGAGGAGGGGGATGGTGAGGATCCACAAGGTCATGAGTTTATTCTCAGGGAGTAGGTATAGTTTCTACAAGCGTAGTTGGTAGAGTGGGATACCACAATGGTAATACTACAAATCCAATTGGACAAAGAGAGACAAATGAGGATGAGCTTATCTAAGAAGGACACTCTAAGTGCATAGCTACAAAGTTCTTAGGAGGAGGTGGATAGATTTATAATAGAGTGATATGCTCTACGAACATAGGTGATAGGTTTGACAAGAGAACATGATGCTCTATAGGGGTAGGTGGTAGGATTGACTATGGATTTGGGGTAGGTAGAGGTAGGTAGCCAAACTATAATAGATAAACTATAGATGCTACTGGATGATTATTAAGCTCAATTTTGGGTAGATGGCATGTATATCTAGGATTTAGAGGATTAGGTAGAGTGACTTGGAGGTCACCTACCTTATCACCCTTCAATAGGAGGGTCCCAATAGAGCTGACATAGTGAGCTTGTACAACATTCTATGAGGCTACGAACTCTTATATCTACAACTATATTGGAGAGGATAGTAGCCAGTGGATCAGGGGGGCTCATTGAGATGCAACTGAGGGTAGTGGTGATTCTAGAGGTGTAGGCTTTGCTTAAATTGGACTCATGGATTGTTCTCCTTTTGGGTGTGAGGTCTAAGGACCCACTTTATTGTAGCCTGTAGGAATTTTTGTATCATGATGTACCAGATTTACCCTATATATGATATGATGTTATTTGGTCTATCATGTTTGCATTGATATTTTATGACATATGTGCAGGCAAATATATATGTGGATGTATGTATGTATGGATGTAATACCTAACATTAGATGCATGGCTAGATTTTTTTATTTGATTATGAATGTATATTTATGTTTTTAATATGAAAAATCTAGTATGTATGTCTAGATGCACTTAATGATATAAAATGTGAATGAAAAACATAATGAATGGACCTAATATGCACAAAAAAACTAAGTGTAAGCACCACATAATTTATAAAATTCTTTGATACAAATGTTAACCTTTTCATAAGGTCCTACATTTAGTTGTGAATAAAATGTGATATGATAAAATGTGAATTATGGATGGGAAATAGTAAGATGTTATAGGGAAACAACATGGTTTTCATGAGACTCAAACACCCTAGTTGACCAGTCAAAATATGTATACTGACCATACATGACTCTAAAAAGTAACAACCCAGTAGGAATACCCAAATATTCAATATCCTTGTATATGCATAGTGTGTTAATTAATATGATGTATAAGAGTACTCCATTATGAGGCCAATTCTTAGGTCCCATTGTTGTAATGAAGATCACCCTATGGTCATCATTATCCTGATTTTGAATGTAGTTGGACTAGACTAAAAGGTAATACAAGACGCTCAAATCAAGCTCATCCGCAAGCTGACATTTATTTGTACAAAAGTTCACTATTATGATATACATATCACCATGCATAAGACTAATACATTTCTAGGTTGGCTCTTAGAGCCCATTTCTGTAATGGAGATCACCCTATGGTTTTTGGACACTAACAATTCCAAGGATTCAAGCTATTTACCCTCTTATTTTCTTTTGATTTCTTAGGGATACTCAATTTTAAGGGGAGCAAGGGATTTTATTAGTGGTGAGAACCAACTTTTTTTTAGAGGGATACTTGCTCATTTTTGTGGAGCAAGGGATTTTATTACTTTGGAAAGGGAGGAGTTTATCCTTTTGTCAATTCTTAGCATTCTATACCATGTGCATAATAGAATGAGCAAGGAAAACCTTTCACTTAAGGGGCATGGACAAAATTGTAGTGTTATATTTCCTTGTTCAAAAACTTGGATTTTAAAATTTGAATGTGTGTTTGGGATTTTGACATATACAAGGTACTATCAAAGCAAGACCCTACCATAAAAATAAAGATAGTTTTCTACAAAGTCTAAAAATAAAACTAGGAATGGTTGAATGATAAAAAAACCCTAGTGAACACCCTATAACAACTTACTACGTGAGGGAAAATAACACAAACACCTAGGACGGGGAATGTGGGTGTATATGATGTGGTGGATGTGTGTGTTTTCCTTATGAGCTTTTGAAAACTAAAAGGTGTATGTAAAATAGTCAGTGGCCATCCAAACATCATTGATGATGGTAATTCGGTATCTACCCTATCTTGCAAGGACCCTTTCATAGTCAAAGGATAATAAGAAAAAGTTTAAATGATGACATGAGAAAGGTTTGATAATGACAATCATACAAGCATGGTGCTAGAACTTAGCATGTAAGAACAAAACTAGTCATAATTGTAATGCAATGAAAGAACATGCCTAATGCAAGTAATAAAATGCAATGATATAAAATGCATGGTGTAATGTAATGTAAATGGGAATGTCATTGTTTTTTGTGATTTGCCAATGTTTTTGTGGTTTTCATTTTTTTATGCAGTATGTGCCATGCATGAAATGCCTGTAGGTGGAGAATAGTGAGAGGTCCAGATTCCTTGACACCCTCAAGAGAAGCTAAATGATAAGTCCATGGGCCTATATTTTGCATGATGATGAATGGGCCTAACCAATTTACCATAAATTTATCTCTCAAGTGGGGTAGCAGTTTGGAGTTCTATTGATTCTATTTAAGCACAAGATCACCAAATTTTGAGTCCCTAAGGTGGAATTTCATATCATAAGCTCATTTAAGATGATCTTGATAAATTTAGAGGTGCTCAAGAGTGTTAACATGTCATTCATCAAGAAGGGTCAATTAATCAAGGTAATCTTATCATGTAGTATCATCATCGAAGAACTCTTGTAGTGATATGTGCAATGAAGAAATTTCCAATTCCAAGGGAATAATGGCCTCAATGCCATATACTAGCGATAATGGAGTTGCTTCAGTAGGTGTCCTAATGGTAGTTATATAAGCCCATAATGCAAGAGGTAGTTGGAGATGCCAATATTTATGATTATATTTGATAGTATTTTGAGAATGGTAACCATTGTTTTGTTTGATGCCTCTACTTTTCCATTAGATTGCAGATAATAGGGCATGGGAAATTTGCTCTAAATGTTATACTTGGTGGTTAAAGCTCACACATCCTTGTTATTAAATGGATATCCATTATCCGAGATGATATTAGATGGAATACCAAAATAATATATGATATTATGAAGGATGAACTCTACAATGCGAGGTCCAGTCATAGTGGTAAGAGGGATAGCTTCCATCCACTTGGTGAGATACTCTATGGCCATTAAGATAAATGTGTGATGGCCCATATACAAGGGTGATATTTTTCTAATTAAATTAAATCCCCACTTCAAAAAATGCTAAACCAAATAAATCGGTTGTATGGCCTGAGGAGGTATGTGCTAAATATTATGTCAACATTTCATGACTTCTTAACATAGGTGTAATAGTCTTTATCCATAGTAGGCAAATAATAGCCATTGTAAAGGATGCACTTAGAAATAGCCATACCACTGAAATTGCCACCACATGTACCATTGTGAGCTTACAAAATTGCCCAAGCAGATTTGTGGAGCTGTAGACAAAAAAGGATAAGACCATCATAGCTTCGATGATACAATGTCTCATAACAAGACATATTTTATCGCTTTTTGTTTGAATATTCATTTTACGACATGTGATAATCTCAAAGGGACATTACCAAGTTTTAGGAAATATTTCATTTGGATGAACCAATCTTGATATTGTTGAGTTTCGATTGAATTAATTGCTTGTTCCTTTTGAGATTCATCCTCCATTAATGTAGATTGGGAGAAAACCTTAAGATAGATCATTGTGTTTTAATAAAAAGAACTGTTCAAGATCAAAGATAATTAGGAAGCATTTTTCAAAAAGTCATGTATGTGAGAGAACCATTCTTGGTACAATTCAATCTAAACCATGTGGATAACTTCCTCATATTTTGAAGTCTCATGCAAAAATGTTGATTGCAAAAGCATTTTGACATGAATGGTTGTGATATCATTTGATGGGTTCTACAGAATTAGGGATCCCAAGGAAGCTATCATATCCACAAAATTATTAGATGAATGAGGGAATTCCTTGATGTTATACCATTCATATTTATCTAGAAGCTTATACACAAGGGCTTTATATAATTTTAACGTTGGATACTTTCATAGGTAAATTTCCTTAACTTGGTTAACAATGAGCAAAGAATCACCAAAGATATTGAGCTTTTTTATTTTCATGGCAATAACCGCTTGGAGAACCAAAAGAAGAGCCTCATATTCAGAATTATTTTTGGTGCATGGAAAATCAAGTTTAATGAAAGGGGTATGGAAGACCCTTACGGTGTGAAAATCATAATTTCTATGCCACCCCCTTGCTCACACTTAGAACCATCAAAGAACACAGTCATATCAGCTTTATTTTTAGGTTCTTTAGGTTTTGGGGAGTCCGATAATGTAAAAATCGCATCATCAAGCAACTTGATTGTAAGAGGCTTATGATCCTAGAGAGAAGCCTTTATTAGTTGATCAATAATAATTTGACCTTTAATAGATTTTTGACTTATGAATTTGAGGTCAAATTCTATCAACAACATGATTCACTTTGTGGTACGACTATTATGGTATGTTCAACTCATCATATACTACAAAGGATTTTCTTCAAACATGACATACGTTGTTTGATTTAGCATGTAATGGTGTAGATTCTTGGTGGTGAATACCATTTCTAATCAAAGCTTCTCAATATACGTATACTTGAGCTCATAGCTAACCAAGGTGTGAATTATGTAATAAATAGCTTGTTCCTTATTTACCTCATTATTTTGGACCAACATGGTCCCTAAGGCAAGTCAATAGCTGATATATATAATAAGAATGATATACTTGGTCTAGGTAGAGCTAATACTGGTCATGATGCCAAGTATTGTTTGATCTTGTCAAAGGCTTTTTGACATTCATCATCCCAATTGAATGGGACCCCCTTTTGTAACAAATAATTTATTGGTCGATATTTAATTAAAAGTTATGCTATGAAGTGTCATATAATGTGATATTCCATTATAAGCTACAAAGTGACTTAAGGTTTGTAGGGAGAGTATTTTGAGCATTACCTTGACTTTAATGGGATCAAATTTAATTCCTCACTTTGAGACAGTAAAATCCAAAATTTTCCTAGATGTGACTCTAAAAACACACTTTGTAGGGTTAATTCTAACATTATACTTGATTAAGCAATCGAAGACTTTTCGTAGAGCATTGATGTTCTCATGAAACAATACAGATTCAGCTAGTAAATCATCCATTTAATCCTTCAATATTTTATGCATATAATCATGAAATATTGATGTCATGGCTCATTGATATGTTGCACTAGAATTTTTGAGGCAAAATGGCATGACTTTGTTACAAAAATACCCCAAGGCATGGTGAAGTCTATCTTGGGATTATATTTAGGATTGAACTGGATTTGATTGTAGCCTAAGAAACCATCCATTAGGGATAACATTTCATGACCTACAGTCGCATCAATTAGAGCATCAATGTTTATAAGGGGAAATTCATCCTTAGGAGTTACTTTGTTAAGATCTTGAAAATCTATGCATATGAAAATCCTCCCATCAGGTTTTCCTATGGGTACCATGTTGGAAACCCATTCAGGATAATTGATAGGTTGAATGAACCTTGCATCTAGTAATTTTTGTAATTCATATTTAACCATTAAGGCTATTGTTGGATTCATCTTTCAAATATTTTGCTCAACTAGTTTCATTTTTGAATTGAGCATGAGGTTGTGCATGACCAAATTCAGGTCAAGACCCAATATGTATTTGTAAGTCCAAGCAAAGGCTTTCTGCTTCTCTATTATGAGAGCTATAATATTAGATGTTCCTGTGGGGACAAACTATGTTCCAAATTGAAATTATGAGGAACTTCAGGGTCAGTATCGATATTCATGTTAATTGTATATTTAACTAACATGTGGGATCCCTCATCGAGTTCATAAAACGTAGGGATTAAATGGATGTCATAATTTGGATTCAATGAAATGCTAAAAAATCCAATGGGAGGATTTGCCTTATTTTCCAACTAGCGAGATGACAGTCATACTGGAGGATGTCTATAGGATTCTCCATGTTTTGATTGAGGGATGCCCCATAATATCTACAAACATTGAAAAATGGAGTAGAGTGCTCCAGAGGGTATTTATAGAGGATTGGGAGGTTTCTCATTACAAATTGGATAGTGATGGGGTGCTAGTGGAGGTATGGTATGATGCAAATGTCTTGATGATGAGATATGTGGTGGTGATATCACTCATGTTGAACATATTGTTACCTAAGATATGGGATATGATTTAGTGGAAAGCACAGTTCAATATCCTTTGATCATGGCCTAGGGGACATTGCTACTAGATTTCTTATATGATGAGGTATATGAGATTCTCCAATAGGACGAACTTGGATTGGGCTACAGTTTCCTACTTCATATCTAGATGGGATATATATCATTTTTCACAATGAATGATGATGTACAAATCTTGTGCTCTTCTTCCTATATAAAAACTTGTAATATACACACAAGAAAGGTAAGTATGTTAATAGCATGTGCAAAGCCCTTCAAGATAGGGCTCGATATAATGATAATAAAAGTGGTAAATAAAACTAAAATATAATATATGCATGCATAAATTAAAGCCTAGCTATGCTAAAATAGTAAATAAAAATACTGCTAAAACTTCTTATGAAAGGAAATAAACAAATAGATATCTACCCTAGAGGCTGTCTCAAGGTAGGATGATCGTGCCTATGGGCCATCTCAGATTGAGATGGTTGCTACCTTGTAACTGCATTTTTTAGGTCGATGCGAGGCGACTCCAAGTTTGATCTAGGATTTTATCAATATATTAGTGCATTCGTGGAGGAATAACTTAGTGAGTTAGATAAACCATTGAAGCAAGAGTATTTTATTGCATAAAAAATATGGGTGTGGTCTTCAACATTTTATATGAATCCATGACATGTCATATCTTGGTGAGACAACCTCTAGAGGCCATCCCTTGGAGGGATGACCATGGTTGTAAAGGGAAATGTTCCTGTTTGAGTGGTGAAAACCACTGTTTTAGCTCTAAGGCTACCCAAAGTGGTTCATATGGTGATTTTCCCATGGAACCTTCTCAAGCTGGGTGCTAGTGGAGACATGGTATGACCCGAATGCCTTGAAAATGAGACATGTAGTGGTGATATCACTCATGTCAAACATACTATTACCTAACTATTCAAGATTGAGGTTCCCATGGAACCTTATCGATATAGTATAGGATTTAGTGGCTTAGATTTAATTGGGAAAATATCACCCTCAAAGCTTCATCGAAGCTACAATGGTCTTCTCTTTTATTTTCTAGAGTCCCATTGCGAAAAGGACCAAACCGAATGAATCTGTTGTAAGGCCTAAGAAGATACATGTGAAATATTAGCATGATGTTGATATTTCATGCACTTATTAACATATGCACAATAGTCATTCTCCATGGTAGGCAAATAATAGCCCATTAAAAGTATGCGCTTAGTGATAGCCATACCATTGAAATGGCCATTGTAAGTACCATCATGAGCTTATTACCCAAGCAAATTTGTGGATCTTTAGACAACAAAGAAGACCTTCATATCTTCGATGATATAGTTTGTTATTTTTTAGGAGATATTTTGTATCATTGAAGTTATGATGGTCTTCTCTTTCATTTTCTAGAGCCCATAAATCTGCTTGGGCAATTTTGCAAGCTCATGATGGTACTTGTGGTAGCCATTTCAAGGGTATGGCTATCACTAAGTGCATCCTTCAAATGGGTTGTTATTAGCCTACCATGGAGAAATAATGTTGCATCTATGTTAAAATTAAATCCTAGCTATGCAAAAGTAAAAGGAGTAAAATAAGAAATAAATATTAAGGACCTCAAAACAAGGTCATCTTAGGCCGAGATAGTCTCCAAGCAAGGTCATCTCAGGCCGATACAGTCTCCAAGTGAGGCTATCTCAGATCGAGATAGCCTCTACAATGGTCATATTTTTTATTGTTGGGATTTGAACCAAGGTCGTCTCACCCTGAGATGACCCCTCAATTTCATAAGAGGGACTAACCACCCATGTCAAAAATCATGGAATGCATCTTAAAAGAGTTTATATAGGTATTCTCTTCAACATGACGTGTTTTAGGTGTCTACAAATACCCATTTTTGAGATGCATTATGTGAAAGAATAACACAGAGCAAAAATATGTGACCTAAAGCCAAATTGAGGGTTTATGATATCCATTGATATAATCAATGTAAGTTGCTCCAATTATAGAAAGTGCATGCATGTTTGAATCATTAATTTTGACAAGTTGAATAAGTAGAGGCAATGGGTGAGGATGCATCTTAAAGGAGTCCATATAGGTAGTCCCAAATAAGATGCCACAAAGGAGTAGAGGTATTGGGTGACAATGCATATTAAAGGAGTCCATATAGGTGGTCTCCTCAACATGACATGTTTTAGGTGTCTACAGATACCCCTTTTTGGGATGCGTTGTGTGAAAGCACAACATGAAGCAAAAATAGATGACCTAGAGTCAAATTGAGGGTTGATGATGTCCATTGATCTAATCAACGTAAGATACCCCAATCATGGAAAGAGCATGCGTGTTTGAATCATTACTTTTAACAAGTTGAAGAACTTGGTTTTAGTAAACCTTTTAGCCATAGATAGACTAGCTAAAGTAATAAGATAAGAGTCTACGTGCGCATGCTTTAGTTATACCAAAGTTTTATTTGAATTTATTTTTACTTGTTATGTGCCCCAAGCAAGAAATGTGTATGACAGTCTTTGTCAAAAATTCTAGAATGAACGTAATTTGCATGATTGAGTATTTTATTATTGATTTGATTATGAATTTTATGATGCATGACTACCCCCTCAAGTGATGAGTGAATTAGGAAATGGAAAAATAATGAAAGCAATGAGTCACTTAATCTAGATGAGTTGATTTGAGTTTAACCATTGAATTGCAAAAGTGGGAGGATCCAAGACCCTATTACAACCTTGATTTTGACCCATTTTTATTAGTTTTTTTTGTGAGTGGCCTTATGGTAATTTACTCATCCTATTGAATTGCATGGATAACCAATCACTGCAACCACTAGGTGACTAGAGTAAATCACTAGATACAAGGTTCACTCGAGTTTTTTAGATTTATGACCAAAGGGGTTAGGTACCTTTGGAATTTTTTTATTATTGTGACCAAAGGAGTAGGTTCCTTTGGAGTGTTTTGGAGTGAAATGTGACCAAAGGAGTTTGGATACCTTTGGAACCTTTATGAACTTATTTGAAAAAAGGGGTTAAGTTCCTTTGGATTTTTGTTTTTGCAAATCTGGCAATCATCTCTTGGTACAACGGTCATAGTTATTGCAACCATCTGACCTCAAGACAATGAAGCATATTTAAAAATATAAAAGGTGAATTAGAAATTTTCTAAAATCATTTCCATTGTTACTAATTGGAGGAAAAGGGAGTTTAGGATGAGGAGAACAATTTTTGAAGTGAAGCACTACTGAAATATTGATCAAATTCCCCCATGGACCAACTCGAGACCTCTACAATCAAAGGATGTGAAAGGAGAAAGGTAAACATCGTATTATCTCCTTTGTTATTTTACAAAATAAAATGAACCTCACTAATTAAAGTAGGAAATGAACCTCACCAAAAAATTAAGGTAAGGAATCACACCTTAGACTAAAATGTAGTGTAGGTTGTTTTTTGTTTGTACCTTTTACTTTTGTGTTCTTGGTTTGATTTAGGGCATGTGAATTTTGATTTAAAATTACCCCATTTTGGAGCCATCTCAGGATGAGATGATCCCTCTTATGAAATCAAGGGCCATCTCAGGGTGATACGATCTTGGTTCAAAGCCCAACAATAAAAAATATGGTGATTATGGAGGTCATCTCATTCCAATATGGCCTCACATATAGACCATATCAGTCTAATATGGCCTTCCTTGGAGACTGTATTGGTCTAATATGACCTCATTTTAAGGTGTAGAATGTGCCTCAATGTTTATTGCTTCTTTTATTTTTTTCTTTTTCTTTTTTTGACCTGATTTTTAGATTGTGCAATTTTGCATTCAGCTTATAAGGGCTCATCATAGATATCACATGATTTATAAGATAGCACATGATACACTTTCTAATGTCTATTGGGAATGGATTGAGGTCATTGGCCTTAAGAAGGTTGTGAGGTTGGAGGCAGTGACCATGGATCAGACCTACCTGATGGTATTAATAGATTTTTAGAACAACTATACCAACACATTCCATATTTCAACTGGTAAGAGGAAAGTCACCATAGAGGATGTCTATAGTATTGTTTATGTTCCAATTGAGAAACACCCGATCATATCTACACACATTGGATAGTAGAGTAGAGTTATCTAGAGGGTATTTATGGAGTATTGGGAGGTTTCTCAACACAACTTGGATAGCGATGGGGTGCTAGTGGATGTATGGTATGACATGGATGTCCTAACAATGAGATATGTGGTGGTGATGTCACTCATGTCAAACATACTATTACCTAGATTTTTAGGATTGAGGTTCCCATGCAACCTTATCGAGCTGGATAGGATTTAGTAGAGATCATGATTCAATATCCTTTAATCATGGACTAGAGGACATCACTACTGGTTCACTTATACGATGAGCTATATGATATTATCTAATGGGAGAAACTTAGATTGGGCTATAGTTTCCTACTTCAGATCAGGTGGTGGGAGGACATTTAGCTTTGGAAAGAAAACTAGGAATGGTTGAATGATCGAAAACCCTATGAAACACCCTATAACACTTACTGTGTGATGGGAAATACACAAACACCTAGGATGGGGAATGTGGATGTACATTATGTGGTGGATGTGTGTGTTTTTCTTATGAACTTTTGAAAACTAAGAAGTGTGCATAAAATAGTCAGTGGTCATCTAAACATCATTGTTGATGGTCATCCGATATCTACCCTATCTTACAAGGACCCCTTAATAGTCAAAATATCACAAGAAAAAGTGCAAATGATGATGATGAAAAAGGTTTGATTAAGAAATATGACAAATATACAGGTATGGTGCCAGACCTTAGCATGCAAGAAAAAACTAGTCCTAATGCTAATGCAATGAAAGAACATGCCTAATGCAAGTAAGCAAATGCAATGATATGAAATGCATGGTGGAATGCAATGCAAATGGGAATGCAATATTTTTGTGTTTTTGATGATTTGCCAATATTTTTGTGGTTTTTTGATTTTTTAGCATCATGTGTCATGCATGAAATACCCATAGGTGGAGAATGTTGAGAGGTTCAGGTTCCTCAACACCCTCAAGAGAAGCTAAATGATAAGTCCCTGGCCCTATCTTCTATGTGATGATGAATGGGCCTAACCAGTTTACCATAAATTTGTCTCGTGGGGCAACAGGTTGAGTTCTATTTAAGCACAAGATCCCAAAATTTGAAGTCCCTAAGGTGGAATTTCATATCATAAGCTCATTTAAGGTGATCTTGATAAATTTAGAGGTGCTCGAGAGCATTAATGCATCATTCATCAAGAAGGGTCAATTGATCAAGGTGAGCTTATCATGCAGTATCATCATTGATGAACTCTTGTAGTGATATGTGCAATAAAGGAATTTCCAATTCCAAGGGCATAATGGCCTCAGTGCCATATACTAGCGAGAATGGAGTTGCCCTAGTGGGCATCCTAATGCTAGTTCTGTAAGCCCATAATGCAAGAGGTAGTTGAAGATGCCAATATTTGTGATTATCTTTGATAGTCTTCTTGAGAATGGTAATGATTGTTTTGTTTGATGCCTCTGCTTGCCCATTAGCTTGTGGATAATAGGGCATGGAAAAGTTGTGTTGAATGTTATACTTGGTGGTTAAAGCTCGCACATCCTTGTTCTTAAATGGGGGCCCATTATCTGAGATGATCTTGGATGGAATACCAAAATGACATATGATATTATGAAGTATGAACTCCACAATGTGGGGTCCAGTCGTAGTGGTAAGAGGGATGGCTTCCACCCACTTGGTGAAATACTCTATGGTCGTTAAGATAAATGTGTGATAGCCCAAAGATGGGGGTGAGATTTTCCCAATTAAATCAAAGCCCCACTATGAAAAAGGCCATACTAAATGAATCGATTGTAAGGCCTGAGAAGGTACGTGTAAAATATTAGCATGATGTTAGGTTTCATACACTTCTTAACATAAGCACAATAGTATTTCTCCATGGTAGGCCAATAATAGCCCATTCGGAGGATGCACTTAGCGATAGCCATGCCGCTGAAATGGCCATCACAAGTACCATCATGAGCTTACAAAATTACCCAAGCAGATTCATGGGGCTCTAGACAACGAAGGAGAAGACCATCATAGCTTCGACGATACAATATATCTCCTAACAAGACATATTTTATCACTTTTTGTTTGAATGTTCATTTTGTGGCATGCGACAATCTCAAAGGGATATTACCAAGTTTTAGGAAATATTTTAGTTGGGTGAACCAATCTTGATATTGTTGAGTCTCGACTGAATGAACTGCTTGTTCCTTTTGAGATTCATCCCACATGAATGCATATTGGGAGAGAACCTTAAGATAGATCATTGTGTTGTTATCAAAAGGACTATTCAGGATCAAAGACCCCCAGGAAGCATGTTTCAAAAATTTGTGTATGCGAGAGAACCATTCTTGGTATGGTTCAATTTGAATCATGTGGATAACTTCCTCATATTTCGAAGCCTCACACAAAATCATTGATTGTGAAAGCATTTTGACATGAATGGTTGTGATATCATCTGAAGGGTTCTATGGAATTAAGGATCCCAAGGAAGCCATCATATCCACAAAATGATTAGATGAATGAGGGACTACCTCGATGTTGTACCATTCCAATTTAGCTAGTAGCTTGTCCACAAGGGCTTTATATGATTTCAATATTGGACACTTGCATTGGTAAATTTCCTTAACTTGGTTAACAATGAGCAAAGAATCACCAAAGATATTGAGCTTTTTTATTTTCATGGTGATAGCTGCTTGAAGACCCAAAAGGAGGGCCTCATATTCAACATTATTGTTGGTGCATAGGAAATCGAGTTTAAATGAAAGGGGTATAGGAGCCCCTTGCGGTGTGAAAAATATGATTCCTACACCACCCCTTGCTCACACTTGGAACCATCAAAGAACAAAGTCATATCAGCTTTATTTTTAGGTTCTTCAGGTTCTGGTGAGTCCGATAATGTAAAAACTGCATCATCAGGCAACTCGATTGTAAGAGGCTTATCATCCTGGAGAGGAGCCTCTACTAGTTGATCAACAATGACTTGACCTTTAATAGATTTTTGACTTATGAATTTGAGGTCAAATTCTATCAATAACATGATCCACTTTGCGGTACGACTATTATGGTATGTTCGACTCATCATATACCGCAAAGGGTTTTCTTTAGACATGACATACATTGTTTGATTTAGCATGTAATGGCATAGCTTCTTGGTGGTGAATACCACTACTAAGCAAAGCTTCTCAATGTATGCATACTTGAGCTCATAGCTAACTAGGGTGCGACTGATGTAATAAATAGCTTGTTCCTTATTTACCTCATTCTTTTGGGCCAACATGGTCCCTAAGGCAAAGTCGATAGTTGATATGTATAATAAGAATGGCACACCTAGTCGAGGTAGAGCTAATACTAGTGGTGACACCAAGTATTGTTTGATCTCATCAAAGGCTTTTTGACACTCATCATCCCAATTGAATGGGACCCCCTTTTGTAACAGATGATTCATTGGTCGACATTTATCTAAAAGTTACGCTATGAAGCATCGAATAGATGTGATCTTCCCTTGTAAGTTGTGAAGTTGCTTAAGGTTTGTAGGGGGAAGCATTTTGAGTATTACCTTGAATTTGGTGGGATCGACTTTGATTCCTCACTTTGAGACTATAAAACCCAAAAATTTTCTTGGATGTGACTCCGAAAACACACTTTTTAGGGTTAAGTCTAACGTTATGCTCGATTAAGCGATCGAAGACTTTTCGTAGAACATTGATGTGCTCATGATGCAATAGAGATTTAGCTAGTAAATCATCCATGTAATCCTCTAGGATTTTGTGCATGTAATCATGAAATATGTATGTCATGGCCCATTGATATGTTGCACCAACATTTTTGAGGCCAAATGGCATGACTTTGTAACAAAAAGTCCCCCAAGGCATGGTAAAGGTTGTCTTGGGTTGATCTTCAGGATTGACCCGAATTTGATTGTAGCCTGAGAAACCATCCATGAGGGATAACATTTCATGACCTGTAGTTGCATCGACTAGAGCATCAATATTTAGGAGGGGAAATTCATCCTTAGGAGTCACTTTGTTAAGATCTCAAAAATCTATGCATATGTGAATCCTCCCATCGGGTTTTCCTACAGGTACCATGTTGGAAACCCAGTCAGGATAATCGATAGGTTGAATGAACCCTACATCCAATAATTTTTGTAATTCATATTTAACCATTAAGGCTATTGTTGGATGCATCTTTCAAAGCTTTTGCTTGATCGGTTTGATTTTTGGATCGAGCGTGAGGTTGTGCACGACCAAATTTGGGTCGAGACCCGACATGTCTTTGTAAGTCCAAGCAAAGGCTATCTGCTTCTCTATTATGAGAGTTATAATATCAGCTTGTTCTATGGGGAAAAACTATGTCCCAACTTGACATTATGAGGAACTTTAGGGTCAGTGTCGATATTCACATCAATTGTGTCTTCAACTGACATGTGGGATCCCTCCTCGAGTTGATGAGGCATAGGGATCAAATGGATGTCATTAGCTGGATTCAGAGAATCGATCATGTCATCAGGTTCGATCTCAGCTTGACAAACATCTCTAGATGGCCCTTGGGAGAAATGAAATGGCTATAACATTTCTTCACAAGGGAAGAACTTCGAGGGTGATGGTGGAAATATGATGTGATCAAAATCAATGGCCTCATGGTTGAGATGCAAAGGTTTTGAAGGGTCATTGGGATTATGGAGTGGTGTGGTCAAATCAATGGAAACCATATTGATGGATGGTGGATGGTTTCCATTCATGGGTGGGAAGAGCCTATCAAATATGGGTGGCCTCAAGTGCATCGAAGGTGGCTGAGGTGGAGGTGGAATGATTGGATGAGGCCTAGGTGGAACATGGATGACTAGATCTTCTAGTGGTAGAAGCTACCTCTAGATGGGCTGATGCATAGGAAACACCCTAAAATAAAACTCATCTAGGTCCATGATAGGCTCAATGGGGGAGGAGTCTTCTTCCTCTGAGCTAACTGAATCTATAGACATCACCTCCCATTCTCCATCAGAATATCTATCAAAAACCCAATCTCCTTCAGGCTCCTAATTTTGTTCAGCTTGATCAACATCAGACTCTTCATCAGATATCCAACCACTTGTATGCCCTAGATTAAAGGAGGAAAGGAGGGTGGAGGAAGATACTGAATTTATTCTTCTTTAGATGCTGCATTGGGAGGACTAGAAGGCTCATGACTACCATTACGATGGGAAAATAATCACCCAATGAATGAATGTAACCAGGGTCAATGTATTCATCCCTCTCAAGTTCTTCTCCAAAACTTATGGTAAGGCACTAGAGGGCATCTTCTAGGGTATCATCTGGTATGCACCTGGTATACCCTAAGCTAGACCTATCATAGGGGGGCTAATATTATGGTTGATAAGGGGTTCAAAGACCTTGTTCATACCAGCCAAGACCATTCTCGTGCCAATGGTAGTGGTAAAAGTATCATAGGGTAAAATTTAGGTTTGATAGATAACTGACATTCCCTAAAAATGGATCATCATCATCATCCACCATAGGGGATGAACTTGTAGAATCGTCAAAACCCCCATAGACAAAGTTTATTTGGTTTGGGGGCACCCCCAAGGGCACAATGGTACCAATGGGTAGTGATGGCAAGTGAGGCCTACCCATGTCTTGCACTAACTCGATGAGTGGGGTGAATGTGACATTTTGCATGAGATACTCAATGAGTCTAGGATTAGCCAAATGAACCATGACTTGCAGTGGGGTGGATGAGGATGATGGGGGTGTGGCTTGAGATGGCTCATCCATAGCAATAGATGATTCTTCCTCATCCATAGGAGTTGGAATATCTACTATAAAAATGGTGGAAATGGATGATGGGATTTCATCGATTGGCACCTTCGACATCTTCTTGCTCGAAGGATCCGATGATGAAGAAGGGATATCAAAAGAAACCAATGGTGATGGTGGAGATGGAGGAGGTGGTGATGGTTTAGTGGATGATTGTGGTGATGGAGCTAGACTTTTGATAGGGTCATTTGGTTGGATGTCCAGATGGGTAGATGGTAAGGTAGACTCTTGCGGATGGTGGACCACATTGCAGTACTTGAAGGGCTCAAGGTCTGCATGAACTACATGAACTTGCCCTTCATGGATGTACTTAAGGCATTGGTGCAATATGGATGGGATGCACTTCATATCTCTGATCCAAGGTCTTCCAAGCAATATGTTATACTGCATTGCACCCTCCAAGACATGGCACAATATGGGAATAGTCTTTAGCCCAACTTGAATAGGGAGGACTATTGTGTCGATGGTAGAGCATAAAGCATTGTTAAATGCTTGAAGGGTGAATGTAGATGCTACAATGTGTGATGATGGAAGACTGAGATGTTGTAGTGTAGTAGTTGTAATGATATTTATGGAGGATCCTGTATCGATCAAGACTCACTTGTAAGGAATCTGATTCACACTAGCAATGATGTGTAGTGGAGGATCAGGTACATCAGTGGGAGTCGTCTTGATCTCATGATCATGAAATGTGATAATAGGCTCCTTGCAATGTTGAACATGCCCCACAAAATTGGTAAAAGAGTTGGGATCTTGGGGCTACAATTCAATCAATTTTAGAATCTCCATTAGAGCTTCTCTGTGTGGTGGTGACTATTGTATCAGCTCATAAATGGAGAGTCTTGTCGATGTCATTCATAGACTTTGGGTAAGTCTACTTTTGATCATCACCATCGGGTGAGGTGGAGGACCTTGGATAGGATTTGGTTGTGGCAAAGGTTGTGATGTGGAAGGAACATTGGTCAGAGCTACAGGTGGTGCAACTTGATTAGGATACCTCTGGTTCCTTGTCATGATATTAATCATCCCAACAAACCCTTGATTGGGTGGGACTGTGTGGATTTCATTGACCTATCTTGGTTGATCTACCTGAACCTCATGTGTGGGTAGTGGATCCTTGAATATACCCATTTTTTGATTATTGGTAGTGAGAGGATTGTCAATTTGAAGTTCATTTTTCTCAAGCATATCCTGTACTATGTTTTTAAATGTGTAACATGACTGAATGTCATGACCATTTTGTCGATGATAAAGATAGTACAGGTCCTCTCGATACCATTTAGGCTTTGGCTTATTAGGATCCAAGGGGTGAATCTCTAGCAGATTGATGGCCTTTGCCTCGCATAGTCGATTAAAAAGTGATGCCAAAGATTTAGGCAATGGTGTATAATGGTGAGGTTGGTGGTATGGTTGATTTTGTGCTTGATTTTATTGAGGTTGGTTGTGATACTATGTAGGAGGAGGTTGGGCCTGATAATTGGTTTGTTGAGGTGGAGTTTGCTTTGTAGGCCCTGGAACACTCAAGACAACTTGATTAACTAAATATGGCTTCTATTGTGT
This sequence comes from Wollemia nobilis, assembly GCA_028583015.1. Taxonomy (NCBI): domain Eukaryota; kingdom Viridiplantae; phylum Streptophyta; class Pinopsida; order Araucariales; family Araucariaceae; genus Wollemia; species Wollemia nobilis. The sequence continues at coordinate 3,791,452 of JAQPPZ010000594.1, read as the reverse complement.
ATGGTTGCCTTTGGGGTTCTTGTTCCACTCCTTATGAAGTTTGATCTCCCCTCTTGAACCTTGATCTCTTCTATGACCTTTGCTTGAGCTAGGGCTTCCTCAAATGTTTGATATTGTTGGAGTTGTAACAACAATGAAATCTATTTTGAACAACTCCTCATAAATAGATGAGTTAGCTCTATTATAGGTAAGGTAAATTATAACTTTGAGATAATCACTCACCACCTATTACCATAATCCAAGATTGGTTCATCATCAAACTGGTGAAGATTGTACAGATCAATCAAGGTTGCTTTCTTTTTCATGCTAAATGAGAAGCACTCTAGGAATGCATTCGCAAGTTGTTCAAAGCTATGGATGCTATGCCTTGGTAGATGGTTATACCACTCTAGGGCTGGGCCAGAGAGCATTATTAAGAAGGTTCTAAGTAGCAAGGCATCATCATCCTAGAGTTGAAAGCAAAGGTTCATAAAGTTAGTGACATGCTCCTGCGCATCATCATCTCCTTTAAACTTGTCTAGCTTGGGCATTTTGAAATGCTTAGGATATGGAGGAGATGGGATAGAAGGATGGAGTGGTTGATTACAAAGTTGGCTCAATGTGGGTTTCTGATAACCCATTCCTAAAGCTTGCTTCTCCAATGATTTAATGCGCTTGATAAGCAACTTGTAAGCTTCAGATGATATAATCTCATCTTCCCACCTTTGTCCTTGAAGAGGGGGGTAAGAAATATTTTTATTGGGATGTGGTGGTTGAATGTGATCATCAACCATATCCTCATAAGGTGTCCTAGGATACCCTTGCTCCTGGTACTCTAATTGCAAATCCTCATAGGTCTCATACCCTTGTTGTTGGTTGTATGGTTGATGTTGTGTGGACCTATGGGGATGGATAGGTGCATGAGGAGGATGATTTTGATTTGGCCTAGGTGGTAGGTTTTGGTGATGTGCAAGGCACCTTTGATGGGTTTGCTGCCTATGGGTACTAGGTGTAGGAACTATCTCATGCAAGGCTTTTTGTAATTATTCTTGATATAGCCATTGCTGGTGCAACCTATGTTGGTGTAGCCTCTATTGATTTAGTTGGTATTTTTGATCTAAGTATTGTTTATCCAATCTTAACTAGTTCAACTATGCTTGTCTATTAGAATTTTTCCTAAGTACCTGATTTTTTTGATTAGAAATGTGAGGGTGTATTGGCATTCATATTAATATGAAGGGACTTGACTTGCTCTATGACCCTATAAGGGTTGGCTACCTATTTTCCATGATCGAGGGAAGCCATGTTGACCTGGTATTCAAGCTTAAATGTAAGCTCTATGTACTTAGGTGGTGCAAAGGCACAATATGCTTGCATGGAGTACTCTTCCTAAGGGGTAGGAGGATGATCTAGATCTTCCTCTTCCTCATTAACTAGAAATGCATGAGTTGACATGGTTGTCTGATTAGGATGACGAGTGTCGTACCTATCTAAATGGGCATACTATCAACTCATCCATGGATGATCAAGTAGAGTGGCTTGATCATCGAGCCTTGTCCATGGGGTATACTCTTGGTCATGCTCTAGTGATTGATTGGTAGGATAAGCTAGGATGCAAATGCATGGCACCATCCTACTAGGCCCCCCAGTGGGTTGATGATGTTTTTTATAAAAATCAAGCATTGTTGTTGGATTTGGAGGTTCTTCATTAAGATCATATTGAGGACCCATAGATGCATCCTAAATAGGGATATCCTGAAGATTGGATTCCCTATAGGTGATGTTGGTGTCATGATGAACACCAGGATGCCATTTAGGAATGGCCATATCCTCTGGATTGAACCAGAGATGTTCCATGTCTCCTTGCAAATTTTTAGTAGTGCTAGCTCGTGAGTGAGCTTGGTTGCATGTTATTACCATGATGTGGATTAAACAAATAGTAAAGAAACAAACAAGCAGACAATGTGATTATCTCATTTAAATTTTGATTGTGAGTCCCTATAACTGTTTGAGTGTGTTTTGATGTTATACCTTATGCCTATGAAAACTAAGGGTGAAAAATAGAAAACTACTAAAGGTAGTTCGAGCACACCCCCTATCGGGGAGTGTAACTCAAATGACAAAAAGTGGCTTCCTATGGATGTGGCTCAAGGTAACCTTATGGGAACAAAATAACCCCTAAAGGGGCTACGCTATCTAATGTTCTGCTACCGACAAAGCCTTGCTTTCACTTAACCCATATGTTTAGGGCATGAACAAGAATGACAGCTGCATCCACTAATTATTTTAAAGAGCCCTATGGTAAAGGGGCTCACTAATCCTTCCTACTCTAGGTGCACCCAAGAGTAGGGGACTTTTCGATGATGAAATCTAGAAAGCCACTCACTTTTGGTCACTAAGGTTGCTATGGTGCGAGCCAATGGATGGAGATGAAGCCCACCATCATTGGTCTCGATCAATGGTTGGTGATGAAATCCAACTCATTGATGTTTAAATAAATCATGGTGTGTGGGGTTCTTTTTATTATGCAAAAAGTAAAATCAAGAAGCACTCGATGATATTTTTACTAATGCATAAATTGATGTTAATTGATGTTTGCTTTTTTTATTGTAGGTTGTTGGTCTAGCCATTTGAGACTGAGATGGTCCCTGTTATAGTACAATATAAACTAAATATGACCCTTTTTCTATACTATATAACCCTAATATAGCCCTTGTTCACAACCATTCTAGATCGGAATGATCCTAGATCATAGAGAAAAAATAACAAAGAGTGGAATCTTCATCAAACATAGGCCATCAAAGTGATTACCTTTGTTCCTTTTTATTTTTTTTTATAAGAAAATTTGTAGATTTTTTTTTACTATAGAGAATAAAGTACAAAAATATTAAAGTGTTAAGCTTTGTCTATGGTTGTCTCTAGTCAAGAAGACCTCTATTTGAGACTGTCCCTCATCCAGACAACCCCCATATATGGTCATCTCTATAAAAAATGATATTTGTCAATAGTTGTCTCTATTAGGGATGGATCTGTATCTACTATTATTTGGTCTACTTGTTTTTGCTTGCCCAAAGGTTGATCTCATGTAGGATCATGCATTTTAAGATTTATGTACTTTATTCTTTGTAATTTAAATTTTTTACAAATTTATTTATAAAAATAGAGAAAAAATAACATAGGTACTCACTTTGATGGCCTACATTTTATGAAGATACCACTCTTTATTATTTTTTCTCTATGATCTAGGGCCATTACGATCTGGAATGGTTGCAAATAGGGGCCATCTTAGAATTAGATAGTACATAACATGGATTATCTCTAGTTTAGATAGTCCTAGACCAGGTATCGTCTCAATATCTAATGGCTAGATTAGAAAATTGCAATTAGAAAAATAAAAAAAAATTAACAATGTAAATAAAAAATAGGGACATGGTCCCACCATGATCACCATTGATATGCTAAAAAAATTGTACATCCAAGAAAGCAAAATATTGAAAGATGGCAATAATGATGCAACCCCAAAGATAAGAACTAGATATATAAATGATAAATGATGGTGCCATTTTATTAATAATATCTATTCATTTCAATAAGGTTACAATGAGATTTACTCAAAGAGGATTTTCTATCGATCGAATACAATAAGATACAATATGAAATATTTAGGTGCACTCCATAGAATCTTTCTTGCATCCACAAACTTATTTGGAGCAGGTTTTTAGGATTGTCACAATGAATGATGATGTATGAATCTTGTGCTCCTCTTATTGTATAAAAACCTATAATTTGTACACAATAAAGGCAAGTATGTTAATAGCATGTGTAAATTCCTTCAATATAGGGCTCGATATAATGATAATAAAAGTAGTAAATAAAACTAAAATGTAATAGATGCATAGTAAATTAAAGCCTAGCTATGCTAAAACAATAAATAAAAATATTGCTAAAACTTCTTATGGAAGGAAATAAACAAATAGATCTCTGCCCTGGAGATCATCTTAGGGTGGGACGATCATGCTTGTGGGCCATCTCAGGTTGAGATAGTCGTTGCCCTGTAATTGTATTTTTGAGGTCGATACGAGGTGAATTCGGGTTTGATCTAGGGTTTGGTCAATGAATTGGTGCGTTCATGGAGGAACAAATGAGTGAGTTGGATCAACTATAGAAGCATGAACATTTGATTGCATAGATAATATGGGTGCGGTCTTCAACCTTTGCAATGAACCAATGGTATGCTTTCTACAATGAGAAGAATGTAGAGGCTTGAGAGCTCATGGTTGAATTTTGGTAGCACTTCGTTGCTTGAAGATTTGAAAACTCTATATTTTAATTGAGGGGTGAGTGCTATTATATAGATTCCTTAAAAGAAATCTAATAATAACACAACCCTATGCATGAAAAATTGAAGAGGTAGTTCACATTAAGAAAAGTGAATGCCTATCTTAAAAATTCCATGCAACTGATGGTGTCATGTGGTTGTTCTAATTTGGTTCATGCAAATGCATAACCATGGTGCGGGATCATGTATGAGATTAACTGGTAGTTTTGATTGCCAGTTATCTCCCACTCTTTTTTTATTTTGTTTATGGAATGACTGTCTTGCCACCTTGACCTGGGGGTAGGCCATCCCTTAGAGGGACGACCATGTTGTAAAGGGAAATATTTCTATTTGAGTGGTGAAAACCATTTTTTTAGCCCTAAGGCTACCCAAGGTGGGTCATATGGCCTTAAAGGAGTCCATATAGGTAGTCTCCTCAACATAACATGTTTTAGGTATCTACACGTAATTTGCATTTGGATAACCTATTTAGAGGTATTAATCACTCCTCTTGAATTATAAACCATACTCAATAGTGCCCTATATGTATCTTAAAATTATATTTATTATATTTTAATGTGTCTTATTTGGTTCTTGAATGAAAAATGAGAGATAACTCACTATAAAATTGATATATAGTCTTATGTAATTTAGGTAGATGAGATTCCCAACTAATAATTGATAGATCATTATATTTTCTAGAGGAGATGAATCAAAATGTGAGAGTTGTAAACCATATTCCATAGGATTTTTTATAGGTTTACAATATTCCATGTGATATTTCTCAAAGAGATTCTTGAATACTTTCTTTGTGAAAAAAATATGTGATGATTGTTCTGCTTTACCTTTAATCATAGGCAATAGTATAATAACCCAAGATTGGTCATGCTAACAGATTTCTTCAAGTCTTATTTTGTGGTTAGAATCATACTTTGAAAATTTCCTATGATGACTAAATCATCTATATACACATTGATTAATACAATATATCCCCTTTTATTTGTGATATAGACTTAGATCATATGAAATCCTTTTAAAACATGCTTTTCAAAATGTTCATCTATATTTATATACCATGTTTGAGACCATAAAGATATTTGACTAGTTTGCATACCTTTGTTTATTATCCATGTATGATGAATCCTTCTAGTTGAGTCATATAAAATTCTTCTTTTAGGTCTCCATTGAGAAATGCACTTTTCATGTCCATTTGACAAATTTTCCTTCCAGATTGTGCAACTAGAGAAAATATAATTTTGATGGATTTTATTTTTATTGTAGGGGTAAAAGTTTCTTCTTAATATATACCTTCATTTTGTGCATATCCCTTTTCTACAAGTCTTAATTTATACTTATCAATATTGCTATCTAATTTATATTTATATTTGAAAAACCCTTTTCATCCAATAGACTATTTCTCTAGTGGAAGATCAACAAAATCCCAAGTCTTATTTTTTAATAGTGCTTAATATTCAATGTGAATGGAATTTTTCCAAGAAGTAGACTAAAGGGATTCTTGTACTATAGATGGATCAAATATACTCATTCGATCCATATTTTGTGGATTGTGAGTCATGCTTCATGTTCTAGGTCTTGTAGAAGATATATCTAGAATCCCATCTATCCCATATGCTTTAAATGTACTAGTGTACCACTTAGGCATTATCCTAGTGTGTTGTGGTGAAGTAAATAGATATTTATCATTAATGTACTAAAAATTTCTTCATTTATAATTTATTCATCACTTTCATTCATTACTAGAGCTAATTTATATGAAGATTCTTGTGATGGTGATGAATATGTTTTTCCTTCATCAAAGACAACATCATGAGTAATATATACTTTCTTCAGATCTAGATCAAATAGTTTGTAAACTTCTGATTCATCATTGTATCCTAGTAATATGCATTGCTAATATTTTTCATCTAATTTATGTCTTTTATCCTTTGGAATGTGCATGTATGTTGTACAACCAAATACCCAAATATGAGATATTGATGGTTTGTGTCCACTCCATGCTTCTTCTAGAGTGATATATTTAAGTAATTCTATGGGGGTTTGATTGAGTAAGTAAATTGGTGTATGTACTACTACCCAAAAAAAATGTCCAAGTTGTGAATCCTTCAACATACTTCGTACCATTACTATGATTTTTTTATTTTTGTGTTTTCCAATACCATTTTGTTATGGTGAGTAGGTCATTTGTAGCTGTTGTTGAATGCCATGTTTCTTTAGAAATGCTAAAAACTCATTGCTAGTAAATTCCACCCTTGTTCTAAGTAGATGATATGGATATTTCTTCCTATGGAGGTCTCTACCTAGGCATTAAATTGTTAAAAGTAGAAGAAGGCTTCATATTTGTTCTTCAAAAAATATACCCACATTTTTGGGTATGATCATCAATAAAAAAAATAAAAAATACTTGGTCCTATTGTAACTTGGAGCCATGAGTATGCTCCAAGTCTTGGTCTAATAGTCTATGGTTTTTAAATAAGATCGATGTTGCTTCCCAGTTAAGCAACAAGAAAAAATCTATGTAGACTTCCATAAAAAAGAAAGGCCTTCAACCATATTTTTGTTTTGTAATGTAATAAGGTGGCCATAACTTAGATGACCATATCTTTAGTGCCAAAGTGATATTGATACATTGGATTTTATAACTAATAATAAGTTATCATGATGCATTGTGTTAAGTTAAAACATCTTTCCTTTCTTAGTTTTATCATGAATTGTGCAAAATTTGGATCCTTGTTGCTTATTAAACTTGGAATTTACATTAATGTCATGTATTTTATTGATAGAGAGTAAATTTTTGGCGAGTCCTACAATGTATAAGAAATTTGTGATTATGCATTTGTGTGATCCAAGTTGCAATTTTATATCACCTATGCCTTTTATTTCATAGGATGTGTCATTCCCAAGAGAAACTTTCATGCATGTCTAGAATACCTTAGATTTTGAAACCAATATTTTCTTCTTTTCATGTGTCTAGTTGCTCCAGAATCAATATACTAGATATCATTTAGTTAAGTATGTGTTGCTAATGCATGCTTTTTTTTATGACTAGAATTATTTTTCTATATGTATTTTTGGAATGGTTGCTTCTTCCTTTTAGGAGATACTTGTCTGTCTATTTGTATTGAATGTGATACCTCTTCCTTTTGAAGTAGGTTCACCAACTTCTCAAAACTTGGTGTCACAAAAATATTATACTTTGATGGGAGAGATCTCAAAGTTATAGTAACTAACATTTTATCAAATACTTGAGTTCCAAATGCTTGAAACTCTACCAATCTCCTCATGAATGATTCCAACTTTTCTTCACTTCATATTTAAACAATGGATCTAGCTTTGGAGGAGTAGAATATAATTTTTATTCTTGGCTTCAAATACTATTTTCAACTTCTCACATGCATCTATGGATGTGGTTTTATCTCTAATGTATGCTTGGACCCCATCTACTACTTCAAACATGATGATTAGTTTTGATTTTATGTATGCCTTGTCAAACTTTGTTTGATTTTATCCTTCTATAGTAGGATGAGAAATGCTTACATCTACTCCTTGTCATACTTTTACAAAGTCAATATGTATCATTAATTTGGTCTTATAGGAAGCATAATTGTTTCCCTCAAAAATTGGGAATCTAGTAATAAAAAATTTGGTGCTCCACTAGCCATAGTAAACTTTTAAAAAACTTGAATAATTTTCTTTCATTGAATTTACCTCAAAAATATAAATTTTTATGAGTATATATATGCCTATACTCAAATTTTAAGTGATGCTTCAAAATGTGAAAAATATTTATCTTGTTAAACAAGGTTTTGTTGGCCGTGCTACAAACCCTTGGTTTTGGCCCTAAATTATTGAGCACTATTTATATGCTTTTTGAAGATGCTTCAGCCTGCATTATGATCAATGACCAATAGTCTTCCTCTTTTTGATAATACAAATATATTTAGCAAGGGTATCCTCTTGCCCCAACTCTGTATGTCCTAGTTGTTGAGGGATTTAGATACCTCATTTCTAATGCTATTACCAAGGGTCATGTGAAATGGATCTTACTTCCTGACACTTCTTAAAAATTGGTCAAAAATTACTTTTTTGATGAATCTTTTCTTATCCTGATTGAGGAAGAGGATAATGTGGCATATTCCCTTTAGTTCTTAGATAAATTTTATTTTGCCTATGGTTTGAGAATTTAATGGTAGAAAACCTAGTGCTATAGGAAATCCTTTCTATCCACACCCTTTGGCTCAACTACTATAGGTGGAAGTGGATCCAATAGGGTGAGATGTTTTTCTTTCTTGAAATCCCTTTCACCTTTCAAGATTCATTGATTAACCTTTGGCAATATGTTCTTGATAGAGTGGAAAAGAAAATTTATAAGTGGCTTCCCAAACCACTTTCTTTAACAAGAAAATTTCAAGTTTAATCCAGAATACTTTTTACCATGCATGTCTATGATTCTTCTTGCTAGGCACCCTTGAAATCCTCCTTTCACAAACTAAATAAGCTTTTTCAAGATTTTCTATAGGTATCTTTGCCAAAAAATAGGGTTTTCATAGATTTTCATGGGATTATTGTTCTCTCCCATTATATTCAAGAGGGCTAGGGCTCCTTGATAGATTTTTCTAGGGCATTTCCTTATGCACCAAATTGGTCATTCATTCTCTACCTAGAAATAAAACTTGAAAATACTTGCTTCGATGCTACACAGCCTTTGGTGTCCCCTATGGGATAAAATCCTAGAGGGGGCTTGGAATTTAGTCCATTATGGTGATGAAGGTGCTAGTTCAAATCCAAGGTGCTTTTTTTACCAAGAGTATTTGGAAAGCCTATGAATATCTCTAACCTTGATTGCTCTAGAATAGCAATGATTTTAGCAATGGGATCTCTATTAATCAATAATCACTCTTACTATTTCCTATTATCACTTATCAGTATCAACCATTATCTAAAATCCCTAGGGTCCACACTCTTAATTTTTTTATAAGGGAATTTAGGTCATCTCTGACCTCTTTTCCAAACAAACCAGGAACTAACTTTCATGGATAGAAGTCAAAATATAGTTTTACCTCTTTAAGGCCAACAAAGATATGTTTTAGGTGATTCAAAACATAGTCCTTCCTAAATTACTTCATAAAATTAGGGTTCAAAATTTATGTACTTGGTGGAAGGATTGGAAATGGTATCCCAACACTTTTTTTAAGAGTTAGAAGTCAAGAAAAGGGTACCTTTGACTCTCACTACATTTTCCAATGGTCCCTAAGATAATTGAGTAATGGTAACTCTAGTAAACCAAAATATATTGGCAAAACCAATCACACACTCTTTGGTATATTATTTTGGAGCCTAAAGTGGCACATATTCTTTGGTGTCTCCTTTTTTAGGGTATTTTTTTAGGAGAAAGCCTTCTTCATTTGGAGCTAGACATCCCCAAATACCCTTTTTCATTGCAAGGAATCCATTAAATATATTTTTTTGTATTATCCTAGGGCCCAAGATGAATGCCAATAAATATTATTCTTCTTGAGGATACAACCTGAATGCTACTAAATATGACTCAAATTGAGAATAATTTTAGGACTGAGATCCTGTTTGACAAATGGAAAAGTTGTAATATAATTTTATTTTGCTCAGCATCTCCAAATTTTTCCCTGTATTTAGAAGATCTAATTTGCTCCAATATTTTGCTTCAGATTCAACATTAGGTAAACAAGATTACCCTTGAGGTTCAACATCTACTAACTTTTTTGGATACTAGGTAAATGCGCCATGTATTATGGCTTGGATTTTCCCTCTCCACCTTGCCAAAACCATTCTTCTTCTCAATAGAGAGCTTTGGGCCAATATATATATATATATATATATATATATATATATATATATATATATATATATATATATATATATATATATATATATATAGTATGTGTGTGTGTGTGTGTGTGTGTGTGTGTGTGTATGTATGTATATATTAAAGGTACCCCCTTTGTGAGTGTTATTTTTTCTATGGTTTTAAATATTTTCTATTTGAAGTATGGGATATTAATAACTTATTTTTATGTATGTGCTCCCTTGTGCATTGAATATTTTTATTTAGGTGGTGTTAAATCACTTTTTCAATTAAATCACACTATTTTATTTAGTGTGCTTGTCTTCATATTATTATGAATTTGAATATCTGTAATGAGGCTTCCAATTTGGGACTATTTGTATTTGAATTTCTTCAGCTAGAAAATTACCTCTTCCTTTGATGAATTTTGTATTGAAGGTTGACTATTATGATTCTCTACTTTATATTTGTGCCTAGATTTATCTAGTGTTTGGTCTTTTAACAAATCTCTTGTCACTCATTCCTTTTTATGCTATTTGAACCTTTAAGTATCTTCTACTTCCACCATTTTGATCAATCCTAAAGACCAATGAGTTTTCAATGCATTCCACTACTTTCTTTAAGAGGGATGATTTTGTTTACTCAAATGGGATGCTTCTTTTATTTTCAAACCATTGTTGTGTCATCTAGGTGTTATACATCCTTTTCTCTTGTAATTTCTTCTAGAATATTTGAGTCTTTTATTGCTTGTTTCCTATTTAAGATGCAATTGCTTTTTATAGGTGCTTTTGCATGGATTCCTAATTGGCATAATATTTGTCATCCAAATTGCCTAAATTGGTGTCCAAGTAAGCATCTAGATCATCATTTGGATAGAGCATCCAGGTGTAGGAGAGGTATGATAGTAGTGTCAAGGTACGTGTTTCTTATTGAATTGAGTCACCTCATTTTCTTCTTTCTAGATGTACCTTTTTATAGTTGTATGTGTTTTGATTGCTATGATCATTAGAATGAGTTCCTTTCTATTTCCAAAGAAAATGTTTATTTTTTTGGTTGTAAAAGTAGTTCACAAGGCATTACCTTATTTATTTTTGTGGTGAAGAGTTATACTTTATCCTTTTCCAATATTCTAGCTATCAGATGACTTATGTGCCTTGTATTCTCTTTTTTTCATAATATTATTACCCCTTGCACAATATTCATTTTGGTTTGAATGTTCATGTAGCTGGCTTAGCTTTTCTAAAAATGCCTTTCAAATTTTTTGACATTCTACTTGAGCTATTGTTATTCTTTTAGACCAAATATGATGATATACCTTTCTATTGGTAGTGCCTTTTATTTGTAATTTTTTAGAATCTTAAATTACTTCCTTGGTGCTAATTTATGTTGTAATTTTATACAAAGTTGCAATGTATTCTTTATCTTCTTCTTAAGGAGCTTCTTATAGTTTCTTTATTTTCCTGTTTAGAATGCCATTTTTTTTCTTCTTTCTTGCTTGAACATACCTGATTTTATGTAGTCTTATGACCTTGTTGATATTTAGAGTGGATTTTAACCCTTTTTGAAGCTTGAAGGAGTTTTCTTTGGTAGGGATTTTCCACCATAAAAACTTTATAAATCAACCATGAAATTTTGCTTCATAATGATAATTTTATATAGGGTAATAATACCTTTGAAACTTCTTTTCTTAAAATTAAATTTTCTTTCTTCAATAGAGTGTACTTTTGGATTTCTCTATTTCAAAGCTAGAGGAGGATCAGAAGGGGAATTATTTCTTTCTTCTACCTGCTCTGATACCATATGTTAGAACTCAATGCTCCAATGATTGTATTATCGAAATAAAAGGGTATTTAAATACAATGGATTCCAAAATATGGCATAACAACCTACAACTACCATTTTCCCCTAGTGAATCTTCCAAACCATGTATTGAGTGGTTACTTAACTTATATTTGCATTATACATGATGTAGTAACTCCTAAAATAACCCTTTATAAGTTAGTTTTTGGGAAGGAAATTGTTGTCAATAAATCTAGAACTCCCTTCACTCTAAATACCACAGTGGTTAGAGATTGAGGACAACAATATCTACCTAATGCAAGAGAAATTGAAGTACCTACTAGGACTATAAGAAAAAAAAAATTCAACAAAATGATACACCATCAGATGGGAGTAAAAAGGTGGTTCAAGAAAAATACCATTAAATGATTACAAAGAAGGGAAATTCATGTTTAAATACAACAAAAATAGGACTAAACAACATAGCCATCAAAAAATTAATTTTATTTGGAGTAGATCATATCAAATTCTCAAGAGCATATCTAAAAAATTCTACAACCTCATAACTTTAGATGAAAGATCATTGCCAATTTTGATCAATAGGTAGCATTTGAGACTTGTTTGAAGGTATGTCTAAGGAAAATAAAATAATGTAAATATGTATATAACCATATTGTATTACACTTTTCCTAGTTATAATTTCCATTCCCTCTATTCTTCTCCATATTCTTTTGGCTATCTATCCTACTCCTATTGTCCCTTTTTTCTCAATTCATTCTATTCAGGTTTACCTCTTTTTTTTTAATTAAAGGCTAGGGAATGAATCATAATAATAATAGAGTGATTCACTCAACATAGAGATAAAACCACTTGTTAATTATTGATCCAACAAATCAAAGGGATGTAGTAGGTAATTTGGCATAAATCTAAGGGAAAAACCTGCTTGACCTATTAAATTCTAGATATGGGCAAAGTTTGGGAAAGGCTACAAATTCCATAAGCTGCTCCCATATCTTCATTTAATGCAAAGGAGAGAAAGGAGAAAAACCTACTCATTACCATGAACATGGATTTAAGAACCTCATTGACATGTATTTTCTTGGAAAACTCTTGACAACACTTTGCTTGCCTCTACTATGCTCTAGATAAACTAGACACGACTAATGAATAAATGGGTTGAACCATACATGGGATTATTTGGCTAAATTTTTAACTAGAAAGGAAAATATAGGCCTTGGTATCATACTTTAACTATTCAACCAAGTGTTTCCTACATATGTGAACAACCCTCTCACTTAGATTAAAAATAGAAACAACTCCTCAAGGAGCAAATCTCTCCTTTGATACCAAGTTATTTACCTATTTTGACTTGAATAAAATATAACTAAGGATTCTTCATTAAGTAATTCACTCAATCCATTGATTGAAGTGCTCTGTCTCCTAAGATATCAAATTTATTAATGAAGAAACCACCTAAGTATATTTTAAGTAGCAAATATCCAACTCTTTAAAATGACTCACTCCACCATATAGTTGATTTGCTCTTGAAACATTTTTTCTTCAAACTCTTGCTTGGATGTAAATTCAATTTTTACACCAAGATAATTACATCATGAGTTTAGTGAATCTCTTTCCTTCTACAAACTTCAAAAGTGTTTTCCATTTTTCCTAAAATATCATCCATCACCCATTTTTAATATGATCTTAGTTTATGCCTCCACTAGTCCATCCATTCTAGAGGCCAATCCTATGATCCAATAGACCGCTATTGTTGCTTCACCCTTATAAATTCTAGTAGAATATATCCAAGTAGATTTTCTTGAGGTGGGATATCCAAAAGAAAAGGGGAAGAAGAAACAAAGGATAAAAACCTATCCCTTCACCCCAAAGATCATAATAACACTTTGATGATAAATATAGGAGGGTGGAAGAGGGGAAATTAAAGTAATCCCCTACAAAAGTAGGGCATGAGGCCATTCAAAGGTTTAACTTGGGTCATACTCCTAATTCATGGAGTATCAATAAATTTTAGAGTTAAGAACTCAATAAAAGACTCATATTAATTTTATTGGAGTTGGTAAAGATCATCTATGATGTACTTCTTAATGATGTACTTCTTAATGATGTACACAAAAAATTATTGGATAAACATTTTTGCTAAATCCCAAAAGTTCTTAATAGAATGGTGTGGTATTTCAAAATACCACTCTAAAGCCTCAACACCAAGTATTTTAGGAAATAAATTTAATAAAAATAAATCATCATAATCAATGGCATGGCAAGTGGCTTGGAAAGTTCTAAGGTGATGCATTGGGTCACCTTCTCCCTTATATATATAAAATTTCATTGCTATAAATTTTAGGGGATAAGGTCAACTACAGAGGAATGGGTCTAAGGGTTAATTAAAATAATCCTTAGAGGAATACTTTTTCTTATTATGGCTCCTTGTATAAAATCTAGTTGTTGCTTAAGTTCTCAATTTTATTCAACCAATTATTTTAACTTATAATTTATATCCTAGAACTTAGGATAAGGATATTATGGTGATACAAAGTATGGTTGTGAACTAACCAATGAATAACACTAGGATTTCAAATGGGTTGCCCAAAAAGGGATGATCATGTTGTTAGTTCTAAAATTATTTGAAAAAAGGGTTAGTGGAAGGAGTGTTGGCAAGAATTGGAATTTGGGAAGAATGTAGACTAAAGAAAGGATTAGAAGAGATCACATTTGAAGGATTTTTAATGCTAGGAAAAATATCTATATTTTGAACTTGTGGATGATAGGAGAAAAAGCAAATTTAACAATTTCGTTGATATACTAAAAAATATATATGACATCAATGCCAATAATAGACCATATTAAATGGATCTCCTAAACCTAACTTAGCAAACATGCTAACAAGTCTAACAAGAAAGTGCTATTTAATAATATATGCTAACCATATTAGTTAGCATAAAATAATGAAATAACCACTATAATAAACTAAAATACCCCCTTATTATATTATTTTGAAATACAAATGGAGTTGCAAAACAACTCAAACTTGACACGTGCAAGTGTCTTAGTAAATATGTTCAAAATACCCCCTTATTATATTATTTTGAAATACAAATGGAGTTGCAAAACAACTCAAACTTGACATGTGCAAGTGTCTTAGTAAAGATGTTCACAACTTGTTCATTGGTGGGAATGTACTGAATCTAAATTATGTACCTTGGAACTTTATTGTGAATGAAGTGACATTGAGTGTCAATGTATTTTGTACTTTTATGAAACACTGGATTCTTGATGAGCTTCAAAAAACCTTGGTTATCATAGAACAAGTGAATTGGATATTTGGATGGAAGACCCATACTTATCAAGATGCGATGCAACCATATCACCTCACACATTTCTTCATGTGTGGCACGATACTCTACCTCTGTAGATGAAATAACAACCACATGTTGCTTCTTGCTATGCCAAGAGACAATATTGGATCCAAGATGAAAAATATATCTTGAATTTAACTTTATATCATCATATGACCCGACATATTCGAATTCTATGTATCCTTTCAAGAAGAATTGATCATTCTTATTGTACTTTAGGCCATACTCAATAGTACCACAGATATAGTGAATAACATGTTTTGTTGCTTTTCAATGACTGATCTTAGGATCCTGCATGAACCTTAAAAGATAATTGGTAGCAAACACAATATCCAGCCTAGTTTTGGTCAAATATATGAGACTCTTGATCATTTGGTGATAGAGAGTACCATCTACCTGAGGTGAATCATCATACCGTGATGAATGAAGCCCTAATTTCATCAAAGTTGCCATTGTATTACAATCAGTCATGCGATACTTTTATAAAAATATCTTGGTATACTTTTTATATGATAGCTTGATGTGATGCTTCTTCTGGTTCACTTCCAATCCAAGAAAATAGTGGAGAAGTATGAGATCTTTCATCTTAAAGGACTTGCACAAGTCACTTTTTAACGACAGTTATCAATTTTTTTGAGCTGCCTGTGATAATCAGATTATCCACATAGAGTACAAGTAACACTATTTAAGAACCTTGTTTCTTGAAATAGATATTTGCATCTAAATAACTTCTCTTAAATCCATGTTTCAATAGGTTATCATCCATATTAGTGTACCAAGATCATGGAGCTTGTTTCAAACCATACAAGAACTTGACCATTTTGCAAACTTTTTTCTCTTGGCTTTCCACTTCAAATCCTTTAGGTTGTGAAATATAGACCTTTGATTTGATATCACCATTCAATAAGGCACTCTTGACATCCATATGATGTACTTTCCACCTAAAATGTGCTACCATAGCACAAAGAACTCGAATGGTAGTCATTCGAGCAGTAGGTGCAAAATTTTCCTCATAGTCGATGCCTTCTTTTTGTACATAGCCCTTTGCAACAAGATGGACCTTATGCTTATAAATTGTTCCATATACCTTGTAATTAACTTTGTACACCCATTTGCAGCCAATGGGCTTCTTTCCATGTAGCATATTAACAAGCTTCCAAGCCTAATTTTTCTTCAAATACATGTACTCTGCATCCATAGCAGTTTTCCATTATGGCTTACTAAGGGCATATTGTACTGTGGTGTGTTCATTCTCATCAAGTTAAGACATAAAAATGCTGATATCATCCACATCCATATCTTCTATTTATCTCTCTAGATCTACAGATATATCCTCAAAGGATTGACAAAGATCATCAACCTTGGTAGTCTCTACTGCAGCTTTCTCTTGTCGAGCCATACTGCGAGTACGAGGTCTATTCAAAGTCATATTTGGTGGTGTGGATATATTTGAGTCTTTTATAGTACTTTTATACCACTTAGGAATATTTTTTTATGGTGAAGAAGAAGAAGGAGATCCTCCCTTCTGTGGTGGAGGAGACTTCTCAACCTTAGATTCCTCAAAATCTAGGTATACATTGGATGTGTTTTGTGATGTGACAAATTCATCAAAAACAATATCTCTACTGATATGAATCTTCTTGGTCAAAGGATAAATCAACCGATAACCCTTAGAATGCTCATCATAACCAAGAAGAACACACTACAAAGTCTTATCATCTAGATTCTTCCTTTTTTCTTTTGGTATGTGCATAAAATCCTTACATAAAAAAATGCATAGATGAGATATGGAGGGTTTCTAACCACTCCATGCTTCCTATGAATTTATTCCCTTTAGGTTCTTTGTGGATGCCCTATTTAGCAGGTACATTACTATTATGATAGCTTCTACCCAAAACTATTGCTCTAGATGTGCTCATGTAAGCATACAACAAACCATTTCCATGATGTAACGGTTCCTTGATGAGTCCTAGAAATGCCTCAATCATAGCATGTTTTGAACATTGAAACTGCATAAAAACTTGTGTTTAATCTGATATGCTAGTTAAGTTGATTTAATATGTTGTGTATTAACTGTTTGCATGATCAATGTGTTAGAAATACTATATTCTGATTTTTATAGTTTTTGCATAGTTTTATGTTACTTTGTCATGACTTGCTAAATGAGAAGTATGCTTAGGTTGATAGCAAAACTTCACTAGTTTTTTTTTTGTGTTTCAAGTATTTATTTATCTAAATCTAGAAAATAGTGCAAGCAAACTATTACTATGCAGCAGAAACTAGTTTTCCAATGTAAATTCCAACCAGTTGCCAATGAATGGAAAGGCATGGAATTCACACATGGAGAGAGATGAAGGCTATTGCAATCTGATCCTGAGAGCTAACCCACCTAAGAAATGCAGATAAAATCACTTGAAGAGCACATAGTTGTTCATTTCAAATATCTTTGAAATAAGCAGACATCTTTGGAATGAGAAATACAGTCTCTTCGAAATGAGCGGACATCTTCGAAATGAGAAATACAATCTCTTTGGAATGAGCCACTTATCTTTGGAATGAGAACAGAAAGTGCTTTTTAACTTGTTGAAAAATTTTTGACGATGGAAAAAGGTAAATAAGGTTGAAAATGTTAAAGTAAAATATCTCCCATATGATTTTTTCATCCTTGCCATTCAAAGCCACCATTTATGTAAAATATCAATTTTGATCCTCTTCTAGGATAAACCCAGGAAATGCTGCAGCATAATAGGAATATATTTGTAAGATAGGAATGATACATTATTAGTTTGTAAATAGATTTTAGGATATCTATAAATAGATAGCTCCCATCTAGGTTGATCCAAGAAGGTAGGGGAAAATAAGCAAGAAGTATAATAATAAGAAAATAGCAAAAAAGTGACTGTTACAGTCCTGTAACAGGGTTTTTAGCAACAATACTGTAATTATGTTCTTGAATAAATAAAGTGCACTAATTTTTCTATTCATGTTGTTGTGAATGAGCATGAGTAAGATCTAGATGGAGAGAAAGACTCATACCTTCTTCTGGACAAGGAGACTCGCCACTTCCAAACCTAGGAGGAGGATTAATAGCAGGTTTTTATTTTGATTTTGCTGCAACATAATAAGTTGTAAAAATTGTCATTTCATTTCCTTGTAAACAACTAACAGTATTTTAAATATTAGTTTATTTCATGATTAGGATGATCTTGTGATTAATGATATTTTTGGTTGTAATCTCCATTTTCAGCGAAATTTCAAATTACTACAGATTGTCATTTCCAGAATTTACTGTTTTCTATAATTTACTGCATTTTGTGTTTTGTTGTCAACCCCTGCACAGAATATTGATAACCTTATGTTACAGAGCATTGATAGGAATTAATTTCCATGTTATAATCAGGTTTCCATTACTATAAAAGTAAATAGACTTCCTTTATGCAATCATAATTAGATTTCTAATTTTGCAACTATAACCAGGGAGTTATTTCTGCAACACAATTAGATTTCATTCTGTAATTGTAACTAGGATTTCATTTCTGTAGTTAGTAATTATTTTCCATTCCTACAATTATATTAAAGTTCAATTTATGCAATTTAGAGATTAAAATGTCCTAAATCCCCCACCCCATCGGTTTCACCAATAAGACCTGTTGCTCCCAAATGACCTAAGTTATAGCCTTGTTCACTCCTTCCGCAAATAGCCTTGTACACTGCCCTGGATTGACAAATTCATTGAGAATTAATGATGTGCATAATGACAACGCATCATTTTGGCATCGTTGCCAAGGAATAGTGTTTCTAGAAGGTGACAATAGTCCAATAGCTATTAATTAGACTGAGTTGTGAAAATTTAGGATCAAATCTGAATATAACAGCTAGTTAAAGTAATAACTATTGACCTATAATTTATGTCATTCAAGAGTAAACATGAATGAGTAAGCCTAGGGATGAAAAAGGTAGAATTACTCAAAAGGATCCCTAGCTTGTTCCATTAATAAGATCTTCATGCCTAAGGGGTGAATCACTTGTGTTTGAACTACCAAAAAAATTGAAACAAAAATCACCAGCTTCATCATCATTAGAACATCCTAAGAAAGAAAAATCATCAGACTCATCATCAACAGAGGATTCTGGACCTCTTAAGAGTGAAATTTGGATAGGTTTAACTATTTCCAAGGAACATGAAACTATGGCAGGGAGAGGTAATTTATATGGGGATGGCCAACATGGCTATGTCCATAATGAAGGAAATGATCAGGATATGCCCCAACCTTCTAAAATATTTGAATATCCTATCCATTTGAATCCAACACAAAACTCCCCATGAAAACAATTTCACCTTCAGTACTTCCAACCTTTCGAGGTGTTGTATCTGAAGATCCTGATCAATTTTTGTTTGAATTCAAAGTAGTGTGTCAAACCATGACTATGTAAATGACAATCAAAAACTTAAGGTTTTTTCTTCAACACTCAAGGACTCAAAATTACACTGGTTCATGAGCTTAGATCCAAATTCCATCCGAACCTGAGATCAAATGGAAACTATGTTTTTAGATAAATATCAAGAGTATTGTTGTGTAAGGTATAGGAAACATGATTTATTAAGGATTAAATAGGAATATGATGAAATATTAGAAGACTATTTTGATAGGTTCTCCTTTGTTCAAAGGAGATGTGGACTTGTAGAACCTGAGTTATGCAAAACCATATTTTTGAGAGGATTACAAGATGAAACCAAAGAAGTATTGGATTTTATGGGAAAAGGGGATGTAAATACTCTAAGAATTGAGGAAATTGTGGATCTCTATAGGAATTACTCTCGCACTAAGAAGGGAAGAAGAAAAAAGAGTACAAATGACATTGATGTGAAGGACCTAATAGAGGAACTTGCAAATTTTAAAACTAATATTCTGGTGCAATTGAACACAACTTTGGGAGAAATGTCTACAAAAGCAAAAACCACAAAACCTTTGGCAATTTATTTCCCAAGATGTAGAAATAAACATGCTTTGTAGGAGTGTCCTTTGAATAAAATGTCTATCTTAGCCATTTGTAGTATCTGTTCCAAGAAGCATTTGAATGATAAATGCCACCTGCTACGACAACTCAAAATTGTTTTAGAAAGTCATACTGAGGAACTCAACTATGTTGGACAAAAATAAGGGGGAAATTTCTCTCAATACCAAAATCCCCCTTGTTTTCCTACAAATTGGGGGCATAATCCTTGGACTATGCCTTGGGGACAATTAGAACCACCCCAACATCCTTGGAATTATTCTCAATGGAAAAATTCCCAAGAATGGCCACAAACAAGTTGGAGTAATCCAGCCTAGAATCAGAATCAAAATAACCCATCATGGAATCAAAAAAACCCACCCTGGAATCAAAATCATACTAATCCACATTGGATGCAAAATCAACCACAGTGGAGTCAACAATACCAGTCCTATCCAAGGCAACAAATAAATCAAGGTCAAACTCAGCATTTGCTGCCTGCACCTAATCAAAATTTTCGAGAAAAATAGAACCAACCACAAAAAATACAATAGGTGAAACTACCTCAACTTCTAGCTCAACCAGTCACTAATCCAAACAACATGAAACATGCATCCCCTGTCTATGTGGCTGAAGCTAAAGAAAATGCTGAAATAAATGTTCTTGATTGTAGTAACATCCAAATTCATTTAGGAAAAGTTGCACCTGAACCTATTTCAATTAAAATAAAGGAAAATGAAAAGCAAGAACCTTTGGAACCAGTTAGAGTTAAACCAACAACAGAGAAAGAAGAAGAAAAATAGAACCACAGGCAAAACAATTACCTTCATCAAGGATAATTCCATATATTGAAAGATTCAATACCACAATAGAAAATTCTAAGTCAGACCTAGTCAAGGAACTTAGAAAGTTAACTATATTATTGCCCTTATTGCAAGCCATTAAGGATATACCAGTGATTAAAAGTACTATCCGAGATTTGTGCATTAGAAGAGCAGGAAGAAAAAAGAAAGCATTTCCTAAGACTGTTCAGGTTGAAGGAAAGATAGCTGATCTCTTGTCCAAAAAACTAGTACCTCCAAATTATAGTGACCCAAGGAGTCCAATTATCATAGGTGTTGGTTGCTTTATGCTCTTCTTGGCCTTTGATTTATCTAGAGTTGCCTTCAATAGAGACATAGTATTTTCCCATCGTAGTATGGTAGGCTGATCTGATGATACTTCCCATGGTTGGGTCCTACTAGGAAATGGAATTCCCATTCCAGATACTACATCCAATAACAAAGCAATGGCATGAAAGGTCATGGTGAACATATTCCTCCTAACTATTAGTGACTGCTACATTCATTCCTGTAAATATGTTCCCCAATCATACTTCATGCCATTATAAACACCTTCCATATACTGTGCCATCCAGATTGGCATTTCTAAAGCTCATGATTCTCCAGATAGATGGGCCATGACAACATTCATTGTGCATGCCAACTCATTAGTCTTCAACTAGCTCTGTTTAATTCCATGGGTTCCAATACCAAAAATCTTGGCTACCATAGGTGACTTCATAGATGTGAGTGTCGTAATCAACCTGTGAGTCTCAATTGGGTCTACTATCTTCTTCAAAACTAGAGCTCCATTCTTAGGCAATCCAAATGTTCATCAAAATGCCTCTACTAAAAAATCCACCTTGATGTACCTATTACCCACTCGCACCACAATGTGGTTCTCAGCAGGTTCATATGATTGGAGAATCTGCAACAAGTATTCATTGAAGAATACTTTATCTTGCGGTGGGATTTGCGCTATAATACTCACTCCGGCCTTCCTTAGTGCCTACTTCAATGGATGATTGGTATCATTGTTTTCCCACCATTTCCTACAAAAATCTCCCATTGGCTGCCCAAAAGTGACATCCTTGATGTCCACTTGCTCCTCCTCTGCTTCACTAGGCAGGTCTTCTTGTTCTTTTGGAGTCTTCTCTCGATGAACTTCACTATGAAGTTCCCTTCTGTGTGCCTTGGGTGGCTCCATATCCTCCCTTTTGTATTGTAGTGGTGCTCCTCCTCTACCACCACACCAATATCTCTGACCCCTCCATGGCCTTCATCCTCTCCCTCTCCAAGGATGATTACCACGCCTCTTATGTGACTAAAATCGACGTCCTTGGTCTTGAATGGGGTAAACTGAGGGAGATCACCTGGGTCATGATTCTCTCTGGTGTAGTGGTCCTGGTGATATTTCTACCCTAGATGCTACAATGTAATCAAAATGAGCTCAGTATTCTCACTTGGAGCTCATACTTCTACCATCGCTGAGTGGAAACCTTGTTTGCACACTCTCTCCTCAACTTGGCAATTTAGGACAATTTCGCACAAAATCACTCCAAAAGTCCATACGGATACTTCCAAAATATACAAAAACTATCAGGATCATACAAGGCCTTAGAAAATCATACATGTATATTTTCAAATCATACAACCCTAGCCAGATCGTACAACTCCTAGCTAGATTTGTTCAATCGCACCCGATTTCATACAATTGCAGCAATTCATACAAATGGTACTTCAAATCATACAACCTTGATCTAAAATCATACAAGCTACTACCAAATTGTACAAGGGCACCTCCCTTCTATACAACCTCATCAGGATCCATACAACTACAAAATTATTTTGTACAATCTCTTCAAAATTGCCCAAATTGGGTCTCCGAGAGCCTGGTAATCGTACAATGTGCTTCAAAATCATACAATCACACCTCCAAATCGTACACATAGCCCTAAAAAAATTACTTGGCCAAAAACCCTTATTTTTCTTCAACTGGTATGATTTCTGTGGAACCCATTTGTCGAAAACATGCAATCTCTCTTTTCGGTGCAATTTTGGTGGAATTTATGCAATTTCTCCTTCACTTGGTGCAATATTCCTCCAAAAAAGAATTTTCTAGTAGTATGGCAGCATTGTACGACCATCCTTTCCAACTTATTCACACATGCAAACTTAGAAAATTATTTTCATGCTTTTATGGCTAATTTTTGTACCAGGGTTTGCTTATTTTACCCTTTTTCAATTCCCCATTTCCCTATTTCTGGAAAAATCAAACCCTAGCCCTAATTTTTCTGCAATAAGGGTTTCCTTGGGTGCTTTATTTCCTCAAACCCTCACTCGTACAATAGTTTTATATCCACCTGCAACATGATTTCTAAAAACTTAGCTTTTTTGGAGTAAAAACCCTAATTCTGGTAGCTTTTTCTCCAATCGGGTTGCTTTTTTGAAAACAAAAATTCTTGTGGTGCAAATTTAAAATGGGTCACAAAAATTATAGCAATATGGTGAATTCCAACTACCCATATGGAAAATTATTTTTAGTTGCACCCTTTTTACCTTCAAATTCTCTGAATTTCAGTGTTGCATGTGTACGATCTGCAAGTGGGGAAAGAAAATTTTTGCATGGCACTTTGCTTTATATAATTTTGAAACCCTAACATCTTAATGCATGAAATTCTACCACCTTAGCCTCCTTTGCATGTGGTTTTGTCCTTTTGTATGGATGATTGACAACTCGTCACCCTTGTGCATGCGATTTTATCCTTTTCTTATTTTTGTCCTTTTCTTTGCCTTTCTTTTTATTTTCTTTTCCTTTTATTTATCTTTTTTTTCCAAAGGGGACCATCATTTCTGGTTTTCAACCACCCTCCATCTTAATTGCATCTCAAGGGATTTTCACAATTAAGATAATTTTTTATTTTTCTCTTTTCTTTTTTTTCTTAGAAGGGGTCATCATTTCTGGTTTTCAACCCCTTCCATCTTAATTGCATCCTAGAGGATTTTCACAATTAAGATATTTTTCTATTTTTTCATTAATATCTTGACACTTACCATCATGGGAATCGTACAATGACATTCACTTGCATGATTCCATATGTTGACTCATCAGTTGGGTTGCCCACTTCTACATTATGGGTAATCACATCATTAGGTGCCAACCGACCATCTGTTCGATCTCCTTCTCTTTGATTGCCATGTGTACAATTTGGAATTATGCAATTACAACTTGTAGGACTTCCAATTGGTAATACTTCATCCCTTTATTCTATTGATTGACCATGAGGTAGGGTTGCTCTTATTGGTCCAGTATCATTTGAGCGACTCCTCTACCTATCTCCTCATATCAAATCATCTTCTAAGCTTGGTGAATGAGTCCTTTGTAGTCCTTGACTCCTTTCATCGATGAAGTGTACTCTTCCTCTATCGATAAGGCCTCTTCCTTGCATAGGTCTTCCATGACCCATGTCTCTTGATGTAGGACCTCTTTGAACATTCCATGGAACTCCTTTTCCATTTTCCACTCTTCTTGGTCTTGGTCAGATCAATGGAGGTCATCCCCATGGTTGTCTTCCTCTGATGTTTGGTACAATCCCTCTCAACTAAGGGATACCTTGCAGGTT
Organism: Wollemia nobilis; assembly: GCA_028583015.1. Taxonomy (NCBI): domain Eukaryota; kingdom Viridiplantae; phylum Streptophyta; class Pinopsida; order Araucariales; family Araucariaceae; genus Wollemia; species Wollemia nobilis. Next base: position 3,766,724 of record JAQPPZ010000594.1, on the reverse strand, counting down.
CCTTGTCCAATTCAAATATGCCAATGGTGTGTCTCTCGACCATCTAGGAGTAGGGGGTCGAATCCTTCCTCATCCTCTACCTCCTCTAGGTGGAATATCTCCTCTACCCCTTCCCAGTATTTAGTGGATGTACTCCCCCTCTATGGCCTCGCTATTGTCTTGGGGGTTCTTTTTGGTTCCTTACCAAGGTTATATCCACCAATTCTATGTTGGCCAAGTGACCTTCATTTCTTTGCATTCTAGGTGACAATTATTATAGTGCTTGCATTCGATGATCTACATGTACTAGTCAATGTGTCCATCACCTTTCCTCCCAGCATCATTGTGGAGACACATTTTCCAAAGTTTCCCTATATGGTTCTAAGAAATCAGACTCAGAACTAGAATCATTACGGTCATCATCCCTTTGTTCTGACCAATTTACTAGCAAGTTCATTAATCTTTGAAGTCTCCACACTTCTCTCCTTTGTCACCTCAACTATCGATAGGCTATTGCATAGGTCTTAGGGTCAGGTCGAACATGAGGTACCTATGTTTTCCTTAAGAATTCATCATCACCACTATCAAAACTCTCTTCTCTTACTAGCCAAGGCAACTCTCCATCACTGGATTCACTTGAATCCTCGTGTACATTACCTTGTAGTCTAGGTGTTGTAATGTCTTCTTCAATGTCTCACCAAGTTATTTCCTCATCTTCTTCTACTATTGATGGGTCATTGGGCATCCCATGAGGTGCTATTTGTGAGTTTTCTCCCCTACTAGTACTTGCACCATCATGGCGTGAACTACTCACTTGTGGTGTCATCTCATGTTCTTTTCCTTTACCTTCTAATTCCTGTGACCTCACTACCCTTTGCTCATCCATCATTTGCATCATCTCATCCAAGTCTTGGATAGTTTGTTCATGGAGTCTTGTAGTGTGCCCCTACAATATTTCATACTCCTCTTGCAACTATTGGATCTGGTATCATATCCTTTGCTGCAATAGTCCAATCTGAGCTAATGGAGAGAATTCAGTGAGCTCTTCCTCTATAGTGTCACCTCCTATCCTTTCTAGAGCTTCCATATCAAAATTATCTATCTTATCCATATATCAGACCATTAGTCTCATTCTTCTTCGATCTTCTGATGGTTGGGGTAATTCTCTATACTCCAACTATGGATACACCATTCCTTGTTCTTTTAGATTCCTTCTCTCCCTTGGAGGAATCCCTCTTTCATATTCTTCCTCAATCCTTTCAGTCCCATCTGCAAACCTTACGTGTACTCACATCCTTCTTCTCTCACGGGTTAAGGTACCAACTCTTCTTGTTTGATAATTGGTCTTATCTCCTCCCCTTCTATGAATAGGTGTGTGAGTCCCATGTCAAGGTCCTCCCATGGTGGACCTTGAATTCTACTTTTTTGTTCATCAAACTGAGCTTGTTGTCTTCGTTCAACTTCTTCTAAAGTGATAAATAGACATTGTACTTTATATGGCTTCAACTTCAAACCATTTATAGTATCTAGCACTTCCATCCCATTCAAGTTCTATAGTTTAACTACTCCATTGTCCCTCACTTCTACAACTTGAAAGGGACCAAGCCACAAGGTTTTTAACTTACCTAGATTGATTTCTCATTTCCCATTAAACTTTAGAACTAAGTCACCTTGCTTAAGTTCTAATTTTTGAAGGTGCTTGTCATGCCACAACTTCCTTCTCTTCTAGGCCACTTTGATCACCCATTGTGCCATGAATCTTCTCTCATCCAACTTGATTAGTGTCATTAGTCTTTCCTCTAGACTCTCTTGGTCACCTAAGTGATGCTCCATAACTATCCATAAACTTGGTACCAAGAATTCTACTGGCACTACTACCTCTTGACCATACATTAGCTAAAATGGTGTATGGTCTATCATTGGCTTAAAGGTAGTTTGATATACCCAAAGAATATATGGTAACCTTTCCTCCCAATATTCTCCCTCTATTCCATAGGTTTTATACAATGTTGACACTAATACCTTGTTAGTCACTTCCACCTGCCCATTAGCTCTCGGGTAATATGGACTAGACAAGGAGTGCCAAATTCTGAAATCAATCATCAACTTTTTGATGATCTCATTCACAAAGTGACCTCCTCGATCACTCATTATTTGTAGTGGAATATTGAATCTTGTAATTACTTGCTTGTACAAGAATCATGTTGTACTTTTTATTGAGTTATCTGGTAGTGCTCGTGCCTCAACCCATTTTGTTAGGTATTTAATGGCTACCATGATATACTAACACTTTCACCTATGAGTTGTTCTCAATGGTCCAACAAATTCCAACCCCCATCTCTCAAATAGTTCCTAGGGTTGTGATGGGTGTAATGGCATAAAGTCTCTTCATATTGGCTTCCCTACTCTCTGGCAAGTATCACATGCTCTTACATATTCCTTTGCATCATTATACACTGTGGGCCACCATAATCCTACTAAGAGTACTTTTTGAGTAGTGGCATCAGGCCCCATGTGTCCTCCTACCAATCCTTCATGAGCTTCTTTCAATGTGACTTTAATTTCCTCATCCATTACACATCTTCTTAGGATACCATCAATACCCAATTTGTACAATAATCTCGCTATCAACTGGAAATGTGCTGACTTTATGATTACTTTCTTCTTCTCTGTTATCATCAATTCTTGTGGCAACTCCCCTATGGATAGGTATTATCCAATCAACTTGTACCAAGATGGAACAATATTGATTATGAATAATTGAGCATCAGGGAATTCATCTGGAATCCTCTCTCCTATAGGTTCTCTTGATCGTATTCGAGATAACTAGTCTACAATCACATGCTTCTTACCAGGTCACACTACTACTTGAAATATGAATTCTTGTAAAGTGATGAGCCACCTACTGACTCATCCTTGTATAACTAGCTTATTTATTAAGTACAACAAAGCCTGATGATCTACGTAGAAGGCAAAAGGGTTCACCAATAGGTAATACCTAAAATTTTGCACAACATATACCATCCCTAGAGCTTCTCACTCCATTGTACTATAATTCCTCTCTACCCATGATAATAGGTGACTTGCAAAAAATATAGGCTGATCCAACCTAAACTATCCTTCCTATGCCAATGCACATCCAACTGTAAAGTTTGAGGTATCAATATGGACATGGAATTCCTTATCCCAATTAGGGAACACCAAAATGGGACTACTGACCAACTTAGCTTTTAACTCCTCAAAGGCTCCTTGGTGCTCCTCCATCCATCTGAAGGGAATATTCTTCTTAGTTAAAGAATCTAGTGGGTAGGACACATGCACATAATTCTTGATAAACCTCCGATAGTATCCCATGGATCCAAGGAAGGTTTTTAAAGAGCTCACATCATATGGCTCCTCCATGTGTAGTATGACATAGATTTTATTAGGATCGGTCTTCAACCCTTCGTTGCACACTATATGTCCCAATAGTTTCCCATAAGGTACCATCAAAAAACACTTTTCTAGATTTAGGGAGATTTGTGCATTCCTACACCTGCTCATGCATTCACTGAGACTAGGTAAATGATCTTTGATCTTACCGTAAATGGACCAATCATCCAAAAATACCTTAAAATTTCTTGTGGCCAATTGATCAAAGATATACAGAATAATGCATTGAAATGTGGTTGGGGCATTACATAGCCCAAATGGCATTCAATTATATGCATAGATGCCATTCTCCACAATGAATGTGGTCTTCAACTTATCCTCCTCGGTGATGCTTATTTGGTTGTACCCAGAAAACCCATCCAGGAATGAATAAATTTCATGTCCTACGACCTCTTCCAGAATTGAGTCTGTGAAGGGAATAGGGAAGGGATATTTGATCATCACTGCATTCAGACTCCTGAAGTCTATGCATATTCAGATTTTATCCACTTCCTTCTTCAAGGTGACCACAATAGGTGAAACCCAATCACTAGTAGTGACTCTAAAAATGATGCCTACCTCTAACATCTTTTCAATTTTTGTATTTACCAATGCGACATACTTAGGGTTCATCCTATATGGTCTTCTTCTCACTGGTTGTGCCCCAAGAATTAGCGTAATATTATGGACACATAACTCTGGTGGTACCCCCTTCAGGTCCTTATACATCCATGCAAAGACATCCTTGTACTCCAAGAATATCTTGAAAGTTGCTGCTTTCAGTACTGGGTTCCAGTCATCACCACAGTGGATCATCCTAGGCTCTCCCTCTATTCCTAGGTTTACATCCACTATCCGAGGTCCTTCATACTTAATATTTGTAGGCTCTATCACTACCTTTTCCACATTCATAGGATGCACTGGTCTCGCATCAATTTTAGCATCTCCCACTGTGTATTCTGCAAAGCTTTTAGGGAATGACCATTTCTCCTCTTCCTCTTTCTTGGGTTCCAAGCTGACCTTCATCTCATCTTATTTTTCTATGGTCTCCTCTATATCAATACAGAGGTAGGTGGGCTGAAAAACCTTGTACTCCTCCATTTTCCAATGGAGCAGTCCACTATCAGATCAAGCTTCATCTTCACTACAGTCCTCTAGGTACAACATCCCTTCTTCATTAGGCTCATACCCCTCTTCACTAGAAGAACTTCCTGACTCATCAGTCATGGCCATATCCTCACTGATCCTCTGGTTATTCAAATTGATCATATATTTATGTTGTCCCTTCTTAAAGGTGATCTGATATTTTCCCCAGTTGTGATTAAATTTGGCTATTCTTAGCCATCCTCTCCCCAACAAGGCATCGTATGCCGACTTCTACATTGTAATCACAATGAAATCCAAGACAAATTCTTGGTCAACTATTTTAACTTGTTGTGTGGTTAAGACACCCTTTGTCTCTATTCCATACTGGTCAACACCATATAATCGGAAGTTAGGTGCCCATAATGATGGAGCACCAATTTCTCACCAAGTCTTCTCAGGTAGCACATTAACGTTGGATCCTCCATCCACAATGACTTGTGTCAGCTTGTGCCCCAAGATCTCCATATGGACTAATGCGGGTTTCTTCCCAACATCAATCATCAATATGGTAGGGTCCATAAAGTAATTCTTTTGTTCCTCTTCCTTGATTGGCTGGCTTTCTACCTCCATCACCTTATGAGGCTTTATGTCTTCCACCATCACTTTATGCAACGATGGGATGGCTTCTAGCAAACTTGCCATCTTAATTTTGATAGTCGTATTTAAAACTTGTGTTGCCAAATTTTGCACAACCACTTTGTCTTCCAATGGTTTCTTTAACTCTTTTTCTCCCACTATTCTCAATTCTTTTGCCTTCTTTACTTCTTCATCAAGTACCCTCTTCGCTACTTGCCATCGCTTCTTTTATTTGGTAGGTTCAGGATACTTGTCCTTCCTAGCCTGATTCCTTGTCATGGCTAGTACTTCTTCGATCTCCTCACTAACTGGAGGTACCTCTATGTCCAAAAATTTCACGTTCTATGGGTTACTAGAACTCACCTGCTTTGGACAATTCACTTCCTTGTGGTTCCCTAGACCACACCATCTACACATGTGTGTAGTATTTATCTATTGTATCTCCTATTTCTAGGGTGAAGGATAGTTCTTCATAAAATACCCCCACTCCTAGAAATTGTGACATTGTATGATTGGTCTTCCATCTGAATCATACTACAAGCGACTCTATCCTCCTTACCGATTGCCTTGATACTATCTTCCCCCTCTATGACTATTCCTATAACCACCACTGGTGGCTTGCTGGCCACTCCCTTGAGGTTTTGGTTTCTCCTCCTATTCTTGGATAGAGAGAACCTATGGGTGCACCTTTGCATTAAATGGACATTGTATCACTTCATGTCCAAGTACATTATAAATATGGCAATAATCATTATGAGGACAAGTCACATTCATGTGACCTTCAAACTTGCAATCTGTACACCAAATATCCTTTCAATCTTGCTTGACTTTCCCTTTCACCTCTTTAATTAATTTATCAAATTCTTTTGGAATGACTATACTATATTTTGGATTGTATCATCTTCCTCACTCTCTGAATCATCACGTCTTACATGTGTTATCATCCTAATGATTGTTTGTTTAGCCTCACTTTCAAAATTATTTGCATTTTCTAAGGCTTCTTCATATGTGGCTGATGGAACTACCTTCATCTTCTTCTTGTATCTGGGTAACAACCCATCTACAAACCATATTTTTACTAGCACATCTACTAAAGGCATTTGCATCTTATCCACTAGCTACTTCAATCAATGATTGTATGACTTCACATCTTCATCAACTTTCTGCTTAGTGGTGCAAAGTTCAGTTATGATATCTCCATCATCCTTCAAAGGGTAAAATTCCTCAATGAATGCATCTTTCATTGTATTCCAAACTTGGAAGTTTGGTGTATTCTACCTTTTTAAGTACCAATCTATGGCCAATCCTCGTAATGTGGTAGGAAATAGATGCAACCATTCATCTGGTTGGTCTACACCATTTTCTCTCCAAATGGTTATACATGTCCCGATATGTCTTGTCGGGTCTTCCTTTCCTTCCCCCATAAAAGGTGGGCATATTTGCTTTCCTACTTGATTGCCTACATGGGCCATTGGTGGTGTTTCTTCTTCTTCACTTGATGAAGTATCACCTAGAATCCTTGATTGATTCCACCTTATAGGTGACTCACTTTGTTGGTCCTCATCGAAACCATCTATTCAAGGAATCTTGTATTCACCAAATAGTCATCTACCAATCTCCTATGTGTCTTCACTCTATGACCTCCTTCACTGGTGTGTAGGTTGTGGCCTTGGTCCTTCCTCTTGAGACCTCGTGTGTTGTTGCTCTGGTGCTTGACTCCTATCCACCACACTCCTTTGCAACCTATCTACCACTTTCTTAGGTGTTACCATCCACTCACCTTGATCTCTCATAGTTTCCTCGTTAACATCTTCACTTACATCAATTTTCTCCAACTATGGGTGCTTCTTGTTCCTCTCTCTCTGTATCGATCAACAATGTATCCAACCTCTCAATGTCTGCTTCGTCAGATGTCCATACTTGCTCTATTATTGGTTCATGTGTATTGTGTTCAACACTATTCACGTTTCCTCTTTGAGCAATTCTTATGCTCCTCCTAACTAGGATATCCTCTCCTTGATCCCATATCCTACACCTTTGTAAACTTGTGTCTATCATTCACCTCCAATTTGTGTACTCACAATTTATCACTTTGTAAAATCTTCTTAATTACAAGAATTTTGACCCATTTTAACAAAAATGCCAAAGTTTGATAAGGCAACGATGCCAAATGTAGAGCTAGAATGTAGTATTCCTAGTGGGGAGGTGATTTGGAAGCTTTGGAAATGATCACCAAGATCTCAAAACCTAACTTGCACAAATCGTACAACTTGTACGGTCTCCATCGTACACTATGTCAATTTGCCAAAATAGCTTGTACGATCACCAAATCATATAGTTGTATGATCCAAATCATACAACACTACACCTTGTATGATTTGGTACTCATCCAATTCACTGGAACATGTTTTGCAAGTTAAATCGATCAGTTTTGTAATCGATTTCTCCAAACTAGCAATATTTCCTTATTTGGCAGGTTTTGGGTTGCAGCTTTGTTACCAAATCGGGTAAATGAACAACTTGTATGATTTGGTACAACACTTGTATAGTTTGTATGAACCCTTGCTACAACTAATATTTAGATCTATCACTCTACACAACCAATCCTTCCAAGATAGGTTTTGGGAAGTTTCTATGTGTCAATTGCTCCAATTCTTCCTAACATGCAAACCCTAATTCACTAGCAATGAATTGTATTCATCATGGACAATTCCAAAAATCATACAACTGCCTGGAAACATCAATTATGACTGTAATTCTTCATATAATCAATTCCATTACTCACACCAAGTCCATAAAGTAACTAGGATCATTCACAATGCAATTCCATCCATCTAACATGCCAAGTTATGCATCAAACATTAACTACACAACCTGCAACAACCAAAATGTATGGTGGAATTCACAAGGGCAAGGAAATAAGGAGAATTATTGTAATATCTATATTATGAGTAATCCTATACAATATAGCCATTGGCATTGCTCACAACCATAACAATTATCACAATGAACAATATGTAACTCAACAATCAATACTCCATGAATTATATATTAATGCATCAACAATGAACTATGAATGAACATGAATGAACAACCAAAAAAAATGAATGGAGGGGCTATATAATGCATGCCCAGACTGTTCCAAAGTGGTTTCTGAAGCATCACAATATTTACAACTGCCATTCCCAACTAATTCCAAAACAATTCTTTTACAAGGTTTACTAAGGTCTAATTTGATTTTTATCAAATTAACCCCAAATGCACATTTCACCTTAATTTCATTTCATTTCACATCGTACATTTGCAACCTTGTACGTTTTGACACTTGTACATTTTAGTCAAAAATGAGCAAAACTACACAAAACTATGCAAATCCAAAGATCATTTCTTCTTCTTCTTCTAGGAGGTGGATTTGTTGCCTATAATATCCACATCTTCTTTAGTCACTGGTGGATCATTGGGTAATCCTTGTGGTGCTATCTGTGGTATTTCTCCCCTACTTGTGCTTGAGACCTCATGGTATGTACCACTTACTTGAGGTGTCTCATGTTATTTTCCTCTAACTTCCACTTCTTGTGCCCTAACTATCCTTTGCTCATCCAACCTTTGCATCATCTCATCCAAATCTTGGATAGTTTGTTCTCAAAGTCTTGCCATACGATCTTGCAATATTTCATACTCCTCTTGCAACTTTTGGATCTGGTGTTGTATCCTTTGCTAAAATAATCCTATAGAAGCTAATGGAGTAAATATTATGAGCTCTTCATATATGGTTTCACTTCCATTTCTTCCTGGAGCTTCCATATCGAAGGTATCTATCTTATCTATATACCAAACCATTAGTCACATCCTTCATAGATCATCTGATGGTTGATATAATTATCTATACTCCAACTATGGATACACATTTCCCTATTATTCTAGGTTATTTCTCTCATTTGGAGGAATCCCTTATTCATATTATTATTCAACCCATTCAATCTCATCTATGAACCTTACATGTACTTGCATCCTTCTCTCACCTAGTCAGGGTACCAATTATTGTTGTGTTAGTCTCACAATGACACTGAGAGGGGGGGGTGAATCAGTGTAGCTATTAAAAACTTAAATCTTCAATTATTAATGCCAAAAAAAAGAAATCCTAAAACCCAATAAAGCAAATATACCAAAGAGCATCACACAACACAAGATGTACCGAGGTTCACCAGTTTTGGCTACTCAAAATTGACTGTTTGGACTCCCATACAAATCCAGCCTTTGCAAAATACCAATTTTACAATCAATTTACCAGCACCCACTGGAAGGAGCACCAACCCCCGATTTATCTCTGCACCAACAAAAGGAGCACCAACCCCTGATTTACCAGCACCAACTGGAAGGAGCACCAACCCCTGATGCCAAGCACCAACTTGGACTTCTGTTTTGAAACTAGAAGATTGACATAAATATGCCTTCACTTTTACAAGACCCTAACTGGTCTATTGCTTTCTCAACATTGCCCACTCTTCACACAGCACACACCCTGCTCGCTCTCCTCTTGCTCCCTTCGCAATATTAAATCCGCTTCACTTTAATCCCAAGCGCTTTCTCTCCTTTTCAGTGTCACATTAATTCTCCACGTAGACCTCCTTTTATAACAAAGTTTTGAATCTATTTTTAACTTCCATATTTTCACATGCAACCCGTAACTGTTGTAACTATTGAACTGAATTTAGTTCACTGTTCTTATTTTAGCTGCATGATATTTCTCTATAACTGCACCTATAACTATCGTACTGACTTTCGTTAACTCTTCTTATTTTAGCTACATGATTTTCTTCTGTAACGACACCTGTAACTGTCGTATCGACTTCTTATATAACTACACCTGTAACTGCACCTGTAACTTTTGTACCGACTTTAGTTAACTGTCACATATCTTCTTTCAGCTAGGTTCTCTTCTTAGCTCATGAAAACACATGTCACGATATCGCGACACTTTCGCCTCCTTGCTTATTTTGTTTGCTTATACCCGTGAAAAAACAACATGTCGCGATATCGTGACACTTTCGCCTCCATACTCTTCCCTTTTACTTTTGTCATGATATCGCGACACTTTTGCCTTCTTACTTTCTCTCTCCTCATTTAGTCGCAAAAATGCGACATGTCGCGATATCGCAACATTTTTTCTTCTCGGCCTTCCTGCTCTTTTCAAGTCGCAAATATGCGACATGTCACGATATCATGACACTTTTCCTTCTCGGTCTTCCTACTTTTTTCAAGTCATGAAAATGCGACATGTCGCGATATCATGACACTTTTCCTTCTCTGCCTTCCTCTTCACTTTGGACCGTGAAAATGCTACATGTCACGATATCGCGACACTTTTTCCTCCTTGCATTTTCTCTTCGCTTCGGATCGTGAAAATGCAACATGTCGTGATATCACGACACTTTTTCCTCCTTGCATTTTCTCTTCGCTTCGAACCGTGAAAATGCTACATGTCGCGAAATCGCAACACTTTTCCTTCTTTGCATTTTCTCTTTGCTTTGGACCATGAAAATGAAACATGTCACGAAATCGCGACACCTCTTTCTCTCTCCTATTTCTCTTTGCTTTGGCCCGTAAAAATGAAACATGTGAAATTGCGACACCTTTTTCTCTCTCCTCTTTCTTTTTGCTTTGGCCTGCAAAAATGAAACATGTCACAAAATCACGACACCTTTTTCTCTCTCCTCTTTCTCTTTGCTTTGGCCCACGAAAATAAAACATGTCACGAAATCGTGACACCTTTTTCTCTCTCCTCTATCTCTTTGCTTTGCCCGCGAAAATAAAACATGTTGCGAAATCGTGACACCTTTTTCTCTCTCCTATTTCTCTTTGCTTTGGCCCGTGAAAATGAAACATGTCATGAAATCACGACACCTTTTTCTCTCTCCTCTTTCTCTTGCAATATGTCATGAAATCATGACACTTTTTCTACTTGTCTTTTTATCTTCCAACATGTCATGAAATCGCGACACTTTTTATTTTGTACTATCTCTCTTGCAATATGTTGCGAAATCATGACACTTTTTCTACTTGCCATTTTCTCTTCCAACATGTCACGAAATCGTGACACTTTTTCTACTTGCCTTTTTCTCTTCGAACATGTCGCGAAATTATGACAGTTTTTCTTGCTTGCGCCTTCTCTCCAAACATGTCATGAAATCGCGATAGTTTTGCTTGCTTGCGCTTTCTCTTTAAACATGTCGTGAAATCATGAAAGTTTTTCTTTCTTCTCAACATGTCACGATATCGCGACAGTTTTTCTTTCTTCTCAACATGTCACGATATCATGACAGTTTTCTTCCTTGTGATTTTCTTTTGATTTTTAGCATATGGGCCACTTCGATATTTTGGATAATCACTGTACATACTCTGAAGAACCTCTTAACTCCTGTCCACTTCATCAACTAGAACCTCTTAACTCCTGTCCACTTCATCAACTGATCTGTCTGACTGTGTTGACAATAATGACAATACTTTTGCTGCACCTTGCTCAACAATCTCCCCCTTTGGAATTGTTGGCAACACACGTGCAATTTCCTACAATTCTTCTCCCACTTTGACAATAATACCAAAGGGCTACTGCAGACTCCCCCTGAGTCCATGCACAAAATTCTTAGGCACAAATTATTACAGTTAGAAAAATTTACAAACATGAGCAAAAAGATAATCAAATATATAAATGCTCCCCCTGAGAATGTGTTCCTGATAGCTAGTCAGTTCTTGGGAAGCATGACCACTCCCAATTTATTATGAAGGTATCCGCTATTGACTGATGGACCTCTATCAAAATGTTATATTATAGAAGACTCTGTCTCTCTGCTGCACTGACTGGTGGACCTCTCTCCACTTGAAGAATCCTCACTCAGATCTATCTTCAATTGTGTTGGCTGTTGGATCTCTATCCATTGAGACTCTGTTCTCTGTACTCTATCAATAGGCTCACACAAAACCTGCTTAACAAGCTCACATAGAACTTGTCCAATGTTGAATAACAAGCTCATACAAAACCTGTCCAAATCTGCTCCAACAAGCTCATTAAGAACCTGTCTGAAATCTTCTCTAGAAGTCTATCCCAACACTGTCCTCAAATATTTCCCAAAGGATCAATCAATCATGCTCAAGTAGTATTCAAAATGAACTCAAAAATGAATGACAATCTCAAATCAAATCCACTTCATAGAAGCATAAAGAGAATTGTTAGAGACTTAATATCTTCTAACCTCAATCTCAACTCAACATAGAATGATGGAATAATTTATTTCAGAAAACTTTAAAAATCACTTCACACATAACTTGACTAGACTTAATCAAATCAACTCAACCAATCATCACCAAGATGGAAACCATCTGGATGCTCAATATAAACCTCTTCTTAAAGCTTCCCATTCAAAAACGTTGATTTCACATATTGACAAGTGACTCACACTTGTACCAATTTTTGTCCAACACTGTAATTTTACTGCCAACTTTGTGCAAGAATAAAAAACAATACCACAAAACCAACCAAATATCATATTACATTTTCAACTTGGTCTATGTTTTCTACAGTCACCGCTGGTCACACCTTACTTTCAACTGTTCAAATCAGGAGACAATATTTTGATAAATGCTTCACGGCCAACTATAGTGCACCTTACTCAAACTCATACTTCTGGACCTTGGATAGGTATGATTTACAAAGCAAAGTTGCTCATATTGATGAGATAAACATGAATCAATGATCAGATTTCAATATTTTTCACCACAGCATCATAAACGATCTAACAATCTTCACGTCAATGTGTAGTTCAAATATACACTGCTTTTATCGAAACACATATACTGTTGGTGTAGTTCAATGTCTTTGGTTTCTAACGGCTGCCATGAATGTTTTCATCACCTGCGTAGGTATTGATAGTGGACTGTTACCTCTAGCTTTGGAACCTCAATTTGTGCGTAGTCATCAACACTCAGTATTCTGCTTCTTGATAGGGCATATGTCAGGGCTACTCAATGTCTTAAGTGAATGTTCTTCATGTGATTCCAGGGAGCATCTCTCCTTGCTGTGATCAAGGGATTCCTCGGGAAATAACTTGCATTCCTCAAATAATGCAAGACTTTCTTAGGTGCATAGGCATATTGTCCTCCTTGGCACTTCACCACCTGGGTGCTATTCTCTCAACGTCTCTGCATTGCATGTGCCACTTGGCACTCTTGATGAACTGGGTGCTAGTGCTACTGTTTGCTTTGACTCTGGCATCTCTTTGATAACGACTACTTCTTTAGAGAAAATTGATGCTCTCTTATACAAAATGAAGTGTTGTATTTTTGGTTAAGAAACACACGCCTTCCCAGCTACATGTTGGCAGTAATTTTCATAATGATCATGAAGAGCTTTACCATAGTCCTCCCTCAATATTGGTAGATAAATCGAGACATACTCACAACACAGATTCTATGTTATCTGTAGATTGGGAATGTTATAGGCTTCAAAACCAGCACCTACCAGATTATGCTTCCATGACACGACGACCTGTACTGCATGTTCTATCTCAGACAATTCCTATCAGTTGCTGCATCAAAAACCTAGTTGTTCACCATGTTGTTCTGCTAAAGCACATTAGTTTGACACTATCTGCTATTGTAACCGCCATCACTAGAGAGATTTCCCAATAATAAAAAACCAGCTCTATCAAGCCAACATCTCATGCTCCTACTTATTAACTCCACAAACAACTACATGAATTGAAACATATTTTGACAACTATACGACAACTCCCCCTGACTACTTGCATTTCATCCTCAGGTAATCAAAAAAATAAATAAGACCATTAAAATGAAACTTCAAGATTGCTCCCCCTAAGGATGTGCTACCTGGAGTTGCTTAGTGCAATAGCGGAGTAATCTCCTTTAGTCCAAGGAGACACGATTTCCTCTCTTCTTTCTTTCTCCAAGATTTCTTGAACTTGGGCTTGAGTTTTCCAACTGCATCCTTGTTTTGAACCTTTTTGTGAACTTGAACATTTCTCTTGGGTGGTTGTCTCTTATGCATCCTTAATGGATGATTATTTTCCTTTCTTTGATGCACATGATTTCTTCCCCGTCTATGTTGCATTCTTTGTGTTTGATGAAATCTACTATCTTGCCTTAGATTAGATACAAAAGTTCTTGGACAAAACCTTGCTATGTGCCCATGACCATTACATTTAAAACATTGCACATGGTGTTCAATCGGAGTAACAGATGTATTTCTACTAGCATAACTCTTTGAACTATTATTCAATCCACAATAAATTGTCTTGTGACCATAATGGTTGCATCTAAAAAAATAGCCATTAAAAGCATTATTATGAATAGAGTGAGAGTGATAGAAACTCTTTTGTTGTGGTTGCTTTTTTGTAGATCTCCTTTGATATTTTCTTCCATTTGAAGATTCAGCTTCAAACTTTTCTTGCTTTGATCCTTCAACAATGAATTTCTTCTTCTCTACATATTTGGAAGATGAAGGTTGTTTAGCTTTACATCCAAGACCAATCTTAGACATGGGGCTTCTTTGTTGCCTTATCATTTCATCTAGCAACTCTGTGCTTTTCTCAAATTTGAGATTTGTATTGGCCTCTTCTAGTTGTTTCTTCAATAAGACAATCTCCTCTTCTTATTTGCAGCAAACAATCTCTTTCTTATTGATCTGTGACCTGAGAGTTTCTTCAATCCTTTTGGACTCTTCTTCTTGCAGCTTTAGATCACTAATAACTTTGTTATATTCCTCTTCACGTTTGCCACATACATCGACTTTATCATCTAGGTGTGACTTCAAGGCTTCTTCTATTTTCTTGGCTTTATGAATTTGTAAGAAGAGATCTTCAATCTTATCCCCATATTCTTACAACTTCTTGGATAGTCTTTTGTTATTTTTATTTTCTATATTCAACTCTTCAAGTGCAACGATCAACTCACCTTCTAGATATACTTCACCTTCAAGGTTTTCATCACATACTTTAGAATTCACTCCTATATTTTCTAGTTCAATTTTCTCTTCCACAAGAACTGAAACTGACTGAGATGCATTATTTGAGGAGGATCTATTCTTCTTACCCATTGCGTACTAATCCAAGATCAACCCTAGCTGATTTAGCCTGATAAGGGAAGCTGGCTCTAATACCAATTATTAGTCTCACAATGACACTGAGAGGGGGGGTGAATCAGTGTAGCTCTTAAAAACTTAAATATTCAATTCTTAATGCCAAAACAAAGAAATATTAAAACCCAATAAAGCAAATATACCAAAGAGCATCACACAACACAAGATGTACCGAGGTTCACCAGTTTTGGCTACTCCTCAAAATTGATTGTTTGGACTCCCATCCAAATCCAGCCTTTACAAAATACCAATTTTATAATCAATTTACCAGCACCCACTAGAAGGAGCACCAACCCATGATTTATCTGCACCAACATAAAGGAGCACCAACCCTTGATTTACCAGCACCAACTGGAAGGAGCACCAACCCCTGATGCTAAGCACCAACTTGGACTTATGTTCTGAAACTAGAAGATTGACATAAAGATGCCTTCAATTTTACAAGACCCTGACTGGTCTATTGCTTTCTCAACATTGCCCACTCTTCACACAACACACACCCTGCTCGCTCTCCTCTTGCTCCCTTCGCAATATTAAATCCACCTCGCTTTAATCCCAAGTGCTTTCTCTCTTTTTCAGCGTCACATTAATTCTCCACGCAAACCTCCTTTTATAACAAAGTTATGACTCTATTTTTAACTTCCATATTTTTGCATGCAACTCGTAACTGCTGTAACTGTCGAACTGACTTTAGTTTATTGTTCTTATTTTAGCTGCATGATATTTCTCTATAACTACACCTATAACTGCACCTGTAACTGTCATACCGACTTTCGTTAACTCTTCTTATTTTAGCTGCATGATTTTCTTTTGTAATGGCACCTATAACTGTCGTATCAACTTCTTCTATAACTGCACCTGTAACTGTCATATCGACTTTAGTTAACTGTCACATATCTTCTTTTAGTTGGGTTCTCTTCTTAGCTCGTGAAAACACATGTCGCGATATCATGACACTTTTGTCTCCTTGCTTCTTTTGTTTGCTTGTACCCACAAAAACACATGTCGTGATATGCAAAAATTTTGCCTTTGTACTCTTCCTTTTTACTTTTGTCACGATATCATGACACTTCTGCCTTCTTACTTTCTCTCTCCTCATTTAGTCACGAAAATGCAACATGTCGCGATATCGCGACACTTTTCCTTCTCGGCCTTCTTGCTCTTTTCAAGTCGCAAAAATGCGACATGTCGCGATATCACGACACTTTTCCTTCTCGGCCTTCCTGCTTTTTTCAAGTCACGAAAATGCGACATGTCACGATATCACAACACTTTTCTTTCTCTGCCTTCCTCTTCGCTTTGGACCCTAAAAATGCTACATGTCACGATATCGTGACACTTTTTCCTCCTTGCATTTTCTCTTTGCTTTGGACCACGAAAAATGCAACATGTCATGATATCGCGACACTTTTTCCTCCTTGCATTTTCTCTTCCCTTCGGACCGTGAAAATGCTACATGTCGTGAAATCGTGACACTTTTTCTTCCTTGCATTTTCTCTTCGCTTTGGACCGCAAAAATGAAACATGTCATGAAATCGCGACACATCTCTCTCTCTCCTATTTCTCTTTGCTTTGGACCACAAAAATGAAACATGTGAAATCATGACACCTTTTTCTCTCTCCTCTTTCTCTTTGCTTTGGCCCGCAAAAATGAAACATGTCGCAAAATCACGACACCTTTTTCTCTCTCCTCTTTCTCTTTGCTTTGGCCCATGAAAATGAAACATGTCGCGAAATCACGACACCTTTTTCTCTCTCCTCTTTCTCTTTTCTTTGGCCTGCGAAAATGAAACATGTCGTGAAATCGTGACACCTTTTTCTCTCTCCTATTTCTCTTGCAATATGTTGTGAAATCATGACACTTTTTCTACTTGTCTTTTTCTCTTCTAACATGTGAAATCGTGACACTTTTTCTTTCGTACTATCTCTCTTGCAATATGTCGCGAAATCATGACACTTTTTCTACTTGCCTTTTTCTCTTCCAACATGTCACAAAATCGTGACACTTTTTCTTTCGTACTATCTCTCTTGCAATATGTCGCAAAATCACGACACTTTTTCTACTTGCCTTTCTCTTCGAACATGTTGTAAAATCGTGATAGTTTTTCTTGCTTGTGCCTTATCTCCGAACATGTCGTGAAATCATGATAGTTTTGCTTGCTTGCACTTTCTCTCCGAACATGTCATGAAATCACGACAGTTTTTCTTTCTTCACAACATGTCGCGATATCGCGACAGTTTTTCTTTCTCTCAACATGTCGCGATATCGTGACAATTTTATTCCTTGTGATTTTATTTTGATTTTTAGCATATGGGCCACTTCGATCTTTTGGATAATCACTGTACATACTTTGAAGAACCTCTTAATTCCTGTCCACTTCATCAACTGGAACCTCTTAACTTCTGTCCACTTCATCAACTGATCTGTCCGACTGTGTTGACAACAATGACAATACTTTTGCTGCACCTTGCTCAACATGTTGTTCGATGATTGGCCTTGCTTCCTCTCCTTATCAAAATAGGTGTGCAAGTCCCATGTCAATATCCTCCCATAATGGAACTTCAATTCTTGTTTGTAGTTCATCAAACTGAGCTTCTTCTCTTCATGTTTTTTCAATCCTTTTCGATGAAATAAATAGACACTCCACTTTATATGGCTTCAAATTTGAACCATTCACAGTGTCAGGTACTTTTATTCCATTCAAGTTTTATAGTTTGACTATCCCATTAATTAATCACTTCAAAAACTCAAAAAGTACCAAGCCACAAGGTTTTCAACTTACCTAGCTTGATTTCCTATTTTTCATTAAATTTTAGAACTAATTCACCTTGCTTAAATTATAACTTTTGAAGGTGATTATCATGCCACAACTTCCTTATCTTCTAGGCCACTTCAATCACCCATTGTTCCATGAATATTCTTTCATCCAGCTTTATTAGTGTCATTAGTCTTTCCTCTAGACTTTCTTGGTCACCTAAGCTATGATCCACAACTACCCGCAAACTTGGCACCAAGAACTCCACTGGCACTACTGCCTTCTGACCATACATTAACAAAAATAGTGTATGGTATGTTTTTGATATAAAGGTAGTTTGATATACCCAAAGAATATATGATAATCTTTCCTCCCAATATTCTCCTTATATCCCATAGGTTTTGTACAAGGTTGAAACTAGGACTTTTTTAGTCGCCTCCACTTACCCATTGGCTCTAGGGTAATATGGACAAGACAAAGAATGTAAAATCCTAAAATTAGTTGTTATATTTTTAATAATCTTGTTCACAAAGTGACCTCCTTGATCACTTGTTATTTTTAGTGGAATATCAAATATTGTAATCACATTCTCATACAAGAATTGATTTGTACTCTTTATTGTGTTATCTGGTAGTATTCTTGCTTCAATCCATTGGGTTAGATATTTAGTGGTTACCATGATATATCAACACTTCTATCTACGAGTAGGTTTTAATGGTTCGACAAAGTCCAATCCCCATATCTCAAATAGTTCTTAGGGTTGTGATGGGTGTAAGGGCATAAAGTCTCATTGCACTAGTTTCCTTGCTCTTTGGTAAGTATCACATGCTCATAAATATTCCTTTGCATCATTATACAATGTGGGCCACCATAATTTTGTTAAGAGTACTTTTTAAGTAGTGGCATCAGGTCCTATGTGTCCTCTTGCCAATCCTTCATGTGCTTCTTTTAATGTTACTTTAACTTCCTCATCCATCACACATCTTTGTAGGATATCATCAATACCCATTTTGTATAGCAATCCAACTATCAACTAAAAAGGTTCTAATTTTATGATTACCTTTTTATTTTTGTTATCATTAATTCCTATAGCAACTCATCTATGGATAAATAATGGCCAATAAACTTGTACCAGGATGGAACAATGTTGATTGTAAATAATTGAGCATCAGGTTCATCTAGAATCCCCATCCCTATAGGCTATCCTAATCATATTCGAGATAACTAGTCTCCAATCACATGCTTATTACCAGGATGAACAACTACTAGAAATATAAATTCTTATGAAGTGATGAGCCACATGCTGACATGTCCTTGTATGATTGGATTATTTATAAAGTACAAAAAATCCATATGATCTCTATAAAAAAAAATAGGGTTTACCAATAGGTAATGCTTAAATATTTGTATAGGATATACCATCCCTAAAGCTTCTCACTCCATTGTACTATAGTTTATCTTTGCCTGTGACAATAGGTGACTTGCAAAAAATATAGGCTGATCTAGCCTATATTGTCCTTATTATGACAATGCACATCCAATCATAAAGTTTAAGATATCAATATGGATATGGAATTCCTTATTCCAATTAGGGAACACCAAAATGGGACTACTAACTAGTTTGGTTTTCAAATTTTCAAAAACTCCTTGCTGCTCCTCCGTCCATCTAAAGGGAATATTATTCTTAGTCAAAGAATCTAGTGGGTAGGACACATGTGCAGAGTTCCTGATAAACCTTCGATAGTATCATGTGGATCCAAGGAAGGTTTTTAATGAGCTCACATCATATGGATTTGTTGGGGTATGAATTGACATCAAGGAAACCTTGAACTATAACATCTATGACTTATGGGAGGTGCATACTCGCTAATAATAGCTCAAACCTTGACATTGGATGGATAAAATATTTACTTCAATCTAACCTCTAGAGTAGGTTGGTATTCCTTGTCAACTAATTCAGGTGTTGACTCAATTAAGCTCAACTAAAAGTGTAAGTTTAGGGATAGAAATGGATAAGGGTTAGAAAAATAGTTGAGAAAATAATGGTCAGATAGAGATAACAACATTGACAAATAGCAATAATATGCTGATCAATCACATTTCTAGTATGCCACACCTGAGACTAACAACAATAAAAACTTAGTGTCTTCACATTTAAAATAAATAAATGCTCAAAAAACTATTTCAGACATCCAAGATGCTAATAATTCAAATAGCAGAATTAGATCAACACCTAGATTAAAAAAAATAGAGGTCTTTTTTAGCATTTATTTAACCATGAACCATTCCAAGGTGCTCAAAATTAGCAATCTAATATCAAAAAAATTGACTAATCATAAAAGCAGTAACATAAATGCATTCACAAAATGAATTAACAATTGATAAAGATGAAAAGTTAGAGGTAAACATCCAAGTAATGCTCCTTCTATTGATCTCACAACAATTATAGTAATATATCAGGCAAACACTTCAAATACATGAGGGTTCGACCTCCTTATATATATATTTTACAATGGTTAATGTACTGGAACATTACAAGGATTTTCCTATCAAAATAATAAAATGGTGAGGTGAAGACCTCTCATAAATATTCAAGAAGAGAGCTAAAATGAACTCCATTAATGCTACATCCTTGATATCTGCAAATATTCAACTCTTCAACTATTTTCCATGATCGAAGAGGTTACATATCAATCTAACCCATTGTTCATTATTGTAGAGATTTTCCACTGTTGATTTATAACTAGCAATGCAGTTGAGTCTTTATTCTAGCGATACTTGGTCTCCTCATCTCTTCTGCTACCTTTGTCAAGTTCTGTTGCCTTCTATCTTCTTCATAATATGACATTTCAAGATGACCACAAAGTATGATATCTTGGGTGTTTCACAACCTTTCAAAGCATCTGTAACTCTAAATTCTTTTGAGAAAGGTTTGACTCTACTGACTACGAAATTAGCTTCATGTGGTTGCCAACAACTTTCCTGCAAAATGTGCTACTCTGGTTTTCACTAGGTTGGGTTTGATGGGTTTGACTATAGAACTATTGTTTTGCTTCAACCTTTGGAGGGTGTTAACACTCTTATTGCTTTCTAGAATCCACCATTCTAAATTCCACTTTGCATCACTTAATCCTACCAATTACGGATCTCAACCTCCAATGGATTTAAACTCTTGTTCTTTCTTGCATGAAAACTTTCCACACATCGATGTTGCTTCTTCCATATTTTTCCACTCTAGATTTCACTATCCCATGTTTTACCAATTGACTGTGGAATCTATATTTTAGTGGAGCTTAACACAACCTTTGCAAATTTTCTAAACACTTAGCAAATTTATAAAGTTTTACTAAGTATATAGCCTTTTGGATCTACATTTTGGCACCTTTTTGGGAGCATTTCTAGCAAGGCTATGAACTTAGATCATTATACTTTAGGTACTAGAGTAAAAAAAATGAGTTAGGTCTGCCTCTGTGAATATTTTAAAATCCAATGTCTTTGTTGGTTGTAAACCTATGCTTCCAAAGACAACTTCCTTATAAAATCCACTCTCTTCAGTTACTGAATAGAGCTTTAGAGAGTAAAGATTCATATGGAGGCCATGTTTAGGAACAGTTGTTGCTATACTCAAAATACATGGGAACATATTCCTTATTGTATATATACTTGGTCAGATTTGACATCATAACCTTCACATGTCTAAGTAAGCTCACAACCATTTTGCCTTCTGATATTGTCAGGTTAAAAAAATCTTCTCAAAATAGTCTTTTTGACTTATTATTCTAATTTTATTCAAAAATTTTGAACTAAGGCATAATTGTTTTTGGCATTATCATGTCTTTATTACTGATCTAGACTTTGGGTGGCATATTTCGATACCTCTTCATCTAAGAGGTTTATGATCTTATCTTCATCTTCGATCCCTTCCTCCTACTATTGGACTTCTACCTGTTCATATTATTGATTTTATTCCTCCTCTTCCTCTTTTGAGTTTCGTTGCTCCTCACTGTCCTTAGCCCCTTATGGTTCTGGTTCTCCTTTCAATATGTGATTTTCTAGGTTCAAGATATCCATAGCATTATTCTAGGAGTTTAATGTAGGATTTTGAATCTCCAAAATATGTCGATGGACATATCATAATTTTTCCATTGTATCATAAGAGAAGGAAATTCTCCATTCTACCAAGTTGATCATCAAATCCTTCAGTTTGGATGTGTTTTTCATCAACTGGGTGACCTTATCTTGGTTGATTGGCTCCTACCATGCATCTATATCTAATTCATATTGAATTAATGCTTGTATACTCTTTTTTAAATCTTCCTTTGATATCATCGGGTCATTTTCCCCCCAAAATCCATTGAAACCACATTGCACCATCTCCTCATTGATGTTGATAATATTTTGTAGTTCTTCATCCAATTTTTCAATTAGTGGCCACCCCTTCTATAGCAAATTATTCTTCTTAAGGATAATTTTGGCTGCGATTCTTGTGATGTTCCAATATCTATTGGGAATGGGTTTACCCAACTAGTTACATGTAGCTTCGGATAAATTGAGGAGCTCATTGGCTTTAGGAGAAATTGATCATATTTTTTGGTGATGGCTTCTATAACTTCTCTTGCTGCCAGAAACACCTCACTTCCATTATTTAGGAATTTAAAAATATGTTGTATTCTAGAGCATCTCTCCAAAATCTCAGATAAGATTTATCTCCTAAATTTTTTCACCTTGACTTTGGAGAATCCAACCACTTTTATTCTCTCAATCTGGAGTTGTTGCTCTAAAGCTTGTATTTGCTCTGCATATTTCTTATTCTATTCTTACATCTGTTGAACCTATTCCTTAAAATCAATCATCTTATCAAACCTACTTTACCATTTCTTAGCATCATTTTCTATAGATTGCAATTCTTTCTTCTGGTCCTTGATGGTATCTTGAAGTCTGGCAACCTTTTCCTCTAATTTGGTAGTCTATTCTTGGTAGATATTAGTCTTGAAGAACATGGTTTCTATAATGGATTTTGCTGAACCATTACATTTTCTGTGGTCAACTTCTCTATATATTCAATTTTCTCAATTAGATGATAGTTTTATACTATCATATCTTTTGATGGTTTATCAACCAAAGGAATCATTTTTAATTTCATCCTCTATCAAGACACAAAGTTGACTATTATTGTCTTCTTCACCTTCGTTATTTCCTTGGAATATTGGGCCAACTTAACGCTCTAGAACATTTATGCTTTTAACAAGAAGCTCATGATATTTTGAAGAGATACCACTATAGGATGATCCATAGGAGTAGTAGGAGTGCCATTTGTAGGTAATAAATTGACCAACATAGAAGAAAGAGGAGTTGAGATAATAAGGTTTGAATCGTCATTCACAATAAAAATGGTAATCAGAATAGAGCTAGTTGCTACTGTTGATGGAGGGGTAAATGGTAGTGATATTGCCTCTGTTATTGGGAGTAAGGATGATGAGGGAGTTGTATTTATTGATGTTGGTGATGGAGATGAAACTTTGGGGCTCTTGGCAATATGAAATGGAGAATTGACTAAATGGAGGGGTGAATGTGGATGAGGCAGAGATGGTTGTGAGAAATCAGGTTTCGATGAGGATAGATTCACTACCTTTTTATATTGATAAGGGGAATGAAATTTCTCAAGGGAATAAGTAGGAGAAGAAGGGAGAAAGAGATTAGAAATCATACCTAAACCTTCTATCATAGACTAACTAAGCATTTCCTCGATACTCTTTTACCTATTTTCTTGAATCTCCTCTCTATCAAATGTAATGGGAGATCATGTCACTCCTTTTGCTTCATCTAACCTCTATTTATTCAAGGCTTCAGCATCAATATCCAGTATTACATATTCTACCATCCTCTTGAATGGTATAGCCAATTGTATTTTTTGTTGAGGAAGTTCCTCAATATATCCAACAACTAGATTTTGTTTGCCTTTCTTTTCAAGGGAAGTTGCAACTTTAAGGTGTAATGTTTTTCCATTTTTCTTTTGACTTTCTTTTATAAGGGTTTTGTTGTGGCTGCTCCACAACGTACCCCAAAATTGGGGACCCACCTTTTTGCATGTTTTCCAAGAAGACCGAAGTGGCCCATATGCTAAAGATCAAAGAAAAAGCAAAACACCGCAAGGAGGAAAAAGTGTCGCGATATCGCGACATGTTGCATTTTCACGGTCCAAAGCAAAGAGAAAGAGCAAGGAGAAAAAGTGTCACGATATCGCGACATGTTGCATTTTCACGGCCAAAAGAGAAGAAAGAAAAGTGTCGCGATATCACGACATGTTGCATTTTTGCGCCAAACAAGAAGAGAAAAAATAAGAAAGAAAAAGTGTCGCGATATCGCGACATGTTGCATTTTCATGGCCAAAAGAGAAGAGGAAGAACAAGAAAGAAAAAGTGTCGCGATATCGCGACATGTTGCATTTTTGTGGCCAAAAGAGAAGAGAAAGAACAAGAAGGAAAAAGTGTCGCGATATCGCGACATGTTGCATTTTCGCGGCCAAAAGAGAAGAGAAAGAAAAAGTGTCGCGATATCGCGACATGTTGCATTTTTGCGGCCAAACAAGAAAAAGTGTCACGATATCGCGACATGTTGCATTTTCATGACTCAAAAAGGGAAAGAGAAGAGAAAAAAGTGTCGCGATATCGCGACATGTTGCATTTTCGTGACTCAAAAAGGGTAGGCAGGCAGAGAAACAAAAGTGTCACGATATCGCGACATGTTGCATTTTTGTGACTCAAAAAGGGTAGGCAGGAAGAGAAACAAAAGTGTCGCGATATCGCGACATGTTGCATTTTCGTGACTCAAAAGGGGTAGGCCGACAGAGAGACAAGAAGTGTCACGATTTCGTGACATGTTCGATTTTTGCCAAGGGAACAAAGTAGTTGACAGTGCGTCTGATATTAGTGATGAACACCAGGATAGTGAAACTGAAGACTGCATAGTGACGTGGACATAAGGACAAAATCCAATGAATAAGACAAAATGTTACATAAGGAATATTTAATGATTTGAAATCATTTAAGATGGTCGTTACACATGGAAGGAAATGGACGCATGCCCTTGTGGAGAAAAGGAAACATTTTTTCGAAATCAAACCATGGGAATGAAACGAAGGGCCACAAAATAGAAACGAAAAGTCTTTTTGGAAATCAAAACACATGCATGCACAAGGGAAGGAGAAAATGAATAGTCATGGAAGGAGAAACAAAATTTGTTCAGAGGTTTTAAATACGCGATTCAAAGAAGTGGAAGGGGGCTGGAAATTGTAGAAAAAAAAAACAAAGACTATCTTTCGGAATAAAGGATTTTTTTTTGGCAAGAGCAACTCTTGTGTGTGAAATCAAAAGGAGATTGAAACTAAGACTACTGCTATTTCTGTAAATCTTTCCTTTGCATTATTACTTCTTGTATCTATTCGTTTACGCCATAAAGTGGGTTACGATAGGTGAATGATAGAATGATGCAATTATTTGTTTCCTTAGAGTCTTGCATCTGATCTAATTTGATTGTGTTTATGTTGCAGGTCTGTTAGGTCAGGTTGTTTTAGAATTTCATCTCATAACTTGGGGTTTTGCAAGGAGGAGATTGTTAACCAAATTAATGTCCTATTTTGTTTTTCCAGCTAACTTTTGTAGATAATATTTATGTTTTATTTTTTGATATTTGGATTAATCTTGTCTTAAAATCTACTTTTTTGATTCTGGTCCATTCCAGAATTTCTTGCATTTGTTTTCATTCTATTCTGGTCCATTCCAGAATTTATGTTAATAAATAGTTCATTTGTTGTCATGAATAATCTAAGTTATAAAGAAGGTAAATAAATCTGCCAAGAGTATGCTCTGCGTCTGCGCTTGAGAAAGCGATCTGCTCGCATCAAAAATTGGAGGGTTCATTTGCAGATCTATTGTTTCCCAAAGAAAACCAGGGATTAATAGCGGAAAAGAGAAAGCCGCTTCTAGGTCCACTTCTTTAATTTAGATTTTCATTCTTGCATCTCCAAACACCTTCATCTAATTTTTAGATAAAATATGGGTTTAGGAGGGCTACTAATTCCAAATGCACATTAAGTCAGATCAAGTGAATGAATCCTAACTTGCTAACTTACTAATTGTTGCTAACATTTAATACTAACATTGCGATAGTTGAACATTTTAAATGAAATAAATTAAAAATTTAAAATAAAGATTACTAACTGGGTTTCGGGTAGATCACTTTAATCTCAAGAACATTAAAAGAAGCTATCTTCGCATTTGGTTGATTTAATGGATTATGGTTGCAAAGTACTTGTTCGAATCATTAAAGGCCCCTTGTTAACTGTTACTTGCATGGTTTAAGTTATTCTGGTATACATTCATTTATTTGCTTTAGTCTTGATTGATTATATGCACATGAATGTTTGTTCACAAGAACCTTGGAGAAATGAATAATGCTACTTAATTTCTTTGCAAGAGAGAGTTTCTTGTTTGAGACTCTAGTTGTGGTGATCATTTTGCTATAGGGAAAAATATTCACTCAACATTTTGGCGCTAGAAGGAGGGCCTTCTTTATTGCTTTGTGATTGCGATCTGTTCTAACGATTAACGTGGGTAGTTTTGTTTCCACCTATTGTGCTTACAGGTATAACATTTATTTGTTTCATTTTGCAAGTGAGTTGAGAGAAGTCTTTTAGAGTTCTAGAGTTTTCAAGCTGGCCCAACTTCGAGTACATAGCTACTAGGTCCAAAACCACAGGGGAAACTATTTTCCAAAGCCTTTCTCCCACTCGCTAGGAAGCCGAGAAACAAAACATTAGAGATCGAAATACCACCCAATGTACTTGAGTTAGGAGCTTCTTTAGACTCAAGTACGTCTAGTGGGCTTGAGCCCACAATTTCAAATGTGACAGCTACACCAAGTGCATCTGTCCCCATCATTACAAGTGTCACCATTGTTCCTATAGGGTCGATACCTTTGAATAACATGGCCCAACAACAACAACAACAACAACAACCACCTGCCCTTTGGTATGGTGCGCAAAGTTCTCCCTTGGATATCCCTGGGGTAGTCCATGACTTGCCTAGAAATATTGAAAGGGGATTGCCTAAATTCATGCATGATGGTCCCATAACAGCTGAAGAACATGTCCAAATTTACAAGGATTACATGTTTAGACAAGGAGTTACCCATGAAGATATCGCTTGTCAAATTTTCCCTGCTAGTCTAGACAGTACGACCAATGAATGGTACAGGAATCTTCCCACAGGATCCATTACTTCATGGGCCCAATTAGAAGCTGCCTTTATTAGCCAATTTCGAATGTTGTTGGATCCTTCCATAATTTATAATTTATTCGTATCATGCAAAAGGTTACCCAATGAGCCCATAAGAACATTCAATCAGAGGTTCCAAAAACTATATACAAATTTAACTCGCCACTTTGCAGTAGATCCTGCAGTGGCCCTGCAACTGTACTTTGGAGCTTTAGATCCGTTAACATCCTTGTTGACTAGAAGGAATCCTCAGGTTACGACGCTTTCGTTAGCTTATGCGGAGACAATGACCCTTGAACAACAAATGAATTTACCAGGAGTAGGGTTGTCTCAATTGATTGGGATGGGACAATATGGTCCATACAGTCAATTCGCCATGATGAATCAATTAATGGCACCACAAGTTCCAACAATGAACAATTTCCAACAACCATCTCAAGTCGCATCATTTCCCACTTATCCTAATGCCTCTGTTTCAACACAGGCATTGATTCCAAATAACCCGATGACCTTGCCTGGGTTCAGTATGGGCAATAACTTGTTGACCATACCTGGGTTCACTCCGATTAGTATGCCAAGCCCAATGACTTATCCAACAATCACTCCTATTCAAAGTGTGAATCCAGGATGGAATCAAAGTGCCCAGACCCAAGCCATTGTACCCATTCTAGAGGTGGCTAATGCAACAAATATAGTTGGGCCTAGAATTATAGTGCCCCAACCACATGGGCCTGAATCCGTGATAGAAGACATGAAGGAAACATTGGCCAAAGTTTTGGTTACTGTGGGAAATGTTAATAAAAAATTTGACCAAGTCATGGGTCATAACCGACCTCATAACCATAGAGGAAAAGGAACATACAACACACATCCTAATAATGGACGAGTACCCAATCCCATAGCCAATCAGGCAGATGTCTCGAAAGATTTTGGAGAGTCAGGATCTTGTGATAATGATTGCCCACACTATTGCCATGGAAAGCAGGAGTCTATATTGATTGAAGTTATATATTCCCAAGAAAGTGAAGAAGAGGAGGATGTGGAGTTTTTTGGAAAAGAAGATGAAGAAACATTGGAAGTTCATGCCAATAAACGTTTTGGGAAAGGAAATCACAAGTATTACACAAGGAGTTCTAAGGATCCCAAAACTTCCTCTACCCCTCCAAACAACCCATTACTTCCTCCCGATTTCAAAGGAGATGTTAATCCACCTCCTCCATCAATGGCGGAGAAGTCTAAGTTGGTGCAAAACATGTCAAATTTGGAAAAACCCACTTATGACTTGATAGAAGACATGAAGAAAACTAAGGCCAATGTCTCAATGTATGATATGTCCCAACTTTTAGGCCAAGAAGTAAGTCCACCAAAAGGTTTGGATCCACCTACCCAAGTTCATGAAGCTAAGGGTGTTGAATCCCAATTGGTTTTGAAAAGGGAAAAGCGAGACGTGCCCCCATTTCTTATAACCATTAGAATTCTTGGTAGAAATCTACACAATTGTCTAATAGATTCAGGGGCCTCTGCTAGCATTATGCCCCTAGAAATCTATCAAAAATTGGGACTTACACCAAAACCTTCTAAAAGCAAGGTGGTGCAACTGGATAGATCGGCCATGGAGGCAGTGGGAGAATTAAGGGATATTCTTATTCAGGTCAACTCAGAACCTAGGGTTCAACATCACATAGATATATTGGTACTTAACATTCCTATCAAATATGGCATGGTGTTGGGAAGAGATTGGAGCAAGAACTTAAACGGATACATTGTAACAGACTCTTCACATATGTGGTTGCCTTGGAGAGGAGTGGCCAACCAAATTCGAATTGATAGTGAACCTAGGCTCAAGGAAATGATAACAGAATACAACAAACCTAATGAGATTCAATACATTGAAACTGAATTAGGAGCCTATTGCTTGGACGTAGAAATTCTTGAGAATTCTCAAAATGGAAGTATTGGATGCAATGATTCTGAAGAACACCATAAGGTTTGGACTTTAAGATTTGATGGATCCAAGTCCAAACAAGGGGCGGGAGCTGGTATTGAACTTTCATGTCTAGACAGAAAACCTATGTTGGCTGCATATAGATTACAGTTCCCAGCCACCAACAATGTGGCAGAATATGAGGCCTTGATTTTCGGACTCCAATTGGCCCTTCGAAAGAAAATCAAATGTATCAAGGTCTTAGGTGATTCTGAATTGGTGGTAAAACAAGTTAAAGGACAATATACATGTAAGAACAAGCGGCTCAGCCTTTACCGAACCAGAGTTAGAGATTTAATAAACGAATTTGATGCTTTTAACATATCTCTAATCTCTAGAAAAGGCAATCATTTGGCAGATTCTTTGGCCGTAGCTGCTAGCATGCTTAAACCAGTGGATCACAAGAAGTGCAAGAAATTTTCCATAGAATTAGTCCCTTGCCCCTCGATACCTGATAACGTCATGAATTTCCAAGTCTTTGATAGTGACAGACATATATTCAATTTTGTTACTAATTCTGGTATCTTTGAAAATCAGGTTATTGATGAAGACGAGAGGGGGCAAGAAGAGGCAGGTTTGAAAATGGAAGCTACTGGAAAATGGAATGAGATGCCAAATGGGATGGCCTCATTAGAGAAAATGTTTGATATTGGATACCAACCGAAAGGAGGGAGAAAAGTTCCACCTCCCAAAGAGGCTTGTGACTCAATCAATATTGGAAGTGCAGAAAACCCTCACGAAATACTCATTGCAAAGGCATGTACCGAACATGAAAAGAATTCCATTGCCAATGCATTGAAGGAATACATAGATTGCATAGCTTGGAGCTATAAGGAGTTGAGAACTTATGATCAGAATGTTATAATGCATACAATCCCTTTGAAGCCAGACTCCAAACCCTTTAGGCAAAGACAGAGGCCAGTCAATCCGTTACTAGAGCCCTTGATAGAAAAGGAGGTAAAGCGACTATTAGAAGCTAAAATCATCTTTCCTGTTAGGCATTCCACATGGGTTGCTAACTTGGTCCCTGTGAGGAAAAAGAATGGAGAGATAAGGCTATGTATTGATTTTAGAAATCTGAATAAGGCCTCACAAAAGGACAATTACCCTTTACCTACCATTGACGAAATCCTTCAAAAGGTAAATGGGTCGAAAATGATGTCATTCCTAGATGGCTATTCAGGATACAATCAAGTCCTCATCCATCCTAATGATAGGATGAAAACCGCCTTCACCACAAAATGGGGCACGTTTGCATATAGGAGAATGCCTTTTGGATTATTGAATGCAAGTGCCACATTCCAACGAGCCATGGACTTTGCCTTTAAGGGGCTCATCGGTAAGTGCATTATTGTCTATGTAGATGATATTCCCATATTTTCTAAGAATAGGGAGAACCATGTCAAGGATCTAAGGAAAGTTCTCCAAAGGTGTAGGGAACATGGCATTTCACTCAACCCAAAGAAGTGCATTTTTGGGGTAACGAAAGGAAAATTATTGGGACATGTAATATCCAAAGATGGAATTTCCATTGATCCTGAAAGAATAGATGCCATACAATAGATTCCTTTTCCCAATAGCAAAAAAGAATTGAGATCATTTTTTGGGAAGATTAATTTTGTTAGAAAATTTATTTCAGGTTTTTCAGAAATTGCAAAACCCTTGAACGATATGTTGAAGAAAGAGGCCCAAATCAAATGGACGAATGAAAATAGGGATGCTTTCAAAAGAATCAAGGATGCGATTTCTAGAGCCCCAGTTTTAGTGAGTCCTGACTATGCGAAGCCTTTCTACATTTACACATTTGCTTCAGACCATTCCTTTGCGAGTGTTCTAACTCAGAAGAGTGAACGCAACATTGAAAATCCCATTGCCTTCCTTAGTACTCCTCTCAAAGATGCGAAATTGAGATATTCCATCTTGGACAAGCAAATGTATGCCCTATTTAAGACTCGTAAAAAAATTCAGACATTATATAGTCCACAGTAGGGTGTTTGCTATAGTCCCAGATCCTGCAGTTAAAGCCATGTTTATACAGAATGAACTGGGTGAAAGGCGAGGTAAGTGGATCTCAACTCTTCAAGAATTTGATCTTGAAATTCAACCTATGAAGATAGTGCGGGGACAAGGGTTGGTTAAGGCCATAGCAAAAAATGATCCCTTAGTTTCATGTCAACATTATGAAATAGCAGATATAACTGAAGATGAGTGGTACGTAGATGTTGTGTATTTTTTACTGAATGGTAAGTGTCCACCACATTTAAATTCTACTCAATGAAGAGCCTTGCATTTAAAATCTGCTAATTTTCTAATCAGATCCGATGCATTATACAAGAAAAACCATGAAGGAATTTACCTTCGTTGCGTTGATCGAAAAGAGGCAGCACAAGTACTCGAGGAATTCCATGGTAAGTATGGGACAGGACATGGGTCTGCTAATGCCACAACCCATCAAATCCTTAGAGCTGGTTACTATTGGCCTCAAGTGTTTAAAGATGCTCATGCTCATGTGAGGTCATGTCATACTTGTCAAATCATGGACAAATAGAGAAAGGGGTGCTTCTATGCCATTACAATCTGTAATCGAGTCTAGACCTTTTGCACAATGGGGTTTGGATTTTGTTGGGATCATCGGTCCCAATTCATCCGATTCCCATAAATACATTCTCACGGCTACAGATTATTGCACAAGGTGGACGGAAGCTATTCCCACTAAAAATGCCACTTCAGAAGTTGTTATTAAATTCTTAGAGGATAACATTGTCACTCGATTCGGAATGCCTAACTCCATTGTAAGTGACAACGGTTCCGCTTTCTCCTCTCTGGAATTTGCAAATTGGGCATTCGACAACATGGTGAGTTTGAAGTTTTCTTCAAATTATTATCCACAAGGTAATGGATTGGCTGAGTCTTCTAATAAGAATTTGTTATGTGTCATTAAAAAGTTGCTTGAAAGAAATCCTAGAGATTGGCATAACAAACTTAAGTTGGCTCTTTGGGCTGATAGAATCAGAATCAAGGAATCATTAGGAACATCTCCTTACCACTTAGTTTATGGACAAGATCCTATTTTTCCCACAAATCTTAAGTTACAAACATTACATTTCATGAAAGATTACCTTGGAACTGATAATAAACTTGAAACTAGACTAACACAATTGATGCATCTGGATGAAAAGAGGGATGAGGCTATGCTTCACTTTAGTAAACACCAAGATGTAGTAAAAATGTGGTTTGATAAAAAGTCTAGAGTCAAAACATTTAAAGTTTCAGATTTAGTGTTGTTGTGGGATAAGAGACATGAGAGGAAAGGAGATCATGATAAATTTGATTACTTATGGTTGGGTCCTTACCAAATTTCAGAAGTCCTAGGTGAAAACAACTTTAGATTAAAAACCCTGGATGAAAAATATTTGGCTTTACCCATCAATGGGCTGCATTTAAAGCACTATTTCCAGGCCTGAAATGGCAAGGCCTTGTATTATATGTAAATATGTCATGCTTTGTTTCTGCGTGTGCAGATTTGATTTTCTCAGGTGTGTGTTAGTTTTTTTTTGCCTTCAACCTTTATTTTAGCATGATGAGATTGTTCTGAACGAGGTTTTGGAGGCATTTTGATTGCATTGTTCTTATCTTAGCTTAGTGTGTTGGTCATGGGACCAGTTTTGGGCTTGATATAAAAAAAAGGGGGGAGAAGGGGATAGCAAAGTGGTTAGTTTGTATCCTTATCAATGTTCTAAAACTAGAAGTATATGAAACAACAGAATTGTATTACAGAAAGCTCCACGAGCACTGCAAACACATTAAAGAATATCGTTTGAAATTTGGGATACATGAAAGTTGTCAATTTTGCAAGATAGGGTGAAGCATTTTTGTATAATCCATCTTACCCATTTATGTTCAGGATGCATTGCATAATAGCCTCGAGTCTCATTCCATTCCATATTTCAAAGACAACCACCAAAAGCATGTCAGACCCTCTTAGGATCATTGCACAATAAACATTAAGTAAGGTCTTGGGGTTGGAAACTGATGCCGCATTGTCTTGAATTAGACACGTTCTGCACATATAAGGAACATCTTGGGAAAAATGGTTGAAACCATACTTGGAAGAAAAGTGAGGCGAAAAGAATTTTTCTTGTCTGTCCCATCATGCAAAACATAGTCCATGAAATAGTGGTTTTCACCACTCCACCTCCATAACATCACTTGGATTGAAAGGATCATACTACATGTCCCTCATAAGGATGAGTAGTCATCCCTAAGATTCAAGGAAGCCATTACCACTCCACCTCCATAACATCACTTGGATTGAAAGGATCGTACTACATGTCCCTCATAAGGATGAGTAGTCATCCCTAAGATTCAAGGAAGCCATTACTACTCCACCTCCATAACATCACTTGGATTGAAAGGATCGTACTACATGTCCCTTGCAAGGATGAGTAGTCATCCCTAAGATTCAAGGAATCCATCATTACTCCACCTCCATCACATCATTTGGATTAAAAGGATCGTACTACATGTCCCTTGCAAGGATGAGTAGTCATCCCTAAGATTCAAGGAATCCATCATTAATCCACCTCCATCACATCATTTGAGTTGGAAGGATCGTACTACGTGTCCCTCACAAGGATGAGTAGTCATCCCTAAAATTCAAGAAAGCCAAAGCCTGGACTATGGGGCTGATCTCCACCGGGGCTATAGACGCCTGACTGGCAGTGGAGTAGGCTCATGCATGGCGACATGTCTCATTTAAAAGCAAGACCTCTGACCGCTCACATGGACAGGCTAGCCTGGCAGTTATCCATAATAGGTTTAATCATTTTTCTTAAGATGAGGTAATGAACTCAAATCAGAGTAGTAAGGATAGGGTTAAATTCTCATCACGCTTAGGTTGAGAATCTGATTCCCCAAAGCTCTGATTTCACTTACACATGCACATTGATTCAATATGGCAGTGGCGCATAACCAACCTTGAGATTGGGTATATGAACTCAATTCATGCATGATTGGTCCTGAGAGGGTTTGATAGTTTTAATGTTTGTACTCGTGCTACTAAAAGTTAAGAGTCCTGGTAAAGCAGGTCAGCCATAGTTCATTATGTTGGCAATACATTCGATCTTGCATAGACCCTCCATGATTCATTATATGCATTCATGTGAAATTGGCAATAGAATGGGGAACTATTTCAAATGATAAAGAATGAATCACTATGCACACATTGAGCGGAGGCTGAATAATTCTAATGTTTCATGTATTTCTGGTTTATTTACATTCTTTGGATATTTGCTAACGCTTGCAGTTAAGTTGTAGGTTTTCAGGTTGGGGTTCTCACCGAAATGCTCAGGAGCATTTCCCAGTAGAGTCGCCATTTGTTGTGGCTGCTCCACAACGTACCCCAAAATTGGGGACCCACCTTTTTGCATGTTTTCCAAGAAGACCGAAGTGGCCCATATGCTAAAGATCAAAGAAAAAGCAAAACACCGCAAGGAGGAAAAAGTGTCACGATATCACGACATGTTGCATTTTCGCGGTCCAAAGCAAAGAGAAAGAGCAAGGAGAAAAAGTGTCACGATATCGCGACATGTTGCATTTTCATGGCCAAAAGAGAAGAAAGAAAAGTGTCGCGATATCGCGACATGTTGCATTTTTGCGGCCAAAAAAGAAGAGAAAAAACAAGAAAGAAAAAGTGTCGCGATATCGCGACATGTTGCATTTTCACGGCCAAAAGAGAAGAGGAAGAACAAGAAAGAAAAAGTGTCGCGATATCGTGACATGTTGCATTTTTACGGCCAAAAGAGAAGAGAAAGAACAAGAAGGAAAAAGTGTCGCGATATCGTGACATGTTGCATTTTCATGGCCAAAAGAGAAGAAAAGAAAAAGTGTCGCGATATCGTGACATGTTGCATTTTCGTGGCCAAGCAAGAAAAAGTGTCACGATATCACGACATGTTGCATTTTCGTGACTCAAAAAGGAGAGAAAGCAGAGAAAGAAAAGTGTCACGATATCGCGACATGTTGCATTTTTGTGACTCAAAAAGGCAGAAAAGAAGAGAAAGAAAAGTGTCACGATATCGCGACATGTTACATTTTTGTGACTCAAAAAGGGAGGAAGAAAGAGAAACAAAAGTGTCGCGATATCACGACATGTTGCATTTTCATGACTCAAAAGGGGCAGGAGAGAGACAAGAAGTGTCACGATTTCGTGACATGTCCGATTTTTGCCAAGGGAACAAAGTAGTTGACAGTGCGTCTGATATTAGTGATGAACACCAGGATAGTGAAACTGAAGACCGCATAGTGACGTGGACATAAGGACAAAATCCAATGAATAAGACAAAACGTTACATAAGGAATCTTTAATGATTTGAAATCATTTAAGATGGTCGTTACACATGGAAGGAAACGGACGCATGCCCTTGTGGAGAAAAGGAAACGTTTTTTTGAAATCAAACCATGGGAATGAAACGAAGGGCCACAAAATAGAAACGAAAAGTCTTTTTGGAAATCAAAACACATGCATGCACAAGGGAAGGAGAAAACGAACAGTCATGGAAGGAGAAACAAAATTTGTTCAGAGGTTTTAAATACGCGATTCAAAGAAGTGAGAAGGGGCTGGAAATTGTAGAAAAAAAAACAAAGACTATCTTTCGAAATAAAGGATTTTTTTTTGGCAAGAGCAACTCTTGTGTGTGAAATCAAAAGGAGATTGAAACTAAGACTGCTGCTATTTCTGTAAATCTTTCCTTTGCATTATTACTTCTTGTATCTATTCGTTTACGCCATAAAGTGGGTTACGATAGGTGAATGATAGAATGATGCAATTATTTGTTTCCTTAGAGTCTTGCATCTGATCTAATTTGATTGTGTTTATGTTGCAGGTCTGTTAGGTCAGGTTGTTTTAGAATTTCATCTCATAACTTGGGGTTTTGCAGGGAGGAGATTGTTAACCAAATTAATGTCCTATTTTGTTTTTCCAACTAACTTTTGTAGATAATATTTATGTTTTATTTTTTGATATTTAGATTAATCTTGCTTTAAAATCTACTATTTCGATTTGGGTCCATTCCAGAATTTCTTGCATTTGTTTTCATTCTATTCTGGTCCATTCCAAATTTTTAATATCCATTCCAAAATGGTAGTTGATTTTCATGGTCCATTCCAGAATTTATGTTAATAAATAGTTCATTTGTTGTCATGAATAATCTAAGTTATAAAGAAGGTAAATAAATCTGCCAAGAGTATGCTCTGCGTCGTAGCTTGAGAAAGCGATCTGCTCGCATCAAAAATTGGAGGGTTCGTTTGTAGATCTATTGTTTCCCAAAGAAAACCAGGGATTAATAGCGGAAAAGAGAAAGCCGCTTCTAGGTCCACTTCTTTAATTTAGATTTTCATTCTTGCATCTCCAAACACCTTCATCTAATTTTTAGATAAAATATGGGTTTAGGAGGGCTACTAATTCCAAATGCACATTAAATCAGATCAAGTGAATGAATCCTAACATTGCTAACTTTACTAACACCAAATTCTAACATTTAGGGATACTGGAACACTTCTAACTGAAGATAAACGAACCCGCTAACTCTAAATGAACCTCATGTTAAAGGCCGAGCTTAAAATGAAGTGGCTCATACCCACACTTT
Organism: Wollemia nobilis; assembly: GCA_028583015.1. Lineage (NCBI taxonomy): Eukaryota > Viridiplantae > Streptophyta > Pinopsida > Araucariales > Araucariaceae > Wollemia > Wollemia nobilis. The sequence continues at coordinate 3,729,801 of JAQPPZ010000594.1, read as the reverse complement.
CTCATTTGGAATCCTTTTAAGTAGAAAAAGAGTTTACTAACTGGGTTTCGGGTAGATCACTTTAATCTCAAGAACATTAAAAGAAGCTATCATCGCATTGGGTTGATTTAATGGATTATGGTTGCAAAGTACTTGTTCGAATCATTAAAGGCCCCTTGTTAACTGTTACTTGCATGGTTTAAGTTATTCTGGTATACATTCATTTATTTGCTTTAGTCTTGATTGATTATATGCACTATGAATGTTTGTTCACAAGAACCTTGGAGAAATGAATAATGCTACTTAATTTCTTTGCAAGAGAGAGTTTCCTGTTTGAGACTCTAGTTGTGGTGATCATTTTGCTATAGGGCAAAATATTCACTCAACAAGTTTATGTCTTTACAACTTTGCATTGGGATCTTCTCCTCCTTGGATTATCCTCTTTTGTCCCTGCTTCTTTTAAATTTTCCTCCTACTTCATTTCCACTAGCTGATCATGCATTCTTTTGACAAGGAATGCAGGCCAATTGAAGTAAATTAGGGCACTAATATTATCACCTTATTGTAGGACATACATCCTACTATTGGAAATACAATATGTAGTAGCTAATTACCAGTCGTTTACCTCTGCATCTAACTCAAGGCCTACTATAACTGCTAACATGAAATATATATTTGCTTCTACAAAATCATTGGTGGGAAGGAGAGTTGTGGGTAGGGCTTGACTAGGTTTAGTGGTCTTGAGTTGGCCATACACCCAATACCTCAAATTATTTCCATTTTGCTTTTGATTCCTTAGGATATAATATTTAGATTGCTGATCTAAGTTGAAATCTCTGGGGGATGCTCAGGGTTTTTTTCCTCTACGAACAAGTCTCGATAGGTTTTTCAGTGATGTGAAAAAAAAATTATTGTGTGATATTCTTACAGACTTTAACTCAGGGTCATAAAAATTAGCTATAGCAGAGGCTAATTCGATTCATGGATGTATTACATCATAAATGTAATAGGTAAGAAAATATTACATGGCTCTCATACCTTGGTCTAAAAGTAGTTTGTATTTGAAAATTTTCTCTTCATGCTTCCATATTAAGTAATATCTGGTCACTTACATCATCTTTATGTCTACAACCCCTAATTTTTTGTCCATGTAGAATAGTCTATTTGTCTGTTTCATCAAAGACAATGCCATTTTAGCTTCTACTCAAACCTTCCTTTAACAAATTTCTTAGTGATAAGTCATGGACCTATTCTTAATAATGCTCTATTCCTTCTAATCAATTGCTTGCAAATGACTAAAATTTTGAATTTTATCACTTAAGTAGTCTTTTTCACATCCCTTCATCATTAATGGAAATGAGTGGGTGGTTACCTCCCATGATTTCAAATGAGTGAATAACAATATGATGAGCATGGCTTGTCAGTGAAGGGTGTGCTTCTGTTTGGATAAGGTTCATGATAGATGGTGGTAAACTAACTGTTAGTATGCTTCCCAATGTGCATTTAATTTCCCATATTTTATGGTAGAATATCGAACTCAATCAAATTTTGAACATTCAACTTTCTTTTTTGATTTCACTTCTACTACATTCTTCTATATGCTTTCCCTAAATTTCTACCAGTTCAAATTATGCTATGGCCATTTTGATCAGGTTGACAACATATTTTGAAACCCTATCCACTTCTAGAACTACTAGAGGATTTTGTGTCTTTTGAGAATTCTTCTGTCTCTAATTTGACCACTTTGACTGTGGATTATTTCCTATGATACCTTCTTACACAAAGTATCACAATTATTTTTGAGAGTGGAATTTGATTTCCCTTTTCCTCAATTCTCCTTTTGGAAAGAAAAATATAATACAAAATGCATATAGAAAGAAAAATATAATACATTATATGTACATAGATTATAATAGGAGGTTAAATCTAATCGAAGTAGAGTTTGATATGGTACCCATTTATAGGAATGGGTTGTATGTTTCCTCTTTGAACCTGGAGCTAAAATGCATTATCTTCTTTTACCTTGACAATATTGAATGGTCCCTCCTAGAAAGAGTCAAAATTTTGATGATTTCCTGGCTTAGCCTTTTTAGAATTCCATCTTAAGACTAAATATCCCTCTTTGAACTTCTTGAACCTTACCTTTTTTTCAAACCATTCCTTGGTATTCATGGAGTATTTCTAAAATTTTTCAAATGCTTGAGTTCTCTATTTTTCAAGATGTAGCAGATGCATCAATCTGCCTTCCTATGGACTTTGATCAAATTTCAAATCTTGAATGGCCCATATTAAAGCTGGTATCTCTAAATGAGTAGGTATAATAGCTTCTATAGACACCAAAATCTAGCCACTTGTCGTTCATCCTAGTTTTCCCACCATTTTACCCATTTATTTATATATATATTTAGGCATATTTATTAAATATATGTTTAATATTAATATTTTAATATTATATTTTTATATATTTAATAAATATAAATATTATATATGTGAATAAATCCCAGCCATCTGATTTAACTTAATCCTATCCATCCATCCACATCAATCCATGTCACACACTCAAAATTAATATCCATCCTTCAATGTGTTTTAATTTGAGCCACATAATTTGTGTTGCTCAAACCCTAACATACCCTAGTGTGGATTATTAATAGGAGCCATTTTGATGGCTCAAGGCATGAATCTAAGTTTTTTTTGAGTTTTTCCCTAAGCCCTAAGTTTTCTAAGTCCCTAAGATTATTTAAGCTTCATCTTGAGTCCCTGATATTCCAACAGTCAGAGGCTACCCATATTTGTAGAGGACTACACAAACTACCCAAACTGTTTCAACCATATCTCACTCATTTAGAGTCATATTGAGCCAAAATTTTGAGGGTAGGTTCTTGATAAACTCCAAAATATCTCCAAAATTTTCTAGATTAATTGGAGCTACAAATATTGTAGTTAAATATTATATTTGGACATGAGCCTATGGTGCATCTCTAGATCAGAGAGCGACAAGTCAAATAAGGTAAATCTTTCATTTTGGTTATTATTTTAGTATTCTTCACATTTGCATGCAATTCCATTATTAGATAGCTAGGGTTTCATTAATTTTTTAGGGTCTCACATAGTGGAGCCCTCACAGTTATTACTAACCCTTTGTTATTATCTTATGTATGCAGATTGGGAGATACACAAGCGTTGAGCAGCTATTTAAGCTAGAGTGGTTTGGTCTAGGATATCCAAGCCCACTCACCTTTGTTGGGATCGATCGACCATGAAGACACCACCCTTATTTGTTGAATAGGATTTTGGATAACCCTAGCATATTAATATTATTTTATTGAGCGATAGAGCATTGTAAGCCTCCAATTTGGGGCATATTTGATTATAATATCAGAAATCCACATGGCAATAAAAATCAAGTTTATTTTTGTGCAATCACATGTGTTTATTTCATTTTAATTGTTCATTTATTTAAATTTAGTTATTTGGTGTTGTTCAATTTCATTTCTACAAATTACGATCACGGTGGGACCCCTTGAGGGTTTCTAACATTGATTTACCTTACTAATTGATGTGTTGTTTTCTATTTATACTTACAAGTTTTTAGAAGCTAGATAAAGCAAATTTTATGGAGTTACGACTTCTAGAAGTAGGAGTTGCAGAAAGGTGAGGGATATTCAGGAAATATCCTACGGTATTTCAAGAACGTAGTACGGTATTTCACAGAGTGAGGAAGAAAAGCGTAGGCTTCCTGGTAAGTCTGGTTAAAACCCTAGCTCCATTTTTTTGTTATTTTTCTATTTTTTTAAATGTTATATTAAAAGGAAAAGATTTAATTTTAGATTTTTAAAAGTAATGTACCTTTCATTTAGGCATTTATCTGTTTCATGTGGTTTTCATTTATGCATTCATGGTAGTTGCATAATCACATTTCATTTAAAATTTTATTGTTTTTAAAAATTTTCTATTTGCTGTATTTTATGTGTTGTATGCATTAAAAAAAGAGCATTCTAGTTGCATCTTAGGGTAAGAAAGTGTATAAGTAATTGTACTCTTTTCTTTTGTCTTGTATTCCTCTGGATTGTGATAGATTACCTTTGTTCAAGTTTCCTCCTACTTTTGGAACCACTTGCTGGTTCAAGGTAGAAGAGTTGGGCGAACCCTCCATTGTTGGAATCACATGTTGATTCAGGATGGGTCTTAAGCAGTGTACCCCAAATATCTTTTGAGGGCTTATAATTGACATTAGAATCTCTAATGACAAATTTTTGTTGAATTCATTACAAGGAAAAAGTATGATTTATGTGTATTTTATTCTTGTGTTTGAGAATCATAAAAAAATAAAAATTAAGAATTAAGAAAAGAATCAAAAAATCAAAAATTAAAAATTAAAAATGTGTTGCAATACTTAGAGCATATTTTGTTTTTTTGTTCTAATTATTGTCATTTTTATTTGCATTTAACACATTCCATATTCAACATTACATTTTACACATTGCATTTTACACACTGCATTTAACACATTCCATGTTAAACATTGCATGTTAAACACTGCATTTCACACATTCCATGTTCAACATTGCATTTCATATATTCTATTTTTTTTTTCAGATTTATGGACTAAAATGAACATCATTAATAAATCTGGTAAAAAAATCATTTTAGGTGCATTTTAGACATTAGATTAATAATTGCATTCATCCACACATTTTATGCTTGAAGATTTCTCAATTTTTTGGTGTACTGCATTATTGTTTGCATTTGAACTGTTAAGTGCATACATTAGTTTGCATCCTAGGGTTGGAGATTTTTATTTTTGTAGGTCTAAATAGGAACATTTTTTAGATACCAAAATTATCCCCGTACTTTAATGATTCCATACGTAGGAGTAGACAAACCCCCCAACTGTCTAGAGTGGGTTTTAAGTGGTGTACTTTACATCCTTCAAAAAAATTGGTGTTATGAGTAGTGGATTCTTATTTAGACTATCAAAAGTAGTTATTTTTATAACATTGTATGTACACAATAGAATATTGGAAAATTTTAAAAAGAATCACACACTGCACACTTCACATTTAATAGTAGTGGCTATATTTAATCACTAACCATTGCTTGATATTTGGTGACGGTGGCTTTCATCTCCATCTACCAATCTCTTCCTTTAGACACCTTAGATTACCCTCGAGCAAACTTGTTGGATTTCATCACCAACAAGAATATCGTTGCTCCATCCAAGCCATAGGATTCACCCCATTTAATTCATATTAGCACATTGAAACACACAAAATCAAAATATAAGAAAATGAATTCACATTAAAATGAGATAATCAATGAATGAGGTAAGACACACTTGTTGAATAAACTTAGCATTGACTGTTTATTTTTCTTGTGAAATTTCAATTTTTTGTTTCATTTTACTACATAATTTATACTTTGGTTTAATTGCTTATGGTATTAACAAGAAAAAAAAAGAAAGCATTAAACCAAAACACCACATTCCATGTTCAACATTTTATTTCACACATTAAATTCACACCAACATCATACACAAGTCCTCTAGGAAATATCATACACATTGTATTTAACATATTTCATGTTCCACACTATATTTCACATATTTCATGTTAAACATTGCATGTTACACACTACATTTCTCGTAGTCCAAGTTCAAAACTTCATTTCACACATTCCATGTACAACACTGTATTTCTCATATTCCATGTTCAACACTGCATTTCACATATTCCATGTCAAATATTGCATGTTACACACTACATTTCTCACATTCCATATTCCCCATTCTATGTTCACCCATTCCATGTTCAACATTCCATATTCCACATTCCATGTTCACACATTCCATGTTCAACATTCCACACTCACCATTCCATATTTCACAATTCATGTTTACATATTCCATGCTTAACATTACACATTAACCATTCCATATTTCGCATTCCATGTTCACATATTTTATATGAAACATAATCCATTTTTAACATTGCATTTCACATCAATTTCAATTCCATTTCATCATATCATCCAGTCAGTCACATCATCAATCATCAAGAAAATCGAGGATGCTTAAAGTGTCACACCTTCCTCACAAAAAAAATTGCTCCAAAGGCACCTAACACCTTTGGTAACATCTCAATTTTCAAAAGTCTCCAAAGGTACTTAATCCCTTTGGTCACATTTCAATTTTAAAAAGGCTCCAAAGGTGTCTAATTTCTTTGGTCATAAGCTTACCAGACTAGGGGTATTAGACGAACCCAAGCCACTAAACATCATACACTTGAAAGTATTCCATGCTTACTGTGACTTACATTTATGTATATACATGGCTTATACAAAAAAATATTGCACTTCATTTGCATACATTTCATTCAAAAACATTGCATTAGCACACATTTCATTTTGCATTCATACATTCCATCCACATTTTAGATTTCATATTAGGGATCATTTATTAAGTTCAAGGTTTTTAATTGGTACCTTCACAACATCATCCACACAATTCCACCAAGTCAAATTATCATTTGCCTCCATACATCCATAATTCCTAGGTATTTTCGATGAATCAACCACTCTTAGTGTTTTAAGCAAACCACAAATACATGTAAAGTTTTCATTAGGACCAAGACATTTCACTAAGAAAATCCTGAGTTATGGGAATTGACTCCAAAACATTCTTGAACCAAACATAATTTCACATATTAAAAACATCTTGTATCAAAGAGGAATAACACCATACTTGGTATGAAACTTGAAGTGAAAAGAGTCATCCTCACCTATCCCATCATGCAACATAGTCCACATAAATAGTGGTTTTCATCACTATCATAGTTTCTCCCAAATTCAAAATATAGAGTAGTAAGGATAGGGTAAAATTATCATCACACTTAGATTGAGAATTGGATTCCTCAAACCTCTAAATATTTCATCACACACCATTGATTATTGGGTTGTAAGGATCATACTACATTTCTAGTCAGACAGTTAGGTAGTCATCCCCAAAACTTAAGAAATCAAAATTCGTGGACTATGGAGTTAGCCTCCACCAGAGCTATGGACACTTGAATAGCAGTGGAGTACGCTCATGCATGGAAACACGTCTCTTTTAAAGAAACCTCTGATCGCACATACGGATAAGCTAGATTCTTGGTCTCATCCATAATAGGTTTACCTAATTTACTCAAGATGAGTTAGTGAACTAATTTGCACACACATTGGTTCTTGATTACCTTGAGTCACTACCATGATCTTGATTCAGTAAATGAATTCACAACACACACATTTGGTCCTAGAAGGGTTAGGCAGCGCTAGTGAGTTTGTTTGATATCACTAGTATGTTTGAGTCTCTACAAAATAGACAATTTTCCATATCAACATCCATTTCTTCTTCCATATCAACATCCATATTTTCTTCCATGTTATTTCATGAGTCTTCCACCTCACATGCCACAAAGTTTGGCACCCTTAATTAAAAAACAATGCTAAACATGGTGAAGAAAAATTGAAGCTATGAATTATCATTAGAACATTTGCATTCCATAACTTGCATTAATCATCCATATACACATGCATCCACACAAAAACATTCACACAAATGCATAACACAAAAGTAAAATCCATGTATATATATAAAAATCGCATATGTAAATATTGCTAGAAAGTTAAAACAACATCATAACTTGGGGGTGTTCAAGGTATCACACCTTTCCCCCAATAAAAAAACAAGTACACAACTTGGGGGTGTTCAAGGTATCACACCTTCCCCCCAATCAAATAAACAAGCATACAACTTGGGGGTGTTCAAGGTATCACACCTTCCCCCAAATAAAAAAAACAAGCACACAACTTGGGGGTGTTCAAGGTATCACACCTTTACCCCAATCAAATATACAAGCATACAACTTGGGGGTGTTCAAGGTATCACACCTTCTCCACTAATTCAAAAAATAATTCAATCATGCATACACATCACATCATCAATAAGTCAATTGCTAGGTTCAAAAGGTTGCATCCTTTTTTCAAAGGTTGTGCCCTTTGCCTTGCATTCACATCATCCACATCCATTGCTAGGTTTAAAATATTGTGTTATTTTGTCAAAGGTTGCACCCTTTTCCTTGTATTCATTCCCTATCAAAAATCCATTCATCTATTAGGGAAAAAACAAACACAATCATCACATTTTCCATTTCAAAAACCCCTTCATCAGTTAGGGCAAAAAAAAACACAATCATCACATTTTCTCCATTTCCAAAACCCCTTCATCTATTAGGGCAAAGAATAGTCACAATAATTGTATTTTCCCATGTCAAAAAGCCTTCATCTATTGGGGTAAAGAATAGACACAACCATTGCATTCAACATAATCAGATTATTTGGCACTTTATAGGTGAACCTTGTATTTAGCGGTTTATCCTATTTATTCTTGTGGTTGCAACGACTAGTTATCCATGCAATTTGGTAGGATGGATAGATCACCATAAGTAAACTTACATTGTCAATAACCCATTTAATATTTTGGGGCAAAAATAGACTTAATCATTTGCAGTTTCACAAAATCCCTTCATTTGTTAGGGCAAAGAGCAAACACATTCATCAAATTTTTCTTTTTTTTTTAAATACTTCATATGTTGGGGCAAAGAACAGACACAATCATTTCATCACTTTTTTCTCATTCCAAAAACCCTTCATCTATTGGGGTAAAGAACAGACATAATTATTTCATCTCTTTTTTCTCATTTAAAAAACCCTTCATCTATTGGGGCAAAGAACAAACACAATCATTTCATTGCATTTTCCTCATTTCAAAAACCCTTCATCTGTTGGGGTAAATAACAGACACAAGTACAAGTGAACCTTGTATTTAGTGGTTTATCCTATTTAACCTGGTGGTTGCAGCGACTGGTTATCCATGCAATCCAGTAGGATGGGTAAATCACCATAAGGAAACTTACATCATCAAAAACCCTTCATCTATTGGGGCAAAGAACAAACACAATCATTACATTACAATTTCCCATATCAAAAGACCATTTCATCTGTTGGGGTACAAATAGAATTAGTCACTTGAATCCATATATTCAAAAAGGTAGCTTATATCCATAAAATAACTCCACATTGCATCCATCAATACATTTCTCATCATCACATCTTCATGTCACCATCAACTCCATCAACAATTGCATTTACATTCAACATTTACCAAGTTCATATATAATTTCAAGTGAACCTCATATCTAGTGGTCTATTATATCTCCTTGGTGATTGCAATGATTGGTTTTCCATGCAATTCGATAAGATGAGTAAACCACCATAAGGACACTTGGCCATTTTCATCATTACATATTTCATTGTTCAAAAACAAAAATCAATTTTGGTACTTCACTTTTTATGTGAAAAATTTCTAAGAAAAATTTGCACAAAAAGCTATCATTGATGGCCTTGTTTGTGGGGCTTGAAACACATACAACATCATAATTTTCATTATTTCCTTTGCAATTACACCAGTCTCCGAGGATGTAGGCCGGGTAAAGTGATTGATCAACCGTTTAGGAATTCTATGTAGGAATTGTTGCAATCATGAGTGGCCTTGAGGATAGACTATTTTTCTTTTCTTTTTGCATTTGCATACTTGCATTTCAATGATGCTAGAAGGCAAATTCTTCAATAACATCGAATCACCCCAATTTTAGGGTAACCACATTTAGTTTTGACATTCCTTCAACGGGATACATCTTACATGATCATGTCATCAACACTTGGCAAAAATCCCTTTATATTTTAGGGCAAAAATAGATGCAATCATTTTACATTATCCACCAATTCAACTGTTGGGACAAAAATGATATCACAATTACACCATTCATCCATACAATCATTTGCACTCATTTTTCAATTGGCTTGTGAGATTCATCCACAAACTCATTTTCCAATTGATGGGGTAAGCTATGTAATCAAAATTCTTTTATCTCCAAGATCATGTCCACATCTCAACAAAGCTGCTTCTACATCAGGCCAAAATAGGTATCTTGTATTTTTGCACTGCATTGTGTTTCACGCAATGCAGTACAAAAAATGGCATCTGTAGACACCAAAATCTAGCCACTTATCGTTCATCATAGTTTTATCGCTATTTTACCCATTTATATATAGGCATATTTATTAAATATATGTTTAATATTAATATTTTATATATATTTAATAAATATAAATATTATTTATGTGAATAAATCCCATCCATTCGATTTAACTTAATCCTAGCCATCCATCCACATCAATCCATGCCACACACTCAAAATTAATATCCATCCTCCGATGTGTTTTAATCTAAGCCACACAATCTGTGTCGCTCAAACCCTAGCATGCCCTAGTGTGGATTATTAATAGGAGCTATTTTGATGGCGCAAGGCCTAAACCTAAGTTTTTATTGATTTTTCCCTTAAGCCTTGAGTTTTCTAAGTCCCTAATATTCTTGAAGCTTCATACTAAGTCCCTAATCTTCCAACAGTCTGAGGCTTCCCATGTTTGTACAGGACTACACAGACTACCCAAACTATTTCGGCCATTTCTCACTCATTTGGAGTTTGATTGAGCCAAAATTTTGAGGGTAGGTTCTTGATACACTCCAGAACATCTCCATATTTTTTTAGATTAATTGGAGCTACAAAGATCATAGTGTAACCTTATATTTGGATGTGAGCCTATGGTGCATCTCCAGATCAGAGAGCAATAAGTCAAATAACGTAAATCTTTCATTTTGGTTATTATTTCAATATTCTTCACATTTGCATGTAGCTCCATTATTAGATAGCTAGGGTTTCATTAATTTCTAAGGATATCACATAGTGGATCCCTCACAGTTATTACTAACGCTTTATTATTATCTTATGTGTGTGTATTAGGAGATACATAGGCGTTGAGCAGTTGTTTAAGCTAGAGTGGTCCGGTCTAGGATATCCAAACCCACTCACATTTGTTGGGATCAATAGAGCATGAAGACACCACCCTGATTTGTTGGATAGGGTTTTGAATAACCCTAACATGTTAAGATTATTTTATTGAGCAATAAAGCATTGTAAACCCCAAATTTGGGATATATTTGGTTGTAATATCAAAAATCCACATGGCAATAAAAATTAAGTTTATTGATGTGCAAGGTGCAACCAAAGTATTGTCATTGTTGTCAACACAGTCAGGTTGATCAGCTGATGCAATGGACAAGAATGGATAGGAGTTGATTGATGAGCAAGGTGCAACCAAAGTATTGTCATTGTTGTCAACACAGACAGAGGATCGGTTGATGCAATGGACAGGAGTGCAGAGCAGTCAGAGCAGTAGATAGATTGGTTGATGAAGTGAACAAGAGTACATAGATCATACAGAGCATGTACAATGATTCTCTAGGAAAATAGAAGTGACCCAGATTCAGAAAATCAAAGAAAAAGACAAGTAAGAAAACTGTCGCGATATCGCGACATGTTTTCTGTCACGATATCGCGACAGGTTGAGAAGTTAGAAGGCAGAAAGAAAAACGTCACGATTTCATGACATATCGGAGGAGAGAGAAGGTGCAAGTAAAATTGTCATGATTTCATGACATGGACGAGGAGAGAGAAGGCACAAGCAAAACTGTCATGATTTCGCGACATGTTGCAGGCAAAGAAGCCAAGTGGAAAAACTATCATGATTTCGCGACATGTTGGAAGCAAAGAAGGCAAGTGAGAAAGTTGTCACGATTTCGCGACATATTGGTAGAAAAGAAAGCAAGTAGAAAAACTATCATGATTTCGCGACATGTTCGGAGAAGAAGCGCTTGCAAGAAAAACTGTCACGATTTCGTGACATGTTCGGAGAAGAAGTAGAAGAAGCAAGGAGAAAATGTCAGATTTCAATGTAGAAGAAAAGCGCTAAGGAGAAAAAGTGTCACGATTTCGTGACAAGTTCGAAGAGGAAGTGTCAAGGAGAGTAAAGATGTCACGATTTCGCGATAGGATCGAAGAGAAAGTGCCAAGGAGAGAAGATGTCACGATTTCACGATAGGATCGAAGAGAAAGTGCCAAGGAAGAGAAAGATGTCACGATTTTGCGATAGGGTCGAAGAGAAAGTGCAAGGAAGAGAAAGATGTCACGATTTCGTGACATGTTCCAGATAAGGCACAAGGAAAAGTGTCAAAAAGAAAAAGGCACAAGGAGGAAGATGTCATGAATTTCAGGACATGTTTCCGTTTTCAGGGCGAAAGGAAGAAAAGGCACAAGGAAGAGAGAGATGTCACGATTTCGTGACATGTTCCATTTTCACGAGCGAAAGGCAGAAAAGGCACAAGGTAGAGAAAGATGTCACGATTTTGTGACATGTTCCATTTTCGCTGGTTGAAGCCAAGAAGAGTAGCGAGTAGGCGTAAGTGTCACGATTTTGTGACATGTCTTGTTTTCTAGAGCTAAGATAGAAAGTGAAAGATGTCACGATTTCATGACATGTCATGTTTTCGCTAGTGTAGGCAGAGAAGAGTGCAAAGAAGGTGAAAGTGTCACGATTTCGTGACATGTCTGGTTTTCATGGGTGCAAGCGAAGAAGTGGACAAAGAGGCAGAAACTATCATGATTTCGTGACATGTCTTAGTTTCATGGGTAAAAGCTGAAGTAAAGTTAACTGGAGGTAAACGACAGTTACAGATGCAGTTGCACAGGAAAATCATGTAGCCAATATTAGAAGAGTTAACTGAAGTCAGTGTAATAGTTAAATGTGCAGTTACTGATAGAAATCATGCAGCTAAAAGAAGAACAGTGATCTGAAGTAATTACAACAGTTATAGGGGCAGTTACAGTGACAGTAAATAGAAGTCTTTACTGCAGTTATAGAGAGCCGTTATAAAGAAATTTCATGCAACGGTGGTTACTGAAAGTCGTCAGAAGAAGACCAAGAGTCGGACAGAGAAATGTTTCAAAGAACCGTTCTATTAATAAGATTGCATGGGAGAATAAAGAAGCCATTTCTATTAATAAGCTGCATGCAAAAATATAGAAGTCAAAAATAGAAATAGAACTCTGTTATAAAAGCAGATTTGCATGAGGTAGTAATGTTAAGCACTATGCGGGTAGAGAGAGCATTGCTGCGAAAGAAAAAGAGCCAAGGATAGTGAGATAGTGCTACGGGGGTAAGAGAGTGTTGAGCTCCATGCGTAAAGAAAAAGAGCAGTGTGGATAGTGAAAAGTGCCACAAAAATAGAGAGAAAATGTGCTGAGAAAAGTAGGTTGTAAAAGTGTGTTGTAAGAGAGCGTTGAGCTCTGTACGGGAAGAGAGAGCAGCGTGTTGCAGAATAGAGGAAATGTGCTGTGAAAAAGGATGAATAAAAGGGCATGGCTGAGATAGAGAAAAATATAGAGAGTGCAGCAGAGAGAATACAGCATAGAGAGAGTGCAACATAGAGAGTGCAGCATAGAGAGTGCAGCATAAAGAGTGCAATAGAGCTGTGAGAGCTGCAAGAGTAAGCTAGAAGAAAAGGTTGTAAGTGTGCAGCAAGAAGAGCTTTAAAAGAGTGTATGCTTCCATGAGATTGATTTGAGTAAAGATAGACCAGTGAGGGTCTTGTAACACAGAAGGCATTTTTATGTCAATCAAGATTTAAAATAAAAGTCCAAGTTGGTGCTTGGAATCAGGGGTTGGTGCTCCTTTCTGTTGGTGCAGATAAATTAGGGGTTGGTGCTCCTTCCAGTTGGTGTTGGTAAACTGTTTGTAAAGTTGGTGCTTTGCAAAGGCTGGATTTGGATGGGAGTCCAAGCAGTCTATTTTTGAGGAGTAGCCAAAACTGGTGAACCTCGTTAAATCTTGTGTTATGTGTTGCTATCTTGTTACATTTGTTGCATCTGGTTTTAAGCATTCATTAGTTCTGAATTAAGAGATGAAGATTTAAGTTTTTAAATAGCTGCACTGATTCACCCCCCCTCTCAGTGCCATTGTAAGACTAACAATTGGTATCAGAGCCAAGTTCCCAGTTTTGACTAAATCAGTCAGGGTTGATCTTTGATTAGCACACAATGGCTAAAAAGAACAGATCCTCCTCCAAAAAGGCATCTCAGCCAGTTTCAGTTCTTATGGGAGAGAAAACTGAACTAGAGAAGGTAGAAGAAGTGAACACTGAAGAAGAACAGGAATATGATGAAAACCTTGAGGCTGAGGCTGAAGTAAATCTACGAGGTGAGTTGATTGCTGCACTTGAAGAGTTGGGTTTAGAAAGGAAAAAGAACAAAAGACTGTCCAAGAAGTTAGAAGAATATGGGGATGAGATTGAAGATCTCTTCCTACAAGTTCAAAAGGCCAAGAAATCAGAAGAAGCCTTGAAGACACACCTGGATGATGTATGCAGCACAAGTGAAGAGGAATCTAACAAAGTTATTGTTGATCTAAAGCTGCAAGTAGAACAATACAAAAGGATTGAAGATATTCTCAGGTCTCAAATCAATGAGAAAGAGACTGTTTGCTGCCAACAAGAAGAAGAGATTGTTTCATTGAAGAAACAACTAGAAGAGGCCAATGTAAATCTCAAATTTGAGAAGAGCACAGAGTTGCTAGATACAATGATAAAGCAACAAAGAAGCACCACGGCTAAGTTTGGTCTTGGATATGAAGCTGAACAACCTTCATCTTCCAAAAATGCAGAGAAGAAGAAGCACACTGCTGAAGGATCAAAGCAAGAAAAGTCTGAAGCTGAACAACCCTCATCTTCCAAATATGCAGAGAAGAAGAAGTTCAAGGTTGAAGCTAAATCTTCAAAAGGAAGAAAGCATCAAAGAAGATCTACAACAAAGCAACCACAACAAAAGAGGTTCTCTCACTCTCACTCTTTTAATAATAATGCTTTTAATGGCTATTGTTCTAAATGCAACTGCTATGGTCACAAGGCATTTTATTGTGGACAGAATAATAGATCAAAGAGTTATGCTGATAAAAACACATCTGCTTTCCTGAGTGAACACCCTGTGCAATGTTTTAAATGTAATGGCCATGGGCACATAGCAAGGTTTTGCCCAAGCACTTCTATATCCAATCTAAGGCAAGACCATAGATTTCATCATACACACAGAATGCAATACAGACAGGGAATAAAACATGTGCAATGTTTTAAATGCAATGGTCAAGGGCACATAGCAAGGTTCTGTCCAAGCACTTCTGTATCTAATCTAAGGCAAAACCCTAGATTTCATCAGACTCAAAGAATGCAATACAGACAGAGAATAAATCATGTGCATAAAAGAAAAGAAAAGAATCATCCATCAAGAATGCACAAAAGACAACCCCGCAAGAGAAATGTTCAAGTTCACGAACAGGGGCAAAATAGGGATGTAGTTGAAAAACTCAAGCCCAAGTTCAGGAAAGTCTGGAGAAAGACAGAAGAAAGGAATTCGTGTCTCCTTGGACAGAAGGAGATTACTCCTCTACTGCATTAAGCAGCTCCAGGTGGCACATCCTCAGGGGGAGCAATATTAAAGTTTTATTTTAATGCTCCTATGTATTTGTCTGGGTATCTGAGGATGAAAGACCAGCAGTCGGGTTATTGTTGTATAGTTGTCAAGTGTGTTTTCAGTTCATATAGATGTTTGTGGAGATAGTGTTAAACTGATGTGTTTCAGCAGAACAACATGGTGAACAGCTAGGTTTTCGATGCAGCAGCTGATAGGCATTATCTGGGATAGAACATGCATCACAGGTCGACGTTTCGTGGAAGCATAAGCTGGCAGGTGCTGGTTTTGAAGCCTGTAACATTCCCAATCTACAGGTAATACAGAATCCATGTTCTGAGTGGGAAGGCATGCGGTTATTAATAAAAAATACAACACATCATTTGGTATAAGAGAGCATTAATTTTCTCTAAAGAAGTAGCCGTTATCAAAGAGGTGCCAGAGTCAAAGCAATCAGTGGCACTAGCTCCCAGTTGGTCAAGAGTGCCAAGTGGCACATGCAAGGCAGAGACGTTGAAAGAATAGCACCCAGGTAGTGAAGCGCCTAGGAGGACAAGATGCCTATGCACCTAAGAAGGTCTTGCATTATTTGAGGAATGCGAGATATTGCCTGAGGAAGCAGAATACCGAGAGTTGATGACTACGCGTAGATTGAGGTTCCAACGCTAGAGGTAACGGTCCAGAAGTATGAGTTTGAATAAGGTGTAAAAGGATATATTGTTTGTATGCTTTATATATTCTTTGATAGTTGACTTCTAAGGATTGGAGTCATAAGGTGTTTTAATGGAATAAATATTTTTGTGGTTACTTCTATAATCTAACCCTAACTTGGTGGCAAAGTTGAGGGTGGTGTTGGTAACAGGTTGAAGAACTATTCTCTTCTTCCTCAAACAAAGGTATGGGCAACTTCTTCCATGTATATTGTTGATGGTGTATTTTCTGAAATTGAGTTTGGAGGTAAAAGGTTGTCTACTAGGTATTCTTGTTGGTGTAAATCCCAGTTTCTGGATAGTGAAGATCGTTTATGCATTAAAATTATTGATGAGTTTTCTTTGGGTGAATGCATAATTCTGGTTGAGGAAGAGGAAGCATTTTGCACTAGGGTTTATGTTAGCAAGACTTGCTACTTGCATTAAGATGGTGAAACCCTTAGTTGGCTGTTTTGAGATTGATGGTTGAGTTGTTGTCATTGAGGTTGTTTTGATCAAGTTAATGCTTTACTTGATACATGATTTGGGCTTACTCCATTGAAGATTGATTTGAGCAAGTTATTCTTTGCATTGGTGATTTATGTTGGTGGTTGTTTTGTTCAAATACCTTTGGAAGGAAAAGGATGTCTACTAGTTTCCTTTTCATGTAGTGAATGGTTGAATGCTTCAAGGTTAATCTTGAGTTGAATAATGGTGGTTAAACCTTGTCTATAAGCATTGTTGTTAAAGCCCTAATTGGTTGAGAATAGATATTGGTTGTGGAAAGAACATGAGTATCATTGTTAGATGAGTTATTGCATGGTTGGCAATTGTTGGGTTGTGTTTCATGTTCTTGAGAAAAGCATACTTCATCTATCTTATTCTTTTGAGATTGAGATTGAGATGAGATTGAGAATGGGAGTTAAGTATAGAACATATTGAGTCTCTAACAATTCTCTTTATGCTTCTATGAGGTTGATGGATCACATTGGGTCTCTAACAATTCTCTTTGTGGGTTCATGCTAAGCAAGTTTTTCTTGATGAACTTGTGAGCTGATTTGGACAGGTTCTAGTGTGGACTTGTGAGCTGATCTGGACAAGTTCTATGTGAGCTTGTTAAGCAGGTTCTTAGTGAGCCTATGACAGAGTACAGAGGGTTGAGGCTCAGAAGAAAGTGTGAAATGAAGTGGTCACATATTCCCAAGAATAGACTAAGATTTGACTAGCCATCGGGATCAAATTCTCAGGGGGAGCATTTATGCATTTGTTTACCTTATTGCTCATGCTTAGTATTTTTGCTAACTATAATAATTTTTGCCTGAGAATGTTGTGCATGAACTCAGGGGGAGTTTTGCAGCCGCCCTTTGGTATTATTGTCAAAGGGGGAGAAGAATTACAGGTAATTGCACTCAATTACGTGTGTTGCCAACAATTCCAAAGGGGGAGATTGATGTGCAAGGTGCAACCAAAGTATTGTCATTGTTGTCAACATAGTCAGGTTGATCAGCTGATGCAATGGACAGGAATGGATAGGAGTTGATTGATGAGCAAGGTGATGGACAGGAGTTGATTGATGAGCAAGGTGCAACCAAAGTATTGTCATTGTTGTCAACATAGACAGAGGATCGGTTGATGCAATGGATAGGAGTGCAGAGCAGTCAGAGTAGTAGATAGATCGGTTGATGAAGTGAACAAGAGTACAGAGATCATATAGAGCATGTACAATGATTTTCCAAGAAAATAGAAGTGACCCAGATTCAAAAAATCAAAGAAAAAGACAAGTAAGAAAACTGTTGCGATATCGCGACATGTTTTTTCGCGATATCACGACAGGTTGAGAAGTTAGAAGGCAAAAAGAAAAATGTCATGATTTCGTGACATATCGGAGGAGAGAGAAGGCGCAAGTAAAATTGTCATGATTTCATGACATGGATGAGGAGAGAGAAGGCACAAGCAAAACTGTCATGATTTCGTGACATGTTGCAGGCAAAGAAGCCAAGTGGAAAAACTGTCATGATTTCGTGACATGTTGGAAGCAAAGAAGGCAAGTGAGAAAGTTGTCATGATTTCGTGACATGTTGGTAGAAAAGAAAGCAAGTAGAAAAACTGTCATGATTTCATGACATGTTCGGAGAAGAAGCGCTTGCAAGAAAAACTGTCATGATTTCGTGACATGTTCGGAGAAGAAGCGAAGGAGAAAAAGTGTCATGATTTCGTGACAAGTTGCAAGAAGAAGCGCTAAGGAAAAGATTTGAATGTAAGGAGAAAAAGTGTCGCGATTTGTGACATGTTCAAGAGAAGTGAAGGAGAAGATGTCGCGATTTCGTGACAGGATCGAAGAGAAAGTGCCAAGGAAAGAAGATGTCACAATTTCAGAGGATCGAAGAAGAAGTGCCAAGGAGAGAAGATGTCAAGATTTCACGACAGGGTCGAAGTGAAGTGCAAGCAAGAGAAAGATGTCACAATTTTGTGACATGTTCGTGCCAAAGACAAAAAGTGCACAAGGAGAGAAAGTGTCACGATTTCGGGAGGAAAAGTGCAAAGGAAGAGAGAGATGTCACGATTTTGTGACATGTTCCGTTTTCACGGCCAAAGGCAGAAAAGGCACAAGGCAGCGAAGATGTCACGATTTCGTGACATGTTCCGTTTTCGTGGGTAGAAGGCAGAAAAGGCACAAGGAAGAGAGAGATGTCACGATTTCGTGACATGTTCCATTTTCATGAGCGAAAGGCAGAAAAGGCACAAGGCTGAGAAAGATGTCACGATTTCGTGACATGTTCCATTTTCGTTGGTTGAAGCCAAGAAGAGTAGCGAGTAGGCGTAAGTGTCACGATTTCGTGACATGTCTTGTTTTCGCTAGAGCTTGCAGAGTTTAATGTACGAAAGCGAAAGATGTCACGATTTCGTGACATGTCATGTTTTCGCTAGTGCAGGCAGAGAAGAGTGCAAAGAAGGCGAAAGTGTCACGATTTCGTGACATGTCTGGTTTTCGCGGGTGCAAGCGAAGAAGTGGACAAAGAGGCAAAAACTATCATGATTTCGTGACATGTCTTAGTTTCATGGGTAAAAGCCGAAGTAAAGTTAACTGGAGGTAAACGATAGTTACAGATGTAGTTGCATAGGAAAATCATGCAGCCAATATTAGAAGAGTTAACTGAAGTCAGTGTAATAGTTAAATGTGCAGTTACTGATAGAAATCATGCAGCTAAAAGAAGAACAGTGATCTGAAGTAATTACAGCAGTTATAGGGGCAGTTATAGTGACAGTAAACAGAAGTCTTTACTGTAGTTACAGGAGCCGTTATAAAGAAATTTCATGCAGCGGTGGTTACTGAAAGTCGTCAGAAGAAGACCAAGAGTCGGACAGAGAAATGTTTCAAATAACCGTTCTATTAATAAGATTGCATGGGAGAATAAAGAAGCCGTTTCTATTAATAAGCTGCATGCAAAAATATAGAAGTCAAAAATAGAAACAGAACTCTGTTATAAAAGCAGATTTGCATGAGGTAGTAAGGTTAAGCACTATGCGGGTAGAGAGAGCGTTGCTGCGAAAGAAAAAGAGCCGCAGGATAGTGAGATAGTGCTACGGGCGGTAAGAGAGTGTTGAGCTCCGTGCGTAAAGAAAAAGAGCAGCGTGCTGCTGATAGTGAAAAGTGCCACAAAAATAGAGAGAAAATGTGCTGAGAAAAGTAGGTTGAAAAAGTGTGCTGTAAGAGAGCGTTGAGCTCTATGCGGGAAGAGAGAGCAGCGTGTTGCAGAATAGAGGAAATGTGCTGTGAAAAAGGATGAATAAAAGGGCACGGCTGAGATAGAGAAAAATATAGAGAGTGCAGCAGAGAGAATACAGCATAGAGAGAGTGCAGCATAGAGAGTGCAGCATAGAGAGTGCAGCATAAAGAGTGCAACAGAGCTGTGAGAGCTGCAAGAGTAAGCTAGAAGAAAAGGTTGTAAGTGTGCAGCAAGAAGAGCTTTAAAAGAGTGTATGCTTCCATGAGATTGATTTGAGTAAAGATAGACCAGTGAGGGTCTTGTAACACAGAAGGCATTTTTATGTCAATCAAGATTTAAAATAAAAGTCCAAGTTGGTGCTTGGAATCAGGGGTTGGTGCTCCTTTCTATTGGTGCAGATAAATTAGGGGTTGGTGCTCCTTCCAGTTGGTGCTGGTAAACTGTTTGTAAAGTTGGTGCTTTGCAAAGGCTGGATTTGGATGGGAGTCCAAGCAGTCTATTTTTGAGGAGTAGCCAAAACTGGTGAACCTCGTTAAATCTTGTGTTATGTGTTGCTATCTTGTTACATTTGCTGCATCTGGTTTTAAGCATTCATTAGTTCTGAATTAAGAGATGAAGATTTAAGTTTTTAAATAGCTGCACTGATTCACCCCCCCCTCCTCAGTGCCATTGTAAGACTAACATTTATTTCTGTGCAATCACGTGTGTTTATTTCACTTTAATTGTTCATTTATTTAAATTTAGTTATTTTGTTTTGTTCAATTTTGTAACTATAGCTTCCTTTCCATAAACCAATGCATAAGGAAATTTTTTGATAGTGATTATGTCTACCCACAAAAATTGGTCAAGTAATAGATGCCAACTCATTTTATTCTCTTCTAGTGTCCTTTTCATAATTCTAAGCAAGTTCTTATTGGTGGATTACACTAATCCATTTCCCTAAGAATAATAGTTAGAATAATTATTGATGCTTATGCCATACTTGCTTGCAAACTCAATGTATTTTGTGCTTATGAAGGCAGGGCCATTACCGATCACTAGTACTTTTGGAATTCCAAACCTTGTAATCAGATTTTCTAAAAAATCAATTACTACAACCTGATCAGATTTCTTAGTTGGAATAGCTTCAAACCATCTAGTGAAATATTCAGTGGAAGTAAGGATGAACTTATGTCCTACTATTAAATTTGGACTAATAAATCCAACAAAGTCAAGTCCCCACTACTGAAAGGGTTCTTCTACATGAATTTGCCTAAGTGGAAATTTTACATTCTTGGTTCTTCCCACATATCTTTTATATTTTTCATTGGATTTAGCTGCTTTGAAAACATCCACAAATATAGTAGGCCAATAATATCCTACCCTTATTATCTTCATGGTAGTTATTTTTCCTGAAAAGTGACCTCCTGACGGGCCTTTGTAAAATTCTTCAATGACCTTTTGTTTCTCATTGTCTCCTAGACATCTTAGGAGCACCCCATCCAAGTTACTTTTATACAATATTTTTGGAAGCAATATATATTTAAGATATTGCAATATAAAACTTCTCCTCTATGAGGTATTGAGACCTTAGGTACATATTCCTAATAAAAATAAGTTATCAATTGATTTAACCAATCATATTTTTTGGAAAACTATCATTCTAATCATCTTCCAATTCTTGATAGGCCACTATCTGCTCTAAATTTTCCTTAGCTACTATCTCATGGAATAATGCTCTCCCTATGATCATCTTGGTAGGGTTGATCTCTACGTCATACTCTTGTATTTTAGTAATCCATCCAACCTTTTTATCACCCAAATCTTCATGGAGGATGAAGTTTCTCACATCTAGGTGAATCGCATTGACTAGAGTTTTAATTTGAACCAGGTATTACCTAAATTTCTTCAAAGACTTCATCATGACAAAAATTTATATTTAAATGAAATTGTACTTAGTATGATACTCATGCAATGTTTGACTCCAAAAAAATATAGGGTGTTCTTCTCCATTCTCATCCTTTTGAGTAAGTACTGATGCATAGCTTTCCTCAACTCCATAGGCATATACAATAAAATATTTGGTGAAATTAGAATTTATCAATGTCGATGCAGTAGCAACTGCCTACTTAATAGCCTCAAAGGCTATATTTCTCTTTTTATTCCACCTAAACTCCATATTCTTCTTGAGTAGTTCAGAGATAGGTCTAACTACTAGAACGAAGTCTGAGATGAACTTCCTCACAAAGTTAATCTGCCCAAATAAAGACTGTAAACCCTTTTTGTTTTTAGGTAGAGGAAGGGCTAGGATTAACTTTATTCTATTTGGATCTATTGTCATCCATTTTTTATAAACTACATATCCCAATAGTTTACCCTTATGAAAAATGAAGAATGATTTCTTCAGATTAAGTGATATGCAAAACTCTATGTATTTTTGAAAAACTTGCTCCAAATGCTGCTTGTTGCTATATTTTTTGTGACCTAGTTGACCACTAGCTATGAATTGCCATATATGTCTAATATTTTGATTACCATTTTTTTTGCTTGCATAAATACTAAACACAAAGCTTCATATTCCACTATATTATTTGTATAGGCCCAAGTGAATCTGAAGGAAAAACTATTTACTCCTTTTGAGGGAGATTTCAGCACTATACCAGCTCTTACTCCATTTTTACATCTTGCTCCATCAAAATACATTGTCCAGACCTCTATCTACCTTAGTGATTGATTGGATATGGTAGGAACATTATTTTTGGATTTTATGGAGATACTATATGTGCCCAACCTAGTCTCTGATAAATTGTAATCATCTTTGAAGGGTAACTCATATTCTATCTCTAAATCTTCCAAGATTTCTACCAACTCTGGTTCTTCCATAACTAAATTATTGTATAAATCTTCTTCAATTTGTTCAATGTGGAAGGACATAGGATTTTTTAGAGTTATTCTTATCCTTTTTCCCTTGTAGGGAACTATCATTGTGGAAAAATCAAGATACATATATCCTCCCATTTTGGATGTGAATTCTCTTGAAAGGTAAATACCAAAATATGACTTAAATTCTACTACCACAATTTCTTGAACAATTTTAATTTTTGGGACCTTGTGCAACCTCATCAATACATCTTTATGACTCCCATGGTCTACATAGGGGTACCATATAGTTGTAAAATCCCTTGAAAATATCTTGTATACTCCATACCCATATTTTCACAAACTGCTTTTGGCATGACAGTTGTTGAGGCACCTGAATCTATCATATAATTGTGGACCACACATCCTTCCATTTTGAGAGAAATGTAGAATAGTGGGGGCTTGTTATTCAGGGTGGTGGGATACATCGCTTCTCTATATTATGCTATGTTGAATATAGTGGTAGTTTATTTTCCTTGAGATATTATGTAGGGAAGCTTTCAACATATCAATTTGGTCAAGGAGGAAAAGAGAATCATACAGGCTTGCTCTGGCTAGAACTCTCTTTAGTTCATCCACAATATTATATCCTATATAAACTAGTGAATATTTATCATACCTTTTTTCTATATCTTCGTAGTTCTTTCGGTATTTTTGGGTAGCTTTGATTCTTTGGCACTTTGTAATAGAAGGGAAGCTTAGCTTTTCTTGGGCCTCCTTTATCATGCTTTCTTATTATTTTTTCCTTTCTTTCTAACTTCCTCCTAGAACATTTTCCTCTCTCTCATACCTTATGGGAACCACATTACCTTTATCTACTGCTTACAAAATAGGAAACTAGTCATTACCTTGCAATAGATATTTTCTCCTTTTTTTGTGAGGGAACTTGGAAATTACCCATCTTCTATGGGTCTACTTGCAAAGGTTTCCTTCTAGACCTTGTCATTACCAAAACTTGTTCTTTCTTAAGAATGATTTTCCCAGTCATGACTTGATCGTATTGTTGCAACATGTTGACTCTTCCCTTTTGGTTTCTCTCTTGCACATGGTGCTGGTACATAGCATAATATTTTGAATCATATAGATCATTGCATATTAGACACCATACATTGACAAGACTAGTCTCTGAAGCATGTTTGTGATCATCTTGATTTGCATTAACTCTGGTTCCCATACCATTAAGGTTTTTGATATCTATTTATATAAGGGAACCTCCTTGGTTGAAATATTTCTATCTCTCTTCTCCATAGTTTTCATTTTATTACTGAGTGTCTTGATAGTACTCTGAATATCAAGAAGCATAGTGGGCTCTTGGGGATCTTGAGAGTGGAGTGATGGGAAGGAATTCATTGGCATTGGTATTTTTGGTGGCATAATGGGAGTCATATGAGGGAGGAGTGAGGAAAAATGAGGAGGATCCATGTAGGAAGATGTAGTGGGGTGATTTATGGAATGAGGTATCTTAGAAAAATAAGGCATGACAATTTTTGGAGGCAATCTTCCTACATTGATGAGGAATTTCTCAGCTTGTACAAATGCATTGTAGACCTAAGGGAAGGTTTGGACTCTAGAATGTTATGTTTTTAACCCAAGATCAGACCCCAAGGCTCTGATATAGTACATAAAATTTAGGGGGTGGTGGTTCTAGCTTTCAATGGAATTCTTTTCCAGGTTTTACTAAATCTTATATTAAATTCTAAAATAGATTCGTGTTGATGCTTTTGCATAGATGTAAATTGTTTAAGGAGAGAAAAGGGATTAGTAGATTCGTTGAAATATTCTACAAAGGGTTCTTCTAATGTGGCCCTTAAAGTAATGGTATTATCCTTTGAGGTCCTGAACCAGTGTAAAATTTTCCCTCTAAAGGATAGGTTCAGGATTCTGATGATGATATCCTCATTTTTTATATTATGTATAGTTGCTAGATTCAAGATATCTTGGTAGTGCTTATAGGTGGTTTAACCTTAGCCATTATATGTAGGTATGGATTTAGATAAATCCTGAGGGATATCATGCATATGTATGAGCCTCATGGGATCAGCTGTATTCCAACTAGGGTATTTCTATAGGGGTTGATTTGGAACCACATTTTGAGCCATATTTCTGATTGTTCTTACCGAAGGTGGTTGTAAAGGTACTACAGGGGTGATTAAGGAGGAGTTTGATCTGAATGAAAATATTGGTTCATGTTTATTATGATCGTAGATCCTTTCATCGAGAGCTGATAATAGATAAAATAATCTGGATTATTCTTTGCAGATGACCTAGTATCCATGAAAAAATATGAGCTATGGGAAAGGCTTTTCTAGTTTTTTCATTTACGGGAGTCACCAAGTGAATTTATAGATCATCACTTAATGAAAGAACATTGTCATGTCATCCAAGTAAATCAGAATAATTTTATTGATAATATCATTGAATTCATAGACCATTACCCTTTGGAATGTGGCTCCCACATTGGATAGACCGAATGACATTCTCTGATAAGCAAATGTGCCCCATTTGGTAGTGAAAGTCATTTTGAATTGATCTTTATCCTTAACCCAAATATAGTTGTACCCAAAAAATATATCCAATAAGGAGTATCTTTCTACTCCTAACACCATCTGAAGGATTTGATCCATCTAAGGAAGTGGATAATTATATTTTAATGAGGCTCTATCTAAGTTCTAAAAGTCTACGCACAACCAAATATCTCCATTTTTCTTTCTCATTGGGACCAAGTTGGAAACCCATGTGGAATGCTTGATAGAATATATGATTTTACCTTTCAAAAGTTTAATCAGCTCATGTCTCATTATGGACTCAATTTTTGGATTGGTACACCTTTGTCTTTGCCTGAAAGGCTTCACATTGGGCTCTAGCTCAATGGTATGTTGGATGATATTCTTATCATAAACATTGAGGTTATCATAAGCCTAGGCAATGATATTAGGATATTTGGAACATAATGCTTTAACTCCTTCCACCTATTTTAGAGAGAATATTACTCCCACATTGATCTTCGTATCTATTCCTATTTTAATTTCCTTGCATATTTTATCATCTATTTTCATAGTCCTTAATTTTTTGCCATCTTCATTAAAAATTGGCTTTCTAATGTGATCAAACCTTTAGGAATATGATTGTTCTTGAGTTGGATCATATCCTGTTGCTCTATTTCTTGAAAAGACTCTTCTTGAAATTTTGATAGACAATATTCTATGAATATAAAATCAACTATCTGGTCGTTGCTTTCAAAGACTTGCTAAAATATCTACCTATCTAGGATTGTTGGTCTG
The DNA here is from genome assembly GCA_028583015.1 of Wollemia nobilis. Taxonomy (NCBI): domain Eukaryota; kingdom Viridiplantae; phylum Streptophyta; class Pinopsida; order Araucariales; family Araucariaceae; genus Wollemia; species Wollemia nobilis. The sequence goes on along the minus strand of JAQPPZ010000594.1, from coordinate 3,703,771 downwards.
AAGACTAGCATGAACCTTTTACTTGCAGTTGTGCCAAGATTTGAGGAAGGATTGAAGTTATCTCCCCTAAAAGAAAAATCATTGGCTAATGTGTTTTAGTCTCTAGAAATAGAGTAGATATTTAGTGCATCAAATGTCTCCATCAAATCCCATACTCTATTCCTATAAGTCTTTAGATAGTGATGCTTGTTGTATTTTTTGTGACCTAGTTGACCACTAGCTATGAATTGCCATATATGTCTAATATTTTGATTACCATTTTTTTTGCTTGCATCAATACTAAACACAAAGCTTCATATTCCACTATATTATTTGTATAGGCCCAAGTGAATCTGAAGGAAAAACTGTTTACTCCTTTTGAGGGAGATTTCAACACTATACCAGCTCTGACTCCATTTTTACATCTTGCTCCATCAAAATACATTGTCCAGACCTCTATCTACCTTAGTGATTGATTGGATATGGTAGGAACATTATTTTTTGGATTTTATGGAGATACTATATGTGCCCAACCTAGTCTCTAATAAATTGTAATCATATTTGAAGGGTAACTCATATTCTATCTCTAAATCTTCCAATATTTCTACCAACTCTGGTTCTTCCATAACTAAATTATTGTAGAAATCTTCTTCAATTTTTTCAATGTGGAAGGACATAGGATTTTTAAGAGTTATTCTTATCCTTTTTCCCTTGTAGGGAACTATCATTGTGGAAAAATCAAGATACATATATCCTCCCATTTTGGTTGTGAATTCTCTTGAAAGGTAAATACCAAAATATGACTTAAATTCTACTACCACAGTTTCTTGAACAATTTTAATTTTTGGGACCTTGTGCAACCTCATCAATACATATTTATGACTCCCATGGTCTACATAGGGGTACCATATAATTGTAAAATCCCTTGAAAATATCTTGTATACTCCATACCCATATTTTCACAAACTGCTTTTGGCATGACAGTTGTTGAGGCACCTGAATCTATCATACAATTGTGGACCACACATCCTTCCATTTTGAGAGAAATGTAGAATAGTGGGGGCTTGTTATTCAGGGTGGTGGGATACATCACTTCTCTATCTTATGCTATGTTGAATATAGTGGTAGTTTATTTTCCTTGAGATATTATGTAGGGAAGCTTTCAACATATCAATTTGGTCAAGGAGGAAAAGAGAATCATACAGGCTTGCTCTGGCTAGAACTCTCTTTAGTTCATCCACAATATTATATCCTATCTAAACTGGTGAATATTTATCATACATTTTTTCTATATCTTTGTAGTTCTTTCGGTATTTTTGGGTAGCTTTGATTCTTTGGCACTTTGTAATAGAAGGGAAGCTTAGCTTTTCTTGGGCCTCCTTTATCGTGCTTTCTTATTATTTTTTCCTTTCTTTCTCACTTCCTCCTGGAACATTTTCCTCTCTCTCATACCTTATGGGAACCACATTACCTTTATCTACTGCTTACAAAATAGGAAACCGGTCATTACCTTGCAATAGATATTTTCTCCTTTTTTTGTGAGGGAACTTGGAAATTACCCATCTTCTATGGGTCTACTTGCAAAGGTTTCCTTCTAGACCTTGTCATTACCAAAACTTGTTCTTTCTTAAGAATGATTTTCCCAGTCATGACTTGATCGTATTGTTGCAACATGTTGACTCTCCCCTTCTGGTTTCTCTCTTGCACATGGTGCTGGTACATAACATAATATTTTGAATCATACAGATCATTGCATACTAGACACCATACATTGACAAGACTAGTCTCTGAAGCATGTTTGTGATCATCTTGATTTGCATTAACTCTGGTTCCCATACCATTAAGGTTTTTGATATCTATTTATATAAGGGAACCTCATTGGTTGAAATATTTCTATCTCTCTTCTCCATAGTTTTCATTTTATTACTGAGTGTCTTGATAGTACTCTGAATATTAAGAAGCATAGTGGGCTCTTGGGGATCTTGAGAGTGGAGTGATGGTAAGGAATTCATTGGCATTGGTATTTTTGGTGGCATAATTGGATTCATATGAGGGAGGAGTGAGGAAAAATGAGGAGGATCCATGTAGGAAGATGTAGTGGGGTGATTTATGGAATGAGGTATCTTAGAAAAATAAGGCATGACAATTTTTGGAGGTAATCTTCCTACATTGATGAGGATTTTCTTAGCTTGTACAAATGCATTATAGACCTAAGGGAAGGTTTTGAATCCATAATGTTATGTTTTTAACCCAAGATCAGACCCCAAGGCTCTGATATAGTACATAAAATTTAGGGGGTGGTGGGTCTAGCTTTCAATGGAATTCTTTTCCAGGTTTTACTAAATCTTATATTAAATTCTAAAATATATTCGTGTTGATGCTTTTGCATAGATGTAAATTGTTTAAGGAGAGAAAAGGGATTAGTAGATTCATTGAAATATTCTACAAAGGGTTCTTCTAATGTGGCCCTTAAAGTAATGGTATTATCCTCTGAGGTCCTGAACCAGTGTAAAATTTTCCCTCTAAAGGATAGGTTCAGGATTCTGATGATGATATCCTCATTTTTTATATTATGTATAGTTGCTAGATTCAAGATATCTTGGTAGTGCTTATAGGTGGTTTAACCTTATCCATTATATGTAGGTATGGATTTAGATACATCCTGAGGGATATAATGCATATGTATGAGCCTCATGGGACCATCTATATTCCAACTAGGGTATTTCTATAGGGGTTGATTTGGAACCACATTTTGAGCCATATTTTTTATTGTTCTTACCGAAGGTGGTTGTAAAGGTACTACAGGGGTGATTAAGGAGGAGTTTGATCTGAATGAAAATCTTGGTTCATATTTCTTATGATCGTATATCCTTTCATCGAGAGCTCATAATAGATAAAATAATCTGGATTATTCTTTGCAGATGACCTAGTATCCATGAAAAAATATGAGCTATGGGAAAGGCTTTTCTAGTTTTTTCATTTAGGGGAGTCACCAAGTGAATTTATAGATCATCACTTAGTGAGGTCAAGAAAATTTACTAAATATTGATTTCTCTAGGAGGGTTAAAAGAAAATAAAAACTTCTATGGGTTAACTAATATTCTTGTAAATAGAGTCCCACTAGGCATGCCAAAATTTTTGGGATCTAAATTAACATCAAGGGAACCTTGAACTGCAACTATGAATCTATGAATTTTTGGTGGTGCATACTCACTAATCACAACTCAAACCCTAATATTGGATGGATTAGATATTTAATTCAATCCAACCTCCATAGTAGGTTGGTGTTCCTTGCCAACTAATTTAGGTATTGACTCAATTAAGCTCAACTAAAAGTGTAAGTTTAGGGATAGAAATGCGTAAGTATTAGAAATACAGCTGAGAAAATAATGGCTAGATAGAGCTAACAACATTGACAAATAGTAAGAATCCATTGATCAATCACATTTCCAGTATGCCACACTTGATACTAACAACAATCAAAACTTAGCATATTCACCATTAAAATAAGGAAATGCTTACAAAACTATTTCAAACATTCAAGATGCTAATAATCCAAATAGCAGAATTAGATCAACACGTAGACTAATAGAAATAGAAGTCTTCTACAAAATTTATTTAGGCATGAACCATTCCAAGGTGCTCCAAATTAGCAATCCAATATTAGTAGAATTTACTAATCATAAAAGCAGTAACATAAATGTATTCACAGAATGAATTAACAATTGATAAAGACAAAAGGTAGAGGTAAACATCCAAGTAATTCTCCTTCTATTGATATCATAGCAATTACAGTAATATATCAGGAAAACACTCTAGATTCGCTTCTTAAACATGAGGGTTCAGCCTCCTTATATAGAATTTTTACAATAATTAATGTATTGGAACATTACAAGGATTTTTATATCAAAATAGCAAAATGTTGAGGTGGCAGCCTCTCATGAATCTTCAAGAAGAGAACTAAACTGAGTTCCATTAATGCTACATCCCTGAGCTCTACAAACATTCAAATCTTCAAATTTTTCATGGCTAGAGAGGTTACAGATCAATCTGATCCATTCTTCGTTCTTGCAGAGACCTTCTACTATTGATCTATAATTAATAATGTAGTCAAGTCTTGATTCTAGTGATGCTTGATGTCCTCACCTCTTTTGCTACCTTCATCAGATTTTTGTCTTCATTAGGTTTTGTTGCCTTATGTCTTCTTCAAAATCCACCATTTCATTTACTGCTAGGTTCATTTTGATTATGTTGATCGTAAAGTATGATATATTGGGTGTTTTGAAACCTTTCATAGCATCCGTAACTCCAAATTTTGTTGAGTAAGGTTTAGTTGTGCTAACTACAAAATTAGCTTCCTATGGTTACCAATAACTTTTCTACAAAATTTGCTACTTTGGTTTTCACTAGGTTGGGTTTGATGGGTTTGACTATGAAACTATAATTTTTCTTCGACCTTTGGAGGGTGTTAACACTCTTCCTACTTTCTAGAATCTGCCATTTTGAATTCCACTTTGCATTGCTTAACCCTACCAATTATGAATCTTGTCCTCTAGTAGATTTAAAATCTTGCTCTTTCTGTCATGGAAACTTTCCACACATTGCTTCTTCCATATTATGCCACTCTAAATTTTGTTATCCCAAGTTTGACCAGTTGACTATGAAATCTATCTTTTAGCAGAATTTAACACTACCTTTGCAAATTTTTTGAACACTTAGAAAATTTACAAATTTTTGCTAAGTATGTAACCTTTTGGGTCTATAGGCTCCTCCATGTGTAATATAACATAGATTTTGTCAGGATTAGGCTTCAACCCTTCATTGCACACTATGTGTCCTCAAAGTTTTCCATAAGGTACCATCAAAGAACACTTACCTAGATTTAGAGAAATTTGTGCATTACTACACCTTCTCATACATTCATTGATGTCGGGTATATGATTCTTGATCTTACCGAAAATGGACCAATCATCCAAAAATACCTTAAAATTTCTTGTGGTTAATTGATCAAAGATATACAAAATAATATGTTGAAATATGGCTGGATTATTACTTATTCCAAATAGCATTTAATTATATGTATAGATGCCATTATACACAATGAATGTGGTCTTCAACTTATCCTCCTTGGCTATACTTATTTGAGTGTACCCAAAGAACCCATCTAGGAATGATTAACTTTCATGTCCTGTGACCTCTTCTAGAATTGAGTCTGTGAAGGGAATAGGCAAGGGATATTTAATCGTAACTACATTCAAAATTTTAAAATATATACATATTTGTATATTATCCACTTCCTTATTTAGAGTAACCACATTAGGTTAAACCCAATCACTAGTAATGACTCTAAAAATAATGCTTGCATCTAATATATTTTTTATTTTGGTGTTTACCAATGTAGTATACTTGGGGTTCATCCTATAAGGTCTTCTTCTCATTGATTGTCCCCTAGGAATTAGTGTGACCTTATGGACACATAACTATGGTGGTACCTCTTTCAACTCCTTATACATCCAAGAAAATACATCCCTATAATCCAATAATATCTTGAAAGATGTTACTTTCAATATTGGGTTCTAATCATTGCCACAGTGGATCATCCTAGGTTCCTCCTCTATTCCTAGATTTACATCCACTATTTAGGGTCCTTTGTACTTAATGTTCATAGGCTATATCACTACCTTTTCCAAATTAATTGGATGCACTGGTCTTGCATCAATTTCAATGTCTCCCACTATATATTCTATAAAACATTTAGGGAATGTCCATGTCTCCTCTTCTTATTTCTTTGGTTTTGGGTTTACCTTCATCTCATCTTGTTTTCCTTGGTCCCCTCTATATTAATACAGAGGTATGTGGGCTGAAAAACCTTGTACTCCTCCATCTACCAATGGAGTAGTTCACTATTAGATTGATCTTCATATTCACTATAATCATCTAGGTATAACATTCCTTCTTCATTAGGCTCATACTTCTCTTCACTAGAAGAACTACCTAACTCATAGATTATGGCCATATCCTCACTGATCCTCTAGTTATTCAAGTTGATCATATATTTGTGTTATCCCTTATTGAAGGTGATCTAGTCCTTTCCCCAGTTGTGATTAAATTTGGCTATTTGTAGACATCCTCTCTCCAATAAAGCAGCATATGTTGGCTTTTGCATGGTAATCACAATGAAATACAAGACAAATTCTTGGTCAACTATTATAACTTGTTGTGCTATCAAGACACCCTTTGTTTCTATACCGTACTGGTCAACACCACACAATCAAAATCTAGGTACCCATAATGATGGAGTGTCAATTTCTCAACAGGTCTTCTTGGGTAACACATTAACACTAGATCCTCCATCCACAATGACTTGCGTCAACTTGTGTCCCAAGACCTCCATATGGACTAATACGGGTTTCTTCTCAACATCAATCATCAGTATGGTGGGATCCAAAAAAATATCCTTTTGTTCTTCTTCCTCGATTGGTTGTGAAAGCATGAGATTCCGGAAGAAAAATAGTATTGAGATGCAATATAAACAAAAACTAACTCGATGCATGAAATAGGACGAACGTAATCAAATCAAGACCAAACATAAAGAGAAAGCAGGAGCACAACCCTTTTATATTAATGTGATTCCAAACTCGGTTACAATCCATCTCCTCCCCTTTTAGGGGCTAGGAGTGTTAGCATGTTTTGGTTACAATCGTGATCAATACTCCTTCCGCATGCCCACATTTGAAATGGGCGGGCCAAAGTGTTGCCACCGCTTATGCTGATGAATCCTCGCTTCTTGCTGCTCCTCCTGCGTTCAAAGAAACAACAAAGGCATTAGTAGCACCTGCTACAAATAGGAAAAGTTTGTTCCTTGAAATTAATAAAAGATGCATGTAAAAGATTATAAATAATGAATAAAATGAATCTAAATGACCTGCAAATCTGACAGAGACCAGAAGACATTACCAGAGGGCCACTGCCATTGAAACAGTTGGCCAATCTACTTTCAACTAGAATTCGTCCCTGGGCAGGACGAATTTTGCTGTTATTCGTCCCCGGGTGGGACGAATTCGACTCGTGATGAAAAGCCGAGTTGATGCCGTCTAAATGTCGAACCTCGGGACCTCCAAAAGATCTGCAAACATAGGGGTTAAGTAATTGGGGCCATTTTGGGATGACCCAGATGGTCGGATTCTCCCAATTTGGCCTCTATCCACGGGAATTCGATGTCGCTACCTGCAAGTTAGTGAGGGCCACAAAATCGACAAAGCATGATAATATTTAATCAAAATCTTATGGAATCGAAGATAGTGAACTATCTGAATAGCATAGAGTGTAATGTAGGATAAACAAGTGATAATAGAATAGATTAAAATGAAACTAAGAAAAAGTGCGGGGTGCCCAAGTGGGCCGCCCACCGTTGGAACTTGATTTCGGCGCCAATCCACTAGGGATGGGCCCAAAATCTCTTAGGATTGTGTTGTCGGCAAATTGGTGGATTAATGTGGTCAAATGTTGGGTTTGGGTTCGGATCCACGCTTCCAAAAGCCACCCAATAACCTCTCTTGCGAAAGAGATTAATGGATGTGAAAAGGTGAATCAAAAAGGGTGCAATAGGGTGTTCAATTTGGCAGCACTTCGTTGCTTGAAAATGCCTCCAACTCTGTCTCTCTTTGGGTGGGAAAGTCCACCATTTTATAGACCCATGGGGTCTCTTTGGAGGGGCATGCAGGGATGCCATGTGGCGGCCATGCCTTCCCAAGAGGGAGGAGACTCCTCCCTGACTTGGGCTTCCATGACTGCCTTTGTGACAGTCCTCTAACTGCCAACCTACCCACCTACACGCGCATGCACGACAGGAGGCAATAATTGACTGTCCTCGGCTGCCACTTGGCGGCATTCTTCTTTTTGCCCGTTAAACCTGGAATTCGTCCTGACCAAAGATGATTTTAGAATTCGTCCCTGGGTGAGACGAATCCCGGTTAGTATTCATCCCCGGGTAAGACGAATACTGGGTAAAGTGCCTGAATGTGCCAAATTGCTTCTTGACCTTACAAAATTGCTATGAAAGTGGTTAGGACCACTGTTTAACCTCTGAGGGCTGCCCTAGGGGCTGTGTGTGTCAAAGCGATCAGTGTTTGCAGTCACATAATCGGATTGGTGCTGTTTTGGTGTCTATAGATGCCCCTTTTTGGGATGCGTTGTGCATGGCGCAGCGTCGAGCAAAAATAGATAACCAAAGCACTAATGATTAGGGTTTCTTGGTAACCTAACCAACTTTTGATGCCCCAAGCATGGAAAGGGCATGCATTCTTGAATCCTTGCTTCTAACGAGCTAAGGAATTTGATTTCAAGTATTAACCTATTTTGGTGAGGTGTGACTTGAGCTTGGACATTGATCAATCATGATTAGGCAAAGGGCGCAACCTTTTGTCCACAGGGGAACCTTGTGTTCATGCTTCGAGAATGCCAAGTGTTTGATCAATTTGTGATAATTGCTTGTTTACTGCCCCAAGCAGGAGCGTAATTGTCTTTGTCAATGATTCTTTGAATGCATGTCATTGCCTTGATTGGGTGTGTGCTTGTTGATTGGTGACTAAGTGTGACTACCCCCTCAAGCGACGAATCGATGAGGGAATGACCTTCATGAGAAAAGCGACGAGTCGCTTGACCCAAGATGACTTGTGCAAGGGTGCCTTTAGATGGTTTATCGTTAAGCATGTGCAATTTTTCCAACATTTAGACCTATTTTTGGTGGGTGTTAACCCTTTTTGCGACGCTGTTTGGAGCTGAAATTGGCGAAAATCCGTCTTCCCATGGAGCGGTCCGGCTAAGATAGCCTTCTTAGGGAGTAGGATAATGACAATTTGTGACCCCAACGTCTATTTTGTATGCCCGGGATGTCAAGTGCAACAGCACTCTCATCGGGCAAATTTATTATCTATTTTTAGTGCATTTTTGTTCATTTTTTGATGTTTTTGAAGTTTTTGGCTTGAATTCGTCCCGGGTGGGACGAATTCCAGCTTTAGAATTCGTCCCTGGGTGGGACGAGCGCTAACCAGAGCGCTCATCCTAGTAAAGGATGAATTCCAGCTCAAAAGGCCTATTTAAGGGCCAAAACTTGAGTTTGGGCTCATTTGCATCTAATTTTTCTTGCGATTTGGAGCTCTGGGAGGAGGAGGTAAATTCTGCGAAGCGAAGCGCTGCCGAGATTTTCCCTGCCATCATGAGTACACAAACTGGTTCGAGCGGCGGAGCCGAAGCGAGACCTGTAAGTGCTCCCTAGAGTTTATTTTTGTTTTAAACTGTAAGTGTGTTGTTTTTCTGTACAGTTCTTTTCCATGATTTTAATTTTTTTTTGGTGTGTTTTCTTTTGCAGGTTGTTAGGAGCCGGTACCGTGTACCCACTACTTTCACTGAGGCACGGGGGGCACTGACTGATGTTGACTGGGAGTGGCTTGATGCCCTTGGGCTCAAGCAGGTGGCTCGACTGGAGCCTGTGGTCCCGGATCAGGCCTATTTGACGGCCCTGATCAAACTTTGGGATCCGTAGACCAACACCTTCCATCTCCCGATAGGGGAGATGACTGTGACTCTGGAGGATATCTATCGGCTTCTTCAGATTTCGATAGATGGACTACCCATCAGGACATCACCGCGTGATCAGCGGACTGCTGTACTGATGAGATGCTTCGGGCATGGGGAGCGGTTGGGCGTAGAGAGCCCAGTGGAGACGGCCGAGGTGGACTGCCAAGTTGGCAGGATTTTGGTTGGATGGTGGCAGGAGAGGGGGGTGTTAGGAGTGAGGCACGCATTCCTGATGGGCCTCATTTCTAACATGTTATTACCTGACTCGTCAGGTGCGAGGTTCCCATGGAACCTGTTGGATTTGGTGTGGCAGTTGGTAGAGTGCCCGATAGAGGCACCGCTGATCCTGAGATGGGGACAGACACTATTGGCATAGCTCTACGGGGAGCTGTATGGGGTCCACTATCGACAGCAGAAGGGGATCAGCTATAGTTATCTATTGCAGTGCTGGGGTTGGCAGCACATAGCAGTTGAGAGGCCAACCGGGTTACCATGGATGACTCGGGCGACGATGGAGGATAAGGAGATAGGGTATGCAGTTTTGTGGCGGTGGTCCGGAGAGCAGGGGCAGAGTCGACGGTGGGCAGGTGTCGTAGGGCACTATGCCGATGCCTTCTCTCGGCTCACTCTAGGGGAGGTGGTTTGGCACCCTTATCGGGACTATCCAGCCTGGCCGGAGGCTGGAGAGTGGCTCCGACGGGTACGTAGGGAGCGATGGTTGATTGGGCGACACGGGACCGAGCATGAGTTCTTCTCATATAGCCAGGTTACACGATAGTTTGGGGTGCGCCAGGGGTTGCCTGGTGAGCCCGTGGTCTATCGACATCGGGGAGATGAGAGGACTCTAGATCGATCGGTCATCGCGCCATTGGGCGAGGATTCAGATGCGGTGATCGACGTCCCGGACGTGGATGACGTCGGGACTACCACTGAGTATGACTCGTGGTGGGTACTACGACGATGGCGAGGAGAGGGGCCATTGGGAGGCGCGAAGGCAGCAAGGAGGGTGCTGAGGCACCAGGGGATGATTGGGGAGCTCCGTTGGAGGATGCGGACATGGTTGAGGTGGGGGATGAGGATGTAGATTTGGGAGCTCCGGATCAGCCGGACATGCAGGACATGGAGGAGCAGTGGGAGCCAGAGCAGGCTGCTGTTCCAGAGAGTCCTATGCTTCAGGCAGATACGGAGGAGATGGAGTCTGGGGTACGCACTGAGAATGCACGATTGGCAGAGCTACTATGGATGCGAGATCAGGAGCTGGGGGATGCGCTGGGGAGAGGGATCTCCTGCGGGCTCAGCTAGCAGAGCGGGATAGGGTTTTGGCATAGCGCGATGATGCAGTAGCTTACTACCATCGACGGGAGGCAGAGTGGTGTCGACATCGGCTAGATTTGGAGAGGGAGGTCATCCGCCTCGATGGGCGGCTACCTGAGCCATCCGGAAGTGGATCTTCACGTCGGACGAGGGATAGTGCTATTGAGCAGTCAGCATCATCTCATCGCAGGCGATTGGATGAGGGAGGCGGTAGCAGGCGTGATGCGGGGGCTAGTAGTAGCCGCCCTACAGGGTCCCATAGGACCCACACCATGGGGGGTAGTTCCCGTCGCACCGATCCTACGTGATCATGGTGGTCGACGCCTTAGGTTGGGTGGTTTTGTTATATGATTGCGGGGTCAGAGGACCAGTTTTGTAGCCTGCGAGCATTTTTTTGATGATATATATATATACCGATTTTATTTTGGTTATGCATATGTGATGATTTGATATTATGCATTATGGTTGATGAATATGGATGTATGCATGTTTATTTATTTTGATGGATGCATATGTTATGATGAATGCAAATGTTTTTGATTTATATGTGATATGCAAAATGAAATGGATGAATGGAATTTGTGATGGTTGGTTATGGCACCATAGACTGTTTAGGACTCTGTTTATTTTGTTTTTAGGCGATTGTTGTGGTAAATGACTTTGTATGTATACATGTGATTTTTTTTGTATTTTTTGATGGTATTGCAAAGATGAAAAGTAGCGCAGTTGGTTTAGAAATGTAGCTAAGGTTTTCTGAGACTCAGACGGTTTTAACTCACTAGCCATGACTGTACTTTATCTTACAAGACTTTTGGACCAGGTATGAATCGGACTTGTTTTTGACCAAGCTATTTCACATCCTTATGTGTGCAATTGAGTTCATTTATGTGGTATTTGTCAGGATACCGCCAGTGCCAGATGGGCTTTCAATCGAACTTGTATTGAGGATCACCTAATTAGCTCCACTAACTCCTTTGTTGTATTTAGTTAGATTAATCTGCGGTGCTATCTAGGATACCATAAGCTAGCTCATCCACATGCAAACATTGATCTGTACACAAGTTAATGTGACAGATATATCGTCATGCGAGAGGTTTACCGCCAGTGACCGATAGGCTATCAACCAAACCGGTACTGAGGCTTGCCTCATGACTTGTCAGAATGCTGAGAGTTCCAGGGATTCAAGTTCGACTCCCTTCTTTTCTTCAATTGTATTGGGATACTTGCTCGTTTGTAGTGATAAAATCACTGTTTATTTTTATTTGTTTTTCTTTTGAGCAAGGGATTTGGATATGGAGTGACGATAATCACTATTGTTTGTGCCTTTTGATGTGTGCACTGTAGGATGTCAAATTTTGGTGTTTTGACTTTTTGCAAATTTTTGATGTTTTGCAACTATTGAGAACTTGGGATTCTTAGGGAATTGGGTAGGGAGGATGCTTGTCCTTTTGCCAACTCTCAGCATTCTTGGGGTCATTCACATAGGGGGATGAGCAAGATAACCATTTCGCTTATGGTGACCTGGATTACTGTGCAGGTTTCATCTTTCGTTCACACAACTTAGGAATTTTTATGTGTTTTAATTTGTGTTGGGATGTTACGTAACAAGGCGTATTTCAAGTATGACTCTACCTTCGTAAAATCTGTCTGACTTGGTACATTACATGGCTAGAGAGCAAAATGATGACTGAATTACGAAAACTCTTGATACATTAGAAGACCACTGACTCTTAGTGTGGTAAAAAGCGGTAAATGGCGTTTGTTTGTTTTTTTTTAAGATGGAACAATGTGGAACTAGATGGACTAGCAGAGCAATTACAGCCTATGGTGCCTTTGACTTGTACGACCACAAATATGCAATGTATGGATGTAATGCTTAATGCAGCTATGTATTTTTGTATTTTTGATGGATTGATTTTTGTGAATATGAAGATGAGATGCTCTATTGATGAATTTGAGCATGCCTAGAAATGAGATGCAAATTTTTGTTGTTTTTGATGATTTTTGGATTTTGAATTTCTTTATTTTTGACCAAGTGATTGTGAGAATCCTTGGAGCATTTTGGGGTTGACCAAGTGATTTTAGGGATCCTTGGAGCATTTTTGGGATTGACCAAGCGATTTTAGAGATCCTTGGAGCATTTTGGGATTGACCAAGCGATTTTAGGGAATCCTTGGAGCATTTTTGGGATTGACCAAGCGATTTTAGAGATCCTTGGAGCATTTTGGGATTGACCAAGTGATTTTAGAGATCCTTGGAGCATTTTGGGATTGACCAAGCGATTTTAGAGATCCTTGGAGCATTTTGGGATTGACCAAGCGATTTTAGGAATCCTTGGAGCATTTTGGGATTGACCAAGCGATTTTAGAGATCCTTGGAGCATTTTGGGATTGACCAAGCGATTTTAGAGATCCTTGGAGCATTTTGGGATTGACCAAGTGATTTTAGAGAATCCTTGGAGCATTTTGGGATTGACCAAGCGATTTTAGAGATCCTTGGAGCATTTTGGGATTGACCAAGTGATTTTAGAGATCCTTGGAGCATTTTTGGGATTGACCAAGCGATTTTAGAGATCCTTGGAGCATTTTTGGGATTGACCAAGCGATTTTAGAGATCCTTGGAGCATTTTGGGGATTTGGCTCTCTTAGATATGAAATGGGCGCAAATGACTGATGTTCAAGGGTTCTGTTTCCTTGATTCCATCAAGAGAAGCTAGCCGGTATGTCTCGGGTCCTATTTTGCTATCAATGACATATGGACCTAACCAATTTGCCATAAACTTGTCCCTTAGGTGGGATGACAAACTAGAATTCTATTGGTTTTCCTTCAAAACCAAATCACCAACCCGAAAGTCTCTCAGGTGAACTTTCATGTTGTAAGCTTTCTTAAGTCACTCTTGATAAATACGTAAATGCTCGAGAGCATTAACGCATCATTCATCAAGCAACGTAAGCTGGTCTAACCGGGCCTGCCACGCAGTGTCATCATCGATGAACTCCTGCATTGATATGCGCAGGGAAGGAATCTCCAACTCTAGAGGCATGACTGCCTCGGAGCCATACACGAGCAAAAATGGAGTGGCCCTAGTGGGCGTCCGAATGCTAGTGCGATAGGCCCATAGGGCAAGTGGGATTTGAATGTGCCAATCCTTATGACTGTCTATGACTGTCTTTTTAAGGATGGCAACTAGCATTTTGTTTGACGCCTCTGCTTGCCCATTCGCCTGCGGATAATAGGGTGTCAAAAAACTATGCTAAATTTTGTACTTTGTGGTCAAAGCACGCACGTCTTTGTTCTTGAAAGGCATCCCATTATCCGAGACTATTTTGGATGGAATACCAAAATGACATATGATGTTATGCAAAATGAACTCCACAATGCGGGGTCCTGTCGTAGAGGTAAGCGGAACTGCTTCCACCCACTTGGTAAAATACTCTGTGGCCATTATGATAAACGTGTGATGGCCTGACGATGTAGGGGAGATCTTTCCAATTAGATCGAAGCCCCACTACAAAAATGGCCAAGCAGACTGGACTGTCTGCAAGGCCTGGGAAGGTACGTGCATCAAATTGGCATGATGTTGACACTTCACGCACTTCTTGACATATGCACAACAATCTCGCTCTAAAGATGGCCAATAATAGCCCATGCAAAGAATGCACTTTGCGATGGCCATACCACTAAAGTGGCCACCACATGTACCATCGTGCGCTTGGGTGATCGCCCAAGTGGACTCTTGCTGGTCCAAGCAATGAAGGAGGATTCCTTCATAGCTACGACGATACAAAATGTCTCCTATCAAGACATACTTAGCCGCTTTCTACTTGAGTGCTCATTTTGCGGCATGCGTCAATCCAAGCGGGAGATTACCTAACTTGAGGTAGTCTCTAATGGGTAAATACCAGTCTTGTTGATCAAAAACCTCGATAGTATGAACAACCAATCCCTCTTGAAGTTCATCCCTAGCGAACGTTGAATGGGATAGAACCTGTAAGAATAGCGTTGTGTTGCTATTAATGGGAGTAGGGGAGAACAAGGACCCCCAGTTGGCACATTTCAGATGATCTTGGATTCGAGAGAACTTATCCGAGGATGGTTCAATCTGGATCATGTGGATTCCTGGCGTCAAGTCTGAGCTTGCACGCTCCATCATGGATTGCGATAAGGTTTTGACTTGAATGGTTGTCATATCACCGAAAAGGTCTTGCGGGATTAGTGACCCCAAGGAGGCCATTGTGTCCGCAAAATGATTCGATGATCGAGGGAGTGCCTCGATGTCATACCACTCAAGTTTTGCCAGGAATTTGTCCACAAGGGCTTTATAAGCCTGTAGAACTGGGCATTTGCATTGATATACCCCTTTGACTTGATTGACTATTAACAACGAATCACCAAAGATGTTCAGTCATTTGATGTTCATGGCGATTGTTGTCTGAAGACCTATGAGCAAGGCTTCATACTCTGCATTATTGTTGGTGCATGGGAAGTTTAATTTAAATGACAGGGGCATTGGAGCACCCTACGGTGTGAAGAATACTATTCCCGTGCCACCACCTTGCTCACATTTAGAACCATCGAAGAATAGGGTTATGTCAGCTTGTGACTCAGGCTCATCAGAATCTGGCGATTCTGAGACATGGAAGACCCCATCATCGGGTAGTTCTATGACTAGAGGCTGATCGTCTTCAAGAGGAGCCTCCGCTAGTTGATCGGCTATGACTTGTCCTTTGATAGATTTTTGTCCAATAAACTCTATGTCAAATTTCGTCAACAACATGATCCATTTCGTCGTGCGACTACTATGATAAGTATGACTCATCATGTATCGCAATGGATTCTCCTTAGACACAACATACGTAGTGTTGCTCAACATGTAGTGGCATAGCTTTTTGGTAGCAAACACCACTGCCAAGCAGAGTTTCTCAACGTATGCATAGTTAAGTTCATAACTGACCAGGGTGCGGCTAAGATAGTAAGTAGCCTATTCCTTGTGAAGTTCATTCTTCTGGGCTAGCATGGCGCCCAGTGCCACCTCAATAGCTGAGATGTATAAGTAGAATGACACTCCTGGTCTAGGTGGTGCCAATACTGGCGGCGAAGCCAGGTATTGTTTGATTTCATCAAAGGCTGACTGGCACTCGTCATCCCAGTGAAATGTAACCCCCTTGTGCAATAATTTGTTCATGGGTCGGCACTTGTCAGATAATTGCGCTATGAAGCGTTTAATCGACGTGACCTTTCCCTGCAGACTTCTGAGCTGCTTGATGGTAGTTGGGGGAACCATTTCAAGGATTGCCTTGACTTTCTTTGGGTCCACCTCGATGCCTCGCTTTGAGACTATGAAACCCAAGAGTTTTCCAGATGTGATGCCAAATACGCACTTCTTGGGATTTAGTCTAACTTTATGCTCCATGAGGCGATCGAGGATCTTGCTTAAGTCATCGATATGATTTGAGCGCAACAGAGACTTGGCTAACAAATCATCCATGTAATCTTCCAAAGTTTTATGCATGTAGTCATGGAAGATGTACGTCATGGCACGTTGGTAGGTGGCACCAGCATTTTTAAGGCCAAAAGGCATGACCTTATAACAAAATGTCCCCCAAGGCATTGTGAACGCCATTTTTAGTTGGTCTTCAGGATTGATACGAATCTGATTGTATCCTGAGAAACCATCCATGAGGGAGAGCATTTCGTGACCTATTGTAGCGTCTACCAATGCGTCGATGCTCGGCAAGGGGAAATCATCCTTAGGACTCACTTTGTTTAGATCTCAAAAATTAGTGCATATGCGAATCCTCCCGTCGAGATTTTTGACGGCACCATGTTGGACAGCCATGGCGGATAATCCATGTAGATGACAAACTGTGCATCCAACAACTTTTGCAATTCATCTTTGACCATCAAGGCCACTGTTGGGTGCATCTTACGTAGTTTTTGCTTTACGGGCTTGATTTTCGGATCAAGCGTTAAATTATGCGTGACTAGCTACGGGTCTAGTCCCGGCATATCCTTGTATGACCATGCAAAAACCTCCTTCTTCTCTTTGAGAAGGGCAATGTAGTCGGCTTGCTCTTCAGGGGATAAGCTTACCCCCAACTTGAGAATCTATGGATTCATTGGATCCATGCCGATATCTACGTCAGTCGTCTCCTCGACTGACATGTGGGATCCGTCCTCCAACTGATGTGGAGTCGGGATCAAATGGATATCATTAGCTGAATTTAAATCTGCGTTGGGAACCTCGGGTTCCTCTTCAGCCTAAAAAATATCCTGAGTTGTCCTTGGGGTAAAATGAGGCATCTTACCGAAAGGCCAATACTCTGATGGTGAGAGAGGTGAATTGACGTGATCCCAGTCGATGGCATCTGTGTCTAGATGCAATGACCATGCTGGATCGGCCGGATTGCGGATGGGTGCGATCAAATCAATGGAGATCATGTGGATGGAATGAATTTGGTCTCCATTACCATGGGTATGATAACTCGAACATTCTGGATGCTCCCTATACTCTGGATCTGGCTCTAGGGGAACGGGCACGAACGGATCGGCCCTATGTGCTAATAGGAGGACAGGGTCTTCCCTCGACACTGATGTCATTATAGGGTCTCGGGGTGGACGGTGCTCATCGTAAATTTGGAGCCATGGATCCAACACTTGGTCCCACCCCACTGGGTCTACATACCACTCATGCCCTGGCAGTATGCCCATCTATGCAAATAAGTCATCAATCCCTAAGGGACACCGTTGTTGCACTTGTTGCCTTTGTTGCATTTGTCACATGTGGTTGAGATAGGCCATCTCAGTCTCATCTTCTGAATCACTGTCGGAGATCCAAAAATGTTCATTTTCTTCCACAACTGCTTGCGACATTAAGGGTTCACCTTGTTCCAGCAAATTAATCTGATCCCATTGCGGTTGTTCCACTCTTGGTGGAGGGACCTGATTCTCTTGACATAGCATTGGCTCAACTGGAACCTCTAAAGGGAATAGTTTCAAAAAGATCTCTGGACACCGTTTATGCTCTCCTTGGGAGTTAGTGTCCAAATTTTCACCTCTCTAGCAAAGGAGAGGGATTATTGATGTTACCAAGGGTGTTTGTTGACCATGGGAGGTAATCTCCCAATGTATATTCTGTATTTGGGTTGGCATAAGGATCTGATGCCAATCCACCCTTGTTGCCTATTCCTAGGCCTTGCATGTTTTCCACCAAGATGTCTAAGGGCAGGGGGTGGTTGAACCCTACTCCCGACTTATCATATGGCATTTGGTATCTTGGCTGGCAAAGGACACGCACCCCTTGCTCATACCTGCCTAGCCCGTATCCATGCCAATTGCATTGGCCGAGATATCTCAGAGCGAAGTCCGGGTTTGACAGATAATTGACATTTTTAGCAAAAGGCTCTTCATCCTCATCCTTTTGCTTGCATGGTTCAACACCATGATCAAGGCCCCCATACACAAAATTAGTCTGGTTTGGTGGGTAACCTAGAGGAACAACTGTCCCTATGGGAAGGCGAGGTCTCCCCATGTCCCGCATGGATTCTAGTGTGGGCGTTGCCACAACATTCTGCACTAGATACTCCCCTAGGCCCGTACTGGCCATTTCAACGAGTAATTGTTGATGCTTGGGAGGGAGGGAACGGGAGGCCTTCCTGAGTCCATTCCATGTTTGGTGGGTTAGGAGTCTCAGCTTCCATTGTGCTAGGTATCTCTTCTGTTGAGACAGTTGATATTGTTGGCAACCCCTCTTCTAGGGGCTGAGCCTCTTCCAAGATCTGTTTTCCTTTGTCCTTCTGTTTAGCCATGACAGGTGGCATTGGTAGTGAAGGAGCAGATGATGAAGACTCACCTGGCTAGGATTTTGATGATTTGGTCACCAGTGGTGCCCGCGGTATTGGACCCTGTTTAGATGGATTTAACTAGAAATCCAAATGCGTTGAAGGGAGGGTCGATTGAGGCATTAATTGCACCGCATTGCAATATTTGAAGGGTTCTAAGTCCATCGGGACTACATGTACTTCTCCTTCAAATGCATACTTTAGACACTGGTGAGCGATCGAAGGGACACACTTCATGTCCCTGATCCATGGCCGCCCTAGCAAGTATGTTATATGCCATCTCGCCTTCCAAAACATGGCACAATGTAGGTATCGTCTTTTGTCCTACCTGGATGGGCAGAACAATTGTGCCGACTGTCGAGCATATCGCATCATTGAATGCTCTCAGTGTGTATGTGGAAGCCGTGATATGAGAGGCTAGCAGCTTCAGATGTTTTAATGCTGTGGTAGTAATGATGTTACTGGACGAGCCAGTATCTACCAACACTCTCTTGTACGGGATCCCGTTGACCCACGCGATAACGTGCGGGGTGGATCTGCCATGTCATTCGATATTGTTTTAACTTCATCCTCTCTAAAGGTAATGACCGGCTCCGTACATCGTTTCACATGTCCCACGAAGTTATTGAAAGAATTCGCTTCGTGAGGTCAGTAACTCGATGGCTTTCAAAATTTCCATGAGAGCTTCTCTATGGGGTGTTGACTGTTGAATAAGCTCGTAAATGGAAAGCCTAGCCGATGTGGTCCACAAACTCTGCGTGAGTTTGGTCCGTATCGTGACCTCGGGTCTAGGCGGAGGCAACTGCACAGGGCATTGTTGAGGTTGCGACGTTGTTGGAACTTCTCTTGTAGCTGCCTCGGGGGCAACTCCCGGGTACTTTTTGTTCCTCGGTCACTATGCTGATCATTCCCACAAATCCTTGCATGGGAAGATTCTGTCGCACCTCATTGACCTGAAGAGGTTTTGCCTGTGCCTCGTGGGCAGGCAAAGGGTCCTTGAAAACCCCCATCTATTGATTATTTGGTGCTATGGGGTTGTCCACGGCCAATGTTTTATTATCGATCAAATCTTGGATTAATCCCTTGAATTTCCAACATCCATTCAGGTCATGTCCCCTTCGCCTATGGAACCTACAATATAATTCCTCTCTGTATCCCTTAGGCTTGGGAGCATTAGGATCTACGGTTTGGATTTCTGGAAGGGTGACTAAATTTTCCGCTGACAAGCGGTCAAATAGGGAGTCCCTAGACTCCGCATAAGGGGTGAATTGTCGCCTAGGGCGACGCTGCTGATTTTGCTCCTATTTTTTATTTTCTCTTTCATAATTAGGAGGCACTGCTTGATAATTAGCCTTTTGGGGCTGTATTTCTTGCACAGGCTTGGGGACATTTATCGCAACTTGATTAACCGCAGCGGGTTGTGATTGCGTAGTCCCGGTCTTAGTGTTTTTGTTCCACTCTTTCTTTTTAGGCTTGGCGATTGTGCCTTCCCTATTTTGATCTCTTCTATAACTCTGGCTTGCGCCAAAGCTTCTTCTAGGCTGGCGTATTGCTGCAGCTGCAATAGCCCAGAGATCGATTTCAAGCAACTCCGTGCAAACATCTGTGTGAGGTCAGACATAGGGGGAAGGTAGGGTAGCTTAGAAAGCAAAGCCCTCCATCGATTCCCGTATGCTACCATTGTCTCTTCCTCATATTGCTTGAGGCTGGCCAGATCACTCAATGATGCCTTCTTCTTGGTGTTGAAGGCAAAGCGTTCAAGGAACGCATCTACTAATTGATCTAGGTTATTTATGCTGTGCTTCGGTAACTGTGTGAACCAATCCGAGGCAGGGCCCGCGAATGTGGTTATGAATGTCCTAAGCAACAATGCATCATTATCTTGAATGCCGAAGCATTGGCTCAGGAATCTTGTGACATGTTCTTGAGCATCCTCTTCACCTTTAAAGACTGCCAATTGAGGCAACTTGAAATGTTCGGGGTAAAGAGGTGTGGGCACTGAGGGATGCACTGGATGACTACGGAGTTGACGTAACATGGGCTTTTGATGCCCGAAGCTTTTGTCTCCATAGACTCCAAATGCTCTAATAGCGCTTTGTATGCATCGAAAGATTTAATCTCTTCCTCTTTTGTTTGCTCCCGTTGTGAGTTATGGGAGACTGGAGGCCTATGGGGGGGTGGCCGAATGGCAGCCCTCCCGCCTTGATAGGGCATTTTGGCCCATTCTATTTCTGGTTCATACTCCTCATGAACTTCTTGAGGAGTCTCTGGGCGAGACCTATGACCCTGAGTGAGTCCCCGCTGAGGGTACCCATCATTGTTTTGGGGAGTGGCCTCCCTCTCGGGTCTATGAGGTCTCGGAGGCAAAGCTTGACGAGGTCGCGGAGACCCGTCTTGCACCAAAGGGTTATGCCTCTCATATTGTTCTGCTTTTTGGGTGCGAGGGGTTGGCACCCTCTCAGGTAGTTTATAACGTAGCTCATCCGCTTCGCGCTTGCATGCGCTCTTTATTAAGGCGGTATAAGTACTCTAACTCCTGATGACCTTGCTCAAGCCGCGTGATTCGGGCTTGGCGGGCGGCATGTCTGGCGACTGCCGGGTCAATTTGGTCCGCCATATTTTGCTCAGGAGGCTTGAATGTTTCTCCTATGTATTTGCCTCGGTCTTGATGATCTAAAATTTCAATGGGTCGCTTCCCTCTGTCGAGGTTGGCGGCATTTACTTGAGGCTCTAGCCTCGATGGGTGACCATGATATCTAGCAGGTGCGAAAATGCAAGGTTCCCGCATTGTATGTTGTTCTCGAGGAATGCGATGGTCTTCCTCGTACTCCCTTTCATGGGTGTGAAAGGGGCGGGCGGAGTTAGCTCGCCCTGTGTGGAGAGCCCTGCGCTCTGGGTTTTGTCTTTCAGTTCTAATGGGAGGCAAAGGAGAGGTGCCATATTCATGTTGTCTCTCCTCATGGACACTGTGCCTCTCTAGCACTTCATCACGTTGTGGCCACTCATATCTAGCCTCAAAAGGCGGTTTTCTATTTACGTCGAGTGCCACATGTAAAGCTTCTTCCCGAAAGGGGCTGTGTTGAATGGGCATACCCCACAGAGGGGGGTCCCAATAATTCCTTCTTGATGTGGCCTGATGTGGACTCTCTTGTAGGCCAGACCGCCAAGGCGGTATGGCCAAGTCCTCAGGGCTAAAACGAAGGCGACTAGCGCCCTCTCTTTGTGCACCTTCCGCAACATCCGCCCTTGATTGGGCTTGGCTACGGGTGTACACCATTGTGGTGCTCTTCTACTAGCTAAGCAGATTTTTATCTCGTTTATGATGATTTTTTTTTGTTACACTAAGCAGAAATGAACACACACATACACAAATAGTGATTATCTCTTTTAAAGATTAATGGTGTGTCCTAAACTGGTTTAGTGCATTTTGATGTTTTGTTTTGTTTTTGCAAGTTTTGAAGAACGTTTAAATGCAGAATGTTGGCTCATATGACTCCCATAAATGGTCGCCCCTTCAATATACCATTGCCGGACCGATATACCAACCTCTCTATATACCCGCCCTTACGAGAGGGAAACTATAGGTACGTGAGAGCAGATGGTACGTGGAACATAGGCGGTACGAAAGGGGGATTGTCCTGTTAATGACACCTACCATAGAAGACTTATCCTCGCGCGCATGGGAATCACCCCAGCGACACTCGGTCAGCTTTCATCAGGATTTACGCCTAACAACAGTGACAATCGGGGAAATGGATGCAAAGTCAAGCCAAGGTGGTGATGAACCCACCGTTGGTCTTGCTCAAGGGCTAGGGTCTTACGACCAGCTCCTTGGTTAAAAATGTGCCACGTGATGTGTGTGTGGTTTATTTTACTTAAAATTGAAACATGCAAGCAACCACTATTTTCCTTAAGCATGCAAGAATTGACAAAAAGTGAAAGCAAAAAATCAAAAAATGACAAAGACAGTTTTGGAACCTTACCTCTTTTCTGCCTAGACTTGCTATTTCTGATCCTCGGCTCTAAAAATTTATAGACAAAAATTCGTCCCTCTGTGAGATGAATTATAGAATAGAATTCGTCCCTGTCTGAGATGAATTTGAATTCGTCTCAGGGTCAGACGAATTACAGTAAAGTATTCATCGCAGTCAGAGACGAATAATAGTCTGCTTTAAAAAAATTGTACTTGTCAAGCACAAAACACAAAAATGGATCAGTTACTTGATCTTAAAAACTAGGGGATAGAGTCCCACCATGATCACCACTGAAAGCATGAGATTCTAGAAATAAAAGGAAAACTATTGCGATGCAATATAAAAAAAACTAACTTGATGCATGAAATAGGACAAACGTAATCAAATCAAGAAAAAACATAAAGAGAAAGTAGGAGCACAGCCCTTTTATTTTAATTCCAAACTCGGTTACAATCCATCTCCTCCCTTTTTAGGGGCTAGGAGTGTTAGCATGTTTTGGTTACAATCGTGATCAATACTCCTTCTTCCGCATGCCCACATTTGAAATGGGCGGGCCAAAGTGTTGCCACCGCTTATGCTGATGAATCCTCACTTCTTGCTGCTCCTCCTACATTCAAAGAAACAACAAAGGCGTTAGTAGCACCTGCTGCAAATAGGGAAAGTTTGTTCTTTGAAATTAGCAAAAGATGCATGCATAAGATTACCTAATACAATGATGATAAAATGAATCTAAATGACCTGCAAATCTGACATGAGACCAGAAGACATTACCAGAGGGCCACCGCCATTGAAACAGTCAGCCAATCTACTTTCAACTGAAATTCATCCTTGGGTAGGACGAATTCTGTTATTCATCCCCGGGTGGGACGAATTCGACTGTGATGAAAAGCCGAAGTGATGCCGTCTAAATGTCGAACCTCGGGACCTCCAAAACACCTACAAACATAGGGGTTAAGTAATTGGGGCCATTTTGGGATGACCCAGATGGTCGGATTCTCCCAATTTGGCCTCTATCCATGGGAATTCGACGTCGCTACCTGCAAGTTAGTGAGGGCCACAAAATCGACAAAGCATGATAATATTTAATCAAAATCTTATGGAATCGAAATCAGAAACTACCTAAACAGCATAGCATGTAATATAAGATAAACAAATGATTAGAATAGATTAAAATGAAACTAAGAAAAGTGTGGGGTGCCCAAGTGGGCCGCCCCCGTTGGAACTTGATTTCGGCGCCAATCCACTAGGGATGGGCCCAAAATCTCTTGGGATTGTGTTGTCGGAAAATTGGTGGATTAATGTGGTCAAATGTTGGGTTTGGGTCCGGATCCACGCTTCCAAAAGCCACCCAATAACCTCTCTTGCGAAAGAGATTAATGGATGTGAAAAGGTGAATCAAAAAGGGTGCAATAGGGTGTTCAATTTGGCAGCACTTCGTTGCTTGAAAATGCCTCCAACCTGTTCTCTTTGGGTGGGAAAGTCCACCATTTTATAGACCCATGGGGTCTCTTTGGAGGGGCATGCAGGGATGCCATGTGGCGGCCATGCCTTCCCAAGAGGGAGGAGACTCCTCCCTGACTTGGGCTTCCATGACTGCCTTTGTGACAGTCCTCTAACTGCCAACCTACCCACCTACACGCGCATGCACGACAGGAGGCAATAATTGACTGTCCTCGGCTGCCACTTGGCGGCATTCTTCTTTTTGCCCGTTAAACCTGGAATTCGTCCTGACCAAAGACGATTTCAGAATTCGTCCCTGGGTGAGACGAATCCCAGTTAGAATTCGTCCCTGGGTGAGACGAATACCAAGCAAAGTGCCTGAATGTGCCAAATTGCCTCTTGACCTTACAAAATTGCTATGAAAGTGGTTAGGACCACTGTTTGACCTCTAAGGGCTGCCCTAGGGGCTGTGTGTGTCAAAGAGATCAGTGTTTGTAGTCACATAATCGAATTGGTGCTGTTTTGGTGTCTACAGGTTGGTTTTGGAATTCCATCACCTTATAAGACTGCATGTATTCCTCCATCATCTTCTATAATGATGGGTAGGATTCTAAAAAACTCATCACATTAATCTCAACAATTATATTCATTACTTGTGCTATCAAGTTTTGCACAACTACCTTGTCTTTGAATGGTTTCTTTCTCTTTTTCTCCTGCTAGTCTTAATTGCTTTGCCTTCTGTGCTTCTTCCTTAAGTACCCTCTTTGCCACTTTCCATATATTATTTTCTTTTCCAGGTTTGGGATAATTGTCCTTCTTATCTTGATTCCTTGTCATGGCTAATACTTCTTCAGTTTCCCCTCTAACTAGAGGTACCTCAATGTCCAAAAATTTCACATTCTACGGGTTACTAAAACTCACTTTTTTTGGACAATTTTTTTCTTTGTGTTTCCCTGGACCACACCATATACACATGTATGTAACATTATTCTATTGTATCTCTTGTTTCTGAGGTGAAAGACAATTATTCACAAAATGCCCCCACTCCTTGTAATTGTGACATTGTATGATTGGTCTTCCATCCAAATCATACTGCAAGCAGCTATGTCCTCCTTACTAGTTGCCCTGATATTGTCTTCCCCATCTTTAGTTATTCCCATAATTGCCACTAGTGGCTTGCTGGCAACTCCCTTGTATTTTTAGTTTCTCTTCCTGTTCTTGAATTGAGAGAACCTATGGGTGCACTTTTGTGTTAAATGGACATTGCATCACTTCATGTCCAAGTACATTGTAAATGTGGTAATAATCATTCTGAGAACAAGTCACATTCGTGTAACCTTTAGACTTGAAATCTATACACCAAATGTCCTTCCTCTATTGCTTGACTTTGCCTTTCACCTCTTTTATTATTTTATCAAATTTCTTCCAAAATGATTGTACCATTTTTTGTATTGTATCATCTTTGTCACTATCTGAATCGTCACACCTAGCATGTGTTATTATTATAGAAAGTGTTTGTTTCACCTTGCTTTCAAAATTCTTTGCATTCTCCAAGGCTTCCTCATATGTGGAAGATGGAACTACCTTCATATTTTTCTTATATCTGGGTAAAAACCCATATACAAACCATATTTTTACCAATACGTTTACTAGAGGTATTTGCATGTTGTCCACCAGTTACTTCAATCTATAATTATATGACTTCACATATTCATAAGCTTTCATCATAGTGGTGCAAATTTTAGTTACAATATCTTCATCATCCTTCAAAGGGCAAAATTCCTTAATGAATTCATCATTTATTATGTTCTAGAACTAAAAATTTGGTGTATTTTGTCTTTTCAGATACCAATCTATGGCAAGTGCTCATAATATAGCAGGAAATAATCACAACCATTCATCTAGTTGATCCACACCAATTGCTTTCCAAATGGTTATGCACATATTGATGTGTCTTGTTGGGTCTTCATTTCCTTCACCCATCAAGGGTGGGAATATCTACTTTCCTTCTTAATTGCCTAAGTTGGCCAATTTTTGTGGTTCTTCCTCATCACTTGATGAAGTATCTTTTGTAATCCTTGATTAATTCCTCCTTGTAGGTGACTTACTCTATTGTTCCTCATAAAAATTTTCTACTCAAGGTATCTTAGATTCACCAAATAGTCATCTACCAATCTCTTGTGCATCTTCACTCTATGACCCCCTTCATTGGTGTGTAGGTTGTGGCCTTGGTCCTTTCTCCTAAGACATCATGTGTTGTTGATCTAGTGCCTAAATCCCATCCACCACACTAATTTACAACCTATCTACCACTTTATCAGGTTTTAACATCCACTCAACTCGATCTCACACAATTCCCTTGTTAACATCTTCACTTATGTAAATGTTCTCCTTAAATCTAGGTGCTTCTTGCTCCTCTCCTTCCGTATTGATAAAAAATGTATTCAACCTCTCAATATATCATTATTCATATGGCCATACTTGTTCTATCACTGGTTCATGTGTAATGTGTTCATCATTGTTCACATTCACTCTTTGAGAAATTCTCATGCTCCTCATAACTGAGATATCCTCACCCTGATCCCATATTCTACACCTACGCAAACTTGTGTCTGTCATTCACCTTAAATTTAGTAGTACTCATAATTTGTCACTTTGTAGGATCTTCTCAACTACAACAATTTTTGACCTATTTTAACAAAAATTCTAAAGTTTGATAAGGCAATGATGCCAAATATAGAGCACACTTTGGTGCTACCTAATCAGTCAATGGGTCCTTTCAACTACCACAATGATGCCAAATATAACACTATTTCAGATCCTCAATAATATTCCAAAATGACAATATGTTCCTTTAATTGCATAAATTTGATCCAATTTTATTAGGCAACGATGCCAAATGTAGAGCTAGGGTGTAGTATTCTTGGAGGAGGTGATTTAGAAGGTCTAGAAATGATTTCCAAAGTCTCAAACCACTCTTTTCCAAATCGTACAACTTGTACAGTTTGCTTTGTACACTATTTAAGTTTGCTAAAACTATTTTACAATATGAAGTAGGGAAAAATGGTGCACCTAATGATGATGAAAAATGTATGTATCTATCTCCTACTACTTAAGAGCATCAAACGAAAGCATGCAAGTAAAATGGAAGAGATACCAAATAACAAGAAATGAAGCAAAAGAGAGTTGATTTCTTATTAATATGGTGGATCAAATCCAAGGTTACATATATGTCCCCTTGAGGGCTCAAATATGATACAATTGTTACAAATTGGGTGCCCAAGGATCAAAATCCTTCATGTAACTCGGGTGCACATCCAGTGTCTTTCCTCATACCCACAATCGAGGTGGGTGGGCTACTACTACCACCACTTGTGTATTTGATCTTGAGGTCTTGTGATCCTTCCTAATGTGCTATAAAAACCTGCACCTACACACAAGGAAACCAGAAATATCAAATAGCAAGTGCGTATGATGAAAAACATGCAATCCCCACAGGCATCAAAAGACTAGTAATGAGAATATGCATGGATCTTATATCAAATAAACTCCAAATGACTTGAAATTATAGAGGGATGTAAAATGGAAGGTTTTGGGAAGATATCACTAGAAATAGAGCCAAAATTGTGTCCGATGGCATGCCGTAATTGCAATGACCGTTCCCAACCTATGAAACCCAAAGCAAGCAATTTATGAACCAAAACACATCCAAATAAAATGAAACTTGGACAGTATGCCTAAAACATGATTCTAAGAGAACCCATATGGTCATATTTGCAAAATGAATAATATTTTTAGGTGTTTCTCCAAATGACCACCGTAGACCTGCATGAGACCCTACAAAACACTAAAAATATGATATCTCGCTCAATATAGCTCCAAAATGCATGAAATTTGGACAGAAGAATAATATGATAATATAGAATCTAAAAAAAAATAACAATAAATAAATCATGCATAGATAAGCCACCATCCTTGGGTGGGACGGTTGGGACTATCATAAACTAGGGACCATCCTAGGGTGGGACGACCACCATTTATGCCCTTATTTTATCACCAATTACTCTGTGAATCAGTTAGGGACCTCCTAAATAGTGTTTTCATTGAATTTTGTGGTAAAAATCACTCATATGATTCAATTTTGGGATCATATTGTGCCTCCTAGTTCACTCGCAAACCTCCTTCGCTAGGTAGAGATTATGAGGGAATGTGGGCACAAAATGGTGAGGGGAAATCTTGGTAGCACTCCATTGCTATATCTCAAAAATCCTCTCTATATCTTGTGTGGAAAATAGATCCACTTTATAGCCAAAGGAGACCTTTGGGAAAAAGGGCATGCAGGGCACCAGGTGCCACTTGTCCACAACTCATCATGCATTGGAGGGGGAAGGCATCTCCATTTTGGGAGTCAAACATGTAGCATGTCATAATATTTTTGCACCCTTAGACTTGCATGAGAGAATATATGGGCTAAATGGTAGTCCCTGGGTGCCATTTGGCCATATTTTGACTTTTTGAGGGTCAAAGGCCCTGGCCGTCCCACCCAGGGATGGTTGCATGTGACCATCCCTGGGTGGGACGGCCATGAACTATGACCATCCTAGGGTGGGATGGTCATGCCTATGTGGCCCAAAAGTCCCCAAAAGTGGATTTTAGCCTTCCAGGAGTGGTTAGGACCACTAGTAAACCTCTGAGGGTTGCCCAAGGGGGCCATATGGTGTCAATTAACCAATGCTTCTGATTGCCTAATCGGATTGACCAGATTTTAGTGTCTAAAAATGCCCCTTTTTGAGATGCATTGTGTGCAGCACAATGTTGAGCAAAAATAGATGACTAAAATATTGAATGATTAAGGTTATTTGATAACCTAACCAACTTTAGATGCCCCAATCCTAGAAAGAGCATGTGTTCTTGAATCCTTGCTTTGGATAAGCTAAGGAACTTGCTTGAGCTTGGACATTGTTCTATCATGAAGAGGTGAGGCCTATGATTCCATGATGCCAGCAATGTCAAGTGATTTAATTGATATTTTGTGCTTGTTTTCTGCCCCAAGCAGGAGCGTGATTGTCTTTGTCAATGATTCGTTGAACGGATGCAATTTGCATGATTGAGTGTGTGAGTGTTTATTATGATTGTGCCTGTGCTAAGTATGACTACCCCCTCAAGAGATGATTTGATGAGGGAGTGACCAGTGATAAAAGTGATGAGTCACTTGACACATATGACTTTGTTGGGGTTTCCTCCTGGTTTTACTCATTGAAAAATGGAGCATTTTTTAGAGGATTTTGGTGATTCTGCTGATGTTGTATGGAAGAAGGGAGCTAAAAAATTCATTCCTATGGGGTGGTCTAGCCATAATGGCATTATTAGGTTGTGAAGTAAATAATTTTCCACTTCTCCATGATCAATTTAGATTCCTCTTGATCCTATGTGAATTTTGACCAAATTTGAGCTATTTTTGATGGGTTTTGGACCCTTTTTGGTGCATTTTAAGCTGTTTTTGTGAAATTTTTCTATGGCCATCCTAGGGTGGGATGGTGGTAGGTTTTATGACCATTCTAGGATGGGATATCCAGCCAATCATCCACTTGGCTCACCCCAGGATGGTCAGGGCCCTAGGAGGGTTATTTAAGCCAAAAATGGGTCATTTGGGCTCATTTGTGCATTTGCAACTTTGCAGCTTGAGAGGTGAGGAGGAGGAGAAATATTCTAAGCAGTAGAGCGCTACCAAAATAATCCTATAGTCACCATGAGCCAGTGTGTAGACTCATCCAACGACAAATATGGTGTGAGACGGGTAAGAATTGGATTTCTTACTGCACTATGCTTGAAATTGAGATGGAAGTTAGGGCTTATTGTTGCTTTTTCTAGGGCACACTAAATTCTTGGTAATTAAACCTTATTAAGGATACCCTATAATTTTTTATGCTTGTTTTTGTGTTTTCATGTGTTTTTATTGCTTTTTAGGGCTTTAATTTTACTATTTTTGCCTATTTTTGAGGGCCTGGAAGGTCCAATTTTGCCCAGTTTGGGGGCCGTCCTAGGGTGGGACGGCTAGCCTGAGCTATTTAGGGGTCGTCCTTGGGTGGGATGGTCACAAATTTTGGGGCCATCCTGGGGTGGGACGACCACAAATTGGCCTAAAAAGTGGCCTTTTTGTCTTTTTTTAGAGTTTTTGGGGCATTTTGAAGCCTACTTGGAGCCTTTTTTGATCGACTTGCTTCTGTTAGGTGGTGAAGAGTCGATGTCGGGTTCCATATCTATTTGAAACCATGAGGGAGTTATTGAATGACATAAACTAGGAGTGGATTTGATGCCATTGGCCTCAAGCAAGTGACATGGTTAGAGCCTATGGTGGGTGACCATGCTTACTTGATGGTGCTTATTGACCTATGGGACCCATGCACCAACACCTTCCACCTACCAATAGGGGAGATGATAGTGATGCTAGAGGACGTCTATTAGATACTATGCATTATGATAGAGGGATGGCCGATTGAGTCTACTCACCAAGACTGAAGAGATGCAATTATGGAGAGGTACTTTGGTGGGTTCACGGAGGAGGCGATAGGGGGATCTTTCAGTGGTGGTATACTTGTGGCACGTTGGTATGAGGCTAGGGTACTAGGTATGAGGCATGCTCTACTGATGACATTGATTTCTAATATGCTTCTACCAAACTCATCGGGTTCTAGGTTTCCCTGGAACCTTCTGGAGTTAGTGTTTACTCTGGTAGGATGTACTATGGAGTGACCACTAGTGATGGCATGGGGGATGACTCTACTGGCATAGCTATATGATGAGCTATATGAGATCTAATATCAAGGGTGAAATGGCTTGGGGTGCAAATTTCTACTATAGGTTTGGGGATGGTAGCATATAGTGGTGGATAGACCGTAGGGACTACCATGGATGATGTGAATGGAGCTGGAATACCGGGAGATTGGCTATGGGATCCTATGGCAGTGGGCCCAGGAGGTAGGATGGAGTCGATATTGGGTAGGTGACATGGGTCATTATACCCAGTATTTTGTAGGACTCAGCATAGCTAATGTGTTCTGGAGACCCTATAGGGATTGCCCAGCCTAGGATGATGCTGATGTGCAACTTTTTTGAGTGAGGCAAGGGAGATGGTTGGTAGGTCGACATGGGATAGAGTGGGAGTTCTTTCCCTATGCTCAAGTTATGTGATAGTTCAGGCTATGATAGGGGTTTCTTAGTGAGCCAGTTGTTTACCAACATCGTGGGGTTGAGAGGACACTAAGGTGGCCGATGGTGGAGGTGATGGCATGAGATGCAGATCCTATAGTAGACATTCCAGATTTGGATGATGTTGGGACTATAGAGGAGTATGACTCCTGGTGGGTGATGTACCAGTGGTAAGGAGAGGGGCCACTAGGGGGGATTTAGAGAGGGAGGCTTATCGAGAGGCTCTTGATGAGGACCAAGTCAAGGTAGGTGAGTGGCATGGGCATGGACACATGGTAGATGAGTAGGGAGACCTCCTAGATTTAGGAGATCAAGGTGACTTTGGGGATGGTGATACTGAGGATGAGGAGGTGTAGGTACAATAGGTGGCATAGGGTGACATAGATACTAAGCTATGAGATGAGCTGATCAAGGTTAGGTAAGAGAGATATCTCCTATAGGCATATGTATAGGAATCCTAGGTAGAGCTAGTAGCTCATCGAGCATAGGTATAGGGGGCTTAGGCTGAGATAGAAACTCTATAGGTATAGTTGTGATCTCAGAGCCCTCGATGGGAGGGTTCTAGTAGTGAGGATGTGGCTAGGCTGTAGGCAGAGGTGACATGACTCCATTCCATAGTGGAGACCTATCAAGCATGATGCTAGTGTGGGTAGACCTATACTGATGAGCTGGAGACTGAGATAGTGCACCTTGGAGGGCATCTACCAGATGACACAGCTACTAGTGGGTCATACCAAAGTCACTAGAGTAGGACAGGATAGTATTCCTCTAGGATGGAGGCATTAGGATCTAGACGAAGGACTGATAGGGTAGGTGGTAGCAGGTATGGGAGTTCATAGTAGACTCTAATGGCAGGTGGGAGTGTGAGTCATAGTATCGATCTTGCGTGACCATGGTCAAGGCTCTTGTGACTCTCTTTTTGGATTTTTGGATGTGTTGGTAGTGTGAAGTCTAAGGACTCACTTTATTGTAGCCTATGGGCAGCATGATGTATATTTTTGTCCCATACATATACACAAATATATATGAGCTTTTTATGTGGTTTATCATCATGTGTTTATTGCTTTATGATATGTATGCAATGTGTTTATTTGCTTTATGATATGATGATGGATGTCTATCATGTATGCATATGGATGCTTTTGTGATGTGGTGGCATATTGATGGATGGTTATCATGTATGCATATGTTGCTATAATTTGATTTGATATTATCTATATGTGTGGATGCACAATGAGATGGATGAATTGAGTGCTTTGATATGATGAACTATGACTAATGATTTGACACACTATGTTAGCACCATAGACTGTATAGAATTCATCAATTCATGTGTAATGTTGTCATGAGACTATGTAATGGATTTATGAAAATACAAACTGACATAAATGCGATAAAATGGAATGAATAAGAGGATGCTATAAGATGTCTTTGAGGTTTTCAAGAGACTCAAACACTCTAGTCAACTGGTCAAAATTATATACTAACCATGCAAGACTTTTTGATGAGGTATGAATCTTCTAGGATGACCAAGATACTCAATATCCCTGTGTGTGCAAGTGAGTTCATTCTTGTGAGACGCATAAAGATACCACCATTTCTAGGTAGGCTATCCACCAAACCTAGAATGAGGATCACCCTATGAATGTCATGATCCTAGGTTTTGTACTTAGTAGGATTAGACCACTAGGTAGTATAGGCTACCAAAATCTAGCTCATCCACATGCAAACATTGGTCTGCACACATGCAAAATGCTAATGTGACAGACATATCATCATGCGTAAGGATACCACCATTGCTAGGTAGGCTGTCCACCAAACCTAGAATGAGGATCACCTTATGGTTTGTTAAATGCTAAGAATTCCAGGGATTCAAGTTCAACTCCCTTCTTTTCTTCAATTTTATTGGGATACTTGCTCATATGTAGTGATGAAAATCACTGTTTATTTTATAATATTTTTTTTTTTTTTGAGCAAGGGATTTGGGGGAGTGGTGATAACCACTGTTCATTTTGACTTTGATTTTTTATTTTGCTTTTTGGGATTTGTTGTGTGGGATTTTGATTTTTGGGATTTTTCTTTGGAGGATAGTGGTGAAAACCATTGTTTATCTTGGGGAATTGGGTAGGGAAGAGCTTGTCCTTTTGCCAATTCTCAACATTCTTGAACCATTCACATAGGGGGATGAGCAGGATAACCTTTTCGCTTAAGGGAACCTAGACCACTTCGTAGGTTTCATCTTTCCTTGCACAAAACTTGGATTTATTAGTGTGTAAATGTGATGGGATTTGATGTATACAAGGTATAATCTAAGCAAGACTCTACCTCCTAAAAACCATGATAGCTTTCTACAAGATCTAAAAAGAAAACTAGAGATGGTTGAGTGACCAAAAACCCTAATGACATTCTAGAACAAATGGCTAGGTGAAGGGAATGGACACAAATATGAAAAAGTGATAAATGTAGGTGGAAAATGAACTATAAAATAGGAAATAATGTGAACGACAACTCGAGCAACATTGATTTTGGATGATGACTAGTGTACAGTCGTAGTGCTAGACATGCATGAGCAACTCTAAAATGCAAAGTGCAATGATGATTATGCCGAATGCGAGCTATAATGAAATGCAATGGTATGCAACTTGATGAAATGCAATATTTTTGTATTTTTGATATTTTGATGATGTTTTTGAATTTTTGATTGATATATGTATGTACATGTGACCAACAGGCTTATTAGGGGCCATTGGGGCATTTGGGGTGACCAAAGGGTTTATGGATGCCTTTGGGGCTTTTGGGGTGACCTAGATGGTCATAGACCACCTAGGAGAATTTTGGGTTGACCAAGTGGGTTGTAGACACCCTTGGAGCATTTTGGGGTGACCTAGATGGTCATAGACCACCTAGGAGCATTTTGGGGTGAGGGATTACACTCTAGGCATGGAAGGGTCGCAAATGAAGGATGTTCAAGGGTTCAGGATCCTCGACGCCTTCAAGGGAGGCTAGGCGATAAGTTCTAGGTCTGATCTGACTAGTGATGACAAAGGGACCTAACCAGTTTACCGTAAACTTGTCCCGTAGATGGGGTGAAAAATTAGAATTTTGTTGGTTCTCTTTCAGAATGAGATCACCAACCTGAAAGTCTCTAAGATGGACTTTCATATTGTAGGCTCTCTTAAGTCACTCTTGATAAATGTGTAGGTGCTCAAGAGCATTAACATGATGTTCATCAAGCAACGTAAGCTGATCTAGGTGAGCCTACCATGTGGTGTCATCATCGATGAACTCCTACATGGATATGCATAGCAATGGGATTTCTAGCTCTAGAGGCATGACTACCTCGGTGCCATACATGAGTAAAAATGGAGTAGCCCCAGTGGGCATTCGAATGCTAGTGTGATAGGCCCATAGAGCAAGGGGCATTTGCGTGTACCAATTAGTGTGATTCTCTTTGATAGTTTTCTTGAGGATGGCAATCAATGTTTTGTTAGAAGCCTCTGCTTGCCCATTTTCTTGTGGATAGTAGGGCATCAAAAACTATGTTTTGGATATTATACTTTGCTATCAAAGCATGCACATATTTATTCTTAAATGATGTCCCATTATCTAAAATGATCTTGGATGGAATACCAAAATGACAAATGATATTATGCAATATGAACTCCACTATGTGGGGTCCTGTCGTAGTGGTAAGGGGAATTTCTTCCACCCACTTTGTAAAATACTCGGTAGCCATAATGATAAATGTGTGATGGCCCGAGGAGGTAGGTGAGATTTTCCCAATTAAATCCAACCCCCATTATGAGAATGACCAAGTTGATTGGATCAATTGCAAGGCCTAAGAAGGTACGTGTGTCAAGTTAGCATGGTGTTGACACTTCACACACTTCTTAACATATGCGCAACAATATCACTCTAAAGTTGGCCAATAGTAGCCCATGTGAAGAATGCACTTTGTGATGGCCATGCCACTAAAATGGCCACCATATGTACTATCGTGTGCTTGGGTGATTGCCCAAGTTGACTCTTGATGCT
The DNA here is from genome assembly GCA_028583015.1 of Wollemia nobilis. Taxonomy (NCBI): domain Eukaryota; kingdom Viridiplantae; phylum Streptophyta; class Pinopsida; order Araucariales; family Araucariaceae; genus Wollemia; species Wollemia nobilis. Next base: position 3,668,400 of record JAQPPZ010000594.1, on the reverse strand, counting down.
CTAAGAAATGAAGGAGGATCCCTTCATAGCTATGATGATACAAAATATCTCCTAGCAAGACATATTTTGTTTCCTTCTATTTAAATACTCTTTTAGCAGTGTGGAACAATCAAGGAGGGGGACTACCAAGCTTTAGATACTCCCTGAATTGCCTATCCCTCTTGAAATTTCTCTCGAGTGAATGTTGATTGGGAAAGAACTTGTAAGAATAGCATTGTGCTACTATTAAAAGGGGTTTGAGGGAATAAATTCCCCCAAGTGGCATGATTCAAGCACTCGTGAAGGTGCGAGAATATCTCTTGATGAGGTTCAATGTGAATCAAGTGGACCTCTAGCGTGGCTTGAGTGCTCTCATGCTCAACCACAGATTGCGATAGCATTTTGACCTAAATGGTTGTCATATCATCAGCAGGGTTCTATGGGATCAAGGACCCTAGGGAGGCCATTGTATTCACAAAATTATTAGATGATCGAGGGAGTGCCTCGATGTCATACCATTCAAAATTTTCTAGGAATTTATCCACAAGGGATTTGTAGGCTTACAAGACTAGGCACTTGCATTGGTAGATCCCTTTGACTTGGTTGAAAATGAGCAAGGAATCACCAAAAATATTAAGCTTGGTTATTTTCATGGTGATAGCCATTTGAAGGCCTATGAGCAAGGCTTCATACTCGAAATTGTTGTTGGTGCATGGTAAATCAAGTTTAAATGATAGGGGTATGGGATACCCATGCGGTGTGAAAAACATGATCCCTGTGCCACTCCCTTGCTCACATTTGGAGCCATCGAAGAATAGATTCATATCTGCCTATGACTCAGGCTCATTAGAATCAGGTGATTTTGATATTTGGAAGACTCCATCATCGAGAAGCTCCATGCTAAGAGGCTGATCATCATGTAGAGGAGCCTATGTGAGTTGATCGATGATGACCTAACCCTTAATTGATTTTTAACCAATAAATTCTAGGTCAAAATTTGTCAACAACATGATCCATTTCATTGTGTGACTATTGTGATAAGTGTGACTCATCATGTATCGCAATGGATTCTCTTTAGACACAACATACGTGGTATGGCTAAGCATGTAATGGCATAGCTTCTTGGTGGTGAAAACCACCGCTAGGCATAACTTCTCAATGTATGTGTACTTAATCTCATAGCTAACCAGGGTGCGGCTAAGATAGTAAGTAGCTTGTTCCTTATGTAGTTCATTGTTCTGGGCTAACATGGCACCCAATGCAATCTCAATGGATGAGATGTATAAGTAGAAGGACACTCCTGGTCTAGGTGGAGCCAAAATTGGTGGAAAAGCCAGGTATTGTTTGATTGTGTCAAAGGCATCCTGACACTCATCATCCCAATGGAATGCGACCCCCTTGTGCAAAAAATTGTTCATGGGTCGACACTTGTCCGATAATTACGCTATGAAGCGCTTGATGGATGCGATCTTGCCCTGCAGACTTTGGAGTTACTTAATGGTGGTTGGGGGAGGCATCTTGAGGATTTCCTTGACCTTGTTGGGGTCCACTTCGATGCCTCATTTAGAGACTATAAATCCCAAGAGCTTTGTAGATGTGATTCAAAAGACACACTTCTTGGGGTTTAGTCTCACGTTATGCTCAATAAGGCGATCGAGGACTTTGTGCAAGACATAAAGATGCTCATGGTGTAAGAAATATTTAGCCAGTAATTCATCCATGTAATATTCCAAAATATTATGCATGTAGTCATGGAAGATGTATGTCATGGCACACTGGTAAGTAGCACCGACATTTTTAAGGCCAAAGGGCATGACCTTATAGCAAAATGTTCCCCAAGGCATTGTGAATTATGTTTTGATCTGATCCTCCGGATTGATATGAATCTAATTTTATCCAGAGAAACCATCCATAAGGGATAACATTTTATTTACCACTATGGCATCTACTAGGTTCGATGACAAAAGGAAAATCATCCTTACTCACTTTGTTTAGGTCTCAAAAATTAGTGCAAATGTGAATCCTCCCATCAGGCTTCTTGACGGGAACCATGTTGGACAACCATGGTGGATAATCTACATAAATGATAAACTTGGCATCCAATAGCTTCTGTAGCTCATATTTGACCATTAGGGCTACTATGGGATGCATATTTCTTATCTTTTTCTTGAAAGTCTTGGCCTTGGGGTCAAGCATCAGATTGTGGGTGACTAGATTTGGATCTAGTCCCGACATGTCTTTGTAAGACCATGCAAAAGCTGCCTTATTTTCTATGAGAAGGGCTATGTAATCGACTCTCTCTTGGGGGATATACTTTTCCCCAGCTTGATACACTATGGATTCTTAGGATATGAGCCAATATCTTTGTCAATCGTAGGCTCTATTGACATATGTGACCCCTCATCCAACTGGTGGGGGGTAGGGATCAAATGGATGTCATCAACTAGATTTAGATCATCAATGGGAACCTCAGGTTCCTCCTCAGCGTGGAAGACATCATGAGTTTGCCCTGGAGAGAAATAAAATAGTTGTAGCATCTCATCGCAAGGCCAGTACTTAGAGGGCAATAGGGGTGAATCTCCCCGATCAAATTCAATTACCCCCAAGTCGAGGTGCAATGGCTTCAACGGGTTATTCAGATATTTTAGGGGCTCAAAAAAATCTATGGAAATCATATTTATGGATGGATGATTTCCCCTATGTGGCTAGTGGTGCTCATGGACATTAAGATGTCACAATATCTCTAGAGGTGGCTGTAGAGGCAATGGAATGATCGGAGGTGGTTGGTGTGACTATGGGTGAGCTTGCTCCTCTAAAGGGAGAAGTTGTTACTAGATGGGATGGTGTAATGGGAACATGTATAGATAGAACTCATCCTCATCATCCACAGGGATGACCCATGGGCCTTCTCCATCTGATCTATCAAAGTCAATGGGCACTACCTCATAATCTGACTCATCCTCGGTACACTCATAAGGGGGCACCTGATCTTCTTCCTCAATATTATGAGGAAGTGTACATGAACCTTCACCTCTATTGTAAGAGAGAACATCATTGAAAGGTGGGTCATCATATCCTAATGGCATAGGGAATTAATCCCCCAATGAGTAAATGTGATTGGGGTTGGTGAAAGGGTCTCGTGCAAGATCATCCCAAAAGTTGAGTGTCATGCACTCCAATATATCTATGAGGACGTCGAGGGGCAAAGGCCTGTTGTGTCCCAATCCATACTTTTCATAAGGAATTTTATACTGTGGCTGGTAAGGAACTCTAGTGCCTTCCTCATATAGGCCCAACCCATAACCATACCAATTACAGAGGTGAAGGTACTTCATGGTGAAGTCAGGGTTGACCATAGGCCTACGTGGGAGGCTCGACATAGGAGGTGGTGACGACTACGACACGAAGGAACATTGCTCCAAGCTATAGGTGGTGTGACTAAATATGTGTAGTGCCTATTTCTTATGATAATGCTAATCATACCAACATACCTTTTATTAGGGGGGCATGGTGTACCTCATTCACCTAGGATACAGGCTTGGCCTGCTCCGCATGGGTGGGCAAAGGGTCTTTAAAGACCTCCATATGTTGGTTGTTTGGTGCGATAGGATTGTCCACCTAAAGGGAATTCCTATCGATCATGTCTTGCATAAAATTCTTGAACTTATAGCACATTTGCACATCATGCCCATTTTTCCTATGAAACTTGCAATATAGGTCTTCTCTGTATCCTTTGGGCTTCGGTGCATTTGGATCAACAAGTTGACTCTCAGGTAGATAGATCACATTGGCCACTAAGAGGTGCTCAAAAAATGAGTCCATAGACTTTACAATGGGCATGAACTATCGCTTGGGGTGATACTATTGATTTTACGCTTGATTATTATAGTTCTCCTTGGCTTAGTTCCCAGGGGTGGCCTGATAATTTGGCTTTTGAGGCGACATAGCTTGTGCTAGCTCTGGGACACTAATGGCAACCTGATTTACTATTTCTAGCTTAGGATACATTTGGGTATTCTTAGAATTCTTGTTCTACTCCTTCTTGTGAGGCTTCCCAATTTCTCCCTCTTGAATCTTAATGTCTTCAATGGTCCTAGACAATGCTAGGGCATCTTCAAGAGTCGAATACTGTTGCAACTGCAACAACAAGGAGATCGGTTTTAGGTAGCTCTTGGAAAATATTTGAGTCAACTCTGACATGGGAAGTAGATAAGATAGCTTGGTGAGCACGACTCACCACCTATTACCATAATTTTCTATTGACTCATTGTCATACTATTTCAACCTAGAAAGATCATCCAACGTCACCTTCCTCTTGGTGTTGAAGGTAAAGTATTCTAGGAACACATCTACAAGTTGATCCAAATTATGGATGCTATGCTTTGGGAGTTGGGTAAACCACTCCAAGGTTGGGCCAGAGAGGGTAGTCACAAATATCCACAAAATCAAAGCATCATTATCCTAAATGCCAAAGCATTGACTCAAGAATTTAGTGACATGTTCCTACACATCTTCCTCTCCCTTAAAGGTAGCCAACTGAGGTAGCTTTAATTACTCTGGATAGGGAGGGGTAGGAACCGAAGGATGAAGGGGCTAACTACGTAACTAGCACAAAGTGGGCTTTTGAGATCCAGACCCAGAGGTCTTGTTCTCTACTAACTCTAGGTGCTCTAGCAATGCTCTATATGCATTTGAGGATTTAATCTCCTCATCCTTACTCTTATCTTGTGGTGGAGGTCGAGGATCCTCCAACCTATTATGGGGTGGTGGCATGTCACCCCCTACCTTGATAAGGCATCTCTAAGTACTCTACCTCCAGCTCATGCTTAGTGTAGGCCCCATAGGGCGTCTCTTGAGATGGTCTATAAAGAGGGGTATCTACCCATTGTGGGTGCCCTATGTTTGGCTTGGGAGGCAAGTCCCGATCTGTCCTAGGAGTTCATGGAGGTAACATTGGATAAGGTCTAGGAGACCTATCTTGAATGAGTGTAGGTTTCCTCGGGTGGACTTCCTGCCTATGTGTCTTAGGGGTAGGAACCCTCTCTCATAAAGTCTTATGGAACAACTCATTGGTCTATCGTTCGATTCTTTCTTTCTCAAGCTAATGCAAGTGGTCTAGTTGTTCCTTATCTTGCCGAAGCTATTTGAACTGAGCTTGGAATACTGCATATCTTGCAACTATCTGATTGACTTATTCCTCAATGCGGGGCCTAGGAGGCCTAGGAGTCTCGCCTTGAGGCTGACCTCGTTCAAGATAATATGTGATATCTATCATGTGCTTCCCTCGATTGAGGGCCATCACATTGACTTGAGGTTTGGGCCTAAGCATATGCTCATTGTACTCAATAGGCATAGAGGCACATTGGGCATGCATGGAATATTGCTCTTGAGGATAATCATGTATTTCCTCATGCCTTCCTTCATGAATAAGAAAGGGAAGGGCAGAGTTAGCTCACACTGAACGACGAGTTTCATACCCATTAGGTTGCCTAGGATGTTGGACCCTATCAGGGTGATGTAGAGGTAAGGTTGGATCAACATCCTTTGCCCAATGTGTGAAGTTATACTCTGGTATATGAAAAGACATGTCAGACCTAATAGGTACATGGATGCATGGCACCACTCTATCTACTAGCACCTCAATGCATTGTTGCCTCTCCTCAAAGAAGGCATGTGATGTGTCTAAGTATCGGGAACATTCTCCCAAGTAAGGTCCATCACCTATAGGGGTGTCCCGCATAGGGCTCCCTTGTAAGTGTGGTTCTCATCCCACTGTTCAAGGACTAGGGTGAGTAGAGGCTTGCTAGGGAGGTATGACCAAGTCCCTAGGGCTATAGTGGAGATGAATCATGTCTCCTAGTCCACTCTCCATAGCTTCCACCCGTGATTGGGCTTGGCTGCGGGTGCACACCATTGTAACTATCTACCAAAACCTAGATGATTATCTCTTTTACAAATTCTTAATGAAACAACAAACATGAAAAGGAAACACTCAATAATATAGATGATTATCTCTTTTAAGTTTTAAATGTGAATCCCTAAACTATTTTGTGTGTTTCAGATGCATTGTTTGTAAAAGAGGACCGTGTGTCACATGTTTGAAATCTTGTTGAATGATAATCTTGTGTTTAATTGGATTTCACCTATATACTCATAGCTCAACAACCTGGTGATGAACTCTAAGTCACGTTATCCCACCTATAATGTGTGGTGATGAGGTCCACACATGACTAGGGAGCACAGGTCCTACCAGTTCCTCACCTAGTTCACCCGTAGTCTGCGATATACCTCTTCAAATAGAGATATGTGCTATAACCCATGGGCTATGACAGATCTTGGAACTAGCCTTGGAAAATAACAAGGTTCATGGGATTTGAGACAATGGGTGGAGATGAAAGCCACCTTTTTGAACTCTACTAGTGGATGGTGATGAAATCCACCTCACTAGCATTTAAGTGAATCATGGTGTGTGTGGTTCTTTTTAATCCAAAGAAAGTAAACAATGAAGCATTTGATGATCATTCACTAAATGCATGCAAAAGGTGCATTTTACTTTTAGAAAGCTAGGATAAAAGGAACCTACAAATGTAACTTATAAATGCAAACCCTAAATGCTAACCTACCCATTGGGTAGGCTACAAGCAATCAAACCATAGAGATGCATTGCTACCTTGACTTTATTTGATTTTTCTTATTTTTATTTGTTATTTTGAATTATGAGAAAATTAAATCTAAATTTTAACCTTTCTAGGCAAACAAATGATGCGAGAAAAACCAAACTTTACTAGATTCTTACTGTGTAAATAGAAAACCAAAGGTTTAAGTACTTACCTTATCACCCGAGAAACCTGCTATTTTTGGCATATGAGCATAAAATGCCCTATATTGTGGCCATACCATGGTGGTACGACTATCATATTTATGTACATACTATGGTGGGATGGTTGTGGCCATCCCAAGGTGAGCTAAGGAGCAGTTTAGGGGTCGTTCCAAGCCAGGACGACTAGTACCTACAACAGAAAACAAGCAAAATCCAAGGTCAAACCTTCAAAAAATCAATAGGGACAGGGTCCCACCATGATCACCACTAAATTAGGGAAAAATGGTGCACCTAATGATGATGAAAAATGTATGTATCTATATCCTACTGCTTAAGAGCATCAAATGGAAGCATGCAAGTAAAATGGAAGAGATACCAAATAGCAAGAAATGAAGCAAAAGAGAGTTGATTTATTATTAATATGGTGGATAAAATCCAAGGTTACATATATGTCCCCTTGAGGGCTCAAATATGATACAATTTTTACAAATTGGGTGCCCAAGGATCAAAATCCTTCATGTAACTCGGGTGCACATCCAGTGTCTTTCCTCATACCCACAATCAAGGTGGGTGGGCTACTGCTACCACCACTTGTGTCTTTGATATTTAGGTCTTGTTATCATTCCTAATTTTCTGTAGAAACCTACAAATACACACAAGGAAACCAGAAATGTCAAATAGCAAGTGCATATGATGAAAAACATGCAATCCCCACAGGCATCAAAAGACTAGTAATGAGAATATGCATTAATATTAGATCAAATCAACTCCAAATGACTTGAAATTTTAGTGGGATGTAAAATGGAAGGTTTTTGGAATATATCACTAGAAATAGAGCCACAATTGTTCCCTATTGTGCACCGTAATCACAAAAGATCATTCCAAACCTATGAAACCCAAAGCAAGCAATTCTAAAACCATAACACATCCAAATCAAATGAAACTTGGTAAGTATACCTAAAACATGATTATAAGAGAACCCATATGGTAATATTTTCAAAATTAATAACATTTTTATGTGTTTCTCCATATGACCACCGTAGACTTGCATGAGACCCTACAAAACACTAAAAATGTGATATATCGCTCAATATAGCTCCAAAATACATGAAATTTGGAAAAAAGAATAATATGATAATATATAATATAAAAAAAATAAAAGTAAATAAATAATGCCCAGATAAGACACCGTCCCTGGGTGGGACGGTTAGGACTATCATAAACTAGGGACTGTCTTGGGGTGGGACAACCACCAGTTCTGACCTTATTTTATCATAAATTCATTTTTGAATTGGTTAGGGGCCTCCTAAATAGTGTTGTAATCAAATTTAGTGGTAAAAATAACTCATATGGTTTAGTTTTGGGATCATATTGCACCTCCTAGTTCACTCGCAAACCTCCTTCACTAGGTAGAGATTTTGAGGGAATGTGGGCACAAAATGGTGAGGGGAAATATTGGTAGAAATTTGTTGCTATATCTAAAAAATCTCTATATATTGTGTGGAAAATGGATCTACTTTATTTCTAAATGAGGCATTTGGGCAAAAGGGCATGCAAGGGCATGCAGGGCACCAGGTGCCACCTATCCACAACTCATCAAGCATTGGAGGGAAAAGGCATCTCCATTTTGGGAGTCTCACACCCTTAGACTTGCATGAGAGAATAGATAGGCTAAATGGCAGTCCCTGGGTACCATTTGGCCATATTTTGACTTTTGAAGGTCAAATGCCCTGGTCGTCCCACCCAGGGACAGCTTCATGTGACCATCCCTAGGTGGTACAACCATGAACTATGACCATCCCAAGGTGGGATGGTCATGCCTATGTGGCCAAAAAGTCTCCAAAAGTGGAGTTTAACCTTTTAGGAGTGGTTAGGACCACTAGTAAACCTCTGAGGGTTGCCTAAGGGGGCCATATGGTGTCAATTAACTAGTGCTTCTGATTGCCTAATTGGATTGACTAGATTTTAATGTCTACACAATCAAAAAATCATATATTTATATAATATAAATTATACAAAATTGAACCTTGTACAATTTTATAATTAGTCAATCCTATAGAACAAGTTTTGGAAGTAAAATCAATCAATTTTGTAATTGATTTATCCAAACTAGCAACTATTTCTTAATTGGAAGGTTTTATCTTGTAGTTTTACTACCAAATCGATTAAACAATCAGGTTGTACAATTTGGTACAACACTTGTATGGTTTGTATGAACCCTAGATGCAAATTATGTTTAGATCTATCAGTTTGCACAACCATTCCTTCCAAGACAAGTTTTGGGATATTTCTTTAGGATAATTGCTAACTTTTTTTCCAACATGTAAACCTTAATTCAATGGCAATAAATTACAATCATCCAGGGTATTTCAAAAAATTATACAACTACCTACAAATGTATTTGTACAATCGTAATTCATCATGCAATCAATTCATATCCTCCCACCAAGTTTGTAGGATGATCAAAATCATTCACAATGTAATCCCATTAACTTAATCTAACAAGTTATGCATCCAAACATTAAATATACAACCTACAACAACCAGAATGTACAATTGAATTCACAAGGACATGGAAATAAATAGAATTGCTATTATATTCATATTCTAAGTATTATTGTATAATATATCCATTTTCATTGCTCACAATAATGGACTCAACCACAATAACCATCAACAATGAACAATATGGAAGTCTTCCCTGAACAATCAATACTTCATGAATGAATTATCAATGAAATATGAATGAGCAACCTAAAAAATTGAATTGGGGGCTATATAATGCACTCATAAACCATTACAAAGTGGCTTCTGAGACATCATATTATTTACAAATGCCATCCCGAATTAATTCCAAAAAAAAATTCTTTACAAGGTTTTACTAATTCTAATTTGATTTTTATCAAATTCAACCTAAATGTACATTTCACCTAATTTCATTGATATTTCACCTTATACATTTTCAACCTTGTACATTTTACTCATACTTGTATGTTTTTATCCTTGTACATTTTAATCAAAAATGAGCAAAATTGAACAAAATTGTGCAAATCCAAAAATCATTTCTTCTTCTTTTGGGAGGTGGATTTGCTTCCTGCATAATGTTTATATATAATATTGTATAATGTCATATACAATTTATCCATAACATATTGATCCCATGTGAACTACACTCACTAGTCTTTCATATCTACCACTATCCCCACTAACACCCATGGAAGGTATCATCAACTTGTGTGGCATACCAAAATTCCCACCACCATCCCACAATGCATGGTCATCAAAGCATCAGCCCTATAGTACCCCACCAACTCATTGAATAGGATATTACTCTCTTGAACCTAGTGGGTCCAACCTCTTGACAATATCTGCAACATTCCCTACTACTCTCATGCTCTGTAAAATACTCTCTCCCTTATGGGGATGCGTAGGATGTGCCACACATTCTCTAGTATGATTTTCATCTCTCCTATTGGTAACCAAAACATCAATAATTTTGGATACCATCTCTCTACTAGCACTATCAGTAGTGCTCTATCCACCTTTATTCGAGGTATCTTTGCTAGGTCTTGTAGCCTCACTACCACTAGAGTGGTTCTCTCTACCTATGCAAGCCCCCATAGATCCTCCTCCAAGAAGCTCAATCACCACTCATGACTCTCTAGTACATCATGTTGCATCCAAAAATATAATAAATTTTTAATTAGCTCAACATGCATAGTAATAATTTAGAATTAATTAAATTTCCAATTAAATTTGGTGCTTCATATTTTCTAGTCTTTTTTGTATTCTATTTTCTCTCTCTTTTTCCTCTGGTTTCTTTTACTAGCTTGTTTGCTTTATTTATCTCTCTATTGCAATCATGCCCCTCCAGCTTTGGGTGCAATTTCATTCTTTTTCTCCTTTGTCAAAATCATGCCCCTTCCTTTTAGGGTATGATTTTGTAAAATCATGCCCCATAGTTTTGGGGCATGATTTTGGTCATCACGACAAACCAACCGAAATCATGGTTGGACCCCAAAATCATGTTGGGATCACACACAAATATTTTTGGATAAATTTGAAAAATTTCTAAAAAGGAACTAAAATCTAACCTAACCTAGTCTAGAGGGAGGATTTAAGTCTATGGGTAGCACCATTTCTCCTTTTTCTCCAGCCCTTTTATTTTTCTTTGCACTATGAAAAAGAATTAGGGTTTTCACCCCTTTTGTATTTCATTCTTCTTTTCCATATCTTTATCTCTCCTTTCATTTTTGATCTCTCTTCCTTTATGTCTGCCATTTCGAGTTTCATTAGTAATTTTTACATTCCTTCCAAAACTTGAGGGGGCACCTTGGCCTGAGAGGCATTGATATCCCTAATGCCTCGATTTGCATGTAAAATTATAAAATTTTCTAGAATGATGCCATTTTTACATCCATTTCTTCTAAAACAACTACCTCTTTTCTATTTGTTGTTCTTTTACCTTAGGTGTCTACATCATTCTTTCATACATTTATTAGGCCATAAATGCATCAAAGAGGGGGTAAAATGTAGACATGGAAAATTGACCTACCTAAGTGGGTCAATTTACCTAGAATCTGATGTAGAAGGATGATTGTGCAATGCTTGTAAAAATAAGTATGCATGAAAATAATAATCGTAACCTATATACACCTTTTAATTCCTTGCAAGAACTACAAGACTAAAACAAAAATTATGAAATAAATATGAAATATTTTTCTTCTTCTTTTAAGCAAAGGCATAAGATAGGAATGCATAAGAAAAATTCTAACCTAAGTGTACAAGTACCACATGCAATTTTGACTTTTAATTATAAGTAAATGCAAAAAGTATTGTAGCATAGGGGTATTCCCAAAGGGGGAGATGATTTGGGATGTTTGGATATGGATTCTAAGGTTTTGTAATAGCTTTTACCAAAATCATACAGGTGTACACTTTTCCCTTGACTGATTTATAACTTCCCAAAAATTGGTTTTACGGTTACAAAATTGTACAATTGTATGATCCAAATCATACAATAGGATGGCATGTACAATTTGCCACTAGTTCACTTTAATGAAAGTCATTTTATAACTCAAATTGATTAGTTTTGTAATAATTCTCTTCCAAACACATTGATATATCTTGCAAACTCTAATTTACTGCCATTAGATTCATATCAATACCAATGTTTCCAAAAATCATACAATAGTAGATAAACATTCCTGTAGAGTAATAATAATGCACATAGTCAATTCCCCAATATAATCTACGATTATGGGTTCATACATAGTAAAATTCCATTGCAATAACATCTATATTCCATACCATTCTGGATATACTTGCACATAATACACAATCAGGATTCACCATTCACATGCATAATAGAACTCACAATATACAATACCATTTTATTAATATGGCTGAATATGTATACATAATTACCAATGAACATTCACAATGAACAACACTCTACCATAAGTATGAATACATTCCACAAGTATTAACAACAGTAAAATAACCACAATAAAAAATTAATAGGGGATCATTATAATGCTTTCCCATGCCATCCCAAGGTAGTTCCTAAGATAACCACTATTTACAACTACCACCCTATAAGCAAACCACTTACATTAAGGTTTTCCTAAGTCTAATTTTATTATTATCAAATTAACCTTAAATGCACATTTCATTTAATTTCACTTAATTTTTAACTATACATTTATGTATAATTACACCCAATTGTACATTTTATAATTCTACATATGTACAATTAGATCAAACACTACATGTGTATGTTTTAACAACCCATACATCTTACAAAATTGGCAAAACTGATAAAATTATGTAAATTCAATTTTCACTTCTAGGAGGTGGATTTTCTGCCTACATCTGCCCTCCTCTTTACAATATATGGTGTCCTCACCGATTCAGTTTTCTTAGTCTTATTCAATTGGTCTTGCTTAAGATCATCATGCTGAACACGAAGAATGACACACTCATTTTGCAACTTACCTACTAAGTTACATAACTTTCAACCCATACTTGTTGGCCTTCTCTTCTACAACAACCAAGAGTTGAACTAACTCATTTTCTCTCTCATAAACTCCTTTAAGTATCTTATCTGTTAATGTTACTTTCGTTTGAGCTGCAACAACTAACTCCTCATTCTTTTCTATGATGACATTAAGACTTTGGTGTAAGTCAGCTTCACAAGCTACAATATGCTCATCCTTAGCTCAAAGTTGTACCTTATGATCCATGATCATCTCACTATAGTGTAAGGTATATTTTACCATATACTCAATTTTGGAGTCCTTAAAATGTAGTTGTTCTTCAGCTGCATTCAACTGGTCCTCTTGTTTAGCCAATTGCTATTTGTTATCTTTTAGAGCCTTAAATTTCAGATTGTAAAGCAGTCAATACCTTCACTAAAAAGTTATCCTTGAATCAAAAAATTTGGTAGGATCCTCTCCCAAATTGCAATTGAGATGTTCACTCAAGAACCCTTCAATGATGTCCCCCAAATATCTTAGATTTGGTGGTTTTTCTATCTCCTTTTATTTTCTGAAATATGACTTCAAACTAGATCTCCTCAAACAATCTGTCAATCTTGAGATCTATTCCATACTACCTTGTGATTTGACAATCTTCTTGCCAAACCTTCTCCTTCGGGTTTGTCATTAGATGGCGACGACTGTCCCAATTCCTTAGCTTCTTCCTTGGTAGTAATTTCTCCAATGATTTCTTCTAGGAACTCCTTCAATGAGGCTCACCAAGCCTTCTTGTTTATCCTTGAGACCTCTCCAAGATCTTCAATATTGCAGCTTCAAAATATTCAATGAGACATTCCTTAGCCTCTTCAATATTCAGCTATAGAAGTTTCATAGTGATATCTTCTCCTTGGATCTCCCAAATCCACTACTACTAAAATTTGCAATAGAAATTTTGTTAGTTCTTCTCAATGCTCAATATTCCAATATGAAATTTCTTCAATAGGGCCTTCAATCCTTCAATGTGAAGTTTTTAATCTTCAATGGAGATCACAAATCTCCAATATTTTCTAGGACTATTCTCCTTGAGTCTCTTCACTCTTCAATAGGTTTTTCTTTCTAGGACCTCCTTCCTAGATTTACAATATTCAATGTGGCTTCCTTTGCCATTAGATCTTATCCTCAATCTTTCAACTAGAAGTCTTCAATCTATAAATCTCTCAATGGTACCTTTCACCTTAGACCTCCAAATATTCAATCCTTATTTTTCTAAAACAATTAATTAATACCTACACGAGTAAAGTAACGTCGACCTTCAGGCAATGAATATGGAGTTCTTCTCTATATATTGTAGGAAGATTCCCACATTCTAAGAGTTAATTTTCTATAATAAGAAAAACTTAGATGATAGCAACCCAATATTTTTCCTAAAAACTTATTTTCTCTCTTGCAATGAAATATAAAAAATGATAATAAATTCCTGACTCTATGAAAAATAATCTCACTAGTTGGATTGCCAATCTAGTGGATGCAATGTTGAGTTCTAGTCTTCACAAGTTATTGTAACTTTGTGGAAAAACTCTAGCTAAATCAATCATGTGGCTTTCTCTCCTTTCTATTCTTCTATATAGAGCTACTTATATCAAAAATCTATTGTGATGGTATTTCCATGCAGTGGTGCACTATGGTTGATTCGGTTTGCAAATACTCAACAATAGCAATGGTGATCATTTTATGATTTTCTTTAATCCAATGTGGATCTCATACCATTGTTAGATTTTTGAGCCTTTAACTTAAAGTAATGTGACCAAAAGTATATAAATAAGCATGCAATATTATAACTATGGTAGATGAAACTTAACATGCATGAAAATATGATAGAAAACTTGATACAATGGTCTATAAATGCTCATATAAGAAAGCTCATAAAAATTAAAATGCTCATGGAGTTTACAAATCCTCCATGATATAAAAATGGAGCTACATTGTGACTACTATTACTTGAACCTATGCACACCAAAACTCTCTCACAAACACTCACAATGAGGCCTTTATATAGAAATATAGATTCATTACCTCTCACTCAACCCTAATGCTCATGTACATGTGGACTACATGCACATTTACATCATTGCACATTCTAAAACTTATGCATTTATTAAATTACTCTAATAAACTATTTATCTCCTAAAATAATCCTAAAATAAATATGTACCCATGAAGGTACATTAGTAAAGAACCAAATGATGTAATATATTCCAACACTCTTTCTGTACTACTACGTGTTCTTGTTGCTTGAGTTGTTGGTTTTGTGAATTTGACTACTCCTACTACTTAAGTTGTGTTGCGTACTACTACAACAGTGCTTTCTGTTCTTCCAACTACTTCTTCTACTCTTTGGCTTGCTGGATCACAAGATTCTTTTCCTATTCTTGTGAATGTAGCTTATACTCATAAGAAAGATTAATGTCATTCAATTTAGCTTCTACATTCTTCAATTTTTCCTTGGCCTTAGTCTTACTATGTTCTAGTTCTTTCTCAATCATAGCCATATATTTACAAGTAACATCTACTTCTTCCTTTTATGGTTTCTTGGCTTGATAAATCTATTGAAGACCCACACTTAGCCACTTGATCCAATGTGTCAAGAAATTTAGTTTTTGAAGGATGAAGACTAGCTCCAAAGGTGCCCTTCAAAATTTTATATCTAGTGTGTTCAATGGATATCTCTAACTCTTGTCTAGATACACTCATGGATACACTCTGTAATTGGTCCTCACTTCGTTTGACAAATTTGTAATTATCAACATCATTGTTACCTCTCCTCATGATAACTACCATGGGTGTTATGCATGAATCTGGGCTATATATCTTGTACGATATTTTGCACATATATGTAATTCTAATTGGGTACATATGATTGTAGAATTTGCAATAAAATACTCATTTTAGAATACCTTATCTCATGGCAGAATTTGTGCTATTGTACTCACTCTTGCTTTTCTGAGTGTAACTTTCAACAGTTCCTTGTCTTCATTCTCCTTCCATCATTTTTTATAAAATTTTCCTATGGGTTGTACAAAGGTAATATCCTTGATATCCACCTATCTTCCTTCATCCCCACTTTTATACTCTTCAGGGGTAGCTTCCTTATGCAACTCACTACAAATATATCAACTATGTGTCCTAGGTGGTTCAATTACCTCCTCATGGAATTGCAATTATTCCCTTCCTCTACCACCACCCCAGTTCCTAGGTCCTCCCCACGACTAGTAACCTCTCCCCCTCCAAGGTTGGTAGCCATATTCACCTTATGACTAAAACCCTCATCCTTGCTCCTAAATTTGGTAAGTCAGTCCTTCTTTCCTAGGCCATAAGTACCTCTAATGTAATGTTCCTAGTGAATGGTCAATCCTTGTTACTACAATTTATTATAAATGAGATTGAAACTCCCTCTTAGTGTTCATTCTTCACCATTCTTCATTGTGGAACCACTTCACTATCGATCTTCTTCAATCTGGTAATTTTGGATAACTTCATCACCAACCATACAATATACTCCAAAAAATATATAATTGCTTCTAAAAATGTACAAATGTTTCCAAAAATCATACAATTGCTATTCCTAATTGTACAGGTGCTATGGGAAATTGTACAACCTTTCCAAATCATATAGCTATGTTAGAAATCATACAAATATAGTTAAATTTTGTATGATTCACCCAAAATGTATAATCTAAGCTTCAAATCATATAATTTCATTTTGGGATTATACAAGAAGCCCCAAATTATACCAGTGCACCTCTCCTCCGTACAATTGCACTAGAAATCGTACAATTGCACTAAAATTGCTCAATTCAAGGTTTGATTTGTGTAGTCTTACTCTAAAATCATACAATATACCTTAAAAATGTACAATTTCATCCCTAAATCATACAAACTCTATTTTAGGCCATTACTTGTCACAAAATATTCAACTTTACATGATTTTTGTAATTAACCTTGCTTTGTTTTTGCAAATATCTCTTTCTAGTGCATTTCAAGTTCCCCTTACAATTTTTCTCTCCTACTTGTGCAATTATTCAATGGTAAGATTTAATTTCTCCTGAGTTCAATCAATTATATGACCCTCTCCTTTAAGCTTTTCCACATACAACTACTAAGATGTCCTTGTTTTTCACTAGCTGAATTTCCCTGCCCTAGGGTTTGCAATTTTTCACTCAGCTTACTTTTTTGAAATTAATTCAAACCCTAGCCATGTTTTTCACCATTGGGATTTTATTTTCTACTTTTTTTCTTAAAACCCTAACTCCACCAATTTGAAATTTTCCCTCTAGTACATTTTTTGAAAAAACTTAGCTTTTTCGAAGTAAAACCTTAACTTTGACAACTTTTTCTTCTAATTTGACTTGCTTTTTTGGAAAGAAGAAAATCACATGGTGCAAATTCATGATGGGTCATCAAATTCAGTTAACCTATGATGTTTGCATACCCATATGAAGAAAAATTTGTTTGATTGCACACTTCTTGCTCTTAGATGCTCCAAAATTCATTGTTTCATTCATGTGATTTTTCAAATCTGGTAAAAATAACATGCATGACACCTTCTTTTTATATTTCAAAAGTCCCTTGCATGAAAATTAACCACCTCAGACTCCTTTGCATGTATTATTGGATTTTTGCATGGATTATTGCCAACTCATATCCTTTTGCATGCATTTTTATCCTTTCTTGCTTTTTGAATATTTTAATTTTTTTGTTTTTCTTTTCTTTTCTTTTCTTTTTATTTTATTTTCTTTTATTTTTTTCATCATAATGGGCCATCATTTATGGTTTTCAACCACCTTCCATCTTAATTGCATCCCAAGGGATTTTCACAATTAAGATTATTTTTCCTTTTTTTTTTTTAATTTGCCAAATTGCTAACTTACCTTTTAGGAAATTGTATAGTGATATTGACTTGTATGATCTCTTCTGCTAATATGTCATTTGGAGGTTCTACCATATCATTCCATATAATCGAGTGTCATAAAATTGTATGATCATGCTCTAATAAATTATTCGTACAATTCACTCCCTCTTGTTGGTCTTCTATATGATCTAGAATCATACAAGTATCATTTGTACGATTTGCAATGGTGAAATTACCGTTTGTATGATTTGGAATCGTACAATTATAGGTTGCATGATTTATAATTACAGAATTTCCTCATTACAAAACTATATTTTCTCATGCAATCAACTAATCTTGAGGTGGGCGTACCCTTGCCACTCCACTTTCATTTGGGTGGATTCTACTTATATCTCTTTAGATCAAGTCTACCTCCAAACTTGGTGAATGAGTCATTTTCTTGCCTTGAATTTCCTCATCCACAAAGCATACTCTCCCTCTTGCAGTAAGTCATCTTCCTAGCACTTGTCTTCCATGACCTCGTCCTCTTGCTATCAAACCTCTTCACATATTAAATGGATTACCCTATTCCTAAGGTAAACCTCTTCCTACTTCTATCCTTCTAGATTCTTGTTGATGCATGGGTGGTTGCCCCAGAGGGTACCTTCCCATGATATCGAGTACTTGTCCCTGTCATATATAAATACCATGTGCATTCCTAATCCAATTCAAACATGCGAGTGGTGTATCCCTAGGCCATATTGGATTAGGAGGTTAGATACTTTTCCTCCTACCTCTAGGTGATCGCAATCCTCCTCTTTGACCTGTTTACTGCCCCATGGCACTTGAATCCTTTGTGGTTGATCCCATTGTTGACTAGGTTTCCCTCGTTTCCAATTTCTTGGAATCACATCCACCAAATTTATATTGGCTATGTGTCCTTCATTTCTTGGTGCTTGTGGCACCAACTATTGTAATGCTCTTATCTGATGATGCACACAACTTAGCCATTTTATCCAACATCTTTCTTCAAAGTGATATAGTGGGTAATAATTTACCAAAGTCTCCTTATAATCATCTAAAAAATTGAACTCTTTACATGAGTCATTATGACTATCCTTTCTTTATGTTGTCCACTCCATTGGTAAATTCTATTTTTGTTGAAGTGATCTTACTTAATTTATTTGCCTTATTAATTTATGATAGGCTATTTCATAAGCATCTGGATCTAGTCGAGCATGATATCCTTCTATTTGTGCTAAGAGGTCATCACTACCACTTTCTTGTTCGATGTCTCTTACTAGATAGGGCATTCCCCCATCGTTGGAATCACTTGATTCTTCATGTAAGTTTTCTTGGGATTTAGGAGATGTGAGGTCTTGCTCAATATCTCACCATACTACCTCAGTTACTTCTCTCATGACTAGTGGCTCATGTATCAAATCTCTTATCTCAACATATGATCTTTCCTCCCCATGAGAACTTGTACCTTCCTATTGATATGTGATCAGCTAGATGATTGAATATGATTGATATATAATAAAATATTGATTGGTTAGACATTTGGCAATAATTGAAGGAGTAATTCAATTCTATAACTTCAAAGGTTGAGATGAGAACTTGGATTTTTATATTATCCAACTTCAAAGGAGGAAAGAGTTACCTAATAATTGCCATGAAGTATATGGTAGTTATACTTATTTTAGGGTTGTCATTACTAAGTTTGAGGGTATTTTTTGCAAATCCCATAGTATACTTTATGATTTTATTGCTACTGATAACTGATATACTAGTGCATACACCTTGAGAAGATAATATGGCTTGTGGTGGCACTGGATCTAGTCAAGGAGGCCATGTAGAGGAAATAAATCCATTAAATATTGTAATACCATGTCATATATTTAGAGCAATCACATGAGGTATATACTGAATAACAGGGACTAGTAGTGGTTGAAAGCAATAGAATTGGAAGGAGTTGTGCATCTAGATTCGATGCATACAGATAGGTGTTATCTATCAGCTTTGATTAAAATATGGGATCCTAATAGGGGGAATTTCTAGTTACCCTTTGGAGAGATAACCATCACTCTAGAATATGTATACCAAATATATAGGTTACCAGTAGAGGGATGTACAATAATCATTGTTGATTAAATAGAGAAGGGATAATTATTGGAAATATTATTTGGATCCAAACTAAGATATGTGAACACTAAAAATGATAGTGTAATGTATGAGATACATTGTGTTGGGAAAATTGATACATAGAGAGGCTTTAGTGATGGCACTTATATTAGGTGTTATTTTACCTGATTCATCTAGTAAATGATTTCCCTAGAACCTGTTAGGAGTAGTGCAAGATCTAGTGGATAATTATATCATGTTTGCATGGGAACCAACCTTGTTGTATCAAATTTATAGAGAGTTATTCATGGTACGGATGACAAAGTGAACAAGAATGAGTTGTAGTCTCTTACTACAAGTATGGACCTAGGAACATTTAGCTATGGAAAGACCTCAAGGATTGCCTTATGATGCACATAGTTTGATGGGGTCAGATATACCTTATACATTAATATGGCAAAGGTAGAAATATATGAAGGATAATATACCACAAGAAGATAATGGAGAATGGTATTGTTCTATATGTACAAATTTGAAACCTCAAGATGTGACCTGGAATCCATGGAGGAAAGGCCCAATGTGGGTTGAGGATAGAATACAACTAGCTCATGTGCGATGAGCAAGGTGGTTGATTGGATGACAGAGCATACTTTATGAGTATTTTCAATATACTCGAGTATTGTGATAGTTTGATATTAGACAAAGAATATCGGATCCACCTATGATCTATATAAGGAAGGGGAGGAATATAATAGTACCACCATGAATGGAACCATTGACCATAGAACTAGATGAGGATATATGGGTTCCAGATGATGATGATGTGGGTACAACCCTAGAGTAATATAGATGGTGGGCCACTCAAGGATGGCAAAAAGAGGAGGATAGAGAGGAAGACATAGATATAGAAGAAAATAATGAAGCAACTGAAGATACAACAGAGGTTGTTGGTAGTGAAGAGGATATTCCTAGATGACATGTACTTTTTCGAGTTGAAATGAAAGTAGGTCCATAAAATTATCAAGAAGATGATGATTGGTATTTGATGATGGATGGAATGCGTGAAGTAAAGTATTTAAGGAAGCAAGTCCAACAACTGGAATCACAAAAGTTGAAGCAAGAAGGCTTGTGGGTGCTAGAAAATATGAGGTTTGAGACTGAGAGAGATATCATCATAGCAGAGAGAGATAGGCTTCATCTAGAGGTAGCTCAAAGAGAATATTGGAGAGCAAGAATAGCGATGGTCCTATAACTAGAAAATGCACAACTACAACAAGCAAGGGGATATTATAGGTCTGCATTCTTGGTCTCGTGCTTTGAAGCATTGATAAGGCATGGTATTATCGTTCCCTCACAACCAAATATTAGAGCACAACATGGGAGTGGAAGGACAAC
This sequence comes from Wollemia nobilis, assembly GCA_028583015.1. Taxonomy (NCBI): domain Eukaryota; kingdom Viridiplantae; phylum Streptophyta; class Pinopsida; order Araucariales; family Araucariaceae; genus Wollemia; species Wollemia nobilis. The sequence goes on along the minus strand of JAQPPZ010000594.1, from coordinate 3,647,216 downwards.
ATGAGCAAGCCAGTAAATTTTACATAGCAAAGCTCAGATTTATTCTCAAATATTTTCTCATATAACTTCTCTAACAAGTCCACAAGCAGCCTCCCAAACAGGAGGAGTAAGTCCAACATAGAGTGGTGAAGGGACCGAGAGGTAGTTGCCATAAATTTTATTCCCTAGTGTGTATACTAGTAGATTTTGTTAAAATGTAACCAATAAACATGAATTAATATAAAAAATTTATTTTTATTTAGTCTTGATCATGCTTAATGAGAAAGAATAGAAATGGAAATTCTTAGTTAAGTTTTGACCGTACTTAAATAAAAAATTTCTCTTTAGATTGATAAAGTATGCAAGAGAAGTTACATAAGTCCATATTAGGAGTGAATCATAAGACTAAAATGAGATAAACTTGTTCAATTTTAAGTCCTTAAAAAGGGATTATAACTATTTTAACCCATAGTCATGTTAACTTAATGAGTTAAGTCAAGAGAATGATTATGCAGGAAATACATAGTTCCCTTATTTTACTCATCTTTGAGGGGTTAAGATGAGTGTGAGCATAAAATACCTTCTTCTAGGAAGTTATGAAGAAGTATATCATCGATTTTGTTGCTCAATGATTTGGAATGACACCTTACATGGAGTAAGTATTGTTATAGATATTATCAGTGGATGATGATATTCCTGGAATGACACCTTATGTGGTGAATAGTAGTACATTTTCATAGAAAAGATAATTAGAAAATATTGATACAATAGTATTCTAATCTAATTAGCTATATAGATTTATTATTTTTAGAGAATGCATATTATAGCCTTGGTAATAATTTTGGTTATTACTAACAGAGTTATTGGCATATATATACTAATATACTTTGCAAAGAAGAAATAATTACTTATGATCAAGTGTTCTCCTCCCACTATTGAATCCATTAGTGAATCAAGTGGAAGAGCTAAACAAACCCTCCACTTTTTGTGGGTCTTAAGTGGTGTACCTTAGACTCTTTTGAGGACTTCACTTGGTATATGTATCTCTTGAAGTATGAACCTAACATAATTCTGGTAATAGTCAATAAGTTGACTAAGGATTTAAACCAGGGGAGGCATCGAGGATGATGCACTGGTAATGGAAAATATGTTTGCCAAAGAGAATTTTAGGATATATGGATATCCTAAAGTGAGAATTATGACATTATGTTTTTGTCTTTGATGACACCTGATTTCTATGAGGTTAACTCATGATAAGGGTCATCAAGTTTTAGGTTGGAACTCCTTTGTGGAAGATTTTGATAAACCTAGTTGTATTTAGACTTGTTGTGTCTAAACTGTTATAAAAATATGATTTTATATCATCTCTATGAAAACAAAATAATGTTGAACAATGTACCACTTATGTAATAATGAGGTTATGAACACCTATGCTTATATATGCTTTGTATTGCAGAACAAACATAGAGGAATGTGTTTATTTTAAGGGGGTAGTATGTCATGACCCTCCCTTGACAAGATTTTCCATATGATGGACTAATGAATTGTTATGTTGTTTTGAAGATAGACTAAATGGCATTATCCTTGATTATTTGTAGTATATGATTGGTTTATTTGAGAATATGATATTACTGATAGTTTGCATTAGTTTGCATGGTTGTAGGAGCAGGTATTCATTGGATAGAGTGGATGAGGGAGTCACCACTAAGGATGAAGAAGAAGGAAAATATGGATGAAAATCCATAATGGTCCTAATTATGAGTTAATATTAATTATAGGTTTATGTAATTAATTGTGATTAGCTTTAATTAGATAATTTTATTATTTAGCCTATTTTGTAAAATAGGAAATTAAGTTGGATATTGGGTGACTAGGACCCCTTCCAAACCAAGGGAGGAGAAAGAGCATATTCCCTCTTGCAATTAAATAATAATTTTCTAAATTGACCCCTCTTCCAAATGAAAGGAGGAGGATTGGCATCTTTGCAATGGGCAATTTAAAATTGATTAAATTAAAGGTATCTTACTATTTCAATAGTACTCTTTTTAAATTTAGCAAAGAGGGCAAAATTAGGATTGATCTAGTAGATTTGGACACCTCCAAATGGAAGGAGGATAATGAAGGGCTTAAAGTGGTATATTTATATTATTATAATAATTAGCCACCTTCATTTGGATTAGGACTCTACTCCGCAAGGTGGAAGTGTTTGAATTATATTAAAACTCTAAGAGGAGTTTCAATATAAAGCAGCGTTGGTTTTTAAAAAGAGGGGGAGGAGTTAGGAATCTTAAGAAAGATTATGGAGGAGATTAGGAGGCAAGTTGAAGGAGGAATTAATTTATTAAAAGGTCATGCTTACGAGAAAAAAGGAATGGAATTTTAGAAAGGAGATAGCATGGAAGAGGAGCTTGAAGGGAGAGCATGAAGGAGATGATCAAAGAAATAGAGGAAACCTACCTTGTTGGAGACTAAGGTTGGATATCCCTTTCATATAGTCTATGATGTTATTCATTTAAGTAAAATGGACTTAGGATAATCAATTCATGGTTTTATTAGTTATGATCTTGATTTGTCTAATAAATAAAATAAAGGAAACAATAAAATTTCTTGTTCATATAAAATTTTAAGTAGCTTTGATTACAATCCTCATTTAGAAATTAAATGATTCACTTTCAAACGTAATGTATTCATACCGTGAATAAAAATAAAATAGGATATTGTATAATTACTTATATAATTATAGTTTCACTAAAACCATTTGTTTAGTGTTCAACCATAGAAAAATAAAGAGCATTGAAGCCCTTTTATATCATTATACTCCAAAAATACTTTTCCAAGGGTGATGCCATTGAACCCTCTTTGGTTAGTAAGTAAACAAATCTATTAGAATATTATTTTAATGTGCACTATGCCTTCTATATTGACACTTGTCAGTTTCTCTTGACACTTGTCATATTTTCATATAGGCCTCCTACCTATATATTGTAACTCATTTCTTGTATAATATATCTCATATTTGTTTAGTACTAACATTTTGTATAAGAGCATACTTTCCCTGCCTTGTGAGTTTGAGGGGGGATTTCAATCATGGAAATTCCCCCTCATTTCCTCCCATTTTTTTCTTCAAATTAGGGAGTATGCTCTCCATCCCTTGATGGATGGATCATAAACTAAAATCTTGAAAAATTTAATGGCTGCCCATTTTTTGAGTTATCTGTCTGGAGAAGTAATTTTTCAAAAGAAAAATGAAAAACGGGATACTTCAATTTTTTTATTTTTTTATTTGTTTTTGTGTTCCAAACCATGTTTTGGATTTGTAGTAATCCTTGGAGGAGCTACAAAATGATTTTTGTTTTGCAGATTTGTTGATGCAGCAGCAGAGTGAAGAGAAGATACATAAACTAATGGAGCATCTTGTTCGGCGAACCAGTAGAAGGAGATGTGTGTGGGAGAACACTGAAGATTTTTTTTACGGTGAGTTCCTGTTACTGTACCCGCTAGACCAAAGACTTTTTTTACGATGAGTTCCTGTTACTGTGCCCGATAGACCAACACTGTGTGATTACAGTCATTTTTTTGTTTTATCAGAGGTAAATCTCGTCTCACGGTTAAATTCAAGGGGAGTATAGTGACGTCCAAGGAGGCGCTCAAATTCATCTGCATGGACCGATTTCATCCTCCATAATATTGACTATTAAATCTGGCAATAGATTGTGATGATGCACAGGGTTTTTAGTTTCCTGCAGTGCAATGACACGTGCTACAATCAAGCCAAGCAGATTTTAGTATTTTTTACTAAACTCACCGTACGTATGTTTTGTTGGTGACCTGTTATGTTGGAGGTCAGTCGTAGATTTTTATTACCTGGATGAGCTCCAAATTTCATCAACAAAAAATTTCTTGTGGTAACGCATGCCAGATTTACGGAGATGCACTGTGGAAGCACAGTTACATAGTTAATTTTTTCCATTGCACGAAGGAGAAAGTCTACATGGCATTATATTGCCTCGACTATAGAGATGGCATATTGTGCATCTATTGCCTAGGTCATCACAAGGACCTTTTCGTTGTCCAGATAAGGTGGTCATCTGCATGGTATTTTGGATGTAATATGTGCATTTTAGGTGTTGCCGACGTTTGTTACATAGAGTTGCTACTACGTGGATGAGGAGTTAATTATTTTTTGCCTGCCACATCACCGAAGGAATCCATCGAAAGCCGTCGACAATTTCACGGTTCAGCAGGTGGTCGAAATGCTGATCAATCTGCTAAGTTTATGCCTGTGTTTTTTTTAATGTGTGCAGTGCCATGGAGCAGGTTTATCACGAATACTGTCCCACTATAACTAGTAGCTGCATGTACCTCCCAGCATCCTGTCAATTGACAAATTGTGAACATTTTATGAGCAATTAAGATGTTTAAATGGTCTTGATCAGGCCGTTGAAGACTTGGAGTTAATAATTGAATGTAAGTACAAAATCAGTGGTTGTAAGGGTTGTGGGATTCACCGTTTGTTGACTCACACACCAGTTAGTTCATTACCATTCCATGGTAGGGGGCATGTTTTGAATACAAGAATGGACGATGTTGTTGATTGACATCAATTTTCTTAAATGCAGGAATGGAAATCTCATCCTATGAAGCCCGAGTAGGGCATTCTTTTTAATTTTTTTTTTCATTGTGGAGCAGGATGAAATATTTTTTTGTGTATATTTATGAGGCTGCGAAATATTGGAAGGAGTGGACGAGCAATACACGGGCGCAAAATTATGAGGTTGTGATGTGTTTTGCAAGGGTATGCATGTTAATAGCATGGAAGTGTTGAAGAGAGACAATTTATTAATTGATGGTATTATTTGTTGATGTGTTGATGTATCCTGAGTGTTGCTATGTAATCAGGTGCTAAATCTCAATGATTTTATTCTACGATGGCAATGAAGACACACTGGCAGATGCTATTTTTTTTTCACTATACCACAAGTCGAGCCGTTGTGACGAAGGAGCGTGGGAGACAAGTTTTTTATAGATCGTGTTGACGAGATTATTTTGTTGGTGATATTTTGTTTTATGTTCATAGTTTACCACCCATAGATTCCTATTGGCCTTTTTGGGAAGTACCCGAGAGATAATGTGATGATTTCTTCTCCGACTACCTGTGCAACCTCCTCTTGGCTTGTGTGAAGCGGGGTGTTTTTTCTAGTGAGAGATTGGTGGAGGAGTCTAGGTGATATGGATAAGTTTGTGCAGCAGTTTGGACTGGTGTACAAGGGAAGACATATAATGTTGCATCCAAGGCATCCGATGATGAGACAAATCGACAAACAGATCTTTCACCAAGCAACCTCGAGCCCTCCAGAAGAATACTGCACCATCCTCCACTATTTTATCTTGGGATTTCTAACTAATGATAATGACTTTAGAGAAATGAAAAAGTAATTGTGATGTTGATTGTGTAACACAAACAACAACAAAAAAAAAAAAGGAGTAGCGATGGATAAAGTCAGTGCTGCCATGGCCAGTTTTTCTTCGAGATGGATGCACAAATTTTCTTCAAAATTGGGCCATATGGAGAAATGGTTATGGATGTTAAATAACCAAAGGGCAAGTGTGCATCATGGAGTGTGCTTTCTGTCATGGTCCGCGGTGACGATGGTGAACAGGGAGGAAGTAACACCTAAAAATTCCTGGGTGGAGGGTGCAAAGCTTCCTAATGGTGCACATTTTTTTATATGTTTTTTATTATTATATAATGGGCTTCACTGACAACAAGACCCTCCACTTAAGAATAGCTAGCCCATTATTATTTTAATATGATATAAAATAGATACAAAGGAATATTTTATTTTTTTTAAAGCCTAGTGAAAGTGTCTGCTCCGAGTTGACCGCCTCTCGCCTTGCTGCACCATTTGAATATATTTTTTTGTTTTTTGGTGGGGCATTCTATTAAATGTGAAGGGGCATTTTATTGTGCGACATTTGTATTGGTCGAGAATATGGCCTTATTGGTAATTTTTTTTCCACATGGAAAGTGGAAGTGGAAGGCCTTCATGGCCACTTTTTTGTATTCAAGAAGTGAAGCCCCCATTGAAAATGGAACATAGGGTATTTATACTCGTCGAAATTTTTTTTCTAAGATGAACACAATGGTGGTGTCAAATTGTAAATTTGAGGCTATTTAATTTGTATTTTTTAGCTTAAAAAATTCTTGCATTCTAGAGTACATTTTCGGTTGAATCCGACACTCTATGTAAGTGAACCTAGTATCTAGTATTCATCTCTAGCATACTTGGCGGATGCAGCAGCTAGTTACCCATGCATTCCAATAAGATGAGGTGATTACCATAAGGAAACCTACTCTAGGGACTACAGACATAGACACCCTAGACTCTATCCAAGGTTTTTTTTGGATCAACTTCTGAAGACTACAGATGAAGACACTTCAGAAGATTCTATTATGTTCTTTCTTCTTCTCCTCCATATTTGGATTATATGGCTATTTTATTTGTATTTTTTTAGTGCATTTTCAGAAAATACCGACACTATCATATGGCTTATATTTAATTTTGTATTAAGGTGCATTTTTAGCAAGACTGACACCTTCTAGATTAAGTTCACCATGGGGGGATGATATTCATGGTGAATCTAGTCAGTGACCTACGAGAGGCAACATACCTAGAGGATGACCTATAGAGACAACAAACCCAGAAGTGGTTGACCTTGAGGCACTTAGATGTCTGACCCAGTGGCAATAGATCCAATGAAGTGGCTGAACTTGAGGTAACAGAATGATATGTACACACCGTTGATCTAGAATTTTTCACAGTTGAGAGGTAAGCACAAAGAGCACAAGCCTACACAAAATCATGTAATAAATAAGGATGATAGGGTTATTTTAGTGAATTCAATATTAAGGGGAAATGTTACCTAATGTTGACTTGTTTTTTCTATAGTTAGGATAGTGCACATTAAGGGGGAATGTTAGAATATTATTTTAATGTGCACTATGCCTTCTATATTGACACTTGTTAGTTTCTATTGACACTTATCATCTTTTCATATAGACCTTATGCCTATATATTGTAACTCAGTTCTTGTATAATATATCTCGTATTTTTTAGTACTAATAGAATTGATATTGGTGTGCATGATTTATTATTGACCTTAACCTTTGAGTATTCCTTTGTTTATTATTCTTGTGAGCAAGCTCAAGATCATAACTGAAAATTGATGCACTAAGAAATTAAAGTTGGACATCTAATTTCATTAGCTTGAGTAGATGACCCAACCAAACTTGAGGAGCCTTTTTGCCCATCGTTTTCCACATAGAGTCTTATGTATAGGAATATTTTTAGGTTTATACTTGCTACTTTTCACTCTAAAAGAAATAATCTTATATACTCTATAATAGACACCACTTGCAGACATTCAATGTATCACAACCATCTCAAAATCTCCTTAACCATATATTATATGCCATTAATGGAATTTTAGTAGGTTGTTAAGTCCTTCATAGGAGTTTTTTAGTCATCCCTATAAAGTTATAGGCCTCTATAAGCACCCCAATTTTGTGTTCTAAGATACAGGTGACACTTGAGCATCAATTCATCAAGTAAATTGAGCATCAACAAGCTAGATTTAAGAGACAAAACACCTCCCATGGTCATTATTTTTGACAATGGCCCGTAGACTTAGCTACTAACTACAACAATAGCTAGTAGAACCAGATGTTATGAGCGATAGTGGCCAAGGTAATAGATATTTCCAAGGATAAGATATCATTCAATATTTTACCTATTGACATTGGAGAAGGATGCATCTAGTAAGCCCTCAAGCAAAGTAGTGGAGATATGAAGACCTTGTGAAGCACATCTTCCCCCATTTTGGGGTCATTTGAATTTGTAACATTGTATCAAGATTTGGTATCCCTTAGAGGGATGAATTGTAATCAAATATTCATTTGATCAATAAAAGAGATAATTCCTTCTTGTTATTTCCTTTTGTCAAATTATTACATAGATTATGTGCTTTCAATTCTTTATCATGTTGCAATAGCTTTAGATGTGTGGTTTTCAAAGCTTTACAAGTGGTGATCATGATTTGATTGACCTATTTTGTCAATTATTAGCTCATACTTTTATGTTTTTCTTATTGCATGTATATCCACTCTAAGTGATAATGGCTAGTAGTCCTAGCTATGGATGATGTTAATGGCTAGTTTTCTAGCCACTCTGATTGATAGTGGCCAGCAGAAAACATAGTCAAAATAGTAAACAACCTATTTCTTCATCATATGAGGATTCTATGGTAAGTGGTCTTCTCTACATTTTATGTCTTCCTATCTGTATTATGTCTGAGTGAATATAAATTGTAGAATTAAGTAGCAAACATCAAAAAAATTAAAGGTAATTCATGAAAATACCATGTTTTCTACTAGCCACTACTAGGAACAGTGGCCTATACTATTGTCTACCCTAGAATCGAGCATAGAGGATTTCTAACTGTTATTTTGTATAGTAGCTGAGTTTGTTGCTTGCTATATAGAAAAATAGATAATGTTTTATTTGTGTTTAGGTATACTTTCTAAAGGCTTGATCAAAAGCTATTTGCATGATTTAATTTATATTTTGCATTCTCTAAAATTAAAAAACATTTAATTATGCATTCTTTGAAGATAAAATGTAATATAAGCATATAGAGAAAAATCATTTGAATGCTTCTTGATACATATTTATTTCATGTAAATTAAAAAGAACACTCACAAAAATCCAAAGTAAACATCAATGGAATTGGGCTTCCACATTCAACCCATTGATCAAGACCAATGGTGGAAGTTATTACCATTCGGTTGGCTTATCTGACATTATATCATCAGGACCCATCCATGGCCAAGGTCGATCCAAGAACTAGCCTATCCATAGAAAATTGTATGCATTTCTCTTTGGAGGGGTGTATTACTAACCACGGTGTGTTGGGTGAGGATCGATAGTACCTATGCTACCTCATTGGATATGGATTTCATTCGCATATTTTGGTGTGTGCGAGTATACAAGTGAAAACCTTTAACAATCTAAGAGCTTCATTAACTATTACAAAACACAATAAGAGTTAGATTGTATTCACATTAAATCAAAATCCACAAAATAGTTTTAGGGATCACAAAGAAAAATTAAAAGAGATAATCATATTGTATACTTTGTTTACCTTAAAACTTACATACGAGATAATTTACAAGCTATGGTCAATACACGGGGTTGTCACCCTCGATGCATGACTGAGGTAGAAACTGATGCCCCAACCAACACACAAAATAATGAAGTTGAGCCTCAAAAATAGAATGTGCTTTAACAACATTCAGTTAGAATTAGAGGTGAAACACAACTCATGGGGGTTCTCATCAACACACCCCAATTAGGGGATAAAATACAAGATCCTTTTATAATAGAAATGAGGGTGGTTTAAGACCCTTGTTGTCACAAGATAGATATAGACAAGATTTTTCCAATGAGGTGTAATATGAAAGGACTACATCAAATTGTAGACCCACGAGAAGTCCAAACCATAATGAACATGGGAATTTTGTTCTAGATATCAATATTATTAGGATAAATGGTACACCTCCTGACCAACCTTGGAGAACCAATCAACTCAACAAACTAAATCAATTTTTTGAGATATTAGAGTGTAGTACCTCTATTGCCATCTCTTTTTCTAAGAGTACATGTAGTGAGGATAGAGATAGGCATACTTATGCCCATGGAGAATGCTCAAAATATCCCTATAGCACACATGCCCCATCCACACATGCGGTCAAAGAAAACACAATACCAATGCATTCTTTACAAACAAAGGTAGAGTGTAGCGGATCAATCCATTGGGGCTCATACCCATAAAAGTCCTTGCACGAAGTTACAAATCCAAAGACCCTACCTAACCGATAATATAGATCGAGCACGTAAGATTTTTTTAGAAAAAAGAAAAAAAAATACTCCAAAATCAATTGGAGGATTTGTGTGCATAGCATGAACAACTCGAACAAGATGCCACACAATGATAAATTTTGCTTCGACAATGTTTGTATGAGAATTGTGTAAGGGAGAAACACATTATTAATAAGAAGGAGCTTTAAGAGATAGAGGATAGGTTAGCTAGGGCTAACCTACCTCCCATTAGTGAATAGAAGGAGCAACGTAACACTAGATGTGCTATATCGCAACCAGATTTGCACCCTAAGCAAGTCCAACACTGCACTCGTCATACTTTCCAGCATGCTTCAAGGCAACAACAACATCAAATGCTAGATCAACCTAGGCATAGTCAATATGAGGAATCAGAAAGATATGGCCAAGATCAAAAGTATCCTGAATCCTCTTATATAGACATGGATGATGAGCATAATCGTCCATATCGATCTTAGAGAAATTTATCACCTCTTACACCATAGAGGTCATTAAGGGAAGAATAATTATTTCTTCTACAGCGTACAGAGTCCTTTCTGAGAAAATTAAATCTCATGAGAAATAGGGTACAACTTATAAAAATCCTACTCTAAATAAGATTCATAATTAGCCTCTATGTTCCTTGATCCCTAGTCTGGCATATACCGATCATTTCAAGATGGCAAAGCTAGACAAATTTTGATGTGACAATGACATGCAAGAACATGTGATCTATTTCATGAATCTATGCTTTCATATTTAGAATAATGATGTATTGCTACTGAGGACTTTCATGATAACCCTTTTAGGCCCAACCCTAGAATGGTACAACCAACTACAAATGCATAACAATACCAAATTTGAATAGCTAGCTAATGCCTTTATTGAATTCTTCTCATTTGGCATAAATAAAAAGACCAATCTGACTAATCTAGATGTGAAGAACACAAGATTATACTAATAGGGGGAAGAATAGTATAAGACCAATTTTTACTTTTCTTTCCCAAATAGTATTAATCAATGGAAATATCAATATAAATAACCAAAGCAATGCACAAATCATCATACACAATAGAGACACCACAATTTATGTGGTTCACCCAATGTGGGCTACTCCACGGAGAAAACCTTTCACTAAAATTTTCTCAATCAATATCTTAGGAATTCTTCCCAATTATAATATTTATGGACCTCTATCCAAAGGAGATACTGATCCCATAAATATGGTTTGTGGATCCCTATCCATATGAGAACTCCATATATTTTTCTTTGGTTGGTGATCCTCTAGAAGACTACTGCCTCCACTACATTGGCTTGTGGATCTCTCTCCACTGAAGACTCTTACCCCCACTCAAAAGACCTATCCTTACTGCCCTGGCTTATGGATCTCTATCCACTGGAGACTATGTCCTCTCTACTCTGTCACCTCCAAAGCTCTATCTCAATTCTATACTAAACATGGTCTAATCGATCTAGCATAGATCTTCTCAATCTTGTACTAAAAATAGTTCATTCGGTCTAGCACAAGTTTGCTCAATAAGCTCACTCAAATCTACACTAAACACATTCCATTTAGTCTAGCACAAATCTACTCAACTCTTGCACTAAATACAGTCCAATTAGTCTAGCATAAGTCCACTCAAATCTGCACTAAACACAGTCCATTTGGTCTAGCATAAATCTGATCAATAGGTGCACTCATAACCTACTCAAATCTACTTAGCAGGTCCACACATAACCTATCTAGATCTACTTAATAGGTCCACACAAAACTTGCACAACTTTGCTCAATAGGTCCACTCAAAACCTGCTCAAATATGCTCAACAAGTCCACATAGAACCTATCCAAATCTGCTCAATAGGTCCACATAGAACCTGTACAACTCTGCTCAACAGGTCCACTCAAAACTTGCTCAAATCTGCTCAATAGGTCCACACATAACTTGCTTAAATCTGCTCAACAAGTCCACTCAGTACCTGCTCAAATATGCTCAAGAGGTACACACAGAACCTGCTCAAATCTGCTCAACAGGTCCACTCAGAACCTGATCAAATCTGCTCAATAAGTCCTCTCTAGGACTTGCTCAAATTTGTGTTGTAAGCTTCCACAAAAGATCACACAAAATCAGTCCACAAGTTTTCTCAAAGACTTACCTCAAATCTGCTCTACAAGTCCACACATAACTTGTTCAATCTCATAGAAACATAAAGAGAATTTTTAGAGACTCAATATGTTCTATACTCAATGTTCAATCACTTTCTCAACTCAAATCAATCTCATAGAAGCATAAAGAGAATTGTTAGAGACTCAATATGTTCTATTCTAAAAAACTCAATCACTTTCTCAACTCAATATCATAGAAGCATAAAGAAAATTTTTAGAGACTCAATATGTTCTATTCTCAAAACTCAATCACTTTCTCAACTCAATATCATAGAAGCATAAGAGAATTGTTAGAGACTCAATATGTTCTATTCTCAAAACTCAATCTCAACTTAAATTAAAATATAGAATAGTTTGTTTTATGGAACTTTGAACAATCACTTCACACATCCACTTGACTAGGCTCAATCAACTCTACTCAACCAATCATTTCAAGAAACAAATCTTGCTCACAAACCCTAGTCCAAGCATGTATCATCCAACTCAAAATATTTCCAACAATGTTCAAAAACAAATCTCACATAACAATGATACTCATGATATTTTCAAACCCTAGTTCAAGTTCTTTGTATAACAACTCACTTCAAAAACCATGCTCATAAAACAAGGTTTTAATCACAACTCTCAATTTCAGAAAACCTTGAAGCATTAACTCAAACACTTCACTCAACCAATGATCTCAACAACGATGCTAATAAAACAAGGTTTTAATCTCAAATCTCAAATCAGAAAACCTTGAAGCAATAACTCAACCACTTTCAAAAAGGAAACCCTAATCAATTCCTTTTCACTCCAAACTTAATTTTTAATAAAGCCAATCAACCAAGTCAACCAAATAAGAATTTACCCATACCTTTTGAATGTCAAGTAGTTGACCTCACAAATCTACCACACTCACAATTACTTCTTTGCCAATCTCAATAAGGGTTAGAGGATAATTTTCTTCAACAAAACATATCACAAAAATAATATCAAAATTACACCTTATTACTCCAACTTAAATAATAATAAATATCCTCACAATAGTCTTAAAAACCCTTAATTCAAAATAACATACTACCCACAAATTCTTAACCTTTCAATATTCCACAATAGCAATTTTAAGACTTAAAAATAAAAATAGAATTCTCCTTATAAGTCCTAAAGGTAATTCTCAACTACCACAACTTTATTACAAAGCAACATTTCCAAAATCAACCACTAAACAACCTTATACCTCCAACTTAGGCATTTAATTAATAATAAAATAAAAAATATTACCTTTGCCTTTGGAGGAAATCGAACCCTCAACGTTGTCCCCTATGAGTACCTTAATCGTGGCCAAAGTTACCGCACGAGCCAAGCACTCGTTGAGATTAATGAAGCACCATGTGCTTCTTAATCTCCACTTTCTCCTTCTACCTTGGAAAAAGAACGTGTCCCATAGATACTTCACTCAACACACCTCACAATGCACCCGTCATGATTCAAACACGAATTCCCTTGCAAGCCAACACTTTTGTGCTTTCCAAAATGCCACTAGACCACGTTGTCTTATGCAAATTTAAAAATCAAAGCTTCCTCTCTTCAACACTTTGTTGTCACATTTTTTTGCATACACTCATGAGCTCTTTCTTTTGCAAGTGGTACCCAATAATAAAAATATGAGAATATTTAAAGATACCCTACCAAATCATGAGCTACCAAGGAACCATGATGGATAAGTCAACCAAGTGTGGATTGATATGCCTACTCAAGGATTTGTAGGTATGGTGAATGTGATCACTAAAAAATAGGAGGTATAATCAACTAGACCCTCCTGCAGTGCCCATTTGTATTCAATTTGCACCTCAGTAGAAGCCAATGCAAAACCCATTACCAAGCCCACCAACAAGATTAGTGGTAACAATTAGAAATAGACTCACCCAAAGTTTATAGATAGCCTCGACAAAGCTACCAATATGTGAGATCATATAGAAATATCCTAGGCATAGGGATACATTAATGGAAATCTTGATAGCCATAGAACTTCAACCCTATAATCCCAAAGCTTTTATAACTTCATGGGGTATGTGCAGTAGTGTCAGGAACCCGTGATCAAATTCTATGATCATGAAATCAAAATGGTATCAACTGCTATAGCGTACCCACTGCTAGATATCATCGCATGTTTTAATCACACTTCCTTAAAGTGGGTATTGATTGATACAAGATCATCAATCAATATAATAACCAATACAGCCTTAGGAAATTTGAATATCCCTAAGTCACATATTTTAGCCTCAACATTTATGTTGTGAGCATTCAACAATGTGTTGTGCTCGATAGTAGGCACAATAGTCCTTCCTATTTAGGTTGGGCTAAAAACCATCTTAGTGATGTGCCATGTTCTAGAAGGTGCTATGTAGTACAACATTCTCCTAGGTCTTCCATGGATAAGAGATATGCATTATGTCCCCTAATTTTTGCACCAATGCATCAAATATGTGCATGAGGGACAAGTACATGTGGTCCCATAATATGAATATCTATTTAAATATGTGAATTAGGTTGACTTTCTAGGAGACTTCATCCTCCCATATATTCACTTGGATATTTGATCTACATCTCCCATCAAACATCGAGTGGGTAAATCAAAGTTAGTGCATGTCGATCCATCTACGTAGACACCGCAACCAACCCCTAGTACAATGGCTACTTCTAAAAATCCTACAATATCATAAAAACTAAAGAACGATTAGAAGCTACAGGTAATTTTAGGTGGAAAGGAACCTAGGATAATCCTAGACATTAAAACCACAAAAATTTCATATCTTATGGAAGATAAAAATTCACACAATGTAGTCAAGGAGGTACCTCAACCTGCCTCACTTGTGTCATAAATCACATCATCTGCACTACAGGTGATGATTCATTTAGTTAACCCTAGGTTAGCTAAATATCTTGTGTAGAATGTAACTTTTACATCTATAATAGAGTCTATGCAAGACATGGAGAGGCCTCAAGCCTCCCATTTTCCCATTGAAATTGTGGTACCACTGGGGGTTCCACCTAATCAAACTAATTTTATTTATGGGGACTTGGATCAAGTCATAGATCGATTGCCCATAGAGGATGATGATGATGAATCATTCACTGCTAATTTTCATTACCTATCCAACCTGGAGTTCACCCTTAGATATTTTGATTGTCACCATTGGCATGGTTAAGGGATAGGTTTATTTGAACAAGGACGTAGAAATACGTATCATTTGCAATATCAACTACCAACTGGTAGGTTTGGCCTTGGATATCACATGCAAGGGCAAGATGAATTGTTAGCAACATTCTTGGATCATCTAAATATAGGCTTAGGGGAGGATGTTGACTGGAATCCTTATCACCCCAAGCCTTCACACTCATGGGGGGTAATTGGCCTGTAACCATGGTTACCATAGAGCCACCCTTGGTTTATTATAAAAATATTTCTATGGATGCTATCTCAAAAATCATACCAAGGATTGACTTGGTGATCAGAAGTAATAAGTATATCAATGACATTGACATTGAACCTCACAGCCCTAGCTTAAATGAAGAGTCTAATTCAGAATCAATTTCTAGAAAATATGAATTAGGGTACAACTCTTAAGAAGATGATGGTGAGTTTTTATCAGATGATTAGGAATATGAGAATGAAACAAATATGGTCTACCTATAGCCTCAACATCTACGTCATATTAGGGAGCCTATGGATATGGAATAAATTTATCATGTAGTCTTCCTAGGTTATCCCATCCAAAGGAGACCAAAAAATTTAGAAGAGGTATATCACATAGCTTTTTCTAGTCCTTTGAACTTAAGGCAATTGCTTCCCCCTAAGGATCCAATTGTTGTATCTATTACCATAGCAAACCTAGTGATCCCCATACCGCTTGAGCCACATCTATAGCATGGGAGAGAATATAGAAATAGTCAGTTTCATCCATGTGTTCTTAGGTATTTCTTCCATTCAATTAACATGATCTCCATCGATCTAACCACTCCACTTCACAATACATCTGATCCTTTAAAACATTTGCACCTCAATCATGAGGCCATTGATTTTAACTACATAAATTCACCCCTAGAGCCTGAATATTTCTTTCGTAAAAAAGAAATGCTGCAACCATTCCATTTTGTGTTAGGTTGTGCACATGATGTCTATCATGCTGAGGTCGATCCTGATTTGGTAGAATATTTAAACCTAGTATATGACATCCATTTAATCCCTACACCTCACTAGCTTGATAAGGGATCACATATGTCAATAGAGGAAACCTTCGAAGTAGATACCAACGATGATCCCACCAATCCAAGGAAGGTTAAATTCAAAGAGAGATTATCTCCTAAGGATCGTTCCAACCTCATTCCTCTATTGAAAGAGAGATTTTATCTCTTTTCTTGGACCTATAAAGACATGCTAGGTCTAGATCTAAAATTGGTTACTCATAACCTTTCATTGGACCCTACCCAGAAACCAGTCAATCAAAAACTTAAGAAAATACATCCAACCATAACCATGATGGTTAAATATGAACTGCAAAAGCTACTGAATATAGAGTTCATAATTCCAATCGACTATCTATAATGGGTATTAAACATAGTACCCATAGAAAAATATAATGGAAGAATTCGTATATGCATAGATTTTAGGGACCTCAATAAGGCAACACTGAAGGATTCATTTTTATAGTCTAATATTGATACTCTTGTAGATACAACTGCAAGTCACGAATGCTTTCTCTCATTTATGGTTTTTCTGGTTACTTCTAGATTCGGATTAAACCTAAATATTAGCATAAAATAACTTCCACCACTCCATGGGGAACATTTTGCTACAAAGTTATACCATTTGGTCTCAAAAATGTTGGTGCCACATATTAGCAGGTGATGACATACATTTTTCAGGTGATGACATAAAATATTAGAAGATTATATTGATGACTTACTAGCCAAGTCATTATTATGTGAAGAGCACACCAAGGTCCTGAGGAAATTCTTTGATCGCCTAATAGAGCACAATGTCATGCTAAACCCCAAGAAATGTGTCTTTGGTGTAACTTCAGGTAAGCTCTTGGGATTCATCATTTCTAAATAAGGGATCAAAGTAGATCCAAAAAATGTCAAGGCTATATTAGAAATGGGCATTCCCACAAATATCAAATAATTAAGAAGCCTACAAGGCAAGGTAGCATCCATAAAGGGCTTCATCGTGTAGTTATCAGATAAATGTTGACCCATGAATCAAAAAGCTAAATATCTTTGATGACTCCCTTCTTCATAGTAAATCAAGTTAATAAAATTTATCAGTGCAAGTGTCCCATCTTGAAAGCATACAAGGAACTTGTGGACACTTACTTAGTCCAACTATAGTGGTATGACATCGAGGCAATCCCTCGAACATCCAATAGATTTGCAGACACTATGGCATATTTGGGATCCTTAATTCCTCCTAATTTATCTATTGATTTCACTACCATATAGGTAAAAATTCTATCACAATCCATGATACGATGTGAGGCCCAAGAAAATAATAAATCAATACACATGATTCACTTAGAACCAAACCATGAGTAGTTCTATAGAGCTAGGGACTTTCTGATGAATGCATCCTAGGGGTCTTTACTCTCATAAGGTCCTATGGATAATAGTACCACTATTATCCATAAGGTTGTTTCCCAATATGTATCCATGCAATTTGAATTGCAATGGGAACATATCATCCAATAAGTCGAAATTGTTGCTTATCAAAATTGGTTATAATAATTACATGATTTCCTTAAGCTTGGAGTAATCTTATGGGGATTTTCACACACTGTAAAAGATTATTTAAACAAAAAGTAACTAGATATATCTTGTTAGGAGACATATTTTATCATCGTGGCTATGATGGAATTATTCTTCATTACCTTAAGCTCCAAGAATCAGCTTGGGTTATTTTACAGGCTCGTTATGGTACATGCGATGGCCATTTCAATGGCATGGCCATAATCAAGTGCATCCTTCGAATGAGTTAATATTGGCCCACTATGGAGAAGTATTGCACAATGTATGTCAATAAGTGCATTAAATTTTAGTACCATGATAATCTTACGCACTTGCCATCACAAGCCTTATAGCCCATCCAAGCGGCTTGGCCATTTGCTTAGTGGGGTTTGGATCTAATTGGTAAGATATCTCCCCCATATTCGGGCAAACACACATTTATCATAACGACCACTGAGTATTTCACCAAATGGGTGGAGGTAATCCCTTTAACTACAACAAAAGGTGCATGTATTACAGAGTTCATAATCCATAATATAATATGTCATTTTGGGATACCATCCAAAATAATATCAGCTAATGGAACCTCATTCAAAAATAAAACTATATGGGATTTCACATCTAAATATAATATTCAACATAATTTTGCAACTCCATATTATCCAAAAGCAAATGAGCAAGAAGAGGCCTTGAACAAAACAATGGTAGCAATCTTAAAGAAGACTATTCAAGAAAATTGTAAATATTGGCATATTCAACTATCTCTTGCATTATGGGCTTATAGGACTAGTATATGGTTGCCCATTGGGGCAACACCATCCTCACTAGTATATGGTGTTGAGGCCATCATGCCATTGGAATTGAAAATTCCAATATTGCACGTCTCATTGAAAGAGTTTATCGATGATGACACTACGTGACAAGTTCACCTAGATCATTTGACTCTTCTTGATGAATGTCATGTGAATACTCTTAAGCATATTTTATTTTACAAATATCAGCTAAAACGAGCTTACAATATTAAAGTCCACCTAAGAGACTTTAAATTTGGGGATCTTGTGCTAAAGAAGAACCAACATAACTCAAACATGTCATTGCATCTGCGAGACAAATTTATGGAAAAATGGTTAGGTCCATTTATCATTTAAAAAATGATTGAACCTGGGACTTATAGCCTAACATCGCTAGAAGGTGTTGAAGAGCATGAACCTCTCAACATTATTCATCTAAAGGCATTTCATACATAAAACCAAAAATTCAAAAACATTTGAAAATGACTCAAAATAACAAAAACAATTTAAAACATCAAAAATACAAACAAATAAAAAAACAATAAATCAAAAACATTGTAAAACATAAAAAATACAAAATATTTACATTTGGTATTGCATTTACATTTTGCATATGCATTAATTTAATTGCATTGCATTAGGTATTTTCATCCATTGCACTTGCATTAGGATAGGTTGTGTTTACAATCTGATAAATGACACCATGTTTGTATGCTAATCATGCATCTTTACATCATCATCATCCATCACCCCTGTGAGTAATTGTTTTTTCAACACAACCCTTCCTATTTCTATAAGGAATATACTAGGGGATTTTTATCATTCAACCATACCTAGTGATCTTCTCAGATTTTATAGAAAGCTATCTTTGCTTTTGGATATGAGGTCTAGTTTTGATAGCACCTTGCATATTTCAAAATCGTATCACAATTTAAATATTAATAATCCTAGTTTAAACAAGGAAATATCAACACTACAAAGTGATCCTATTTATCTTAAGTGAAAGGTTTTTACTTGCTCATTTTGTGATGTGCATGGTCTAGAGTGTTGATCATTGACAAAAGGACAAGTTCCCCCCTACCAAAGAAATCCCTTGCTTTCATACAAAATAAGAAAAATTCCAAATCAAAGCAAAGTAAAATAAATAGTTATTATCATCACTAATAAAATCCCTTGCTCCAAAATAAAACAAAATGCAAAATAAACAATGATTTTCATCACTAAGCATGAGCAAGTGTCCCAATAAATGAAAAGAAAAGAAGAGGGTGAAGAGCTTGAATCCCTAGAATGGTCAGCATTTGAAATCCATTGAGTGATCCCCATTATAGCAATGGGCTGAATGAATCCCACCTGGAAATGGGGTAGTTCTAAGCAATTTATAAATGAGCTAGCTTTAGGTGGCTTGTATTACCTAGTAGTCTAGTCCAACTACATCCAAACTTAGGATGATGGTGAACATTTGGTGATCCTCATTACAAAAATGGGCTGAATGAATCTTTCTTGTAAATGAGGTAGTCTTATGTCTCATCTAATATATTCATTTACACATATAGGGATAATGAATATATGGGTCTTCATAACAAAAACTTTTATCTTTCAAGAGTCCTGTATAGTCATTATACAACTTTTTATTAATCAACTAGGGTGTTTGAGTCTCATCGAAAACCTCAAAAATCCTTTATAGCAATAAATCATCTCATCAATAAATCATAATTTTCTTTATGAAGGTTTTATTTATTAATGGGTATTCATGAAATAGGATAGATACTAGATAAATATCAACAATGATATTTAGACAACCATTGACTATTTTATGCACATAATTTAATTTACAAAAACTTATAGAGAAAACACATACATATCACATAATCTCATTTTACATATA
This sequence comes from Wollemia nobilis, assembly GCA_028583015.1. Taxonomy (NCBI): domain Eukaryota; kingdom Viridiplantae; phylum Streptophyta; class Pinopsida; order Araucariales; family Araucariaceae; genus Wollemia; species Wollemia nobilis. The sequence goes on along the minus strand of JAQPPZ010000594.1, from coordinate 3,626,699 downwards.
GATACCTAAATGAATAATTATTATGATAATAGTTACCATTTACATTCATGATTTTTATACATCTTGTGGTGTCATCCATTATTTTGTAAAACATATATTAGATTCATTCCTTGTGTTTTAAGTGATTAAAGCATACAAGTTCATTTGCATTAGATCATCCCCATGTAATTAATGCATTACATTATATATCATCTATCATATAATATCACATAGATTAAATGCATAAACAATTGTAAAAAATTATACATGCATTTAACATTCACCATTGCATCCATATATACATATATAGTAGTGCATCTATACATCTAGATCACAACAACTAATCATACATCTATCATCTAGCTAGTGCATGTCATCAATACATCACATCCATATAGCATAATTAAAACATAATATAAGAATTGAATACACATATGCATAACATGAAAATAAAGCAATAAAATGATGCACATAATGAGCAATAAAATAATATCATATATATCGGTAGATGTCAATAAGTACATGAGGTACAAAATACTTGTAGGTTATAATAGTGTAGGTCCTCAGACCTTACACTCAAAAATAATACAAGACATCCTATCTATCATGCAACACCTACACTTCTTGAGTTGCATCCTCCCTCAAATCCCTCTATAAAAGGCTACCTGGAGTTGGTGCCTACATATCTCTCTGATCGAGCCCCTGTTTGATGACTGGGGTGCATTGAGGAATGTCTAGACTCACTCTGAATCCTGTGATATCCTCTTGTAGTCGACCATGTAGGTAGAGTGCCACCATAAATACCATATTCCTCTTTAGTTTTCTAAAGTATACCCCATCATACTGGTGCCCAACATCATATTGACTAATCAGACCCTATAGCCTAGCCACTAGTGCCTGCAATGCTTCTACAACTCTTATAATAGGGGTATCTATTGTAACCTATCCTGTTGTAGTATACCTTAGAGAAATAGGAGTATTCCATAGTTGTATCCTAAAATAAACTCTATCCATAGTCCTGACATCAAGCTATGCCTATAATAGATCCCTCTATGCAGTGACCTTTTTGATAGTAACTTGACCTAAGTCTAGCTAATCCTAGAGGAGAGTGCTCTCCTCCTCATATCCCTATCATCATACCTATCCTGAACTCAACTAGATTTGTACTATAATGAGAGAGGTATCCCTATCCATGATCTAACGATGGGCTATTTACATATCTACCTATAATTTATGCACCTTAGCTCACAACAGTGAATCCTCGGTATCAAGGTTATCCTCCTCACCCTCCTCCTCCTATGGTTCCTCCACCTATATAATAGTCTGACCCCACTCACCCTCCATCCTAGGATGCACTTGTCATCCATGAGGGTCATCTGATGCAACCTCAATAGTATCCCCATCCCTAGAGCAGCCTAGAGGGTCTCCACCCTACCATAGCCTAGAGATCTATCAAGTGTTATAGGCCTTCATAGTCCCAACATCGTCTACCCTCGTATCTCCTAGAGTATCATCCTCATATATCAAATCTATAACCTAAGACCATGCAAGTTGTCTCTCCACCTTAAGGTGGTGGTAGAGGAATGGATCCTCTAGAATATCCTAGGTAAACCCAAACTACCTAGTTACTCGAGAGTAGTGGAATAACTCTCTCACCTTGGGCTTAAACGCAATGATTGATCAGTTGTACCTCATTCAAGCCAAGTATCTATCAGCATCCTCCCAAGCTGGGTAACCCAAGTAGGGTCTCCATATGATCTAACTCATTTGGATTCATGTCAATAAATCCATGTAATGTCATATATCCCCAACATGAGATCTACTCTAGTGCTTATATGACTCCCATGGCCATATGGCATGATAGAATTGTGACACTGCCACTACTACTGTAATATCTAGGGTTAATCCTCCAGGTCTATCCATCCTAATGCACTCCCACCCCTAGATCTGTAGTAGTAGGGTGCATCCAATGCCTACTCATCCCTACCTAGTAATCCTATAAATCTCATCATAGAGCTAGATCAGAAACATGGTCTCTCATTACATAATCAATGATGTAGTGCTATCTAGCAGGTCCTAAACAATCGCTAGTATGTTCCATGGGAACATCACACGTGAGGTGTATGGTAATAGCACATTGCAGATAATGTGTATGAGAATGACCTGATTACATGAAAAGACATCCTCATAAAACCAATAGGTCACTAGCACTCCACCACATGCTCAATATTACCTAGTGCCTCAATGTACCTATCATCAAACACTATCTAAAAGATTGTGGTCTTCACTATAGTATCTAAAGAGGTGATAGCCCGTCCATCTATGGGAATCCTAAAAATCTAGTAAACATCCTCAAGTGTCACCGTCATCTGTCTAGTTGAAAGATAAAAGGTATTAGTCCTAGCATTGTTGGCAATTTTGGGTTTGAGATCCTAGCTTCTTGTCTATGAGTTGTCATTGATGTCAAAAGGAAATGGCATTAATGTTAAGAGGATGTGTTGGCTTCAAAGGTGGAAGATTCCAAGAGAATATTTTTAAGAGAATCCGGAGAGATTCCATTGGCAATGGTTTTTATTAAAACCAATGGAGGTTCTCTTTATTATTTATTTAATTATTATTTAAAACCCTTCAAGGTTTTAATTAATTAATTATTTAATTAATTAAGGGAGAAATTATTTTAATTTATTAAAAATATTTAAAGGTTTTTAACCTTTTTCATTTTTAATTTATTAAAATTATTTAAGGGTTTTTAAACCCTTTAGAAAGCAAATTTCGATTAAATTCGAAATTACTTTTCTTTGCAGCCGACGTGTTCTAAAGTCCACGTATGGACTATAAATATGAGAAGGTTCCTAAGGTTAAACCCACTTGGAAAATCGAAGGCAATTAATTGGTTTGGCTGCGATCGAATGTTCTGTTTACGCTGCGAAAGAGGAGAGCTCGTGGTTTGAAAAGCTTTCGAAAAGCTTGACCGTTTATGTGGAAGGAAGTCCGTCTTGGACTTCGTAAGCCCCTTGTGGGCTAGTGGCAGCGAAGGCTGCGTTTGGGCCTTGCGTAGGCGGAGGTCTGCGTTTCGATCCCCACGGAGGGAGCTGTGCATGGATTAGTCACGTTTTTATTAAAACGTGTTTTGTGCCGCGAATTTTGGATTCTTCAAGGGCAGCCATTATAAGGTGTGATTATTTTCTTGATATGATTTTTGGCATTGTTTAGCATTGTTTAAAAGACATAGGAGAAATAAGGGGATATTTCTTTGGTTGTATTTTTGAGATTAGTCTTTTGCTATGCTAAATTTAAAAATGGAGATATAAGGTGTAAGTTTTGGTTGTTGTGTTTTTGGCTTCTTTGGTGGTTGTTTTTAAAGAAGAGGAGCTAAAAGGTGTATTAAGGAAAGTTTTTATATATGCTCATTTATCTTGGTTCTAACCCTAACTTGGTTGGAAGTTTGAGAGTTGTGTGTGGTGACAGCTTGAAGGTTCAATTATCTTCTACTCCAATAAGGTATGGGCACATTCTTCTTATGAGTATGATTGGTGTATGTTTTCTGAAATAAGGTTGGAGTGAAAAGGTATTCTACTAGGTATCCTTTGGCTAGGTGTAAATCCTATTTTCTGGTTTGTTGAAGACTACTTATGCATTGTTATCCTTAAGGAGAGTTTTTGGTGAATGCATAATTTCTGGTTTGAGATAGTGGAAGCTTTGTGCACTAGGGTTTATATTTGTGAGTCTAGCTACTTGCATTGAGTTGGTGGAACCCTTGGTTGGCTGTTTTGAGTTTGATGGTTGAGTTGCTTCCATAGAGGTTGTTTGATCAAGTTATTGCTTTACTTGATTCATGATATTGGGCTTACTCCATTGAGTTGATTTGAGCAAGTTATTCTTTGCATTTGGTGATATTGTGTTGGTGGCTGTTTTGTTCAAATATCTTTGGAGGGAAAAGGATTTCTACTTGTTTCCTTTTCTTGTGATGATTGGTTGAATGCTTCAAGGTTGATGTTGAGTTGAATGGTGTTGGTTGACTAAACCTTGTTTGATGAGCATTGTTGTTGGAAGCCCTAATTGGGAGAAAAGATATGGTGGAAAAGAACATGAGTATCATTGTTATGTGATTCTTTGCATAGTTGGCAATTGTTGGGTTGTGTTTCATGTTCTTGAGAAAAGCATACTACATCTATCTTATTCTTTTGAGATTGAGATTGAGTTGAGATTGATATTGGGAGTTAAGTATAGAACATATTGAGTCTCTAACAATTCTCTTTATGTTTCTATGAGATTTGAGATTGAGATTGGGAGTTAAGTATAGAACATATTGAGTCTCTAACAATTCTCTTTATGCTTCTATGAGGTTGATGAATCACATTGGGTCTCTAACAATTCTCTTTGTGGGTTCATGCTAAGCAAGTTTTTCTTGATGAGCTTGCTGAGGTGATTTGGATAGGTTTCGGTGGGGACTTGTGAGCAGTTTTGGACAGGTTTCGATGGGGACTTGTGAGCAGGTTTTGGACAGGTTTCGATGGGGACTTGTGAGCAGATTTGGACAGGTCCTAGCAGAGGACTTGTGAGCTGAGTTTTGATAGTTCTATCAGAGAACTTGAGGACAGAGGTGCATTGGTTCTTTGAGAAGAACCTGAGGACAGATTTGGCAAGTCTTTGAGAAGGCTTGTATGTAGAGGATTGATTTGTTCAAGAGTTGGATAGATCTGACAGATAGAGGAAGACTTGTACTAGACCGACTGACTATGTTTGGTACAGGTTGTTGAGCTGCTGTGGACGTGATCATAGAAGGCAGAGGTCTCTTAGGCTAAGCATTGAGGATAGGAGGTCTTCGGTGGAAAGGAGTTCCACGTGCTGGCAAGAGGTAGAGGCAGTTGATCTTCTGAGGGATCATTTCCAGAGCAGAGGGGAAGGTATCTCCTTTGAGCAGAGGCTCATAAATTTAGATTGGGGGAAGGTATCTCCTTTGAGTAGAGGCTCATAAATTCTGATTGGGGGAAGGTATCTCCTTTGGGCCGAGGCTCATAAACATTGTAATTGGGAAGGATTCCCAAAGAACTTTGAGATAACTTTTAGAGAAAAGTTTTGTGGACGTAGCCCGACCATTCTGGGTGAACCACGTTAAAATTGGTGTCACTTTGTGGATGATATTGTGCATTGCTTTGATATTGCTTTGGGTATATTGCTTTACTATTTTGAAGTATAAAGGAAAAAGTAAAAAGAGGTCTTATACTGTTCACCCCCCCTCTCAAGTATAAGCTTGTGTTCTTCAATTGGTATCGGAGCGAGTGCCTTCGAAAAGTTTAACAGCTTGAAGGAAAAGCTAGTAAAGAACACAATGGATCATTCAAGTGGTAATGCAGCACCTATTCTTGATGGGTCAGATTTTGGTCTTTGGAGTGCAAGGATGAAGGTTCATCTAATGGCACTTGGGAATGAGGTTTGGGAAGTGATTGAAGATGAGTACACTATTCCTGAACATGGTCCTAATACTAAAGAAGAAAGGCTCCTACATCACAGCAATTCAAAAGCAATGAATGCAATCCTAAAAGGCTTACAAAAAGCAGATCTCACCAAAGTGATTCACTACAAGACAACTAGTGAAATGTGGAAACAATTGAAGGTGGTTCATACAGGTGATACAAATGTCGGAAAGGCCAAGTTGAGACACTTCAAAGGTATGTTTGAACAACTCAAGATGAATGATGATGAAAATATTAGTGACTACATGCTTCGTATGGATGAGGTTGTTAACTCCATGAAAGACTTAGGTCTTGAGCTTGCTGAAAATGATGTTTGTGATAAGATTTTAAGATCTCTTCCTAATAGATTTAGTGAAAATATTTCTGCTATTGAGGAAGCTAAAGATTTGGATAAGTTGAAAAAGGATGAGCTCCATAGTATACTTGCAGCATTTGAGTTGAGAACTCAAGTGAAGGTTGATGTCAAGAAAGAGGCAACTTTCAAGGCTACCAAGAATTCCAAGGGTAAACGACTTCAAGATAGTGATGAGTCTTCTAGTGATGAAGAGGCATATTACAGCAAGAAAGGCAAGTTCTCTAGAAAGCACAAAAGTATGAAAAATATAAGATGTTTCAATTGTGGAAAGTTTGGTCATTATGCTACTAACTGTATTGTTCCCAAGAATGAAAGTGATGAAGATAAACAAGATTCTAAGAGCAAGGATTCTGAAAAGCACAAGCATCACAGGAAAATCAAAGATGAGCACAACAATCAAGGAAAGAGGTATTCTCACAAGCACAAGAAGAGTTTCTACCTAGACAAAGCAAGTAAGTGTTCTAGTAGTGATAGTGAAAGTTCTTCAAGTGATAATGAAAATGAGATGTTGTTCATATCGGAAAAAGAGGAAGAACCGAAACATAGATTCATTATCATGAAATGTCTTAGATGTGGAAATTTTGGTCACCTTGAGGATGATTGCACAAATAATGATTTGGTTTCTAGTATGTATGAGGATGCTTCAGAAAACTATAAGGAAGATGCATGTATGGTTTTTGAAAAGGGTAGCACCTCTAGTGATAAGAAATCTGAAAAAGGCTTTGATGATTCAAAAAGCAATCAAATAAAGGATCTTGAAAGTGAACTTATTAGTGCTCTTAGTGCTTTGAAAAAGGAAAGAAAGAAGAATGCTAGACTCAAGGATAAGTTAGATGAATGTTGTATGGAGAGAGATGATCTTATAGAAAATCTTGACTTCTCTATAGCTAAGACACAAGAACTCAAGGATGAGTTAGAGTCTAAGGTTCTTGAGTATAGTGAGTTAGAACAGAAAATGGCTTCTTTGAAAGAGGAAACTAAAGAGTACAAGGATAAGCTTTACAGGTTTCAAGATAGCTCCAAAAAGGTTAAGTCACTCATCAAAGGTCAAAGAAAGACAACAGATAAAACAGGCCTTGGTTTTGTTAAGCCACACAAGGAACAAGTTGGAGAGTCTAGTAAGAGACTCCAAAAGGAAGAGAGTTCTGATGAGGAAAGTATTTCAGATAAGGAGTCCTTGAATGATAGATGCACAAAAACAAAAAATAGAATTCAGAATGAGAAGAAGAAGTTTTCAGGACCCAAGAGGTCAAATAAAGGAAAGTTTCAAGGCAGATGTTTTGCTTGTCACAGGTTTGGTCACATGGCTTCACATTGCATGGCTCAAGTGAAGAAGGTAAATGACAATTTTAGAAGTGCTAGTTACTTTCAAGGGTATTGCTACTCTTGTCAACAGTTTGGGCACAAGGCAGTTTATTGCAAGGCAAATAACAAGAATAGGTTTGGTCAGAACAGGTTTGGCCATAACAGGTTTGGTCAGAATAGGTTTGGTCAGAACTGGTGGATTCAAAGATCAGGTTTACCTCAGAGAAACAACATCGTCAAGTGTTTCAAGTGCAACAATGAAGGTCACACAATCAGACAGTGTAGAGCTGAAATTCTAGAATACAAGAACAGGAACAGTGGCATGATCAGGTCCAAGGATCAAGGCATGGACAAGAACAGGGATGAGAACAAGAACAAGAACAGTGACAGGAACAGGAATATGGACAAAGAGTTCAAGAGAAGGCCCGACAAGGAAGTTATAGACGCTGATGATGATCAGTGCCTAATGGGAGTTTTACTCCCACCCAAGAATTAATCACCTCATCAGGAGGTGGGGGAGGGACTAAGCTAAGAGGCTCATTCTTAGTCCCGAGCCCCAAAGGTGACCCTTTGCCATTGATGACAAAGGGGGAGAGATTTGAGTAAGGGGGACAGTTTCAAGACAGGGGGAGCTGTTTATGTTGAGTTTTGTTGTTGAGAAGCATGGTTTGCCATCAATGACAAAGGGGGAGATTGTTGGCAATTTTGGGTTTGAGATCCTAGCTTCTTGTCTATGAGTTGTCATTGATGTCAAAAGGAAATGGCATTAATGTTAAGAGGATGTGTTGGCTTCAAAGGTGGAAGATTCCAAGAGAATATTTTTAAGAGAATCCGGAGAGATTCCATTGGCAATGGTTTTTATTAAAACCAATGGAGGTTCTCTTTATTATTTATTTAATTATTATTTAAAACCCTTCAAGGTTTTAATTAATTAATTAAGGGAGAAATTATTTTTAATTTATTAAAAATATTTAAAGGTTTTTAACCTTTTTCATTTTTAATTTATTAAAATTATTTAAGGGTTTTTAAACCCTTTAGAAAGCAAATTTCGATTAAATTCGAAATTACTTTTCTTTGCAGCCGATGTGTTCTAAAGTCCACGTATGGACTATAAATATGAGAAGGTTCCTAAGGTTAAACCTACTTGGAAAATCGAAGGCAATTAATTGGTTTGGCTGCGATCGAATGTTCTGTTTACGCTGCGAAAGAGGAGAGCTCGTGGTTTGAAAAGCTTTCGAAAAGCTTGACCGTTTATGTGGAAGGAAGTCCGTCTTGGACTTCGTAAGCCCCTTGTGGGCTAGTGGCAGCGAAGGCTGCGTTTGGGCCTTGCGTAGGCGGAGGTCTACGTTTCGATCCCCACGGAGGGAGCTATGCATGGATTAGTCACGTTTTTATTAAAACGTGTTTTGTGCCGCGAATTTCGGATTCTTCAAGGGCAGCCATTATAAGGTGTGATTATTTTCTTGATATGATTTTTGGCATTGTTTAGCATTGTTTAAAAGACATAGGAGAAATAAGGGGATATTTCTTTGGTTGTATTTTTGAGATTAGTCTTTTGCTATGCTAAATTTAAAAATGGAGATATAAGGTGTAAGTTTTGGTTGTTGTGTTTTTGGCTTCTTTGGTGGTTGTTTTTAAAGAAGAGGAGCTAAAAGGTGTATTAAGGAAAGTTTTTATATATGCTCATTTATCTTGGTTCTAACCCTAACTTGGTTGGAAGTTTGAGAGTTGTGTGTGGTGACAGCTTGAAGGTTCAATTATCTTCTACTCCAATAAGGTATGGGCACATTCTTCTTATGAGTATGATTGGTGTATGTTTTCTGAAATAAGGTTGGAGTGAAAAGGTATTCTACTAGGTATCCTTTGGCTAGGTGTAAATCCTATTTTCTGGTTTGTTGAAGACTACTTATGCATTGTTATCCTTAAGGAGAGTTTTTGGTGAATGCATAATTTCTGGTTTGAGATAGTGGAAGCTTTGTGCACTAGGGTTTATATTTGTGAGTCTAGCTACTTGCATTGAGTTGGTGGAACCCTTGGTTGGCTGTTTTGAGTTTGATGGTTGAGTTGCTTCCATAGAGGTTGTTTGATCAAGTTATTGCTTTACTTGATTCATGATATTGGGCTTACTCCATTGAGTTGATTTGAGCAAGTTATTCTTTGCATTTGGTGATATTGTGTTGGTGGTTGTTTTGTTCAAATATCTTTGGAGGGAAAAGGATTTCTACTTGTTTCCTTTTCTTGTGATGATTGGTTGAATGCTTCAAGGTTGATGTTGAGTTGAATGGTGTTGGTTGACTAAACCTTGTTTGATGAGCATTGTTGTTGGAAGCCCTAATTATTGGTGAAAAGAACATGAGTATCATTGTTATATGAGATATTGCATAGTTGGCAATTGTTGGGTTGTGTTTCATGTTCTTGAGAAAAGCATACTACATCTATCTTATTCTTTTGAGATTGAGATTGAGTTGAGATTGATATTGGGAGTTAAGTATAGAACATATTGAGTCCTTTTTATGTTTCTATGAGATTTGAGATTGAGATTGGGAGTTAAGTATAGAACATATTGAGTCTCTAACAATTCTCTTTATGCTTCTATGAGTTTGATGAATCACATTGGGTCTCTAACAATTCTCTTTGTGGGTTCATGCTAAGCAAGTTTTTCTTGGTGAACTTGTGAGCTGATTTGGATAGGTTTCGGTGGGGACTTGTGAGCAGTTTTGGACAGGTTCTGGTGGGGACTTGTGAGCAGTTTTGGATAGGTTTCGGTGGGGACTTGTGAGCAGATTTGGACAGGTCCTAGCAGAGGACTTGTGAGCTGAGTTTGAGAGTTCTATCGGAGAACTTGAGGACAGAGGTGCATTGGTTCTTTGAGAAGAACCTGAGGACAGATTTGGCAAGTCTTTGAGAAGGCTTGTATGCAGAGGATTGATTTGTTCAAGAGTTGGACAGATCTGACAGACAGAGGAAGACTTGTACTAGACCGACTGATCGTGTTTGGTATAGGTTGTTGAGCTGCTGTGGACGTGATCATAGAAGGCAGAGGTCTCTTAGGCTAAGCATTGAGGATAGGAGGTCTTCGGTGGAAAGGAGTTCCACGTGCTGGCAAGAGGTAGAGGCAGTTGATCTTCTGAGGGATCATTTCCAGAGCAGAGGGGAAGGTATCTCCTTTGAGCAGAGGCTCATAAATTTAGATAGAGGGGAAGGTATCTCCTTTGAGCGAGAGGCTCATAAATTCTGATTGGGGGAAGGTATCTCCTTTGGGCCGAGGCTCATAAACATTGTAATTGGGAAGGATTCCCAAAGAACTTTGAGATAACTTTTAGAGAAAAGTTTTGTGGACGTAGCCCAACCATTCCGGGTGAACCACGTTAAAATTGGTGTCACTTTGTGGATGATATTGTGCATTGCTTTGATATTGCTTTGGGTATATTACTTTACTATTTTGAAGTATTATGGAAAAAGTAAAAAGAGGTCTTATACTGTTCACCCCCACCTCTCAGTATAAGCTTGTGTTCTTCAAGCATCCCATTGATGGGCTATGGCTATAATGTAGGCCTGTTCTAACATTATCATTGGTAATATGATAATGTAACTAAGGCTCAAGACCCCAAACCAATCCTAGTCTGTGCAATCCAACTGGAGCAACAACTCCAATAGTAAATTGGGAGCCACTAACGCTAACTGTGGCTATGGTAAGGACCCCATGTGAGGTCATTTCCTACCCCAAAATTGCACAAAATTAAACCCACCCATCTAAGCTAACCTAATGCTAAACCTAACTAAGGTGAGGTTCATTACCTGTAGTTTAGTGAAGTTCATTTAATCTCATTGCTTAGTGAGGTTCATTTTATTAATACATAAATTCACTAAAGAGATATGGAGAGTCTACCTTAGGATATCTGAATCCACAACTAGTAGAGGCCTCAAGCTGATCCACCATCATGGTCAATGGTAAGTTTGCAAGCATCCCATATCTAATCTCTCCCTCTCCCTCAGAACTAACTATTCTCTACTACCATCTAGAAATAATGAAGAAAAACATCCTAAATTTTCTCTTATATTTTCCATATTTCCCTCGATCGTTGATGATTATAGCAGGTGCAGATTAGGGCAACGATAACCATTGACAGTGATAACGACTAAGGAAATTGCAAAAACCAGCTGTGAATTTCAACAATGGCTAAGAACCAAAAATAAATGCTCTCAATTTCTCATCATGAGGAGCTCTAAAATGGACATTAATGCATATCTACCAGTCTAAAATCTTCAAAAATCATAAAAATAACAATAAAATAAAATAAATAAAATTTCAAATGCTTCTTGTATCCAATTTTTTACCCTCTACACTTTACGGTTGCAGCGATTCATGCTCCATGCAATCTGACATGATGAGTAAATTACCATAAGGCCATATGAATCAAATTATTCATTGTAGACTTGAAATGTCTTCACTTCAATCTCAAAGAAGGCCATGGAGGTTGGACTACCCCATAGAAATGAGGTATTCATTTCATTTCTCCTATGGAGTTTCATCAAACATAGTTATTCAGCATAAGATTAAATGGAATTGCTATCATCTTGATTTCCTAATAAGGCCATTGTGGCTGGATCGCTCTGTGGGATAGAGATGTACAATTACTATTAACAATTGAAATCACAGTTGTAATAGAACCTACCTAATAAAAAATGCAAATGTATTGAACTGTTCAAATCAATCATCTTGGTCAAGCAAATTATCACTTTCATCACTTGTACTTTCCTCATCGACTCATCACTTGAGGGAGTAGTCATAATAATAACATTCATAATCTAAATAAATAATTGAAAACTTAATCATGTGAATTGTGTTCGTCTTATGAATCATTTTTAACAACTATTATAAGCTTACCCTTATATTGATGAAAAAGCATACATACTGGAATAAATCTTTGGCAATATATTTTTCGAGCATTATCATTCAAATAATTCGTACCGATTTCATGCAGATCATCTTCAAAGATTTACTCAAGATAAGCCTTCTATTCATTTAGAAGCAATGATTTTGAGATGTGCATCCTTTCTGTGATTGGAGCATGTAATGTTGACCAGATCAATGAACATTAGAAAACCTACAATATGGATTTAGGTGATCTATTTTAGCTCAACGTCATATTTTTCCACACAATGCATCCCAAAAGGGGTATCCGTAGACACTTAAAATACATCATTTTTAGGAGACTACTCATATGGGAACCTTTGTAGACCATATGAATGATCTTGGATCTTTCCAAGACCAAGCAATGGTTCTAACCACTCATTTTAGGCATTTTAGGCCTATACAACCTTAGCCACTAATGACATCAATAGTTAAAAACCCAGTCGCTCATGATCAGATCAACTAAGCACTAGCCATGGCTGTTGATAGTGGCTAAGGGTAACCATACCCCTAGCCACGCTAAGAAAGAGTGGATAGACCTATAAACAAATCGATCTACTTGATCCAAGCAAAATAAGTTGCAACGAACAAAATTGCAATGGTTCTTGAGCGGTTTTGGGTTGCAAAGCTTCAAAAGGATTCCTCCCAAATGCTCAGGCTAACTGATTCTTGATCTTGGATTTCTTGAGAAGCCAATATTAGGATTTTAGAAAGTCTATTGATAGACCTTCCAAAGAGGCATAAGAGATCAAAAATTTACTATAGCGAAGCTCTATTGAATTGGATAAAAAATTTGTACCCTTTAAGGAGTACCAAAATGCTATCCAATTATGGAATGACACCTTTTGTTGTTTCAATGGAGCTTCCAATAGCTTGAGGAGAACGCTTGAAATCCTCAAACAATCAACCATGAATCTGAGACAATATGCCACCAATTTCGTGTTCTAAGACATAGGAAACCCTTGACCATCAATTCATCTAGGAAATTGAGCATCAACAAGCTGTATTTAAGAGAAAGAACACTTATTCTACGATCACTATTTTTAACAGTGGCCTACAAACTTAGTTGTTGACTGCAACAATGACTAGCAAAACCAGCTGCTATGAGTGATAGCAGCAAGGGTAATAGATATTTCTAAGGATAATGCATCATTCAATATTTTACCTCTTGACATTGGAGAAGGAGGCATCTAGTAATCCCTCAAGCAAAGTAGTGGATATATTAAGACCCTATGAAGCACATATTCCCCCATTTTGGGGTTATTTACATTCTATCATTATATCAATATTTGGTATCCCTTAGAGGGACGAATTGTAATCGAACATTCATTTGATCAATAAAAGAAAGCATTCCTTCTTTGTTATTTCCTTTTGTCAAATGATTACATAGATTATGTGATTTTAGTTCTTTATCATGTTGCAATAGCTTTAGATGTGTGGTTTTCAAAGCTTTACATATAATTCCTATATTGATGAAACAGGTTGTTACTAAAGAATATTTGGAAAGAATGGTGTTTTATTTCATAAAGAATTATGGAAATTATTGTGCATATTATTGATGCCTTTGAAAATATAATTGTAGAAATTCCATAGATTTGTTGTATTGGAAACTTGTTATGATAATATAATATGGAAATATATTGAGGTTGGGTTTTTACCTTCGGTTTTTCCCAGGATATATGTGGTGTTATATTTGAATCTTGCATCTACTATTTTAGTTTAATTAATTCTCTTCAATGTAATTTTATTCATGATGTTATGTGCTTAATATTATGTTAAGTTAGAATATGAATGGAATCATATATTTTTATATGATGAAATACTTTATATTTATTTTACATGCTTCAATTAATGATATTTATCCATTGCAATGACTTCATGAAATAATAGACTTCTCATAAGTTATCATTAGGAGTAGAGACTCTTTATGCATTAGTTTTATTTAAAAAGAAATTAATAATGATTCCAATACTTGAGGGGAGTTGTGGAAGGTAACACTCAAGTCTCCTTGCATACTCTGGGTGGTGTAACCTAGAGAGCTTCCAAAGGTAGGTAGCTTTGGAAAGGTCCTAAGTGGGTAAGCTTGGACTTGATATCCTACCTTAAAGGTATGGAGTATCTATGCAAGTTTGGTGTTGGCACTTGAATGGGGAGGATCAGGTGGCCAAACTATTTATCACATGGAGTGATAAATACATTAATTATCTAGTTTAGTAATTAAGTACCAAGCATTAGATGGCTCACCGTGGAGGTGTAGGTATCTTGACCACTATAGGATGTGGCCACATCTTGACCACTTGAGCGTCGTCTACAATGACTAGTCTAAGTTGTGGTATACCTAGGAATGGAAAAGAGCATTGGAATACATTTAACAATACTTTGGGTGGTGTAACCTAGAGTGGATATTTTATACATCTATGTGAACTCCATATAATAAACTTGAAATGTTAAATGGTAATATTTTGTGAATCTTACTTGTGCAACATTTGCTTATGATTTCCGAACTTAATGTTGAAAAAACAATTACTAGTCTAGAAATAAGATTAAGTAGCAATAGTAATTTGTTACAATTAACAATGATTGGGGTTGTTACAAACATACCTTACTTCATGTTAGGATTGATGGTGGAATAATGAAAAATTAAATATTTTTTTTACTTTTTTTTGTAGACTAATTATTGAAGCAAAATATTTTTGTATGATTGTTAGTCAATAAATTTTTGTGGAGAAGTTACAAAGCTCTACCTATATACTATGGAATATTCTAATTATGCCAAGCCATGTAGGAGGCAAATATTTCAAATTAAAATATAAATAATGCATGTGCACATACACACACATAGATACCTTTGTCCACACACATAATCTAAGTGTGTATATTATAATTACGACTCTATAAAAATGTACATTATCAAATCTAGTCAAGAAATTATCGTGGTGGTGTATTGGGTCATATTTATTTCATGGCTATGATGGTGCTTGAAATTTTTTTTATGACTTATCGATATTTCTATTTATCGATAATTTGTATGAGATGCAAGTGATGGAAATTAGTCTCACTTAACAAACATCTATCAAAAAAATTAAATATTAAAACAAGAAGAATATATTTTTGGATAGTTCTACTTTATCTCCAAAAATTAAGATAAACTATATTCAAAATAAAAGTTAATTACAATTAATAAAAATATCTTCAATATACGTATCATGATAATAGTCATTTTATAAATTCTATGGTATTTGACTTTTAATTATGATTTATTAAGTGATAAATGAATATGTAATTATAAAATAACATTATTCTAATATAAAAGAAGAAAAAATATTAGTTTAGTTTTATTAAAGAAAATATTGTAAATATTTTTTATGGGGATATTAATGATAGATATTTATCAACATAGAATTATAGAAAAAAATAACTTTACTTCTTGATGGATATATGGATTGAAAGACCACCAATATTACATCATGTTATATTATCA
Organism: Wollemia nobilis; assembly: GCA_028583015.1. NCBI lineage: Eukaryota > Viridiplantae > Streptophyta > Pinopsida > Araucariales > Araucariaceae > Wollemia > Wollemia nobilis. Next base: position 3,611,187 of record JAQPPZ010000594.1, on the reverse strand, counting down.
TGGTATTTTAACAAACTAGATAGTGATATTAATATTATAACCCTTTTATAACTACTTATACATATTGTGAATCTAGGCCTCCACCTTAGTAAATGATTTTAACCATATGAATTTGTTCTTTTTGGTACAATCCTATTTTATTAAATATTTATAGGATAAATTAGGTGAATGGATATGGTGATAAATTTAGTTTTAATTATTAATTAAATCAAACAGTATAAAATAATTTATAATATTAAATGAAGAATCACCCCACGAAGTCTCGTAAATGAAAATACTATCTTGGAACATAAGGGGTTTGAATGCCCCTTCAAAGCAATGATTGGTTGCTTCTATGAGGAAAGATCTAAAACCTTATATTTTTATTATTCAAGAAACTAGAATTAAGGAGAACAAATTTGATAAGGTTAAGAATGCCATATGGAAGGAAGCTTGTTATTTTGCAAGACATGCTTCGAGAGCTTCTAGGTATTTAATGTGTCTTTGGGATAATTCAAAAATTGAAGTCAAAGTGCTATCTTCTTCTGACAAATCCATTATTATATTTTTCTATTGTAGAGTTTCTAAAATATATTGGGTTTTAACTAATATTTACACTCCAAACTCAATTGTGGGAAGAGGAAGACTATGGGAGGAGTTGAGAATAAATAGAAATGATTTACCTAACCTTAATTGGATGTTGTCTAGGGATTTTAATTACTCCCTTTATCCCTTAGAAAAAAAGGAGGAAGCAAATATCCCTCTAATGGTGTGGAGGACATTGAAATTTTTGTTAATACTAATGAGCCGATAGACTTCAAGCTAAAAGGAAAGTAAATTCACTTGGAGAAACATAAGGCTAGGAGAACATCTTATCCAATAAAAACTAGATAGGTTTTTTGTTTCTAAAGAAGGGATTCATCATTTTGGTGATTCTGTCCTTTGTTATCTTCCAAGAATAGGGTCAAATCACAATCCTTTGGTACTCAATGTTTTAGTTGGGAATAGAATTTTTAAGTTTCCCTTTTATTTTTAGATTATGTGGCTAGAAAATGATACCCTTGAGGCCTTGATAGTTGATTGGTTGAAGAAGAACTTTCTAGATCTCCTAATATCTCAAGTTGCTAATAAGTTAAAATTTGTGAAGAGCAATACAGAAGAATAGAATAAAAATGTTTTTGGTAACATTTTTAAAAAGAAGAATTCCTTGAAAATATAATTTTCATCCATTGAAGTTGTTATGGAATATTTTCCCCTATCAAAAACTGATGGAGATATTGAAAGGATTTTGTTGAAATATTTTGATGTTAGCAGTGCCACAGTAGAAGCCAACCAACATACACAGATGCAACATAGATAATAAACATACACTTTTTATTAGATCACAACTTTGAAATTAAAAACATTCACATTTACAACTTTGAAATTACAAACCAATCCATGTTTGAACACCACAAGACTGACAATCACACAAAAAGATAAAATAATAAAATCTAGGCCACCAAGTGGTATTACGGAGCTCACAACCCACTCCCATTAACTATTGATCAAATCAAGTATTTATGGGCTATGAGAAATTCAATCGTTACAATATGGTCATTAAAACATGGCTATTACAACATCACCATTAGAACATGATTGTTACAACATGGTCATTACAATATAACCATTACAACATGGTCATCATAATATGACTGTTAAAATATGGTTGTTACAACATGATCATTACAACATGTTTGTTATAATATGGTCGTTACAATATGGCAATTGCAGAGAGAAGACCGTTGTAGGGGAATGATTACAAAAATAACAAACCAAAAGAAAATATGATCATTAGAAATTTAAGAGGAAGAGGGTTAGAATGCAATGCTCATGCATTATAGTCCCATGCTTTAAAATTTTATGAGCCCTTGCTCATGAAATGTTCAATTATTTTGAAGCTTGATTTGTGCGTATGCCACCTCTACCTTGACCAACATAAAATTTTTATCATCTTTTCACCATTCAAGCAGATCCTTAAGCAAGTTCTATTTCACACTTGTGGTAATCCATGGAATATTGAGTGTTTGTTTCACCACTCATGAAGATCCTTAGGTAAGTTATTTTTTGCACTTGTTGTAATCTATGTACACGTCCTATTTCACACATGCAAAACACTTGGGATAATCCACAAAATATTGAATGTCCATTTCACCACTCACGCAGATCCTTAGGAAAGTTCTGTTTCACACTTACTGTAATCTACGTACGTATTATGTTTCACATGTGCAACACACTTGTAGTAATCCATGAAATACCAAGTGTCTATTTCACCACTCACGTAGATCCTTAAGCAAGTTCTTTTTCACACTTGCTATAATCCACGTACATGTTCTTTTTCACACATGCAACCCACTTGCGATAATCCATGAAAAGTCGAGTGTTTGTTTCACCAGTTGCGTAGATCCTTAGGCAAGTTATTTTTAACACTTTTTGTAATCCATGTACACATTATTTTTCACATGTGCAACCCACTCAATCAATAGGAAAATGCAAACACAACCCCATATGAAAATTTTTGAGCTCTGATATCACTTGATGTTAGCAACACCACAATAGAAGCCAACCAAAATACCTAGACACAATGCAAATAATTAATATACATTTTTTATTATATCACAACTTTGAAATTATAAACATTCACATTTACAACCTTGAAATTAGAAACCAATCCATGTTTGAACACCACAAGACTAACAATCACACAAAAATATAAAATAACAAACTCCAGGCCACCAAGTGGTGATACGGAGCTCACAACCCACTCCCCCTAACTACTGATCAAATTGAAAATTTATAGGATCTAAGAATTTTTATCATTACAATATGACCATTGTTAGAGTTAAAGTGCACTATGCCTTCCTTCACCTTGACACTTGTCAGTTTCTCTTGACAAGTGTCATGTGTTGAATATAGGCTTATGCCTATATATTGTAACTCAGTTTTATCAATAATATTAATCCCCTTCAGTTTTCCCTCCTAACATTTGGTATCAGAGCGGGCTTTCCCTGCCCTGTGAAACCCTTGAGGGGGGATTTCCCTCATGGAAATCCTCCCTCCCCCTCATCTTTTTCCCCCATTTTTTTTCCAAGCCTAGGGAGTATGCTCTCCATTTTTTAAAATGGATCAAAAACCAGATAGCTTGAAAATTAATGGCTACCCCCAATTTTTTTTTAGATCCAATTTTTTTTTTTAGGTTGCAGGCAGATCTTGCAGGTTGCGGCCATCAGTATTTCGCACAAGGGCGTTGGTTTCGAACTCCTCATATACAAGATCCAGAATCTCATGAATTTTTGTGACGAATGTTTTTTTAGAAAATCGACAGTTTCTGTCCTCTTCATCTTCAATCATTTGAATTCAAGAGATCTTAGCATAGTTTTCTATGTATGCAGTATTTTTTGGCGAATTTATTCAAATAGCCATGGTTTGAAGGAATTCATATTTGTAGTTTTACTTTTTTTTAGCAATGGATTTCATGAGGTGATCGGTTCGATATTCAATGTCATGGTGGCCGTGGTGCTATCTGTCACAACAGGCGAACATTTGTATTGTGGATATGTGTCCCCCGACTTGCAGCAGTCTGAGCCATGCTCCCTATTACAATCGTGGGAGCACCAGCAAAGGGGCCTTGGAGGAATAAGAAAATCAGAGCTTTGAGATGGCAGTCGATACAGTAAGGGCTCGTGCCGATTATGATCACCTCATCAAGTTGCCCTACTTCTGCAATTTTTTGAGTTGGCTTTTGCCCTTTCACCGTCATCGACCCAAGCCCGTCGATCTCCCCGAAAACTACAAATCCAGCCATCGCTTGTCAAACTGTCGCTCCCATTCAAAATAATAGGGACGCTTTGGTAGATTTAGTCTCCCCAACCCTTTTTGTGATTATTGGGTCTAGATTTTGAATCGCAGTGCCCATCCTTTTTTTCCAACCCGTTCGGCCCTGGTGCTTCGTCTCTCGTCGATGTGCAGCTTTCGCCAGTGATTGTTATTGGTGGTGGATGCGATATTCTCCACGACAGGGGCATCAAATACATAGAGAAGCTGAAGGAGTATGACAAGGGACTGTGCAAGATTTAATTCTCAAATGAAGGGACTTGTTTCCAAACCCTAGGAATTAAAGAGAAGTCAGAAAGGGTCCCGACATTGCTGGATATTAATTTTTTGATGATTTTAGGTAGGATGGATGATTTTGAGAAGGCGATAATCATCAGCTTTGATCAGACTGGAGCAGTCGGTCCAGAGTTGAAAGCCCAGGCCGCCGCCTACTGCGAGCAAATAAAATAGTCACCTTCGATATCGCAGATTTGCATAGAGAGATTTGGTGGCACCAATTATGTAGAGGTGTAGTTTTTTGGTGTATGTAGACGTTGGAAGAAATCGTGAGACTCCGGATGCAATGCGAGAGCAATGTATGCCTCAGATTGTCAATTCCTAGTATGAAATGGTCATCTTTTATAAGGATTTGAGGACAGAGAATTCGATATCGCATGCGAGTGCTCGTCAGGGGGCTGTGACGAGGGCATGATAAAGTTGTCGGCATTCGATGATTGACGAGAACCGACGTAACATAACCTGAAATTTCTCTGACATTTTTTGCGTGATGGGTTGTTGCCGTGTGTGGCGGACACCAAGTGCCACCGTCGAAATGTCTAGAGCGGTTTCCACCAGAAATATCTAGAAAGAGTGCGGGTCGACGTTTGAGGCCATGTGGGCCCACGTGGAGGACTATGCCAGTCTATGCATGAAGAAGCATAGTGCAAGTTGGTGAAGAAGTTTGTGGTCGTCAGATCCCAACTTGAGCCTCTATTGCATCCCGCGTCTTCTTCACGTGTTTAATAAATCTTTCTGGACCACAACCACTTTATGTCGCATTAATTCTTTTGTGAGGGAAAATTGAGACTTTTTTTTTTTTTCTCTCCAGAGAGCGATGCCACCACAGTGCGAGGTTTTAGTTGTTGTCTTGGAGAGGCATGTTGTTTTTCATTATGATGAAGGCCCCTTTGATGATGGAATATAGGGGTATTTATAGTCGTTGGAAACATTTTTCCACGATGGACACAATGGTAGTGTCATAATTTAATTTTGAGGTTGTTTCATTTGAATTTTTTAGCTTCAATTTTTTTCTACTTTGGAGTGCACTCTCGGTTGAACCCGACACTCCCAAGGTAATTTCATATGTGATCCTTGTACCTAGTGATCTTTTCTATACACTTGGCAAATGCAGTGGCTGGTTACCCATGCATTTCGATGGGATGACATGGTCACCATAAGGACACTTATACTAGGGACTACAGACAAAGACACCCTAGACTCTATCCGAGGTTTTTCCGGATCTACTTCTGAAGACTACAGACGAAGACACTTCAGAAGATTCTCTTATTTTCTTCTTCTCTCCTATTTGGATATATGGCTCATTTTATTGTATTGTGTGCATTTTTGGCAGAGACCGACACTCTTATATGGCTCGTTTTTCCTTTCATTAGGTGCATTTTTGGTAGAGACCGACACCTTCTAGATTGAGTTCACCATGAGGAGGGATTTCATACTCATGGTGAATCTAGTCAGTGACCTACGAGAGGCAACATCCTCTAAGGATGACCTATAGAGGCAACAGACCCAGAAGTGGTTGACCCTGAGGCACCCATGATGACCCTGAGGCACTTAGACGGCTGACCCAGTGGCAACAGACTCGTGGAAGTGGCTGACCCTGAGGCAACAAACCAAGATGTATACACAGTGAATATAGCATTATTCATAGTTGGAGAGCAAAGCACAAAGAGCAAGAGCCTAAGACCAAATCAGCAATAAGAGAGGATGCTAGGTTCTTTTCCAAAAGTCAACATTAAGGGGGAATGTTACCTAATGTTGACTTGTTTTTTTAGTTAGGATAGTGCACTTTAAGGGGGAATGTTAGAGTTAAAGTGCACTATGCCTTCACCTTGACACTTGTCATTTTCTCTTGACAAGTGTCATGTGTTGAATATAGGCTTATGCCTATATATTGTAACTCAGTTTTATCAATAATATAATTCCCTTCAGTTTGATTTCTCCTAACAACCATTACAATGTGTCCATTACAACATGGTCATTACAATATGACTATTATAACATGGTCATTACAATATGATTATTACAATATGGTTTTTACAACATGATCATTACAACATGACTACTACAATATGGTTGTTACAATATAACCATTAATGGAAGAAGACCATTACAAGGGAACAATTATAAATATAATAAACTAAAATAAAATATTTATTAGAAATTTAAGAGGAAGAGGGTTAGAATGTGATGTTCCTACATCATATTTCCATAATGTATTGACATCATCAAAGGATATTTGTGCTCAATCATGAATTCTATCCTAATTAATGGTTCTTCAATAGGCTATTTCAGAAGCCTCCAAGGCCTAAGACAAGGGGACCCATTGTCTCCTTATATATTTCTTATTATGGCTAAAGACTTAGGTAGATCTATTCAAATAGCCCATTCTAAGAGATTAATTTTAGGGATAAATCCTACGTCATCCTACAACCCAATAACCCACCAAAAATTTGTAGATGATACTCTTTTTGCTTTAATATTCTCTATTTCAGAAGCAAAAGAGATTAAGTTTATTCTATCTTATTATGAGGCTATGTCTAGATAGAAGTTAAATTTCAACAAGAGCAAGGTGTTTTTTAAATACCTCCCTTCAAATGCAGGTAAATATTGCAAAAATATTTGTATGTTCCATTGGGAAGCTCTATTCTATTTATCTATATTTACTGCTTTTTAGTGGTAAGTTATAGGATTCTTCTTGGCTTCCTATGGTTGAGAGGGTTAGGAGAAAGTTGGCAAGCTAGAAAGGTTACCTTCTTAGCCAAGCTGGTAAGGCACAACCTATTCTTGTTGTTGTTTAGGATGCCACAAAAATATACCAAAATATTGATAGTATTCAAAAGGCCTTTCATTGGACAGGCATGGAAGAAAAACATAAATTTTCCCTAGTGGATTGGAAGCAAGTTTGTTACAGGAAGAGCAAGGGTGGATTAGGCCTCAGGAAACTAAAACAAATGAATTTGGCCCTTATTGAAAAACAAGGTTGGATGTTTTTCAAAATGGATGAAGTCGGATGGGTAAATATTTTAACATCTAAATATCATGGCAAAGATGGTAATTTCCTTGATATTCAGGCCAATCCAAAGAGTTCTATTTTTTGGAAACATCTTGATTCTAGGTTTATTTTTCAAAAAGGCTTGAAATGCAAAACTGTTGAAGGGAGGAAAATTAAATTTTGGGATGATAGTTGGATTTGTAATGAGCCCTTTATTAGAGACCATCTTCTAAACTGCTTAGAGCCCTTTACTGTGTAATCCTATGGATCTAGAGTCACTGAATTTATTGAGGTAAGGGATGGAAAAATAAATTGAAAGACTTTATCTCTTGTTTACCCCTCCCCTAAGAAAATTCATGCTCTAAATTATTTATCCAATATTCTTATAATTCATCTCCTTAATTCTAACCCATCTATTGATTCCTCTATTTGGAAAGTAGATAATAATGGTCTCTTCATAATTAAATTTACTTACTTTCTTTAGTTTGATAAGGAAGTGGACTGACCTAGGTATTGTAGGTGAGTTGGAGAGGAGACAAAAATCTTCCAAGGGAGGTCCCAGGTTTGAATCTCCACCCTACCAAAAATTTGAATTGGGTAGTCAAAATCCAATTGATAATGTTGGTGCGAGCAAGGTCGGGTTCGACTCCTGGGTGACTTTGATGGTGTAGAACCCCTTTTTCGTGGTCTCTCAGACCAAGGCAGACCCACAAGGGATTTTTTTCTAAAAAAAATAAGTGGATTGGTTTCCAACTAGTAAGATATGGTTCAAACAACTCATACCCAAAGCTAATTTCTTCTTTTAGCTAGCCACCTAGAACAAAATTCTTTCTATTGAAAACCTTCACAAAAGAGGCTTACCCATTTTGAATAGGTGTTATCTGTGCGAAGTTACTTGGGAGAATGTTAATCATTTGTTTCTTGAGTGTCCCTTCTCCTTTTAAGTTATCCATATTCTTCTCATTAATTTCAATGTTATTTGGGTCATGCCTAATAACATTATGGACCTATGTTTGCAGTGGGTTTCCTACTTCCATAATATTCTGCTTAGAAATTGCTGGTATTTTTGTTTGCCTCATTTTATTTGGGGTATTTGGAATCAAAGAAATAGCATAGCCTTCAGGAATACTAAAAAGGATACCTTGCATGTGGAAGCTAAATTTTTCAATTTCTTCAAAAAAAATGTTTCCATAATCTATATTAAAGATGATAACTAGTCCCATAGTGAAGGTAAGCTTACCACCCAGTTGGGTATCCTGAATCTAGAAGGTATTTATATTCTTTCCATAATGAATCCTATAGATCTTATCAAATGGTATCCTCATCCTCAAGGTTGGAAAAAATTAAAATTTTATGGGGTGGCTAAGGGTAACCTAGGCATTGCAGGGGCTAGAGGAATCATCAAGAATGACAAAGGAATTATTATTTTGGTCTTTGTTGACTTCTTAGGTGTTTAATCCAGTTTTTTTGTTGAATCTTGGATGCTTTATCAATGGTTCATGCTCCTAGAAAAGCTGAATGCAACAATATGGTGATCGAAGGTGACTCTCTTTCTATCATTAATATTGCTAAAGAAAACAATTCCTCCCACTAGTCCATTACAAATTTAATATAGATTTAATAGAAAATACTTACCATTGAACTAAGAATATGAAAGGTGTTGAATTCAGGCACACCTTTAGAGAAGAAAATAAAGTAGCTAACCTTTTCATGCATTTTTATGGGGTTCTTTCCAGTGCCTATGATTTGGGACATCCCTGGGGTTTTCTAGGACATCCTTGGGTTTTTCCCTAGAACCTTCCCTAGGATTCCTGTGTTGTATCAGGTATCCTTTTCCTTAGAGCTTTAATATCTATCTCTATCTTTTGTAGGTTTCTACTTGGAGATAAGGTTCAAATTTTCTTCTGGTGTAGTGTGTTGTGGCTTGGGTTTTTGGCTTCATGAGCAGCTCTTCATAGTATCTTTTGGCTTGAGAGAGGCCTTGTTCTTATTCCTATGGTGCTGCTCTTCGGGTTTCTAGATGTGGAATTTTTGGTGGGCTCTCAACATTTTTTGTGGCTTTGGGATGGGCCTCTATTTTGATTTTTGTTGTGATCCCACTGGTCATCCTCTTATGGATCCCTGAAGCTACTCTTCGACGGTCTTGAAGGTTGTCTTGGGGTTCTTGCTACTTTTTTTTGGTCTTGAGGGGGACTTGTTCTTATTGTATGTAGCTTGTGATTCATGGTTACTTATCTTGGGGTTCCTTGGGAACTCCCTGCCTCTATCTTGTGGCTTGCAATTTTCCACTGATGTTTCCTCTACTTCTTTTGGTTTCTGAGTAGTTCTCCTTGCTATAGTGGGATTTTGTGGCCTAAGGAGTTCCTCTGTTTGTTGTACCTATTTCCAAGCTTTTACAGGATGTTGTTCTTCACATCCTTACATTTTTTAGTGGTTTTAGGTCCTTTCCTACTATTCATGGGGGTTTTGGTTTTTTATTACTAGTTTTTCGATGTTCTCTACCCAAATTCTGATTTTTTTCCTACATGGTATTATGCATTTCAAATTTTTTATGGTTTCTTTTTTCTTGCCTAATGGGCTATTCAATTTTGTGGCTAGGTAGGAATATTCTAGTTTTTATTTTTCCTAATTTTTTATTTTCCCATTGGGTGGGCTTTTCAAATTCATGGCTGGGCAGGACTTTCTTTTTTTTGCTTCGAGCATGATTTTTTGTGTCCTTCTTGAAGGGTGTCCTTAAGCTTATCCTGAAGGCTATCCTTAAGCATGTCTTGAAGGATTTCCTTAAGCCTGTCCTTAAAGTCTTATGACTTGTTGTAATTAGGTTTTGGGTCCCTTGATAAAAACCCACATAAATTTAAATTTAATCAATAAAAAACTAGAAGGTCAATCAAAATGCTCTTCAAATTTGGATGAAATATTTTCCTACCTTTTTTACTTAGTATGTTCTAGTTTCAAATGTAAACACCAAAAAATAGGTATTCCAAACATCACATTTGGCACCCCACATCAAATCCTGAATAATAAAGTTATATGGTTAATTTTAGACTTAGGTATATAAATCCTACACATTATCATATTTTCCAGATTTATTAAATCTAGAAAATCAGCCTAGGATACCCTACCTATCCACTGGGTATATGTCCTAGCCACCTCACCAACATCCCTTGCCACATCACATACACCCTTGTCTCCTTTGTCCCTTCACATGGGGGAACACTTCATATATCACTTTACTTGCATCCACCTCACCCTAGTTAAGTGAGACACCTTGGGTGACTCACTCTAAATACCCCCTCCATTTGGTAGCCCAGAATTGCCACTTGGCAATCCTGGCTTACCACCTCTCATTTCCCTCCAAAATGCTAAAGAGCCTATAAAGGCACATTCACCCCACCAAATCAAGGAGGCTTAAAATTTGTATCATCAAGCTATAAAAATAGGACCAAAACTTTGCATGAATCCTAAGGAGAGGAGATATTTGAAACCTGAAGACACCATTTTGTAGCAATATTTATTACAATATACACTGTCTGTCAGTGGTTTTTCAATAAAAATCATATCTGTGTAGTTTCTCTCACCACCCATGCGTGGTTTGGCAGACTTCACCACACACCCATGGTTTCTCAGAGCTGGGAGAACATGATTTAAAGATCAATAAGTTTCATTTAGCAAGGCATGTACTTTATTTTCTTCTATTTTTTGTATGACATGTTTTCTCCAGTTAGGGTTTGATAGCAACATTTTATATCTTGATTTGCAGGTGCTACTAATTCATATTTGGTTTTTATGTGTGTAGAAAATAGGTATCTTGGAGAGCTACTAAAGTTGGAGTGGTCCCTACATCGGATAGCAGAAGCCCACTCACCCCTCTAAAATTGTAGGAGGAATAATGGAAGACACCAATTGTTTTCTTGGAGAACCCACCATTTTTTGCTTGGACACTTGTAAATTGTATCACACATTGTAAAAATTACACCCAATATACTTGGGGCAATTCAAAATCATTGTAATATTGGGAGATTCAGACTCCTGTATTAATACAAAAGTTTATATTATTTCCATATTGCAAGTGTTACTTTATCTGTGTTTGGTGTTGTTTTATTTTCTACATCAAATACTAGTCCCTTTTAGTCCCTGGTTGATAAGGTGCTCCATATTGTTTTTTTTTTAAGGTATTTTCTTCTTTCTGCCTATTTGTGGATTTTTTGTTGTATCCCCCTATATCTTGGTGTTTTTCTCCTCTTGATTTGCTTACTATTCTTGTTTCTCTTATGTCTCTCATTGTAAAAGGTTAAGGATTATTTCAAAATAGTATGTTTTCCTACCTAATAAAAAAAATTATAATATTAAATTATATATATAATTTTTTATTTTAATAATTGATGTGATATATGTGCCTATAAAGGGATAGGTTCTTTGGAAGTAGCTAAGTGCTTATCAGTAGGTTTCCCTAGTTCATTTCTCGAGGGTTGGGTCCCATTAAATTTACCTTTATCCAACATGCTAGGATTATTATTTTTTGATTGGTAAAATGGGTTTTGAAAGGGTCTCATAACATTTTACAAAATGGAGACCAATTTAAGAAACTCTCCTTAGAAAAAAAAAACAAGAAACATTATGAAATGCTCAAAAACCAGTGTAAAATATCTTGAAATGTATTATTACAATAAATGAACACAAGAGCATGCAATGTAACAAACTATGATAAAATAAGTAAATGATAAGTCGAGTCCATTTTAAATTAAAAATAACTTATTTTTATCAAAATGGGTTACAAATACATCCCCTTTAGGAAGTTCAATAATGTGATACAATAAGTACACAATTCGAGGGTCTAAACCTCTCTAAAATAGTTCAGTGCACTATGTGGTCTTATCACATTCACAAACCAGCCTACAAAGGGTTTGTTTGTGACTTCGATAAGTGGTGATTATGTTAAAATCTTGTGTTCTTCTTCCCTTATAGAAAATATGTGATCTACACACAAAAAACATAAAAACGTTAATAGCATATGCAGATGAAAAGGTAAATAAGTATGATAAATGATTGAAACATGATGAGAAAATGCATAAAAGCAAAATGCAACTATGCTAAAATGATGAAGAATTGAAACACACTCGAAGGTTCATGGTTTTATTCCAGCAAAACTTCGTTGCTTGAAAAATCTAAAACTTTAGATTTTTCAACTAAGGGTGAATGTCAATTTATAGATCCCTCGATAGGAACCTATTATTGGCAAAGAATATTCACACAAGAGAGGTGGCCTACATGCTATTCCTAAAATCCCATGCAATACCACTTGGCTCTTCTAACCTATGCAGTGCTATTCTGGGACAAGCGTGTGTGCTAAACTGGGCTGGAGTATGCATGAAATCAGTGTTGCCATCCCATGCATGGATTCTCTTTTTTTGTTCTACTTCAGGTACGACCACTTTGGGGTAGAGCAGCCTTGATTGGGGAGCACTCTAGGGTAGAATGGCCTTGATTTAGGGCCACTCTGGGGTAGATCGTCCTTCAATAGGGGCCACTATGGGGTATATCGACCTTGACTAGGGGCCACTCTAGGGTAGGACAACCACGATTGCAAAGGAAAATTACCTTATTTGAGTGGTGAGGACCACTTTTTTAGCCCTAAGGTTGTCCAAGGTTGGTCACATGGTCTTTAGGGAGTCCAAATAGGTAGTCTCCTCAACATGACATGTTTTAGGTGTCTATAGATACCCCTTTTTGGGATGCATTATGTGAAAACATAATGCGGAGAAAAAATAGATGACCCTAAATCAAATTGAAGGTTGATGATGTTCATTGGTTTGACCAATGTTAGATGCCCCAATCATGGAAGTAATATTACATTTTTGAATCATTACTTTTGAAAATTTTGAGGAACCTTTCAGCCAACGGTGGATCTTCATCTAGCCCACAAGGCCATGACCTTAGGCATACCAAATAGGTAGAGATTCATCTATACTGTAATATGTTTTAATTTAAGTTTTTGCTTGCTATATACCCCAAGCAAGAAGGACATGATTATATTTAGCAATGATTCTTGAATAAATACAACTTGCATGATTGAGTGTTTGATTATTTATTTGATGATAAATTTTTTGATGTATGACTACCCCCTCAAGTGAAAAGTTGATGAGAAAATGATAAAATGATGAAAGAAACATGTCACTTGACCAAGATGATTTAATTTAGGTTTGCTAGGATCATTACAAAATTTTATAGTGTGCATACCCCAATACAACCTTGATTTAACCTATTTATTACTTCTTTTGGTGAGTGATATTATGGTAATTTACCCATCTAACCGAATAGCATGAACAACCAATCACTTCAACCACATGGTTTATAGAGGAAATCACTAGATACAAGATTTACTCAATTTTTTTAGATTTTATGTGACCAAAGGGGTTACATGCATTTAGAGCCTTTTGATTTTGACCAAAGGTCTTAAGTGCCTTTGGGGTATTTGGATATGATGATTAAGATGTATACAAGATAAATTCCATAACCTTTGACAAAAAGGATGCAACCTTTTGAACCTATTAATTGATTTTTTATTGATGCAAGGCAAAGAGCACAACCTTTGATAAAAGAATGCAGTATTTTGAATTGAGCAATTGATTTGATGATGTATGTAAGGCAAAGGACACAATATTTGAAAAAATAATGCAACCTTTAGAACCTAGCAATCGATTCATGTTTATGTGATTTATTAGAGGAAGGTGTGATACCTTGAACATCCCCAAGGATATTAATTGTTTGATTTATTATTAGGGAAAGGTTTGATACATTGATTTACTTAAGTTGTTGCAAATGATGATGCATGTATGTGAGATACAAAAATGCAAAAAAACCTAAATGTAAGCACCATAGGATGTATAAAATTCATCAGTCAGAATATTAACCTTTTCAACAAAGTCATACATTTGAAAGCCAACCATATGTAATATGATGAAAATGTAGATGATGTATGGATGAACAACAAGATGTTATAAGAGCATAACATGGTTTTAATGAGACTCAAACACCCTAGTTAACCAGTCAAAAGATGCATAATGACTATACAGGATTTTAAAAGGTAAAATTCTACTAGGAAGACCAAGATATTCAATTTTCCTATGTGTGCATGTGATGTTCATTAAGATGATGCATAAGACTACCCCATTGCCAGGCAGGTTTCATTCAACTTATTACTATAATGAGGATGACCTGATGGTCATTAGTATCCTAATGTTGTATGTAGTTGGACTTGAATACTAGGCAATACAAGCCACCAAAGGCTAGCTCAACCACAATATGACATTGGTTTATACAAAAGAAGGTCACTAATGTGACATACATATCACCATGCATAAGACTACCCCATTGCCAGGTGGGTTTCATTCAACCCATTGTTGTAATGGAGATCATCCCATGGTTTTTGAATAACTGAGGATTCCAAGAATTCAAGCTCATTACCCCTTTCTTTTCTTTTGATTCATTTGATTGGGGATTCTTACTTATTTTTTGTGAGGAGCAAGGAGATTTATTTGCTCTAGTGGTGAAAACCATTTTTTTGCTTTTTTTTAGGGGGGATACTTGCTCATAATTGTGGAGCAAGGAATTTTATTGCTTTGGGTAAGAAGGAGCTTGTATTTTTGTCAATTCTCAACATCCTAGACCATGCACATAATAGGATGAGCAAGGAAAACCTTTTGCTTAAGGTGGCAAGGACTACATTGTAGGTTCATCCTTCCTTGTTCAAAATTGGATTTTAATGTGTGATTTTGTGTTGGTATTTTGAGATATGCAAGGTACGAACAAAGCAAGATCCTACCTTAAAAATTAAAGATAGCTTTCTACACAATTTTGAAAGGAAAAATAGGAAATATTTAATGACAAAAAAACCTAGTAAAAACCCCATAACAACTTGTTGGTTGTGTTGAAAAACACAATTACCCACAAATGGGAACGTGGATGATATGATATGTGAAATGTAGGGGCTTTCCCTATGATATTTTACAAACTAAAAGGTATGCATAAAATATTCAGTGACCATATAAACATAATTTTTGATGTCCATTCGGTATCTATCCTATCTTATGAAGAACCCTTAATAAGCAAAGCTCATAAAAAAAATTGCAATTGATGAAGGTGGATAAGGCTAATTAAGTTTTAGAGAAAACATACAAGCGTGGTGCTTATTTATGGAAATGCAAGAATGAAATATCCTAAATGTAAAATTAGTGAATATACCTAATCAAACTAGTAGATCAATGAAAGTATGAGAAATGCATGATGAAATGCAATATGATTGAGAATGTGATGCTTTGTGTTTTTACAAATTTTTGATGTTTTTGGTTGTTTTTATTGATTTTGGTTTGTTTTTTTTTTTTTTTTTTACTTTTATTTATGCAAATATGAAAAGGAAGCTAGATGCACTTACTTTTATAGCCTAAGTTTAATGAATATCCCATTTACTACTATTTTATGCCTTTTGAATTGAGGTGGGTGGTCATGCACTAGTCTAACAATGAGCTTCTGCAAAGGGGGATCACAGGGGGGATCCTCACCTATAAAATGGCTTCAAATAAGTTCCATATTAAATTCAAGTAGCCATAGATCCAGGCAACTTTAGGGTCAAGTGGTCATATAACCAAACTACTCTGGAGTCAGGTGGTCATAGAAACAAGACCGCTCTAGGGTCAGGCGATCACTGAACCAGGCCACTCTAGGGTCAGGTAGTCATATTTTTTGACCATCCCTACAAGGGGAACTGGTACCTACAACTAAAAAATAACAATAATAACAATAATTAGTAATATTTATAAAAAATAGGGACTAGGTCCCACCGTGATCGCCATTGAAATGTTCAAAAACTAGTGCACAATAACTTGAAATGTATGATTGCAATAAATGAACACAAAAGAATGTGATGTAACAAACTATGATGAAACAAGTAAATGATAACTCAAATCCTTTATATTAAAAATAATTTGTTTTGATCAAAATGGGTTACAAATACATCCCCTTTAGGGAGTTCAATAATGTGATACAATAAGTACACAATCTGAGAGGTTTAACCTTTGTAAAATAGTTCGGTGCACTATGTGGCCTTATCACATCCATAAATCATCTTGCAAAGCATTTCTTCATGACCTCGACAAGAGGTGATAAAGTTAAACTCTTGCACTCCTCTTCCCCTATAGAAAATTTGTGATCTACACACAAAGAACACAAAAGTGTTAATAGCATGTGCGGATGAAAAGGTAAATAAATACAATAAATGACTAAAACATGATGATCAAATGCATAAAAAAAAATGCAACTATGCTAAAATAATGAAGAATACAAACACACTTGAAGGTCTTTTGTTTGATTACAGCAACACTTCATTACTTGAAAAATCTAAAAATTCAAATTTTCAATTGAGGGTGAATGCCAATTTTTAGATCCCTTGACATAAACCTATTATTGGAAAAGAATATTTGCATGGGAAAGGTGGCATACATGCTCTTACTAAAATCCCATGCAATATCACTTAGCTCTTCTAAACTATGAAATGCTATTCTAGGATAAGCATGCGTATTAAATTGGGCTTGAGCATGCTTGAAATTGGTACCCCCAACCCATGCCTGGATTCTATTTTTTTTTCTACTTTGGGTGTGGCCACTTTGTGGTAGATTAGCCTTGATTGGGGGCCACACTAGGGTAGAGCGACCTTGATTGAGGGCCACTCATGGGTAGATCAACCTTGACTAGGGGCTGCTCTAGGTAGAGTTGTCTTGATTGGGGGTTGCTCTAGGGTAGGATGATCATGGTTGCAAATTAAAATGACCTTATTTGAGTGATGAAGATCAAATTTTTATCCCTAAGGTTGCCCAAGTTTGGTCGCATGGTCTTTAGGGAGTCCAAATAGTTAGTATCCTCAAAATGACATGTTTTAGATGTCTACATATTAGCCCTTTATGGGTAATCAAAGGAAACACCAAAACATCAAAAAGGAACTTAAAGGCCAATGCAGGGGTGGAAGAGGGAACCCAAAATAGACATAGAGGAAGCCCATGTAGGGGAAAATAGGAAAAAAATAGAAAAATGTAAGGCACAAAATCAATAAAATGCAGAACCACAATAACTAAACTAGTTGTTAGGGTGACCAGTGTTCTGGCTACCAGTAGTACGATCGATTCCCACCAAACTCTTGAACTCCTCTAGTATTTCATATTGATCCTTGTACTCATCCAGGAGAGCCTTCTCATAAGAGAGTAGAGTAGTCATGTTGGCCACACTCTAGAGAGCTATCATGATGTCATAGAGGTATTGGAGATGACCTCGATCAGAGAGGTTTTTCTAGTAGGAAACACAAGAGGCTAGCAGGGAAGTTTGAGCAGAAGTCCCTTCCAAGGGATGGCTCTTATTGGCCACATTCCCTAGTATAACCTAAAAAGACAAAGAATCATCAAAAATATCATTTTTATCAACAAGGATGAGGGTCTTACGTGTGTGATTGCTTTCTTTGCTCTTGGTGGTGTAGCACATGGGTTTGGATTTTTGAGTACTTAGGGTCCTCTCCATATATACATTGTAATCTAGGGCTTGATTCATTTTGGAAGACACAAAAATATATCCACCAACATCTCCAGCATCATCCACAAATCCAACATCCATAGTAGAAAATACAACACACATCGCTCTTCAAGTTTGTCTTTCCAGAACATATATGTAGATAACCAAGTAGAGACCTTTGTGAAGAGGGAAAGAAGAGACTCCATTATTTACATTCACCACAGAATTCTTAATAGATCAAAAGAAGTATTTTAGAATATTGATGGTCTTCTTTCCCTGTATGTGGTTAAGGAATGCTAGGTAAAAGCTCCTCAAGACCGCACCAGGGCTATCTAGGGTGAAGTATTGCAATACAGTCACCATGACCACATACCATGGTTTAGGAAGCATTTATGTGATGATACATCCCTTTTTTCTACCAAATTTCTCCCCTCTATATTTAAAAAGAGTCAACTCAACCTAAATGGAGTGCTTCTTCTTGTTGATTATCTTGTCATTGTTTGAAATCCCAATTATATTAGCAAGGATATCAGTTATAACTCCAAATCTTAGCCTATGGATGAATACATGCCCCCCATACCAAGTCTAAATGAGCTCCAAATATAGTTTAGAGTTGCTATCATTAAAAATTTGTAGAGAGTGGAGGAGGCCATGATATCTAAAATATCCTCAACCAAGGCAGTAAGGTGGAGAATAGAAGACTCAACTTCAGCCATGGATACAACATTTTATAACACAAGGAAAATAGAAGAGGAATGCAACATTTTATAAGAAGGAGAGGGGATGGAGTGTGAAAGTCGATGGATATAAAGGTAGAGGGACATTCTAGAAACCATCTTAGATCACAATGGTATAGAATACATAAAAACCATGCTAGGAAAACATGGGGTATGATTGCACTCAAAAATGTGTCACTCAACACAAGAGGAAATACTTTGGCATGAAGACTCCAATGAAAAACCAAGATTGGATTTCACAGGGTGCAAGTTGAGGGAATTTGAGCACTCCAGGGGAGGTCACCAGATTTAGGAGTAAAACTTATCATCAATGATAGGAAAATTTCCCAATGGGAATTGCAAATATCTAGATCATGTCCACCCAAGGTTTGATTGGGGTGATTATCAAAATTTATAGCACAATTAGCAAGATATATAAATATAAATATGTTGGAAGGATTGCCACCATGGGAAATGTTAATTACCATCCATGCAAGGTGATAATTAACCATCATGAGAAGGATAACTATTTGTAGCTCCATGTAATACTGGTGGTATAAGGTAGTATGCCACTCTGGAGGATCAAGTTACCAAGTCTTCCACCAAGAGTGTAATTTCCAAGTGTGACTAGGATTATACACGAGGTGCAGATTCACTAGCAAGGATTTGCCAGGATGACCAAAATTTGTGATGATTTGATTAGTGCCAACAACATCATTAATAAATGTTAATCCAAGAATAAATATTGTATATACCAATGGGAAAGGTCTCTTCATGAACTGAGCTGGAGGAGACCCACCACTCGTGACATAAATTATCATTTATAATAATACACCGCTAACATGCCTATTGATATTATGATAAAACTCCACCTATAACATTCGTATGATGATGTGTACCCTACGTATGACCTCCTCAAAGCCATAGGTAGTAGAAAATACATGAGTCTCACCCCACATGGGATAATTCTTATGATGATGTGTACCCTACGTATGACCTCCTCAAAGCCATAGGTAGTAGAAAATACATGAGTCTCACCCCACATGGGATACAAAAAAACCATAGGATTGGGGGAGTGGGACCAACCACTCGTGACATTAGCTATCATTTGAAAAAATCCACCAATGACATGCCTATTGAAATGGTGATTAAAATCCACTTGTAAAATTCTTGTGATGATGTATTCCCCACACATGACATCCTCACAACTATAGGTAGTAGACAATATTTAAGGCTTGACCCACATGAGATACGAAGAAACCATAGGATTATAAAGTGGTGAAACCAATGAATCATGATATTGAACATATTTCATGGGAAAAATTCAAGAGTGGTGTCCCACCAAAAATCCTAGCAAGACATAGGGATATTACTGGAAATAGATAGGTTGAGTATTGTCATTGAGAATGGAGAGAGGGAAATGATCACTCTAAATGATGATACTGGACTTCGAAACACCCATGTTCATGAGGAAATCAACTACATAGTTCCCTTCACAAAAGATGTGTTGGAAGGTGACATTGGTGGAAGAACTCAACAAGTTAGTGGCCTCAAAAATCAGATTGGAAATTTTCTATAAAATAGTTTGGGTCCTTGTAACACTCTAGATAATTTTCATAGAATCCCCCTCAATTATTAAGTTAGAATACTTTAGATTGTATGACAAAAAAATACCTTGGAAGAGCGCTCAAGATTCAATGAAATTACTATATTAGAACCCTATATTATCTATGAAATCTAGGAGAATATTCCTTGTTTGATATCTAACAATACCCCAAATGCTAGCTGATCCTGGATTTCCTTTTGTCGCTCTATAAAAATTGAGTTTCAGATAGCCTAGAGGAGGAGGAGACCACTTGACTAATTATCGATCACGCTTTGGAGGAGAAGGGAGATTGTAGAGGGGAAGCTTCAGAGAGGAGGTCAAAATAGTTTCAATGGGGGGTTCAAGCTCTCCATCTCCCTAGATTATGGAAAGGTTCTTAGAAACCACCTAAAGGACTTTGAAGAGCACAAAATGGACATCATGGATGAAATAATTGAAAGCATGGGAATTACATTCACACCAAATCTCCTAGAGGAAGTGGGAAAGGAAAAGGGACTAGAAGATATTTAAGTGAAAATTATTAAAAGGATTGGGTCATTGAAAACACAGGTCACTCAGAAGAGATGGGAGAGCCTAGGAAATACCAATGGCAGAGAAGAGGGAAGACATGATGGTTTGGGAAAACTGGCAAGATAAAAAAATGTGTTGGGTATACTCAAAATGTTGGTTACATAGGTAGAAACGGTTGGGGAGAGGAATACCACAAGGTTGAAGGTTGGGGATGGTGACGAATTTGTCCTGGATAAAAATCCAAAAAAAAAATTGACTTTGGGGGTGAGGTGATTTTCTAGATGATTTTCTAAGGAAACCAAGGAGAGATAGGAATTTCAATGAGGTGGTAAGTGGATTTGATAGTGAAAATACCATTGTTAGTAGGGGTCTAGAGGATTTTGTCTTTAGAGAGAAAATTGAGAATACGACAAAGGTACAATAAATTGGAGAGAACATAATTAGCTTACCTTTGTTTTCTAGATAGACCAACATCAGGAATAGATTTCTAGGTTTCTTGGTTGAAATAGAAAAAATGACAAACCTTTGACCCAAACAGGGAATCAGTGATGGGTTTCAAGTAGATGAGGTCTGATAGGGTCTAAAGAGGACTAACATTGAGCTAGAGATCTTCCCAGAAGTTGATCTTCTCACCATTTTTGAGTTTCCAACGAATACCCTTCCTGATGATATTTTTTGAATTTAGGATGGAATAACACACTCTCGAGTCTGGGATAGGAAAAGGATCATCCAAGTCATTATTGTGATGCAAGAGATATTTTTCTTTCATGATAGAGACCCATAGATAATTGTCATTCTGAAGCACTTGCCATCCTTAATTAGAAATAAGTGCTAAATTCATATTTTAGACCTTCCTAAGCCCAATGCCATCATATACTTTTTTGGAACAGACCTGATCCCAAGTGACATAATGGAAATGTTGCTTATGTTTGGATTCAACCCATAATAATTTCCTCTAGATTTATTTAATTTTTTTGTAAACATCTATATGGATCTATAAAATGGAGAGGAAAATATAGGAATACTCTAAAGAGTTGCTTTAACAAGGGTGGCCTTGCATTATTGAATGAGGAGCCCCCATTTCCATCCAACAAGTTTTTTATGAATTCTTTCAAGGATATAATTCCAAAGAGAATTTTTAGAGGGACCTTCAAAAAGAGAAAATCCAAGATAGGTTTCTAGGAGCTCAACAATGGTGCATCCTAGGATAGCAACAATACAAGCTTGATGTCTGGTAGGAGTGTTGATGAAGTAGACCTTACTCTTAGAAAATTTTACTTTTTGCCCAGTACTAGAATAAAAATAAAGCAGGAGGAACAAAAGCGAGAGTGGAAAGGATGGTATCATAAAAAAACTACTGGTGAGAAATAGGTTGAAGGGAAGAGGCAATTTTGACGCTTGAAATATCACCTTTGGAACATGAAGACCTCAAATTTCTACCTAAAGCTTTAGCAATTATGATGAAAAGAAATAGAGATAAAGGATCACCCTATATTAACCCTTTGAAGCTCTAGAAGTAACCAATAGGAGAACCATTGACAAGGATAGAGAAGTTAGCAGTGGAGATACATTCTTTTATGAGAGCTATCTAGTCAAGATGAAACCCAAACCTAGAAAGGATGGAAAAAAGGAAACTCTACGACACTCTATCAAACACCTTGTTCATGTCTAACTTGAGGAGGAGGCTAGCCTTGCCACTTTTGGAAATAGAATGAATAATTTAATGGATTGTAATTATGCTATCGATGATAAACCTTCCCTGGATAGAACTACCTTGGTTAGAATCAATGATATTGAGAAGGATTGGATTGAGTTTGTTGGTAAGATATTTTATGAGGATCTTATAAAATATGTTACAAAGACTAATAGGATGGAAGTCAGTTAGGTTGCAGATATTACTCACTTTGGATATGAGGGACATAAAGGTAAATTTGATATATCTAGGGATCCTTTTTTGACTTTGCATTTTTTGGATGGTTAGGAATACATCTAGAGCAAAAATATCCCAAAAACATTGAAAAAATATAGGGGTAAATCCATCAAGACCTGGGGCTTTTCCACCTTGCATGAAAAAATAATGGCATGAACCTCTTTAGTAGAGAGAGGTTTAAGCAACATCTGATTGAGCTCTGGAGTTACTAACCTTGGAATGTTCTATAGGAGGGCCTTGAAATTTTGTTTGTCACATTCTGGACTAAGGCCAATCAACTCTTCAAAGAAGTTAACAACCGCATTTCTAATTTTAGAGATATCCTTTGTAACGGTCCCATTTTCCTTTGTGAGCTCTTTGATTCTATTACATCCTCTATATCTCATGGTGGTAGCATGAAAAAAATTAGTATTTGAATATCCCTCTTCCAACCATGTGACCCTATATTTTTTCTTCTAGATAACTTCCTCGTTTTTGATGATATTGTGGTACTCTAATAGTAGGTCTCAATATCTTGAAGATTGGGGTCAAGATATCCTTATTAGGCTAAAATCTCAATGTTTGTAAGCTGAGACTAGATTCGCTACTTTTTGTAGAAAATATTACTAAAAACATCTTTGTTCCACCATTTCAGATTGGCTTTAACAAAATGAAGCTTATTACTGACCTGAGAGGCCACATATATAGAATATATGTGAAACCACTAGAGAGATATTAGTGACTTGAGGTTCAAGTCCTAAAGCCACATTACCTCGAATATAAAAAGTGGTTTGAAAGGAAAAATTTAGGAAGTGCAATCCAGGAGGAGAGGGTTGTGATCAGATTTAATTTTGAGCAATGAGTAGAGGACATCACTAAATCTAGAAATGGTATTAGTAGAGAAGAGAGATCTATCAAGTTAAAGCTGGATGATTTGGTCACCTTTCTACGATTGCTCCACATGAATCTAGGCCCTCTCAAGTCAATTTCCATGAGTTCATTATCATCTATAAAATTTGCAATTTGTTCATAATAATTGGTGATGATTTGGGATTCTCCTTTCTTATCCATTGGGAATAGAGGAGAGTTGAAGTCTCCAGTCAACATCCAAGCCTCTAAGGAGAAGACGTCCTAAAGTTGATTGAGAGAACTCCAGAGGTGGGACCTCCCAAAAGAGATTCTGGTGCATATATGTTTGATAATACCCAATGGTGACCATCATATTTGTTAAAGAAAACAACATCAATGTAATTCTTGATAGTGGACAAGAGCGTTCCCTCAACTTCATTGGGATCCTACATACATAATAGTCTACTTGAAGCACCATTGGATGGGCTAACAAGGAAATCACAATATTTCCATATATATTTGGATATGCAAGTTGTAGTTTGATTATCTAGTTTGGTCTCTTGCAGCAAAAAATGGTAGGCCTTAGATCTTTCCTCATGGACTTAACTAGATATTGCTTGTTTCATCCATTGATGCCCATCACATTCCATGAGAGGATATTCATTTGTTACTTTTTTAGGAGGTTCTCTTCCCTCTTCTAAGAAAAGGGGGAGGTTTGGATGTCCTATAAACATGGGCATTGCGAAGGGTGAGTTGGGTGCCATTTGCAATCCCTTATGAAACTTCTCTATTCCTGATATCTTGGGCTAAATGACATCCTCATTTCTTGCCATAGCTAAAATTAGTATAGATATATTTTAAGGTTTGGGTAAATGGAGGGTTGGGAGATAAGGGACTAATGGGAAATGGTTTTTTAGTAGGAGATACGAGAAGGCTTTTGGAAGAGAGAGGGGTGCTTGAAGGATGGACAAGGGTGGGGTTGTTGGAATTAGGGATGTGGTCATCATCAGATAGAGAAGAAAAGTAGTTTGAGACTGGAATATGATGGAATAGCTTAAGAGGAGAAGATAATTTTGATAATTCTAGAAGAGATTTAAGGGAGGCAATGATGGCATCCTCAGAAGCCTCAATATTTGGGGGATGATACTAGAGATTTGTAATTGATCCTTGGGTTTCAATAGTCGGTGGTGCCTCTCTAGAAGGGTTTGAAGGATTGGATACTAGGGAATGATTTGGGGCTACAATAGATGATGATTTTGAGTGTCGATGGGAGCTCTAGTGCTATCGATTCCCACCTTTGGTATTGCTTGGATGAACCTTGTATACTTTTAGGTGGCCTTGTGTGGAGCATTCACCATAGAACGTAGTTTTTTTTTCATATTTTATGGTTTGAGAGAAAGTACTAATATCGAAAATTAGATTGATTGAAAAAGGAAGGGAAGATTCCAAGTTTATGTTAATGCATATGCCGACATGGACCATGCGAGTTCTAACTTTTGTTGCAGGATCAAAAGTGATCAGATATCCAATGTTTTATGTGATTTCTCTAATGATATCCTCATTCTAGAACTAGATAGGCATACCTAAGAGGCATACCCAAATTGGTGCTAAGTTGATATTTTGGGTAGCTAGATTGAAATCAACACTCATTTTTTGTAGAAAGAGTCTCCTTCATCCAAAAAACTAGGGGCCTCCTATGAGGATTCGACTTGAATCACTCAAGTTATTAATCTATATGAGGAAGAATCCTCTAGGGAGAGCAACCAGCTCCAAATATCCTAGTGGATGCCAAGTGGATTTATTCCACCTACGGATTGATTCCATATTAGGTTACAACCCCAAGAATTTTCCAACTAAAGAGTGGAATTTTTGATCTACCACATTGGACATAAGCTCAGATATAATTTATAAGGATCCATCAGAAGCATGTAGTTCCACCCTAGGTTTGGGTGGACTAGGGTTTTAGGTAGAGTTTTTTTTACCATGTCTATAAAGGATTAGATCATTCTAGACTTACCTCCTCCCAATCCTACTGTTGTCATTGCCATTGCCACCATTGAAGGAAACCCTTCTTCGAGGATTGTCAAAGATTCCCTCACTGGGTTTTCTAGGGATTTGACCACCCATTTGATTCCCTCATGATCTATCATTCTGAATCGTAGTTTAGACCTTATACTTTTAGTGTTTCTACCCACATGGATTCCCATTGGGGGTTGATAGATTCATCTTCGATTGACCCACCAGAACCCACCATGGACCCATAATAGAGTAGTCCACATTTTAAAAGTGTGGTGAGGCCTCTATCATCTGATTTTTCAAAAAAATATAGTGTTCTCCTCCGATCTAGATGTACCTATGAAAGGGTGGAAAGGGCTACGATGTGGAAAAGAGGTGTTCACTTTCCCATGGTTTGAATCAGATCCACCATTATCACCTTCGCTTATGCCATATTCACCAATACTGCTACCTTTTCCCGTTATCATTGCTACTATTGTTGCCATTGCTAGGATTATAAATAATACATAGTCAAAGTGTTCTAACATTAGTATGGTTTCATCAATCAATTGGTAGGAAATAAATTAAATTCTATAATATTTAAAATATATAAATAGTTCATCTATTTAGGATTAAAAATAATAAACAAGGGATGTGCATGATGTAAAATTGATTTAAAAATACATATTTATCTCATTATAATTTGAATTTTAAAATAAAATAATAAAACATAAACAATGTGCTACATTACTTTTTTAAACATATTTGACCTTACTATTATTTCTATGCATCTTTAGTTGTTATAATAATTTATAAATTTTTAAGGCTACAAATATGATATTAATGAAATGAAAACATTATATTGTATAGTTTCCTATTAAAAATTTTAATTTATTAAAAAATATTTATTCATCTTGTTTTAAAATTTAAATCTTTTTATTTGTTTTGTATTTCCTTCATGTTGAATTTCATGCTTCCCCTATGAATAAATTAGAAATATAATAATTTATCTTATATATTCCATTGCTAAGAAATTATCTTAAAGCATGTAAATGTTTCTAGCTAGCTAGAATCTAGATCTAAATAGTGAAAATAAGAAAATTATGTTGATTTGTTGGTGAGATTTTATTGTTTTCTACATATTAGAAGCTCATGAAAAAACTTGTTTGAATGCACCAAATTTTGGATCCAATTTTGTTTCTTTTATTATTAGATATAGAAGGGGTTTTGAAAGGGTCCCTGAACCTTTTACAAGATCCAATTTTCTTACTTGAATTTTCTACTTCTTTTAAGAAGGATGTGATTATATAGATCTTACTGAAAGGTGAGTGCAACAGTGATAGGGAAATAAAGTAAAAATATTTTAAAAGTGTCACAACAGTACTAGGACAGTGAAGGTGAGTGCAACAGTGTTAAGGTCGCGAAGTGAAAATATTTTAACAATGTTGTAGTAGTGCTAGGGAAGCGAAGTAAAAATATTTTAACAATGCCACGATAATGTTAGGATAGTGAAGGTGAGTGCAATAGTGCTAGGGTAATAAAGTAAAAATATTTTAACAGTGTTGTAGTAGTGCTTGGGCAGTGAAGTAGTGCAGTGGTTCCAGGGTAGTGAAGAAAAGTGCAATAGTGCTAGGGCAGTGAAGACAAGTGTAGTAGTGCTAGGGCAACAAAGGTAGAAAGAAAAATAGTAAAATATTTTAACAGTGTCATAGTAGTGCTAGGGCAACGAAGGCAAGTGCAACAATGTTAGGGCAATAATGGAAGAAAGTACTGATGGTCAGCAGGAATCTGAAAGACCTAGTGGTTTGCAGGAAGATGGATTCATTGGCACTCTACAAGGAACTAGAGGATCCGGTGGACAATAAAAAGGTGTAACCCTCGATGGGTTGGTCAAGAAGGAAAGGGAAAAATGTGTGTTTGGTTGTAGTGGGGTGTCCTCTAGGGTACCCGTGAGTGGGTCCCCAAGGCTTGGTCACCCATCTAACCCTGGGGTGTCCTCCTTTGCTATGATTACCACTAAAGGCTTGTGACCTCATCTCTTAAAACCCCTTTTTGAACTTTCTCTAGTCTATAATAAGTTGGTGGTTCTAGAAGAACTCCTGGATGTGAATAGGGAGGAAGGGTCATGGAACTTGGTCGACAAGTTTCAAGGTGGTAGATCATATATTGACTCTATCCATCATTGGAAAATTCTCAAATGGAAGCAACTAGGATCACTTGATATTGTTGCAATGTCTAATGCCTTCTTCCTGATCAAACTAAATTATGAGGAGGATGTGAAGCACATTTTAGGTTAACACCCCTATTTATTTGAAAATAGGGGTCTCTTTCTACAAAAATGAGGTCCACAATTCAACCACAAGATGCAAAAGGTGAACTTGTCTCCCCTTTCGATGCAAATCTTGGATTTACATTTTCATATTTTGCATGAAGATATTTTTTGGGACATAGCTAAAGCTATTGGTGACTTTGTATTGATTGAATTAGCTATCAATTTAGAGACCATAATGATTTTTACCAAAATGTGTATCATGGTGGATCCGAAGGCTGATTTACATAGTCATATTAAGCTTGTGTCAAAATAAAATACATGGATTTAGTTTATTATTTATGAGAATATAACTATGAGATATTATTCTTGTAATAGGCATGGTCACTCGTCTGGTTCATTCTCTCGTAAGGCCCCAAGTGGGGGTATCCAAAGGGAGAATGAGACCAAAATACCAGTTAGTTTAAGCCAATAACAAGGAGCCCCTTCTGAGCAAGTCCAACATGAAATTATTTCAAATAAGCCTAAATTAGAGGAAAGGATAATGGACCAAGTCCCTATGGTGGATGTTAATGAGTTTGGAAAAGTAGTGGTCCAAAATATGAATCCATCTAGCAGTAAAAGTGTGGACAAAATTATCCTAGAAGACTTAGTGATGAAGACTTTAATCCCTTTAGAGTTCCTTCATAACTCCTATCAAAGCTTACTCTCTAAGGAGCTAGTCATAGAAGAAAATTTCTCCCCAAAGAAGCCTAGTGAGGTTCCTGGTCTGGAGTTGCCAATCCTACTCAAGTTAAAATGGTCACCATTTACAAGTGTGGGATCTTCAAGCACATCCAATTCCAGACCCAAAACCAAAAGTATCTGGAAAGGTCAGATGGATGTTGGAGGTAATCATAAGGTAGGGAAGCCCTCTAATAAAGCATTGAGGATCCATGAGGTAGAGTAAAAAACTGTTGATGAACGCCAATCCTAATTGAATTTTGAGAAAGAGAAGGATATAAAAGGTAAACAATTAAAACTTGACACATTTTGTATCTTCCCCAGTTCTCTAAGTAGGAATAATGGTTCCAAATCTCGAAGATGAAGTTGTTATAATAGAATATCAAAGGCCTGAATGGGCCCTCCAAGAAATGAATTTTGGCAACACTCATGCGAGAGGTAAGATCTGATTTTATATTTATTGAAGAAACTAAGATGGATATTTCTAATGTAGAGGTAATAAAATTATTAGTTTGGAAGGAGGCAGGTTTTACAACAAAATCTACTAATGGAGCTTCTAGGTGTCTTCTTTGTCTATGGGACCCTGAGAAACTAGATAGATCTATTCTATTTTTTTGATAGAGTGATTAATATTCTATTTTGTAGTAAGGACTCTAAGCAGAGATGGATTATGTCTAAAATTTATACCCCTAATATAGCCCCTAATAGGAATATTCTATGGTAGTCTTTGAGCTCTATGAGAGAGTTTTTCAAGGGGGGGCTTGGATTCTCATAGGGGTCTTCAATACCCCCTTATACCCTTGAGATAAAAAGGGTGGTGCTGATTTTGGTTCTAAAATTATGGAAGATTTTACTGCACTTATTAATAATCAAGAGTTGATGGATGTTGATTTGAAGGGGTCTAAATACACTTGGAGTAATAGGCATCTAGGCAATTAGAATATTCAGATTAGACTGGATAGAGTGTTAGTCTCCAAGGAAGGTCTTCCAGTATTCGAAGATGCATACCTTTGCTCTCTCTCCAAATTGGGGTCCGATCATATTCCTTTGGTATTTAAAAAAAAGTCCCAAACTCTAGTTTTTTTTCAGACCCTTCAGGTTTGAGGCAATGTGGTTGCAACATCAGGGCTTCGAATCCAAAATTATGGAATGGTGATCTGAAGGTTTTTTGGGCCCTCTTATTTCTCAAGTGGCTTGATGGATCATATTTGTTAAAGCTAATATTAAGGTTTGGAACAAGTACATTTTTTAAAATGTGTTCTAGAGGAAAAAAGAGTTGGCTAAGCAGTTATAGGAAGTTGAATTAAGTTTGGAGTCAGGAGAGGTGACTTAATGGGATAGACATGGGGAAAGAAAATTGTTAGCAGATTTTCATAATGTGCTAGCAGATGAAGAAATTTTATGGCATCAAAAATCAAGATCCCTCTGGTTCCTTGAAGGTGATAGGAACAAAAAATTCTTTCACACATCCACCTTAAGGTGAAAAATAATAGAGTTAGAGAAATTATGAAATTATATGGTGTTATCTCAAAGGATATTATAGAAATCAGGAAAGAAGCGGTCATGTTTTTCAAAACCCTCATCTGCTCTAGGGATGATAGGGACATTCAAGCTTAACAAAGGTTGTTGCACCACATCACCACCCTAGTTTTAGATGATATGAATGAAGACCTCTATGCTCCCTTTCAAGATGAGGAAATTAGGGTTGTTGTCTTCTCTATGGGTGGTCTAAAACTCTGAGGCCAGAAAACTTTTTTCCTATTTTATTTTAAAGGTTCTAGCACATTAAAGGTTCTTTGCTAAAAAATAATTCAAAAATAGTTTATATATAAGAAACTTACAAAGAAACTGTATAGAATCTTCATCCTATCTTTGTATTATGAAGCAACGTAATCATCAAGCTGTGAAAAGTGTTAACCTTTGTCTAACCTTTGTGAAGAGAAATTTTTAAATTATTTCAAAAATTTAAATTTATATAAAGCTATAATATATTTAATCCAAATTATTCATAAATTAATTTAAAATAACAATTCAATTATTTAAAACATATATTTATATAATTTTAATAACCTTATACAAATTTAAAACTATAACAAATATTTTTTACTCACCATTTTACCAAAAATCCACCAACTCCCTAGTGTTAGTTTTGTATCCAGCCAAACATACTTTTAAGGTATTGATAAATTGTTATAAAATGTCACTAAAGACCCTAGAATCAATAATTGGGTTACACGACCATGGATGGAAGGCATCGTTAATTTTTTTATATAGACTCAAATTCCAAGTTGAGACAAAATTTTATACATTAATAGCATAGGTTGAAGAAAACTACCAACATTAGGTATTAACCCATGTTACTAAAAATATTAGTCTATATGTCACTAATTTATTAATTTATTATTAATTAATAAATTACTTAAAATATTAATTTATTATAAAATATGTTACTAAAAATATCAAGTCTATAGAAAAAAAATATTATAATAAACTTTTAGAAATTAAAAGATGAATTGAGTAATCCTCCAAGGAGGTCCTAGGTTCGAATCTCCACCCTACCAAAAAGCTGAATTGAGTACCCAAAATTCAATTGATAATGTTGGTACGGGCAAGGCTGGGTGTGACCCCGGGTGACTTTGATAGTGTAGAACTCCCTGTTTGTGGTCTCTTAGACCAAGGCAGCCCCATAAAGGGTTTTTCGCTTAAAAAAATGAACTGTCCTATAAACTTGATAATAAAGAATATAACCTAGTGTTCATATTCGAATAGCCACGCCTAATATTAAATTAAATTATGTTATTAAAAATATATGTTATTAATTTATTATGAATTAATAAATTATTAAAAAATATTAACCTTTTATATGTTACTAATTTATGGATTTATTATAAATTAATAAAAATATTAATTTATTATAAAATATGTTACCGCTCATGTAAAGGAGTTGGAAAGCAAGTGGGTAGTTAAAACTCGATAGGCCCAGGTTCAAATATCTCCCCTCACATGTTGCGAATATGTTGTATATAAAAGGTTTTCATCAATCAATATATATATATATATATATATATATATATATATATATATATATATATATATATATATATATACGGTCTAAAAATAAAAAATGAACCGTCTTATAAACTTAATAATAAATAATATTAGTGTTCATATTCGAATAGCCACGCTTAATATTAAATTAAAAAAAAAAAACTAAAAACAAAAGAAAAGAACAAAACCAAAAAAACTCCTAAAAGCTTATATATAAGAAACTTACAGAGAAACTGTATAGAATCTTATAGAATCTTCTTCCTATCTCTGGACTATGAAGCAACGTAATCGTCAAGCTGTGAAGAGTGTTAACCTTTGTCTAACCTTTGTGAAGAGAAAATTTTAAATTGTTTTAAAAATTTAAATTTATAAAAGTTATAGTATATTTAATTTAAATTATTTATAAATTAATTTAAAATAACAATTCAATTATTTAAAACATATATTTATATAATTTTAATAACTTTAAACAAATTTAAAACCCTAATAAATATTTTTCATTCACCATTTTACCACAAATTCACCAATTCTTTAGTGTTAGTTTTGTATCCCGGTATTGATAAATTATTATAAAAAGCCACTAAAAACACTAGAATCAATAAATGGGGTACCCGACCATAGATGGAAGGCATCCTTAATTTTTTTATATAGGCTCAAATTCCAAGTTGAAACAAAGTTTTATACATTAATAGCATAAGTTTGAAGAAAAATACGAACATTAAGTCTTAACCTACGTGACTAAAAACTAATTTATATGTTTTTTTATGTTGAACATCTTTTACAAATATTTACAAATATCAGCATTCGTTCGAGCAAACACAAGAGGAATCGACCTCACAACCACATGGATGATAA
Source organism: Wollemia nobilis (assembly GCA_028583015.1). NCBI lineage: Eukaryota > Viridiplantae > Streptophyta > Pinopsida > Araucariales > Araucariaceae > Wollemia > Wollemia nobilis. The sequence continues at coordinate 3,579,036 of JAQPPZ010000594.1, read as the reverse complement.
TAACTAAGCAACTGCCATTACACCAAATGCCATTCGACATATTAGTCTATATGTTACTAAATTATTAATTTATTATAAATAAATAAATTATTAAAAATATTAATTTATGTTATTAAAAATATTAGTTTATTATAAAATATGTTACTAAAAATATCAGTTTATAGAAAAGAAATTATTATAATAAACATTTAGAAATCAAAAGATGAATTGTCCTAAAAACTTGATAATAAATAATATAACCTAGTGTCCATATTCGAATAGCCATGCCTCATATTAAATCAACCTATGTTACTAAAAATATCAGTCTATATATTTTTAATTTATTAATTTATTATGAATTAATAAATTATTAAAAAATATTAACCTTTTATATGTTACTAATTTATTGATTTATTATAAATTACTAAAAATATCACTCTAGAAATCAAAAAATGAATCGTCTTATAAACTTGATAATAAAGAATATTAGTGTTCATATTCCAATAGCCATACCTAATATTAAATTAAAAATAAAAAAAACTAAAAACAAAACAAAAAGAACTCCTAATAAATTATATATAAGAAACTTACGAGAAACTTGTATAGAATCTTCATATGAAGCAACGTAATCGTCAAGCTGTGAAGAGTGTTAACCTTTGTCTAACCGAGAAAATTTTAAATTGTTTCGAAAATTTAAATTTATAAAAGCTATAATATATTTAATTTAATTTATTCTTAAATTAATTTAAAATAATAATTCAATTATTTAAAACATATATTTATATATTTTTAATAACTTTAAACAAATTTAAAACCAAAATATTTTTCACTCACCATTTTACAAAAATCCACCAACTCCAGCAAAACATACTTTTAAAGTATTGATAAATTATTATAAAAAACCAGAGCCTAGAATCAATAAATATGGGGTACACGGACCATGGATGGAAGTGTTAGGAATGGAGCTTAATTATGAGGAGGCTAAACAGAGAAAGTTTCTGGATTTACTGCAGGACGGGCAGGGAAAGTTTCCAGATTTACAGTCTGTTAGTCTACCAGAGGAAGTTTCGGGATTTACAACGAGACGACCAGGGAAAGTTTTTTTTGTTTTTATCCCAAAATTAGATGCTGGGAACTCAATGTTAATCTTGGAATGTATTAAGAAAAGCGGTTTGTTTTTTCTGTTTTTTTCTTATATATAGTTGTGAGGAAAAGCAGAGATGACTATGACAATGAAAATTACTATGTTGATTCCTTGGAAAAATAGAGAGGAAATTACAATGAGATGTTGGCTGTAGGTTGTAACCCTCTATTGCTTGGATTGATAAAGGAAGGACTAAAAATTCTCGATGGATGTAACCCACATTGGGTGAACCATGTTAAAATCGTTGTCTTTTCTTCTGTGTGTGTTTGTCTTATTTTTCTTTAATTCTACTGTTAAAGTTTGAGACACTATAATTGTTTGTCTATATTTTATATAGTGATTTACTCTAACAAGTGGTATCAGAGCGGTTGTTTTTTTGGGTGCACTTGATAGAAGGAGAATTTTTGGATCAAGTGGGAGCAATGGCAGAAGAAGGGAGGTTTAGAGTTCAAAAATTCAATGGCCAAAATTTTCAATTCTGAAAGATGCAAATGGAGGATTACTTGTACCAAAAGGATCTTTACTTATCTTTTGAAGGGGAAACAGAGAGACCTTCATCTATATCTAATGAGGAGTGGAGTCTCCTTGATAGAAAGGCATTGGGTACTGTGAGGCTGTGCTTGGGAGCCACCGTAGCCTTCAACATCTCTGATGAAAAGACTACCAAGGGAGTCATGGATAAGTTGGCCAAGATGTATGAGAAACCATCAACATAAAATAAGGTATTCTTAATGAAAAGGTTATTTAACATGAAAATGAGTGAAGGAGGATCCGTGCATGATCATTTAAATGAATTTAATACTGTCACTAATCAATTGCATTCAGTAGGATTAGATTTTGATGATGAAATTAGGGCCTTATTAATCTTATGCTCTCTTTCGAAAAGTTAGAACAGTTTGGTAATGGTGGTAACTCTACTTCGAGTTCAAATAAATTAGAATTTGATGATGTGGTTGGTGTGATACTCAGTGAGGACATGAGAAGAAAAACCACGGGAGAATCATCTAGCACCGCCTTAGCTGTTGAGAATAGAGGAAGAGGAAGAGAAAGAGGCAAGATTTCATATCGTGGCAAATCTAAAGGCAGATCCAAATCACGTGGAAAAGGAAAGCTACAGTGTTGGCACTGTGGCAAAAAGGATCATCTCAAGAAGGACTGTTGGCAAAGAAAGGGTGATGGAAATGAAGGTAATGATAATAATGGTAACACTTCGAAGCCAATATTCTTGGACAAATTCTATAAGATGCTTTAATATTATCTCTTGATAGAAATAGTGATTATTGGGTAATTGATAGTGGTGCTTCATTCTATGCTACCTCACATAAGGAATACTTCATAGATTATGTTTCTGGAGATTATGGACAGGTTCTATTGGGAAATGACCAACCATGTAAAATCGTGGGTATTGAAAAGATTTTGATTAAATCCCCAAACGGATGTCAATGGGCTCTTAAAGAGGTGAGACACATATCAGATTTAAAGAGAAATATTATATCGGCAAGTAAACTTGATGGTGAAGGATACACGGTTGCATTCGAAGAAAATGCTTGGAAAGTTACTAAAGGTTCATTGATAGTAGCTAGAGGTAAATTGGTGGGTACTCTTTATTTACTTACTGATTTTTTTCATTGCTCCATGAATTTAGTTTCTACAGGTGAGAGTGCATCTTTGTGGCACCAAAGACTTGGCCATATGAGTGGAAAAGGTATGGAAATTTTACATTCAAGAAAGTTATTGCCTAAGTTAAAAGAGATTGATTTGGAATTACATGCGGATTGTGTTTATGGTAAAGCAAAGAGAGTTAGATTTCTCAAGGATGGCAAGGAAAGGAAGAAAGAGAAATTGGAGCTTGTGCACTCGGATGTTTGGGGCCCGACTCGGGTAACTTCTCTTGGAGGTTCCTCTTACTATGTACTTTTTATTGATGATGCAACAAGGAATACATGGATATATTGCATTAAGAATAAAAGTGATGTTTTTAATACCTTTAATAATTGGAAAGCATTAGTTGAAAATGAAACTGGAAAAGGTTAAAGTGTCTAAAGTCGGATAATGGTGGAGAATATTGCAGTAGAGAATTTGATGTGTTTTGTTCTAAAAATGGAATTAGAAGAATCAAGGTAGTTCCAAGAACACCTCAAGAAAATGGGGTTGCAAAAAGAATGAATAGAACCATCATGGAGCGTGCTAGGAGCATGAGAATACATGCAGGCTTACCATTATTTTTATGGGCTCATGTTGTTGATACTGCAGTATATCTGATTAATAGAGGACCGTCTAGTGCCTTGGATGGAGGAATTCTAGAAGAGCTTTGGATAGGTAAACCGATAGAATTATTCTTTCCTTAAGGTATTTGGATGTGAGGCTTTTATGCATATAGACAAAGAGAACAGAAATAAGTTAGATGCTAAGGCCCAAAAGTGCTATTTTATTGGTTACGGTATTGATGGCTTGGGTTACAGATTATGGGATTGTGATAACCGAAAAGTCATTAGAAGTAGAGATGTCATATTTAATGAAAAAAACTTGTATAAAGATCGGTTGCAGGGAAAGAAACAAGAAGAGGAAATTGTTGAATACATAGACCTTGATGGACACATAGAAAAGGTAACTCCAAAAGTGGTAGAATATCAAAATGTATAGCAGCAACAACAAGCACCTCAATCTCCAGAAAGTGTTGTTAGACGATCTACCAGGATAAGTAAAATTCCTCAACGTTTCTCTAATTATGTTTTGTATACTAATGCTGGTGAGCCAAAATGTTTTCAAGAAGCATTACAGATGGATACCAGGAATAAGTGGGAGCTTGCAATGAATGAAGAAATGGACTCTTTATTCCACAACCAAACTTGGGATTTGGTTGAGCTATCCAAAGGTAAAAGAGCATTGACCAATAAATGGGTGTACATGATTAAAGAGGAGAATCAAGGGCATAAGAGATACAAAGCAAGACTAGTGGTCAAGGGATTCGCTCAGAAAAAGGTATTGATTTTGATGAGATTTTTTCTCTAGTTGTAAAAATGACCTCTATTAGAGCTATTTTGAGTCTTGTAGCTATAGAAAATTTGTTATTGGATGTGAAGACAGCATTTCTTCATGGTGATTTGGAGGAGGAAATTTATATGCACCAACCAGAAGGCTTTCAGGTGAAAGGTAAAGAGGATTGGGTATGTAAACTGAAAAAGAGCTTGTATGGGTTAAAACAAGCTCCTAGATAGTGGTATTAAAAATTTGATAAGTTCATGGCTAATCAAAGGTTTGAAAGATGTCAAAGTGATCACTATGTATATTTTAAGCAAACTGGAAATGGTAACTATGTTATTTTGCTATTGTATGTGGATGACATGTTAGTTGCAAGAACAAATATGCAAGATATAAACATGCTCAAGAAGAAGTTGGCTAAATCCTTTGCCATGAAGGATTTGGGAGAAGCCAAACAAATCCTTGGTATGAGGATAACAAGAGACAAGGAGAGTCGCACTCTGAAATTATCACAAGCAAAATACATTGAAAAAGTGCTTAAGAGATTCAACATGAACAATGCAAAGTCTGTTGCTACTCCATTGCCAAAGCATTTCAAACTCATCAAAGATTTGTAACCCAAGACACAAAAGGAACGAGAGCATATGGCTAAGGTTCCCTATGCATCAGCGGTTGGAAGCTTGATGTATGCAATGGTTTGTACAAGACCAGACATTGCCCACACAGTGGGAGTAGTGAGTAGATTTATGAGTAATCCGAGAAAAGGACATTGGCAAGCGGTAAAATGGATACTCAGGTACTTGAGAGGAACTTCAAATTATTCTTTGAATTTTGGAGGCTCTAATATATGCTTGAAAGGTTTTGTAGATTCTGATATGGTGGGATGATCTTGATGGTGGAAGGAGCACTACTGGCTACATCTTTACTATAGGAGGAGGAGCGGTTAGTTGGATTTCTAAACTCCAACATGTAGTTGCCCTTTCAACCACTGAAGTTGAATATGTTGCTGCTACAGAAGCAAGCAAAGAGATGGTTTGGTTGCAAAGACTAATGGAAGAACTAGGGAAGAAGCAAGAGGATAATAGGTTGTGAAGTGATAGCCAGAGTGCTATACACCTTGCGAAGAATTCGGCATTCCATTCAAAAACTAAACACATCAAACTCAGGTATCATTTCATTAGATCAGTAGTGGAAGATGGATTTTTGAAATTAGGGAAGGTTCACACATCACAAAATCTTGCTGACATGCTTACAAAAGTGGTGTCAAGAGAAAAGTTGAGCTTTTTCTCAACTTCAGTTGGCCTTAAGGAATAAGAGGCCATGATGAGAATTTTTCAGTCCTTGGTTGCAATATGGTGCAATGGAATTAGTCTCCAAGTGGGAGATTGTTAGGAATGGAGCCTAATTATGAGGAGGCTAAACGAGAGAAAGTTTTTGGATTTCTTCGTAGGACGGGCGGGGAAAGTTTCTAGATTTACGATCATTAGTCTACCAAAGGAAGTTTTCGGATTTACAACAGGACAGCCAGGGAAAGTTTTTTTTTTTTTATCTCAAAATTAGATGTTGGGAACTCAATGTTAATCTTGGAATGTATTAAGAAAAGCAGTTTGTTTTTTCTGTTTTTTTCTTATATATAGTTGTGAGGAAAAACAGAGATGACTATGACAATGAAAATTACTATGTTGATTCCTTGGAAAAATAGAGAGGAAATTACAACAAATGTTGGCTATAGGTTGTAACCCTCTATTGCTTGGATTGAGAAAGGAAGGACTGAAAATTCTCGGTGGATGTAACCCACATTGGGTAAACCACGTTAAAATCGTTGTCTCTTCTTCTGTGTGTTTGTCTTATTTTTCTTTAATTCTTTTGTTAAAGTTTGAGACACTATAATTGCTTTTCTATATTTTATATAGTGATTTACTCTAACAAGAATGCATCTATATAGGCTCAAATTCTAAGTTACGACAAAGTTTTATACATTAATAGCATACATGTGAAGAAAACTACAACATTAAGTCTTAATATATAATACTAAAAATATTAGTCTATATGTTATTAATTTGTTATATATTAATAAATTATTAAAAATATTAATTTATATGTTATTAATTTATTAAATTACTAAAAATATTAATTTATTATAAAATATGTTATTAAAAATGTCAGTAAATATTATAATAAAGTTTTAGAAATCAAAAGATGAACTATCCGATAATAAAAATTAAAACCGAGTGTTCATATTGGAATAGCCACCCCTAATATTAAATTAACCTATGTTACTAAAAATATCAACCTATATATTACTAATTTTTTAATTTATTATAAATTAATAAATTATTACAAAATATTAACCTTTCTATGTTACTAATTTATTGATTTATTATAAATTACTAAAAATATTAATTTATTATAAAATATGTTATTAAAAATATCAGTCTAAAAATAAGAAAAATGATCCATCTTAATAATAAAAAATATTAGTGTTCTTATTCGAAAAACCACACTTAATATTAAATTAAAAATAAAAAAAACTATAAACAAAAGAAATAGCTTATATATAAGAAACTTACAGAAAAAACTATATCAGAATCCTCATCCCATCTCTGGATTATGAAGCAACGTAATCGTCACGCTGTGAAGAGTGTTAACCTTTGTTTCCGGCCTCCATAAAAAGGTAACGGAAAGCCTCCAACTGGTTGGGACAAACTCAACATATTGCAGATAGTTGGCATCTTCGCTTGTGGCATGGCCCGTTCACTTGGTTCCCACCATGCAGCTGCGCTGAGTCATCTTCCGCCCTCGCCCCTATTAATAATCTTTTTTGTCTTCGTTCTCATCTGTTTCATACTCATTTTAATATCTCGGATTATGGATTGCCGCCGTCGCTTAAGAATTATAGAGATATCACCAAGGCGCCAAACTGCAACTGGGTTGGATAGAAAAACCATGGATGCCCTGCCAGTATTTGAATACAAGTCAAAGAGTTTCAAGGAGAGGCTGGAATGTCCAGTATGTCTATCTGAATTTGAAGAGAATGTGAAAGGCAGGTTGCTGCCTAAATGCAATCACAGCTTTCATAAAGAGTGTATCGATATGTGGTTCTATTCACACTCTACATGTCCTCTTTGTAGAGCAAATTTGCTACCTAATCTGTCCATTGAAGAATACAGTTCATTGAATGTTGAAGGAATTGAATGTTGAAGCAAGGAATGAAAGATTACTTCATGGACATCTTGTAAGGGGCCGGAGAGGTCTGGTCCTCTGACATAACCATTCAGGCCTGGTCAAGGTAAAAGTAAAGGTGTTTTTCATATGAGCTATTCTCGAGGGCAGAGCTCGTTCCGTTTAAATATCCATCATAAATAGTATTCAAGTCTCACTCATGATATTAAATACATCCTTTTCAGGATATATGTAATTTTAGCAGTTCTTTGTACTTTCAATAAGATCAATAAATTATTATTATTTTTTCTGGTCCGTTTCTCCTTTAAATGAAAATTATGGAAAAGTATAATAAGTATGTTATCTACTATGTTAATTTAAAAACAATTGTATAAAAAATTATATTTTAAAGTTTGAAATTTATTAAATTAGAATTATCAAATAAAATTAGATACGGTAGATCAATCACAAGTTATTTATGTAGTAAGATGTATGAAATCATAAAGAAGTGGTGGATCATAGTTTAAGGGGTTTCTTCATTCAAAAGGATGATCTTGAGTGTGTAAGGTTAAGATGGGAAAACTTGTTATTATTGTGCCACCTTGTTCACCTACACCTAGAATTGTAAAAGCACATCGGAACAAATTTTATTATTAGCATCCAATGATATATGGGTGTCAACATTCCTATCTAAATAGTGGATCTTTTTGGCTTAAAATTATAAAAAATCTTATTTACACCAAAACAATTACCTATTATACCAGTAGTATATATACCTAATATGATAGTGACACTCTTACATCTTAAACATTGATTCTTCTCAAGAAGATCGATAGCAACAATAAACGACCTATATTAGATAAGCCGATAGATGAGCAACAAAAAATAGACAAGAGACGAGTGATAGAAGTAATAGATAAATGATTGATAGCAACAAAGACAAAAAATAAGGATATAGATGATAGAGGACAAACAATTAGTAGTAAATAATAAATGATTGATAATAGATGATCGATAGTAAAGAATAGATGACAAATGATAGATGATCGATAGAAAAAAATTGATAATAGATGATAGACGATCAATAGTAGAGAATTTATGATAGATGAGATGACAAGAAATAGAGAATAAATGATAGATGATAGATGATTGATAGTAGAGAATTGATTAAAAACAACTAGTAGCAAATAATGGATGACATGCAAGTAGTAGAGAATAGATAACACACGATTGATAGCATAGAATCAATAATAGATGCTAGATAAAATATGATCAATAGCAAAGAATAGATGACAAACGATTGATAATAGAGAGTAGACGATAGATAACACATGAAAGACAATTTATAGCAAAAAATAGGTGATAGAATATAGACGATCAATAGCAAAAAATAGACATCCAGTAGCTAGAATAGCATATTAAAAACCAATGATAGATAGTAGACCACGATGTCATTTATAGTAGTTTCTAAAATTTTCATAATTTTATTCAATATCACGTTCATTTTTTTAAATAAAATAATTTTTTCTATATGAGTACAATGACACCTACTCCCAGTGGAAAGAAGGAATGCAAATTTTCTATCAAAAAGAGTATCCTAAAATATTTTAGTCGTATATCGAAATCCAATGAGGCATTGGCATCTCAACAAATTCAAGGTACATACCAATTTTACCTACTCAATAGTTAATTTTTGTAAGTAATTTTAAAAAATGAATAGAACACCTTTGTATGCAGAATACAATATTGACCCTAAGAATGAGATACCTCCATATGAAAATTTTCTTAACAAGGACATACAACAACTTGAAGAGATTCTTGAAATTAGCACACCAACTAAAAAAGAAAACGATCATTCTAGCCAAATGCCAAATTCTAGGGAATTTTCTAGTCATAAACCTAAATGTATAAAATTAACCAAGTGGACTATTGGAAGGATATTTCAGCTTGAATGATCATCAAAATATCCATTTATTGAACCAGTGCAAACAAAGAACAATAATGATATGCCAGCAAAATGTAGATGCATCATTTGTAGTTGGAAACTAGGGAGGGATCATAAGATGCAACTTAAGCTGGATATAATAGAATTTGTTTGGAAAAGTTTTTTTCAGTAAAATAAAGAAATCCAAGAACTAAGAAAACAATTAGGTGGAAGGATGCATCAAAATTTTTACATGTAAGATATGTAAAATACTATGACAAAGAGATGAAAAAATAAAAAATACTTCTTCATAATGATGGAACGATTCCAGCACAATTTCAAAAAATTCATAAAACCACTTTAGTTTCAAAAATTTTATTGTTTGTTGTCATATATACTATTCTTAAAAATGATAGACCCATGTCTAATTTTATTAATTTTAAGCATCTCTTTCAACTAGTCAATGTGTAGAACCTTACCAATACCCATTGGTTAGATCAAAGTGGTTCAAAATGGTAAAATATCTCTCATTGGTTGAGAAGGAGGATTTCAAAAAAAGGAAAACATGCTAAATTAATTTCACTTTTAGTTGATGAGGTAACTATTCTTAACAACACATATTAGATTTACATGCATATTTACACCTTTCAAAATCATTCAAGGTAACCTAATGTGCTAATACTACATAAGATGGTGGGAAGTTGTAATGTAAAAAACCTTTACAATATTGTTGTAACCACCTTAAAGGATATTGCAAAAATGGATGATGCAAAAATAGCCAATAAGTTAATATGTGTCAGAGTTGACGATGCTACAATAATGCAAGGATATAGGAATGGTCTTTGTGTTTGAATTTAAACATCAATTACCTTGTATTTTATTTTCATTCATTGCATGGCTCATAGAATGAATCTTACATATAAAATTATGAGCACATTTGAAAATGTTGCAAGAGTGGAAGAACTCATCAATGAAATACATGCTTATTTTTTTGTGCAATCCAAAAAGGTTTGTAAAATTTCAACTATTTGCACTTCGAGTTAGTGAAGGTAAAAAATTATTAAAATATGTATATACTAGGTGGATTTAAATTTTCAACCTACATATAGAGTTTTCAAAGAATATCAATCCTTAGCAAGGTTTATGTATGATAATTGCAAGGCAGTTGATAAGGTAAAAGATTTGCTATACCATATGACTGACTTGGAAACACTACTGACTTTATGTGGAATTCTTCCAATGTTGCATGAAGTGAATATATTTACATTGATAAAACTTGTGCAAGAAAGATTCATTTATATTATCGATCTCATCAAGATTAGAAAATAAATGTGTATGTGTATTGATATGTTATACTTATTGGGAGAAAATTTTATGGATTCCTTTGTTTGATGGTTGGAGAACTTTAACAAATGTCAACGATCTAAAAATCTTTTAGAAGTTCAACATAAAAGATCATCTTTGTATTAATGTTCACAGAAATGAGATACCTTATTATTTTTAAAAATGATGAAATATAGTTACAAATTATGTTGATAAAATATCCATAACATACAATGGATTTGATGTAGTTTTGCACAAGGATTAAATTGAGAAAAATAGCAAAAAATTTGATAAGAAAAATAAGAGACCATTTTCAAAAAGAGAAATTGCTAAAGGCCATGGGTGTGGTTAAATCCATGTTCTAGTATCCTAATATTGAATACAACAATACATGTGAATCATTTAATGAATATATGGGTACTCTTGTTAAACATTTTACTAAATATGTGGAAGTCAATGGTATTCTCAATAAATAACTTTTGACAAATCAATCAACCTATTTTGGATTGATAATGGTTGATCAAAATTTTCATTTGACTAATTCTAATGAACTAAGTTCTATTACATGTTTGTGAATTTCTTTTACCCTAATAGTATTTTATAGTATACAATGAGTGAATATTATTTTTTATATGAATTGTGTCAAACAATGATTTTGGAATTAGTGGAAGATGAAAGATTTTTTAGTGCATCATCTTTTGTGAAATCTAAAGTTGATAATAGGTTGGATAAAAATTACAAAATTTATTTGAGAATATGTCTCATATTATGAGGTGGACAAGTATCCTTATGACAAAGCTTTGGCATATTGCAAATATTCAAAAGAAAGAAGAGGTGTCACTAATACTCATGATAATGAGAATAATGATATTTCTAGTGATTAGATTATAGAGACATACAGATCAACTATGCATACAAGTGATTTTGGATAAGCTAAGAAGTGTTTATTTCAACTTCGTCCATTGTGATATTTACAAGATTTGAAAATTTTGATATATTTGACAGTATTTGTTCTCAGATTTTATAAACATCTATCTTCAAGATTATAAAATTGGTTTTTTGATTGCTGAATTTATCAAAAAATATGTTGATAAAATATTAGGTTGTATATCATAGCCTTGTTCATAAAATTTTATATTTTATATCATAGCCTTTGTTCATAATATTTTATGTTATGTATGATAGCCTTGGTTTGCTTGATTGAGCATTGTAAACATTGGATGGATTTTTAATGTTAAAAAAGCTCTTTATGGCACATTCATTTGGGGTAAATTGAAAGTACCCTTTAGCACATCTAGTATCAATTCTTTATGATAAAATTTTATGTTGTATATCATAGCCTTGTTCATAAAATTTTATATTTTATATCATAGCCTTTGTTCATAAAAATATATGTTATATATGATAGCCTTGTTTTGCTTGATTGAACATTGTAAAGATTTGTTGGCTTTTTAATTTTAAAATAAAAAACTTAAAGTTCTTTATGTGATATTTGTTTGGGGTAAACTGAAAGTACCCTTTAGCACATCTATTTTATAAATATTTTCTATTGTAGAAAGCCATTAATGGCTCAACGAGTCATTCAATACTTGTATAATGTAAATTTAAAGTCTCTATAAGCACAACTACATTAAACATATCATTATTTTAATATAATCAATCGATCCCTTGTCAACGTAATTGCATCATTATCATAATTTTTTAATATTATTTTTTCTAAATTTCCATAGTTTCAATAGTAAAAAAATATAAATTTGTACAAAGATATAAAACAAAAATGATGATAATATGTGTCCACTTTGTTACTATTCTATTATGGGGTATGAAGCATATGCTAGCTATAATGAAGGATTAGGATGACTTTCCTCATGCATTTTATCACTAGTTTTACCTTGTAGTGCACCAAATCTCGTTAGGCTTTCCTTCATTGTCTCCAAACTCATGGTTAATGGCCTTTCATCTTTAGCAGGATCTTCTTTCACAGTTAAATGCATTTATTTTTCTTTCTGCTTTAACAATTTATTAGGATCTAAATTATGTTGCTTGATAATACTCTTGAAGGTATTATTCTCTTTAACAGTGGTATATAATTGATCTTTTATTTTTAATAGCGCTTTTTACAGATTCTTCTTGACAATGTTTAGAAAAATATTCAAGCTATTCACCTATTTTTGCAGATTATCAAAATTGGATTGCACAATAGAAAAGTTAAAATATGTTAGTTACTGAATGTATGAAAAAAATAAATAAATTGATTAGACAAAATTACGATGACTTACCTCTACAACTACTTTTGCAACCTCAACAACTTTCACTTTTTTCTTATCAATAAACCAGTGATTAAAATATGTCTAGGATTTAGCATTTAGATTCTCTAACCTATTAAAAAGAATATCTAAAATTTTATCATTGCGGTGGTCTGTACATTCTCAGATTTAGCTTGATGTAATAAAGCATTAAGCTTTTTAGTTCTTATTCCACCACAAAAAATGCTCTCTTTTGGATTTTTTATGGGGAATTTATTTTCTTAATTATATTTTTGGCCCAATACTCCCAAACTCTCATTTTCACAATATCCTAAAGAACATTTATTTTTATGGTGGCTTCATAATTAACTACGAATAAAACACATTCTAAAAAAAATATTTATCATCATCTTTAAGAGGATTACCAATTTTATGGAGAAGGGAGGAGCTCTCGTCAACGACCACTAGCTCTTTAGTTTGTTGTGCTTTTGTCTACTCTTGAAAACCTTGAAGCATATCATTCACTTTAAAACACTCAGGAACATTACCTTGATAAAGATAATCATCATCAAGAGGAAGATTATCCAATTCCAAAATGCCACACAAACTAAATATATTTCCAATTGAAAATTTGGAAAGACTAAAATTGTTATGTGCTCCTCCCCAAATACTTGTAGAAAATAATTGTTAATCAAACTAATTTACAAACTAAATTATCTAGATACTTGAATCACTTCTCTCAATACTAGTTTGAGGTTGATTCTTCTCTGAAAAATAGGAATTCATCCATAGTTATGAGACCAACAAAAATATCATAAATGTTATGATAAAAATACTTAGAACTAGTATAAACCTTTATTAAAAAATAAATATCCATGCTAAAATTCTTTAGTAATTAAGAGATTAAAATTTTATGATTAAAATATTCAAAAATTTAAGCTTCATTGATTTAGTTTAAAATTTTTAAATAGTTAGATTGATGAATCTTGTCTATTGCTCAATTATTTGCATTAATTAAAATATTTTTTCTAATACTATGTAAATAATTCTTAAAGCATGAAAATATTTGTGTTTATTTAGAATAGTAAAATATTCAAAAAATTAATCAAAGTTAAACATTCATGGTTAGCTCATCAAGAATTTTAACTAAAATTGTTGCGCTTATTTGTTTTGCTTTGTTTTTTTAGATGAGAATCAAACAATTTGAAAATAAAAATAAAATTGTACAAATTTTTAATAATGAATACTAGTTTATATATATATAATAAATGTTTATTATTAAAACTAACAAATTAGTTTTAAATTTATATACTTTAAATTACTTTATGTTACAATGTGAACACATCTAGATGCAAAGCTACCAAGAAATGTCATGCTCCAGTGTGAACTCGCATGGGGGTTTGAAATGTCAGCAAGGGCATTTTCATTTTCTCTCCCCTGAATATTATTTCCTACTTCTCCTCCTATATTCTCTCCCCTTATCTCTCCTTCTCCTTATCTATTTCTATCTTCTATTATCTCTACAACAGTTACGATATATAGTTTTAATTAAACTATATAAATTTGTGTAAGCTAAAGTTGCTATTGATTATTTGGAAATAAATTAAATTTTTGGTCTTCATCTTAATTTGCTCCCTCACTTTGGTATCAAAGCACCAAGTGTAGACTTAATTTACGAGGAAATCCAGAGGTCTACACTATTTGGGGTCAACGCGATGTAGTTTGAGGTCTTGGTACGCTTCCCGAGATCTGGGAAGGCACCAATTCTTGAGACCTAGCCAGGCATGGAAATATAGGCAACGTGTATAGTAGACCCGACACGTACTTTGAGGTAAATAGAGATTGGATGTTGCACATACTTTGAGGTAGTTAGAAATTGGATGTTGCATGCACTTCAAGGTGCTGAGGTGGCTAACAGAGCGACACGTCGATCGAGATAGTTGTGAGGCAACACATGGCATCAGGCCATTGGACAGTTGCTGACGTGGCAGACGCTAAGAGAGCGATGCATGGTAAAACATACAAAGGATGCAATTACCCGAAGGCAATTGGTTTATTAGTTGTGAGTTCACCATTTTATACCACCCGACAGCCCACTACGATGTGCATGTGGGATAAATTCCCAATTTTTTTTTAAAACAACTTTTAACTCCTTGCATGAATAAATCCAAGGGCATCAGTTTTATTACACAGCAAGCGAGTAGCCCGAGTGGCTAAGGCGGTTGTGTTGAAAGCCCTAGGTTCGGGTTCGAAACCCGTCGAGACAAACTTTTTAAGTTTTTGTTTGCTCGTCGCGTTGACAAGAAGTAATAGGCACGAGGTGTTGTCTTTGTGTTCAAAGGAGCCATGGGCACATTGGCAAAGACCCTTGGCTAGGATGAAGGAGGTCGCGAGTTCGACTCGCACGACCATAAAAAAGGTTCAATTTTTATTTAATATTTTCTTTTTTAAAGTTAAATTTAAACTTTACTAAAGTTTTTTAATATTAATTTAATAATTTAAAAATTACTTTATAATTATTTTTTTAAAAAGTTATTTTTAATAGTTGTAAAAATATAGAGAAATTTTGAATCTATTGTCCTAGAGGCAAACTATAAAATCGCCCAATGGGCTTGAAAAACCTTACAAAATTATGTAATAGCTTAAGAGGTAAGCTTTGTAAAAAGGGAGCAAAAAAAGTGACGGGAAGCCTTCTGGAGCGCCCGTTTGGCGCTGCCCCTTGGAACCCCGTTCAAGGCTAAAAAAAATTATGTAATAGCCTCAACGGTTGTATAAAAGTGAAAATTGTAACCTTAGAGGCTCTAAGGAAGATTTTTTTTTTTATTGATGAGTAGATGATCCGATCCACCAGGTGTTATCATACATTGTGTTCTCTTCTGCTGAGAGAGAACACTAAATTGTTTGATGAAATAGTTCAAAGATACGGACTACATGTTGTGTTGAACCAGTTACAAAACACCATCATAGCACATCAAAGACACTCTAATTTTTGTTACAAGGTCGATTCTAAGGATAACATATTTGGACAACAAGTTGAGGAGTCAGATTCAATGGAAATCACACCCCAAGAACCAGCAAACCAATAGATCAGCAACAATGATTCCCTTCAAATTTTGGAACCAGCTGAGCCAACCCCTGAAATTATCCTCATCAACGATGACAAAGACTCGATCGTCAACAACTTTGGGAACCCAGTGCTTGGAAATCCATAGCAAGAAGATCAAGCAATCAGTGAGAAAGTAGAAAAAGCAAGATTTGATTTAAATTTGTAATTGCTTTTCTTTGCAATTGATTGTACTAGCCAAATCAAGTTTATTTCTAATTTCTAGTCAGTTGCTATGGCCTCAAATACTAGTCTTCCTATTCCAGAGTTTAATGGAAGTGACTATGAATATTGGTCCATTAAAATGAAAACCTTACTCATTGGTAAGGGTTTGTGGGATATAGTCGAAGAGGGTTACACAGAACCCTCCCCTACTGACTAGACCATATTAAGTGTTGCTAATAAGAAAGCTAGGAAAGAAGCACAGAAAACTAATTCCTCTACCTTGTATCATTTGCAAGTAGCCTTAGATAAAATCATCTTTCCTAGAATTGCATCTTGTGTAACTGATCAAGAGGCGTGGAAGGCCTTGAAATAAGGCTTCCAAGGGAGTGATCAAGTGAAGCAAGTTAGGCTTCAAACTTTGAAAAGAGATTTTAAGAATCTTAGGATGCAAGAAGACAAAAACGTTGGTGATTACTGCATGCGATTCAAAGTAGTAGTAGATAAAATGATCACTCTTGGAGATGAAATCAAGACAAATACTATGGTGAAGAAAGTGTTAAGAACACTTCTTCCAAAGTAGAACCATGTTGCAATTATCATTCAAGAATCGAAGGATTTGTCTGCACTATCCTTTGATGCTTTAATTGTTTCTCTACTTTCACATGAAGAGATATTGCAGCAATATCCTTCAACCAACTATGGAGGCGATGACAAAGCCTTTGCATCTCAATAATGAATAGGCCAAGGTAGAGGTCAGAGAAGAGGCAGAGGCAAGAGCAGCCCAAGAGGTGGAAATCCAAGTAGAGGAGGATCTCCCAACAGAGGTGGAAGTCAAAATAGAGGCAATCAGCAAAGCAAAGGAAGAAATCTAGGTCGAGGAAGAGGAAGTGATAAGTCAAAGAAGGTTTGTTTCAATTATGGCAAACCAGGTCACTTTTCTCATTTCCAAGGGAGTGATCAAGTGAAGCAAGTCAGGCTTCAAACTTTGAAAAGAGATTTTGAGAATATCAGGATGCAAGAAGATGAAAAAGTTGGTGACTACTGCATACAATTCAAAGCAGTAATAGACAAAATGATCACTCTTGGAGATGAAATCAAGCTAGATACTGTGATGAATAAAGTGTTAAGAACATTTCTTCCAAAGTAGAACCATGTTGCAATTATCATTGAAGAATCGAAGGATTTGTCTGCACTATCCTTTGATGCTTTAATTTGTTCTATACTTTCTCATGAAGAGAGATTGCAGGAATATCCTTAAACCAAATATGGAGGCAATGAAAAATCCTTCGCATCTCAATAAGGAAGAGGCCAAGGTAGATGTCAGCAAAGAGGCAGATGCAAGAGCAGCCCAAGATGTGGAAATCCAAGTAGAGAAATATCTCCTAGCAGAGGTGGAAGTCAAAATAGAGGCAATCAGCAAAGCAGAGGAAGAAATCTAGGTCGAGGAAGAGGAAGTGATAATTCAAATAAGGTTTTTTTCAATTGTGGAAAACTAGGTCACTTTGCTCATGACTGTTGGTCCAAATCCTCAAAAGGAAGCATCAGTCAAAGTAGTCAGTATGGCCATTTTGGTGAAGAGGAAGGGACATCTAATCTCTTTCTCTCTTATGGCCAATTAGATCAAAATTTGAATGACACCTAGATCTTGGACACTGGGTGTTCCAATCATATGAGTGGCAAAGAAGAACTCTTTGCTACAATAGATTCCACCTACAAATATCGCATCAAGTTGGGCGATGATAAATCATTGTCATTTGAAGGCATTGGAGCCATGGAGGTTCCAACATAGGAAGGCATCAAACAGGTGAATGATATCTATTACACCCATCAACTCCAATATAATCTTCTTAGTGTTGGTAAAATAATGGAAAAGAATTATAAAATTATCTTTGATGAGGTAAAATGTGTAATTTGACAAGAATAATAGTAATAGAATCATCACATAGGTACCAATGACCAAGAATAGGTTATTCCCCTAAATTTTGGCTAGCCAGGGGAAGCTCAACTGGTGAATATTACTATTGCAAATCCAATTGTACTTTGACACTTGAGATATGGTCACCTGAATTTTGCCAGTCTAAAATTGTTGACTTCTCAAGCGATGGTGACCGAACTTCCTAAAATTCAGGATCACAAGGAGTTCTATGAAGGATGTGCTTTGGGAAAGCATGTCAGGGCCAATTTTCCATGAGGACAAGCATGGAGGGCCAACTATCCACTTCAGCTAGTGCATTCGGACATTTGTGGTCCAATGCAAACAAAAAGTCTTGGTAACAATTCTTACTTTCTTCTTTTCATAGATGATTTCTCTAGAATGTGTTGGGTTTATTTCTTGAAGCATAAATATGAAGCTTTTGATTGCTTCATTGGTTTCAAACAAATGTAGAGAAAAAAAGTGGACATAATGTAAAATGTCTCAGAACAGACAAAGGAGGAGAATACTCTTCCAAAAAAAAATTGAAATTTTGTAAATAAAATGGGATAAAAAGGTAGTTCACCACTGCCTATACTCCACAGAAAAATGGTGTGGTAGAGAAAAAATTATACCATTGTAGAAATGGCCAGATCAATGCTTCAAACAAAGCATCTGAACAACATGTATTGGGATGATGCAGTCAGAACCAGTGTCTACATTTTAAATAGGAGTCCTACTTCAAGTCTAAAGTGGATAACTCCTTACCAAGCATGGTATGGCAAGAAACCAAATGTCAAAAATTTTAGAGTTTTTAGTTCTTTGGCTTATGCACACATTCCTGATGAGAATAGAAAGAAGCTTGATTCCAAGAGTCAAGCATGCATTTTTGTAGAGTATTGTGAGTGCACCAAAGCCTATAGACTCTACAATCTGAAGACCCAAAATTTCATTCTTTTTAGGGATGTGATTTTCGATGAATGGGGAGAATGGGGACATCCAATATTTTTTATTGATGATGAGTCCCATGATGCAGGTTCTTCATAAATTCAGTAGGTGTCACCCAAGAAAGGTAAGGACACACCCCCTCCAAGCCCAAGCAGACATTCTACTTCAAGTTCATCAATAGCTTCTCCAAGTCCTTCTCCATAATGATCAATCATTTCTTCATCGATGGATATTGATTCTCCATCCAGAGGTAAGAGAACACTCTAGCATCATTTGTATTATCAGATGTTGGATAAATTTTTTTAGAGAAGATATACTAGAAGTCAAGCTAGTGAAATGAGTTTAGTTTTGCAATGATTGAAAAATATGCATTTATATGGAGATGATCACTCCCAAGAACCTCGGGGATATGTAGTCAACTATGCTTTGTTGACTAGTGCACAACTTGAACCTTCTAGTTATGAGAAGGCTTGCACTCAGAAGATATGGCAAGATGCCATGAAAGAGGAGATGACCTCTATAAAAAACAATGATACTTGGGAGCTGGTAGAGCTTCCTAAAGGGAAGAAATGTGTTGGATGTAAATGGGTCTTCAAGACCAAATTCAATGCTTATGGAAGCATTGAATGACATAAAGCAAGATTGGTAGCAAAAGGATTCACACAGAAGTATGGCATTGACTATGAGGAGATATTTGCTCTTGTAGCCATACAAGAGACAATCAGAATAGTTCTTGCCTTAGCTACTCACAAAGGATGGAAAATCTAACACATGGATATCAAAAGTGATTTTCTCAATGGACATTTGACAAAGGAGGTTTATGTTGAACAACCTCAAGGTTTTCAAGAACAATATAAGGAACACCTTGTTTATAAATTGAAAAAGGCATTGTATGGCCTCAAGCAAGCACCACGAGCATGGTACTCTCACATTGATGGATATTTCAAGGAATATGGATTCACCATAAGCAAAAATGAACCCACTCTCTACTACCTAAAGGTATAAAAATACATCCTCATAGTTTGTTTATATGTGGATGATCTCATATTTATGGTTAGTAATGAAAATATGAATATGGATTTCAGAAACTCCATGATGAAGAAATTTGAGATGAAATATTTGGGTTTAATGCACTACTTCCTAGGCATGGAAGTTCATCAGACATGTAGAGGGATCTTCATCTGTCAACACAACTATGCTCAGGATATTATTAAGAAGTTTTCCATGGAATATTGCAAAGCATTTGCAAATCTAGTTGGACATGGGATCCAATTGAGCAAAAATGATGGAGCACCAAAGGTTGACATGACCACTTACAGGAGTATGGTTGGAAGTTTGATGTTTCTCACCAACACAAGACCTGACATTCAGTGTGTTTTTTCTCTTGTCTCACATTTTTGTCTAATCCATCTGAGCTGCATTTGCAAGTAGCTAAAGGAATTCTCAGATATGTAAAGGGTACATGGGATTTTGGAATCCATTACCACAAATGTAAGACTGTCAAGCTAGTAGGCTTCAGCGATAGTGATTGGGGTAGCAACATTGATGATAAGAAATCTACTTCAAGAAACTATCTTAGTCTAGGTTCAGGACTAATTACATGGAGTTCAAAAAAGTAGATTGTTGTAGCATTGTCCTCTACATAAGATGAGTATATAGTAGTCACATATGCTAGTACTCAAGCCCTATGGTTAAGAAAAGTGTTGGAAGAGATTGAAGAACAACAAAGTGGTCCGACCAGAATCTACTATGATAACATAAGTGCCATTTAGTTGGCATATAATCCAATCCACCATAGCAGAACAAAATGCTTCGATATGAAGTATCACTTCATCCGAGACATGGTGGAGCAAGAGATTGTTGAACTTAAATTTTGTCGCACTTTGGATAATATTGCAGACATCTTCACCAAAGGCATGGCTAAAGCTCAATTTATAAAGCTGAGAGACTGTCTAGTTAGTCCTATCAACTTTAAGGGGGAGAGTGTTACAATGTGAACACATCTAGATGCAAAGCTACCAAGAAATGTCATGCTCCAATGTGAACTTGCATGGGGGTTTGAAATGTCGACAAGGGCATTTTTGTTTCATCTCCTCCCAATATTATTTCCTACTTCTCCTCCTATAGCCTCTCCCCTTATTCCTCTTTCCTATCCCCTTATCTCTCCTTCTACTTATCTCTTCCTATATTCTATTATCTTTGCGATAGTTATGATATATAGTTTTAATTAAACTATATAAATTTGTGTAAGCTAAAGTTGCTATTGATTATTTGGAAATAAATTAAATTTTTGGTATTTGTCTTAATTTGCTCCCTCACTTTACATTAATATTAAATTAACTTACACCTAAAACATAAAATTATATCTACTACTAATATACACATACTTTTATATTCTTATACTATGTAATAACACTATGTTAATGTACACATGTATATCAAGCTTTAAAAAATACAAGGTATGTTAAAACATTGACTCTTGGCTTCAAAATTTAACCTCCAACATTTAGTAAGAAGGTGAAGTGGTTTATATTTTCAGTTTTATAAAATTTATAGAATAATCAAATTTTTAAACTTGACCATGATACACCTAATCTAACTTCATTTGCAACTTAATTTTTTAATTCTTATATTGTATATACATATAATACTTAAAAATTTTAAATTATTTAAAAAATTTATATTTATAAAAGCTATAACATATTTAACCAAAATTATTTATAAATTAATTCTTAATTTAAAAATGATAATTTAATTATTTAAAACATATATTTATATAATATTAATAACCTTAAATAATAATTTAATTATTTAAGGTATAGATAAATTTGTTATAAAAATCCACCAATGACCCTAAAACCAATAAATGGGTAGAAAATGATAGATGAAGGCATCATTGAATTTTTTATACATGCTCAAATTCTAAGTTGAGAGAAAACTTTATGCATTAATAACATATGTTTCAAGTAAACTACCAATATTATTCACTGTTTGAAGAAGTTTTAACATAAAAAGTTACTAAAAATATCAAGAAAGAAAAATATTATAATAAGGTTTTAAAAATCAAAAGATCAACTGTCCCATAAACTTGATCATAAAGAATATAACCTATTGTTCATATTTGAATAGCCACGCCTAATATTAAAGTAAAAATAGAAAATCTAAAAACAAAAAATAGAACAAAACAAAAATATATAGAGGCACCATATCAGAATCTTCATTCCATATCTCTGGATTTTTTTTGTAGAGTTAAGGTCTAAGGTCTTATTTTCGGTCTATGAAGCAACGTAATCGTCACGTTGTGAAAGAGTGTTAACCTTTGTCTAACATTTCCTTCCGACATCCTTAAAAAGGCAATAGAAAACCTCCAACTAGTTGGGACAAACACAAACATATTGCACATCATTGGCATTTTTGCTTGTTCAATTGGGGCATAGGCAACATAAAGCCTCCAAATGGTTGGAAAAAATACAACATATTGCATATCATTGGCATCTTCACTTGTTCAAATAAATATGAAATATTTTTCTTCTTCTTTTAAGCAAAGGCATAAGATAGGAATGCATAAGCAAAATTCTAGCCTAAGTGTACAAGTACTACATGCAATTTTGACTTTGAATACTAAGTAAATGCAAAAAGTATTGTAGCATAGGGGGGAGTATTCCAGGGGAAGGTGATTTGGGAGGTTTGGAGATGGATTCCAAGGTTCTATAACAAATTTTTCCCAAATTGTATAGGTGTACAATTTGCCCTTGAACGATTTATAACTTTCCAAAAATTGGTTGTACGGTTCCTAAATCATACAGTTGTATGATCCAAATCATACAATAGGATGACATGTACAATTTTCCACTAGTTCACTTTGTTGAAAGTCATTTTATAACTCAAATCGATCAGTTTTGTAATCATTCTCTTCCAAACCTTGATTTTCCTTAATTGGTAAGTTTTAACTACACAATTACATTTCCAAATTGGACAAATGATTAGTTGTATGGTTTGGTGGTCTGGTTGTACAATTTCACCAAATCCTTGCTAAATTCTCCACTTGCAATTATATCAACTTACAGTCATATTTCTTTAGATATTAGGATTTGCCTATCTTTGTAACACATTTACCAACACATTGATCTAACATGCAAACTCTAATTTACTACCATTGGATTCATATCATTACCAACATTTCTAAAAATTATACAATAGCAAATAAACGTTCTTGTATAGCAATAATAATACATAGAGTCAATTCCCCAACATCATCTAGGGTTATGGGTTCATAAATAGTATAATTCCATTGCAACAACATCTATCTTCCACATCATTCTGGCTATACTTGCACAAAATACACAATCAGGATTCACCATTCATATGCACAATAGAACTCACAATCTATAATATTGTATTGTTAATATGGCTGAATATGTATATACAATTACCAATAAACATTCACAATGAACAACATTTTACCATAAGTATGAACATATTCCACAAGTATTAACAACAATAAAAGAACCACCATAAAAAATTAATAGGGGGTCGTTATAATGCTTGTCCAATCTGTTCCAAGGCAGTTCCTAAGATAACCACTATTACAACTACCACCCCGTAAGACAACCCACTTGCATTAAGGTTCCCCTAAGTCAAATTTGATTACTATCAAATTAACCTTAAATGCACATTTCACTTGATTTCACTTAATTTTTAATTGTACATTTATGACATTGTACAATTACACCCAATTGTACATTTTATAATTCTACATTTGTACAATTAGACCAAACCCTACATGTGTATGTCTTGACAAACCATACATCTTACAAAATTGGCAAAAGAGATAAAATTATGTAAATCCAGTTTTCACTTCTTCTTCTTCTCAGAGGTGGATTTGCTGCCTACATATGCCTTCTCCTTTACATCAAGTGATGTCCTCACCAAATAGCCAAATGGTATTTCTTAAGATCATCAAGATGAACACAAAGAATGGCATACTCATTTTGCAACTTAGTTGCATAGTTGTTGAGTTCCATAACTTTCAACCCATACTTGTTGGCCTTCTCTTCTACAATATCCAAGAGTTGAACTAACTCCTTTTCTCTCTTAGATGCTCCTTTACATATCTTCTCTATTAATTTTACTTTTGTTTGAGTTGTAACACTCATTATTTTCTATGATGACATTAAGACTCTAGTGTAAGTTAGCTTCACAAGCTGCAATATGCTCATCCTTAGCCCAAAGTTATACATTATGATCCATGATCATCTCATTATAGTGTATGGCATATTTTACCATATCTTCAATCTTTCGATCCTTCAATTGTATTTTTTCTTCAACTTCATTCAATTGGTCCTCTTGTTTGGCCAATTGCTCTTTGTTAGATTTTTGAGCCTTAAATTCTAGATTGTAAAGTAGTCAATACCTTCACTAAAAATTTATCCTTGAATCCCAAAAATTTGGTAGGATCCACCCCAAAATCATAATTGAGATGTTCACTCAAGAACCCTTCAATGATGGCCCCGAAATATCTTAGATTTTGAAGTTTTTCTCTCCTTTTATTTACCAAAATATGACTTCAAACTAGATCTCCTCAAAAAATCTATCAATCTTGAGATCTATTCCATACTACCTTGTGATTTGACAATCTTCTTTCCAGACCTTCTCCTTTGGGCTTATCGTCAGATGGTGATGATTTTCCCAATTCCTTAGCTTTTTTCTTGGTAGTAATTTCTCTAATGAGTTCTTCTATACTCTCCTTTAATGAGGCTCACCAAGCCTTCTTCTTGTTTTTGCTTTAGACCTCTCCAAGATCTTCAATCTTATAGCTTCAAAATATTCAATGAGACCTTCCTTAGCCTCTCCAATCTTTAGCTATGGAAGTTTCATTATGAGATCTTCTCCTTGGATATCCTAAATCCACTACTACTAAAATTTACAATAAAAATTTTATTATTTCTTTTGAATTCTCAATATTCCAATATGGAAGTTCTTCAATAGGACCTTCATTGAACCTCTTCTTCAATGTGAAGTTTTCAACCTTCAATGGAGATCACCAATCTCCAATATTTTCTAAGACTTTTCTCCTTGAGTCTCTTTAATATTCAATGGGTTCTTCTTTATAGGACATCCTTCCTAGATTTATAATATTCAATGTATCTTCCTTGGCCACTAGATCTTCTCCTCAATATTTTAACTAGGAATCTTCAATCTACAAATCTCTCAATGGGACATGTATCCTTAGGCCTACAAATCTTTAATCCTTATTTTTATGCAACAAAGAATTAATCCTTGAATGAGGAAAGTAACATCGACCTTTAGGCAATAAAGATGGATTTCTTATCTATCTATTGTAGGAAGCTTCCCACCTTATGAGATTTAATTTTTTACAATAAGAAAAACATAGATAATAATAACCCAATGATTTTCCTAAAAACTTATTTTCCCAACACATCTTCATTTTTTACCCCTTCTCTCAATCCGTTCTTTCTTCCTTGTTCTCCTTGGTTGGTATCTCTTGGGTCTCGCCCTTCTAACTTAGTGATATTTATGTTTAGTGTCTGAATCCATTCAAATTCTACCGTTTGAAATTTTTTTGGTCCTTCTGCCTGCCCCAATTCCTATGGGAGGTCTGGCGTGAATGCAATGCCCATGCATTCCAAGATTCTACCCACAATGAAAAGTATGTCCTCTCCAAAATTTTAAGTGTTGCCACTGAAAATGTGTCCATCACCCAAGGCAAGAGTAATCCCAAACCACATTGTGAATATTTCCAAGATTCCTTTCTCAAAATACCTGAAGGCATTCATAAGAAGATCTCTCCCAAAGCTGACCACTCCCTTATCGGGTGGACTTCTCCCCCCAGGCTTCCTCAAACTAAATTTTGATGGTGCAACCAAAGGAAATCCAGGAGTAGATAGTGCGGGCAACATCATTTGGGATCATAAGGGAAATATCATCCTAGCCTACATCAAGAATCTAGGGCTTAAATCTAGTCACTTTGCTAAATCTAGGGCTCTCTACCAAGGTGTTATCCTTATTCATAGCTTGCAAGTTTCCAATATCATGGTAGAAGGTGATTATAAAAACATCAGCATATGCCTTACCTTCGAAACTTACCTTGCTTCATGGAACATCTCCAATATGATCATAGATGTCAATCATACGATTCTATCCTTCTTGAGTATAAGGCTGACCCACACCTACAGGGAAGGAAATCATGCAACTGATCATTTAGCCAATATAGGAATATCAAAGCCTAGCCTCACTATGTAGAAATATTCCTTCCCCAAACGTTCATTGATGTCAATATTGCTAATGTCATAATATACTAATTTGAAGTGGGTCAGGATCAAAAATTAGCTCCTTCAATTTCAAGCTCGTCACCACCTGAGCATGTTGATTGGTCAACCCGGAGCCAATGTGGTAAGTCTTCATCTTTGCACTATGAGATCTAATTTTGGTCATTTATATCTTTTATATATTTTTTAAATCAACCTCCCCTAGGTGGATACCTCCAATAATTGAAAGGCCTAAAGGCTTCTCAAGGCTAATCAGATGTCAGTCTGGCCCACCAATTCCACCCCTTGGTAGTACACTCATCAGTCCTCTTTCACATGGAACCAGAATAACATCATCATAGAAAGTGTAAGCCTTGCATTTCATGGTATCCCTGCATGGGCTCTTTTTATTTTTTGGCCCTCAGGCCACACTCCTACGTGGGTGATTATTTGGTTGGTTATTTTTTCCCTAGCATAGGTCCTTTCTGATGTTCAGGACCTCCCCTATGTGGGATCTAGGGATGATTTTGTTTCTCGATAGTAGTTTCTCTAGGGTGATAGCAGGATTCTCCTAGGTATCCCATCCAAGATTATCTATTTTATGGTTTTTTATCTCTTTGGAGCTTCTGATTATATCTTGGCTATTGTAAAAGGTTACGAGCCCCTTTCAAACCCCTTTTCACCAATAAAAAAAAACATTAAAAATGATAATAAATTCCTATGACTCTATGAAAAATAATATTCACTAGTTAGATTGCCAATCTAGTCGATGTAATGCTGAGTTCTAGTCTTCACAAGTTATTGTAACTCTGTGGAAAAACTCTAGCCAAATAAATCATGTGGATTTATCTACTTTTTATTCTTATATCTAGAGCTACTTCTATAAAAAATATATTGTTATGGTATTTGCATGCAACGACACACTATGGATGATCCGGTTTGCAAATACTCAATAATAGAAATGGTGATCACTTTGTAATTTTCTTTGATCCACTATGACTTTGATACGATTTTTAGCTGTTGGAACCTTTAACTTAAATGAAATGTGACCACAAGTACATAAATAAGCATGCAATATTATAACTATGATAAATGAAACTTAACAAGCATGAAAATATGATAGAAAACTTGTGACCTATCCAAAAAGCGTGCACCTATCTAATAGATCAATTGAAATCAACATAAAAGCATGAAAAGAGAAACAAGATTACATATGACAATAAAATGAATGCTTCTTTTATTAATATTGCAATGAATCTCGATTACAATCATGCCCCTCTTAGGGTCACCCAAATGTTGATACAATTAATACAATTCCAAAGCCCCCAATGGGGTAGGTGCAATACTAATGCTCTCTAAATAGTCACAAACTGCTCTAGGGTGGAGTTGACCCTCTTCTTCGCGTTGAGGAAGGAATTAGATGATTGAAGCTCCTTTGAACCTGCTTTCCTGCGATCAAGAAACAACACAAGAAAATTAAACAAATAGGCAGCCTCTCGTGATGAGGCCCTTTAAAGGATTTAAACATGAAAATGCCATAATACTAATGAAATCAAGAAAGTAGATAAAATATGCTAAACATATTCAATACTCATAAAGATTGATGGAAACATGTAAATAAGGAGTATAGCTATCAATCTATTGGATCAATTATGTGAAATGAAGCATTATAACATGAAAAGAAGCTAATTATGTCCTACTTGCTAAAATGAAGTAAACCTAATGAAATCCTTAATCCGATCAGTCAGAGTCTCTAAACTACCAAAAAAAGTACTAAAATGATTAATCTAACCTAGCTAAGCATACTATAAAAGGAACAGTAAGGAGATCTTACACCTGTTGCAAACCGTAGCTCTGATGAGCGGTCTGCACTATAAACCACGGCTGACAGCCGCGGCCTACAACCAAGTAGGTTTGCCCTCCAATTCTAGGGTAGTGGGCTTGATCCTCCTTGTCAAATTGATGATCAAGGGTCACCTCAGTGTCCTCTGATAGGTTTGGTGGTTGAATTGTTGAATAGGGCCTCCGTTTGCCCGAATTAGCGTTTCTTGGCTCTCCTAGCTCCTTAGGGCATCCATGGCATAATTGATCATTTTGATGGATAGCAAAGTGGTAGCAACATATCTCTCAGTGCACTGAACTCAGTATGCAATTCAATAGGGCTTCACTGCTCTCTTGATCAATTAACTCTCTCTCTTCATCCCACATTTGGAAGGGGTATTTATAACATGTCCCTAGGGCTAGGGGTGGCTTCATGGAGAAGCCAAGAACAAGAAGAGGTGGTTAGGATAGTTGGATTGGAAGCCTCTAGAATCTTCCTTTAACCACCTTCTTCTAGATCAAATGGTCGTTCAAACCGATTTGGCTCGGATGAAGGCCAACTGAACTTTAGTTAAGACCACAGGTGACAGCTATGGTTCAGACTATAAACCATAGGTGTCATCCGTGGTTCATACTGTGGACCATAGGTCTCAGTTGCGGTTCAGACTGATTAGGCCAAGGAGCCCAAATTGAGTGGTTAGAACCACTGCTCTATCTTGGAGTCTATCCAAGATCTTCCATATGGTCTTGTAGCATGTCCATATGAGTAGTCGCCATCGACATGACGTGTTTTAGGTGTCTACAGATGCCCCTTTTGAGATGTGTTGTGAGATCAAACAATGCATGAGCAAAAATACACCACCTAAAATGATGTCAAAGGTTCTATGATGATCATTAGTCGGATCAACATTAGATGCCCTAGGTCCAACAAAAGGATGCGCATCCTGGAATCATTGCTTCCAACTCTTTGGAGGCTTAAATTTGAAAGAGTTTTGCCCTCGTCATCTGACATTCGAGTAGCTTTGGCACTCCAATAGGAGATATGCCTATAGAACCGAAAGGATGAGAGCTACAAACTAATTATCATATTTGCTATTTGCCCCAAGCAAAGGGGTAAGCTTATGATAGTTGTTGACAATGATTCGCAAGGACGAACGCAATTTTGACAAGATCAAGGGATCTACGATCTCAGGGATCTTCTGTTGATTTTGATTATGATTATGATATTATGACTACCCCCTCAAGTGATGAGTCGATGAGGGTAATGACAATGTATGAAGCGACGAGGTCGCTTGACCACAATGAATGATCTAAACAAATTTAGAATTGAGCATTTAATTACTTGGCTAAGCCTAGTTCAGCGTATGATTACAACTGTTAATAGTAATTGCACATTCCTATCCCATGGAGCAGTCGGGCTACAATAGCCATCTTAGGGAATCGAAATGATACAAATCCAATTAGTTTTGTGTTGAATCAATTTGTCGATGATTTGCTGAAAATATGTCATAGGAGAAATGACATGAAATGCCTCGTTTCCGTGGAGCGGTCCAGCCTCGAAGGCCTTCTTCGGAATTGAAAAGAAGCATATCAGATCAACGATGACAATTTTACCCCAAATTTCCTTATGGTTATTTACTCATCTTGTCGGATTGCATGGAGCGCAAGTCATTGCAACCGCCAAGTGTATAGGGTAAATAACTAAATACGAGGTGCATTTGGCTTTTGATTATTTTAAATTTTTTGGTTAATTTTGAATTTTTGAATTGATCATGGTGCTTAAAAATCACCAAATTTGCAAAATTGATTGCTCTTATTGAGATTTGATCTATTAGGAATCATTGATTTATCATTTAAGATCTTCCCATAATGGGATTTTATTGCATTTAATGCTAGTTACAAACCATGGGTACAGTCTACGATTGAAACTTTCAAATTTTAGGAATCGTAGGTTAGACCCACGTGTGGAAAACCCTAATTTTGGGACCGCGGGTGACATCTGCGGTCCACCAAAATTAAGAGAAAGACTATAAATAGTTTTCCCATTTGAAAATTTCATTATTGTCTTGAAAGTAATTACAATTGTGAGAGCTTTGAGAGGTGTGAGATAAACTTGACCTAAACCTTGTTAAAATTAACACCTCACATCTCACTCATACCCCGATGGCGAGACTTTAGACAACCTTCTTCCAGCCAAGGCCTTAGTGCGGGCAAGGTAATTCAAAACCGAGTCCTCATATTCATTACCAATTAAAATAAACCAAATTAATTAATTGGTTAATCAACTTCATTAAATTGTTGGTAATGAACCACACCCTAGATTAGGCTAGCTTAGGTTTAATTTTATAGATTAGTTAGGCTAGGAAGTGACCCAAAATGGGTCTCATTCCTAGATCATAGCTAGCAGCTACGACCCCCAATTTTTGGATTGGGAACTGCAGGTATCAGCTGCGGTGAGCATTCAAATTACAACGGTCAAAATTTGACCGCAAGCGGACCGCAAGGTTGACCTGTGATTTACTTTTAAAAAAATAATAATGTTTTTGCATTTTTCTAATATTTTATGGCATTTAATGCCATTTATTGCACTTTGGAGGTATAGTTTTTATATTACTTTGTGACATGTTTTTATCTTTTTATCATTTTTTTAAGATGTTTTTGATGTTTTTAAGGTCATTTTTTTTAGCTATTTTTGGTTGTTTTTAGTTAGATTTTTCCTTATACATTATTTATTTTAGAGTTTGACCTCTAGAGCTAGGGAGCTCAACATACTTCGCACCCTCCATAGATATCTTACTGATGGGGAGCGGGAGTGGTTTGGAGCCATCAGCTTTGGCTATGTCTTGGATCTACCCACTATCAAGGTAGATCAAGATTATCTGACTACATTATCATGATTTTGGAATGCGTGGACCAACACATTTCACCTGTAGATAGGTGAAATGACTGTCACATTGGAGGATGTCTATCGGATCTTTAGGATCCCTATTGATGGTGAGGCCATCACCTCCTCCTACAACAAGAGAAAGGAGGTAGTTTGTGCTACTATTTTCGATGATCAGAGTGATGAGGCTCAATGCAAGATCGACCATGGAGGTGTTCACATTGGATACTAGTAGGGGGAGCAGGTCTTCTCTATCCGAGAGGTAGTTTTTATGCACTTGGTCATGCATATTGTGCTTCCAGACTCCTCGGGCGTGAGGATCCCCTGGAACCTTCTAGCTTGTGTTAGGAGGGTCATTCTAAGCTCCACAGAGTGACCATTGCTCCTAGCCTGGGGGAGCGCCTTGTTGTGCCAGCTATACTGGGAGCTTTACCAGATCACTAGTCAAATCTAGGTTGGGATTAGCTGTAGTCTTCTTCTATAGATCTGGGGTTGGCAACATATCAGGATCGAGCATCTTATGGATCTACCCCTTACTATCACTATGATTGATGATGCACATCAGTGTTACGCTGCATGCTAGCCTCATGAGGAGGAGGGATTCTAGAGCAGGTCCCATGTAGGGGACATCGAGCACTATATCGGTAGATTTGTAGCACTCGGACCTTATGACATTGAGTGGCATCCATATATGGATTGCCCTATATGGGAGGAGGCTGGTGAGTGGCTACACTAGGCTCATTGAGATAGATGGCTACTCGGCTACAAGGATGAGATTAGGGAGTATCAGTTCTACTCTTATGTCCTATGGTAGTTTGGCATAGTACAGGACATCCTGGAGCTACCTATTATCTATAGGCATCTAGTACTAGAGACTCATTTGACATGGATTCTACTGACAACACTAGGTGATGCAGTTAGATGATTTCTAGGAGTCTAGAGTTGCTATGGCTGGGACCACCCCAACATATGATACTTGGTGGTCCCTACTATAGTGGTAGGGATCAGGGCCTCTCGGTAGGATAGATGATGAGGCAGAGGTTGATCCAGAGGGGCGCAATGTGCACCAATGGACTGAGGGTGGATGGGGTGCAGAGGCCACTGCATGGGAGGCTCCATAGGTTGAGGCTGAGGAGGAGGCATCCTAGGAGGGTGAGGTACCTCTTGATAGTGAGGTAGGATAGCTCCTAGCTCAAATCACTGACTTGTAGAGTTAGGTTGGTACACTCTAGATTCAGCTACAACATAGGGATACTTCACTCACCATGACATAGGTGAATCTCTGATACGGTCAGAGCCAATGGTGGTAGTATGAGGAGGATAGGCCCCTCCTCAAGGCCCATCTTGCCACAATAGTATAGAGATCTAGCGGCTCACTGTAGAGTGTTATTTGGCATGGACTAAGCTAGATATAATGACCAAATAGAGAGATTTATTAAGGGACTCAAGGGCTATTCCATCATATTCATATGCAGTTATGGCACCACCTGTAGCTCCATATCAGCTATTGCTCTTAGGTCAGGATCCCATGGCAGAGGTTAGATGACTCACTTCCCTCTTGGAGGAGGGAAATGCATGATCGACTATGAGGGTAGCTCGCATCTCTACGTTGGAGGATCACATTTTGATTGATAGGTGGAGAGGTTCTCGAGGATAGGTATTCCATAGGTACTCATAGGAGCAGCTCTCAGACTAGGACCAGAGAGACCAGATAGTCTTCTGCTAGTTCGAGCCATTGGACTCACATAGGACCGAGAGGACACATAGGTCCTCTAGTACACATGGAGCTAGCTCACACAGGAGTCAGGGGATTGGTTCTCATGTATGGAGCCTCTTTGGATTAGGTAGTACATAGGACCCTCAGCAAGGTATACATCAGGCATCATAGTGACTATAGGGTAGCTCTAGAGTAGGCTATAGGGCAGGTTCCTAGAGATGGGGCTGAGGGAGGTAGAGAGAGCTCTAGTAGAGGAGGATCAGGCTAGAGCTAGGGTCTCCATTTGATATAGGCTATATCATTTTTGTATGTATCATTTTTGGTGTGAGGTTTGAGGACCTACATGATTGTAGCCTATGGGCATTTTGATGTACCCTGATGTACTCTTTGACACACACACACATATATATATATATATATATATATATATGAGATTTGATCATTTTGGCTCATTATGTGTACTTGTATATGTTTTTAATTTTATGTTTATGTTATGCACATGGATGCAGATGTTTATGTTAATTTGATGCTATATGTAATGTGATGTATGGATGACATGCACTAGATAGCTATTTTAATTTATGATGATGATGATATGCAGTGATCTAGATGCTTAGATGTGCGATTTGATGGATGCATATGGATGTGATGTTTACTTAAATGCATATTTGATTTTGCTTTATTGCATGCATTTAATTTTATGACACTATCATGATATGTTGATGCAATGTATGTAATGCATTATTTACATGATGGTAATCTAATGTAAATGAACCTGTATGCTTTAATCACTTAAAACATAAGGAATGAATGCTATATGTGTTTAACAATCTAATGGATGACACCACAGAATGTATAAAAATCATGAATGTAATTGAAAGATCCTCATTACAAGAATTTAATCAATTAATCACCCATATATGAAATGCAATGGTATGAAGTTGTATGATGCGAATGATATAATGTGTCATTCTATTTTCTTTTGCAAGTTTGAAAAATATGCACAATATAGTTAGTGGTCATCTAGATATCATTTCTGATATCCATCCGGTATCTATCCTATATCTTGATTGTGCTTTATATAATGATGTATCATGGATTCGATACTTTGCAGTTTGATGATTTTATTCTATATGGTTTGTGTTGCTATTAGAGAAACTTTTGAGGTTTTCCATGAGACTCAAACACCCTAGTAGACTTCTCAAACATCCCATACTAACTATACAAGGCTTTTGTTGGACAAGGCTTTCATCATGAATGACCCAACTATTCATTACCCCTATGTGTGCACGTGAGTATATTAAGATAGACCATAGGCATACCCTAGATGTCATTCGGGACTCTTCCAACCCATATGTGAGATCGGGTTCCTCCTATGTTCGTATCATCCTTGTTTCAAAATTGATTGGACTATAATGCTAGACAACCCTAGGCACCCAGAGCTAGCTCATCTCACAAATTGATCAGGACTACCCCTCCAAAAATAGGCGGGACTCTTTCAACCCATTGTTGCATTTGGGGATCACCCAATAAAACTACTACTCCGAAAGTAGGTGGGACTCTTTCAACCCATTTTTGCACTCGGGGTTCATTCTATGGCTTTGAATGGTGAACAATCCAGGGATTCAAGTTCTCACCCCATTTTGATTTTTGCTCATATGTAGTGATAAAAATCACTATTTTTCACGTTTTACTCTAAGTGATAAAAATCATTGTTTATTCTCATTTTTCTTGAGCAAGGGATTTGTATAGTGCTTTTAATTCACTATATCATTTTAGATTTGAACTTTGAACTTTGGGTTTGAAATTTAAACTATGTATCTATGTACGAGTAGGGGAAATTCTTGTCCTTTTGCCAAGGTTCACCACTCTAGACCAAACTATTTGCAAGATAAGCAGGTAATAAAACCCATCTCTCTAAATACCCAGGACCACTTTTGCAGCTTTCATCCTCCCTTATCTTAGCAAGATTTTAAATGTTTCAATTAGTGATGGGATCCTGATATGCCAAGCACTATCACAACTAATGACCTCATCTACAAAAGCAAAACAAGCTTTCTATGACGTCTGAGAAACCCACTAGGTATGGTTGAGTGATTGGAAAACTTTGGTATACACACATATCTCATAGCAATAGGTGTTGTGTATGAATGCAATGGATTATGATAAATGCAAAGGTGCATGATTAAAACACAAACGTGGCATCATTTGTAAGACTGACAAACACAATCCCTCCTACTATGGAATGCAATGGATGATGAATGCCTATATGCAATGCAATAATGAAATGTATGCATGTGTAAATGAACATGCATAATGCAAATGCAAATGTTTTTGGATTTTATGCTTTACCAATTTTTTTTGGATTTTATTGATTTTATAATTTTTATTGATTTTGAGCCTTTATATTTGACCAAACGGTGAGTACATGCCTTTGGAGCCTTTAAATTGACCAAGCAATTTTTCAAAAAATCCTTGGAGCTTTTTAGGATGACCGAGCGGTTTTAAGCAAACCCTTGGAGCCTTTTGGGGTTGACCAAAGGGATCATGAGCACCTTTGGGACTTTTTGGGATGACCAAGCGATCTTTAGGAATCCTTGGAGCTTTTGGGTTGACCAAGCAGTTTTTCAGAAACTCTTGGTGCCTTTTTGGGATGATCGAGTGGTTTTAAGCAAACCCTCGAAGCCTTTGACTGACATGACCAAGTGGTTTTAGGAACCCTTGGAGCCTTTTGGGGAGGGTATGCTGCCCTATGTACCCCTAGTGTGTGTGCCATTCGATGATGGTGAGGGAGGTGCAATACCTCTAGACCCCTCACTTTGCCTTATCAAATTTGGCATGGCTGGTGGGGAAGGTATGCTACCTTGAAGACCCCTAGTGTGCATGCTATTCACTAAAATGTAATCAGCTTGTTTAGGAAGAGTGATAGAAATCAACTCTCCCAACTGAGGAATGGACCTCAGTAGAGTGCCTATGTTTTGGCAAGGTTGAACGAGAGAACCATCCTCATGGATCGTGTCTCGTTCCACTAGGTCTTGGATGACTCTCTTAAATGATTGACAACCCCGAATGTCATGTCCATGCACTCGATGATACACACAAAAGGGACCCCCATCAGGTGACCTAGTCTTGGATGCCCTATGCTTGACTTTGGGTAATATGAATGCCTTTGCCTCATGTAACTTTTGGAACAAAGTTAGAGTAGTCATCTGAAATGAAACTACTCATTGCACTGGCTTATCGGGCTTACGAGGTGACTGACGACCTCGGGGTCGCTCTTGAGGAGGTGTGACCTCCACTTCAGCATGTTGTGGCACTATGAGATAACCATCTACATTATAAACCCCCTTATCTATCATATTTTGCACCACACTCTTGAATTCATGACAATATTGAATGCCATGACCCTCTATTCGATGATAGAGACAATAGTGATGCTCCCTGTAACCCATAGGTTTAGCTCTATTTGGGTCTAAAGAGATGATATCAGGTAAGGTGATGACCTTAGCCTCTTGCAACTTCTAAAATATGTCAAACATAGACTCTTTTAAAGGAGTCCAAATGTGTTGTGACTATTTTGGGTGCTCGATCCATCTTGGATTGCTTTGAAGACCCATTGGTTGGGTTGGCCGCTGCTATTTATTTTTCTAAGGTTTTTCATACACTTACATAGGAAGCGATTTGGCCTTAGAAAAGGGTTGCTTTTGTGATCCTAGGTTCTCAAACTAGTTCATGATAAAATGCAACACCTTATCTTGCTCATCCATTCGATGCTCCATTCGTTCTAGATGGCTTAGAATGGATTGCAAGACTGACAAAGAGTTCATATGTATTTCCAATGACTGATTTGAAATACCTTTGTCTATTGAAGGAAATAGAAAAGTGGATGCTATGGATCCATTAGGTAATTTCAAATCACCTATTTCCTTTGTTTGGGTTGATGTGGATGCTTCTTGATGACCCGCTTCATTAGTGCTATCCACATGCTCATGCCTATGACTCAGCTCAAGTTGTTGTCTCACTTTGTTGTGTTGAACTGTGTCAGTTTTAGTACCCCCAATCTGATGTGAGGAACCTACCTATTTGTGCTCTTGAGATGGTGCCATGAGAAATGAGTCAGGAGTGACTAATTTCAAAGGTTCTGGCCCTGGAAATGTGGAAACACCATTGGATTACCCCATCTCTGGCTCTATATGATTAGGAATCACTTGATCTTCTAGCCTAATGTCAACCATTCCCACAAACTCATGAGAAGACTCCACATCTGTATGAGTCATAGGTGACTCATCAACATACTGAGGTTGTCTTATTTCAGTCATGATAACTGAACCTTCCTCATACTCATGCGATGCCTCCAGGATAGGATCCATAGGTAGAGACTCGATGAAAAGTTGACCTAAATCCTCAATGGACTCTATGGTGGGTAGCATCGTAATGTTGGCCTCTATAAGCTCTTCATATTCACCATCATCCTCATGAGGACTATCTTGTGACATGATGGATGAAGATGGTGTGATACACTCGGGTGCATCCATGACCATGCTAGGTTCTTCCTCCTTGGTAGGAGTAAGAGGCTCCTCTAAAGACACATCAGAGATAGTTGTGAGCATCTCTATAATTGCATTCATCAATCCTTCCCTTCTAGGAGATGTCAAAGATGAAGGAGTCGTAGGTGACTCCACAAGTGATAGCGATGGTGACGGTAACTCCACCACAGTCTGCAAGGTTGCATCCAAACTCTGGATAGACTCATCATGTTGAACTTGCAGATGCATAGGCACCTCACTAGGTTCTTGAGGGTGATCCTCAGGTTTATAATACTTGAAGGGATCTGGGTCCACCTCAACTATATGGACTTCACTTCCATGGGTGTACTTAATGCACTGATGCACTATGGATGGTACGCACTCCATGGCTCTTATCCATGGTCTTCCAAGAAGCAAGTTATACTATCTTGAACCCTCTAAAACGTAGCACAATGTAGGAATAATATTTTGTCCTACCTCGATGGGGAGGACTATTGTGCCTACTGTAGGGGATTCCACATCATTAAAGGCTTGTAGCATTAAAGTTGTTTCCTTGATGTGGGATGGTGGAATTTTGAGATGTTTGAATGTTGAGGTGGTGATGATATTAATTGATGATCCTGTATCCACCAACACTCGCTTATACACAATCTGATTTATCCTCACTATGATATGCAATGGAGGATCAGATTCCTTGATAGGGATAGGTTTGACTTCCTATTTATGGAAAGTAATCACAGGTTCCTTATATGGTGGAATAGATTGTATATACCCCAAGGATTGTGATGACTTTCGAGCATTGACATTGCTCACCTGTCTAACTTGACTACTCTCAATCTCATGCTTACTCATGGGATCCTTAAACATCTCTTTCTATTGTTCTTCGATAACCCTAGGTATGTCTATCTATCTAGAAGAATGGCTATCTACTTGCTTAAGAGGTAACTCTTGACGATGCATTGGGTGCATCACGTTGACTTGTTGCCTAAGCACTCTAGGTATGAGCTTCTTTTTGGGAGTTACCTCACATGATTGTTCTTCACATAATTTTTATTGGTAAATCCTCTCTTCACGTCGTTGGAGCTCATCCAACCTTTGTTGATGTGATCTCTTCTTCTCTGTGCACTCACGCTCTAGATGCTCATGCTCAATGCGTGCCTCCTCCAATTGGTCTTGGAGTAGTCACCTCTTATGGGCTGCATGAGACTCAGATTCCCTATATGATTGACTCATGGAGTAAGATCCACAACTCTCTATCTCACTAGGTGGAGACCTAATGATGTGGGTTCTCACTGTGTGTGAGGAAACCCCATGATCTATATGGGTGGACCCCCTACATGACGAAGGGGGTTCATGATGACTATCAGAGTGTCATGCTAGGAGGCTTAGCTCCTCAGGTGCATGATGTGTGTGATGCCTAGCAAGGAGGTGTGCGAGGTCTAAAATATCCTCAGGAGAATATCGAAGCGTTCAGAGCCTCTCCATGAACTCTCTAACTCATTAGCTCATGATTGAGCTCTATCATGCCTAGTCATCATGATGAACCAACTAAGCAAGACTCGAGAGGTTTCCTCTCTTACTAAAAATTTTGGCCTCAAGGAAGGCCTTATCTTGATGAATTAAGCAATAAATAAGCATACAAAGTAAACAATGTGATTATCTCCTTTACATTTTAAAAGTGAGCCCTAAATTGTTTGATGTGTTTCAATGATTTGTTGTATCAGTAAAGAAACTCCTTATCATGTTTTGAAAGCTTGTTGGATGATATTCTCAGTTAAATTGGCTTTCACCTATATGCTCGTAGCTCAAAAACTTGGCTATGAACTCCAAGTCATGTAATCCAACCTATAATGTGTGGTAATGAAGCCCACACATGGTCAGGGAGCACAGGTCCTCCCAGATCCTCACCCATTTTTCCCTAGTCAGCATTATACCCTCCGAAGAGAATACATGCAAATTTTCTAGGGTACGAAAGGTTCTTGGATCCGGTATTGGTCTAGTATCCAAGGGTACGTAGGATTTGGGCCAATGGATGGAAATCACCTCCACCATCGTTGAACCCTACTAGTGGTTGGATGTCACTCCCAACTCACTAGCGTTTAAGTGCAAAGTGGTGTGTGTGGTTCATTTTAATCTTTTGCATAAAAGAAAAATGCATAATATAGCATAAATGATTGTTTCCTACATGATATGCAAAAATAAATATTTCATATTAAAGAGATGCATGCTATATCCTAAATGATTTTTGACAATGCAATTACGATGATATAGCCTTTGATTGCGCCTTAAGCATGCAAACCAAACACACAATTCTATCAAGCACGTTGGATTCTAGGGCGGACTGCACTCAGAGATCCGTTGTTCCTAGCAGCACCTTTCTAATAATGCAAAAATAAATACAAATCTAGGACCTAATTCATTTCTTCTTTTCTTAATTTCCTAGTTGCATTGCAAATTTGAGCTCTCTGGAAAAACACAGTGACAAAAAAAATTACAGAGGATGAAAAATGGGACCTACCTCAGGTCCACATCCGATATGTACTCTATTCTCTATTGTCTGATCTATCTGCTATGAACCGTAGGTCTGATGCATGGTCTGCACTATAAACCATGTGTTGCAGCTATGGGCCAACATTGTTGGCCCATAGCTGGTAGCTATGGTCTATACCTACAATTTCAAAAACACAAGAAATGGTAGTTAGACAGCTTGAATTTGTGGAGTTCCACCATGATCACCTTCTGACCTATCCAAAAAGCATGCACCTATCTAATAGATCAATTGAAATCAACATAAAAGCATGAAATAATAACAAGATTGCATATGACAATAAAATAGATGTTTCTTTTATTAATATTGCAATGAATCTCGATTACAATCATGCCCCTCTTAGGGTCACCCAAATGTTGATACAATTAATACAATTCCAAAGCCCCCAATGGGGTAGGTGCAATACTAATGCTCTCTAAATAGTCACAAACTGCTCTAGGGTGGAGTTGACCCTCTTCTTCACGTTGAGGAAGGAATTAGATGATTGAAGCTCCTTTGAACCTGTTTCCTGTGATCAAGAAACAACACAAGAACATTATACAAATAGGCAGCCTCTCGTGATGAGGCCCTTTAAAGGATTTAAACATGAAATGCCATAATGCTAATGAAATCAAGAAAGTTGATAAAACATATTAAACTTGTGTAATATTCATAAATATTGCTGGAAACATGTAAATAAGGACTATAACTACCAATCTAATGGATCAATTACATGAAATGAAGTATGATAACATGAAAAGAAGCTAATTATGTCCTACTTGCTAAAATGAAGTAAATCTAATGAAATCCTTAATCCGGTCAGTCAGAGTCTCTAAACTACTAAATCAAGTACTAAAATAATTAATCTAACCTAGCTAAGCATACTATAAAAGGAATAGTAAGGAGATCTTATACCTATTGCAAACCATAGCTCTGATGAGCGGTCTGCACTATAAACCATGGCTGATAGCCATGGCCTACAACCAAGTAGGTTTGCCCTCCAATTCTAGGGTAGTGGGCTTGATCCTCCTTGTCAAATTGATGATCAAGGGTCGCCTCAGTGTCCTCTGATAGGTTTTGTGGTTGAATTGCTTGAATAGGGCCTCCGTTTGCCCAAATTAGTATTTCTTGGCTCTCCTAGCTCCTTAGGGCATCCATGGCATAATTGCATGATGCTTATGGATAGCAAAGTGATAGCAACTCTCTCTCATGCAGTGCACTCAATATGGCAATTCGATAGGTCTTCACTACTTGCTTGATCAATTCACTCTCTCTATTCATCCCACATTTGAAAGGGGTATTTATAGCTTGTCCCAAGGGCTAGGGGTGGCTTCATGGAGAAGCCAAGAACAAGAAGGGGTGGTTAGGATAGTTGGAATGGAAGCCTCTTCCATCCTTTAACCACCTTCTTCTAGATCAAATGGTCGTTCAAACCGATTTGGCTCGGATGAAGGCCAACTGAACTTTAGTTAAGACCATAGGTGACAGCTGCGGTTTAGACTGTAAACCATAGGTGTCAGCCATGGTTCAGACTGTGGACCATAGGTCTCAGTTATGGTTCAAACTGATTAGGCCAAGGAGCCCAAATTGAGTGGTTAGAACCACTGCTCTATCTTGGAGTCTATCCAAGATCTTCCATATGGTCTTGTAGCATGTCCATATGAGTAGTCACCATCGACATGACGTGTTTTAGGTGTCTACAACTTGATACAATACTCTAAAAATGCTCACATAAGAAAGCTCATAAAAATTAAAATGATCCTCTAATGGAGTTTACAACTCCTTCATGATATCAAAATGGAGCTACATTTTGACTACTACTACTCGAACCTATACACACCAAACCTCTCTCACAAACACTCATAATGAGGCCTTTATATAGAAATATAGATTCCTTACCCTGTCACTCAACCCTAAGACTCATATACATGTGGAATACATGCACATTTACATCATTGCACATTCTAACACTTGTGCATTTTTTAAATTACTCTAATAAACTATTTACCTCCTAATATAATCCTAAACTAAATATGTACCTAAGGTACATTAGTAAAGAACCAAATGATGTAATATATTCCAAAAATCTTTCTGTACTACCAGGTGTTCTTGTTGCTTAAGCTATTAGTTTGGTGAATTTAACTACTCCTCCTACTACTTAATTTGTATTGTGTACTACTATAATAGTGCTACCTATTCTTCCAACTGCTTCTTCTACTCTTTGGCTTGTTGGATCACAAGCTACTTTTCCTATTCTTGTAAACATAGCTTATCCTCATAAGCAAGCTTAATGTCATTCAATTCAACTTTCACATTCTTCAATTTTTCCTCGGCCTTAGTCTTACTATTTTCTAGTTCTTCCTCAATCACAACCATATCTTTACGAGTAACATCTACTTCTACATTTTGTGCTTTCTTGGATTGATAAATCTATTCAAGACCCACACTTAGCCACACGATCCAATATGTCAGGAAATTTAGTTTTTTAAGGACGAATACTAGCTTCGAAGGTGCCTTTCAAAATTTTGTATCTGGTGTGTTCAATGGACATATCTAACTCTTATCTAGATATACTCATAGATATGCTTTGTAATTGGTCCTCACCCCATTCGACAAATCTATAAGTCTCAAAATTATTGTTACCTCTATCTATGATAACTACCATGGGTGTTATGCATGAATTTGGGCTATATATCTTGTACGATCTTCACTACACACCCACTCTATAACCTTCTCCAATTCATTGAATGTCTTCTCTCTCCATTGCTTCAACTATTCAATGCCACGTATGTGGAACTACAAACAAGTTCTAGATAACATATCATAAACTTGTTTGAGGAAGTGATCTAATTGTTCATTCGTGTCTTCACCATCTCCCTCTAAGACACCAAATTGAGGTACTTTAAGTAAAACGCTTGTGCAAAATATCTCATCCATTTTCTATGATGGAGACTATTCCTTCCCTTCCTCTTATGGAATTGAACCTCCTCCATTATCATTTATTACACCTGATGCATTTCCTTCCTATAGTAAAATATGGATTATAGTCTTATCAACCTCTTTTTTAGTTGGCCCAATATCCTCGATATTAATGATCTCCTTAAGAAGTTACAGATTCTCCATAGGTACCTAAAATTCCTCTTGTGGTTTTAGCAATTCTTTCTATTGAATATTTTACACCCTTTCATATTTAGAATTCAACTGCACTTCTACCACTACTACGATTGTCAAAATTGAATCATATCATTCTTTTTAAGGACTTGTGTTCTCATCCTTTTACTAACTATTTATTTCTTGGATAATAATCCTTATTTGAAGCTTATTATTTTCCATAACTTCATCTGGTGGAGCTACCATAACTGCTTTGACCTTCATTTTTTGTGGGATCATCACTCGATCCATCCAATACTTGGATGTCTCCAACACTTCAAAATCATTTTCCTAAAGCAATGTAGGAGATCCCATCATCTCTCTCCATTGTTCTACATCAAGTAGTACACTAATATCTATCAAATACAAATCCTCTAGCCCTAAGTGTACATCATCTGTATTAGTGGGCATAGGTTCTGGTTGCTCCTTCTGCATAGAAGTTTTCTCACTAATCTCTCTCTCCCTTTGCCTATGCGTCCTAATCCACACTAGATTGGATGTCAGTGCTACTACCTCCTCCTTATCTTGATATGGTTCCTACTCCTATGGATATTTTGTAGGTGCTTGCTAATATGAATCAGTATCTAAGTGCAATTATCTGCATCTCTTCATTTAAGTGTGGACTTCCTATTCCAATGAAGTCTCTCTTTTCTAAATCATAGGAGGTTCAGGTTTCCTTGTATGTTTATTTTTTCTCATTTATTTTGTATTTTTATGGATAGGTACAACCTTTATCCATCATAATATATAAGGCTAATCCTACGATAATTCATATAGTAGTGTTAGCCCAAGAAATGTAATACTAACTTGGAAAACATCTAGCATGAGAGCTATGGCTTGGAGGTTCATGGCAAAGGTCTTCTTTCTCTTCACCAATAACCTCTAAATCCATTGTTCCATTTAGGTTTCCCAATCATCTTGCACTCTCTTAAAAACACCTTCTATACATTGTGCCATCCAAAAAGGTATCTCAAAAGAGTGTGCTTATCCTATTTGTCGATACATAACCCTATTCATTGCACATGCTTGCTCGTTAGTATTTAACATGCTCTACTTGATCCCTCTTCCACTCAAACCAAAAGCCTTCATAACTGATGAATATGTAAGATTTGTGAGTGATGTGATCAACCGGTGGATCTCAATCTAGTCCACAATATTCTTCTTAATGGGTTATCCTTCTTTTAGTAACTCAAAAGTCCATCAAAATGCATCAACTAAGAATTCCACCTTAAGATGGTGATTTCCAAATTGCATATATATGTAATTCTCATTGGGTACATATGATTGTAGCATTTGCAATAGGTACTCATTGTATAATACCTTATATCATGGTGGAATTTGTGATATTATGCTCACTCTTGCTTGTCTCAACGTAACTTTCAATAGGTGCTTGTCTTCATCCTCGTTCCACAATTTTTGATAAAATTTTCCTATGGGCTATACAAAGGTGATATCCACCTATCCTCCTTCATCCCCACTTGTCTACTCTTTAGGGGTAGCTTCCTTATGCACCTCACTGCAAAGTTACCAATTGTGTTCCCTAGGTGGTTTTATTACCTCATAGAGTTGTAGTTGTTCCCTTCCTCTACCACCATGCCATCTCCTGGATCCTCTCCATGATTGGTAACCTCTC
Source organism: Wollemia nobilis (assembly GCA_028583015.1). Classification (NCBI taxonomy): domain Eukaryota; kingdom Viridiplantae; phylum Streptophyta; class Pinopsida; order Araucariales; family Araucariaceae; genus Wollemia; species Wollemia nobilis. The sequence continues at coordinate 3,534,622 of JAQPPZ010000594.1, read as the reverse complement.
CCCCTCAAATTTTGGTAGCCATATTCACCTTGTGGCTAAAAACCTCATCATTGGTCCTACATTAGGTAGGTCACTCCTTCTTGCCTAGGCCATGAGTCCCTATGATCTAATTGTCCTGGTGAATGGTCAACCCTGGTTACTACAATTCACTATAAATGAGCTTGAAACTCCCTCTCGGTGCTCATTCTTCACCATTCTTCATTGTGGAACCACTTTGCTATCGATCTTCTTCAATTTGGCAATTCAGGATAACATCATCACCAACCATACAATCTGCTCTAGAAAACATATAATTACTTCTAAAAATGTACAATAGCTTCCAAAAATCATACAATTTCTCTTCCCAATTTTATAAGTGCTATGGCAAATTGTACAACCTTTCTAAATCATATATTTGTGTTAGAAATCATACAACTATAGTTCAATTTTGTATAATTCACCCAAAATACACAATATGAGCTTCAAATCATATAATTTCATTATGAAATTATACAAGAAGCCCCAAATCATACTAGTGCATCTCTCCTCCATACAATTGCACTAGAAATCGTACAATTACACCAAAATTGCTCAATTTAGGCTTTGATTTACGTACTCTTACTATGAAATCATGCAATCTACCTTCAAAATGCACAATTTCATCCCCAAATTATGCAAACTATGTTTTAGGTCATTACTTGCCATAAAAATTTTAACTTTACATAATTTTTACAATTAACCTTGCTTCGTTTGTGCAAATCCCTCTTTCTAGTGCATTTCTAGTTCCCCTTGCAATTTTTCTCTCCTACATATGCAATTATTGAATGGTAAAATTTATTTTTTCCTAAGTGCAATATATTATATGACCCTCTCGTTTAAGCTTTTCTGCATGCAACTACTGAGATGTCCTTGCTTTTTCACTGGCTGAATTTCCCTGCCCTAGGGTTTGCAATTTTCCACTCAAGTTGCTTTTTTGGAATTAATTCAAACCCTAGCTATGTTTTTCACTATTGGGGTTTTATTTTCCATATTTTTCTTAAAACCTTAACTCCACAAATTTGAAATTTTTCCTCTAGTACTTTTTTGAAAAAACTTAACTTTTTCGAAGTAAAACCCTAAATTTTATAGATTTTTCTTCTAATATGACTTGCTTTTTTGGAAAGAAGAATATTGCATGATGTAAATTTATTATGGTCCATAAAATTTAATTAACCTATAATTTTTGCACACCCGTATGAATAAAAATTCATTTTATTGCACACTTCTTTCTCCTGGATGCTCCAAAATTCATTGTTTCATTCATGCGATTTTTCAAATATGGTAAAAATAACATGTGTGGTGCCTTATTTTTATATTTCAAAAGTCCCTTGCATGCAAATTCACAACATAAGCCTCCTTTACATGTATTTTTGGCTTTTTACATGGATTATTGCCATCTCGTCTCCTTTTGCATGCATTTTTGTCCTTTCTTACTTTTTGAATAATTTAATATTTTTGCTTTTCTTTCATTTTTATTTTATTTTCTTTCTTTTTTAATAAGGGGCCACCATTTTTGGTTTTAAACCACCTTCCATATTAATTGCGTCCTAAGGGATTTTCACAATTAAGGTTATTTTTCCTTTATTTTTTTAAATTGCCAAATTGCTAACTTACCTTTTAGTAAATCATATAGTGACATTGACTTGTATGATATATTCTACTATTCTATCATTTGGAGGTTCCATCACCTCATTCCATATAATAGAGTGTCATAAAATTGTACAATAGGGATCCAATCGATCATTCGTACGATTCACTCCCTCTTGTTGATCTTTTGTACAATCTAGAATCATACAAGTATCATTTGTATGATTTGCAATGGTGCAATTACCATTTGTACAATTTGGAATCGTATAATTGTAGGTTGTATGATTTTTTAATTGAAGAATTTCCCCCTTGCAAAGCTACATTTTATCACACATTTAACTGATCTCGAGGTGGGGGTACCCTTGCCACTCAAATTTCATTTGGGTGGCTTCTAATTATATCTCCTTAGATCAAGTTTACCTCCAAAATTTATGAATGATTCCTTTGTCTACCTTGAATTTCCTCATCTACAAAGCATACTCTTCTTCTTGCAGCAAGTCATGTTCCTCACACTTATCTTCCATTACCTCATCCTCTTGCTATCAAACCTCTTCACATTAAATGAGGTGTCCTCTTCCTAAGGTAAACCTCTTCTTACTTCTATCCTTCTAGGTTCTTGTTGATGCATGAGCGGTTGTCCCATAGGGTACCTTTCCATGAGATTGGGTACTTTTCCCCTCATATATAAATACCATGTGCATTCCTAGTCCAATTCAAATATGCAAGTGGTGTATCCCTAGGCCATCTTGGAGTAGGAGGTTATATTCTTTACATCCTACCTCTAGGTGATATCAATCCTCCTCTTTGACCTTTTTGATATCCCATCATACTTGGAATCCTTTGTGGTTGATCCCATTGTTGACTAGGTTCCCCTCTTTCCCAATTGCTTGGATTCACATCCACCAACTTTATATTGGCTAGGTGTCCTTAATTTCTTGATGCTTATGGCACCAACTATTGTAATGATCTTATCTTATGATGCACATTGCTTAGTTATTTTATCCAACATATTTTTTTAAAGTGACATTGTGGGAAAAAATTTATCAAAGTATCCTTATAATCATCCAAAAAATCAGACTCTGTACTCAATTCATTATAACTATTCATTCTTTGTGCTGACAAATCCATTGGTAAATTCCATATTCGTTGAAGTCTTATTACTTCCTTTATTTTCCTTATTAATTTGTGATAGGCTATCTCATAAGCATATAGATCTAGTTGAGTATGGGGTGCTTCTATTTGTGCTAAGAGTTCATCACTACCACTCTCTTGGTTAATATCTCTTACTAGATAGGGTACTCCCCCATCATTGGAATCACTTGATTCTTCATGTAAGTTTCCTTGGGGTTCAGGAGATGTGAGTCTTGCTCAATATCTCACCATACTACCTCAGCTACTTCTCCTGTGACTAGTGGCTCATGTATCAGATATCTTATTTCAACATACGATATTTCCTTAACATGAGAAATTATATCTTCCTATTGATATGTGATCAACTAGACAACTGAATATGATTGATATATCATAAAACATTGATTGGTTAGACACTTGGTGATAATCAAAGGAATAATTCAAATCATTAAATTCTATAACTTCAAAGGTTGATATGAGAACTTGAATTTCTATCTTATCTAACTTCAAATAATGAAATAGTTACCTAAAAATTACCATAAAGCATATGGAAGTTATACTTACTTTAGGGCTTTCATTACTGAATTTGATGGTATTTGTTGCAAACCCCATAGTATGCTTCATAATTTTATTACTACTTATAAATGACCTACTAGTGCATACACCTTGATAATATAATATATCTTCTGGTGGTGTTGGATCTAGTCAAGGAGGCCATGCAGAGGAAATATATCCATTAAATATTGTAATATCATATCATACGTTTAAAGCAATATTTTGAAGTACAAGGGATATGCTAAATAATAGTGACTGGTAGTGTTTGAAAGCAATAGGATTGGAAGGATTTATACATCTAGAGTCGATGCATGTAGATAGGTGTTATCTATTAGTTTTGATTGAAATATGGGATCCCTATATGGGGACATTATAGTTACCCATTGGAGAGATAACCATCACTCCATAATATGTATACCGAATATATAGGTTACCAGTAGAGGGATGTACAATAATCACTATTGATGAAGTAGAGAAGGGATATTTATTGAAAAGATTGTTTGGATCTGAGTGGAGAGATGTGAACACTAAAACGGGTAGTATAATGTATGAGATGCATTATGTGTTGGGAAAATTGACACATATAAAAGCTTAAGCTATGACACTTATATCAGGTGTTATTTTACCTGATTCATTTGGTGCATGATTTTCCTAGAATATTTTAGGAGTAGTGCAAGATCTAGTGGATAATTGTATCGTGTTTGCATGGGCACCAACTTTGTTGTCTCAAATTTATAGAGAGTTATTCAAGGTATGAATGACAAAGCAAACATAAATGAGTTGTAGTCTCTTACTACAAGTATGGTCCTAGGAATATTTGGTTGTGAAAAGACCTCAAGGATTGCCTTATGATGCACACACTTTGGTGGGATCAAATATGCAATATGCATTAATATGGAAAATGGAGAAAGAGATGAATGTTAAAAAAATACAAGAATGCAATGGAGAATGGTATTGTTCTATATGTACAAATTTGAAACCTCAAAATGTGACCTGCAATCCATGGAGGAAAGGCCAATCTGGGTTGAGGATAGAATACAACTAGATCATGCACAACAAACAAGGTGGTTTATTTAATGGTAGAGCATACTTTATGAGTATTTTCAATATAATCGAGTATTGTGATAGTTTGATATTAGAAAAATAAGATTGGATCCATATATGATCTATACAAGTAAGGGGGGAAATATATAAGCACCACTATGGATGGAACCATTGTCCATAGAACCATATGAGGATATATGAGTTCCAAATGATGATGATGTGGTTACAACCCCAAATTATGATAGATGGCGGGACATCCAAGGATGGCAAAAAGAGGAGAATATAAATAAAAATATATATATAGAAGAAGTTGATGAAGTAGCTAAATATACAAAAGAGATTATTGGTAGTGAAGAGGAGATTCCTAGATGGCATGTAGTTTATTGAGTTGAAATGAAAGTAGGTCCATCAAATTATCAAGAAGATGATTATTGGAATTTGATGATGGATGGAATGCATGAAGTAAAGTTTATAATGAAGCAAGGTCAACAACTAGAATCACAAAAGTTAAAAAAAGAAGGCTTATGGGTGCTATAAAATATGAATTTTGATACTGAGAGATATTTCATAATATCAAAGAGATATAGACTCTGTATGGAAGTAGCTCAAAGACAAAAATTAAAAAGCAACAACAACGATAGCCCTACAAGCAAAAAATACAAAACTACAATAAGCAAGGGAATATTATAGATCTGCATTCTTGGCCTCATACTTTGATGCAGTGGTGAGCTATGGTATGGTCAATACCTTATATCCAACTAGAAGGACAACACAAGCAAGCCAATAAATGATAGATAAAATCTCAGGTAGCTTCTCAAATAGCTTCTCAGATAACTTCTCCAACAACTCCGCAAGCAACCTCCCAAAATGAAGGACTAGGTCTAACATAGAGTGGTGAAGGGACCCAGAGTTAGTTGTCATAAATTTTGTTCCCTAGTGTGTATACCAGTAGATTTTGTTAAAATGTAACCAATAAACATGAATGAATATAGAAATTAACTTTTTATTAATATTGATAATGCTTAATGAGAAAGAATAGAAAATGGAAAATTATATTCTTAGTTAATTTTTTATCGTACTTAAATAAAAAATTTCTCTTTAGATTGATAAAGTATGCAATAGAAGTTACATAAGTCCATATTAGGAGTGAGTATTAAGACTAAAATGAGATAAACCTATTCAAATTTAAGTCCTTAAAAAAGGGTTCTCACAATTTTAACCCATAGCCAAGTTGACATAATGAGCTAAGTCAAGAGAATGATTTTACAAGAAACATAAAGTTCCCTTATTTTACTCATATTATAAGAGTTAAGATGAGTGTGAGCATAAACGAACTTCTTCTAGGAAGTTATGAAGAATTATATCATCAATTTTGTTGCTCAATGATTTGGAATGACACCTTACATGGAGTAAGTATTGTTATAGATATTATCAGTGGATGATGATATTCCTGGAACAACACCTTATGTGGTGAATAGTAGTAAATTTTCATAGCAATCTATTTAGAAAATAATGATACAATAGTATTTTAATCTAATTAGTTGTATAGCTTTATTTTTAGAGAATATATATTATAGCCTTGGTAATAATTTTGGTTATTATTGACAAAGTTAGTGATATATATATATATACTAATATACTTTGCAAAGAAGAAACAAGTACTCAGATATTACTTAAGAGCAAGTGATTTACTTCCACTATTGAATCTATTGGTGAATCAAGTGGAAGAGCTAAGCGAACCCTTCACTTTTTTGTGGGTCTTAAGTAGTGTACCTTAGACTCTTTTGAGGACTTCACTTGGTATCTGTATCTCTTGAAGTATGAACCTAACACAATTCAAGTAATAGTCAAGAAGTTGACTAAGGATTTTAACTAGCAGATACATCAAGGATGATGCACTGGTAATGGAAAATATGTTTGCCAAAGAGAATTTTAGGATATATAAATCCTAAAGTGAGAATTATGAAATTCTATTTTTATCTTTAATAACACCAGGTTTCTATGAAGTTAACTCATGATAAGGGTAATCAAGTTTTAGGTTGGAACTCCTTTATGGAAGATTTTGATAAACCTAGTCGTATGTAGACTTGTTGAGTTTAAATTGTTATAGAAATATGATTCTATATCATCTCAGTGAAAACAAAATAATGTTGAATATATGCTTTGTATTACAGGTAAACACAGAGGAATGTGTTTATTTTAAGGGGGGTAGTATGGCATGATCCTCCCTTGAAAATATTTTTTGTATGATGGACTAATGAATTATCATGTTGTTTTGAAGATAGACTAAATGGCATTATCCTTCATTATTTATAGTATATAATTGGTTTATTTGAGAATATAATATTACTGATTATTTGCATTAGTTTGCATGGTTGCAAGCACAGGTATTCATTGGATAGAGTGGATGAGGGTGTCACCACTAAGGATGAAGAATAAGAAAAATATGGATGAAAATCCATAGAAGTCCTAATTATGAGTTAATATTAATTGCAAGTTTATGTAATTAATTGTGGTTAGCTTTAATTAGATATTTTTATTATTTAAGCCTATTTTGTAAAATAGGAAATTAAATTGGAAATTTGGTGACTATGACCCCTTCCAAACCAACGGAGGAGAAAGAGCGTCTTCTCCCTATGAATAAAATAACAATTTACCAAATTGACTCCTCCTCCAATTGAAAGGAGGAGGATTAGCATCTTTGTTGAATGCTATTTAAAATTGATTAAATTAAAGGTATCTTTATTTTTTTAAGAGAAAAACACCTTGCGGGGCCGCCTTGGTCTAAGATACCACGAACAGGGGGTTCTACATCGTCAAAGTCACCCGGGGTCGCACCCGACCTTGACCGCACCAACATTATCAATTGGATTTTGGGTACCCAATTCAGCTTTTTGGTAGGGTGGAGATTCGAACCTGGGACCTCCCTTGGAGGATTGCCCTCTTCTCTCCAACTCACCTACAACACCTGGGTAAATTAAAGGTATCTTACTATTTCAATAGTAGCCCTTTTTAAATTTAGCAAAGAGGGCAAATTAGGATTGATTAGTAGATTTGGACACCTCCAAATCGAAGGATGAGAATGAAGGGATTAAAGTGGCATATTTATATTATTATAATAATTAGCCACCTTCATTTGGATTAGGACTCTACTCGAAAAAATGAAAGTGTTTGAATTATATTAAAACTCTAAGAGGAGTTTCTATATATAGTAGCACTGGTTTTTAAAAATATGGGGAGGAATTAGGAATCTTATGAAAAACTATGGAGGATATTAGTAGGCAAGTTGAATGAGGAATTATTTTTATTAAAAGGCCATGCTTGCGAGAAAAAAAGGGAATGGAATTCTAGAAAGGAGGTAGCAAGGAAGAGGAGCTTGGAGGAAGGAGCATAAAGGAGATGATCAAAAAAATAGAGGAACCCTACCTTACTAAAGACTAAGGTTGGATCTCTCTTTCATATAGTCTATGATGTTATTATTTTAAGTAAAATGGGCTTAGGATTAATTTATGATTTTATTAGTTATAATCTCGATTCGTCTAAAAAAATGAATAAAGGAAATGATAAAAAAAAAATTTCCTCTAACAGTTTAAATAGCCTTGATTACGATCATAATTTAGTAACTAAATGATTCACTTTCAAATGCGATGTAGTAATAACATGAATAATTATAAAATAGGTTGTTTTCTAATTGCTTTTATAATTATAGTTTCACTAAAACCATTTATTTAGTGTTTGGCCATAGACAAAATGAAGAGCATTGAATCCATTTTAGATCATTATACTCCAAAGTGCTTGCTCGAGATTGATGTCGTTGAACCCTCTTTGGTCTAGTAAGTAAGACTAAAAATCGATGTTGGTGTGCATGATTTATTATTGACCTTAACCTTTGAGTATTCCTCTACTCATTATTCTTGTGAGTAAGCTCAAGATCATGACTGAAAACCAATGCACTGAGAAATTAAAATTGGCAATCCAATTTCATTAACTTGAGTAGATGATCCAACAAGGCCTAAGGATCCTTTTTACCCACCGTTTTCCACCTTGAGTCTTATGTATAGGAATATTTAAAGGTTTATACTTGTTGCTTTTCACTCTAAAACCAATATATCCTCTATAATAGACATCGCTTGCAAAAATTTGATGTATCATAGTCACCTCAAATCCTTCTTGAACATATATTAGATGCCATAAATAGAATTTTAGTAGGTTTTTAAGTCCTTCATAAGAGTTTTATAGTTATCCTTGTAAATTTATGGGCCTCTCTAAGCACCCCTAATACATTCTGCCCTATTATAATAACTCAAATAGAGAACTTTGTGTTATAACCCAAATATAGAAAGCTGATGCAAATCAAATAAGTTTTGAATCTACCACCTGGTTTGGTATAGATGCCATGGATAAGGTTGGAAAGAATATTTTATCCTTCCTATATTACTTCATGAGTAGTGAACGTGATCTGATCTATGTCTGTCCTGCTTAGGTGAGCTACACCTTATGGTCATCCCCAACAATATCCCACATGGGATATGCTTAGGGAGTCGATAATATTAAAGGAAGCTTGGCTCCTGAAGACTTATCAACCACCAAGTTGTGGTCTTGGGACCAACTACGTGATGGTAGTACTGTGCTATTTGGAGGAATGCATGAGATATTTAGTTGATTCCACATGTTGATTTCTTGCATCAATAGTTTCCATTTGATGGATTAATACCCTCATTTTGTCATGTCATGTGTTAGATTGTGCCATTTCCACATTTTGGCTTGTTGTTTCCTATGGGTTGTAGGAGTGATTAATCAAAACACTTCTTAATTAATATATGGGATAAATTGTACCACATTCACCATACCAAGGGAATTAAGAAGTTTTATAAATGGAAATGTTCGCTTTAGTAAATGACCATCACTCCATGGTCATGGTGGCCACCGAGCGATGGTCACTAGCTCTAGTTATGGATGCTTGACAACATAGAGGTGGTTAGCCTAGTCATGGAGACTAGGGTACTGGTTGTTTGTTTTGATTGATGTTAGACTTGTTAAAAATTGATCAATGTTTGACCTACTAATTGATGTTTGACTTGTTAGACACTAATAGAGGTTAATAGATTTGACTTTCTAATTAAAACCAATATTTTAGAGTAAATGAATTTATCATTATTTTTGTAGTAATTAGATATCAAGGAGCTTAATCCCTTATTTTGCATTAATTTTTTGATTAAATGAAGTTAATCATACCATATGGAGTAATTGAGATTAAAAGGAACTAATATTTTTGGGAAAACATAGATATTAGGAAGAATAATATCTCCTTTGATACAATTGATATTAATGGATCAATATCCCCTATTGAATTCACTAGAGGTTAAATATATTTCTTTCATTTTTGGGTATTTTGAATATATATTTTTTATGAACCTATTTTATACTATATGAATTAAACATAGAGGGATTATAGGGTCCCTCCTTAATATTTATTTTATACAATATGAATGTTGGTAGCATAATTCCTAGATTGATGAAATAGGTTGTTACTAAAGAATATTTGGAAAGAATTGTGTTCTCTTTCATACATAATTGTGAAAATTCTTGTCAATATTATTGATGCCTTTGAAAATGGAATTGTGGAAATTCCATAGATTGGTTGTATTGGAAACTTTTTATGATAATATAATATGGAAATATATTGAGGTTGGGTTTTTATCTTCAGGTTTTCCTAGGATATATGTGGTTTTATATTTGAATATTGCATCTACTGTTTTAGTTTAATAAATGTTCTTCAATATAATGTTATTCATGATGCTATGTGCTTAATATTATGTTATGTTAGAATATGAAAGGAATCATGTCTTGTTATATGATGGAATACTTTATATTTATTTTACATGCTTCCATTAATGATATTTATCCATTGCAATATCTTCATGATATAATAGAATTCTCATAAGTTATCATTAGGAGTAGAGACTCTTTATGCATCAATTTTATTTTAAAATAAATTAATAATGATTCCAATACTTGAGGTGAGTTGCAAAAGGTAACACTCAAGTATCCTTGCATACTCTAGGTGGTATAGCCTAGAGAGCTTCCAAATGCAAATAGATTTGAAAAGTTCCTAAGTGGGTAAGCTTGGACTTGATATCCTACCTTAAATGTATGGAGTATCTATGAAATTTTGGTGTTGGCACTTGAACGGGGAGGATTGGGTGGCCAAGCTATTTATCATATGGAGTGATAAATACCTTAATTAGATAGTTTAGTAATTAAGAACCAAGCACTACATAGCTCACTAGGGAAGTGTGGGTATCTAGGCTTCCATGAATTATACTTGGTTCTATAAGTCACTACAAGATGTGGCCACAACTTGACCACTTGAGTGTCATTTGCAGCAACTAGTCTCAATTGTGGTATTCCTAGGGATGAAAAATAGATTGGAAATACATTTAACAATACTTTGGGTGGTGTAACCCAGAGTGGATATTTTATACATCTATGTGAATTCCATATAAAAAACTTGAAATGTGAAATTGTAAAATTTTGTGAATCTTACTTGTGCAACCTTTGCTTATGATTTCCACACTTGATGTCAAAAAAATACTAGTCTAGAAATGAGATTAAGTAAAAATAGTGATTTTTTACAATTAACAATGAGTGGGGTTGTTACAATCATACCTTGCTTCATGTTAGGATTGATGGTGGAATAATGAGAAATTAAATATATTTTTTACTTTTTTTAGACTAATTATTGAAACAATATATTTTTGTATGGTTGTTAGTTGATAAATTTATGTGGAGAAGTTACATTGTCTTACCTATATACTATGGAATATTATAATAATGCAAAGCCATGTAGGAGGCCAATATTTCAAATTAAAATACAAATAATGCATGTGCACATACACACATAGATACCTTTATCCACACACACAATCTAAGTGTGTACTCTATAAAAATGTACATTATTAAGTCTAGTCAAGCATGTATCGTGGTGGTGTATTGGGTCATATTTATTTCACGACTATGATGGTGCTTGAGACTTTTTTGATGACTTATTGATATATCTATTTATTGATAATTGGTATGAGATGCAAGTTATGGAAATTAGTCTCACTTAAGAAACATCTATCATCAAAATTAAATACCAAAACAAGAAGAATATATTTTTGGGTATTTCTCATTTACCTCCAAAATTTAAGATAAATTATATTCAAAATACAAGTTAATTACAATTAACAAAAATATATTCAATATATGTATCAATATTTTCTATGATAATAGTCATTTTATAAATTCTATGGTATTTGACTTTAAAATATGATTTATTGAGTGATAAATGAATATGTAATTATAAAATAACATTATTCTAATATAAAATAAGAAAAAATAACTAGTTTAATTTTATTAAAAAATATTACAATTTTTTTTATAGGGATTTTAATGATAGATATTCATCAACATAAAATTATAGAAAAAAACTACATTACTTTTTGATGGAGATATGGATTGAAAGACCACCAATATTACATCATATTTATTATCATGATATTTTAACAAACTAGATAGTAATATTATTATTAATATTATAACCCTTTGATAAGTACTTATACATATTGTGAATCTACCTCCACCTTAGTCAATAATTTTAACCACATAAATTTATTCTTTTTGGTACAATCCTATTTTATTAAATATTTATAGGATAAATTAGGTGAATGGATATGGTGATAAATTTAGTTTTAATTATTAATGAAATCAAATAGTATAAACTAATTTATAATATTAAATGAAGAAGCACCCCACCAAGTCTCGTAAATGAAAATATTATCTTGTAACATAAGGGGTTTGAATACCCCTTCAAAGCAATGATTGGTTACTTCTATGAGGAAAGATTTGAAACTTCATATTTTTATTATTCAATAAACTAAAATTAAGTAGAACAATTTTGATAAGGTTAAGAATCCCATATGGAAGGAAGCTTGTTATTTAGCTTCCAAGCCATGATTTGGGAGCTTCTAGGGGTTTAATGTGTCTTTGGTATAATTCAAAAATTTAAGTCAAAGTGCTCTCTTCTTCTGACATATTCATTATTATATTTTCCTATTACAGAGTTTCTAAAATATCATGGGTTTTAACTAATGTTTATGCTCCAAACTCAATTGTGGGAAGAGGAAGACTATGGGAGGAGTTGAGCATTAAAAAAATTGTTTTTCCTAACCTTACTTGGATTTTGGCTAGGGATTTTAATTACCCCCTTTATCCCTCAGAAAAAAAAGAGGAAGCCAATATCCTTCTAATGGTATGGAGGACTTTAAACTTTTTGTTAATACTAATGAGATGATGGACTTCGAGATAAAATAAAGTGAATTCATTTGGAGCAATAGAAGGCTAGGGGAACATCTTATCCAATCAAAACTAGATAATTTTTTCATTTATAAAGAAGGGCTTCATAATTTTGGTGATTCTATTCTCTCTTCTCTTCTAAGAATAGGGTCAAATCACAATCCTTTGGTACTCTGTGTTTCAATTGGAAATATAATTTTTTATTTTCCCTTTTGTTTTTAGGTTATGTGGCTAAAAATTAATACCCTTGAGGCCTTGATAGTTGATTGGTTGAAGGACTTTCTAGGTCCCCTAATATCTCAAGTTGCCAATAAGTTAATATTTATGAAGAGCAATTTAAAAGAATAGAATAAAAGGTTTTTGGTAATATTTTTCAAAAGAAGAATTCCTTGAAAATACAATTTTCATCCATTGAAGTTGTTACGTAATATTTCCCCCCATAAAATACCGATAGAGATATTGAAAGGATTTTATTGGCATATTTTTATGATAGAAGTGCCACAATAGAAGCCAACTGATACATTCAAATGCAACATATATAATAAACATACATTTTTTGTTAGATCACAACTTTAAAATTACAAACATTCACATTTATAGCTTTGAAATTACAAACTAATCCATGTTTGAAAACCACAATATTGACAATCACACAAAAATATAAAATAACAAAATTTAGACCACCAAGTGTCGGTACAAATCTCACAACCCACTCCCCCTACCTATTGATAAAATCAAGCATTTATAGGCTCTGATAAATTCAATCATCACAATATGGCCGTTACACAATGACCGTTACAACATGACCATTACAACATGATTGTTATAACATGGTCGTTACAATATGATTGTTACAACATGGCCATTACAATATGACTGTTACAATATGGTTGTGACAACATGATCGTTACAACATGACCATTATAATATGGTCATTTCAATATGGCCATTCTAGAGAGAAGACCATTGCAGGGGATGACTACAAAAATAACAAACCAAAATAAAATATGACCATTAGCAAATTAAGAGGAAGAGGGTTAGAATGTGATGCTCCTACATTAGACTCCCATGCTTAGAAATTTTATGAGCTCTTGCTCATGAGTTGTTCAATTATTTTGAAGCATGATTTGTGCATATACCACCTCTACCTTGACCAACAGGGTGTGTGTATACAATTACAATCATCCATGATTTTGAGAATATTTTCACCATTCAAGCGAATCCTTAAGAAATTTCTATTTCAAACTTGTGGTAATCCATGAAATATTGAGTGTTTTTTTCACCACTTGCACAGATCCTTAGGCAAGTTATTTTTCACACTTGTAATATACGTACACTTTCTATTTCACACATGCAACATATTTGGGATAATCTAAAAAATGTTGTGTTTGTTTCACCACTCACATAGATCCTTAGGCAAGTTCTATTTCATACTTTTTGTAATCTATGTACACATTATGTTTCACACATGCAGCACAGTTGCAGTAATCCACCAAATGCCAAGTGTCTATTTCACAACTTACGTATATCCATAGGCAAGTTCTTTTTCACACTTGTTTTAATCCATGTAGATGTTATTTTTCACACATGCAACCCACATGCGATAATCCACAAAAATTTGAGTGTTTATTTCATCACTTGTGTAGATCCTTAGGTAAGTTATTTTTCATACTTGCTGTAATCCATGTACATGTTCTTTTTCAAACGTTCAACCCACTCAATCGACAGGAAAATGCACACACAACAATACAAGAAATATTATGATATTTGATACCACTTGATGTTAGCAGTGCCATAACAGAAGCCAGCCAACACACGTAGTCACAACACAAATAATAAATATATATTTTTATTAGATCACAACTTTGAAATTACAAATATTCATATTTACAACTTTGAAATTACAAACCAATCCATGTTTGAACATCATAATACTAGCAATCACATAAAAAGATAAAATAACAAACTCCAAGCCTCCAAGTGGTGGTATGAAGCTTACAACCCACTCCCCCTAAATACTGATCAAATTGAGCATTTATAGGCTCTAAGAAATTTGATCGTTACAATATGACCATTACAACATGGTCATTACAACATGACCATTACAACATGGTTGTTACAATATGACCATTACAACATGGTCGTTACAATATGACTATTTTAATATGGTTGTTACAACATGATTGTTACAATATGACCGCTACAATATGGTCGTTACAATATGACCATTGTAGAGAGAAGATCGTTGAAGGGGAACGATTACAAAAATAATTAATCAAAATAAAATATGAACGTTAGCAAGTTAATAGAAAGAGGGTTATAATGTGATGCTCCTACATCATATTTCCATAATGTATTGGCCTATGAACAATCTTACTAGAGACAAAATTCTAGGGCTTTCTAGTTGAAATATGGGGATAGAAATACCACTATTTTTCATACCACAACCTTGAGACACAAGAGTTTCAATAAAATTACTGAAGTTGTTAAGAAGGGTGGTACTAAACCTAGAAATATTTTGGATTTGTGACGATGTAAAATTTTTTAAAAAATTGTTAGGAGTGGTGGCACCTATAAATGAGTAGGCCTCCAATTTGTTTTTGAATTTTATTCCTTATCTAATTTTTGAACAAATGAACTCTAGTATTATCGCTCCATTCAAAGAGTCTAAAATCAAAGAGGCAGTGTTTTCCATGGCTGGTGAGAAGGCCCTTGGACCTGATGGTTTTCCTATAGTTTTTTACCAAAAATTTCTAGGAATTATGGGAAAGGATATATATAATGCTATGGGTGAAATTCAAAATACCCTTCATATTCCAAGCGACATCAATTCCACCTTTTTAGTTTTGATTCCTAAATTGGTAGGAGCTAATTCCTTCAATAATTTTAGGCCCATAAGTTTGTGTAATACTCTTTATAAAATATTGGCTAAAGTCATAGCCAATAGAATGAAGGCCATTCTTCCTCATATTATTGATCCCTACCAAGGTGCTTTTATTAAAGGGATACAAATATTGTATGGTGATATTACTATTCATGAAGTTCTTTACTCCATAAATAAAAGTGGTAGAGATGGATTGTTGTTGAAATTAGACATGAACAAGGCATATGATAGAGTATCCTGGGAAATTTTGTATAAAGTTATGGATAAAATTGACTTTCACCCTACTTGTATAGACATCATCAAAGGATGTTTATTCTCAATCATGAATTCTATCCTAATTAATGGTTCTTCAATAGGTTATTTTAGACGCCTCCAAGGCCTAGGACAATGAGACCCACTATCTCCTTATCTATTTATTATTATGGCTAAAGCCTTAGGCAGATATATGCAGATAACCTAGTATAAAAGATTAATTTTAGGAATAAAGCCTACATCCTCCCACAACCCCATAACCCACCAACAATTTGTATATGATACTCGTATTTCTTTAAGATCCTCTATTTTAGAAGCAAAAGATATTAAGTTTATTCTATATTCTTATGAATGTTAATTTTCAACAAGAGCAAGGTGTTTTAATTTTAAATACCTCCCTTCAAAGGTAGGTAAATATTGTAAAAATATTTGAATGTTCCATTGGGAAGCTCCCTTCTGTTTATTTGGGTTTACTGCTTTTCAGTAGCAAGTTATAGGATTCTTCTTGGATTCCTATGGTTGAGAGGGTTAGGAGAAAGTTGGCAAGTTGGAAAGGTTCCCTTCTTAGCCAAGCCAGTAAGGCACAACTCATTAAATCCACCCTCCAGAGTATCCTAGTCTTATTTTTGTCATTGTTTAAGATGCCATAAAAATCTACCAAAATATTGATAGTATTCAAAAGGCCTTTCTTTGAACATGCATGGAAGAAAACCATAAATTTTCCCTAAAGGATTGGAAGCAGGTTTGTTCCAAGAAGAGCAAGGGTGGATTAGACCTTAGGAAATTAAATAAATGAATTTGGCCCTTATTGCAAAATAGGGTTGGATGTTTTTCATAATGGATGAATTTGGAAGGATAAAGATTTTAACAGCTAAATATCATGGTAGAGATGGTAATTTCCTTAATATTTAGGCCAATCCAAAGAGTTCTATTTTTTGGAAACATCTTCTTGATTCCAAGTTTATTAGTAAAAAGGCTTGAAATGCAAAATTAGTGATGGTATAAAAGTTAAAATTTGGGATGATAGTTGGATTTGTAATGAGCCCTTGATTAGATATCAGCTTCTAAACTTCTTAGATCCCTTTACAGTGTAATCATGTGGATCTAGAGTCACTGACTTTATTGAGGTAAGATATGGAAAAAGAAATTGGAAGACTTTATCTCTTGTTCACTCCACCAATAAAATTCATTCTCTAAATTATTTATCCAATAATATTAGAATTCATCTCCTTAATTCTAACCCATTAGTTGATTCCTCTATTTGGAAAGTAGATAATAAGGGTCTCTTCATGGTTAAATTTTCTTACTTTATTTAGTTTGATGAGGAAGTGTATTGGTTTCTAGCCTGTAAGATATGGTTCAAACACCTCATATATAAAGTTAATTTCTTATTTTGGCTAGCCACCTAGAATAAAATCCTTACTATTGAAAACCTTCACAAAAGAAGCTTTCCCATTTTGAATAGGTGTTATCTGCATGAAGCTACCTGGGAGAATGTTAATCATTTGTTTCTTGAGTGTCCCTTATCCTTTGAAGTTATCCATCTACTTCTAATTAATTTCAATGTTATATGGGTCATTCCTGATAACATTATGGACCTATGTTTGTAGTGGGTTGCCCCCTTCCATAATATTTTACTTAGAAATTGTTGGTTTTTTGTTTGCCTCATTTTCTTTGGGGTATTTGGAATGAAAGAAACAACAGAGCCTTCAAGAATGTTAAAAAGGATACCTTGCATGTGGAAGCTAAAATTTTCAATTTCTTCAAATAAATTGTTTCCATAATCCCTATTAAAGATAATAAATGATCCCATATTGAAGGTATGCTTCCCAACTAGTTGGGTATCCTGAATCTGGAAGGTATTTACAATATTCCCACTCCCAATATTAAATATCTTGTCAAATGGTAGCCTCCTCCTCAAGGTTAGATTAAATTGAAATTTTATAGGGTGGCTAAGGGTAACCCAAGCATTGCAGGGGCTAGATGAATCATCAGGAATGACAAAGGAATTATTCTTTTGGTATTTTTTGAATTCTTAGGTGTTCAATATAGTTTTTTGTTGAAGCTTGGATGCTTTATCAAGGGTTCACGCTCCTAAAAAAGTTGAATTCAAAGAATATGGTGATTGAAGGTGACTCTATTTCTATAATTAATGTTGCTAAAGAAAATCATTCCCCCCACTTGTCCATTAGAAATTTAATATAGATTTAAAATAAAATATTTACCATTACACTAATAATATGGAAGATTTTGAATTCAGGTACAAGTTTAGATATGAAAATAAAGTAGCTGACCTATTAGCTAACCAGGGGATCAATCATAATGCTCTTCAAATTTGGATAAAAAAAATTTCTACCTTTTTAACTTTGTGTGTTCTAGTTTCAATTTTTTTTTTTTAAATGATATAATATATGTGCCAATAAAGGGATAGGTTCTTTGGAAGTAGTTGAGTGCTTGTAAGTAGGTTGCCCTAGTTCATTTCTCGATGGTTGGGTCTCATTGACTTAACCTTTATCCAACATGTTAGGATTATTATTTTTTGATTGATAAAATGGTATTTGAAAGGGTCTTGTAACCTTTTACAAAATGGAGATCAATTAGAGAAAATACCCTTAGAAAAAAAAAACAATAAGCATTAGCCCTTTATGGGTCATCAAATGAAACACCAAAACACTAAAAAGGAACTTGAAGTCCCATGCAGGGGTGAAAGAGGAAACCCAAAATAGACACAGAGGAAGCACGTAGGTGTAAATAGGAAACCAAGAGAAAAATGTAAGGCGCCAAATCAATAAAAGGTAGAACCACAACAACCAAACTAGTTGTTAGGGCGATCAGTGTTCTGGATGTCAGTAGTACGATCAACACCACCAAATTTTTGAACTCCTCTAGTATTTCATATTGTTTCTTGTACTCATCTAGGAGAGCCTACGCCTAAGAGAGGAGAGAATTAGTCATATTAGTTGCCCTCTAGAGAGCTATCATGATGTCATGGAGTTCTTGAAGTGAAATCTCAATCCATATATTTCATAGTTGTGCCACGGTTACAATATATACAGCAAAACAAATGCTCAAAATAGTGAATAACAATATTTCTTGTAACCTACTCCTTGAATAGAAGATGCTAACCAATCATAAATAAATGCCTAAAAATAATCCTACCATAAGTGATTTATATGCTAACAATAATACTAAACAATAGCTACATATATGCTCTCAACAATTATAAGAATAAACCTAGAATGCTACATAGGAGTAATTTCAACATTCTCACCCTTAAATTTGAAAGGGATGACAAGACAGTCTCTCAGCTTTACATATTGAGCTTTATCAACTCCTTTGGTGAAGATATTTGTGATATTGTCCAAAGTGTTGCAATGTCGTAGCTCAACCACCTATTTCTCCACCATGTCTCAAATGAAGTGATACTTCATATCAAAGTGCTTTGACCTATTGTGGTGGATAGGATTATGTGCCAATTGAATGGCACTCATATTGTCATTGTACAATCTTGTAGGACCACTTTGTCTCTCTCCTATTTCTTCAAGAACTTTTCTCAACCATAAAGCTTGGGTACTAGCATTTGTGATTGCTATGTACTTAGCTTCAGTAGATGATAGTGCTACAACAGTTTACTTTTTGGAACTCCATGTAATTAGCCCTGACCCAAGACTAAAAACATTCCCTAAGGTAGATTTTATATCATCTATATTTCTGCCCCAATCACTGTCACTAAATCCAACTAATTTTATAGAATTACATTTGTGGTAATGGATCCCAAAATCCAATGTACCCTTTACATATCTCAAAATTCTCTTATTTTATTGTAAATGAAGTTCAGATGGATTAGCCATATACCTTGAAACAAGAGAAACAGCATATTGTATATCCAGCCTTATGTTGGTTAGGAACATTAGACTCCCAACCATGCTCCTGTAAGTGGTCATGTCAACTTTTGGTGCTCCATTATCTTTACTCAATTGGATCCCATGACCCGTTGGAGTTGCAACAGGCTTGCATTGCTCCATAGAAAATTTCTTGATCATATCTTGAGCATATTTGTGTTGACATATGAAGATACCTTTACCTATTTGATGTACTTCCATGCCTAGGAAATATGCATTAAATATATATCTTTCATTTCAAATTCTTTCATCATAGAGTGTTTAAACTTCTCATTCATATTAGCACTACTACCCATGAATATAAGATCATCCACATATAAATATACAATGATAATGTCTTTACCTTATTTCATGTAGTAGAGAGTAGGTTCTCTTTTGCTTCGAGTGAATCCATACTTCTGAAATTAGCCATCAATGTGTGAGTACCATGCTCTTGGTGCTTTCTTTGAGGCCATACAATGCTTTATTTAGTTTGTATACAAGGTTCTCCTTACCTTTTTCTTCAAATCCTTGAGGTTGTTGCACAAAAAACTCTTCATTCAAGTACCCATTGAGAAAGGCACTTTTAACATCCATGTGCTGAATTTTACACCCTTTGTGAGTAGCCAAATAAAGTACTAGTCTAATGGTCTCATGTCTAGAAATAGGAGCAAAAGTCTCCTCATATTCAATCTCATAATTCTGAGTAAACCCTTTTTCTACTAGCCTTGCCTTTTGTCTTTCAATGCTTCCACCAGCATTGAATTTGGTCTTGTATACCCATTTGCATCCAATACATTTCTTGCCCTTAGGAAGCTTCACTATCTCTCAAGTATCATTCCTTTTTATAGAGGTCATTTCTTCTTTCATGGATTTTTTCCATACATCAAAATTACATGCTTTTTCATAACTAGATGGCTCTAGCTCAACACTAGTCATTAAAGCATAATTTACAAAATCTCCCTTAGGCTCTTTGGAGTCATCATCACTATACATATGCAGATTTTCAAGTCTTTTCAAAATAACATTCATTTCACTAGCTTGACTTCTAGTGTATCTTTTTTGAAAATTCTTATCCAACATTTAAAAATATGGATGGTGTTGAAGTGTTCTTTTACTTCTTTATGGAGAATCAATATCCATTGGTTAAGAACTTACTGATATTTTTGGAGAAGGACTTGGAGTAGAATTAGTTATACTTGAAGTAGTACTCATACTTGGGCTTGGAGGACTTTCTTTGTTGTTGTTGGGCTGCACTTGCTACACTTGTTGCACTCTAAAGGAACTTGCATCATGATATCCATCATCAACAAAAAACATTTTATGACCCCATTCTCCCCCTTCATCAAAAATTACATCCCTGGAGAGTATAATTTTATGTGTTTTGGTATTGTAGAGCCTATATGCTTTGGAAGACTCACAATATCCAACAAAAATACATGCTTGAATTTTGGGGTCAAGTTTCTTTCTTTTCTCATAACGAATGTGGGCATATGCAAGACAACCAAAAACCTTAAAGTGTTTTACATTTGGTTTTTTTCCATACCATCCTTCATAAGGAGTGATCCCATATAAACTAGAAGTAGGACTCCTATTCAAAATGTAAACACTAGTTCTAACAACATCAGCCCAATACATGTTACTTAGATGCTTAGTTTGCAGCATTGATCTAGCCATTTATACTATAATGTGGTTCTTTCTTTCAACCACACCATTTTGTTGTGGGGTAGAGGCAGTTGTGAATTGTCTTTTGAACCCACAAATATTTATAAAATTTTATAAATGTATTAGAGGAATAATCTCCTCCTCTATCAATCCTGAGACTCTTTACAACAAACTCACTTTGATTCTCTACATTCTTTTTTAAATCTATGAAACAATCAAAAGCTTCATCCTTAGTTTTCAAAAAATAAATCCAGCACATCCTAGAGAAATCATCAATGAAAGTGTGAAAGTAAGAATTGTTACCAATGTTTTTGGTTTGCATTAGACCATAAATATTTGAATGCACCAATTTTAGTGGATGGCTTGCTCTCCATGTTTGTCCCTTTGGAAAATTTGATCTTGAGTGCTTTACCAAAGGACATCCTTCACACACCTCCTTGTGTTCTTCAACTCTTGGAATTCCACTCATCATAGCTTGAGAAGTCAACAAATTCAAGCTTGAAAAATTAAGATGACCAAATCTTAAGTGCCAAAGCACACTTTGATTAGCAATAGCTACACTAGAAATTTGAGCACCTCCTTGTTCCCCAAACTTAAGAGGAAACAACCTATATTTTTCCATAGGTACTTGTGTAACAACTCTATTACAATTGTTTTTGTCAAAAATGATACATTTTCCATCTTCAAAAACAAGCTTATAATTATTTTCCATTATTTATCCAACACTAAGAAAATTATGTTGGAGTTTGGGGGTGTAATAGATGTCATTTACCTTCTTGGTGCCTTCTTTTGTTGGAACCTCCATGGCTCCCATGCCTTCAAGTTGTAGTGTTTTTTCATCTCCCAATTTGATATTTGATTTGTAGTAGGAATCCATTGCAACAAAGAGCTCCTCTTTTCCACTCATGTGATTGGAACAACTAGTATCCAAAATCCAAGTTTCATTGAGATTAGAATCTGATTTTCCATAAGAAAGAAATAAATTTGAAGTTCCTTCCTCTTCTCCATAGTTTCCATATTGACCTCTTCCTTCTTGAGAAGTCTTGGACCAACAATATTTTTTAAAGTGACCAAGATTACCACAATTGTAACAAGTTTTCTTTGATTTGTCACCTCCTCTTCCTCTTCCTTGGTTTCCATCTCTTGAGCTACCTCTTCTTTTAACTCTCCTTTGTCCTCTTCCTTGGCCTCTTCCTTGTGTATTATCACCTTATTTGGATGAGAAGGCTTTCTCATCACCTCCATAGCTTGTAGATGTAGCACCCTACAATATTTCTTCATGAGACATCAAAGAACCAATAAGAGCATAAAAAGTTAGAGTAGAAAAATATTTAGGCTCCTCAATAATGATTACAATATGGTTCTATTTATGAATAAGTGTTCTCAACACTTTATTCACAACCACTTCATTTTTTATGTCTTCTCCAAGAGTTTATATTTTTTTACAATGGCTTTCACTCTAACATAATAATCACCTACATTTTCCTCATTTTGTATTTTTAGTCTCAAAATCCCTCTTCAAGGTTTGAAGCCTTACTTGCTTCACTTGAACACTACCTTGATAGCTATCTTTCAAGGATCTCCATGCATCTTGGGTTGTTAAACAAGAAGCAATCCTTGGAAATATGCTTTTCTCCAAGGCTTCTTGGAGATGGTAGAGGGTAAAAGAGTTTTTCTTTTGGGCATCCTTCATGCTAGTTTTATCTACTACACTCAAGGTTGTCCAATCAGTAGGTTTGGTGTAGCCTTCTTCGACTATATCCCATAGTCCTTTTCCAATGAGTAAGATCCTCATCTTCATGGACCAATACTCGTAATCAAGTCCATTGAACTCAGGAATGGGTAGATTATTATTAGTTGCCATTAAATTTAATGAAAAAGAACTATATGTTGTCTACAATGCAAAAACTTAACACTTGAAACAAACAACACCCTATTTTTTTGTATTCAACACTAATTTTTATGTTGCTATCCTACTTATAGCAAACAAAGGCTTTCTCAAACAAGAGTAATTTTTCTTAACTCATTGAAATTCTAAATTCTCTGTGAGTTGAAGCACAATGTAAAAAACCAATTGTTAATGCATTCGATAAAAAGTGTAATAATTAACACAATTGTCAACTCAAGACTGCACTTCTCTAGACTTCAACAAATGATACTTACAAACATGACACGTAACAAATGAATCCTTCTACCATACTTCTTTTTTCAGGTTGTTAATCCAACGTGAACACTATCAGGCTATGCTCCATGAAACAATCACCAGATGTGCCAATGTGAACTACTATCTACGATGTCACCATATATCTCAGGAGATCGTGAGTCTCCTACCTAGATCTCTATGACTCCTCATTGATGTTTGACGTCTCAATTTCAATGCAATAGATTCTATTGTTTATCAACATGATCAAAAATTTGGTTAAATGTCTTTTATTTATGTTTTGCTCTATTTGGCAAGCTCTATATAGAATACATCTTTGAACATCTCTCTCCTTATCCAGGCAAAAATACTAGGTAGAAATTCCAGGCAATCGCTCTTTTAGTTTTTCTCGCATGGTTGCTTTTGACATCTCTTCTCAATGGAATGTCTCATGTAAACCTGCACGTATCACGTCTCACAAAACCAACACATATTTATTTCAATAGATTACAATATTTTGATGTCCATATTTGGTTCAAATAGCAAGTCATGCACTCCTCTCTAAACACATCCAAATCACATGTTCATCACGTTGGACTGAATGTTCTCAACGTTGCACTTGCACATTCAAATTTGTGAATCACTTCCAAGCTGAAATTTCACCTTCTAATGGTATACATGATGGTACAATATACTCCTTGTGATACAGCCACACAACATGTAGGATCACCAGTGTGAACAGTAATCACTTCTCCTTTCTCATGAATCTGTAGATGAAAAACACAATTCGCTCACAATAGGTCTTTCAACAGTGCAATGTCCACATGCTAGCTTGTCTAGGATTTTAGCAGGACTTCTCCTTTGTGAAATTTTGATCAAGTAGAATCTATGGACGTCCTTAGCACTCCTTATGCATATCAATAAACAACAGGAATGCACGCATGCGATTCGTCACTAGCAACGTCTCCAAGCAATACATACTATCTCTAAAAACATTTTTTTGAAAAATAGTAGGAATACCTTTTTTTTAATGGTGGTTAATGTTGTACATATCTTTTAGAAATGCTCTATATTGGGTTTGAACAACGTAATACTGAATTCTCTCTGGTGAACACAATTTCTCTAGTGATCTTTCTCCAAAACACAACCTCATAGTATTTGCAAAATAGATTTGCACCTCCAATATGTCAAGATTGAACTCACAATTCATGTGATGAGAAATCAAGACTAAACTATTTAGAAATTCTTTTCTTTAGCTCTAATACCAAATGGAATCTCAATCCATATATTTCATAGTTGTGTTACAGTTACAATATATAGAGCAAAATAAATGCTCAAAATAGTGAATTACAATATTTCTCGTAACCTACTCCTTGAATAGAAGATGCTAACCAATCACAAATAAATTCCTAAAAATAATCCTATCAGAAGTGATTTATATGCTAACAATAATACTAAACAATAGCTATGTATATGCTCTCAACAATGATAATAATAAACCTAGAATGCTACATAGGAGTAATTTCAACATGGAGATGACCTCGATCAAAAGGGTTTGGCCAATAGGAAACTTGAGAGGCCAGTAGGAAAGGTTGAGCAGAAGTCCCTTCTAAGGGATGGCTCTTATTGGCTACATTCTCTAGTCTAACCTAAAAAGACAAAGAATAATCAAAAATATCATTGTTATCAACAAGGATGAAGGTCTTGCATTTTTTATTTCATGCTTTGATCCTGGTGGTGTAGCATCTATGTTTAGATTTCTATGTACCTGATGTCCTCTCCATATTCATGTTGTAATCTAGGGCTTGATTGGTTTTGGAGGAAACAAAAGTATATCCACCAGCATCACTAGAATCATCCATAGATCCAGCATCCACAATATAAAACACAACACCCATAACTCTTTGGGTTTATCTTTCTAGAACATATCTATAGATAACCAAGTAGAGACCTTGGTGAAGAGGGAAATAAGAGACTCTCGTATTCACATTCACCATAGAATTATCAATAGACCAGAAGAGGTATTTTAGAATATTTATTGTCTTATTCCTCATAGGTGGTTGAGTAATGCTAGGTGAAAGCTCTTGAATACCACACCAAGACTATCCAAGGTGAAGTATTGCAGAATAGTCACCATGACCACATCCATGATTTAGGGAGCATTTATTTCATGATACCTCTCTTTTCTCTACCCAATTTATCCCCTCTATATTTGAAAAGTTTGAGCTCACCTTGAGGAGTGCTTCTCCCTGTTGATTATTTTACCATCATTTTAAAACCCAATTATCTTGGTAAGGAGATTGACTGTAACATTAAATATCAGCCTACAAATAAAGACATACCCCTCACCCCAAGTCTGAACAAACTCTAAAGATAGTTCAGAGTTGCTATCATTAAAAAGTTACAAAAAGTGAAGGAGGCCATGGTCTCTAAAAATATCCTCAACTAAGTCAGTAAGGTGGGGAATAGAAGGCTCAATTTTAGCTATGGATACAACATTTGATAGCACAAGGGAAATAGAAGAGGAATGCAATATTTCAGAAGGAGAGGGGATGAAGTGTGAAATGAACAATGGAAAGCTGGTGGATATAAATATAGAGGGGAATTTCAAAAACCATATTAGATTGCAATGGCACATAACACATAAAAACCATGCTAGAAAAACATGGGGTATGATTGCACTCAAAAATGTATCACTCGACATGAGAGGAAATACTTGGGCATGAAGACTCCAATGAAAAACCAATATCATATTTCACAGGGTGCAAGCTGAGGGAATATGAGCAATCGAAGGAAGGTAATATTTAGGATCAAAACTTATCATCAACGAAAATAAAAGGTCCCAATGGAGATTGTGAGATCTAGATCATATCCACCTGAGGTTTGATTAGGGTGATTCTAAAAATTTATGGTACAATTAGCAATATATCTAAAGACGAAGATGTTGGAAGGATTACCACCATGGGAAATGATAATTACCATCCATGAAAGGTGATGATTAACCATCATAAGAAGGAAAAATATTTGTATCTCCATGTAAGACTGGTGGCATAAGGCGGGATGCCACTTTGGAGGATCAAGTTGCCAAGTCTTCCATTGGAAGTGTAATTGCCAAGTGTGACTAGGATTGTACACGAGGTATGGTTTCACCAAAAAGGATTTCCTAGGGTGACCAAAATTGGAGATGATTTTATTAGTGCCAATAATATCATGAATAGATGTTCACCTAGGAACAAATCTTGTATATGTTAATGGGAAATATCTCTTCATGAATTGATCTAGAGGAGACCCACCACTCGTGACACCACTTGTCATTTACAAAAACCCACCACTAACATACCTATTGATACGATAATAAAAATCCACATGTAACATTTTTGTGATGATGTATCCCCCACACATGACCTCCTCTAATATATCGGTAGTAGAAAGGACATGAAGCTTACCCCATGTGGGATATGGAAAAACCTTAGGATTTGGGAAGTGGGATCCACCACTCATGATATCAACTATAATTTGCAAAAATCCACCAATGACATGTACATTGAAATAGTGATTAAACTCAACTTGTAACATTCTTGTGATGATGTATCCCCCACACATGACCTCCTCATAGTTGCAGGAGTAAAAAAGACTTAAGTCTCACCCCACATGGGATACAAAGAATCCATAAGATTGGAAGAGTGGTGAAATCAATGGATGATGATATTGATCAGATTCCATGAGAAAACCCAAAAGTGGTGCCCTACCAAAAATCCCAGCAAGACATAGGGACATTACAAGAAAGAAATAGGTTGAGTATTGTCATTGATAAGGGAAGAAGAAAAATGATAACTTCAAATGGTGATGTTGAGCTTATAAACACTCATGTTCATGAGGAAATCAGTTGCACAGTTCCCTTCATGGAATATGTGTTGGAAGGTGATATTGGTGGAAGAACTCAATAAGTTATTCTATATAATAGCTTGGAAATATTCTAGTAAATAGTTTGGGTTTGTGTAATATTCTAGATATTATTCTTACAATCCATCTTAATAATTAAGTTAGAATACTATAGATTGTGTGACAGAATAATACCTTGGAAGAGCGCTCGAGCTTCAATGAAATGACTAGATTGAAACCCAATATTCTCTATGATATCTAGAAGAATCTTCCTTGTGTGATCTCTAAAAATACCCCTAGTGCTAGTCGGCCCTGGATTTCCTTTTTTTGCTCTATAAAAATTGATTTTCAGATAGCCTGGAGGAGGAGGAGACCACTTGACCAGTGACCAATCAAGCTTTGGAGAAGGAGGAGGGAGGTTGTAGAGGGGAAGCCTCAGAGAGGAGGTCAGAATAGTTTCAATGGGGGGTTCAGGCTCTCCATATTCCTAGGTTATGGAAAGGCTCTCAGTAATCGCCTAAAGAATTGTGAAGAGCACAAACTAGACATCATGGATGGAATCAATGAAAGCATGGAAATTACATTCACACCAAATATCCTAGAGGAAGTAGGGAAGGAAAAAGGATGATAAGATATTTAAGTGAAAATACTTTAAAGGATTGGGCCATTAAAAACACCGGTCACTCATAAGATATGGGGGAGCCTAGGCAATACCAATGGCAGAGAAGAGGGAAGACAGTATAGTTTAGAAAAAATGACAAGATAAAAAATGTGTTGGCTAGACTCATAATGTTGGGTACACAGGTGACAACAGTTGGAGAGAGGAATACCACAACATTGAAGGTTGAGTATGGTGAGGATTTTGTCCTAAAAAACAAGCCAAAAGAAAAAAATTGACTTTAGGGGTGAGGTGTTTTTTCCAAATTATTTTTTAAGGGAACCAAGGAGAGATAGGACTTTTAATGAGGTGGTAAGTGGATTTGATAGTGAAAAGACCATTGGTAGTAGGGGTCCAGAGGATTTTATCTTTAGAGGGACAACTAGGAATAACACAAAGGTACAATAAATTGGAGAGAACATAATTAGTTTACCTTTGTTTACTAGACAAACCATAATCAGGAATATATTTCTAGGATTTTCGATTGGAATGGAAAAATATCAAACCTTTGACCCAAACAGTGAATCAGTGATGGGTTTCAATAATATGAGGTCTACTCAGGTCTAAATAGGACTATCATTGAGCTATATATCCTCTCAAATATTGATCTTCTCACCATTTTCAAGTTTCCAATGAATATCCTTCCTAATGATCTCTTTTGACTTTAATATGGAATTCCACACTGTCGACCCTAGGATAGGAAAAGGATCATCCAAAACATCATTGTGATGCCAAATATATTTTCATTTCATGATAAATACCCATAGAAAATTTTCATCCTGAATCGCTTGCCATCCTTGCTTAGTAATGAGTGCTAAATTCGTGTTTTGGACCATCCTGAGCCTAATGCCATCGTATTATTATTTGGAATAGAT
The DNA here is from genome assembly GCA_028583015.1 of Wollemia nobilis. Taxonomy (NCBI): domain Eukaryota; kingdom Viridiplantae; phylum Streptophyta; class Pinopsida; order Araucariales; family Araucariaceae; genus Wollemia; species Wollemia nobilis. The sequence continues at coordinate 3,505,713 of JAQPPZ010000594.1, read as the reverse complement.
CTGATCCCAAGTGACTGAATAGAAATATTACTTCTATTCAAACCCAGAACATAAGATGTTCCTCTATATTTGCTTAATATTGTTGTATACATCAATAGAAATTTCAAAAATGAAGAAGAATACTATGGAGAGTTTCTTTAACAAGGGTGGCCTTGCCTGTTTGACTAAGGAGGCCCCCTTTCCATCTAACCAATTTTTTTGAATTCTTTCAATTATAGAATTCCAAAGGGACCTTTTAGCAGGACCTTCAAAAAGAGGAAGCGAGATAGTTTACTGGGAGCTCAACAATGGTGCATCCTAGGATAGCAGTAATATGGGCTTGAAACCTAGTAGGAGTGTTGATGAAGTAAACCTTACTATTAGAAAAAATCACTTTTTGCCCAGTAGTAGACTCAAAATAAAGTAGGATTGATTTTATGGTCTTAGTTTGGGGAAAAAAAGTGAGAGTGGAAATAATGGCATCATCAACAAAATTCTAGTGAGAAATGGGTTGAAGTGAAGAGGTGGGTATGATGCCTAAAATATCACCTTTGGAATAGGAAGACCTCAAAGTTTTACTTAAAGTTTTAGCAACAATGATGAAAAGGAACAAAGATAAAGGATCACCCTATCTTAACCCATTAAATCTCTAGAAGTAAAAAATAGGATAACCATTGAAAAGGATAGATAAGTTAGTATTGGAGATACATTATTTTATGAGATCTATCCAGTAAGGATAGAACCCAAACCTAGAAAGGATGGAAAAAAGGAAACTCTAGGATACTCTATCAAATGTCTTGTTCATGTCTAACTTGAGGAGGAGGCCAACCTTGCCACTTTTAGAAATAAGATGAATAATTTAATGGATTGTAATGATGCTATCGGTGATAAGCATTCCCTTGATAAAACTACCTTGGTTAGAATCAATGATATGGGGAAGGATTGACTTGGTTTTGTTGGATAGAGCTTTCATTAGGATTTTATAAAAGATGTTTCAGAGACTGATAGGATGGAAGTTAGTTAGGGTGTGAATATTACTCACTTTGGGGATGAGGACCAAAAAGTTAAAGTTAATATATCTAGAGATCCTTTTTTGACTTTACATTTGTTGGATGGCTAGGACAACATCTGGACCAACAATATCCTAAAAATATTGAAAAAAGATAGGGGGAAAGCCATCAAGACTTGGGATTTTTCCACCTTGCATGGAAAAAATAGTGGTATGAATCTCTTCATAGAGAGAGGTTTAAACAACATTTTATTGAGTTCTAGAGTTACTAACCTTGGAATGTTCTACAAGAGGGCCTCAAATTTTTGTTGGTAACATTCTGTACTAGGGCTGAGCAACTCTTCAAAGAAGTTAACAACCTCATTTTTTATTTTAGAGATATCCTTTGTAACTATCCCATTTTCCTTTGTGAGCTCTTTGATTCTATTACATCATCTGTGTCTCATGGTGGTAGCAAGAAAACATTTAGTATTTAAATCCATCTCTTTCAACCATGTGACCCTCGATTTTTTCTTCCATAAAACGTCCTCGTTTTTTATGATATTGTGGTACACTAATAGGATGCTCTTCTCAATATCCTAGAGATTGGGGTCAAGATCTCCTTACTAGGCTGAAAGCTCAATGTTGGTATGCTAAGACTAGATTTGCTACTTTTTATAGAAAATATTATTTAAAACATCTTTGTTCCACAATTTCAAATTGACTTTTAAAAAATGAAGCTTGTTACTGACCTGAGAGACCACAAATCTAGAATATCAGCAAGACTACCAGAGAGATATTAGTGACTTGAGATTTAGGTCCTAAAGACACATTTCCTCTAATATAAAATGTGATATGAAAGGAGAAATCTAGGAAGTGTAATCTAGGAGGAGAGGGTTGTGATTAGATCTAATTTTGGGTATTGAACGAAGGATAATATCACCAAATCTATAAATGACATTAGTGAAGAAGAGAAAACTATCAAGTCGAAGTTGTATGAGCTGGTCACCTTTTTTACAATTGCTCCACATGAATCTAGGATGTCTCAAGTCAATGTCCATGGTTTCATTGTCATCTATAAAATTTGTAATTTTTTCAAAATAATTGGCAGTAATTTGGGATCCTCCTTTCTTGTCCATTGGGAATAGAGGAGAGTTGAAGTCTCCAGTCAACATCCAAACCTCTAAGTAGAAGACCTCTTGAAGTTGACCGAGATAACCCCAGAGGTGGAACCTCCCAGAAGGGGAGTTTGCTGCATATATTTTTGATAAGACCCAATGGTGACCATCATATTTGTTAAAGAAAAGAATATTCATGTAATTATCGATAGTAGATAATAGAGTCCCCTCAACTTCATTAGGATCCCACATACATAATAGTTTGCTTGAAGCACCATTGGATGGGCTAATAAGAAAATCACAATACTTCCATATATTTGGATATCAAGTGATATTTTGGTTATCCATTTTGGTCTCTTGCAACAAAAAAATGGTAGGCCTTAGGTATTTACTCATGGACTTAACCAGGTGTTGCTTGTTTCATGCATTGAGGCCCTTTACTTTTTGAGGAGGTTCTCTTCCTTCTTTCAATAGAAGGGGAGGTTTGTACATGATATCAACATGGTCATTATGAAGGGTGATTTGGGTGCCATTAGCAATCCCTTCTAAAACTTCTCTATTCTTGATATCTTGGGTTGACGGACATCCTCATTTCTTGCCAAAGCTAACATAATCATAGAGTTTTTTTTGGATTTGGTTAAATGAAGGGTTGGGAGAGAAGAGACTAATGGAAATAGAGTTATTAGTGAGAGAGCTAAGAAGGCTCTTACGAGAGAGAGGGGTGCTTGAAGAATGATCAAGGGTGCGATTGTTGGAATTAGGGATGTGATCATCATCGGATAGAGAAGAAAAGTGGTTTGAGACTGGAATAGGATGGAATACATTAAGAGGAGAAGATAATTTTAAGAATTCTAGAAGAGGTTCAAGGGAGGCAATGATGGCATCCTCAGAAGCCTAGATAATTGGGGGATGACCCTAGAGATTTATGGATGCTCCTTGGATTTCAACGGTTGGTGGTGCACCTTTAGAAATATTTGAAGGATTGGATACCAAGGTATTATTTGGGGCTATAATAGATTATGATTTTGAGTATTTATGGGAGCTTTGGTGCTATCAATTACCATCTTTAGTATTATATGGATGAACCTTGGATACCTTTGAGAATTACGATTGGAGGTGGCCTTGTGTGGAGAATTCACCATAGAACATAGGATTATTTTCATATTTGATGGTTTGAGAAAAAGTACAAGCCTATGAAATGATATTTATTGAATAAGGGGGGGCTGATATAAAATTTGTGTTAATGCACATACGGGCATGGACCATGCAAGTTCCAAATTTTATTGTAGGATCAAAAGCGATCAGATCTCCAAATTTTTATGTGATTCCTCTAAGGATATCCTCATCCCAAAACTAGATAGGGAGACCCAAAAGGCATATCCAAATTGGTGCTAAGTTGATATTTTGAGTAGCTAGATTTAAATCAACACTCCATTTATGTAGAAAGAGTCCCCTTCATCTGAAAAACCAGGGGCCACCTATGAGGATCCAAATTGAATCGATCAAGTTATTGAGCCAGATGAGGAAGAAGCCTCTAGAAAGATCAACCAACTCCAAATATCCTAATGGACATCAAGTGGATTGATCCCACCTATGTATTGATTCTATATCAGGAAACGACGCCAAGAATTTTCCAACATAAGTGGGATTTTTGAGCAACCATAGAGGACACAAGCTCAGATGGGATTTATAGGGATCCATCAAAAGGGTGTAGTTCCACCCTAGGTTTGGGTGGACTAGGGTTTGAGGTAGAGTTATTTTTTACTATATCTAAAAAGGAGTAGCTCATTCTGGAATTACCTCCTCCTGATCCTACCATTGCCACTATCATTATTTCCACTGAAGAAAACCCTTCTTCAAGGATCATCGAAGAATCCCTGGGTCTAATAGGGCTTTGAACATCAATTTATTTTCCTCATGATCCATCATTTTGATCGGTCCCATAGGCCTCATACTATTAGTGTTTTTGTCCATATGTATTCGCATCGAGGGGTTGATAGATTCATCTTTAATTGGCCCACCATAATCCACCATGGACCCATTATAGAGTGGTCCTCATTCTAAAAGTGTGACGGGGCCTATATCATATGATTGCCCAAAAAAAACTACAGAGTTCTCCTTCGATCCACTTTTGCCTCTGAAAGGATGGAAATGGTTACCAAGTGGAAAAGAGGTGTTTTCTTTCCCATGGTTTGAACCAGATCCACCATTGTCACCTTCACTTGTTTCGTCTTTGCCAATACTATCACTTTTGCCCATGTTCATTACTATTGTTGTTGCCATCGCTAGGATTATAAATAATAAATAGTCAAAGTGTTCTAACATTAGTGTGGTTCCATCAATCAATTGGTATGAAATAAATTAAACTCTATAATATTTAAAAAATATAAATAGTTCATAAATTTAGGAATAAAAATAATAAACAAAGGATGTGCATGATGTAAAATTGATTTAAAAATACATATTTATCTCATTAAGATTTTTAAAATAAAATAATAAAATGAAAACAATGTGCTACATTACTATTTTAAAATATTTGACCTTACTATTATTTTTATGCATCTTTAGTTGTTATAATAATTTATAAATTTTTAACGCTACAAATATGATATTAATGAAATGAAAATATTATATTGTATAGTTTCCTCTTAAAAAAATAATTTATTAAAAAATATTTATTCAACTTGTTTTAAAATTTAAATATTTTTATTTTATTAGCATTTCCATCATTTTGAATTTCATGCTTCCCCTATGAATAAATTAGCAATATAATAATTTATCTTATAAAATCCATTCCTAAGAAATTGTCTTAAAGCATGTAAATGTTTCTAGCTAGCTAGAATTTAGATCTAAATAGTGAAAATAAGAAAATTATGTTGATTTGTTGGTGAGATTTTATTGTTTTCTATATATTAGAATCTCATGAGCAAACTTGTTTGAATGCATTAAATGTTGGATCCAATTTTGTTTTTATTATTAGATATAGAAGGGGTTTTGAAAGGGTCCCTCAATTTTTTTTACTTAGATCTAATTTTCTTACTTGAATTTTCTACTTCTTTTGAGAAGTATGTTATTATATAGGTCTTATCTGAAGGCGAGTGCATTAGTGCTAGGGTAACAAAGTAAAAATATTTTAATAGTTTCGTAGTAGTGCTAGGGCAATGAAGGTGAGTGCAACAGTGTTAGGGCAATGAAGTGAAAGTATTTTAACAGTGTTGTATTAATGCTAGAGTAGTGAAGTAAAAATATTTTAACAATGCCATGATAGTGTTAGGATAGTGAAGGCGAGTGCAACAGTGCTAGGGTAACAAACTAAAAATATTTTAATAGTATAGCAGAAGTTCTAGGATAGTGAAGTAGTGTAGTAGTGCCAAGGTAGCAAAGACAAGTGTAATAGTGCTAGGGTAGTGAAGATAAGTGCAACAGTGCTAGGGAAGCAAAGGTAGAAAGAAAAATATTAAAATATTTTAACATTGTCACAATAGTGCTAGGGCAATGAAGAAAAGTGTAGCAATGTTAGGGTAGTAATGAAATATAGTACTGATGCTCAACAAGAATCTGAAATATTTGGTGGTTTGAAAGAATATGGATGTGTTGGCACTCTACAAGGAGTTGGAGGTTCAGGTGGACATAAATAAGGTGTAACCCTCGAGGTATTGGTCAAGAAGGAAAGGGAAAAAGGTGTGCCCAATTGTAGTGGGGTGTCCTCTAGGTACCTGTGAGTGGGTCCCCAAGGCTTGGTCATCCCTCTAACTCTAGGATTTCCTCATTTTATATGGTTACGGCTAAAGGTTTACAATATCATCTCTCAAAATTCCTATTCAATATTTCTCTAGTATGTAATAAGCTAGTGGTGCCAGAAAAACTATTGGATGTGACTAGGTAGGAAGGGTCATAAAATTTGGTCGATAAGTTCCAAGGTGGTAGACCATATATTGACTCTATCTATAATAACCCCAAAACCCAAACCTGGTTGAGGGATGTCACTATAATTTTTTTAAATTTTAAATAACAATTATAAAGTTAATCTACTTTAGAACAAGCAAAGAATAGCATGAACTAAAACATCCATTCGAATAAACATAAGAATCCATAAACAAAGATACATTAAAGCAAATACAAGGAGAGAACCAATATCCATAACACATTCATATACCCTAGGGAAAACCCAACCTTAAATATGTTCCATTTTATTGCATAAATTTGGTCTTTTACAAATACAAGGACCAATAGTCCTTTGCTCCCAAAATTAACCAATACAATGTGTATACCACATAGTTCATACAACATTATTATGGAATACTCAATTCATCCACACAACAATCTCTCTCGATTTTTTTATCATACTTATACAATCAATACTAGATTCCATGTAAGAAAATCTTTTCATTTTACTAAACTTAACCAAAGTTCCATACGTTTAGTTAATATAATAAACCACTTTCCATTTACTAAACTAACTAAAGTCCCATACCTTTAGTTAATCTAATAAACCACATTCCATTTACTAAACTAACTAAATTCCCATACCTTTAGTTAATCTAATAAACAACTTACCATTATTAAACTAACTAAAGTCATATACCTTTAGTTAATCTAATAAACCACTTTATGTTCCTCTTACTATAATTACACTAACAACTTAGCATAATATTTACCTTTATGCTATCTAACATATAACATAATCCATAATTGTTCCTTTAACTATGTTATCTAACACATAACATAATCCACAATTGTTCCTTTAACTATATTATCCAACTTTTAACATAATGTGCAATTGTTCCTTTTAACTCAAACCATGTTAATCAACTCTATCATAACCACATTTTCTTGTCAACATAATCTATGCTAATCAACACTAGCATAATCACATTTCTATTTAAATACAACCTATGCTAATCAACTCTAGCATAATCACATTTCCATTTAGATACAACATATGCTAATCAACTCTAGCATAATCACATTTCCATTTAAATACAACCTATGCTAATCAACTCTAGCATAATCATATTTTCATTTAAATATAATCTATGCTAATCAACTCTAGCATAATATTTACAACATAGATATCCCTTAAGGCTTAACCTATGCTACTCCATTTCAATTGAGTATAACTACCTATACCAATTACATAAACAATGCAATTCCCTTCAATTGAATGCACAGAAACCAATTACATAAACTGTACTATCCCTTTTAATTGAATATAGATTACATATAAATCAATTACATAAACTATGTAACTCTTTCCAATTGAATATGATCTATTTTTAAATTTCTCTTATATTAAACATAATAATGTACATTATATTATTTCTCTATGTTTAACATTATAATACAAACTACATTATTTCCCCCATGTTAAACATAATAATAAACACTATATTATTTCTCTATGTTTAGCATTATAATATAAACTATATTACTTCCCTTATGTTAAACATAATAATATACACTATATTATTTCTCTATGTTTAGCATTATAATATAAGCTATATTACTTCCCTTATATTAAACATAATAACATACACTATATTATTTTTCTATGTTTAACATTATAATATAAACTATATTACTCCCTTATGTTTAACATTATAATTTAAGCTATATTATTTCCGTATGTTTAACATATAATATAAGCTATATTACTCCCCTTATGTTAAACATAATAATATAAGCTATATTATTTTTGTATGTTTAACATTATAATATAAGCTATATTACTTCCCTTATATTAAACATAATAATATACACTATATTATTTCCCTATGTTTAACAGTATAATATAAGCTATATTACATCCAGGTGTTGTAGGTGAGTTGGAGAGGAGAGACCAATCCTCCAAGGGAGGTCCTAGGTTCGAATCTCCACCCTTCCAAAAAGCTGAATTGGGTACCCAAAATCCAATTGATAATGTTGGTGCGGCAGTGCGGCAGGGCTGGATGCGACTCCCCGGTGACTTTGACGATGTAGAACCCCCTGTTCTTGGTCTCTCATACCAAGACGGCCCTACAAAAGGCTTTTCGCTTAAATTAAAAAAAGCTATATTACTTCCCTAAACATAATAATATAATAATATAAGCTATTTTATTTTAACATAATACTAAGAGATACTATGTTTCATTATTAACACATATATTAATCACGTAATGAAAACCCTATTTCATTATTTAATACACATATAAATCACGTAATGAAAACCCTGTTTCATTATTTAACACATAAAAAACACGTAATGAGAAACACATAAAAAACACGTAATGATAATATTATTTCATTATTTATCAACAGTCAAATATTGTCAACAACCCCTTAATATTCTTTCGATCGCACAGGCCTTCTAAAGATGCAGACGGTTGCCATGCTCTTTAAGCCGCTACTCGACTCAAACTACCGTATGTCTCGTAATGCTAGGCCAGATAAAAGCTATACCTAAGGTCTCACACGTGCCTCCAACTGGCACTTATAGCGGCCAGCAAGGGTCGGTTGCATGACTACCACTTGGTGGTCGAAAGGCACAGGGAATAATCTCCCTTTATGCCTTTCAGGTGCCCGAGCACGACAATGCTCGTGGAAGCCCTTTTTTTAAAAGGTTTCCACCTGAGTAAAGTCGAGCACCACCAGGTGCTTTGGGCGCTCAGGGGTCGGCTCCCGAAGGTCAAAGATCCTGCAGGGAGGCTCTATTACCGCCTACAAACCTCCGCAAACTCTATGTATTTAGAAAGCTTCTATTTATCATGGGATAATTGAAACAGTCTATGACTGGTTCAGGGTAGCCTAATGTCAAATCCTTACTATGACGCCTCAACCACCCATCCAAGAAATCGAACACTGCATAGAAAGACTTTTCGGGGATAATTATATTAGTCTTGGCCTATGTTAGCACTCAGGGATACACGGCAGAGGTTGCCCTTCAAATCAACTATGCCCAGACTGTGATAGGACATCCATCGAAGGTGAAAAACAAATATCTTAAGGTAATATGGGCATAAATATTTGATACCATTGGTTAGATCGTTCAAACCAGCACATCCCTGACAAAATCCTGCAATACAAGACTGCGATAGGGTTGGGTTTACGCATAACACAGGCGATGCTTTGGATCTATCAGACCATGCTTATCAAAAAGGGAATTATCTTATTTTTGTTTCACTAAAGTTATGCAAATAAACTCATGCATAACAGAGCCAAGTGCTACTACAGATAGAATTGAATCATTAATCACCCGTGGTATTGATTCAAACAAGTTTAAAGCACAATATCTCTCAACAAAAATTATGACACCGTGTGCTCTGAGATGTGCGTATTTAGGAGTTTAACAAGAATAGTGCTTTCGATGATGCCAATGTCTGAAATTCCACCCCGATCTTCCTCCTCACGGGTTTTGGGTTATACCATCCCCTCGTCTTCCTCCCTTGGCTTCCTTACGCAACCCTTTTTTCATTTTTCTTCTTTTTTCACACCCATCAGCCAGATGTCATCCATAGCCGACCGTTGTCCTAGCTTTCTCCTTGTGTACCCTTTTTCCATCATCCGTTGCCTGCTGCCCTTAGCGGACAACCGCCTCTCCTCCCTCGGTATTCATGCCTGCCTTTCTGTGAAGTCCCCTCACCTTATAAATGCAAGACCTTTCCTTTTCGAAGACCACCCCTTTTTCTTCTGACAGAGGCCCATGCCTTAATTTCAAACCTGCCACCCTAATCCATATGACGGTAAAGATATGCCTTAATTTCAAACCTGCCACCCTAATGCAAAGATATGCAAATATATTTTATTATCATAATATATGCTATTTATAACATTTTTATAAATAAATAATAATGATATCATTTATTTATTAATAATCTTTTTGTTATAAATAATTATTTATTTATAACAATATTTTATTATAATAATATATATATTATTTATAACCTTTTATAAATAATCTATCATATCTTTTATTTATAATACCTTCTATTATAAATAATCTATTGTTATAAATAATCATTTATTTATAACAATATTTTATTATAATAATATATATATTATTTATAACCTTTTATAAATAATCTATTATATCTTTTATTTATAATACCTTCTATTATAAATAATCATTTATTTATAACAATATTTTATTATAATAATATATATATTATTTATAACCTTTTATAAATAATCTATTATTATAATACTTTATTTTCCTATTATATTATATATAATAGATTATATTATAATTAAACCATTTTAATTATAATATCATATCTTCCTATTATATTATATATAATAGCATATATTATAATTAAACCTCTTTTAATTATAATATCTTATCCTACTATTATACATATATAATACTCTTTAGGGTTGATTCTATACATTGTCTACTTCCTTATTGACAACAAAACCATGTGCAAGTTCTCTCAAACAATGCACAATTTCTATGTCCTAAGGCCTACCAGGGAGGGTCATGACACTATCTGACATTGGATAATTCTCAAATGGAAGCCACTAAGGTCACTTGATATTGTTGCAATATCTAATGGCGTCTTCCTCATCAAACTAAATTATGAGGAGGATGTAAAGCACATTTTAGGTGAAGGCCCTCGGTTCTTTGGAAATATGGGTCTCTTTCTACGAAAATGAGGTCCAGATTTCAACCCCAAGATGCAAAAGGTGAACTTATATCCCCTTTAGGTGCTACTCCCAGATTTTTTTTTTATGTAAAAAGCTTTATATTAAATAATTAACAAAATACATTTTACAAACAAAAAAGAGGCGGATAAACACGCCACGTGGCTAATGCCATCAACCAAAAAAAACTGTTCCTAACAAAATAGAGTGGGAATACAAGAGAACAATCTACAGTTTGCAGAACTGATGGACAACAGAATAAATTGATAAGTTACAGCCACCCCTGATTCTCACATAGAGAATTTGAAAACAAGTCCCTCTCATGTCTAGAAGTATCAGGAACATAAACCCAATCATAAATTCTTAAGTTGTCCTAGGCATCAATTTGAGTATTTGGGGGAGAGTGGAACATTCACATAGCCACGACCATCTCTGTACGCACCTTGAACTAGGATAGGAGTGCAGTTTGAGAGCAAGTGACACTACTGTGTGGACCTGGATCTACTACGAGGAGTATATTGAATTACTGAGCACAATGTGGTCCCCCATTGTTTAATAAGCTCTTGAAGATGAGTGAGCTCCATGTCCACCTTATTGGCCTAAACTATAATCTAAAAATACATAGAAGAAATAATATTAGACTTCTCAAAAGCAGAGATGTGCAAAGAGGAAGTACACTTACCAAATATATAGTCATTTCTAGCTCTCCATAAACTAAGCATGGTCACCATATGAAACAAGTGCCACACTTCAAAAAAAATATCCAGTAATTGTGAGGGATATCCCAAAATGATATACTTTCACTCAAACATGGCAAAATAATAGGGTCTAAAAAAGGGAAAAACCACTCCCAAAGGGAATGATCACGAGCACAAATCCAAAAAATATAGACAAAGTCTTCAGATTGAATATAGAAAGGGCAATAAGGGTTTGGGATGCTTAAATTTTGTAGATGCTTCCCAATAGGAAGCCCTTGGTGCAAAATACTCCAAGCAAATTAAGAAATTTTGGGCTCCAAGAAAGGATCCCAAGCGTTCTGGAACATGCACAACCAAATAGGTCGAGGGGAGGAGACCTTCCATCGTTGATTGAGCTTCTCAATCATGGGGAGGCAAGAAGAGAGTCATCCATATCTCAATCGGGCCTTATAATTTTGTAATGGAGTATCCAGATACCACTTCCAGTTCTTCCACCAAGGTTGCTGAGAAAGCAAAAAAATCTTGTGTAACATGGAGTCAGGGAGAGCAACCTTGACAGCCTCAAAGGTATCCTTGTTAGAGTGATTAAGCCCAAATTTAGCTCTAAACTCATCCCAAGGGAGCCAATCCCTTGTAGGGTGAGAAAATAAATCAGTGATGCATCACACACCTTTGTGAAAGAATCTTAGCGTATGAATCTAGGAAACCTACACAAGTGGGGAACCTTGGTAGGTGATAACAGGTGACCACCAAACATTGATTTGGTCTATGGAGATGTCATGCCAAATGCTCTATTCATTATATCTAAGCCAAGGTGTAGCACTCTCCCAAGATTTAAAAATGCTCCTAATGATGAAGGATATTAACACTTTGATAGACACAGGGACAACAAGGAGGGAAGGGAACCCCATGCCCTTCCAACTTTTATGCCTAAAATGGGAATCTTCACTAATACAATATCAAATGAGAATCTTCTAGGCTTTGTTACCTGTGAGGGCTCTCATGACCCAATTAACACAAAGGCCCCAACCTTAATGTTGGATATTAATAATGCAAAGTCCATCATGGATTATGGGAAGACAACAAACTCCCATGAAACATGGTGGAATCCTGGAGCATTATTGGAGGAGGACCATAAGAAGTCTCATAGAAGCTTATCAAGCTTCTTATAATAATTTTTGGATGGGACCTAGCAGGAAGAATAATAAACATGGGTGGCCGCAAGGACTTTAGTGCAAATTTGAAATTTACCAGCAAGGGAGAGTTTCTTTGTGTAGTAGGTAAGTTTTTGTTCCACTCTATTAACAACATACTTCCATTACTCTGACAATGACCCATTAAAGGCAAAAGGAATGCCTAAAAAATAAAAAAATTCCCCCTCTTGGATGATCTTCCATTGATATTGATTAAGCTAGTGGGGCATTGGGTCGAGAGACTGCCTATAACATTGGGTCTTTCTCCATTGAATGGAGGATCCAAAAGCCAAAAAAAAGTGTCGAGGCAAGAAAGCACTTGTTGAATGACACCTTCTTCCTCAATAAGAGTGAGGAAAGAGACATCAACAAAATTACCATTTATCGATTGAGTCTCACCTTTAGGGAGATAAATTCCTCGAATAGAACCCTGAGCAATGCGATGAGCTAGTAAATAGCCAAACCCTTCAACAGTAAGGACATAAAGGGAAGGAGCTAAAGGATAACCTTGTCTAATGGATCAAAAGAGACCAATGGCTAAGGACTTGTGTCTGTTAATGGACAAAATAGTCAAAGCCTTAGAAAACAATATTTCCTTAGAACTAATGAAGTAGGGCCCAAAACCAAGAGCTTTAAGCATGACTAGAATGAAGGACCAATCAATCTTATCATATGTTTTTTCAAAGTTGATTTTGATGAACACAGATTATTGGTTAGAATTGTGAGCCCACTCCATACCTTCCTAGATAGAAATAATATTATCAAGGATGTATCTACCCTAAATAAATCTAGTTTTCTCTTGGCGTAATATAATAGGAAGGAGATGGCAAATGCGTAAAGCTAGGGCTTTAGCAATGATCTTATAAGATATATTAAGGAGAGTAATAGGTCTCCAATTGGTGATGATTTTAGGATCACCAGCCTTGGGGATAAATTTAATAATCCCTTGATTAATATTAGGGCCCAACGAACCCTTATAGAAGGCCTCCTGATAGACTTTGAGAATATTAGGCCCTATAGTGTCCCAAAGGGATTTGTAGAATTCACAAGGGAAGCCATCGAGACCAGGGGATTTATCACTGGCCATATGAAAAAGACATTCCTCTAGATAATTTAAATATAGGGCTTTATCATAAGCAACTCTTTGAGACTCATAAAGCTATTTTGAAACCATATAAAGGTAGAATTTAAGGGCCTCATCATGTTGCGGGGAGCAGTCCTAAGCCACAAATACATACGGGTAATGCTCTTCAAAAGCAAAGAGAATACTAGGAATATTAGAAACACGTTTTCCATTAATGTTAAGGGCTTTAATATCGAGAAATTAATTACGAGGATGCAAACGTTGAAAGAACTCCTTGGTAACCCTAACTCCAAATTTGAGCTAGTGCAACCTCACCTTGATTTGAGCTCCTTTGGCATCATAGTTCTCTACCAGAATAAGTTGGTGTTTAACCATAATGAGGTCTCTCTAAAGCTCCTCATTGAAAGGATTGGACTAAAGTTGAGAAGAGGTGACTTCCAAATCTCGCTTAAGAGCAACATTGGAATGACAATGAAACATAGCAATCTTACGACCAAGCAAGTGTAGAAAGTGGACAGTGCACTAGATAGCAGCATTCCACCAATAAATCCATCCTAAGGCCCCTTTCAATCTAGGGATAATATTCCAAATTCTAATAACATAGGCCCTTAATATGGGGTGGTGAAAAATGGAGGTATTAAGGTAAAATTATGAATGAGAAAGAGGAGGAGGAGTAGAGAAAACCAATATGGAAAAGGAAATGGGGGAATGGTCAGACAAATAGAGCTCAGGATGGACATAGATAAATGAAGAAGAAGATGAGGGCTGCTCGAAGGAAAAAATATTAGAATATGAGAGCATGACCCTATCCAATATTTTCAAAACATGATTCTCACCTTGTTGATTGTTAGACCATGTAAACCATGCACTAGCTGGAAATGAAGAGGGTAAAAAGCAGCTATTGCAATTAGAGAGCCCCAAATTTTCTTTCATGAAAATACATGCTTCTCTTTCCCTTGCAGCCCACCTCATTGGAATAATACCCACTTTATCATATGGGAATTCAATCATATTGAAGTCCCCATAGAGCAACCAAAAAATAGGAGGAAGAGAGATTATTGCCCATCACCACAACACACAACAATCATTGGCATAATTAGGAGTATAGATGTTGAACACACCTATAATATGGCCATCAATCTCCATCACAATCCAAATAGCATGATTAGAAGGGTCACAACCCCAAGAGATCATTTTAGAATGATAAGATTTTGAAATATAAATTATTGCCCCTCCTTTACCCATGTCATGCATAGTATGAAAGGTGTGGCCTCGAGGCCAGAGAAAGGGCCAAGTACTTGACAACATAAAATTAGTGATTTTGAATTCCTGAAGGTAAAGGATATCAATATTACCATTTTTTGACTTGAAGTCATCTAGACCCTGATGCACTATGTACTTGTACACAGGATCTGTAAAACCCTTGATATTCCAAGATAAGCACTTCATGAGATACGATCGAGGAGCATATTTCCTTCGATGACCTCAGATTCCTTGAAATCTGCTAAATATTCAAAGGTATTTGTGAGAAACCTATTATGGTTTTCACCAAAAAAATCTATTTGTCATCGCTTCTCCAAAGGGATGCCTGAGGTATCCCAAACTAGACGATGAGATCGACGAGGGTTTTATGAGGGAACTTCACTCGATAGACTAGGTGGAGAAACATGGAATTCACTTGAGGGAGCGGGCACTGGCATAGTTGATGGTTTATCTGACTGGGAGGCTTGAATAATTGGGGATTTGTTTTTGTTATTACCAAAACAAGTACCTATAGGAAGAGAAATAGAAGTTCCTTCTATATAGGTTGCATGAGAAACCCCTGACTAAGAGATCATTTGAGACTCCTTTTTACTAGCTCCTACAAAATTTTGTGGTTGATTTTCTTTGTTGTTATTCCTAGTGATAGAAATCCATTCCTCCCCTCCATTAGTGGGAGGGACAGATTTATTTGAGTTTGAAGGTGTCTCTATAGAAGCCCAATTTTTTAATCGACCCTCCATAATAGGGCAATATTTTATCTTATGGGCAACAGATTGACACTGATAACAGGTATTGGGGAGATTGATATAAATCACCCATTGTTGAAAATAGGTCTCCCAAACCTGAATATTAATAGAATCCTTAATATTATTTGATAGAGATATGTTTCCATACTTGCTGAATCCATTGTCGAATTAGCAAGTCACTAGGAATCCTCCCTAGAAAGTACCCTACCAGGGTGTGACTTTCAAGCCATTTGCAAGCATTATCAACATCCAAAATTTGTAGGGATATGTTTGGCACTGAGGAACTACCTTTAGGATAAACTTCCTGGGTTGTTTTAATAGTGCCATGGCTCTCAAAAGTTGCAACTTCACTAACCGTAAAATAGTGGCCTAAGATGCAGCCATTGAAAGGGACGGAGCCCCTCGCCCAAGGTAAAGTAGTAACTAAGAATGGCATAGTATGTGTAGATCTTAAAAGGGCACAAATGGTATGACGACCGATGGAAGAACAAACAGGCAACAACAACATGCGAGTGAAACCCTAGCAAAGCCTCTTTGAAACCCTAGTCGATCAAGTTGCATTGCCTCTCTACTCCCAAATTTACCTTTTCATCTTTGATATGAAGATATTTTACAGGGCATAGCTAAAGCTATTAGGGACCTGGTCTTGATTGACTCAACTACCAAATCTATGACCAAGATTATTTTCATCAGAATGTGTGTTGTGGTGGACCCAAAGGGTAATTTACTTGTTGAGCAAGGTGCAGCGACAATATTGTCATTGTTGTCAACACAATCAGATAGATCGGTTGATGCAGTGGATAGGAGTTCAGAGGTTACTCAGAGTATGTACAGTGATGTTAAATGCTTATGAGGATGTTTACCCACATTTTTGCATATTTTCCAAGAAGACCGAAGTGGCCCATATGCTAAAGATCAAAGAAAAAGCAAAACACCGCAAAGAAAAAAAGTGTCGCGATATCGCGACATGTTGCATTTTCGCGGTCCAAAGAAAAGAGAAAATGCAAGGAGAAAAAAGTGTCGCGATATTGCGACATGTTGCATTTTTGCGGCCAAAAGAGCAAAGAGAAAAAAGTGTCGCGATATCGCGACATGTTGCATTTTCGTAGCCAAAAGAGAAGAGAAAAAGCAAGGAGAAAAAAGTGTCGCGATATCGCGACATGTTGCATTTTCGTGGCCGAAAGAGCAAAGAGAAAAAAGTGTCGCGATATCGCGACATGTTGTATTTTCGCGGGCCAAAGCAAAGAGAAAGAGCAAGGAGAAAAAGTGTCACGATATCACGACATGTTGTATTTTCATGGGCCAAAGCAAAGAGAAAGAGCAAGGAGAAAAAAGTGTCGCGATATCGCGACATGTTGTATTTTCACGGTCCAAAGCAAAGAGAAAGAGCAAGAAGGAAAAAGTGTCACGATATCGCGACATGTCACATTTTCATGACTCAAAAAGGGCAGGCAGGCAGAGAAACAAAAGTGTCGCGATATCGTGACATGTCGCATTTTTGTGACTCAAAAAGGGCAGGCAGGCAGAGAAACAAAAGTGTCACGATATCGCGACATGTCGCATTTTCGTGACTCAAAAAGGGTAGGAAGGCAGAGAAACAAAAGTGTCACGATATCGCGACATGTTGCATTTTTGCCAAAGGAACAGAGTAGTTGAAAGTGCATCTGATATTAGTGATGAACACCAGGATGGTGAAACTTAAGACTGCATAGTGACATGGACCCATAAGGAATATTTAATGATTTGAAATCATTTAAGATGGTCGTTACACATGGAAAGAAGCGGACGCATGCCCATGTGGAGAAAAGGAAACGAAGGGCCTCAAAATAGAAACGAAAAGCCTTTTCAGAAACCAAAACACATGCATGCACAAGGGAAGGAGAAAATGAACAGTCATGAAGGAGAAAATGAACAGTCATCGAAGGAGAAAATGAATAGTCATCGAAGGAGAAAACGAACAGTCATCGAAGGAGAAAACGAACAGTCATCGAAGGAGAAAACGAACAGTCATGACCGAGAAAACGAACAGTCATGGTAGGAGAATATGGTGTCAATTATTTGCATGTGACGTGTTTGATGAAATGCCTTCTCAATATATACAAAAGGAGTTACATAAAGAAGGAGTTACAATTGACAAGTGGCATATGAGAATATGAAAGAAGGTGTTACAATTGACAAGTGGCGTATGAGAATATGAAAGAAGGAGTTACAATTGGAGTTACAAAGAGAAAGGATAGTTATAAAAGGAGTGTTGCTTGGAGAATTTTAGTTGGGGGATTTTATTTTGTGAAGTGCGATGAGTGTGTGTGTTTTGTGAATTGTGGTAGACATTGGGTAAGCAATAGACCAGTCAGGGTCTTGTAAAAGTGAAGGCATTTTTATGTCAATCTTCTAGTTTCAAAATTGAAGTCCAAGTTGGTGCTTGGCATCAGGGGTTGGTGCTCCTTCCAGTTGGTGTTGGTAAATCAGGGGTTGGTGCTCCTTCCAGTTGGTGTAAATTAGGGGTTGATGCTCCTTCCAGTGGGTGCTGGTAAATTGATTGTAAAGTTGGTGCTTTGCAAAGGCTGGATTTGGATGGGAGTCCAAACAGTCATTTTGAGGAGTAGCCAAATCGGTGAACCTCGGTACATCTTATGTTGTGTGATGTTATCTTGTTATATTTGCTTTATTTGGTTTTAAGTTTTCATTGTTTTGGCTTTAAGAGTTGAAGATTTAAGTTTTAAAGAGCTACACTGATTCACCCCCCTCTCAGTGTCATTGTGAGACTAACAATTGGTATCAGAGCCAGTTTTCCCTTGTCAGGCTAAATCAGCTAGGGTTGATCTTGGATTAGTACGCAATGGGTAAGAAGAATAGATCCTCCTCCAATAAGGCATCTCAGTCAGTTTCAGTTCTTGTGGAAGAGAAAATTGAACTAGAAAAGATAGGAGTGAATTCTGAAGTATGTGATGAAAACCTTGAGGTTGAAGTAGATCTAGAAGGTGAGTTGATCGCTGCACTTGAAGAGTTGGATATAGAAAGGAAAAAGAACAAAAGACTGTCCAAGAAGTTGGAAGAATATGGGGATAATATTGAAGATCTCTTCTTACAAATTCATAAAGCCAAGAAAATAGAAGAAGCCTTGAAGTCACACCTGGATGATAAAGGCGATGTATGTAGCAAACGTGAAGAGGAATCTAACAAAGTTATTAGTGATCTAAAGCTGCAAGTAGAAGAGTCCAAAAGGATTGAAGAAACTCTCAGGTCACAGATCAATGAAAAAGAGATTGTTTGCTGCAAACAAGAAGAGGAGATTGTTTTATTGAGGAAACAACTAGAAGAGGCCAATACAAATCTCAAATTTGAGAAGAGCACAGAGTTGCTAGATAAAATGATAAGGCAACAAAGAAGCTCCATGGGTAAGCTTGGTCTTGGATGTGAATCTGAACAACCTTCATCTTCTAAATCTGTAGAGAAGAAGAAGTCCACTGTTGAAGGATCAAAGCAAGAAAAGCTTGAAGCTGAATCTTCAAAAGGAAGAAAATCTCAAAGGAGATCTACAACAAAGCAACCACAACAAAAGAGGTTCTATCACTCTCACTTTATTCATAATAATGCTTTTAATGGCTATTGTTTTAGATGCAACCATTATGGTCACAAGGCAATTTATTGTGGATTGAATAATAGATCAAAGAGTTATGTTGGTAGAAATACATCTATTTTTTCGATTGAACACCATGTGCAATGTTTTAAATGTAATGGTCATGGGCACATAGCAAGGTTTTGTCCAAGAACTTTTGTATCTAATCTAAGGCAAGACAATAGATTTCATCAGACACAAAGAATGCAACACAGACAGGGAAGAAATCATGTGCATCAAAGAAAGGAAAATAATCATCCATCAAGGATGCACAAGAGACAACCACCCAATAGAAATGTTTTTTCACCTTTGATGGATTATGCAGTAGAATGTTATAACTGTCATAATTTTGGGCACATTGCAAGAAATTGTCGAAGTACATTTGCATCAAATCAATTTCATGGAAGAAAATTTCAACCAAATGGAATGAGACAAAATAGAAAATTTCTCGAAAAACATGCACAAGCTACTAAAAAAGAAAAGTCAAAACAAGAGCCCAAAACTGTAATCAAACTAGAGTGGAGAAAGAAAGAAGAAAGGAAATCGTGTCTCCTTGGACTGAAGGAGACTACTCCTCTATTGCACTAAGCAACTCTAGGTAGCACATCCTCAGGGGGAGCAATCTTAAAGTTTTATTTTAATGCTCCTATGTATTTGTTTGGTTATCTGAGGATGAAAGGCAAGTAGTCGGGGGAGTTGTCGTATAGTTGTCAAAGTGTGTTTTAGTTCATGTAGTTGTTTGTGGAGGTACCATGAAGGGTGGTGATTAAATTGAGAGTTGTCACCATTTGTAGTATTGCTATATGTCAGTGTTGTACTTTTGATGGTTCTTACTGCCATTGTTCAAAGTTATGGATTATAATAGTTCTAATAATTTGGTTTAGTGAAAGAATGTTGCCCTAGCTGCATATATGTGTTTTGATAAAAGCAGTGTGTATTTGTACTACACATTGATGTGAAGATTGTTAGATCTATTATGACGCTTTGGTGAAAATATTTAATTCACGTGCAAAATCAGAAAGCTCACATTTTATTATTGCATTCAAAGCGGCTACATGAGCAGGAAGTTACATCAATACAAATTGAGTACAAATATTCAGGGAGACCCCACAGTTGGTGTTCAGACAAGAAGAAGAGTAGTATACTACGTAGATTATCTATTGGTGCAAAAAGGTAGGATAGTCATTTGTAGCAAAATAGATGATATCTTATTTCTTGTTGTATACGTAGATGATATCATATTTGGCAGCAACAAAGATGAGTCATGTAAAGATTTAGCAAATAAGATGCAGAAATAATTTGAAATGTCAATGATTGGTGAACTTTCGTATTTCCTCGGTTTGCAAGTTAATCAAAATGAGAAGGGCATATTTATTTCTCAAATTAAATATGTGAAAGAGATGCTAAAAAATTTCACAATGGAGGATTGTAAGCCAGTTAGCACTCCCATGATGAGAGGTTGCAAGTTGAGCAAGGATGACAAATCTCCACATGTTGATCAAACCATGTACAGATCTATGATTGGGAGCTTACTGTACTTGACAGCTACCAGACCAGATATTTTGCAGGCAGTATGCATGGTAGCACGATTTCAGGCTAGTCCCAAGGAGACTCATGTGACAAGAGTGAAGAGGATTCTTCGGTACCTCAAGGGTACTATGGAGTATGGGTTATGGTATCCGAAAGGTAAGGACTTCACCCTTATTGCGTATTCAGATGCAGATTGGGCAGGATGTGTAGATGACAGAAAGAGTACCAGTGGAGGTGCATTCTATCTTGGAGACAGGTTGGTCGCATGGCACAGTAAGAAACAAGAGTCAGTCTCCTTATCCACAACAGAGGCAGAATATATTGCAGCGACAACGTGTTGTACGTAGGTATTATGGATGAAACAAACCCTGAAAGATCTTGGTATTAACTTCAGTGAGCCAATTTCAGTTAAGTGTGATAACACCAGTGCCATTAACATCTCAAAGAATCCGGTTATGCATTCTTGCACAAAACATATTGCTATCCGGTATCACTTTTTGAAGGAGAAAGTTGCGGAAGGTGAGGTTAAGTTGGATTTTGTTCCAACAATAGAGCAAGTAGCGGATATCTTCACAAAACCGTTGCCCAAGGAAGTCTTTGAGTACCTTCATAATAAATTGGGAGTGGTCACGCTTCCCAAGAATTGACTAGCTATCGGGACCACATTCTCAGGGGGAGCATTTGTGTATTTGTTTATCTTTTTGCTCATGTTTGTGATTTTTGCTAAGTGTAATAATTTTTGCTTGAGAATGTTGTGCATGGACTCAGGGGGAGTTTGCAGTAGCCCTTTTGATATTGTTGTCAAAGGGGGAGAAGAGTTACAAGAAATTGCACGTGTGTTGCCAACAATTCCAAAGGGGGAGATTGTTGAGCAAGGTGCAATGACAGTATTGTCATTGTTGTCAACACAGTCAGATAGATCGGTTGATGCAGTGGATAGGAGTTCAGAGGTTACTCAGAGTATGTACAGTGATGTTAAATGCTTATGAGGATGTTTACCCACCTTTTTGCATATTTTCCAAGAAGACCGAAGTGGCCCATATGCTAAAGATCAAAGAAAAAGCAAAACATCGCAAAGAAAAAAAAGTGTCGCGATATCACGACATGTTGCATTTTCGTGGTCCAAAGCAAAGAGAAAATGCAAGGAGAAAAAGTGTCGCGATATCGCGACATGTTGCATTTTCACGGCCAAAAGAGCAAAGAGAAAAAAGTGTCGCGATATCGCGACATGTTGCATTTTCGCGGCCAAAAGAGAAGAGAAAAAGCAAGGAGAAAAAAGTGTCACGATATCGCGACATGTTGCATTTTCACGGCCGAAAGAGCAAAGAGAAAAAAGTGTCGCGATATCACGACATGTATTTTTGTGGGCCAAAGCAAAGAGAAAGAGCAAGGAGAAAAAGTCATATCGCGACATGTCGTATTTTCGCAACTCAAAAAGAGAAAGAGCAAGGAGAAAAAAAGTGTCGTGATATCACGACATGTCGCATTTTCATGACTCAAAAAGGGAGGAGAGAGAAACAAAAGTGTCACGATATCGTGACATGTCGCATTTTCGTGACTCAAAAAGGGCAGGCAGGAAGAGAAACAAAAGTGTCACGATATCGTGACATGTTGCATTTTTGCCAAAGGAACAGAGTAGTTGACAGTGTGTCTGATATTAGTGATGAACACCAGGATGGTGAAACTAAAGACTGCATAGTGACGTGGACCCATAAGGAATCTTTAATGATTTGAAATCATTTAAGATGGTCATTACACATGGAAAGAAGCGGATGCATGCCCATGTGGAGAAAAGGAAATGAAGGGCCTCAAAATAGAAACGAAAAGCCTTTTCGAAAACCAAAACACATGCATGCACAAGGGAAGGAGAAAATGAACAGTCATGAAGGAGAAAATGAATAGTCATGAAGGAGAAAATGAACAGTCATCGAAGGAGAAAATGAATAGTCATCGAAGGAGAAAACGAACAGTCATCGAAGGAGAAAACGAATAGTCATCGAAGGAGAAAATGAACAGTCATGGTAGGAGAATATGGTGTCAATTATTTGCATGTGACGTGTTTGACGAAATGCCTTCTCAATATATACAAAAGGAGTTACAATTGACAAGTGGCATATGAGAATATGAAAGAAGGTGTTACAATTGACAAGTGGCGTATGAGAATATGAAAGAAGGAGTTACAATTGGAGTTACAAAGAGAAAGGATAGTTATAAAAGGAGTGTTGCTTGGAGAATTTTATGTGTGGATTTTATTTTGTGAAGCGCGATGAGTGTGTGTGTTTTGTGAATTGTGGTAGACGTTGGGTAAGCAATAGACCAATCAGGGTCTTGTAAAAGTGAAGGCATTTTTATGTCAATCTTCTAGTTTCAAAATTGAAGTCCAAGTTGGTGCTTGGCATCATGGGTTGGTGCTCCTTCCAGTTGGTGTTGGTAAATCAGGGGTTGGTCTCTCCTCCCGGTTGGGCGGTAAATCGGGGTTGATGCTCCTTCCAGTGGGTGCTGGTAAATTGATTGTAAAGTTGGTGCTTTGCAAAGGCTGGATTTGGATGGGAGTCCAAACAGTCATTTTGAGGAGTAGCCAAATCGGTGAACCTCGGTACATCTTGTGTTGTGTGATGTTATCTTGTTATACTTGCTTTATTTGGTTTTAAGTTTTCATTGTTTCGGCTTTAAGAGTTGAAGATTTAAGTTTTAAAGAGCTACACTGATTCACCCCCCCTCTTAGTGTCATTGTGAGCCTAAAATTTACCTAGTCATATTTAGATTGTATCCAAACAAGGTACCTATATTCAATCGATTGTTTATGGGAATAAAATGATGAGATGTTCTATGCATAAGAGGTATGGCCACTCATCTGGTCCATGCTATTGTAAGGACTCGAGTGGAGGTATTCAAAGGGAGAATGAGACCAATATGCTAGTTAGTTTAATCCAAGAACAAGGAGCCCCTTTTGAGCAAGTCTAGCATGAATTGATTTCAAATGAGCCTAAACTAGAGGAAAGGATAATGGACCAAGTCCCTATGGTGGATGTTAATGAGACTGGTAAAGTGGTGGTTCAAAATATGTACCCATCTAGCAGAAAAAGTGTGTACCAAGTTCTCATAGAAGACTCGGTGATGAAGACTTTAATCTCTTTGGAGTTCCTTCATAAATCCTATCAAAGCTTACTCTCTGAGGATCTAGTCATACAAGAACTTTTCTCCCCCAAAAAGTCTAGTGAGGCTCCTTATTAGAAGTTACCAACCTTGCTCAAGTTGAAATAATCACCATTTCCAAGGGTAGGGTCTTTGAGCACAACCAATTCTAGATCCAAAACTAGAAGTATCTAGAAAGGTCATATGGATGTCGGAGGTAATCGTAAGGTAGGGAAACCCTCTAACAAAGTATTGAGGATCCATGAGGTAGGGTAAAAAATTATTGATGAATGCCAATCCCAATTGATGTTTGAGAAAGAGAGATAGCAAAGGTAAATAATCAAAACTTGATACATTTTATAGCTCCCCCGATTATTTGAGTGGGAATAATGGCTCCAAATCTCAAAGATGATGTTGTTATTATGGAATATTAGAGGTCTAAATGGGCCCTCCAAGAAATGAATTTTGGCAACACTCAGGAGAGAGGTAATATCTAATGTTATATTTATTGAAAAAACTAATATAGATATTTTTAATTTAGAGGAAATTAAAAAATTATTTTGGAAGGAGGCAGGTTTTGCAGCACACTCTACCAATGGAGCTTCTTGGGGTCTTCATTTTCTATGGGACCCCTGAGAAACTAGATCCCTAACAAGAATCTTCTATGGGAGTATTTGAGTTCTATGAGAGAATTTTTCAAGGGGGAAGCTTGGATTATTGTTGGGGACTTCAATATCCCCTTATACCCTTTAGATAAAAAGGGTGGTAGTAATTTTGGTTCTAAAAGCATGGAAGATTTTGCTACATTTATTAATAATCAAGAGCTGATGGATGTGGATTTGAAGGGGTATAAATACACTTGGAGTAACAAGCATCTAGGCAATCATAATATACAGATTAGGTTGGATAGAGTGTTAGTCTCCAAGGAAAGTCTTCTAGTGTTCGAAGATGCATCCCTTTGCTCTCTCCCCAAACTAGGGTCCAAGGAAGGTCTTCTAGTCTTCTAATGTTCAGAGATGCATCCCTTTGGTATTTTAAAAAGTTTGAAACTCTAGTTTTTTTCAAACCATTCAGGTTTGAGGTAATGTGGTTGCAACATTAGGGCTTAGAATCCAAAATTTTGGAATGGTGATCTCAAGGTTTTTTGGGCCCTCTTATTTCTCAAGTGGCTTCAAAGCTCAGATTTTTTAAAGCTAATATTAAGGTTTGGAACAAGTATATTTTTGGAAATGTGTTCTAGAGGAAAAAAGAGTTGGTTGAGCAGTTACAGGAAGTTGAATGAAATTTAGAGTTAGGAGAGGTGACTGAAGGGGACAAACACAAGGAAATAAAATTGTTAGTAGATTTTCATAATGTGCTAGCGGATGAAGAAATTTTATGGTATCAAAAATCAAGATCCCTCTAGCTCCGTGAAGGTGATAGGAACACAAAATTATTTCACATGTCCACCTTAAGGTATAGGAGCAATAATAGAGTTAGAAAAATTATGAAATTATATGGTGTTATCTCAAAGGATATTATAGAAATTAGGGAAGAAGCGATTAATTTTATAGAAATCCTCCTCTGTTCTAGGGATAATAGGGACCTTCAAACTGAAGAGAATTTTTGCACCACATCCCCACCCTAGTTTTAGATAATATGAATGAAGACCTCTATGCTCCCTTTCGGGATGAGGAAATTAGGGTTGTTGTCTTCTCTATGGGTGGTCTAAAAGCTTCGAGGCCAAAAACCTTTCCTCCTATTTTCTTTTAAAGGTTTTGGCACATTATAGGTGGTGACTGTTAGGTAATGGGGACAAATTGATAAGAAAGAAATTAATTGCCAAGGAGTATTGTTGATGGGCAATGATCAACAATAGGCCCTTGAATGGGGTTCCAAGAGGCAGCATTAAATATTTAATTAACATTAAATATTTAATTATCATTAAATATTTAATTACCATTAAATATTGTTGATGGAGAAATTTTTAATAAAAATTTATGGTTGGTAATCTAACTATTTTTTCTTGGTGAAAAACACTTGTCATAAGAATGTGATAACCATATGGGTGGTTATTAGCCCATGTTTTTGGCTTATTGTATTCCAACACAACTATGTGGTTTTGGGTAGAGTAAAAACCATGAATCTCTATATATTTTATACTGTAAATATTGCCTCTATGGCAAAATGCTCTTTTTTGGTTTGGAGGAAGATAGGGGAGGAGACATTGTACAAGAGGAGAAAGATTGTTGTATTGTTAATAATACAAAGGACTGATTGTTTCTCTGTGGACGTAGGGTACACTATTTGAACCACGTATATCTTGTGTCTCTTACATTTGTGTGATTTATTATTGTTTATTGCACTGCTTAACTAGGGTTTGAACTGTTTTTCCATTGTCGCTATTATTATTTGTTTTTTCGCATAGGTTGTGTATTGTTTGTACATTGTAAATTCCTAACAACTGGTATCAAAGTAGTCTTGTTGGGAGTTTGATGTATGCTATGGTGTGTAGAATACCAAAAATTGCCCAAGCAGTGGGAGTTGTGAGCCGATATATGAGTAATCCAGGTAAATATCACTGGCAAGCAGTGAAATGGATACTCAGGTATTTGAAAGGGACTTCAAAATTTTGTTTGAATTTTGGAGGTTCCAAAGTTGAGTTACATGGCTATGTGGATTCAGATATGGTAGGTGATTTGGATGGTGGGAGGAGCACTACTAGGTATGTATTCACAGTTGGAGGTACAATAGTGAGTTGGATATCCAAGCTACAATGTGTTGTAGCTCTTTCTACTATGTGGGTTGAGTATGTGGTCATCACGAAAGGTGCCAAAGAGTTCATATGGCTTTAGAGGTTGATTGAGGAGCTGGATCAGGAGAAAAAATATGGGACACTTTGGAGTGACAGCCAAAGTGCCATTCATTTATCTAAGAACTCTACTTTCACTCACGGACAAAGCACATTCATTTGAGGTATCACTTCATTCAATCAGCAATTGAGGATGGTTTGGTAAAGTTGGGTAAGATTCATACTTCCCAAAAATTTTCCGATATGCTTACTAAAATTGTAACCAGGGAGAAGTTGATATTTTTCTCTACTTCGGTTGGCCTTAAGGAGTAAGGTCATGTTATGAGAAACTTTCAGTCCTAAGGTGCAGGGATGTTGCATCAATATTATCTCCAAGTGGGATATTGTTAGGTAATGGAGCCAAATTGATAAGAAAGGAATTAATTGCGAAGGAGTATTGTTGATGGGCAATTATCAAAAATAGGCCCTTGAATGGGGTTCCAAGGGGCAACATTAAATATTTAATTAACATTAAATATTTAATTACCATTAAATATTTAATTAGGTTCGAGGGCCTGGTTCAACGGTCAAAGCGCTTCTTTCGGAGCGGGGAGATCGGGGTTCCAATCCCTCGAGCCTCGCCATACTGTTACGCCTGTTCTCTCGTCCAGGAGCGGGCAGCGGCGTAAAAGGTTCAATCCGACGGGGGCATGGTGGTATAGGGGGCGGTTTGCGCGAGGTATTTCGGTGGCAGGCTTCTGGGGGTGGACTGCGCAGATGACTGTGGCAGCTTTTTGGCTGGCTGCCCTGGACTCGTGGTGGCTATCCGAGTCCACCATGTAAATCAAAAAAAAAAAAAACATTAAATATTTAATTACCATTAAATATTTTTGATGGAGAAAATTTAAATGAAAATTTATGGCTGGCAATTTAACTATATTTTCTTGGTGAAAAACACTTGTCATAAGAACGTGATAAGCATATGGGTGGTTATCAACCCATATTTTTGTCTCATTGCATTCCGAAACAACTATGTGGTTTTGGGTAGAGAAAAAGCCATGAATCTCTATATATTTTGTACTGTAAAGACTACCTCTATGGCAGAACGCTCTTTTTTGGTTTGGAGGAAGAGAGGGGACAAGACATTGTACAAGAGGAGAAGATTATTGTATTGTTAATAATACAAAGGACTGATTGTTTCTCAATGGACGTAGGGTACACTACCTGAACCAAGTATATATTGTGTCTCTTACAGTTATGTGATTGCTTATTGTTTATTGCACTACTTAACTAGGGTTTGAACTATTTTTCCATTGCCGCTATTATTATTTGTTTTTTTGCACAGGCTGTGTATTGTTTATACATGGTGAATTCCTAAAAGTGGCATCTATTTAGCTATGAGGGAAATTTAGGAATCTAATTTAATTTGAGCTTATGTAAACTCAACATTTTAAGTTCTTATCCTGAAGTCAATGGGTGCTAAATATTTCTCTGATTTTAGGTCCATTAGCCTCTGTAATACACTTTTTAAAATTCTCACTAAAACTATGGTGAACAAGCTCAAAATATACCTTCCAATAATTATTTACCATTATCAAAGTGAATTTGTAGCAAGAAAACAAATTCTAGATGATGTTATTGCAGTGAATGAGTTGATTCATTCTGTAGATGAAAGTAGAAGACCAACAACTTTTCTCAAACTTGAAATGCATAAAGCATACGATCGGGTCTAATGAAGCTTTTTGCTTAGAGTTATGAAGAAATTTGATTTTAAGCCTTGCTGGATTAGATTGGTCAGAGCTTGTATATCATCAAAAAAATTCTCAATCTTATTTAATGGATCATCGACTGGTTACTTTAGCAGTTGTGGAGGTATTCGTCAAGGGGATCCTATGTCTTTGTATCTACTTATTTATTGGTTGTCTTTGGGAAGAGCTCTGAAGGTTACCATTAATCCCATCTCACACCACCAATTTGTTGATGATATGTTATATTCTTTTTAGCTTCAATCCCTTAGGCCAGAGCTATCAAAGATATCTTCCAGACCTATGAAAGAGTGGCTAGGTAGAAAGTGAGTTTGAAGAAAAGTAAGGTGTTTCCTCTCGAAAGGTAAAATAAAATTACTGAGATCTTGGGATGTGAGATTGACACCCTTACATTAGTTTATCTAGGACTACCAATGTTCAAAGGGGGATTAAGACTTCTCTTTGGGAACTAGTCATACAAAGAGTTCAAAGAAAATTGGTGGGATAGAAAGGGGTACTTTTGAGCCAAGAAGGTAAAATTATGCTAGTTAAGTCCACTCTACAGAGCATACTAGTGTACTTCCTTTCTCTCTTTTGGATTCTCAAAAAGATTCTTAGGAAAATAAAAAAAAATTAGCGATCCTTTATTTGGTATGATTCTGAGGAGAAGAAGAAGTTATTGCTTGTGGCATGGGATCATGTGTGCAGTAGGAAAGAGTTAGGAGGTCTGGGCTTAAGAAGAATAAAAATGTTAAACAAAGCACTAATAGCTAAAGAGGGCTAGAGATTGATTCAAAAAGATAATGTTAATTGGGTAGAAATATTGGTAGCCAAATATTTGGGTAACATTGGTAATTTTCTCATAGATCCAATTCCTGCCCTTGGCTCAGCATTCTAGTACAATATTGTTAATAACCGCTTTGATATTATAAAGGGTGGAATATGGGTGTTACGTAATGGGTAGAGCATTTATTTTTGGAAAGACACATGGGAAAATGATAGACCATTAGAATCATATCTTCGCCTGAGTCTTGTGGAACCAATCACAAGCTAATCTTTCAGGCCGAAGGTATGTGACTTCATTATCTCTGTTAATGATAGAAAATGCTGAAAATCGTTTGTTTTTTTGGGGATTTCATAGGAAGAAGAAATTGCATTAAAAGATCTGCTAGATAGCCAGATATATTGGTGTGGAAACATACTGCTATTTGGGAACCTCCTCTTGGTTTGTTGAAGTTAAATTTCGATGGAGCTTCTAAAGGGAATCTAGTACCAGCCGATGCGAGGGGATTGGTTAGAGACCCTGATGGAAGAATTTTGTTGACTTTCACTAAAATTTAGATTGATAGACCAATCACTTTACAGAGGCACATGCTCTCTTTCAAAGGTTTTATCAACTAGAAATTTTGAATGGTAGAAAGGTAATTATTGAAGGGGATTCCCTCAATATCATTAATATGCTCAAAGGTGTTCAGGTCCCTTCTTGGATGATCACAAACGAACTTGCTGAAATCTAAATATAAATTTTAACCCTCGATTAAGCATGTTTATAGGGAGAGAAATAGATTGGTAGATTTTTTAGCAAACTTGGGACTTTCCTATGGAAGCTGCACAATTTAGTAGGAGGATTTCCTAGATGGATTAAATTAAATAGGTAATGAGGAGATAATTTATGTTTTTAAATGGCTCTGATCTGCGATAGTAGGGATCCCTGGGAAAATTTGTTGTTTGTCCTACTCGACTGTTATGTAGCTTTGTTGATATTCTATTTTGTGGATCCTTCTTGGTTTGCTATGTTGATATCTTTATTCATTGTTTCTAGCTGGTTGGTTGATCCACTCTTGTAAAAGGTTTGAGGCACATTTCAAAACCTCTTCATCCATATTATCAAAAAATAAGGATGTGCTTATAGTTTTGAATAAGATATTTTAGTTAATTAAACTAATTTACAAACTCAATCATCTAGATGCTTGAATCACTTCTCTCAATACTAGTTTTAAGTTGATTCTTCTCTGAAAATAGGAATTAATGCATAGTATACTTAGAACTAGTATAAACCTTTATTAAAAGATAGAGATCAATGCTAAAATTTTATACTGACTAAGAGATTAAAATTTTATGGTAAAAACATTCAAAGTTTGAAGCCTCATTGCTTTAGTTTGAAATTTTAAAATAATTAGATTGGTGAAGTTTATCTATTGCTCAATTATTTGCATTAATTCAAAAATTTCTTGTAATAATGCATGAATAATTCTTAAAGCATGAAGACATTTATGTTTATTTAGAATAATAAAAAATTCAAAAGAATAATCAAAGTTAAACATACACGATTAGCTCATCAAGAATTAAAAAAAATATTAAAAATAAATATCACTTGTGCTTATTTGTTTTGCTTTATTTTTTTAAAATGAGAATCATACAATTTGAAAATAAAAATAAAATTGTACGAACTGACCCATGTTGTAGGTGAGTTGGAGAGGTTAGGGTAATCCTTCAAGGGAGGTCCATTGTTTGAATCTCCACCCTACCAAACGCACATCGAGTACCCAAAATCCAATTGATAATGCTAATGCGATCAATACCGAGCGAGACTTTCGAGTGATTTTGACGATGTAGAACATCCTGGTCGTGGTTTCTGAAACCAAGGTGGCCCCACAAGGGTTTTTCCCTAAATTCAAAAAAAATGTACAAACTTTTAACAATAAATACTTGTTTAAAAAATATATTTAAATAAATATTTTTTAATAAAACTAACAAATAAATTAAAAAAAATTTAAAAATTTTTTAAAAAAAATATTTTTTTAAAAAATATATTTAAATAAATATTTTTTAATAAAACTAACAAATCAATTTTAAATTTGTTTACTTTAAATTACCTTGCATTTATATTAAATTAAATTACACCTAAAACATAAAATTATATCTACTACTAATATACAAATATTTTTATATTCTTATGCTATATAATAACACTATGTTAAGGTCCAGAGGTATATCAAGCTTTAAAAACACAAGGTATGTTAAAACATTGATTCTTGGCTTGAAAATTTAACCTTCAACCATTACTAACAAGGTGAAATGGTTTATTTTTTTAGTTTTATAAAATTTTATAGTATAATCAAACTTTTAAACTTGACCATAATACACCTAATCTAACTTCATTTCCAACTTAATTTGGAAATATATAAAACTTGATAATTTTAAATTGTTTCAAAA
Organism: Wollemia nobilis; assembly: GCA_028583015.1. NCBI lineage: Eukaryota > Viridiplantae > Streptophyta > Pinopsida > Araucariales > Araucariaceae > Wollemia > Wollemia nobilis. The sequence goes on along the minus strand of JAQPPZ010000594.1, from coordinate 3,474,013 downwards.
ATTTATATTTATAACTTAAATTATTCATAAATTAATTTAAAATAATAATTTAATTATTTAAAACATATATTTCTATAATCTTAATAACCTTAAAGAAATTTAAAACCATAACAAATATTTTTCATTCACCATTTTACCAAAAATCCACCACTCCTTAGTATTGATAAATTGTTATTAAAAGCCACTAAAGACCCTAAAATCAATAAATGGGGTACACAAGTATTAATCTATGTTACTAAAAATATTAGTCTATATGTTATTAGTTTATTATAAATTAATAAACTACTAAAAAATATTAACCTATGTTACTAAAAATATCAACCTGTATATTAGTGATTTATTATAAATTAATAAATTATTAAAAATAATAATTTATTATAAAATATGCAACTAAAAATATCTCATTTAATAAATTTCTGTTATTATAAAATATGTTATTAAAAATATCAATTTATTATAAAATCTGTTATTAAAAATATTAATTTATTATAAAATATGTTACTAAAAATATCAGTCTATATTATAATAAACTTTTAAAAATCATCCTATAAACTTGATAATAAAAAATATAACTTAGTGTTCATATTGAAATAGCCACACCTAATATTAAATTAAAATAAAAAAGCTAAAAACAAAAGAAAAGAACAAAACCAATAACCACGCTTAATGTTAAATTAAAAATAGAAAACCACAAAAAAAAAAAAAAAATTAAAAATTAAAAATAGAAAACCAATAGCCACGCCTAATATTAAATTAAAAATAGAAAAGAAAAAACAAAACCAAAAATATCTCCTACTAAGAAACTTATACATAATCTGTATCAAAATCTTCGTCCCATCTTTGGATTATGAAGCAACGTAATCGTCAAGCTGTGGAGAGTGTTAACCTTTGGCTAACCTTTGCTTCCGGCCTCCTTTAAAAGGTAACGGAAAGCCTCCAACTGGTTGGGACAAACACAACATATTGCAGATAGTTCGTATCTTCGCTTGTTCAACTGGGGCATAGGCATGGCCCGTTCACTTGGTTCCCATCATGCAGCTGCGCCTAGTCATCTCCCGCCCTCGCCCTCGACCCTGCCCCTGCCCCTGTTAATAATCTTTTTTGTCTTCGTTCTCATCTGTTTCGTACTTATTTTAATATCTCGCATTATGGATTGTCGCCGTCGCTTAAGAATTATAGAGATATCAGCAAGGCGCCAAACTGCAACTGGGTTGGATAGAAAAACCATGGATGCTCTGCCAGTATTTGAATACAAGTCGAAGAGTTTCAAGGAGAGGCTGGAATGTCCAGTATGTCTATCTGAATTTGAAGAGAATGTGAAAGGCAGGTTGCTGCCCAAATGCAATCACAGCTTTCATAAAGAGTGTATCGATATGTGGTTCTATTCACACTCTACATGTCCTCTTTGTAGAGCAAATTTGCAACCTAATCCGTTCACTAAAGAATACAGTTCATTGGATGTTGAAGGAATTGAATGAAAGATTACTTCATGGACATCTTGGCTTGTAAGGGGCCAGAGAGGTGTGGTCCTCTGACATTGCCATTCAAGTAAGGCCTTGTTAAGGTAAAAGTAAAAGTTTTTTCATATGAGCTATTCTTGATGGCAGAGCTCGTCCCGTTGAAAGGGACGACTCATGATATTAAATACATCCTTTTCAGGATATATGTAACTTTGGAATAGCAGTTCTTTGCACTTTCAATAAGATCAATAGATTATGATTTTTTTTGGTCCGTTTCTCCTTTAATTGAAAATAATACAAATTTTGTTATTATTATTTTTATGGAAAAGTATAATAAGTATGTTACTCTAAAGAATAGAGTATGCTAATTTAAAAACAATTGGTTGTATAAAAATTATATTTCAAAGTTGAAATTTATTAAATTAGAATTATCAAATAAAATTAGATATAGTAGATCAACCACAAGTTATTTATGTAGTAAGATGTATGGAACCAAAAAGAAGTGGTGGATCATAGTTTAAGGGGTCTCTTCATCCAAAAGGTTGATCTTGATTGTATAAGGTTAAGATGGAAAAACTTGTCATTATTGTGCCATCTTGTTCATCTACACATAGAATTGTAAAAGCACATTGGAACAAATTTTATCATTAGCATCCTTTGACATATGGGTATCAATATATGTTTTGGAAAAAATAGCTACATTTTGGTCTTTCTAAACATCAAATAAAATCTTCACTCTGAATGTATGCCATAGTTGGATGTATTTGGATGGCATGTTAGGCCAGTTACCTAGAAGAATTATATGCCAAGAGAAAGAGTTAGGTCTAAGAGGCCCAAAGAAATTGAGAATCCATGTCCATGCAATTTGAGATTTGGGACAAAATCAATAGAGATGTTTGATGATTTTATGTTATCCATAGAATGGTCATCATGAGTTGGTGTAAAGTCCTAGGCTTCAACAACACTAGCCTTCAAACTTGGGCAGTTCACACTCAAATAAGGGTTCTTAGTCTGAACCTTGTTGTTTGTTCAAGTTTTCTTGTGGAAATTTTGGGTTCACTAAGAGTATTTTATGAATTCACTCTAAATTCTATGTTTGTTTTGTTCAATTAGCATACGCCTTAGGTTCGATATTGATAACTATGATGCAGAAGGATGATTGTGCAATGCTTACAAAAATAAATATGCATGAAAATAAGATTCCTAACCTATATGCATATTTTAATTCCTTGCAAGAACTACAAGACTAAAACAAGAATTACAAAATAAATATGAAATATTTTTCTTCTTCTTTTAAGCAAAGGCGTAAGATAGGAATGCATAAGCAAAATTCTAGCCTAAGTGTACAAGTATGCAATTTTGACTTTGAATGCTGAGTAAATACAAAAAGTATGTTTCCTTAACATGCAAATGAGTAAAATGTTTTGTATTCTTTGATTTCCATGTTTATTGAATTACTTAACTAAAGAGAAAACAACACTACTACATCAACACTAAAAACAAAAAATAAAATAAAAATGCTTGAAAGCTTTGTTGAAGATGTAATCATAGCCTAGGCTCTAGTTTATTGCTTGTAATAAGTTCAACATCTTCTAACCTATGAATTTGCAAATAAAATATTATTCTAGATCAAAGATAGAGGAGAGATGAAAAACTTATGCATAGGGTCATAAACATTGTGCAAGGTCAAAAATATCATATAGGGTCAAAAATACTACATAGGATCAAAAACACTATGCATGCTCAAAAGCAACATAACCTATAAAATAGAGAAAACTTATGACAAAGATAACCTCCAATAGAGATAACCTTCAAAATAAGGAAATCTTGTAATAAAGAAAACCTACAATTGCAAGCAATACTTTTCTTAATCAGCATGTTTGGGCTTGTTTCTTTGGTTTGGAATATCAAAAAATATTGAAGCAAGGATCAATCCCCAAGATTTACCATCTATGGTTTAAAAATATAAAGTTTTTCGTATGTCAAATCATAAAAACAATATAAATAAAAAGAGAAATAAATGGACAAATCCTTCTCAAACACATGTCTACAAATAGAAATTGTAGTGTTGTGGGATAATTTCCGTGGCATCTCTTTGGTCCTTGAAAAATGCTTTTTGAAAGAAAAGAATTCCCACCTTTTTTGGATCCCCAAAGGGATATTTTATAAAAAAATCAAGCTTTCAAAGATCTATAAAGGGTTGTGTGAGAGAAATTTGGGGTGTAGTTTAAAGAGGCAAAGTGTCTAGTTAGGCCAGTTTCATGGCTTGATTGGGCTCTTAACTCAATATTTCATGAAGTTTAACTACCTTGATAGGTAGTTGCATTGGATGATTAGGAGCAAGGTTATGCATAGTGGTGAATTATCGTTAATTAATAAATATTTGAATTTTTAAAATTTGGAATTGGTGAATATGGGGACCCTTGACTAGGGCCAATTTGCCCAAAATTTTTGGGAGCAATTTTTTTTGGGTCGGCTTGCCGCATTTTTATAATCATTTAATAGTTTAAATTTAAAATTGCCAATATTCCTACCTAAATAGTGGATCTTTTTACCTTAAAATTATAAAAAATCTTATTTACACCAACAAAATTAAATATTATACTAGTAGTATATATACCTAATATGATAACGATACTCTTACATCTTAAACATTGATTCTTCTCAAGAAGATCGATAGCAATAATAAATGACCTATATTAGATAAGCCAATAGATGAGCAACAAAAAATAGATAAGAGACGAGTGATAGAAGTAATAGATAAATGATTGATAGCAACAAAGACAACAAAGAAGGAAAGAAAAATAGATGATAGAGGACAAACGATTAGTAGTAAAGAATAAATGATAGATGATAGATGATCAATAGTAAAGAATAGATGACAAATGATAGATGATCGAAAAAAAAATTGATGATAGATGATAGACGATCAATAGTAGAGAATTTATGATAGATGATAGATGTCTGGTAGTAGAGAATAGATGAATGATAATAGATAGATGACTAGCAATAGAGAATAAATAATAGATGATAGATGATTGATAGTAGAGAATTGATTAAAAACAACTAGTAGAAAATAATAGATGACATACAAGTAGTAGATAATAGACAACACACGATTGATAACAGAGAATCAATAATAGATGCTAGATAACATATGATCGATAACAAATAATAGATGATAAATAATTTATAATAGAGAGTAGATGATAGATAACACATGAAAGACAATCGATAGAAAAAAATAGATGATACACTATAGACGATTGATAGCAAAAATAGATATCCAATAGCTGGAATAACATATTAAAAACCAATGATCGATAGTAGACCACGATCTCCTTTATAGTAGTTTCTAAAATTATCATAATTTTGTTCAATATCACGTTCATTTTTTTACATAAAATACTTTTTTCTATACGAGTACAATGACACCTACTCCCAATGGAAAGAAGGAATGCAAATATTCTATAAATAAGAGTATCCTAAAATATTTTAGCCATATATCGTTATCCAATGAGGCATTGACATCTCAACAATTTCAAGGTACATACCCATTTTACCTACTCAATAGTTAATTTTTGTAAGTAATTTTAAAAAATGATATAGAACACCTTTGTATGCAAAATACAGTATTGACCCTAATATGCCTCCACTTGAAGATATTCCCAAGGATGAGATACCTCCATATAAAAATTTTCTTAACAAGGACATGTAACAACTTGAAAAGATTCCTAAAATTAGCACACCAACTGAAAAAGAAAACGATCATTCTAGCCAAATACCAACTTCTAGGGAATCTTCTACTCATAAACATAAATGTAGAAATTTAACCAAGTGGACTATTGGAAGAATATTTCAGCTTGAATGATCATCAAAATATCCATTTATTGAACCAGTGCAACCATAGAATAATAATGATATGCTAGCATAATGTAGATGCATCATTTATAGTTGGAAACTAGGGAGGGATCATAAGTTGCAACTTAAATTGGATATAATAGATTTTTTTTTGGGAAAGTTTGTGTCAGTAAAAGAAAGTGATCCAAGAACTAAGAAAACAATTAGGTGGAAGGATGCATCAAAATGTTATATGTCAGATATGTAAAAGACTATGACAAAGATATGAAACAATAAAAAATACTTCTTCATAATGATGGAACGATTCCAACACAGTTTCAAAAAATTTATAAAACCACTTTAGTTTCAAAAAGTTTATAGTTTGTTGTCATATATACTATTCTTAAAAATGATAGATCCATGTCTAATTTTATTGATTTTAAGCATCTCTTTCAACTAGTTGATGTGTAGAACCTTCCCAATACCCATTGGTTAGATCAAAGTGGTTGGAAAATGGTAAAATATCTCTCATTGGTTGAGAAGGAGGATTTCAGAAAAGTAAAACATGTTAAATTAATTTCACTTTTAGTTGATGAGGTAACTATTCTTAACAACACATATTAGATTTGCATGCATATTTACACCTTTCAAAATCATTTAAGGTAACCTCATTTGCTAACACTACATAAGATGATGGAAAGTTGTAATGTGAAAAACCTTTACAATATTGTTGTAACCACCTTAAAGGATTTTGCAGAAATGGATGGTGCAACAATAGCCAATAAGTTAATATGTGTCAGAGTTAACGATGCTACTATAATGCAAGGACATAGGAATGGTCTTTGTGTTTGAATTTGAACATCAATTACTTTATATTTGATTTCCATTCATTGCATGGCTCATAGAATGAATCTTGCATATAAAATTGTGAGCACATTTGAAAATGTTGTAAGAGTGGAAGAACTCATCAATGAAATACATGCTTATTTTTTTGTGCAGTCCAAAAAGGTTTGCAAAATTTCAACTATTTGCACTACGAGTTAGTGAAGGTAAAAAAATATTAAAATATGTATATACTAGGTGGATTTCATTTTTCAACCTACATCTAGAGTTTTTAAAGAATATCAATCCTTAGCAAGGTTTATGTATGATAATTACAAGGTAGTTGATAAGGTAAAATATTTGCTATACCATATGAATGACTTGGAAACACTACTGACTTTATGTGGAATTATTCCAATGTTGCATGAAGTGAATATATTTACATTGATAAAACTTGTGCAAGAAAAATCCATTTATATTATCGATTTCATCAAGATTAGAAAATAGATGTGTATGTGTATTGATATGTTATACTTGTTGGAAGAAAATTTTATGGATCCTTTGTTTGATGGTTGGAGAACTTTAACAAATGTCAACGATCCAAAAATATTTTTGAAGTTCAACATCAAAGATCATATTTGTATTAATGTTCACAGAAATATGATACCTTATTATTTTGAAAAATGATCAAATATAGTTACAATGATCAAATATCCATAATATACAATGGATTTGATGTAGTTTTGCACAATACAAGGATTAAATTGAGAAAAATAGGAAAAACCTTGATAAGAAAAATAAGAGACCATTTTCAAAAAGACAAGTTGCTAAAGGCCATGGGTGTGGTTAACTCCATGTTCAACAAATTTCACATTTTTCTTATTAATAAACTAGTAATTAAAATATGTCTAGGATTTAGCATTTTGATTCTCTAATATATTAAAAAGAAAATCAAAAATTTTATCATTGTAGTAGTTTGTACATTCTCATATTTAGCTTGATGTAATAAAGCATTAAGCTTTTTTAGTTCTTATTTTACCACAAAAAAATGCTCTCTTCTAGATTTTTTTTCTTAGGCATTTATTTCCTTAATTAGATTTTTGACCCAATACTCCAAGACTCTCATTTTCACAATATCCTAAAGCACATTTTATTTTATGGTGGCCTCATAATTAACTACCAATAAAATACATTTCAAAAAAATAATTTCTCATCATCTATAAGAGGGTCGCCAGTTTGATGGAGAGAGGAGGAGCTCTCGACAACGACTACTAGCCCTTTAGTTTATTGTGCTTTTGTCTACTCTTGCAAACCTTAAAGCATATGAGTCACTTTAAAATACTCAAGAACATTGCCTTGATAAAGATAATCATCATCAAGAGGAGGATTATCCAATTCCAAAATGCCACGCAAACTAAAAATATTTCCAATTGAAAATTTAGAAAGACTAAAATTGTCTAACTATGTGCTCCTCCCCAAATCCTTGTAGAAAATAATTTTTAATCAAACTAATTTACAAACTCAATCATCTAGATGCTTGAATCACTTCTCTCAATACTAGTTTTAGGTTGATTCTTCTCTGAAAAATAGGAATTCATCCATAGTTATGAGACCAACAAAAAGATCATAAATGCTATGATAAAAATACTTAGAACTAGTATAAACCTTGTTAAAAGATAGAGATCCATGCTAAACTTCTATACTAATTAAGAGATTAAAATTTTATGATTAAAATATTCAAAGTTTTAAGCTTCATTGATTTAGTTTAAAATTTTTAAATAGTTAGATTGATGAATCTTGTCTATTGCTCAATTATTTGCATTAATTAAAATATTTCTTCTAAAACTGCAAAAATAATTCTTAAAGCATGAAAATATTTGTGTTTATTTAGAATAGTAAAAGATTAAAAAAAAAAATTATATTTAAACATTCATGGTTAGCTTATTGTAACCAATTAATCTATGTAACAAAACAAAAAATAAAAATAAACAAAAAATAAATATCACTAGTTGTGCTTATTTGTTTTGCTTTGTTTTTTTAGATGAAAATATATATATATATATATAAAATAAATGTTTATTATTAAAACTAAGAAATCAATTTTAAATTTGTTTACTTTAAATTGCTTTACATTAATATGTTAGGACCCTCCTAACATATTGTAATTGTAATTATCAAGGGGTGCGTCTTTCCAATCGCACCCCATACTTCATATTTATAACACATCACCATATGCATTTTAGACATGGAATCAAAATACATTATTTAATATATCATATTGTGGGTTTCTCCTCCAATACAACTGCGATTCCAAACCAAACAACGATTCTTTGTATTACATTCGTATTTATCATTGCAGGTGCTTAACAACTGGTATCAGAGCCTTCTTTTGATTCCAAGCTTTCGCCCTCACCACCAGCAGTGCTTTGTCGGCATATCTCACTAAACAAACGTTCCCTGGTTTAACAGATCGCGGCTATCTGCCTTCACCAACCAGCGGCTGCCGATCCACGTCCGTTTAACAAACGACGTCCCAAAGCAAAATCACTATTAAGACATTCGTTCGCACACAAAAAAATTCAGGTATCTGCAAGCTCACTGGCGAACACAAACCGAGTAGCAGCAGCATAGACGACAAAAGAAATCATTAAAATCTCTCTGAGTCATTTTTCGGCGACAATAGGATTTTTCGAGCGGTGTCCGGGCGTAATTTTTTTTCGCGAAGCTAAGGTTTTAATAATTAAATTTTTGACGTCATTTTTCGGCGACAAATTCCCGACGAAATTAATTCGCAAAGCTAAGGTTTTAAAAATTAAATTTTCGACGTCGTTTTCCGACGACAAATTCCCGGCGAAATTAATTCGCGAAGCTAAGGTTTTAAATATTAAATTTCTGACGTCGTTTTCCAGTGACAAATTCTCGGTGAAATTAATTCACGAAGCTAAGGTTGTACGAATTAATATTGTCGGCGTTTCCCGACAACAACAGGAATTCCGGGCACCGACGCTGACTTGCTGCCAGCCGACGCTGCCTTGCCGCCAGCCGATGCTGCCTTGTCCTTGCTGCCAGCCATAGTACACATAGTTTTAGGTCGTTACACGGTGCACACAGGCAGAGGAAAGAAAATAGGTAAGAGGAACTTTTAGAACAAAAAGGAACGTCCCGGAGAGACGTCTAAAACAATTGGAACATCCCAAAATAAAAGGGTGTCGTCCCAGGTAGGCAGAGTCCAAGCAAAAAATAAAATACAAACACCTTGAACAATATTACGCATCTAAAAAAAAAAAGTTTCTCACAACTTTTGCAAAAGTTGCTAAAACAACTTTTTTGACAACTTTTATATACCAAATTTGCACTATTTTTCTCATCTACCAACTACAATGGCCGACGGACGACGATCACTGGATTCCATCCACGAGAAACACGAAAGGCTCGTTGAAGAAGTTAAACAGGAAAGAGAGGAGAATTCCCGTAACACAAGAGAACTCTTCGAAAAAATATATGCAATGGATGTGAAACTGGATGCCATAAGTCAAAAACAAGCAACAACACATGCAAACTCAACCAACAACGGGTCATCAAACCGAGCAATGTTAGGAGGTCCACAAACTTCCATTCTACCACGGACGACCAAATTAGACTTCCCAAAATTTGAAGGCGGAGACCCTACAAACTGGATCTACCGAGCAGAGCAATATTTCTCACTAAACCAAATTTCGGAAATACAAAAAGTGCATATCGCCTCCTTCCATTTGGAAAACGACGCCATCCAATGGTACCAATGGTTCGAGAAAACTAATGGCACTCCGATGTGGTCAAACTTTACACAGAACCTATTAGTCCGATTCGGTCCTAGCAAGTTTCAAAGCTTTACAGGGGCCCTCACTAAATTATGCCAAACCACTTCAGTAAGCGAGTACCAAGCAGAATTTGAAAGGTTAGCTAATCGAACATCCGGACTAGACGCTGCCTTCTTTCAAGAATGTTTCGTTAGCGGATTAAAAGAAGAAATTCGAATTGAGGTACAAATGTACAACCCTACCAACATGTTAGAGACCATCGGCTTAGCGAAATTAGCGGAAGACAAAATCAAGGCACGAAATCGGTTCACAAAACCAACTTGGGGGAAACCATCAAGCACTTATACCAACCCCAAACCAATGCAAAATGGACGAACCCAAAACTCCTACACAACCCCCAAAATTAACCCCGCTCTACCAATTAAACGTCTGAGTTTCGAGGAAATGAAGGAAAGACAAGCTAAGGGTCTTTGCTACCATTGCGATGAGAAATTTGACAGAAATCATAAATGTGCCTCACGAAAATTATATATTCTAGATGCCACAGAGGAAGGAAATGCTACTGAAGAGGAACCTGAACTCGAAGTAGAGGTATTATCCAACACACTTGAAAGTGACGAAGAAAATACACCAAAGGTTTCCTTCAACGCTCTAGCCGGATTTTTTGCCCCTCAAACAATGCGAGTAAAAGGGTATTTTAAGAAACAAAACCTTACCGTGCTCCTAGATTCTGGCAGCACGCACAATTTTATCGATCCAAAGGTGGCTAAACAAGCAAATTGTTTTATATACCCTTGCAATAACTTCAAGTGATGATTGGAAACGGCGGAAAAATTGCATGCAAAGGAAAATGCAGAAATATAAAACTAACTATGGGGGTTTATACCATGCAAAGCGACATGTATGTTCTACCCCTAGGGGGGTGCGACATTGTACTAGGCGTACAATGGTTAAGAACCTTGGGCGTAGTCCAATGGGAATTTGATGAACTATGGATGAAATTCACAACAAAGAACCAAACCTATATTATCCAAGGCCCGAAATCAGGACCTTCTCAAATCGTCAGCTCGCATAGAATGGAGAAAATTATCCGAAAAGGAAACAAAGGAATGGTCGCCCAATTATTTTCAATTCAACCTAGTCACAAAGAAGACGAGACACCAGAGTTACAAAAGATTCTAGACCACCATAAGGCAGTATTCAATGAACCAAAAGGACTACCTCCACAACGAAGTCACGATCACACTATTCCACTATTCCCAGGGCATCAACCTCCTAATATTAGGCCTTATCGTTATCCATACCTCCAAAAGACCGAAATAGAGAAATTAGTACAAGAACTTCTTACGGCAGGAGTCATTAGACCTAGCAGAAGCCCTTACTCCTCTCCAATTATTTTAGTTAGAAAAAAGGATGGTTCGTGGCGTTTATGTGTCGATTTTCGAGCACTTAATAAAATGACTATCAAAGATAAATTTCCTATTCCGGTCATAGACGAGCTATTAGATGAACTCCATGGGGCAGCTTATTTTTCCAAATTGGACTTACGGTCAGGCTACCACCAAATACGAGTCAATGAAAAGGATATTCCTAAGACGGCTTTTCGCACTCACGAAGGGCACTACGAATTCTTGGTGATGCCATTCGGCCTTACCAACGCTCCTTCTACCTTTCAAAGTCTAATGAATAAGGTATTTCACCCTTTCCTTCGTAAATTTATATTAGTTTTCTTTGATGACATTTTAATTTATAGCAAAACATGGGAAGAACATTTGGACCATGTTAGACAGAGTTACAAATCTTGAAGGAAAATCAACTTTATGCAAAAAGATCAAAGTGTTCCTTTGGAAAACAAGAAATTGAATACTTAGGGCATATTGTCTCAAAGAACGGCGTGATGGTAGATCCTTCCAAAATTGAGGAAGTGAAAAATTGGCCTATTCCAAAAACCTTAAAAGCTCTACGTGGGTTTCTTGGACTAACGGGATATTATAGAAAATTTGTCCAAAATTATGGTAAAATCGCTGCTCCTCTAACAACATTACTTAAGAAAAATGCTTTCAAATGGTCGCCTAAAGCAGACGAGGCCTTTATCACCTTGAAAACGGCAATGTGTACCACCCCTGTTCTAGCCATGCCCAACTTTTCTAAACCGTTCGTCATTGAAAGTGATGCTTCAAGAATAGGAATGGGAGCCGTACTCATGCAAGATGAAAGACCTCTAGCTTTTATAAGCAAAGCATTTTCTCCTAAGAATTTAGCTCGCTCTACGTATGAAAAAGAGATGTTAGCGATCGTCCATGCTATTCAACATTGGAGGCCTTATCTTATTGGCCAACATTTCATTATACGCACCGACCATCATAGCTTGAAGTATTTCTTGGAACAAAGGACTAATACCCCGGAACAACAAAAATGGGTTACTAAACTTCTTGGCTATGATTATGAAATTACATATAAAAAGGGCAAGGACAACATGGCAGCCGATGCACTTTCTAGAAAATTTGAAGATATGCCTCAAGTCCATGCTCTTTCCTCTCTTATTCCTAAATGGGTAGATGAGGTGCATGAAGAATGGATAAATGATCCTGCTACCCACGCCTTAATTCAACAACTTCAACATAATCCTAGTAGCAAACCTCCATACACTTGGAAGGACAATATATTAAGATACAAAGGGAGGATGGTCCTCATCCCCAATTCAACTTATCGAAAAAAACTCCTTCACGAGTTACATACCTCACCCACTGCAGGCCACTCAGGGTTCTTAAAAACCTATAAAAGAGCCACTACCTCCTTCTATTGGGTAGGGATGAAAAATTACATCAAAAACTTTGTAAAAGAATGTGAAGTTTGCCAAAGACAAAAGGGGGAGACCCTCGCTACTCCAGGATTACTTCAACCTCTTCCTATACCCACCAAAACATGGGCAGATATTTCTATGGACTTTATTGAAGGATTACCAAAATCAGGCGGAAAAACAACCATTTTCGTAGTCGTTGATCGTTTATCTAAATATGCCCATTTTTGTCCAGTGGCTCATCCTTATACCACTAGCACTATAGCCCACCTCTTCCTCGATAACATCTTTAAATTACATGGTATGCCCTCCACAATTATTAGTGACCGTGACCCAACTTTCACTAGCACCTTTTGGAAGGAATTATTCAAATTACAAGGTACTCAACTTCGTATGAGCTCCGCTTACCATCCTCAAACCGATGGCCAAACAGAAGTTGTAAATAAATGCTTGGAAACATACCTTCGATGTTTTGTTTCTACTCAACCACTCCATTGGGTTAAGTGGCTTTCACTAGCAGAATGGTGGTATAACACTTCATACCATACATCCATCAAAATGACTCCTTATGAAGCACTATATGGTCAAAAACCACCATCCCTCACTTCCTATATTCCAGGGACTACAAAAGTCCATGCGGTGGAAACAGAACTTGCTACTCGAGATGACATACTACGGATCCTAAAAGAGAACCTACACACCGCCCAGCATCGCATGAAGCAGCAAGCCGATCAACATAGAAGCGAACGTAGTTTCCACGAGGGTGATATGGTTTTCTTACGTCTCCAACCTTACCGGCAATCCTCTCTTAAACAAAAAGGTTCTCAGAAGTTAGCACCCAAATTTTACGGGCCGTATAAAATTCTCCAACGTATTGGGGCCGTTGCTTACAAACTTGAGCTTCCTCCCTCTTCCAAAATTCACCCCGTATTTCATGTATCTTGCCTTAAGCTCGCAGTCGGAACACATATCACGACACAAACCACTCTTCCGAAATTCTCCGAGGATGGAGTACTTCTAGTCGAGCCGGAAGCTATCTTGGATCGCCGCTCTCGTCACCTTCGTACTCGCGATATCACGGAAGTTTTAATCCATTGGAAAGGTCTACCTTTAGAAGACGCGACGTGGGAAACTCTTCAAGATATCCAGCAGCAATTTCCAAATTTCCAGCTTTGAGGACAAAGCTCCTTTAAGGGGGGTGGCATGTTAGGACCCTCCTAACATATTGTAATTGTAATTATCAGGGGTGCGTCTTTCCAATCGCACCCCATACTTCATATTTATGGCACATCACCATATGCATTTTAGACATCAATCAAATACATTCATTTTATATATCAATATTGTGGGTTCTCCTCCAATACAACTGCGATTCCAAACCAAACAGCGATTCTTTGTATTACATTCGTATTTATCATTGCAGGTGCTTAACATAATATTAAATTAAATTACACCTAAAACATAAAATCATATCTACTACTAATATACACATACTTTTATATTCTTATACTATGTAATAACACTATGTTAATGTACACATGTATATCAAGTTTTAAAAACACAAGGTATGTTAAAATATTGACTCTTGGCTTGAAAATTTAACCTCCAACATTTACTATGAAGGTGAAGTGGTTTATATTTTTAATTTTATAAAATTTATAGAATAATCAAATTTTTAAGCTTGACCCATGATACACCTAATCTAAATTCATTTGCAAATTAATATTTAATTATTATATTATATACATATAATACTTGAAAATTTTAAATGATTTCAAAAATTTATATTTATAAAAGCTATAACATATTTAACCTAAATTATTTATAATTAATTATTAATTAAAAAATAATTATTTAAAACATATATTTATATAATCTTAATAACCTTAAACAAATTTAAAACCATAAATATGTTTTACTCACCATTTTACCAAAAACCCACCCACTCCTTAGTGTGAGTTTTGTATTCTGCCAAACATACTTTTAAGGTATAGATAAATTTATTATAAAAAGCCACCAATGACCCTAAAACCAATAAATGGGTACTCCTCTTCAACCAATGGTGTAGGGCACTCATACAGGTTGATGCTAGCTTGCCCTGTTGGCTTATCTCGTTCTCAGGTGCCTTTTCCATAAGATTGTGATCAATACACATACAAGGATTCCCTAAAATATTATATGTAGAGCACAATGGTTTTATTATTACTTTGGTATTAGGCATCATTGATTTGCAGTAAGCAGGTTCCTATGATGGCCACTAGAATTCGGGTTGCAAAGCAGCAAAAATATTAGAGAATAGGAATAGCATGAGCATGAGTAGCAAGAATAGTGGGAAGGACATAGAATTGATAGGGTTTCTATATTTTACATCCCCATGTTTGAATTAGCTTTAGAGGATTCAAGCAAGAAGGTAGATTTATCAAGGGACCCAAGAGAGCATCAAATTGATCTAGGAATACGGTCTTTGGTCACATGTAATCGGTGAAAAAATAAAATCCCTAAAATAAAATTTTGTTTTATAGCTTGAATGGGGAGAGCTCTTCATTCCTGATAACCTGTTTGATATGGCAATAGACCAAGGGGATCTAAACCTAGTTGGACATTTTATGGATGTTCATCCTGATTTAGATGTAGTGAGGAAATTGACCTTCTTGAAATGGATATCAAATGGACACATGGAAATTGTGATGTTGCCAAAAGGTTTTTTTATGGTTAAATTAATCTATAAATATGATTCATATAGGATCCTATGGGGAGGCTCGTGGTTTTTTAGGTGATAGGGGCTCCTTTTGCAAATATGGGGGACATACTTTGATCCAAAGATGCAAAGTTTCTCCCAAGCTCCAGTTTGGGTAAGACTTTCAAGCCTTCCATTTAATTTTTGGAATGAAGAGGCGTTTGAGGGTATAGCAAAGGAATTTGGATAATTAATAGCCCTAGAACCTACCACTAAGGCTCTATCAAGGCTTATTTTTACAAGGATCTATGTTAATGTGGACTTAGAGAAGGATTTACCTAACTCAATCTGGTTGGTTTCGAAGTTGGGTGTTTGGAACCAAATAATTGAATATGAGAATGTACCAACTAAATGTAGTGTCTGTAAAAAACTAGGGCATGAGGCTAGTGTATGTCTATTTAGAAAATAAGTGACCTAGAATAAAATGGTTTGGCACAAAAAGTAGAGCGGAGGAGAAAGTTTTGAACAACACAAAAATGAACGAACTGAGGATGATAAGAGGGAAGAACATTAGAAGGAAGTCCCAATCCAATAGGATATGTTGGAAGAAGGTAAAATCATGGAAGAGTATCCAAAAAATCCCCAACAAAGCCAAAAGGATATTAATGAACAAGAGGAAGAAGATTCACCCAAAAGATTGGACCAGGTCCATAATCTAGTAATCCTAGGAATAGGATTTTTAAAAACATTTATTTGAATGTCTAAGTGAGATCATAGAAGAATTGGTAGAAATAAATGATGAATCATAAGAAGTGGAGGTAGTGCTAAAAACTCAGTGGGATGTCAATGCAGGAACCAGTCAAGAGAATTTTGTTTCAAAATAAAATAAAGTAAATTTCTCTGATAATGAGGAAAAAAAGGAAATGTTTTAGCTACTCCAATGAGAATCACTAGAAAAAAAAAATGAGGGGTATATGTAGGAGTTGACCTAAAAATTGGTAGACCTACTAATCATAAAATCAAATAAAAATAAAAAATTACTGATATTGTGAATGGTACCCAGTCTATATTGGATTGGGGTGGAGGAAAAAAGTAGTAGTCCAAACCCAAAAAATGAAGATAGTTTCTTGGAATGTGAGGGGTCTCAACACACCCTCTAAGAATAGAGCAGTCCAAGCATTGAGAAGAGAATTTGACCTAGATATCATGTTGTTACAAGAAACAAAACTTGATGAACCTCAAGCTGAACTTATCAAACAAAGATTATCAAGAGGGACCGATTTTATGGTAGGCCCATATTTAGGGGCCTCAGGAGACCTTTTAATTATGTGGAATTAGAATAGATTTGAAGGAGTATTGGTATTTTTGTATTGGAGCTTCATGGCTATCCATTTTTTTGATAAGGAGGAAAATTAACAATGGATAGTTACTAATGTTTATGCTCCAAATCCAATTATAGGAATAAAATAATTATGGAAGGATCTAAGCCAATTAATGAATGCATTTATGGACCTTCCATGGGTTTTGGAAGAGGAATTTAACTCTCTCCTATACCCTTCAAATAAAAAGGGAGTCTGTCCATTACTAAAGTCATGATAGATTTTGTAAATTTTATAAATGAGAACGAACTTATGGATATAGAGCTTCAAAGAGCAAAGTATACTTGGAGTAATAGATGACTAGGAGACCAATTAATTCAAATTCATTTGAATTATATTTTGCTATCACAAGAGAGTCTTCTCCTCTTTGGGTATTCAACCCTAACAACCCATCCGAAGATAGAATTTTATCATAATCCACTAGTTTGGGAGTTAGAGGTCCAAAAAATGAACCTTCAAGATCTCTTTTCATTTTGAGAAGATGTGGCCTACATAAGGATTTGGAAAATAGGATTGAGGATTGGTGGAAATAGGATTTTTATGAAAGTAAGTTAACCCAAGTGGCAAAAAAGCTAAGGTTTATAAAGAAAAATCTTAAGGTGTGGAATATGGAGGTTTTTGGTGATCTTCAGAAGAAGAAGGTAAAGTTGAAAACTAGCTAAATGGTTTAAATTCAACCCTTCAATCTAAAACTCTATATTGTGATTTGAGAGCAAAAGAAAAGGAGATTTTGTGTGAATTCCACAATGTTTTAGCTTGTGAGGAAAATTTTTGGAGGTAAAAATCTAGAGTTACTTGGTGTTGTGGCTGCTCCACAACGTACCCCAAAATTGGGGACCCACCTTTTTGCATATTTTCCAAGAAGACCGAAGTGGCCCATATGCTAAAGATCAAAGAAAAAGCAAAACACCGCAAGGAGAAAAAAGTGTCGCGATATCGCGACATGTTGCATTTTCGCGGTCCAAAGCAAAGAGAAAAAGCAAGGAGAAAAAAGTGTCGCGATATCGCGACATGTTGCATTTTCACGGCCAAAAGAGAAGAGAAAGAACAAGAAAGAAAAAGTGTCGCGATATCGCGACATGTTGCATTTTCGCGGCCAAAAGAGAAGAGAAAGAACAAGAAAGAAAAAGTGTCGCGATATCGTGACATGTTGCATTTTCACGGTCCAAAGCAAAGAGAAAAAGTGTCGTGATATCGTGACATGTTGCATTTTCTGGCCAAAAAGAGAAAGAACAAGAAAGAAAAGTGTCGCGATATCGCGACATGTTGCATTTTCACGGCCAAAAGAGAAGAGAAAGAACAAGAAAGAAAAAGTGTCGCGATATCGTGACATGTTGCATTTTCATGGCCAAAAGAGAAGAGAAAGAACAAGAAAGAAAAAGTGTCACGATATCGCGACATGTTGCATTTTCACGATCAAAAGAGAAGAGAAAGAACAAGAAAAAAAAGTGTCACGATATCGCGACATGTTGCATTTTCGTGGTCCAAAGAAAAGAGAGAAAGAAGGAAAAAGTGTCGCGATATCGTGACATGTTGCATTTTTGCGACTCAAAAGGGAGGCAGGCAGAGAAACAAAAGTGTCACGATATCGCGACATGTTGCATTTTCACGACTCAAAAGGGGCAGGCAGGCAGAGAAACAAAAGTGTCACGATATCACGACATGTTGCATTTTCGTGACTCAAAAAGGGCAGGCAGGCAGAGAAACAAAAGTGTCGCGATATCGTGACATGTTGCATTTTTGCGACTCAAAAGGGGTAGGCAGGCAGAGAAACAAAAGTGTCGCGATATCGCGACATGTTGCATTTTCGCGACTCAAAAGGGGTAGGCAGGCAGAGAGACAAGAGTGTCACGATATCGCGACATGTCCGATTTTTGCCAAGGGAACAGAGTAGTGGATAGTGCGTCTGATATTAGTGATGAACACCATGATAGTGAAACTGAAGACTGCATAATGACGTGGACCTATAAGGAATAAATCGAAGATTGAATAAGGTAATTTGTCACATAAGGACAAAATCCAATGAATAAGACAAAATGTTACATAAGGAATCTTTAATGATTTGAAATCATTTAAGATGGTCGTTACACATGGAAGGAAGCGGACGCATGCCCATGTGGAGAAAAGGAAACATTTTTTTTGAAATCAAACGAAAAGTGAAGAAAACCAAACAGAGGAAGCCAAACCATGGGAATGAAACGAAGGGCCACAAAATAGAAATGAAAAGCCTTTTTTGGAAACCAAAACACATGCATGCACAAGGGAAGGTGAAACGAACAACCATTGGAAAATGAAACGAAAAGCTTCCTAAAAATTTTAAATACGCCATGCAAGGATGTTTTGAGGGGTTGGAAACCTGCTGCAAGCGGAGTTGCAGATTTGAAGGCAAGAGGGCCATTCTGGACCTGTTTGGGCTGTTTTTCTTCCATGGACTGGTTTGGGAAAACCAAAAATTTCTGTTATTGTAAAATGACAAATTTTTAATACAGAAATTTTCGAAAGTTGCATCTTATGGACAAGAAAGGAGGAGTCATTTTCTGCATGCAAGATTAAATGTCTATTTTTCCCCTTTTCAGATTTTAGGCTTGTAAATGGAGTTTATGCAAGTTTTCTTGGTTGCTTCATGCGAATGTTTAAATCTGAAAACCTCATTTAAAACCCTAGGAGCCAAGACTTAGCTTATCCGGATTGTGCTTGTTTTGCAAGTCCAATAGGTTAGGTTGCATGCATGAAAACCTCACATCTTCGGTTTTGTCGAAATAGGATAGCATCAAACTGAATGTATCTTGTATTTCATTTTCTGCATTTCATTTTCATTTTTCTGCATTTTATTTTTCCAGAAATTTTAATTTTTTTTAATTTTCAGGCATTAAAATAAACATTTAAAAAATTTCAAAATCCAAAAATAATTTCACCATTGCGTAGGTTATACTTCAGACTTCCAATACGCACTTTGAAATTTCATTTTCGGAGTTGTTTAGTATTTTTAAAAATTCATCGAAGTTGTTGTTTATTACAGATTTTAAAAAATCCGAAAATAGAAAATTTCCATTTTAAGGTCAGAATTTCATTTTTTTAGTTTCATGTTTCATTCATGAGCCTATGATGACATTCCCTTCATGAAAATTCCAATTTCATTGAAGGAGTTATGTTTTATGGCATTTCACAAATTTCCATTTTTGGAGCCTAAAATTACCCTCTCTTCATAAAAATTCTGATTTTACGAAAGAGGGGTAATTTGAGCACCACATTGAAGGTCATATGAGGGCCAACTCACATTTGCTTTATTTTGGTTCAATGAACAATCACTAAAGTTTCATGGTAAAATAAACCAACATTGCCCCTTGTTTACAATTACTTGCAATCACTAAGGTGTTCCAAGCATTTAAATTGAATATCTTTATTTGAGATTACTAATACACATATGCAAATGCTAATATAGCGGAGACCTTGGAGAAGTCGTTTGTTTAACTTCTTTGCAAGAGGGGATTTGGAACCCAAATCCTAAGGGAGAGTGTACTTTCACAATTGGGTGAAAATACCACTCAACATTTTGGCGCTAGAAGGAGGGCTCGAATTGGTTTATTTCAAGTGTGATTTAAATGCTATAGGGATTTAAATTTTGAATATTTCATGCCCTATTGATTATTATCTTTAGCCCTCTTTTAACAATACAACCTTGTAGTGTTAAAAGGAGGACATGAATTGCTATGCATTGTTCTAACGCTTTTGATTGTTCATACAGGAATAATGTGTTTTGATTTGATTTTGAAAAATTTTGGTCTTGACTAACGAGGTTGTCTCCATGCAATTACTTTCATTTGATTTTAATGGATACATCTCTTGGTTGATGCTAACATGATTATTCATACGTTACATGTTTGATATTTGCTAGTCATTTCATGCTTATTTGTAAGGAATTATTTTGTCTAAAATGTAGTTGTTGTCGGTATTATGCTCTTCACTTGCGTGTAATGCGATCTTGTGAATCGGAAAGCCTACAACACTAGGAGTATGCTCTTCACTTGCGCATATGCGATCCGGTGAATCAGAAACTAATTTACATTTTTAGAATATTGCTTTGTCATGGTTCCTTCTTTTATTCATGACTAACAAATTGGTTTTGAAGTTATTCTTTGAGTTTCATTAATGGCTACAACCCGTAGGAACGTGGTATGGGATACATGTTAATCCTTTGAACATTAGTGGAGATTCTCATGATTTACCCAAGAACGTAGAAAAATGTTTGCCCAAATTTAAACACAATGGTCCAACATTAGCCGAGGAACATATTCAAGCCTATGTGGATATCCTAGTTAGATGGAATGTCGAACATGAGGATGTGGCATGTAGAATGTTTCCTGGAACCCTAGATGAGGTGGCATATGATTGGTACATCAATTTACCCACTGGTTCTATTACATCTTGGACTCAATTGAAAGATGAGTTTATCAATCAATTTAGGTTGCTCATTGATCCTCTCATGATATATCAACAATTTACTTCTTGCAAAAGAGAACCTAATGAGCCAGTGAGAAGTTTCAACTTGAGGTTTCGAAAGCTTTATGCGAGATTAATTTCTCCCTATACTATTGAGGAAAGTGGTGCTCTTCAAATATACTTTCGAGCATTGGATCCATTGTTTGCCATATTTGTTAGGATGAATCCCTTGGTTACCGATCTTGCATCGGCCTACACAGAAGCTATGATTGTAGATCAACAATTGAGGCCACAAGGTTATGGAATGGAGCAATCAACTATGGTAGGACAACTAGGGGCTTGCAATCAAACCTCGATGGTAAATCAAGCGTGGGCACAACAAAATTTGATATCAAATGTTTTTCCCTACAATCAACTTTATCCTACCATACCAACTTATGCTCCCACATGTGCTTATACAAGTACTTCCATCCATCCAACTATGCCTCAATTAGAGAATCATGTGGTCACCCATGGAACCATTGCAACAAATGTTCAAGCTTTGTCCATGGGTATCAATCCAACTAATCCTACTACTTCTACCACTCAACCCAAAGAGTTCGCATCGAAAGTAAAAGAGCAAAATAAAGTGGTTAAGAAGGTATGTAGGCATGTTCCACCACAAAAATGAGCACGTCAATGTATGCATCCAAATCATCCTAGGAAGAAAATTCATAATGCCGATCTTAATGATGTTTCATGTTATGCTTCTTCAAGCGATACAAGAGATTTTGAGGTGACTCACGTTGAAGTAAATACCTATTCGAAAAGTCTTGAAGAGCATGAAGTTTTTGGAGAAGAAATTCTATGGATGGGTAACAAGAAGTTGGAATCAAATGATCACCATCTTGTTTTGGAAAAGAAATATCTAGAATCATTACCCAAAAAGGAGGATTTGGATGAACGAACTTATGTGGATATGATTTGGTCAGATGTACTTGCAAAGGATTGGAGCAACTATATGACACGGAATTCAAAAATTGATCCCATTATAGAAGCTCCTAAGCCATCACAAGTGGCTGAAAATGAATTTGAAAGAAAATCAACAAATGAAGTTGAAGACATAATCGAATTTCACCACTTGTTCTCGAAAGACACTTTGGATGATGTTCTCGAAAGTGATGACCAAGAGGATCCACACCTTCCAAATTGTGATAAAATTGAATCATGGGTTACAAATTTGGATTATGATAGCTTTACCAATTTGAATTCAAGAGATAACCCACTTTTGGAAATAACTGGACCATCTAAGGAAGGTGAAGATGAATTGGATGAGAAACATGTTGATGAATCAGAAGATGAAGAAGAAGTACTTGAGCATCACAACTTGAAATTGGAAGATGATTACTATGATTCATGGAAGAAATGGGAAGAATATTATCAATCTAAATCTTCTAACAAACTTGTTGTGTCAATTAATATGCAGGATAACTCAATTGCTTCCTCACATGAGGATACTATAAATCCTGTACAATTTGAGAAAGTTTTGGAAGAGGAATTCGAATCTCATCAAATTTTGGAACATGATAAGGATTCTACAACCATGAATCAAGAAAGAGAGTCACTTGCTTTAGATTCCTTTGAAGGAAAAGAAATTGAAAATCTTGATCCACTTACTTGTGCTACAATGATTATGCCATTTCAAAATGAGAAAATTACAAAACCTAAATCATTTGGGTTTGATATCATTGATGATCCAATTGAAAATCTCACGTTACCCAAAACAACCCAAGTGATTGATCATGGAAATGTGTTAGTTAACCCACCCCTAGATAGACAAGACTTATGGTTTGAAAGGGATGGACATGTGTTCAATTGGGTACCTAAGTTTGGTGCCTTTGATAAACAAGTCATGGAGAAAGAACAAGTGCTACATGATGATGAATGTCATGAGAGAAAAGAGGAATTTTCAAATCCTCTTCAAGTAAGGTCAAATGAAAACATGCCAAAGGTAAAATCTCACCTTTTTGGTTTCACCATGCAAAATTCGAATGAAGGTTTGCCTAATGAATGGTTTGATTCAAATATTATTAATGTTATGGCTTTATTGAATGAAAATGAAAGCTTATTTCTACACCATGAATCAAAGTGCGGAATGGACATCTTAAAGAATAGACATAAAGGAATTGAATATCAATCATTGTCTAATCAATTTGAAAACTTGAAACTCCACCATAGGATTATTAATGAAACTAAATCAAATTGGTATGGTGAGAGGGGCAAGTGGAAGTTTGTTTCTTTGTTTGGTTTGATCTTGTTTTTGTTGGATTCCTACAAAACTTGGTATGCGTATCACGTCATATGTCTTTTAAAGAATTCTAATCAGGTTTGGGATCCAGGAAAATGATAATCCAAACTTTGCACCATCTTGTATTATATTGTACATTTGTATATACTTTTGGTTTTTGTGTTTTGGTTTTGGATTGGATCTCATTTTGGTTTTAAGTTTTGTGTGTTGGTCCTTTGGACACTTTTGGTTTGTCTTGAAAAAAAAAAAAAAGAGAAAAGAAAAGTGAGATGTCAACTTATGTCCTTATGAATGTTGACTAAGACTAAGAGAATATGAAACATCGGAATTGTATTGCAGAAAGCTCCACGAGTATCGCAAACACATTAAAGAATATCATTTGGAACTTGTGATGCATGAAGTTGTCAGTTTTACAAATTATGGCAAAGTAGGTGGTATACTCCATCCACATTTCAAAAAGAGCAATGCATTCATCCATATCTCATGTTACATTCCACATTGCATCTACATTTCAAATACAATCATTGAAAAGGTGTCGAATCCTCTTAGGGTTATTACATAACATATATTAAAAGGATCCTAAGGTTGGGAACTGATGCCCGAACTATCTTGAACCAAGCACGTTCTACACATATTAAAGAGGATCTTGAGCAAAATGGTCAAAACCATACTTGGAAGAAAAGGTGAGGCGAAAGGAGTATTTCGTGTCTGTCCTATCATGCAACATAATCCTTAAAATAATGGTTTTTACCACTCCTATAGTGCTTAAAGCCTAAAATCGTAGTAGTAAGGATAGGGTTAAATCCCCATCGAACTTAGGTTGAGGATCCAATTCCCCAAAGCTCTGATTTGATCTTCATGGAGTAGTAAGGATAGGGTCTAATTCTCATCTCGCTTAGGTTGAGAATCCGATTCCCCAAAGCTTCTATTTTGCCTCCATCATGCTTTAAGAAATTAAAAGCGTGATCTACACTCAAGAACTTGAAGTTCCAAAGCAAATATTTTTCATTCTACTTTTATTGCATCATTGATATTGGATTGGAAGGATCGTACTACATGTCCCTTGCAAGGATGGGTAGTCATCCCCAAGGTTCAAGAAATCAAAAGTAAAGTCAAATCCTGGATTATGGGGTTGATCTCCACCGGGGCTATAGACGCCTGACTGGAAGTGGAGTATGCTCATGCGTGGCAACATGTCTTGTCTAAAAGCAAGACCACTAACTGCTCAAATGGACAGGCTAGCCTGACAGCTTCATCCATAACAGGTTAAATCATTTTGTTCAAGATGAGGTAATGAACTCCGAATCAAAGTAGTAAGGATAG
This sequence comes from Wollemia nobilis, assembly GCA_028583015.1. Taxonomy (NCBI): domain Eukaryota; kingdom Viridiplantae; phylum Streptophyta; class Pinopsida; order Araucariales; family Araucariaceae; genus Wollemia; species Wollemia nobilis. The sequence goes on along the minus strand of JAQPPZ010000594.1, from coordinate 3,449,185 downwards.
GGTTAAATTCCCATCTCGCTTAGGTTGGGAATCCTATTCCCCAAAGCTCTGATTTCACTTACACTTGCACATGGGTTCAAAATGGTAGTGACACATAACCAACTTTGGGATCTAGTAAATTAATTAAGTATACTCATATTTGGTCCTAAGAGGATTTGACAGTTTTAATATGTTTGTTCATGGTACTAGAAAGTTTGAGCCTTTGCAAAGCTTGTTATATCTCTAGCATCTTCACCATACGTTAAATCCTACAGGAATCATCCATAACTTCTCATACGCACGAATCATAAGTGAAAATGACAATGGAAAGTTGAACGAGTTTCAAATGATAGGGAATGAAGCACATTGCACACACCGAGCTGATGCTTAATAATTCTAATGCTTCATGTATTTCTCGTCTAGTTTCATTCTTGGGATATTTGTTGATGCTTGTGTTTGAGTTTTGAAGGTGTTCAAGTTGAGTTCTCATCGAAATGCTCAGGAGCATTTCCCAGTAGAGTCACCATTTGTTGTGGCTGCTCCACAACGTACCCCAAAATTGGGGACCCACCTTTTTGCATATTTTCCAAGAAGACCGAAGTGGCCCATATGCTAAAGATCAAAGAAAAAGCAAAACACCGCAAGGAGAAAAAAGTGTCGCGATATCGCGACATGTTGCATTTTCGCGGTCCAAAGCAAAGAGAAAAAGTGTCACGATATCGCGACATGTTGCATTTTCGTAGCCAAAAGAGAAGAGAAAGAACAAGAAAGAAAAAGTGTCGTGATATCGCGACATGTTGCATTTTCATAGTCCAAAGCAAAGAAAAAGTGTCGCGATATCGTGACATGTTGCATTTTCGTGTCAAAAGAAAAGAAGAAAAAGTGTCGCGATATCGTGACATGTTGCATTTTCATGGCCAAAAGAGAAGAGAAGAAGAAAGAAAAGTGTCACGATATCGCGACATGTTGCATTTTCGCGGCCAAAAGAGAAGAGAAAGAACAAGAAAGAAAAAGTGTCGCGATATCGCGACATGTTGCATTTTCGTGGCCAAAAGAGAAGAGAAAGAGCAAGAAAGAAAAAGTGTCGCGATATCGCGACATGTTGCATTTTCGCGGCCAAAAGAAAGAGAAAGAGAAGAAAGAAAAAGTGTCGCGATATCGCGACATGTTGCATTTTCGCGATCAAAAAAGAGAAAGAGAAGAAAAAAAGTGTCATGATATCGCGACATGTTGCATTTTCGTGACTCAAAAGGGAGAGAGAGAAACAAAAGTGTCACGATATCGCGACATGTTGCATTTTCGTGACTCAAAAAGGGCAGGCAGGCAGAGAAACAAAAGTGTCACGATATCGTGACATGTTGCATTTTTGCGACTCAAAAGGGGCAGGCAGGCAGAGAGACAAGAGTGTCACGATTTCGCGACATGTCCGATTTTTGCCAAGGGAACAAAGTAGTGGATAGTGCGTCTGATATTAGTGATGAACACCATGATAGTGAAACTGAAGACTGCATAGTGACGTGGACCTATAAGGAATAAATCGAAGATTGAATAAGGTAATTTGTCACATAAGGACAAAATCCAATGAATAAGACAAAACGTTACATAAGGAATCTTTAATGATTTGAAATCATTTAAGATGGTCGTTACACATGGAAGGAAGCGGACGCATGCCCATGTGGAGAAAAGGAAACATTTTTTTGAAATCAAACGAAAAGTGAAGAAAACCAAACAGAGGAAGCCAAACCATGGGAATGAAACGAAGGGCCACAAAATAGAAACGAAAAGCCTTTTTGGAAACCAAAACACATGCATGCACAAGGGAAGGTGAAACGAACAACCATTGGAAAATGAAATGAAAAGCTTCCTAAAAATTTTAAATACGCCAGGCAAGGATGTTTTGAGGGGTTGGAAACTGCTGCGAGCAGAGTTGCAGATTTGAAGGCAAGAGGGCCATTCTGGACCTGTTTGGGCTGTTTTTCTTCCATGGACTGGTTTGGGAAAACCAAAAATTTTTGTTATTGTAAAATGACAAATTTTTAATACAGAAATTTTCAGAAAGTTGCATCTTATGGACAAGAAAGGAGGAGTCATTTTCTGCATGCAAGATTAAATGTCTATTTTTCCCCTTTTCAGATTTTAGGCTTGTAAATGGAGTTTATGCAAGTTTTCTTGGTTGCTTCATGCGAATGTTTAAATCTGAAAACCTCATTTAAAACCCTAGGAGCCAGCACTTAGCTTATCCGGATTGTGCTTGTTTTGCAAGTCCAATAGGTTAGGTTGCATGCATGAAAACCTCACATCTTCGGTTTTGTCGAAATAGGATAGCATCATACTGAATGTATCTTGTATTTCATTTTCTGCATTTCATTTTCATTTTTCTGCATTTTATTTTTCCAGAAATTTTAATTTTTTTTAATTTTCAGGCATTAAAATAAACATTTAAAAAATGTCAAAATCCAAAAATAATTTCACCATTGCGTAGGTTATACTTCAGACTTCCAATACGCACTTTGAAATTTCATTTTCGGAGTTGTTTAGTATTTTTAAAAATTCATCGAAGTTGTTTTATTACAGATTTTAAAAAATCCGAAAATAGAAAATTTCCATTTTAAGGTCAAATTTCATTTTTTTCAGTTTCATGTTTCACTCATGAGCCTATGATGACATTCCCTTCATGAAAATTCCAATTTCATTGAAGGAGTTATGTTTTATGGCATTTCACAAATTTCCATTTTTTGAGCCTAAAATTGCCCTCTCTTCATAAAAATTCTGATTTTACGAAAGAGGGGTAATTTGAGCACCACATCGAAGGTCATATGAGGGCCAACTCACATTTGCTTTATTTTGGTTCAATGAACAATCACTAAAGTTTCATGGTAAAATAAACCAACATTGCCCCTTGTTTACAGTTACTTGCAATCACTAAGGTGTTCCAAGCATTTAAATTGAATATCTTTATTTGAGATTACTAATACACATATGCAAATGCTAATATAGCGGAGACCTTGGAGAAGTTGTTTGTTTAACTTCTTTGCAAGAGGGGATTTGGAACCCAAATCCTAAGGGAGAGTGTACTTTCACAATTGGGTGAAAATATCACTCAACACCTGGCTAAATAAAGGTGATAGGAATACAAAAAAAAATCATGTCTCTACCTTAAGACACAGGAGTTATAATAAAATTAAAGAAGTGGTTAAACTTGATGGATCAATAACTTTTGACCCCATACAAATAAGAGAATAGGTTGTTAATTTTTTCTTCAACCTCATAGGTGTGGAAGATTCTGTAAATGAGGCTACTTTAGATTCAATGCTTCAGAATATTCATTTCCTGGTTACAGACCAATAAAATAATTACTTGGTCAACCCTTCAAAGAAGAGGAAATTTGAAAAGTTGTGTTTTGTATGCATGGAGACAAGGCCCCGGGACCTGATGGTTTTCCAACTACTGTTTTCCATAATTTTTGGCATAATGTTCGAGGGGATGTCACTCAAGCAATAATGGATTTCCAAAAAATCCAGTTTATGCCAATAGATTTCAACTCAACATTTCTAGTTTTAATACCAAAAGTAGTTGGAGCCAAGTATTTTTCTAACTTTTGATTGATAATTCTTTGCTCATTTCTTTACAAATTTGTTTCAAAAGTCCCTGCCAATAGATTAAAAAATGTATTACCATTTATTATTGATTACCAACAAGGAGGTTTTGTGAAGGAGCGCCAAATTTTGTATGGAACATTACCATTCATGAGGTAATTCATTTCATTGATAAGAGTGGAAATGCAGTAATGTTACTAAATTTGGACATGAACAAGGCATATGACAGAGTATCCTGGGAGTTCCTAATTAATGTTTTGAGAAGATTTGGTTTCATCAAGAATGGGTAAGTATTATCAAGGGGTGATTCTCTTCTGCTATGTTTTCCATCCTGGTGAATGGATCTCTAGTAGGATATTTTCCAAGCAAGTGGGGGTTGAGATAGGGAGATCCCTTATCTTCCTATCTATTAATTATCCTTACTGAGGATTTAGGAAGGATAATATCAGTGGCTTCAATAGGTAGTAGGGTTGATGATATCATCCCAACTACTAATTTGCAACATGTGTCCCACCAATAGTTTATGGATGATACACTTATCTCTTTAAAATCCTCTATTCCATAGTCAAAAGAGCTAGAGTTTATCTTGAATCAATATGAGCAGGCTACGGGTCAAAAATTTAAATATGATAAGAGAAAATTTTATTTTTTGGACACTCCTGGCTCTAGATATGTTAAATTAGCTAGTATCTTTGGCTACAGCATTAAATTCCTTCCAACCACATATATCGAAATACCACTATTTAAAGGAATGATGAAGGTAGCTCTATGGAACCTAATGGTGGATCGTTTAACAAAAAAACTTTTAGTTTGGAGTGGTTCCTTACTTAGCCAGGATGGTAAAGCTCATTGGTCAAGTATTCACTTAAAAACATACGTATTTACTTCATATCTCTATTTAAAATGTGAGCCAAAATCTATGAGAGAATAGAGCAAATTTAGAGAAACTTCTTGTGGTCTAGAGTGGAGGAGAAAAAAGAATAGCTTTAGTGTCTTGGGATAAGATGTATTCCAGAAAAGAAGTGGGTGTACTGGATTTTAGAAAGCTAAGGAAAATGAATTTGGCTCTAATGTGTAAGTTAGGATGAAAACTGGCAACGAATGTAAATATTAATTGGGCTCACATCCTCAAGGTAAAATATTTGAGATCTACCTCAAATTTCTTAGAGGTAGATAATCTAAAAAAATGGTCATACCTTTGGAATAGTCTTCAAACAACCAAGCCACTTTTACAACAAGGAAAATGTTGGCAGATTGGGGATGGATCCCAAGTACACTTTTGGGATGATAAATGGATTAAAAGTATTCCTCTCTATGAGGATCCAAATTTTGCAGAGTTAAAACCTTCTGTTGAGGTTGTTTATGGGGACCTAGTCAAAGACTATATAATCACTGAGGAAAATAGTAAAAAATGGAAATATTTATAGGTGGATAATCTTGATGATAGAAATCAACAAAATCTAAGGAAGCTAAATATTCTTCTACAAGTCTATTTCTTGAACAATACTAGATCTTCAGACTCTCTTATTTGGATGATCCAAAAGGAAGGAACATACTCAATCAAATTATGTTATTATCTCCTTAAAGGAGAGGGCTTTGGATGGCTTCCAGTAGCTAAGATTTGGATCAAAGACCTCATTCCCAATATAGCACACTTCTATTGGCTAGCAATCCAAAATAAGATCTTGACTATGGATAATTTGTGTAAAATAGGCTTCACATTTCCAAATAGGTGGGTTATCTATGAAATGAGTGAGGAAGATATTAATCATCTCTTCTGTAACTACCCTTTTGTAGTTGAGCTTCTAAATAAGATTCTGAAGAAATTCCAAGTAGAGTGGGTTCTCCCCAAGTCTCTCTTTGATCTCTGTCTCCAAAGGGAGTTCCCATTTAAAAGTAAAATGTTGCAAATATTATAGAGGTTAATTCTTCCACATGTTATATGAAGGGTATGGAAATAAAGGAATATCAGATCTTGAAATATAATAAGAGAAATCGCACATCAGTGGCAAATAGAATTTTAAATGCAATGTTAGAAAATTTAGGTATCTTGAAGTTCAAAAATTATTTTGAACCAAACCTAGATAAATAAATTGTTAGAGTTTGAGGTCTAGCTTCCAATTATCAAAATTCTTGCTCATCCTCAATTCATCCATGAACCAATTCAAAATGGAAAATACCTCCAAGTGGATGGATAAAATTGAACTTTGATGGAGTAGAAAAAGGAAATATTGGGAGTTCTAGAGCTGGAGGCATCTTTCGAGATCATTGGGGTAGACCACTCTTGGCCTATGTAGAGCCTCTAGGAGATCAAACAAGCCATGTTGTTGAAGCTAGAGCAGCCTTTATGGGTGTGCCACTTCTTGGTAAGCTAAATATAAGGAAATTAGTAATAGAAGGAGATTTGCAAAACATCATTAATATTTTGAATGGAAAACACCCTCCATGATAGAATATAGAAGATATGATAAATGATATTAGTACTAAACTAAAGTTTCTTGAACAAGCGTATATTAACCATGTCTACAGAGAGACTAATGAGGTAGTTGACTGTCTAGAAAATATGGGTGTACCTTTGGATGAATTGCAGTTTTGGTATTTAATCTTCTCTCATAGTTTTCAAGAAATAATTAATGGTGAATCCAAGGATGATGAACAAAATGAGATCAGATATTAAATTTGCTAGGGATATTTTAAAGATTTTATGCTTAAATTTTTACTATTCATCTAGAGGGGGGAGTTGTAATATACCTTACTACTACAAGTATAATATTAGGTATGAAGGAAAGAAAAGAGGACTTGACAGTGAGTCTCCAAAAGTGGTGGATCCTTTATTTTGGAACTGGATTGTGTGTTATTGAGCAAACAAGTTTATACCTTTAGCAAACTCCACTTTCTAGTTTGGTCTACTCTACTCTTGGTTTTTTTACTAATTATTATTTTGTGAGGTAGAGGTTGCATCTTATTTCTCAATGGGACTGGATTTGGTATGTGGGACTTCTCTAAGTCCTAATACTCATGTTTTTGAGTCCATCTAAAAAACATTAGTCATTATTTATACTAGCAACTGGAGCATCAGAAGGAAATATGACATGGTTGATCCTTTTGAGTAATATGTTTCCACGAGATTCTCATTTACTAGAGCCATGAATAAGGGACTAGAATTGTATACTGAAAGACCTACATTCTAAACTACTTTTTGAAAGACCTTTTTGACTCATCAAAATGTTTGCTCCAATTGTTCTTGGGAAAATAAAAGAAGCAAAAAATATCTTAGAGGACCTAAAATGGAGGATCTTGAGGCTGAAGGCCCAATAGAAATTTTAATCTTTGTATGGGTTTGTTTATTTTTCATTGTTTGTTACATATTTTGTAATCCTAAGTGATCCTGAAGTCAAAAACTTAGATAGTACTTAAGTTGTTTTATATTCTTGTTTAATGTCCGAAACCTTATTTCTAGAATCATATTTGGAGTGTAAATATTATTCTTTGATGTTTATTTTAAAAATTTTGGGGTCCCTTTCAAAACTCCTTCTACCCTAATAAAAATAAATAAATGGGTAGACAATGATAGATGAAGGTATCCTTGAATTTTTTATACAAGATCAAATTCTAAGTTGAGATAAAACTTTATGCACTAATAGCATATGTTTAAGTAAACTACCAACATTATTCACTATTCGAATAAGTGTTAATAGAAAAATTTACTAAAAATATCAGTCTATAGAAAGAAAAATATTATAATAAGCTTTTAGTAATTAAAATATGAGCTGTCCTATAAACTTGATAATAAAGAATATAACCTAGTGTTCATATTTGAATAGCCACTCCTAATATTAAATTAAAAATAGAAAATCTAAAAACAAAAAAATCAAAATAGCTTATATATAGAGGCACCATTTCAGAATCTTCATCCCATATTTGGATTTTTTTCATGGCATTAAGGTCTTATTTCCTATCTATGAATCAACGCAATCGTCATGCAATGAAAGAGTGTTAACCTTTGTCTAACATTTCCTTCCAACCTCCTTAAAATGACAATAGAAAGTCTCCAACTAGTTGGAAAAAACACAACATATTGTAGATCATTGGTATCTTTGCTTTTTTAATTGGGCATGGGGATGGATACATAATGAACAAACTAAAGAAGAAGGTAGCCATGGAAGGCTATAAGACAAAGGAGGGTGACGGGAATTGGGGTGGGAAATAAACTCATGATAAGGTGGAACACTATAGAGAAAGGAGTGGAAGTAAGTCATAAGAGGAGAAGAGGGGAAATAGGTAGCCTTAGGAAGAAAAGGAATGTCACTAACCAAAGGAGTTAGCGATAACAAGCAGAAAAGTAAGATGAAGGATGGAGTTAGTGAGAACAAAACAAAGAAATAAAAGTGAAGGGGACCCTGGGGATTTCTCATGGTATTCTTATGATGAATCACTTGGTCTATGGGACCCCCCACAGACAACCATCCCATCAACATACTCCACTATAGCCCAAGGCTACTTCAAGAATATACAAAATTATAAATACATTTGTCTACCTTGCTATAGCTTTTCATTTTTATCCAATCTAGAAATAACTTATTTAGCTCATTAGAATACATCGTGGAAAGTTTTAATTACACTCTCTAAATTATTCTTTGGTGAATTATCAATATTGTTCATGAGGCATTTTATAGAGTAATTTTCCTAGCCAATCATGATCTTAGTACCATGCTTGAAAGATTTGACTTGATGTGGATCCTTGATAGTACATCCAAATATTGCTTTTTGAGCACCTCCAATTGATCTTATTATTTGGTACTTGTGTTTGGGTGATGCATGCATGAGTCTTGATGTACTTGATTTGTGGGATCACAAATTTTTAGGAACATTATCCATTGGGTTATGGAGTCACAAAAAAATTAAAAACAAACCAAAAAAAAAAAAAGAGAATCAAGAGTGCAAACAAAGAGAAGTGCTTTTCAAAAGAGGGGGCACCACCTAGGAAACCATAATGCATTTGGCCTTGAATATTCTGGCAACTTAGCTAGTTGAATACAAATTGATGGAAATAAACACCCTGTAACCTTAGCTCAAGATGATTTTGGCTACTATATAGCCTTGTACTTGTCATAACTTTTATTTAATTAATGGTTTATTTACATAAAATTGTGGTGTGGCTCACACACCTCAATTCAAAACTCTTCCTATCACCTATTCGATGAACCTATAGTGTTTAGACCAAATAGTGCCAAACTTAAGTTGTTCCTCATGCTCAATTTGGTATTGTTGGCTACCATTATTAATTGCATTGGAAACCCATCCAACTCTCATGCTTGGCTTCAGAACCCCCATGCTTTGACCACCCACCAATCGTGTGGCCATTGCATTTACTATCTCAGTCCATGCTTCGATTAATGATCCTTCAGGGGGTGAATACCAAAATTGCACTATGTATGGGTTGGTTTGCACCGTAACCCATACTTAATATCTTGGTAGGAATGATTGTCTCAATTAGGATCAAATATTTATAAGCTTTCCCTTTTAAGTTTTCTTGGATCTAGGGATTTTCAACTAGGTTGTAGTAGGGAACTGTGTGGTACAATCTATGGTTGGACTATCCCTACTTCTACCACCTTACTTGAATTCAACCTAAGCTTACAAATGGGTTGTTTGGTGAACTCAATTCCTTGTTGGCTGAGAGGTAGTTCTTGTTGGGTAAGCAGCACTATAGGGGCTGCTTCAGCCACCCTTATGGTTGGTACAGGTAGGGGTAAAACATTTTTGTGCAATTTTTTCTCCATAAGATAAGATACCCATTTTTTATTCTCCTACTTCTCCAATTCCTACAAAGAGTTGCAGGAAATGATGTTTTCTATCATGGGGAATGAACAATGATCTTTTTTACATAGGCTATAATCCTAATCTCCTTCCCATCCTCTACTTCCTCATGGCTGTATTTTGGGCTACTACACCTTTGATTCCCACCCATTAAACTCTCCTTCTTCATCTACTAAGAGCTTCATCTTCATGCTACTGACCTCTTCAATTAGTCAGTGGATCTTCATCCTCAGCTCTTGCTTCATTTATTGTGCATTCTCATGGGGATATGAAAGGAAATTTTCCATCATAGCTTAATTTTGCATAGGTATAAACCCTAGCGATAGAAATTTATGGATTTGGTATGCATAGGGTGGAAAAGGTTGGGAATTTTCCCTATGGGAAATCTTCCCAGCATGGATCAATATTATTTCAGCTCGGGATGCTTCCTTCAATATTTGTGAGAATATATTTTTCCCTATTTTTGAATGAGAAGGCTTATATTAGGATCAAAAGCACAAACATAGTATATGTATACTTAATCATATGATGACCTAGCCTCATGGGGTATCCTCCTCCATGCTCTCATGAAGTGCACATTGAAATCAGCCATGCTTTCATAATAGGTCTACTTGATGAATGTGAACTGAGTTAGCAGTAACAAGGGATCTTTAGAAGCATCAAATGTATTAATGAGAACTTTTTCTAAGTCAGCCCACATATGGATGATTCCATGCTCCAGATGTTTGAACCACAACAATGCTCTTCCTTTGAGATATAGAGCAAGGAGCCTAAGCATAACACCCTCAAAAGCAATATTGTGGAAGACATCCAAGGAGACCACATCTTGACAATGTTCATATGCAGCACCTTCTATATGATCATATCTTGGAAAAGTCTTTAGTGCAACCTTGGGAATGTCATGTAGATGAGGTATGTTGAGGGGACCAAAATCATTCCACTTAGGATAGAATTTTTGGGCCATCAGTGCATTGATCCCTCATATATTTTAGGTTTTCTTCTCAGGTTGGAGTTGTCATATGAGCATTATTTCTCTGCTAGTAAGGTCAATGCTACTCATCAAAGCATGATTCCTCTAAGGAAATAGATATTTAAAAGAATAAATAGGTAATTGGTCGTGACATCTATATTTTTTTCTTGAAGCAGATGCCAAGTTATAAAGTAAGGGTGAAAAAATTAGAGCATCACCACACTTTAATTATGCTTTAAAATAGAGACCTTTTAGGTTCCCAGTAGAGTCACCAAAAATTATCTTACTTCAAAGGCCATCGATTATAGAAACATGGTTCTTTATGTATGGGATTCTCTAGGTGAACATATAGATATTGCATAAGAAAGTATCACCAGACTCTATATAATCAAACTGTATGACCTCAAGGTCCCATCGGGCGTACCAAAAACTATTGATCAAAAATCTACACCTAATGAAAAGGATGGAGTTAAAGGTTTGGACACCCTACAAAACTTGACCAACATTGAACAATCATGGAGCTTGAGGAAGGTTGGGTGGTCGATCTCTAGAGAAAGTCAGTTTCTTATCCAAGTCCTAGCTAAATATACCTAAAAGGAGGTCATAGCCAAAACTCACAAGGATAGATTCAACTGCATCAATACATATGCGTAGAGGACCTACATCATTTTTGAAAACACAAACACACCAACTAACAAACCATCCAACCTTACCCCTAATCAATGTTTGAAGTGCTTCACATTGAATGTAAATTATAGAACCACTGAATAAAATGCATAAATCTATAATATAGAATTACAACACATTCACCCAACTAGCTTTAAAAGAAATAAACTTTCAACATTCACACACATAGAGGAGTTAATTTGGAGACCAAACAGTAGTATACTTGCATTTACAAAATGGCAAAAGCCTTACATATGAATTGTAATGGCTAAAGAGTTGTGCCTTGGAATTTCATGAATTCTAGCATATATAGACCTTACAATAAGTTTTGCAAATAAAGATGATGGTGGATGATATGGTTGGGCTACACCAAAAGGGTAGCCAGGCTATCAATCTTTTCAAATATTCTACACACTAAAAACTATCAGTGATATTATTCTAGGGAGATAACAGGATGGAGTAGGGAGCTCTACACAAATATAGACCCTTGATTGCTCTAACTCATTAATTATTCCTATGGATTGTGATCCCCTTGTGTACTTCGAAGGAAGATCCACCATTAATGGCATTATCAAGTTCCCTTACTACATTAATGATCTCAAGGAACATCCCAGCCACATCTGGATAGCTACCAAATTTCTTTAAATCATACACCTACCATGTACCCAAAATTGAGCCCGAGGTGGGCTCTTCTATGGGTATATTATCTTTTTTAGATTTGGATGGGGATTTCAGGTATATACAGACCTTTGGGATCCATATATTTCTTACTCTTGATCCAAAACTATGCCCATGATGCATAAGGTAGGTTTTTGGGATCCACATCAATTTCTCTCTTGGGTGTAACTTTGGGATTCTTCATGATCAAGAAGGATACCATTCCTCAGCCCTACCTTTAGGGTGGTGCTTTGGGTGTCAACCCTAATTTGTCATTATCCTGATTCTCTACCCCTATGATGGGGTAAGGTTTTGGAATCCATTTAGAATTTATGAATGCTCAGTTCTTTACCCTTATTAGTGGCACCAAACTCTCACCATATTCATTGCAGCTCACTCCAACATCTTTCACTACATCTATGAGGTCTTCTTTTAGTAATCAATATCCACTGCTCAAAGGTCAAGCTCCAAAATTTATCCATTTCTAAGCATCATCATATTTTATTAACAAAAAGGAAAGAGCGGGTGAAAGGGTGCAAAATTTCACCCACAAGTACCTTGGCTTGCATCTTTTAATCTTATTATTACATGCCCTTGGATTCATGTGATGAGGGTTATCCCTTCTACCTTTCATAAATATTTGGAGTTTGAATTTAAGAATCAACTTATCATTATTCTTGGTGATCCTCATCCATTTGAATATTATTTAATGGTTGAGAAAGCTCAATCTAATCTCAATTTATGCCCATCAGTTTCCTCATCTCACATAACTAAACAACTTGAAAATATTAAAGTGAGTGAGGAACCAATAATCAATGTTCCATCACAGGATCAAGTTAATCCATTTCTTCAAGAGCCTCTTCTGGATCTTTCCAAGCTACCACCTTCACCAAGTACTATGGTTTTACCTTGTAATAAGGATGAAGTTGTACACATTGGCACATATACCTTTATCTTTGCAGGTACAACATTTGAAGAAAATATCTATGGTAGCAACCGTTTTCCTATAGAGTGTTATTTTTCCCATTGTTACTTGACCAATGATTATCCATTCCCAAAATAGATCATATATATCATGGGATATATAGGTAAAGGTTTGGGGCCCCAATAAGAAGGCATTCAAGAGCCTTTGGATTTCAATATTTTACCTAGGAGATGTGGCATAGGTTACATACCCAATAAGAAACAACATTTACCATTTGATGATGATGATCACCTTATTACTTATGCTAAATATTTAGATCATCAAGATTTGGAGTGGAGTGATGAGGATGAGGGCTCGCCTTATATATCCAACATTTTTTTTTGTAATATGGTACTTTTAGTGCATCCAGAGTTAGTTGCAACCCCAAAGTACACTAAAGGGGATACTCCTTGTGATAGAGATCATAAGGGTATCCTCCAAAACAATTTCTTCTTTTATGGTTATTTCCCTTGTGTTCTGAATGTAAATATTTCTCATTCTCAAGGGGACCCTACTCCTCTATCTCATAGAGACCTAGAAAAATTGGTAGTCTCTCCCCCTTTCATCAAGAAAGATGATATAGTCTGATTTTGCATTGAATTACGTACAGTGACTCCTAGAGGATATGTTATAGATGATTTTTCTTATGATATAGGTCATGCATATACCTTCCACAATAGCCTTCTCTTTTATGGTTCAGTCCCTTGTACTATCATCCTTATCTAGAATCTAGGAGGTACAACCAAAATATATGGTGACTATCACTTAGATTGATATGGTAAAGAACTTAAAGAACCAATGAACATAATGCACCTAAAAATATATTATGCATGATCCACCATCATCATTCATATCATATTGCACTTAGCTTAGTTTTCATATTGCATTTGGTTTGACTACTCATACTGCAGGACTACCAATCATAATTTACATGGTCTACCGAATATTTTGTTCCATTTACATTCTTTGCTTTTCATACTAATGCTTGTTCATATTTGCATGACTTCTTGCTCATATATATTTTTAGGGATTTCACAACAATGGCAAATTTTGACACCTATTTAGGCCATATCTCACATTCATTGCACTCTCACTAGGGCTATTATGCCTAGAGAATTCCCCAACTTAGGGTCCACATTCATGCATTTTTCATCACTGCATTTGCCCATCTCTTTTTCTCTTATTTTTTTATTTTTCTTGTATTTCTTGACCTTGAAAATTTAGAAATGACCTTCAATTTCTCTCCAATTCAAGGAGTACAGTTCTCTTCTTAGTATATCCTTACCCTTTGCATGTTTTTATTTCTTCCTTTTCATCGAGACAATGATATACATTCTTCTTCCATTTTCTTGCTTTCACACTTCTTCCTTCTTGACTTTTTGATCATTAAATGGTCCTCATGGGATAGGGTAAATACTGCATGAATATCATTTATGATGTTCATACGACCATTGACTATCTTATTTATATCACATATCTATTGAATTTCACTTAAGGTACACACACCCATTATTATCTAATCTTTGCTCGTCTCTTCCTTCCATATTTCAACACATGCATAAACTCACATTGTTCTACTACATTTTATTTTTCCCACTCATATTTTTCACACACCACATCCCTATAAGGTAGTACTCACTTTGACACATCATTCAAAAACAACACACCCCATACAAGATCAGCTTCATGGCCACACATGAGGAGTAGCCTCCATATCGATCATTTTTTAGCATACATCCTAGAGGGTATATCTTTCTCTCTGGACATATTAGCGATCATTATATCCATAGTGGGTACCACTCCATGCTTGACCATCTCTCATGATCATAACATCCTTACAGGATAGTTTCATTGCCACACATGATGGGTAGCCTCCATCTCGGTCATTTACAATTATCTTTTCTTTTTGCTTGATCTATGTTGTTTGATCACATTGATCTAGGTACAATCTACATTGACTCAAACACCATACTTCAAGCCCCCTTACCATTGGCATTTTCCTTCTTTCTTCTTATTTCTTATTTCCCCTTCTTCCTCATTTTTTTCTTCATATTTTTCTCCTTTTTGAAATCGCATCTCATATATAAGGGTCGCAACTTTGCTCAGCATCAATGTCATGGTCCATTTCCATGGGGTGTGATTTCAGCTAGATTTGTGTCTTTTATTTTCTTTTTTCTTTTCTTCTCCTCTTTCTTGTTCATTTTCTTCCATCCATGCATTTCATGCCTTACATTCACTTCATTGCATTCATACATTTGCATTTTAGGTTAGTTCATATCACAATTAGATTATATTTTGTTCTTTCATACATAATTAAACATAAAAACATATAAACACACATTTCACAAAAGTAGCATGATATTACTCGAGATCAAAGTAGTGAGGTACATAGGTCTTCTCGATCAATGTGCCACAGTCCAAATACAACACACTAAACCCTCATTAGGGGTGCATGCCACACTCAAAATTGGTATGTCATCCTGATCCTATCTATATATTTGGAATCTTGTATCCTCTACTCCACCCATCGAAGGTGGTCTCGATGGAGGTATTTTCATGGATCATGACACCATCCGTGATCTAGATCGATACTGACTCAATGTCTGAAGGGATGATGGTGGTGGAACTCACTACTCTATTGGAACTTCTTGGAAGTACATCATCTATTAGAATTTCATCCTCTACACTACCACCTCTAGCCTCTCCCCTACCCTCTATAGCTCCACCTATCGTAGGTGGATACCCTCATCCTATTGGATGCTAGTAACAACAACCACCCTCTCCATCTAAGCCTATTTCCACTCCTAGTCTAGCTAGCTCACCTCTCCCCTAAGGTGACCTACCTTCACCCTTGTTGCATCCTACTCTATATCTATTGTACCCAAGGCACTCCATAGACATCTGTCCTCTTGGCCCTATCCTCTTGAAGTAGGTCCTTTTCCCTCTATAGGATCACTATTTGAGCTTGCAGTGCCTTTTTTCCTCTCCTCGAGTCCTCCTAACCTATGGTATTTCTCAATTCAACTACTATTAATGTATAGGCCTCACCAACCACTCTACTTAGCCTTGCTTTGATTTTCATGGGGGCAACTTCTACTACTCTCACCTCCCTAGTCATAGTAGTTATGGTGGTTGTTGCCACTATATCTATTTGGACTCACACCTATCTCTATTATGATCCCTTTGGTCTTGCCTCTATCACTTCATGGGTTGTTTAATTACCCCTTATAATTCCAACTGCATTCATTGATCCACAATCAGATACCTTTGCAGTAACACTTATGGGGAGATCCTTAGGGTTATGATACCCTTGTACCATATTTGATACCCAAAATCCACCTTGATGTTTTCCACCCCTACATCCACATAGAGTGAGTCATCCAGGTCCTCCTCCACCCATTTTCCCACATCGGGATCCCCTATAATCCTTGGTGAGTTCCTATGTACCTTCTTATACTAGTAATCTCCTAATTTTACGATCTCTTGGAAGATACTGAATTGCCACTAGACTCGATAAAATTAGAAGATCTTAAGCTCCCTCTTCTCCATAGAGACCCACCTAATCCTCATAACCCTAGCCAAATACTCTTCATCATCTATCTACCTAGGGTGTAGATGTCATGGTTCCCATGTAAACTAGTGATCCTAAAGCTCATCTATCACCTACCTCCCTAGTGGAAGGATCCCATCATATGTCCTTTGGAATCACTCATAGCTCCTAGTCCATCTATATACTACTAGTCATTTTGGGTTGGGTAATGGCCCTAGAAGTGCATACAGTCTCTACACTACTATGTGCTCCTAGCACCACACCTGGAGCAAGGTTGTATAGACCATCCTTGTATGAAATTATTCCTCTTATTTGTCATTAGCTTCTTCATTCGCTTCTCTAAATAAGTTTCCCAATCATACTTCATGCCATTGTGGACACCTTCCACATATTGTGCAATCCAAATTGATATTTCAAAAGCTCATGAGTATCTAGACAACCAATCTATGAAAAAATTCATTGTGCATACCAATTATTCAGTCTTCAAATGGATTTTCTTAATACCATGAGCTTTAGTACCTGAAATCTTGGCTACCATCGGTGACTTCGTAGATGTGAGTGTTTAAATCATCTTGTGAGTCTCAATTAAATCTATCATCTTTCTCAAAATCGAAGCTCCCTCCTTGGGCAATTTGAATATTATTTTAAATTTCTCAATCAAAAACTCCACCTTGATGTACCTATTACCCATTCTCACAATAATGCAATTCGCAATAGGTTTGTAGGAATGAAGAATTTGCAACAAGTATTCATTGAAGAATACTTTATGTTGCAGTAATTTATGCAATGGTGCTAACTTCAGCCTTTCTTAGCACAAGTTTTAAAGAATGTTTTTCCTAGGTACTTTTCCACAATTTTCTACAAAAATCTGGTTTTAGCTATCTAAAAGTGATATCCTTGATATCCAGTTGCACTTCTTCTGTTTCACTGAGTAGTTATTCCTACTCCTTTGAAGTATTCTCGCGATGAACTTCACTACAAAGTTTCCTTTTTTGTCCCCTAGATGGCTCCATGTCTTCCCTCCTAGATTGTAGCAGTACACCACCTCTACCACCATGCCAATTCCTTTTTCATATCCACATTCTATACCCTCTCCCTCTCCAAGGATGATTACCACGCCTCTTATGTGAGTGAAATCAACATCCTTAGTCCAAAATGAGGTAAATTGAAGGAGAACTTATGGGTCATGAATCCCTTTGGTGTAGTGGTTTTGGTGATCCCTCCACTCTATTTACTACAATGAAATAAAAATGAGCTCAAAAAACTTTCCTAGAGCTCATACTTCTAATATATTTGTGCTTTTATGCCTGATTTCCTACATTAGGGTTTGTTGTTTTACCTCCTTGCACTTTCCGCACTTCACTATTTATAAAAATTAAACCCTAACCTTTATTTTTCTGCAATAATAGTTTCCTTGGGTGTCTTAATTCTTCAAACACTCATTCATACAATAATTTTCTCCACCTGCAACACAATTTCTAAAAAAAAAAGAACTCAGCTTTTTTTGGAGTAAACACTATCTTTGGTAGCTTTTTCTCCAATCGGGTTTGCTTTTCAAAATAAAAATGTTATGTGGTGAAAATATAAAATGGGTCACAAACATTGCATAAAACTATTGAATTCAAACACCCATGTAGATCTGGTTGCAACCTTCTTGCTCTTTAATACTCCAATTTCCAATTGCATGTGTACGATTTGTCAAAAAGCTTGTATGGCGCTTGCCTTTTATTTATTTTTGAAATCCTAACATCTTAATGCATGAAATTATACCACCTTAGCCTTCTTTGCATGTAATTTTATCCTCTTGTACAGATAATTGATAACTTTTCACCCTTGTGCATGTGATTTTGTCTTTTTCTCACTTTTGTCCTTTTCCTTGCCTTTACATGTTTTATTTTATTTTCTTTTTATTTTTCTTTTATTTTCCTTTTCTTTTTTTTTCTTTTTTTTTTCTTAGAGGAGGTCGTCGTTTCCAATTTTCAATCATCCTCCATATTAATTGCATCTTAAGGGATTTTCACAATTAAGAGACTTTTCTCTTTTTTTCTCTTTCACTTTTTTTTTTCTCAGAAGGGGCCATCGTTTCTAATTTTCAACCCCTTCCAATTAAGATATTTTTATATTTTTATATTTTTTTCATTAATATATTGACAATTACAATCGTATAAATTGTACAATGACATTCACTTGTGTGCTCCCTTCCATTGACTCATCAGTTAGGGGTCTCACTTCTACATTGCAATAAATCACATCATTGGGTGTCAACCGATCATTTGAACGATCTCTTCCTCTTTACAAGGTTATATCATTTACTATTCTCTCATTGCCATGTGTACAATTCAAAATTGTACAATTACTATTCATTTAAAAGTTATCCTTAAATCCAAAAATATTTGCTAGGATCCTCCCCCAAATTTCAATTGAGATGTTCACTCAAGAACCCTTAAATGATAGCCCCTAAATCTCTTAGATTTTGTCGTTTTTCTATCTCCTTTTCTTTTCTAAAATCTGAATTCAAACTAGATCTCCTCAAAAAATCTATTAATATTGAGATCTATTATTTACTACCTTGTCATTTGAAAATATTCTTGCCAAACCTTCTTTGGGCTTATCATCGGATGGCGATGATTGTCCCAATTCCTTAGCTTCTTCCTTGGTAGTAATCTCTCCAATGAGTTCTTCTAGGAACTCCTTCAAAGAGGCTCACCAAGCCTTCTTATTTTTTCTCCTTGATACCTCTCCAAGATCTTCAATCTTGCAACTTCAAAATATACAATGAGACCTTCCTTAGTCTCTCCAATATTCAGCTATGGAAGTTTCATAATGATATCTTCTCCTTGGATCTCCCAAATCTACTGCTACTAAAATTTGCAATAGAACTTTTGTTAGTTCCTCTCAATTCTCAATATTCCAATATAGAAGTTCTTGAATAGGGTCTTCAATGGACCTCTCCTTCAATGTGAAGTTTTTAATCTTCAATGGAGATCACCAATCTCCAATATTTTCTAGGACTCTTCTCCTTGAGTCTCTTCACTCTTCAATGGGTTCTTCTTTCTAGGATCTCCTTCCTAGATTTATAATCTTCAATGTAGCTTCCTTGAACATTATATCTTCTCCTCAATATTTCAACTAGGAGTCTTCAATCTACAAATATCTCAATGGGACCTTTCCCCTTAGGCCTCCAAATATTCACTACTTATTTTTTTGCAACAAATAATTAATCCCTACATGAAGAAAGTAACATCAGCCTTCAATTAATAAATATGGAGTTCTTCTCTATCTGTTGTAGGAATCTTCCTACCTTCTGAGAATTAATTTTCTGCAATAAGGAAAACTTAGATGATAGTAACCCAATGGTTTTCCTAAAAACTTATTTTCTCTCTTGCAATGAAATATTAAAAATGATAATAAATTCCTATGACTCTATGAAAAATAATCTTCACTAGTTGGATTGCCAATCTAGTGGATGCAATGTTGAGTTCTAGTCTTCACAAGTTATTTTAACTCTGTGGAAAAACTCTAGATAAATCAATCATGTGGTTTTCTCTACTTTTTATTCTTCTATCTAGAGCTACTTCTATCAAAAATCTATTGTGATGGTATTTGCATGCAATGGTGCACTATGGCTGATTCGGTTTGCAAATACTCAACAATAGCAATGGTGATCACTTTATGATTTTCTTTGATCCATTGTGGGTCTCATACCACTATTAGATTTTGGAGCCTTTAACTTAAAGGAATGTGACCATAAGTATAAAAATAAGCATGCAATATTATAACTATGATAAAGGAAACTTAACATGCATGAAAATATGATAGAAAACTTGATACAATGCTCTAGAAATGCTTATATAAGAAAGATCATGAAAATTACAATGCTCTTCTCATGGAGTTTACAACTCCTCCATGATATCAAAATGGAGCTACATTGTTACTACTTCTACTTGAATATTTGCACACCAAAAATCTCTCACAAACACTCACAATGAGGTCTTTATATAGAAAGATAGATTCCTTGCCTCTCACTCAACCCTAAGACTCATGTACATATGGAATACATGCACATTTACATCATTGCACATTCTAACACTAGTGCATTTATTAAATTACTCTAATAATATATTTATCTTCTAACATAATCCTAAAATAAATATGTACCTGTGAAGGTACATTAGTAAAGAACCAAATGATGTAATATATTCCAACACTCTTTCTATACTACCAGGTGTTCTTCTTGTTGCTTGAGTTGTTTGTTTTGTGAATTTGACTACTCCTCCTACTGCTTAAGTTGTGTTGCATACTTATACAATAGTGCTTCATATTCTTCCAATTGCTTCTACTCTTTGGTTTTCTATATCACAAGCTACTTTTCATATTCTTATAAATGTAGCTTACCCTCATAATCAAGCTTAATGTCATTCAATTTAGATTCAACCTTCTTCAAATTTTCCTCAACCTTAGTGTTACTATGTTCTAGTTATTCCTCAATCACATCCATATCTTTACGAGTAACATCTACTTCTTCCTTTTGTGGTTCCTTGGCTTGATAAATCTATTCAAGACCCACGCTTAGCCACTCAATCCAATGTGTCAAGAAATTTAGTTTTTGAAGGATGAAGACTAGCTCCAAAGGTGCCCTTCAAAATTTTGTATCTGGTGTGTTCAATGGATATCTCTGACTCTTGTCTAGATACACTCATGGATATGCTCTATAATTGGTCCTCACTCCATTCAACAAATCTGTAATTCTCAATATAATTGTTACCTCTCCTCATGATAACTACCATGGGTGTTATGTGTGAATCTAGGCTATTTATCTTGTATGATATTCACTACACACCCACTCCATAACCTTCTCTAATTCAATGAAGGTCTTCTCCCTCCACTACTTCAAATATCCAATACCACCTATGTGGAACTACAACCGGGTGCTAGCGAACATATCACAAAATTGTTTGAGGAAGTGATCCACCTATTCATTTGTGTCTTCACCATATCCCTCTAAGACACCAAACTGAGGTACTTCAAGTAAAAATATTGTGCAAAACCTCTCATCCATTTCCTATGGTGGATATTATTCCTCCTCTTCCTCTTATGGAATTGAACTTCCTTCAATCTCCTTTATTGCACCCAATGTATTTCCTTCCTATAGCAAAATATGGGCTACAATCTTATCCACCTCTTCTTTAGTTGGCCTGATATCCTCGACATTAATGATCTCCTTAAGAAGTTATGGCTCCTCCATAGGTACCTAAAATTTCTCTTGTGGTTTTAGAAATTCTTCCTATTGAGCATTTTCCATCCTTTCATATTTTGGATTCAACTGCACTTCTACCACTACTGTAGTTATCAAAATCAAATCATATCATTCTTGTGATGGCCTTGTGTTCTCCTCCTTTGATTGACTATTTCTTCCTTGCATCACAATCCTTATTTGAGGCTTCTTATTTTCCTTAACTTCATCTAGTGGAGCTACCATCACTACTTTGACCTTCATTTTTTGTGGGGTCATCACTCGATCCATCCAATACTTAGATGTCTCCAACACTTCAAAATCATTGTTTTGAAGAAATGTAGGATATCCTATCACCTCTCCCCATTGTTCTGCATCAACTAGCACACTAATACCTATCAAACCCAAATCCTCTAGATCCAATTGCACATCATCTGTATTAGTGGGCATAGGTTATTTTTTGCTCCTTCTACATAGGATTTCTTCTCACTCATCTATCTCTCCCTTTGCCTACGCATCCTAATACACACTGGACTGGATGTCGGTGCTACTACCTCCTCCTTCTCTTGAGATGGTGGCTACTCCTATGGCCATTGTGTAGGTGCTTGATACTCTGAATCAAGATCTAAGTGTAGTCATTTGTGTCTCTTCCTTCAAGGGTGGAATTCATCTTCCAATGAAGTCTCTCTTTTCTAAATCATAGGAGGTTCAGGTTTCCTTGTACTCTTCTTCTATCTCGAATTTTTTGGTGTCTTTTTCTGGATAGGTACAACCTTTACCCATCATAGTATAGAATGCTAATACTACGATAAGTCACACAAGAGTGTTAGCCCAAGAAATAGAATACTGACTTGGGAAATAACATCTAGCATAAGAGCTATGGCATGGAGGGTCATGGCAAAGGTCTTCTTTCTCTTCACCAGTAACCTTTGAATCCATTATGCCAAGTAGGTTTTCCAATCATCTTGCGCACTCCCTTAAAAATATCTTCTACACATTGTACCATAAAAATAGGTATCTTAGAAGAGCATTCTTATCCTGATAGTAGAGATATAACCACATTTGTTACACATGCCATCTTGCTAGTCTTTAACATGCTCTACTTGATCCCTCTTCCACTCAAACCAAAAGCCTTCATAAATGATATAGATTTAAGCTTGGTGAGCGATGTGATCAACTGGTGGGTCTCAATATGGTTTAAAATCTTCTTCCTAATGGTTTTCTCTTCCTTTAATAACTCAAATATCCATCGAAATGCATCAACTAAGAATTCCACCTTAAGATGGTGATTGCCAACTTGCACATAGGTGCAATTCTGATTGGGTACATATGATTGTACCATTTGCAATAGGTACTCATTGTAGAATACCTTATATTATGGTGGAATTTATGCTATTATGCTCACTCTTGCTTGTCTCAGTATAATTTTTAACAGGTGCTTTTCTTCATTCTCATTCCACCATTTTTGATAAAATTTTCCTATGGGTTGTACAAAGGTGATATCCTTGATATCCACTTGTCCTCCTTCATCCCCACTTGTCTACTCTTTAGGGGTAGCTTCCTTATGCACCTCACTACAAATATTCCAACTATGTGCCCTAGGTGGTTTCATTACCTCTTCATGGAATTATTGTTGTTCCCTTCCTCTACCACCATGTCAGTTCCTAGGTCCTCTCAACGACCAGTAACCTCTCCCCCTCCAAGGTTGATAGCCATATTCACCTTTTGACTAAAACCCTCATCCTTGGTCCTACATTAGGTAGGTCACTCCTTATTTCCTAGGCCATGAGTCCCTCTGTTTTATGGTCCTAGTGAATTTTCAACCCTTGTTGCTACAATTCATTGTAAATGAGATTGAAACTCCCTCTCAGTGCTCATTCTTCACCATTCTTCATTGTGGAACCACTTCGCTATCGATCTTCTTCAATTTGGCAATTCAGGATAACTTCATCACCAACCGTACAATCTGCTCAAAAAATATATAATTACTTCTAAAAATGTACAACTACTTCCAAAAATCATACAATTGTTATTCCCAATTGTACAGGTGCTATGGGAAATCGTACAACCTTTCCAAATCATATAGCTGTGTTAGAAATCATACAACTATAGTTCAATTTTGTATGATTCACCCAAAATGTACAATCTGAGCTTAAAATCATATAATTATATTGTGAAATTATACAAGAAGTTCCAAATCATACTAGTGCAACTCTCCTCCATACAATTGCACTAGAAATCGTATAATTTCACCAAAATTGCTCAATTTAGGCTTTGATTTGCATAGTCTTACTCTAAAATCATACAATCTACCTCCAAAATGTACAATTTCATCCCCAAATCATACAAACTATGTTTTAGGCCATTACTTGCCATAAAATATTCAACTTTAAATGATTTTTGCAATTAACCTTGCTTCGTTTGTGCAAATCCCTCTTTCTAGTGCGTTTCTAGTTCCCCTTGCAATTTTTCTCTCCTACTTGTGCAATTATTCAATGGTATGATTTAATTTTACCTAAGTGTAATCTATTATATGACCCTCTCCTTTAATATTTTCCACATATAGCTACTAAGATGTACTTGCTTTTTCACTGGTTGAATTTTCCTGCCCTAGGGTTTGCAATTTTCCACTCAGCTTACTTTTTTAAAAATAATTCTAACCCTGGCCATGTTTTTCACCATTGGGCTCTTCTTGGATATATTTTTACTTAAAACCCTAACTCCACAAATTTTAAATTTCCCTCTAGTACATTTTTTGAAAAAATTTAGCTTTTTTGAAGTAAAATCCTAACTTTGATAACTTTTTCTTCTAATATGACTTGCTTTTCAAAAATAAGAAGATTCCATGGTGCAAATTCATGATGAGTCATCATATTAAGTTAATATATGATGTTTTCATACCCATATAAAGAAAATTTTGGTTGATTGCACACTTCTTGCTCTCGGATGCTCTTAAATTCACTGTTTCATTCATGTGATTTTTCAAATCTAGTAAAAATAACATGCATGACACCTTCTTTTTATATTTCAAAAGTCCCTTGCATGAAAATTTACCACACCAAACTCCTTTGCATGTATTTTTGGCTTTTTGCATGGATGATTGCCAACTCATCTCCTTTTGCATGTATATTTATTTTTTCTTGCTTTTTGAATATTTTAATATTTTTGCTTTTCTTTCATTTTTCTCTTCTTTTTCTTTTTCTTTTCTTTTCTTTTTTTTTTCTTTTTTTTTCTTTTATTTTTTTGTCAGAAGGGGTCACCATTTCTGTTTTTTAACCACCTTCCATCTTAATTGTGTCCCAAGGGATTTTAACAATTAAAATTATTTTTCCTTTTTTTTTAATTTGCCATATTTCTAACTTACCTTTTAGGAAATTGTATAGTGACATTGACTTGTATAATCTCTTCTACTAATCTGTCATTTGGAGGTTCCACCACCTCATTCCATATAATCGAGTGTCACAAAATCATACGATCGAGCTCCAATCAATCATTTGTACGATTCACTCCCTCTTGTTGGTATTCTATATGACCTACAATCATACAAGTATAGTTTGTATGATTTGCAATGGTAAAATTATCATTTGTATGATTTAAAATCGTACAATTGTAGATTGTATGATTTGTAATTGCAGAATTTCCTCCTTGCAAAGCTATATTTTCTCACATAATTAACTAATCCCAAGGTGGGGGTACCCTTACCACTCCACTTTCATTTGGGTGGCTTCTACTTATATCTCCTTAGATCAAGTTCTACCTCCAAACTTGGTGAATGATTCCTTTGCCTGCCTTGAATTTCCTCATCCACAAAGTGTACTCTCCCTCTTACAACAAGTCATATTCCTTGAACTTGTCTTCCATGACCTCATCCTCTTGCTAATAAACCTCTTCATATATTAAATGGGTTGACCTCTTCCTAAGGTAAACCTCTTCCTACTTCTATCCTTCTAGGTTCTTTTTGATGCATGGGTGGTTGCCCCAAAGTGTACCTTCCCATTAGATTGGGTACTTGTTCCCCTCGTATATAAATACCATGTGCATTCTTAGTCCAATTCAAAAATGTGAGTGGTGTATCCCTAGGCCATCTTGGAGTAGGATGTTATATTCTTTCCCTCTTACCTCTAGGTGATCGCAATCCTCCAATTTGACTTGTTTTCTGCCCCATGGTACTTGGAATCCTTTGTGGTTGATCCCATTGTTGACTAGGTTCCCCTCTTTCCCAATTTCTTGGAGTCACATCCACTAACTTTATAATGGCTAGGTGTCCTTCATTTCTTGGTGCTTGTGGCACCAACTATTATAATACTCTTATATGATGATGCACACAACTTAGCCATTTTATCCAACATCTTTCTTCAAAGCGATATTGTAGGGAACAATTTACCAAAGTTTCCTCATAATCATCCAAAAATTTGAACTATGTACTTGAGTCATCACGACTATCCATTCTTTGTGTTGACCACTCCATTATAAAATTTCATATTTATTGAAGTCTTCTTACTTCCTTTATTTACCTTCTTAATTTGTGATAGGCTATCTCATAAGCATCTAGATCTGGTCAACCATGGGGTGCTTCTATTTGTGCTAAGAGGTCATCACTACCACTCTCTTGGTTGATATCTCTTACTAGATAGGACATTCCCCCATCGTTGGAATCACTTGATTATTCATGTAAGTTTCCTTGGGGTTTAGGAGATGTGAGGTCTTGCTCAATATCTCACCATACTACCTCAACTACTTCTCCCATGACTAGTGGCTCATGTATCAAATCTCTTATTTCAACATATAATATTTCCTCCCCATGAGAAATCGTACCTTCCTATTGAGATGTGATCATCTAGATGACTGAATATGATTGATATATCATAAAACATTGATTGGTTAGACACTTGGCAATAATTTTTGGAATAATTCAAATCATTAAATTCTATAACTTCAAAGGTTGAGATGAGAACTTGGATTTTTATCTTATCCAACTTCAAAGGAGGAAAGAGTTACCTAATAATTACCATGAATTATATGGTATTTATACTTATTTTAGGGCTATCATTACTGAGTTTGAGGGTATTTGTTGCAAATACCATAGTATGCTTTGTGATTTTATTGCTACTGATAACTGACCTATAGTGCATACACCTTGATAAGAGAATATGGCTTCTTGTGGCACTGGATATAGGCAAGGAAGTCATGCAGAGGAAATAAATCCATTAAATATTATAATACCACGTCATATATTTAGAGTAATATTTCAAAGTGCAAGGGATATGCTGAATAATGGTGATTGATAGTGGTTGAAAGCAATAGGATTAGAATAAGTTGCACATCTAGAGTCAATGCATGTAGATAGGTGTTATCTATAGCCCAAAAATTCTTGCACTCCTTTCCTCAATGCTGATCGATCCATGCCTCAAATGGGAATGGGAGAATGGATGGTCTACACCTCAGAAGAGAGGTACTTGATCATACCTTCTTATGGTGATTTTTTTACGAATTAGGTGGGATTCACCAAGAAACATTTTATGGCAGTTTCCATGCCTAGGTTTGGGATTTTTTTTTGTGTTCCTTTTATCAAATCTCGCATACACCTAGTTTTGGCCAATATGCAACTACTTTAATCTATATGCAATTTTTATTTATATGTAAGTAGCAAAAAGCAAAAAAATAGAATCTAAATAGGCAGTGCAGTGCTTAAAAAGTGATTTAAAACACTTGTATCCGAAAGTCTAAAGAAGATTTTAATTTTTGATGCAGGCAATATCGGGAAAAATCCAGCAATATTGGTCGAAATCAGGCAGTATCAGTGACTCGATTATACGAAAAATCAACCAATCTTGACTAAAAGTTGCAGTTTTATAATTGGATGCAGAAAACAACAATTTCACAAAGAAACATACATTTGAATGGACTGAATAACAATGAGCAATGATCTTTTCATATGCATATCTATGCTAAATACTTGAATATTTATGAAATAATAAAGGAGTATGCCTATTAAATACAAAATAATAATAGTAATAGATTGAAATTGATGTAATGGATATG
Source organism: Wollemia nobilis (assembly GCA_028583015.1). Taxonomy (NCBI): domain Eukaryota; kingdom Viridiplantae; phylum Streptophyta; class Pinopsida; order Araucariales; family Araucariaceae; genus Wollemia; species Wollemia nobilis. Next base: position 3,421,708 of record JAQPPZ010000594.1, on the reverse strand, counting down.
AAATATTAATTCTAAACAAGAGGGATGAAGAAAGAAGATGTAAACTCTGAGGTCTAGATGCCCCCAGTTGGCTAAATTATAAAAATTATGTATTGTAGGTAAAATCGGGTGCTTTTATGCAAAATCGGGAAGAACGATAGCGCGATTAGGTTATCTGATACCGCTCAAATCCCATTGATGCACAATATGAACCTACAAAAATATAGTGAAAAGGAAAAAGTATGGCATGAAATTATATGGGAGTTCCAAGGGGAATCTAAGGCGAGGAGCCTGGATTAAAAAGGAGGGAGTCAGGTGAGTTATTGGTCCAAAAATGGAAGAGGTTGCAACTTCTTCTAATCTGGTCAAAATTGGGTGAATAGATCTCAAAAATATCATGCAGTTGCCCAAATAGAGATAAGGAGTTACAACTTATTTTGTCGCCTTGCTAAAGCAGGTGCTTTTCATTTTTGAGTAAAATTAGGTGACCCGATTTCTTGTAAAATCTTTCGATTTTGCACAAAATCGTGCGATTTTATGCAGAGGTTAAAAATAAACATATAATAGGCACAAAAATTGAGGTAACCAATTAGGGATAGCAAATTCTATTTTTTAAAATGTTTCTTACCTTAGTTTTAATTAATGTGTCATTTTTCAGTTGCTACATTATCTATCAGCTTTGATTGAAAGATGGGATCCCAAAAGGGGAACATTCCAGTTACCCATTGGAGAGATAACCATCACTTTAGAAGATGTATATCAAATAGATAGGTTACCAGTAGAGGGATGTACAATAATCACTAATAATAAAGTAGAGAAGGGATAGTTATTGAAAAGAATATTTGGATTCAAACAGAGATATGTGAACACTAAAAAGGGTAGTATAATGTATGAGATGCATTGTGTGTTGGGAAAATTAACACATAGAGTCTTTAGTGGTGGCACTTATATTAGGTGTTATATAACCTGATTCATCTAATAAATGATTTTCCTATAACCTGTTAGGATTATTGCAAGATATAGTGGATAATTCTATCATATTTGCATGACCACCAACCTTGTTATCTCATATTTACAGAGAGTTATTCAAGGTACAAATGACAAAGTGAACAGGAATGAGTTGTAGTCTCTTACTACAAGTATGGGTATGAGAACATTTGGTTTTGGAAATACCTCGAGGATTGCCTTATGATACACACAGTTTGATGGGGTTAGAGATACCTTATGCATTAATATGGCAAAGTAGGAAAGATATGAAGGTTAATAGACCACAAGAAAATGGATAATGGTATTGTTCTATATGTATAAATTTGAAACCTCAAGATATGACCTGGAATCAATGGAGGAAAGGCCCAATTTGGGTTGAGGATAGAATACAACTAGCTTATGTGTGACAAGCAAGCTGGTTGATTGGATGATAGAGCAGACTTTATGAGTATTTTTAATATACTCAAGTATTGTGATAGTTTTATATTAGACAAATAATATCGGAATCCATCTATGATCTATACAAGGGGAGGAATATAACATTACCACCATGGATGGAACCATTTTTTTAAGAACCAAATGAGGATATATGGGTTCCATATGATGATGATGTGGGTACAACCCTAGAGTACAATATATGGTTGGCCACCCAAGGATGGCAAAAAGAGGATGATACAAAGGAAAATGTAGATATAGAAGAAGCTGATGAAACAACTAAAGATACAACAGAGGTTGTTGGTAGTGAAGAGGATATTCCTAGATGACATGTACTTTATCAAGTTGAAATAAAATTAGGTCCATAAAATTATCAAGAAGTTGATGACTAGCATTTGATGATGGATGGAATGCATAAAGTAAATTTTATAAGAAAGCAAGTTCAACAACTAGAATTACAAAAGTTGAAACAAGAAGGCTTGTGGGTGCTAGAAAAGATAAGGTTTAATACTGAGAGAGATGTCATCATAGAAAATAGAGATAGACTTCGTCTACAAGTAGCTCAAATATAAAATTGAAGAGTAAGAGTAGTGATAACCCTACAAGAAAAAAATGCATAGCTACAACAAGTAAGGGAAGATTATAGATGTACATTCTTGATATCGTGCTTGGATGCATTGATGAGCCATGCTATGATCATATTACCTTATAGCCAATTGTTAGAGCATAGCATGAGTGTGGAAGGACAACATGAGAAATCCAATAAATTTTGTAGAGCAAATCTCAGGTATCTTATCAAATAGCTTCTCATACAACTTCAACAACTCCACAAGTAGCCTCCCAAACTAGAGGAATAGGTTCAACATAGAGTGGTGAAGGGACTGAGAGGTAGTTGCCATAAATTTTGTTCCCTAGTGTGTATACCCATATATTTTGTTAAAATGTAACCAATAAACATGAATGAATATACGAATTAAATTTTGATTAAGTCTTAATCATGCTTAATGAGAAAGAATATAGAAATTCTTAGTTAAGTTTTGACCGTACTTAAATAAATTTTTTATCTTTAGATTGATAAATCATGCAATAGAATTTAGATAATTCCATCTTAGGAGTGAATCCTGAGACTAAAATAAGATAAACCTATTCAATTTTAAGTCCTTAAAAAGGGCTTCTAATTATTTTAACCCATAGTCTTGTTGACATAATGAGGTAAGGCAAGAGAATGATTTTACAGGAAAAACAAAGTTCCCTTATTTTACTCATCTTAGAGGAGTTAAGATGAGTGTGAGCATAAAAGACCTTCTTCTAGGAAGTTATGAATAAGTATATCATCAATTTTATTTCTCAATGATTTGGAATGACACCTTACATGGAGTAAGTGTTGTTATAGATATTATCAGTGGATGATGATATTCCTGGAATGACACCTTATGTGGTGAATAGTAGTACATTTTTATGAAAATCTAATTAGAAAATAATGATACAATCGTATTCTAATGTAATTAGCTATATAGATTTATTTTTAGATAATGCATAGTATAGCCTTGGTAATCATTTTTGTTATTACTGACAAAGTTATTGATATATATATACTAATATACTTTGCAAAGAAGAAACAAGTACTCAAATATTACTTAAGAGCAAGTGATTCCCTCCCACTATTGAATATATTGGTGAATTAAGTGAAAGAGCTAAGAGAACCCTCCACTTTTATGTGGGTCTTAAGTAGTGTACCTTAGACTCTTTTGAGGACTTCACTTGGTATTTGTATCTCTTGAAGTATAAACCTAACAAAATTTAGGTAATAGTCAAGAAGTTGACTAAGGATTTAAATCAGGAGATACATCAAGGATGATGCACTAGTAATGGCAAATATGTTTTCCAAAGAGAATTTTAGGATATATAAATCCCAAAGTGAGAATTATGACATTTTGTTTTTTGTCTTTGATGACACCAGGTTTCTATAAAGTTAACTCATGATAAGGGTCATCAAGTCATAGTTTGGAACTCCTTTATGGAATATTTTGATACACCTAGTTGTATGTAGACTTGTTGAGTTTAAATTGTTATAGAAATATGATTCTATTTCATCTCTATGAAAATAAAACAATGTTGAATATATGCTTTGTATTATAGGAAAACACAGAGGTTTGTGTTTATTTTGAGGTAAGTATGTCACGACCCTCCCTTGACAAGCTTTTTTGTATGATGGACTAATGAATTGTCATGTTGTTTTGAATATAAACTAAATGGCACTATCCTTGATTATTTGCAGTATATGATTGGCTTATTTGAGAATATGATGTTACTGATAGTTTACATTTTTGCATAGGAGTTATTCATTATATAGAGTGGACATGGGTGTCATCACTAAGGATGAAGAAGGAAAATATGGATGAAAATCCATAGGAGTCCTACTTATGAGTTAATATTAATTACATATTTATGTAATTAATTGTGATTAGATTAAAATAGATAATTTAAGCTTATTTTGTAAAATAGGAAATTAAGTTGGAAATTGGGTGACTAGGACCCCTTTCAAACCAATGGAGGAGAAAGAGCATCTCCTCCATATGAATAAAATAACAATTTGTAAAATTGACTCCTCCAAATGAAATGAGAAGGATTGACATCTTTTTTGAATGCTATTTAAAATTTATTAAATTAAAGGTATCTTACTATTTCAATAGTATCCCTTTTTAAATTTAGAAAATAGGGCAAATTAGGATTGATTCATAGATTTGGACCTCCAAATGGAAGGAGGAGAATGAAGGGCTTAAAGTGGCATATTTATATTATTATAATAGTTAGCAACATTAATTTGTATTAGGACTCTACTCCATAAAATAAAAGTGTTTGAATTTTATTTAAACTCTAAGAGGAGTTTCAATATAAAGTAGCATTGGTTTTTAAAAAGAGGGGGAGGAGTTAGGAATCTTAGGAAAAAGCATGGAGGAGATTATGAGGCAAGTTGAAGGAGGAATTATTTTATTAAAAGGTCATGCTTGCGAGAAAAAAAAGAATGGAATTTTAGAAAGGAACTAGCATGGAAGAGGAGCTTTAAGGGAGGAGCATGAAGGAGATGATCAAAGAAACAAAGTAACCCTACCTTACTAGAGACTAAGGTTGTATCTCCCTTTCATATAGTCTATGATGTTATTCCTTTAAGTAAAATGGACTTAGGATAATCAATTTATGATTTTGTTAGTTATGATCTTGATTTGTCTAATAAACTGAATAAAGGAAACAATAAACTTTCTTGTTCCTCTAAAATTTTAAATAGCTTTGATTACAATCCTTATTTAGCAAATAAATGATTCGCTTTCAAACTTGATGTATTCATCCCATGAATAACAATCAAATAGGTTATTGTCTAATTGCTTTTATAATTAAATTTTCACTAAAACCATTTGTTTAGTGTTCAACCATAGACAAAATAAAGAGCATTGAAGCCCTTTTATATCATTATACTCCAAAAATACTTGCCTGAGGTCGATGCCATTAAACCCTCTTTGGTCTTGTAAGTAAGACTACAAATAGATATTGGTGTGCATGATTTATTATTGACCTTAATCTTTGATTATTCCTCTACTGATTATTCCTATGAGTAAGCTCAAGATCATGACTAAAAATTGTTGCATTGAGAAATTAAACTTGGCCATCTAATTTCATTAGCTTGAGTAGATGACCCAACCAAGCCTGAGGATCCTTTTTGTTCATTGTTTTCCACCTTTATTCTTGTGTATAAGAATATTTAAAGGTTTATACTTGCTTCTTTTCACTCTAAAATCAATAATCTTATCTCCTCTGTAATAAACACCACCTGCAAACGTTTGATGTATCACAGTCACCTTAAAACCTTCTTAACCATATGTTAGATGCCATCAATGGAATTTTAGTAGGTTGTTAAGTCCTTCATAGGATATTGGTAGTCATACCTATAAATTTATATGCCTTTGTAAGCATCCCTAATACATTCTACCCTATTACAGTCACTCGAGCAAAGAACTTTGTGTTATAACCTAGGGATAGAAACCTGATGCCATGGATAAGGTTGGGAAGGATATTTGATCCTCCCTACATTATTGCTTGAGCAACAAATATTATTTGGTTTGTGTTTGGCCTGCTCAAGTGAGGGACACCTTATGGTCATCCTTGAGCAATATCCCACATGGGATATGCTCAAGGAATCGATAAGCTTAAAGGGAGCTTGTCTCCCTAAGACTTATCGACCTCCAAGTGGTGATCTTGGGACAAACCATGTGATGGTAGGCCCATTCAATTTGGAGGAATGCATGAGATATTTATTTAATTCCATGTGTTGAGTTATCGCATTAATAGTTTCCATTTTAAGGATTAATACCCTCATTTTGCCATACCATGTGTTAGCTTGTGCCATTGCCATATGCTGGCTTGTTGTTTCCTATGGGTTGTAGGAGTGGTTAATCAAAATACTTATTAAATAAATATGTGGGACCAATTTTCCCACATTTACCACGCTAAGGGAATTAAGAAGATTTATAAAGGGAAATGTTTGCTTTAGTAAATGACCATCACTCGATGGTCATGGTGGCCATCAAGCGATAGTCACTAGAACTATTTATGTGTGCTTGACAACATAGAGGTGGTTAGTCTAGTCATGAAGAATAGGGTTTTGTTGTTGGTTCTGATTGATGTTGGACTTGTTAATCCACTGACTGATGTTTGATCTTCTAATTGATGTTTGACTCGCTAGATCATGAGGCGAAGAATTACCTCATTTATGGACTATTTTGGATATTTCACAAGCTATTTTATAAACCTTATGCTATGTTTATATGATAATTTTTATGATTTAATGCATTAAATATGAATATTTACATGCTTAAATGTGTAGTGGCATAATACTCTGTTTTGACCATTTTCTGCATTTATTTGTACTATTTTAGTTGATTTAATTAGTAAAATGCAAGTGTATTTGAAATATATAGTAATGTGTGTTGATGTGTATCTTGTTCTAGTGGAATTTCAATTACTTTCCTTGATTTATAATTGGTTTAAATTGCAAAAATACGTCAAACTACTATGAGTGTACAAAAAATCTGAAATACATAATTATGACCATACAAATTCCAGCCAGCTATCCATAAATAGCATGGCTTGGAATTTGTCAACTACAGAATCTAAAACTTGTTGAATTTATCTTTTGAGGACTTAGGAAGACTACCTAACTAGTCAAACCCACTTTCCTAATTATATGGTGTACGGATAAGTGTCAAATTTGTTGCATTATCAGATATTTCAAAGCAGCTCCAGAATGAACGAAGAAGGACCAGTTTTGGTCAAAAAGGTAAATAGAATGTCCAGAAAGGTGGGAAATGGAAATTTAGGAGTGGATAAAAATGTATGAGATGTTTTCTCATCTCTTCCACTCATTTACAAAAATATATAATGCATAGCAAGGGATAATGAATATGTTGTAGCATAACAGTTTGCTGAATTTGAGGAAGACAGCTCCAGAACAACTATTGAATCACTGAAAAATAGCAACATAATAGATTGTAAGTATAGCACATGTAATATATTATTATAAATAATAGGATCCCATGTTGGTTGAGCATATAGATATATATATATATATAGAAGGTAGAATATACCTAGATCAGATAGTTGTTAAGCTGTAGCAGAACAGTAATTTAGCATGATTTTCCTGCAATGTTGTAATGTTGTGTGACAGTCAATAAAGTGTAGTCTGTTAGAACTCTGGAAGTTCTAAGTTGATGAAATGAATGTGGATTAATTCTAGAACAAGGGATGTTATAGGTTTTAGGATTAAATAATCTTAGGAAAAATAATGAACGTAGAGTTTATTCTTGAAAGAATTATAAGGTATCTTTTATGAACTTATTTTATACTATATGAATTAAATGTAGACGTATTATTAGGATCCCTCCTTAATATTTATTTTATACAATATGAATGTTGGTAGCATAATGTATATACCTAAAAAATTTCATGTTTAGGAGACTACTCATATGGGCACCTTTGCAGACCATATGAATGAGCTTGGACCTTTCCAAGACTAAGTAGTGGTTCTAACCACTCATTTTAGGTAGTTTAGACCTATACAGCCTTAGTCATTGATGGCATCAGTAGCTAATATCCCAGCCATTGGAAATCAGAGAGGCTAACCACTAGCCTCGATTACCGATAGTGGCTAAGGGCAACCATACCCCTAAGTATATTGAGCAAGAGCAGCTAGCCTTGTAACTAACTTGGGCTATCCAAGCTGAGAAAAATCAATTGCAATTAACAAACTTGCAATGGTTCTTGAGCGATTTTGGGATGTGAAGATTCGAGAGAGTTCCTCCCAACTGCTCAGATCAAATTATTCTTGATATTGGATTCCATGACAAGCCAATATTAGAATTTGGAGAAGTCTATTTATAGACCTCCCAAAGAGGCATAAGAGATCAAAATTTTACTATACCAAAGCTCTTTCAAATTGGATAACGAATTTGTACCCCTTAAGGAGTGCCAAAATTTTGACCAAATGTGGAATGACACATTTCAATGGAGCTTCCAATATCTTGAAGAGTAAGCTTGTAATCCTCAACCAATTAACCATGAATCTAAGACAATACACCACCAATTCCATGTTTTAAGACACAGGTGACCATTGACCATAATTTCATTGAGGAAATTAAGCATCAACAAGTCATATTTAAGAGGCATATAGTAAGCCCTCAAGAAAATTAGTGGATATATGAAGACCTTGTGAAGCACATCTTCCCCCATTTTGGGGTCATTTACATTTGTAACATTGTATCAAGATTTGGTATCCCTTAGAGGGAAGAATTGTAATCGAATATTATTTGAGCAATAAAAGAGAGCATTCCTTATTATTTTATTTTTTCAAATGATTAAATAGATTATGTGCTTTCAATTCTTTATCATGTTGCAATAGCTTTATACATGTGGTTTTTAGAGCTTTACAAGTGGTGATCACAATCGAACCAACCTATTTTATCAATTGTTAGCTCATGTTTTTATATTTTTCTTATTGCAGGTATATCTGCTCTAAGAAATAATTTCTAGTAGTCCTAGCTATGGATGGCATCAATTTCTATCATCCCAACTACTCTTATTGACAGCAACCAGCCAAAAACATAGTCAAAATAGTAAAAAAATTGTTTCTTTATCAGATGAGGATTCCATGGTAAGTGGTATTCTTTGCATTTTCTATCTTTCTATCTATATTCTATCTGAGTGAATATAAATTTCATAATTAAGTAGTAAACATAGAAAAAATTAAGGGTAATTCATAAAAATACTATGTTTGCTACTAGCCACTACTAGGAATAGCAGCCTATACTATTGATTGCCCTATAATCCAACGGTTAGGATTTTTTATTGCTATTCTATATAACGGTTGAGTTTTTTGCCTGTTATACATAACAATGAATACTGTTTAATCTATGTATTTAGGTATACTTTCTGGAGGCCTGATCAAAGGCTATTTGCATGATTTAATTTATATTTTACATTCTCTAAAATTATACAGCATTTAATTGTGCATTCTTTGAAGATAAAACGTAATTTCTAGGCATATAGAGAAAAATCATTTGAATGCTTCTTGATGCATATTTATTTCATGTAAATTAAAAATAACACACACACACCATGATCCAAAGTAAACATCATCAATTTTGGGCTTTCACATCCAACCCATTGATCAAGACCAACAGTGGAGGTTATTACCACTCGGTTGGCTTGTCTGACATTGTATCATTTGGACTCGTTCGTGGCCAAGGTCAATCCAAGAACTATCATATCCATGGAAAATTGTATACATTTCTCTTAAGAGGGCTATATCACTAACCACGGTGTGCTAGATCAGCCTAGGCATAGTCAGTATGAGGAATCATAAAGAGATGGCCAGGATCAACAATATCTTGAACCCTCTTTTGTAGATATGGATGATGAGCACAATCATCCATATTGATATTAGATAAATTTACTACCTCTTGCACCACAGAGGTCACTAAGGGAAGAAGAAATCATTTATTCTAAAGCATACAACATCCTTGCTGAGAAAATTAAATCTCTCAATAAATAGGGTACAACTTATCAAAAGCCTACTCTAAATAAGATTTATAATTATCCTTTGTATCCCTTGATCCCTAGTTCAACATATCTCAATAATTTAGATATGTTGAAGTTGGACAAATTCTAATGTGACAATGATGCACAAGAACATGTGACTAGTTTCATGAATCTGTGCTTTCAGATTCAGAACAATGATACCATGTTTTTGAGGACTTTCATGATCACCCTTTTAGTCCTAGCCCTAGAATGTTATAACTAGATACCAAGGTACAATATTACCAGATTTTAACAACTGGTGAATACCTTTCTTGAATGCTTCTCGTTTAGCATCAATAAAAAGACCAATCTGACTAATATGGTTCCTTTATGATAATATGATGATGAGCCAATCATAGATTATGAAAATAGGTAGAGAAAATTAATGGCCAAACTTCCATTATTTTTTTCAACCATAGAATTAACTTGAATATTTACAAAAAGCTATGTAGAACACATATCCCTTTTTCTTCAACTACAACAATATCAAACATTCGAAGAGGCTTTGGCAAAAGCCAAATTCATTGAGGATATCAAGTTGCAAGGAGACTTGAAATTCTAGACTAAGAAATATTGAAACAATAAGAACATGAGGAATCATAATCATCAAGCCAAACCTACGCTTGTTAATCAAGTTGTGTTGAACCTTCCAAAGGGGACAAAATCCAACAACAAGAAAATTATCAAGCACAACCTCCCCCTGCATAGTAAAATCAGTGCAATAAGAATCAGGGAAAAGATAAGCAATGTCGTCCACCTCATCAGTTCACATTATTTTTAGAGACTTTGGCATAAATTTTTAATCAATTATGTGAGGCTAAGGTGCTTCGATTACTCGAACTGTAGCTGCTAGATCCTAACCGTCCTAAGCGAAATATCACTATTATCCATACCATAGACAAAAAGGGGTACGATATAGAAGTGTACCACAAGTTTAAATATGTGGTGTAAAATATGATATATAGGGATGATCTATGACTCAAAAATCCCTTTGTTCCTAACAATCAAAATATGGGAATATTTAAATATCCCTTGCCGAATCATGAGCCACCAAGAAACCATGCTAGACAAGTCAACCAAGTGTGGATTAATCCACCTACTCAAGGATTTGTAGAGATGGTGAATGTGGTCATTAGAAACAAGAGGTATAATCAACCAGACCCTCCTAGAGTGCTCATTCGTATTCAAGTTGCACCTCAGTAGAGGATAATATAAAACCCATTGCCAGGCCCACCAACAAGATCGGTGGTAACAATTAGAAATAGACTCACCTAGAGTTTACAAATAGCCTCGATAAAGCTGTCAATATATGAGCTCATATAGCAATATCATAGGCACAAGGAGACATTAATAGAAATATTAAGAGCCATAGAAATTTTACCCCATAATCCTAAATATTTTACTAACTTTGTGGGGCATGTGTAGCAGTGTCAGGAACTCGTGATAAGATTCTATGATCATGAAATTAAAATGGCATCAACTGCTATAGCAGACCTATAGCTATATATCATCATATGTGTTAATCACACTTCCTTCAAGTAGGTATTTATTGATACAAGATCATCAATAAATATAATAACTACTAAAGCCTTAGGAAACCTAAACCTCCCTAAGTCACATATTGTAGCCTCAATATTTGCTACGAGCATTCAACGATGTGTTATGCTCTATAGTAGGCATAATAGTCATTCCTATTAAATTTGGGCTAAAATCCATCCTAGTTATGTGCAATATTCTATAAGGTGCTGTGTAGTACAACATTCTCCTAGGTATTCCATGGATAAGTGACGTGTTGTGTCCCCTCAATTTTGCACCAATGCATCAAGTATGTGCATGAGGAATAAGTACATGTGGTCCAGTGGTCAAGAAATAGTGAGTTTCATCCATGTGGTCCTGGAGATTTCTTCCATTCCAACATGATCTCCATCGATCTAACCACTCCACTTCACAATCCATCTAACCCTTAAAAACCTTTGCACCTCATTCATGAGTCCATTGATTTTGACCATGTCAATTCACCCCTAGAGCCTAAATATTTCTTTCCTAATGAAGAAATACTGCAACCATTCCATTTTGTGCTAGGTTGTACACATTATGTCTATCATGCTGAGGTTGATCCTAATTTTGTGGAACCTTTAAACCTAGTATATGATATCCATTTTATCCCTGTGCCTCACCAGCTTGAGGGATTGCATATGTCAATAGAGGAAATATTTGAAGTAGATATCAGCAATGATCCTACCAATCCAATGAAGGTTAAATTCATAGAGAGCTTATCTCCTGAGGAGCACACCAGCCTCATTCCTCTATTGAAAGAGAGACCTAATCTTTTTTATTGGACCTATAAGGACATGTCGGGTTTGGGTTCAAAATTGGTTACTCATAACCTTTCGTTTAATCCTACCAAGAAACCAATCAAGCAAAAACTTATAAAAATGCATCCAACCATCATCTTGATGGTTAAATATGAACTACAAAATTTTTTGGATGTAGATTTCATAATTCCCATTGACTATCCAGAATGGGTATCAAATATGGTACCCGTAGAAAAACCTGATGGAAGAATCCACATATGCATAGATTTTAGGGACCTCAATAAGGCAACACCCAAGGATTCATTTTTGTTGCCTAATATCAATGCTCTTGCAGACACAATTATAGGTCATGAAATACTTTCTCTCATGGATGGTTTTTCTGGTTACAACCAAATTCATATTAAACTTGAATATCAGCACAAAGCTGCTTTCACCACTGCATGGAGAATATTTTGCTATAAAGTTATGCCATTTGGCCTCAAAAATGTTGGTGCCACATATCAGTAGGTGATGACATACATTTTTCATGACTATATGCATAAAATATTAGAATATTATATAGATTACTTACTAGCCAAGTTATTATTGCATGAAGAGCTTGCTAAGGTATTGAGGAAAGTCTTTGATTGCCTGATAGAGCACAATGTCAAGTTGAACCCCAAGAAATGTGTCTTTGGGGGATCAAAGTAGACCTAGTGAAGGTCAAGGATATATTATAAATGGATCCTCCCATAGAGAACAAATAATTAAGAAGCCTACAGGGTAAGGTAGCATCCATAAAGTGCTTCATCCCATAGTTATTGGATAAATATCAACCCATGAATCGACTGCTACACAAAGGGGTCTTATTTAATTGAAATGAAGACTATCAAAAAGTCTTCACTGAGATAAAATAATACCTAGTATCACTAGTAGTATTAGATCCACCTAGAACATATTTTGTTGTATATATCCACCATAGACTTTGCACTAGGAACCATGATAGCCCAAAATAACGTGCAAGACAAAGAGCGGGTGATATACTACATCAGCTGAACCCTGGTTAGTCTATGATATGCATACGTAGAAAAGTTGTACTTAATAGTGGTCTTTATGAAGTAGAGGAAAAATTGTGCACCTAATGTAGCTAAACAATGTACATCTATCGCTAGTGTGTGATGAGCATCAAAATGGAAGCATGCAAGTAATAGTGGAAAGACACCAAATTGCAATAAATGAGATAAAAGGAAGTTTCTTTCTATTAATGAGATGGTTCAAAACCATGATTACATAGATGTTCCCTTAAGGGCTAAATATCAATAGAATTATTACAAAATTGTGGGGTGCCCAAAGGATCAAGTCCTTTCAAATAAGCTCACGTGCACTTCCAATGTTTTTCCTCGTATCCACAATTGAGGTGGGTGAACCTATGATACCACCACTTTATCCTATGATCTTGTGATCCTTCCTTGTACACTATAGAAACCTACACCTACACACAATGAAATCAGAATCGTTAAATAGAAAGTATGTATGGTGGAAACATGCAATCCCCATAGGCACCAAAATGCTAGAAAGCATGAATATGAAATATGCCTATCTAAATCAACTCCAAATGACTTGAAATTATAGGGGTATGTAAAATATATGGTTTTGGGAAGATATTACTAAAAACATAACCAAAATTGCATCCGATGGTGTGGTGTAATCGCAGTGTGCTTTTCCAACCTACAAAACTCAAATCAAGCAATTTCTACCTCTAAACATATCCAAAATACATGCAACTTAAAAAGAATACATAAAAGGACATTTCAAGACAAACCATGTGGTAAGATTTGCAAAATTAATAATAGTTTCATGTGCATCTCAAGATGAGCTCTGTAGACCTACATAAGACCTTGTAAAACACTAAAAATATGATATCTCACTCACTATAGCTCCAAATACATGAAATTTGGATAGTAGCATCATATGGTATCCTAGAATATGTCTAATTAAAAAGAGTAAAGAAATCATACATAGATCTATCCTCATCCCAGGGTGGGATAGTTGGGACTGTCATAGAATAAGGATCATCCTAGGGTGGGATGACCACCAACTCTGCACTTATTTTATTACCAATTCCTCTATGAATTGGTCAAAAACCCTCCTAGTATTTTTGTCAAATTTTGTGGTGAAATTCATTCAATTGATCCGATTTAGTAAACAAATTGCACCTCCTAGATCACTCACAAACCTCCTTCTCTAGGTAAAGATTTCAAGAGAAAAGGGTACAAAAGGGTGAGGGGAAATCTTGGCAGACCTCCATTACTATGTCTCAAAACTCCTTCCTATATCTTTTTTGTGTAAAACTGATCCACTTTATAGCCAAAATAAGCCTTTGGGCAAGAAGCCATGCGAGGGCATGCATGGCAAGAGGCACCATTTTGCCAATAGGGTGGCATGCATTGGAGGGGAAGCGAATCTCCCTATTTTACCCCTTACATGCAATATGTCATAAGGATGTTGCATCCTCTTACTTGCATGCTTGAATAGGTAGGGCAAATGGTAATTTTTGGGCACCATTTGTCCAAATTTGACTTTTTGGGAGTCAAACCTTGTGGCCATCCCACCCTAGGATGTCCATTTTGCCACCATCCCAGGGTGGGATGGCCACAAACTATGACCATATTGGGATGGGACGGTCATGCCTATATGTCCCAAAGGCTCCCAAAAGTGGGGTAGAGCCTTCAAAAATTGTTTAGTACCACTACTAAACCTCTGAGGGTTGCCCAAGGAGGTCATATGGTGTCAATTGAACCTTGTCTTGGTCACCTAATCAGATTGACTAGATTTTAGTGTCTATAAATGCCCCTTTTTGAGATGCATTGTGTGCAGCACAACACTAAGCAAAAATAGATGACTAAAATGCTAAATTATTAGGGTTATTCAATAATCTAACCAACTTTTGATACCCCAATCATGGAAAGAGCATGCATTCTTGAATCCTTGCTTCTGACGAGCTAAGGAACTTGCTTCAAGTACAACATTTCATGGTCAATTTACTTGGTCTTGGATATTTTTCATTCATGAAGTAGGAGGCTTGATTTTTCATGATTTTATAATGCCAAGAATTTGTTTAATTTATGCTTGTTTGCTGTCCCAAGTAGGAGCATGATTGTCTTTGTCAATGATTCATTGAATGAACACAATTTGCATGATTGAGTGTGTGAATGTTAATTGTGATTATGAAATCATTAAGTATGACTACCCCATAAAGAAATGATTCAATGAGGGGGTGACCAGTGATAAAAGTAATGAGTCACTTGACACATGACTTTGTTGGGGTTTCCTTCGGTTTTACTCATTGAAAAATGGAGCATTTTTTAAAGGATTTTGGTGATTTTGTTGATGTTGTATGGAAGAAAGGAGCTGAAAACTTTATTCTTGTGGGGTGGTCCAGCCACAATGGCCTTATTAGGGTGTGAAGTAAATACTTTTCCACTTTTCCATGAGCAATTTAGATTCCCTATGATAATATGTGAAATTTTACCAAATTTGAGCTATTTTTGGTGGGTTTTGGACATTTTTGGTGCATTTTAATTTTTTTATGCAATTTTTCTGTGGCCATCCTAGGGTGGGATGGTGGCACATTTTATGTCCATCCTAGGGTGGGATAGGCAACCAATTATCTGCTCATCCCACCCCAGGATGATAAGGGCCCTAAGAGGGTTATTTCAAGCCAAAAATGGGTCATTTGGGCTCATTTGTGCATTTGGAACTTTGTAGCTTGAGAGGTGAGGAGGAGAAGAAATATTCTGAGTAGCAAAGTGCTACCAAAATCATCCTATAGTCACCATGATCCAGCATGTAGACTCATCCAACAGTGGAGCCGATGCGAGATGGGTAAGAATTGAATTTCTTGTTGCATTGTGTTAGTTTAAAAGTGGAATTATTGCTTATTTTTTATTTTTTATAGATCACTCTAAATTCTCAGTAATTAAACCTAATTAGGGATACCCTATAGTTTTTTATGTTTGTTTTTGTGTTTTTGTGTGATTTTATTGATTTTTAGGGCTTTATTTTGCCATTATTTTCCTATTTTTTATGGCTTAGAAGGGCCAATTTTGCCCAATTTGGGGGTCATCCCACGGTGGGACGGCTATCCTGGGCTATTTAGAGGCCATCCTGGGGTGGGATGGTCACATATTTTGGGGCCATCCCAGGGTGGGATGACCACAAATTGACCTTAAAAAGGGCCCTTTTTTAGTGTTTTCTGAGTATTTTTGAGGCATTTTGAAGCCTATTTGGAGCTTCTTATTGACCGACTTATCTCTGATAGATTGTCAAGAGTGGGTGTTGAGTTTTTACCCTCTGATACCATGAGAGACTTGTTTATAGATGTTGACTAGGATTGGCTTGATGCCCTTGGCCTCAAGTAGGTGACATAGTTAGAGACTATGTTGGGTTACCATGCTTACTTGAAGATGTTTATTGATTTATGAGACCCACCACCAACACCTTCCACTTGTCAAAGGGGATATGATGATGATATTTGAGGATGTCTACAAGATATTACACATTTTTATAGAGATATGGTTGATTGATTCTACTCACCATTATCGAAGAGAGGCAGTTATGGAGAGGTACTTTGATAGGGCCATGGAGGAGGCGATAGGGGAAT
This sequence comes from Wollemia nobilis, assembly GCA_028583015.1. Lineage (NCBI taxonomy): Eukaryota > Viridiplantae > Streptophyta > Pinopsida > Araucariales > Araucariaceae > Wollemia > Wollemia nobilis. The sequence goes on along the minus strand of JAQPPZ010000594.1, from coordinate 3,405,223 downwards.
CTTCCAACGGAGGCATATTTATGGTGCATTGGTATGAGGCTAGGGTACTAGGTGTGAGGCGTGCTCTACTAATGACACTGATCTCTAATATACTTCTACCAGACTCATCAGGTTCTAGGTTCCCTAGAACCTTTTGGAGTTAGTGTTTACTCTGGTAGGGTACACTATGTTGTGAGGAAGCCTCGATTGCATGAATTGCCTACCCCTCTTGAAGTTCATCCCAAGTGAATGTTGATTGGAAAAAAACCTATAAGAATAGCATTGTACTACTATCAAAAGGGGTTTGAGGTAACAAAGTTCCCCTAGAAGTATGATTCAAGTGCTTGTGAATGTGCAAGATCTCTCTTAATGAGGTTCAATTTGAATCAAGTGGACCTCTGGCGTGGCTTGAGTGCTCTCATGCTCAACTATAGATTGTGACATAATTTTGACCTAAATGGTTTTCATCTCATCATCAGGTTTCTTGTAGGATCAAGGACCCTAGAGAGGCCATGGTATCTACAAAATGATTAGATGATCGAGGGAGTGCCTCAATGTCATACCATTCAAAATTTACTAGGAGTTTATCCACAAGGGCTTTATAGTCTTGTAGAACTATACACTTGCACTAGAAAATCCCTTTGACATGTTTTACAATGAGCAAGGAGTCACCAAAAATTTTGAGCTTGGTTATTTTCATGGCGATAGCCATTTGGAGACCTATGAGCAAGGCTTCATACTTGACATTGTTGTTAGTTCATAGGAAATAAATTTTGAATGATAGGGGTATGAAAGCCCCTTAAGGTGTGAAAAACATGATCCCTGTACCATTCCAAGAGCTTTCTAGATGTAACACCAAAGATGCACTTCTTGGGGTTCAATCTCACATTATGCTCAATAAGGCGATCGAAGACTTTGTGCAAGACATCGAGATGCTCATGGCATAATAAGGATTTGGCCAGTAATTTATCCATGTAATCTTCCAAAATCTTATGCATGTAGTCATGGAGGATGTATGTCATGGCACGTTGGTAGGTAGAACCTATATTTTTAAGGCCAAAATGCATGACCTTATAGCAAAATGTCCCCAAGGTATTGTAAACACCATTTTGAGCTGGTTTTCTGGATTAATACAAATATGGTTGTATCTAGAGAAACCATACATGAGGGATAACATTTTGTGGTCCACTATGGCATCTACAAGGGCATTTATGCTCGACAAAGGAAAATCATCCTTAGGACTCACTTTGTTGAGGTCTCGAAATTCAGTGCAAATGTGAATCCTCCTATCAAGATTCTTGACGAGAACCATGTTGGACAGCCTTGGTGGATAGTCTACAAAAATTATAAACTTGGCATCCAAAAGCTTATGTAGATCATCTTTGACCATTAGGGCTACCGTTGGGTGCATATTTCTTAGTTTTTTCTTAATCAGCTTGGCCTTGGGGTCTAGCATAAGATTGTGGGTGACTATATTTGGATCCAATACTACCATATCTTTGTAGGACCATGCAAAATCCTCCTTCTTCTCTATAAGAAGGGTTATGTAATCATTTTGCACTTCAGGGGAGAGGATTTCCCCTAACTTGATGTATTATGGATTCTCAAGATTTGAGCTGATATCTTTGTCAATCGTTGGCTCAATTGATATATGTGATCCCTCCTCCAATTGGTGGGGAGTAGGGATCAGGTGAATGCTATCAATTGGGTTTATATTAGCAATTGGAACCTCAGGTTCCTCCTCAACATGGAAGACATCATGAGTAGCCCTTGGAGAGAAATTGAATGGCTACATCATCTCATCACAAGGCCATTACTTAGAAAGTTATGGGGGATAATCTTCCTTATTGAATTCAATCACACCAAATTCAAGTTTCAATGGCTTCAATAGGTTATTTGGATCTCGTAGGGGCTCAAACAAGTCTATGGAAATCATGTTTATGGATGGATGATTTTCCTTAGGTGGTTTATGGTGTTCATGGACATTAAGATGTAGCCAAAAATTTTGAGGTGGTTACGGTAGAGGCTGAATGACCAGAGGCGATCGATGTGGCTATGGGTGAGATTGCTCCTCTAAAGGTAGAAGTTGTCACCATATGGGATCGTGTCATGGGAACATGCACAAATAGAACTCATCATCATCATCCAAAGGTATGATCTATGTCTATTATCCTTTAGACACTAAAATATGGTAAACCCGATTAAGCACCCACAAACAATGATCAAATTGACATCATATGGCCCCTTGGGCAGCCCTCAGGAGGCTCACAATGGTTCTAGCCACTCCAAAAGGGTTTTTGGAGGCTACCGGCCCAATTTTGGGAGGTTTTGGCCCAAAATTCACCACCGTCCCACCCTGGGATGGTGGTAGATTCCCACCATCCCACCCTGGGATGGTGGTGAGCCATCATCCCAGGGTGGGACGGTGAGCAGGTTTGACCCAAAAAAGTCAAATCTGGGACAAATGGCACCCAAAAACTACCATTTAGCATGCCATATGGAGCATGCGGGTCAGAGGGCACTGAATCCTTATGACACACTTCTTAATGGAGGCCCAAAATGGATATTCTCTTCCACACCCATTGCATGCCTCCCGTTTGACAAGTGGCACCTCCTGCCATGCATGCCCTTGCATGCCTTTTTGCACATGAGCCCCTTTGGGCTATAAAATGGATTCAATATCCACACAAAAAACATATAGATAGGAGTTCTAGGATATGCAATGGAGTTCTTCCGATATTTCCCCTCACCTTATTGCACCTTTTTGCCCTCGAAATCTCTCTTTTGCCAAGGAGGTTACCGGGTGACTTCAAGAAGGTAATCTGAGCATAACTTTTCCATCCGGGTGAATTTCTTCACAAAATTCGATGAAAACACACCTTATATTGTTTAGGAACATATTATAGTGATTTTTGTAGCAAAAAGTGGCTATAATTGGTGGGTATCCCCTCCTAGGGTGCCCCCCAAATAGTTGCAGTCACCACCGTCCCCCTAGGATGAGGGTAAATTATTACACAATTTCACTACTATTTTTAATTATTATTTTTATATATTATCCCATGATGCTACAGTTAAAATTTCAGGTGATTTGGAGTTAAATTGACAAAGTTATAGCATTTTTAAGTTTTTGCAGGCTCGTAGGGCCCATCCAGGCACCCCAATTTGATGCAGGTGGATCTGGGACCCAATTTGAAAATATAATCATATGGGTTGTCTTGAAATGTCAATTTATGCATACTATCCAAATTTCATGAGTTTTGGATATGTTTAGGTTCAGGATTTGCTTGTCTTCTTCTTCGTAGGTTGCAAGTGGGCGACGCAAAATCGAGGGGTCTACAGATGCAATTTCTGATATTTTTTTGGTGATATCCCCTAAAAACATCCTCTTTAACATCTCTGAAAATTTTCAAGTCATTTGGACATGTTTTGATATATTTTTAATATATGCACTATTTTGCCCCTATGGGGATTGCATGTTTTCACCATACACCCTTGCTATTTGACCCCTTTGGCTTCCTTGTGTGCAGGTGCAGGTTATTAGAAGGCATTGGGAAGGAATATCAGACATCATATATTGAATATACAAGCATCGGTGGCATTGGCTCGCTCACCTCGATTGTGGGTATGAGGAAAAGCATTGGATGTGCACCCTGATTCCTTGAAGGAATTGATCCTTGGGCACCCCAAAAATTGTAACAATTGTATCACATTTTGAGCCCTCAAGGGGACTTCTATGTAACCTTGGATCTGATCCACCAAATTAATAAATAAGACACTCATTTCATTTCATTCTTTATTGCTTGGTATTGCTTCATTTTCATATGCATGCTTCCGTTTGATGCTCATGTGCAATATGGGATAGATACACATATTTTTTCTCTTAATTAGGTGCACCAATTTTCCCTAATTCAGTGGTGATCATGGTGGGACCCTTGTCCCTTATGATTTGGGTGAAAATCTGACCTCAATTTTGCAATTTTTGCCCTTTTTGTGTTGCAGGTGCTCCCCTCCCCACCCTGGAACGGTGGCAGAGCCTTTATCTGGCACACCCTAGGATGGTGGCTTCACCATCCCACCCTAGGATGGTGGTGAGGCTTCTAATCATCCCACCCTGGAGCGGTGGTGAAACAGAGAGATTTCTGCCCAAAAATTCAGAATTTGGAGAGCTCAAAATGGACAAAGTAAGTGCCTAAAACCCTTTTTTTTCTGCTACATTTTTAGAGACTATCAAAAATCAGTTTTCTTGCTTCATTTGCTTGCATAGAAAGGTTAAAAGTTACATTTTTTCTTTTCTTATAACATCACATAGCAAAAGGAAGAAGAAAAACCAAATGAAATTTGAAGTAGCAATGCATCTTTGTGGCTTGATTGCTTGTGGCTTACCCAATGGGTAGGTTAGCATTTAGGGCTTGCATCTATAAGTGACATTTGTAGGTTCCTTTTATCCTAGATTTTTGAAATTAAAACACACCTATTGCATGCATTTAGTGAATGATCATTGAATGCTTCTTTGCTTACTTTATTTGGACTTAAAAGGAACCACACACACTTGCACGTTCCACTATAACATTGGTAAGGTTGGATTTCATCACCAACCCCCAATTCAGACTGGTGACGTTGGATTTCACCTCCTTCCACCAGCTTGCCCATATATTCCTTAGATAGAATAGGGCACTCTCTCAATATGGAATAGGTCACTAATGTTCAAACTGCCTCCCACTATTGGAAACATTGTTTCAGAGTGGAAGAGCTAGGCGAACCCCCCACTGGGATTTAAGCGGTGTACCCTAGACTCTTTTGAGAAATCATGTTTGGCACTAGTGTCCCTAGTCACCACTTTGGTTGAGTTCCCTCATTCTAATTTCACAACAAGAGCAAAGAACAACAACAAATCTAAACACACTGAAACCAGTTTAGGACACACATTTAATCAATAAAAAGATAATCATATTGTATGCTTTGTGTGTTTCTTTGTTATTTGGGACAAAACCCTAACCCTAATTTTTCAAAAAATAGGGTTTCAAAAAAAAAAATCTACTTTTTTATTCTGCATCCAATGCTTCAAGAATCGTGCAAAATGGAGCTATAACGAAAAAGTTATTTTGGTTTTATTTTTACTCTATTTTCGACCCCAAAAATAGCGAAAAACTGCACTAAAATGGTCATATAGTGGGCTAGACAACTCCGAAAAGTGCCAAATTTGTTTTGTTGTCTTAGTTAGCCCCTAGGGCACCTCTCCTAGAAATTTTGAGTCCTAAATCTTCACGGTTCAAAATTTCCCAAAAAATCCTAAAAGTGGGCATTTCCCCATGGGCCCCGGTGGGCCAAATATTTCAAAAATACAAATTTTTGACCCAAAAATCAAATTTTGGAGACCTAGCCCATTATGATCAGCTCATCACACTGATCATTTTGATATATAACACTTATAACATTTTTGGGAAAGTCAAAATTTTCTAAAAATGGCCGATGGACCCCCGTTTTACCAATTTGGTCCAAAGGCGGTTGAAAACAAGACCTCCAATTTAGTGAGAGATTCAAGCTCCATAGCTAGTGAATATCTCCAAATAATTCTAGAGGACATGCCCATACCTGAATGGCATCCTAGGTCCTATCATAACAACAAAATCATCCCTAGGGGGCAAACCTTCGAGATACCCCTACTAGGGAAGCACCCATAGGTCCTCTAGGAAAACTCCCTGATTGGGATACCTTGATAGAATTCTATATAGCAAATAATCTGCCCACTGAGGGGTCTAATAGATCAATATCATGGGTTCACACCCCATATTACTCTATACATCAATCAGAATATGAACATGAGAGTACACCATGGCCTAGCCTGGATGAGCAAACCACCCCATTTGATCGAGCAAGTCACCCTCATACTCCTCATAGAGAGCACTCAACATCCACACATCATGCTTCTGTGCATCCTGAATATATAGAGCTTACATCCAAAACTGAATATGAGGCTTTCCTAATAGATGAGGGAGAAGATCCCAACCATCTACCTACTCCTCGTGAAGAGTACTTGGTGCAACCATATGGTGGCTCTACATCATCGGACTATACAGAGCCAATTCATAAATCAGAGTCTCAAGGTAATGTGATCCTTAGGGAGCATGGAAAACAAGCATTAGACCCTACTAGGGGGAAAGACATGATAAACCCATCCATATTTCAAATATGAGGATACACAAACCCCATGCAACGGAGCAACCAGATCATACTCATCAGGCAATTAGGCCAAATATTAATAGGCAACAACATACGGATCAACTCCAGTTGGCTCAACAACAAGTACATCAACAATGGGTGGACTCACAATGAGCACACCTACAAGAGTTGTATCAATGAAAGATACAAGAACAACAAAAGATACAACAAGAGCAATTACATAATGCAGTACCTAAAGTTGTGCTTACACCTAGCACCTATAGGATGCAACAATGGGCAAGACACCCAATACAATCTCAAAATATTCCCCCTCGGCCATGCCAAACTCGCATTCAACATCAAAGGCCATTATCTAGTTATCATCAAAAGCCTCATACTCCTCAATAGTACCAAGATCAATACGAGGAGGAATCATATGAAGAGTCCCAATGGGAACATCAGGATCAAATAGATGCCTACCCTGAACCCAGTTATGATGAGGTACCTAATGATCATACTTATCATCCACCTCAACATCAAAAGTGACCTCCTTCATCTAATAAAGGGCGACAACAGGATGATCATATTATGTCATCAGGGCCATACAAAGTGCTAGCTGATCGGTTGAAGGCATTAGAAAAGCCAAATCAAATTTTGGGTTATCAAAAACCCACACTAAAGCAGCTTAGTAATCAGCCTGTACATCCATCAATGTCATCACTGACATACCCATCGAATTTCTAGATGCCCAAACTTGAAGATTTCAAAGATGATGAAGATGCAGAAGAGCACGTGACAAGCTTCATTCTTAAGTGCTCTCATCTTCAAGATTATGACCCTTTGATGTTGAGAATATTCATTACAACATTATCTGGAGATGCTTTAGAATGGTATAATCATCTACCACGTCATAGCATAAACACCTTTGAGCAATTGGCCGATGCATTTTTGGGATGTTTTGCCTCTAGCGCTAAGAAAAGGATAAACTTGACTGACTTGTCTAGCCTTCATCAACTTGATGATGAGCTAGTCATGGAGTATGGTAATAGATGGAGAAAGGTGATGTTAAAACTACCTTTCACCCTACCCACAATGGAACTCATCCGAATGTTTACTAGAAGTTGTTCAAAGCAGATTTCACTTCTTTTACAATTACAATGATATCAAACATTCGAGGAGGCCTTAGCACAAGCCCAAATCATTGAGGACATCAAGGTCTAGGAGGGTGATGTATGACTCCACAAAGGGGAACAACCAAACAAGAACATTAAAGGTGGTAACACACAGCAAAATGTAGCCCCAATCAATCAAGTGGTTCTAAGCATCTCTGAACCCTTAAACCAAGCTCCCCCACCACAATTACTAGTGCAACCTAATTACTAGGCTCAACCTCCATTGGCCAAAAACCATCTACAACAAAAGCAAAGACAATATACTCATTTATCAGAGCCCTTAGCATCAATCTTCAATCGATTGTATGAGGCATGAGCAATCACGCTTCTCGAGATCCATCCATTGAAACCTAACAAACGTAGATCAAAGGCACACAGGAAAGATCTATACTGTGTTTACCATAGACAAAGAGGTCATGACATCCAGACATGTTATCCTTTTAGATATTTAGTTCAGGATATGATCGAGAGGCGAGAGCTTTTGATGGGAAATCCTCTTGCTCCTAACAACCAACCGATAGGAGACTTCCAAGACCTCTGGCCCATACACGAAGCAAACACAACATCTACCAACCACTTTGAGCAACCCAAAGGTAGCATACCTTCCCCACCATCCACATCACAACCAATGAATCATAGTGAGAACTCTAATGATATCACACCTTTCTCACCTTCATTGAGTAGCACACACACTAGGGGTGCCTAAGGTATCGTGCCTTCCCCCTCACAAAACACTCAAAATTCAAAAACAATTTAAAACACCAAAAATCCAAACAAATCATAAAATGTCAAAATCCATAAACATTCAAAATAATCAAAATTTCAAAAATATTGCAAAACATTAAAACACAAAAACATTTGGCATGTACCCTTGCATACTTTAATTGCTTTGCATTAGGTATTTTTCAGCCATTATACTTGCATTAGGATAGGTCCTGTTTAACATCACATCAATCATAGTAAATGTTGGGGGTATATAAGGTATTGCACCTTCCTCCTAAGAACACAAAGTAAGCAAAGTTACAAAAGGCTCCAAGGGTATCTACAATCCGCTTGGTCAACCTAAAAATGCTCCTAGACTATCTATGATCATCTAGGTCAACCCTAAAATCCCCAAAGGCATCCATAAGCCCTTTGGTCACAACCAAATGCCCCTAGGTAGTCGTAGACACTTTCTAAGTGTCGTTGAGTCTAGGTCACCCAAAAGGCTCCTAGAGGTTTTCATCATCTAGGTCAAGTAAAAATGCTCCTAGACTATCTATGATCATCTAGGTCAACCCTAAAAGCCCCAAAGGCATCCATAAGCCCTTTGGTCATAACCAAATGCCCCTAGGTAGTCGTAGACACTTTTAAGTGTCGTTGATGATCTAGGTCACCCAAAAGGCTCCTAGTGGGTTTTCACCATCTAGGTCAAGTAAAAATGCTCCTAGACTATCTATGATCATCTAGGTCAACCCTAAAATCCCCAAAGGTATCCATAAGCTCTTTGGTCATAACCAAATACCCCTAGGTAGTCGTAGACACTTTTTAAGTGTGTGACCGTCTAGGTCACCCAAAAGGCTCCTAGCAGGTTTCACCATCTAGGTCAAGTAAAAATGCTCCTAGACTATCTACGATCATCTAGGTCAACCCAAAAATCCCCAAAGGCATCCATAAGCCCTTTGGTCACAACCTAAAAGGCTCCTAGGTGGTCTAGAACCATCTAGGTCACCCCTAAATGCTCCAAGGGTGCCTATATCCCGCTTGGTCAACCTAAAAGGCTCCTAGGGATCTAGAACCGTCTAGGTCACCCAAAATGCTCCAAGGGTGCCTATATCCTGCTTGGTCAACCTAAATGCTCCTAGATGGTCTAGAACCATCTAGGTCAACCAAAAGCCCCAAAGGCATCCATAAGCCCTTTGGTCCCCAAATGCCCCAATGGCCCCAATAAGCCCGTTGGTCATAATATATATATATATATCAATCAAAAATTCAAAAACATCATCAAAACATCAAAATACAAAAACATTGCATCGCATTGCACTTTCATACATATATACCAATCCAAATTTCAAAAAGAAGGGCATTATCAAAATTTCAAAAATTCAAAAAAAAATATTGCATTCTCATCAAGTTGCATACCATTGCATTATCGCTTACATTAGGCATAATCATCATTTACACTTTGCATTTTAGAGTGGCTCATACATGTCTAGCACTAAGATGGTACACTAAGTCACAATTCACAATCAATGTTGTCAAGGTCATCATTCACCTCATTCCATAGTTACTTATCATTTCCATCTACATTTCATACATTACCATAGTCGTGTCCATTCCCTTCACTTAGTCATTTGTTTTTAGAATGTCATTAGGGTTTTCGGTCACTTAGCCATATCTAGTTTCTTCTCAGATTTTGTAGAAGGCTAGCGAGATTTTTAGGAGGTAGAGTCTTGCTTAGATTGTGCCTCGTATACATCAAATCCCAACACATTTCACACTAATAAATCCAAGTTTTATGAAAGGAAATATGAAACCCACAAAGTGGTCTAGGGTACCTTGAGCGAAAAGTTTATCCTGCTCATCCCCCTGTGTGAATGGTTCAAGAATGCTGAGAATTGGCAAAAGGACAAGCTCTTCCCTACCCAATTCCCCAAAATAAATAGTGGTTTTCACCACTATCAAAAATTCCCAAACACCCTTGATCCCTAAAGTCGTAAGGATTCATACTACACATCCCTGAGAAGGATGGGTAGTCATCCCCAAGGCCTAAAAGATCAATACCATTCCAAAGAAAAATCCCAAAAGTTCACCATCAAAATTCCCAAACACCCTTGATCCCTAAAGTCATAAGGATTCATACTACACGTCCCTGAGAAGGATGGGTAGTCATCCCCAAGGCCTAAAAGATCAATACCATTCACAAGTCAAAAATCCCACAAGCTCAACTTTGAAATCAAAATTCAAAATCAAAATCCTCAAAAAGCAACAATCAAAATAAATAGTGGTTATCACCACTCCCCAAATCCCTTGCTCAAAGAAAATCAAATACAAAATAAATAGTGATTATCATCACTACATATGAGCAAGTATCCCTATAAAATTGAATAAAAGAAAGGTGCCTGAGCTTGAATCCTTGAAATTCTCAGCATTTGAAAAACCATTTAGGTGATCCTCATTACGGGTTTGGTGGATAGCCTATCCGGCAATGACGGTATCCTAAATGCATGATGATATGTCTACCACATTAGCTTTGTGTGTGTGTAGACCAATGTTTGCATGTGGACGAGCTAGCTTTTGGTCACCTATACTACCTAGTGGTCTAATCCAACTGAGTACAGAACTCTAGATTGTGGCATTCATAGAGTGATCCTCATTACAGGTTTGGTGGATAGCCTACTTGTCAATGGTGGTATCTTTATGCATCTCGTAGGAATGAACTCACTTGCACACATAGGGATATTGAGTATCTTGGTCATCCTAATAGATTCATACCTTGTCAAAAAGTCTTGCATGGTTAGTATACAACTTTTGATCAGTTGACTAGAGTGTTTGAGTCTCATGAAAACCTCATAGGCCTTCTAGAACATTCATTTTATTCATTCCATTTTATCACATGTATGTCAGTTTCCATTTGCACAAATCCATTACATAGTCTCATGACAATATTCCACATGAATTGATGAATTCTATATAGTCTATGGTGCTAACATAGTATGTCATATAGTGTTCATATTCCATCAATACACATCAATAGATCATCCATTTCATTATGCATACACACATTGCATATCATCAAATAACATCATAGTACAACACATGCATCCATCAATGCATCCATAGATCATAACACATAATGCATCTAACGCTCCAAATTATCATAATTGCAAATCAAGAAAACATTTTTGTAACATCAACTAGGGCATTATTGGTATCATACCTCCCCTAATCAGCAATCAAACAGTTAAGCAATCAACCTCAAAAAGCCCCAAAGGTATCCATAAACCCTTTGGTCACCCAAAAGCTCCAAAGGTATCCATAAACCCTTTGGTCACCCCAAATGCCCCAATGGCATCCACTAAGTCCATTGGTCATAATAACAACATGTTTAATCCAAATCAACAATGGATAACTTAATCAAGTTAATCATGTTCATCTTGTGAATCATTGCCAAAGATAGTCATGCACCCCCTTTGCTTGGGGCAAATAAGCAAAATATCAAAAGCAAATTCAAGCAAACTAGTAAGCTTATCTCCTATTGCCATCAAGGCTAGGATTTGATTTAAGCTTATCTCCTATTGCCATCAAGGCTAGGATTTGATTTAGCTTATTTCCTATTGCCATCAAGGCTAGGATTTGATTTAAGCTTATCTCCTATTGCCATCAAGGCTAGTTTTAATCAAGGTAGGATTTGATTTAAGCTTATCTCCTAATTGCCATCAAGGCTAGGCTAAAGCGTAGACTTGAGCTCGTCTTCCAACTGCCACCAAGGCTAGGATTAGACTTAAGCTTGTTTGCCAATATGCCAAAGAACACCAAAATCAAGTTCCTTAACTTGTCGAAGGCATTAATTCTGAGAGGCATACCCTTTCCATGGTTGGGGCATCCAATGTTGATGAGGTATTCTTCTATGAAATCTCATCAAAACTCAAAAATTCAAAAACAATTAAAACACAACAAAAACAACACAAAAAGCTAAAGAAAGGGTCCAAAACCCACCAAAATTAAGTCAAATATGGGTCAAGCGACTCGTCGCTTTTCTCACTGGTCATTCCCTCATCGACTCATCACTTGAGGGGGTAGTCATACTCAGTCCAAATCAGCAAGTACACACTCAATTATGTGAATTGCGTTCATTCAATGAATCTTTGATAAAGACAATCATGCTCCTACTTGGGGCAGCAAACAAGCACACAATATCACATCATAACGCTTGACATTATAGCATGGGTTCATGAAATCAAGCATAGGCACGCTCATTTAATGAGTCAAAAACAAGGATTCAAGAACACACACCCTTTTCATGATTGGGGCATCTAAAGTTGGTTAGGTTATCGAGTAACCTTAATCATTCAACATTTTGGTCATCTATTTTTGCTCAGCATTGTGCTGCACACAATGCATCTCAAAAAGGGGCATCTTTAGACACTAAAATATGGTAAACCTGATTAAGCACCCACAAACAATGATCAAATTGACATCATATGGCCCCTTGGGCAGCCCTCAAGAGGCTCACAGTGGTTCTAGCCACTCCAAAAGGTTTTTGGAGGCTACTGTCCCAATTTTGGGAGGTTTTGGCCCAAAATTCACCCCCCCCCACCATCCCACCCTGGGATGGTGTGAGCCATCATCCCAGGGTGGGACGGTGAGCAGGTTTGACCCCCAAAAAGTCAAATCTGGGACATTTGGCACCCAAAAATTGCCATTTAGCATGCCATATGGAGCATGCAGGTCAGAGGGCACTGAATCCTTATGACACACTTCTTAATGGAGGCCCAAATTGGAGATTCTCTTCCACATCCATTGCATGCCTCCCGTTTGACAAGTGGCACCTCCTGCCATGCATGCCCTTGCATGCCTTTTTGCACATGAGCCCCTTTGGGCTATAAAATGGATACAATATCCACACAAAAACATATATAGGAGTTCTAGGATATGCAATGGAGTTCTTCGAGATTTCCCCTCACCTTATTGCACCTTTTTGCCCTCGAAATCTCTCTTTTGCCAAGGAGGTTACCGGGTGACTTCAAGAAGGTAATCCGAGCATAACTTTTCCATCCGGGTGAATTTCTTCACCAAATTTGATGAAAACACACCTTATATTTTTTAGGAACATCTTCTAGTGATTTTTGTAGCAAAAAGTGGCTGGAATTGGTGGGTATCCCCTCCTAGGGTGCCCCCAAATAGTTGTAGTCACCACCGTCCCCCTAGGATGAGGGTAAATTATTACACAATTTCACTACTATTTTTAATTATTATTTTTCTATATTATCCCATGATGCTACAGTTCAAATTTCAGGTGATTTGGAGTTAAATTGACAAAGTTATAGCATTTTTAAGTTTTTGCAGGCTCGTAGGGCCCATCCGGGCACCCCAATTTGATGCAGGTGGATCTGGGCCCCAATTTGAAAATATAATCATATGGGTTGTCTTGAAATGTCAATTTATGCATACTGTCCAAATTTCATGAGTTTTGGATATGTTTAGGTTCGGGATTTGCTTGTCTTCTTCTTCGTAGGTTGTAGGCGGGCGACGCCAAATCGAGGGGTCTACAGATGCAATTTCTGATATTTTTTGGTGATATCCCCTCAAAACATCCTCTTTAACATCTCTGAAAATTTTCAAGTCATTTGGACATGTTTTGATATATTTTTAATATATGCGCTATTTTGCCCCTATGGGGATTGCATGTTTTCACCATACACCCTTGCTATTTGACCCCTTTGGCTTCCTTGTGTGCAGGTGCAGGTTCTTAGAAGGCATTGGGAAGGAATATCAGACATCAGAGATTGAATATACAAGCAGCGGTGGCATTGGCCCGCCCACCTCGATTGTGGGTATGAGGAAAAGCATTGGATGTGCACCCTGATTCCTTGAAGGAATTGATCCTTGGGCACCCCAAATATTGTAACAATTGTATCACATTTTGAGCCCTCAAGGGGACTATCTATGTAACCTTGGATCTGATCCACCCAATTAATAAAGAAGACACTTGTTTCATTTCATTCTTTATTGCTTGGTATTGCTTCATTTTCATATGCATGCTTCCTGTTTGATGCTCATGTGCAAGATGGGATAGATACACATATTGTTTCTATTCATTAGGTGCACCACTTTTTCCTACTTCATCTCCATCAGAGCTAGTAGATTAAATTGGTGTGACTCCATATTTTGACTCATTGTTGGATGTCCACTCATAAGGGGACCCTGGATCCTCTTCCTCATTGTCATGGGGAAGAGTGTGTGAACCTTCACCTCTCTCATAAGATTAGATGACATTGCAATGTGGGTAGGCATCTCCCAATGGCATAGGTAAGTAGTCCCCCAATTATTATACATGATTGGGATTTGCATAAGGGTCACACATGAGCTTGTCCCTAAATTCTACAGTCATGCGCTCTAATCTATCTATTAGGATTTTGAGGGGTACAAGCTTGTTGTGTCCCAAACTAGACTTGTCATAAGGCATTTTATACTATGGCTGATAAGGAAATTGGGTGCCTTTCTCATATAGGCCCAACCCATAACCATATCAATTATAGAGGTAAAGGTACTTCATGGCAAAGTTAGGGTTGGACATGTAGTTGATGTCCTCAGAAAAAGGCTCTTCATCCTCCTCCTGTTGTTGGTAAGGTTCAATGCCATAGTAGAGACCCCCATAGATGAAATTCATTTGATTGGAGGGAAGACCAATAGGTATGATAGTGTTTATGGGAAGATGATGTCGATCCATTTCTTACACTGAATCAATTGTAGGAGTGGTTGTGACATTCCTAACCATGTACTCTCCTAAACTGGTAGAAGTTAGATGCACTGTGACCTATGGTTGTGGAGAAGGAGGAGATAGGAGCAAGGCTTGAATTGCTTCAATGTTTGCCTCATGAGATATCTCCTCATCCACTAGACTAGGAGTCTCACTAGTGGAGATGGTGGATATGGTTAAGGGCTCTCATCAATAGGTCTCTTCCCCATGTCTCTTAGTGGAGGATTCATCGACAATGAAGGCACGTCTGGGGGTACTGAATATGAGGATGGTGGGTATGAGATGATGATGGATTGGCTTATGGTGGTGGTGATGGAGTCAGACATTGGTTGTATTCATTCAATTGAAAATATGGGTGGGTGGATGGTAAGGTAGACTTAGGGATCTGTTGCACCATGTTGCAATACTTGAATGGTTCTAGGTCTGCAGGGACAATGTGATATTACCCTTCATAGGTGTATTTGAGGCACTAGTGAGCAATGGAAGGGACACACTTCATGTCCTTGATCCAAGGTCTTCCCAACAAGATATTGTATTCCATATCACCCTCCAGGATGTGGTACAATTTCGATATGGTCTTTTATCCCCCTTGAATGGGTAGGACTATTGTATCGACTATCGAGCATATGGAATCATTAAATGCTCAAAGGGTGTAGGTATACAATAATATGGGATGTTGGGAGCTTCAGATGCTTGAGAGCTATTGTAGTGATGATGTTTCTAGAAGAGCTGGTGTCTATCAACACTCTCTTGTAATGTGTTTCATTTATACACGTGATAATGTGTAAGGGGGGATCCACCATATCATTTGAAACCAATTTAAGTTCATCTTATCAAAAGGTAATCATTGGTTCCATGCATTGCTACACATGCCCCACAAAATTATTGGAGTTAGACTCTTGGGGCTGAAGCTCTATCGCCTTAATAATATCCATTAAAGCTTCTTTATGAGGTGGTGATTGTTGAATAAGCTCATAGATGGAGAGTTGGGCAGATATCCTTCTTAGGCTCTGAGTGATCTTACTCTTGATTGTGACCACAAGCTTAGGTGGGAGGCTCAACACAAGAAGTGGTAAAGGCTACGACATCGAAGGAACATCGCTCTGAGATGTTGGTTGTGCGACGGGACTTGGGTACCATCTATTCCTTATCATAATGTTGACCATGCTAGCATACCCTTACTGAGGGGGTCCATGATGAACCTCATTTATGTTAGGATCTCATCCTAACCCTTAATGTAATAACTTCCATGATGTAATAATTCCTAAATAATGTGGGTAGTACCCATGATTAATATTTTGTAATGTTCTAAGTTTTATCTTATATAGTGCCTATGACAAATGGCACCCTTTTTATGTAACACATGGTAGATAGGTTATGTAAGGTGTCCTTGTGCATGTAATTTGAGTGGCATTGTGCATGTAATTCGAGTGGCACTATGCATGTAATTCGGGTGGCATTATGCATGTAATCCATGTGGCATTTTGCATGTAAGCCAACCATGGAAGGGAACTCTTTAAATACCCGAGAAGGCACCAATGTATTCATATTTTTGCAAATTAATGAAGTGTTGAAGGAGGTTTCCCCCTCGAAGAGGCCTACGATTCTATCTTATTGTGAGATTGTTCCTTTATGCAAATTTCTGTTGTAATGTGTATTTTTTTAAAATTATATATATATTTTTTTTTTTCTCCCACCCCCCCCCCCCCCCCCCCCGTGGGTCCCCTCGCTTTTTGTTCTGAATATTAATATGAAGTTTATGTGAGTTTATTTCTAAGCAATTGTGTGAGAGTGTGTTTATTTGAGTTATCTTTATAGTAGGATCCTAAAAAGTGGTATCGGAGTGCTTTCTAGGGCCAAGTTCTACTGCAAAAGAAATGATTCTTGCTGTTAGGTATAATCCTTTGTTATTTTCATATAATTTTTTTTTATTATCAAAGAAAAAAAGACAAATACTAGTCAAAATAAATAAATAAATAGTCCTTTTTAGTTGAGTAGGTAGAAACCCTGTGCCAGGGGTTTTAAAATATCATGAAGGATCTATCATTATTGGCTAAGCTAGATAGCCCATACAACGTCTAGTGAAGTGAGGGGCGATCAGGATCCAATACCCAGGCCTTAGATAGAACTCACACACGGACTTGAGCTCCCATGCATCTTCGGGTGTATTGAGAGACCATTCTAGGGTTAACAAAATTTTATCTAGTAGGAATCTTATCGACCTTGTATCATCCATAGTCCATGGGACACAACATCCCGGATGATTACCCTCCCATATTGTCAGAGAGGTAGATAGTGTGCTCAAGGGTATGTGTGGAATCCTCCTTGGGTAGTGGCCTGAAATATTGGTCCAAGTACTATTGTTCATCACTACGGTATAACAAAGGGCCTATGGGTGTTACATACTCCTTTACTTAGCCTACCCTGGTTCTGTTAAAACTTCAACCTGCAACAAAATCACAAACCAAAACTCCCTATTTGTAAACCTGCATTCCAAATTCCCAAAAGTGAGCATATGAGAAAGGAATCCTCTACCAAAAAAATAGCATACATTGCATGAATTCGGGATAGAATATGAGGGTGACAATTAAGTTGACAGTCTAGAGAATAACAGTCAAATTTATAGTGGTAGTAATAGTAAGGTTAGTCAGGTCAGCATAGTCAGGTCAGAGATTGTAGTTTTCAGTGTTAGAATAGAACTGTCATAACAGTAACCTACATAATACAAAGAATATTTAGACTAGTGAGGTAAGCAGTGTCAGAGAGACTATCCAGGATGAGAAAAATAGTGAGCGAGTGACCAGAGACCAATTATAGATAGTGCTCTAGTACCCAAATTTTGCATTGTAGCTTAAAATCAAAAACTATAAACACCGTTAGACTTGGCAAAATAGGAGATTAAAAAAAAAATAGAGTCTGGGGTGCCCAAAAGTAGTGTTGTGGGATATAGCTCATTGGGACCACATATTTGATCTAATAATTTTGATATATAGCACCCAAGCACTTTTTTGGACACTTACTAAAAATAGTAAGTCCTAAAATCCAATTCTAATTTTAGTAATTGGTCACAAAAGGTTCCAAAATGGCCCCCGGTACCCATGGACATCAAAAAGAGCTAGAACAGATGGACTCCTTAACAAAATCCATTGAGAATTTGAACTTGGCAATTTTCTCCATAATGGAAGAGGTCCAAGGTCTTCATCTAGATCATGAGGCCACTAGCGCTCACTTAGAAGAAACACTGATAAATGTGGGTAGCAAGTTACATAAGGGACCACTCAAAACAGAACACCAGGCTAAAAACTCTACAAGGAATGACCATGACCCATCCTTTAAAATGCCAAAATTGGACTTCCCTCAATTTAATGGGAAGGATGTTGATGGGTGGTTATGTCGGGTTGATCAATTATTTAGACTTCATAATTTTCCCATATATCATCGAGTTCAGATGGCTTCCTTCAATTTGGAATCTGAGGCTCTACATTAGTTCCAGTGGTTACGTAATTCCAACCCAAATATCTCTTGGGAGGAATTTGAGTCCCAACTACTGACCTGATTTTGACCAATCTACAACAAACATCCTCAGTCTGTGATTACCAAACTCAATTTAAAAAATTGGCCAATAAGACAAGAGGAATGATGGAAGGGTTCTTCATGGGTTGTTTTATTATCGGGTTAAAATGGGATCTCCAAGCTGAAGTAAAGATGTTGAAACCACATTCCATGATGGAAGCTATCAGTTTGGCCCATCTGGATGAATCTAAACTCTCAAACCAAAGGCACCCACCATGGTTTCCTCAAAACTAACCTTCATTTCCTTTTCAAACCCAAAATTTAGTGGATAGTAAACCTACTACACCCAAGTGACTGACTACAGAGGAGATGGATGCACGTCATGCCCAAGGATTATGTTATAATTGTGATGAAAAGATTTTTAAAGGACATAAGTGTGCAAACAAAATACTATTCTTGATAGATGTTGAGGAACCTACTAACACTGACCAAAGTGATGAGGATGAGGACCCCCTGAAACACCTTCTCCATAGGATGAAGATACACATGGGTTTGAGGTAGATATTTCAGTCCATGCTCTTGCAGGAATTACCACTCCACAAACAATGAAAGTTGTGGGATTTTTCAAGGGCCAACGTCTTACCATCCTTATTGATTCAGGTAACACACACAACTTCATTGATCCTCGAGTTGCTAAGCAGGAAAATTGCTATATCCACACTTTTAATTCATTCGAGATCATGGTAGCCAATGGGGTAACATTACCTTGTAAAGAAAAATGCCACAAGGTCAAGATTAGGATAGGGGAATATGAACTCAATCAGGACATGTTTGCCCTCCAATTTGGAGGATGTGATATGGTTTTGGGATCTCAATGGTTGAGTACGTTGGGCATTATCAGTTGGAAATTTGTAGAACTCTGGATGCAATTCTCCCAAAATGGACAAACACACTTACTCATGGGCTCCCCTGTAGGAAAACCTCACCTCATTAGTTCCAATCATATGGAGAAAGTGTTAAAGAAATCAAAACATGGGGTCATTGCACAATTTTTCTCTATCCAACCAACCACTTCACTAATGGCTGAAATTCCATCAGACCTACAACTAGTTCTACACAAACATGATGTTGTCTTTGTAGAACCAACTACACTACCACCGCGTTGCTCTCATGACCATGCTATCCCATTGCTCCTGGGTAGTGCACCACCAAATATCAGGCCATATAGGTACCCTCATGCCATGAAATCAGAATTGGAAAAATTAGTATAGGAATTACTCAAGGTTGGTGTCATCCGGCCTAGTACTAGCCCCTACTCCTTGCCTGTCCTACTTATTCCCAAGAAAGATGGCTCATGGCACCTATGTATTGACTACCGAGAACTCAAAAAGACTACGATCAAGGATAAATTTCCTATTCTAGTGGTTGATGAATTACTCGATGAACTACACAGGACCATGTATTTCACCAAGATTGATCTCTGCTCTGGATACCATCAGATCTAGTTCAAGGATGAGGACATCCCCAAAACTACCTTTCGCACTCATGAAGGTCATTATGAATTCTTGGTAATGCCATTTGGTCTAACAAATTCTCCTTCTACATTCCAAAGTCTAATGAACAACATATTTCAGCCCTTTCTACAGAAGTTCATCCTTGTGTTCTTTGATGACATCTTGATTTATAGCCACACATGGGAAGAGCACCTCAATCATGTGGATCAAAATTTATAGTTGTTGGTCACCCATCACCTTTTTTCCAAAAGGTCCAAGTGTTCCTTTGGTCTTATTGAAGTAGAGTATCTGGGACACATTGTCTCACAGGATGGCATCAAGGTTGACCCTAAGAAGATTCAAGTAGTTCAAGAGTGGCCAAAACCTCGCACCCTCAAGGGACTTCAAGGATTTTTAGGGCTTACAAGCTATTATCACAAATTTTTCTACAATTATGGGAAGATAGCTGCCCCCATCACCTCCATGTTGAAAAAATATTCCTTCACTTGGATAGGGCCTGCTGACCAAGCCTTCATTGAACTCAAGCATGCTATGACCACCACTCTCATCTTAGCCATGCCATATTTCTCTAAACCATTTGTCATTGAAAGTGATGCTTCTGGTCATGGTATTGGGGCAGTATTGATGCAAGAAGGACGACCTATGACTTTTACTAGCAAGGCACTCTATAATCGTAATTTTGGTAAATCCACATATGCTAAGGAAATGTTAGCCATATTGCATGTAGTCACACATTGGTGACCTTACCTCATTGGGCATCACTTCTCCATCAAAACCGACCATCAAAGTCTCAAATATTTTCTAGAACAAAGAGTTGCCATGCCTGACCAACAAAAGTGGGTGTCTAAACTCATGGGCTATGATTATGATATCACCTACAAAAATGGAAAGGAGAATATTGTGGCTGATGCTCTTTCTCACAAAATGGAGATCATAAGTATGTTGTGTGCCATCTCAACACCACTTCCCCAATGGATTGATTCCTTACATCAAGAAGCACATCAAGATGCAAAATTGCAAGCTTTGATAGCCTTGCTAATGGATGATCCAGATTCTACACCAGGGTATAATTGGAATGGCCATGATCTGTGCTACCATCAACTCCTGGTTCTACCTCATAAGTCCCCACTTTGAGAGCTCCTCATGAAGGAATTGCATGCCACTCCCTCTGCAGGCCATTCAGGGTTCCTTAAAACATATGAGCGACTCAAGCACACCTTCTTTTGGAAAGGTATGAAACATGACATCCACTCTTTTGTTGCTGCCTATGACACATGTCAAAGGATGAAAGGTGAAATAATGCACTCTCCGGGCACTCTTCAACCATTTCCTATCCCGGATCAGGTTTGGACCGACATTTCCATGGAATTTATAGAAGGGCTCCCTAAATCTAGAGGCAAGTCAGTTATTTTCGTGGTAGTGGACCACCTTTCAAAATATGCTCACTTTTGTGCCCTTGCCCATCCTTATACAACATCCATTGTTGCACAAATTTTTCTTGACTCAATATTTCACCTTCATGGCATGCCCAAATCCATTGTTTCTGATCATGATCCCACCTTCACTAGTCATTTTTGGCAATAGTTGTTTAAGTTGTAGGGGACTCAACTCAAAATGAGTTCAACCTACCATCCATAAATGGATGGTCAAATAGAAGTTGTTAATAAATGCTTGGAAACCTACCTTCACTACTTTGTCTCAGATCATCCCACTCAATGGGCCAAATGTCTATCCTTGGCCGAATGGTGGTACAACACTTCCTATCATAATGCAACCAAACTCACACCATTTTAAGTAGTCTATAGGTGCCTTCCACCTACGCCTTCCTCTTACATTCTTGGTAGCTCCAAGGTATGGGTCATCGACAACACTTTGAGTCAACACACCAAGGTCCTTTGCCAACATAAGTAGAATTTGAACATGGCCTAGAATCGAATGTGCCAACAAGTTGATCAACATCATTCTGAGCGTAGTTTTGATGTAGGTGATATGGTCTTCCTTCACTTGCAACCATACAAACAATCATCCCTACAACTTTGCAGGTGCCATAAGCTTGCTACAAAATTCTATGGTCCTTACCAAGTTCTACAAAGGATTGGCCCCATAGCTTACAAATTGGTGCTCCCACCTACTTCCAAGCTTCATCTTATTTTTCATGTTTCCACTCTCAAGAAAGTTGTGGGCACACAGGTATAGGTTCAATCCACACTTCCTAAATTGGATGAAGAAGGCTCCATATTACTTGAACCTGAGTAGTTGTTGGATCTTCGGACTCTCACTCTTCGCAACCATACAATTATAGAGATCTTGGTTTAGTGGCATGGGCTTTAACCTAAAGATGCTACATGGGAATCTCTCCACCAACTCCAACAATAGTTTCTTCATTTCAGCTTTGAGGACAAAGCTTCTTCAAGGGGAAGGACATGTTAGGATCCCATCCTAACCCTTAATGTAATAACTTCCATGATGTAATAATTCCTAAATAACATTGGTAGTACCCATGATTAATATTTTGTAATGTTCTAAGTTTTAGCTTATATAGTGCCTATGACAAATGGCACCCTTTTTATGTAACACATGGTATATAGGTTATGTAAGGTGGCCTTGTGCATGTAATTCAAGTGGCATTGTGCATGTAATTCGAGTGGCACTATGCATGTAATTTGGGTGGCATTATGCATGTAATCCAGGTGGCATTTTTCATGTAAGCCAACCATGGAAGGGAACTCTTTAAATGCCCGAGGAGGCGCCAATGTATTCATCTTTTTGCAAATTAATGACTTTTCGAAGGAGGTTGCCTCCTCGAAGAGGCCTATGATTCTATCTTATTGTGAGATTGTTCCTTTATGAAAATTTCTATTATAATGTGTATTTTGTTCTAAATATTAATATGATGTTTATGTGAGTTTATTTCCAAGCAATTGTGTGAGAGTGTTTTTATTTGAGTTATTTTTATAGTAGGATCCTAATAGTTTACCTAGGGCACTAGATTGGCCTGCTCCACATGGGCAGGCAAGTGGTATTTAAACACCTTCATTTTTTGGTTGTTTGGCATGATAAGGTTGTCTATCTGAATGGAATTTCTATCGATTATGTCTTGCACCAAATTCTTAAACTTATAGCACATTTGCACATCATTCCCATTTTGCCAATGAAATTTTCAATATATGTCTTCTCGGTACCCTTTGGGCTTCGGTGCATTTGGGTTGATAGGTTGATTCTCAGGTAGATTTATCGAATTAGCCACTAAGAGGCGCTCAAAAAATGAGTCCATAGACTCTACAATGGGAATTAACTATCACTTTAGGTGACGCTATTGATTTTTCCCTTGATTTTTTTGGTTGTCCTTGGCATAGTTTCTAGGTGTGGCTTGATAATTGGGCTTTTGAGGTGGTGCTACTTGCACTAGCCCTAGGATGCTAATGGCAACCTGATTAACTATTGTTAGCTTAGGCTACACTAGGGGATTATTAGCATTCTTGTTCCACTCCTTGCGAGGCTTTGCAATCTCTTCCTCTTAAATATTGATGTCTTCAATGGTCCTAGCTTGCACTAGGGCATCTTCAAGAGTTGGATATTACTGTAGCTACAGCAACAAGGAGATCAAATTTAGGTAGCTCTTGGAAAACATCTGAGTCAACTTCAACATGGGTAGTAAATAAGGTAGCTTGGAAATCAAAGCTTACCACCTATTTCCATAATTTACTATTGACTCATCATCATATTGTTTCAACCCAGTGAGATCAGCCAATGTCACCTTCCTCTTGGTATTGAAGGTGAAGTGTTCTAGGAACGCATCTACAAGTTGATCCAAATTATGGATGCTATGCTTTAGGAGTTGGGTAAACCACTCCATGGTGGGGCTAGAGAGGGTAGTCATGAATTTCCACAAAATAAAATCATCATTATCCTAGATGCCAAAGCATTGACTTAGGAATTTGGTGACATGTTCCTACGTGTCTTCTTCTCCTTTAAAGGTAGCTAACTAAGGCATCTTAAATTGTTTTGGATAGGAAGGGGCAGGTATCGAAGGATGGATGGGCTGACTATGTAACTAGAATAAAGTGGTATTTGAGATCCATACCTGGAGGTCTTGTTCTCTACTAACTCTAGGTGCTCTATCAATGCTCGATATGCATCTGAGGATTTAATCTCCTCATCCTTGCTTCTATCCTGCAGTGGAGGTCGAGGATCCTCGGGCCTATTTTGGGGTGGCGGTATGTCACCCCCCTATCTTGGTAAGGCATTTCCAAATAGTCTACTTCTATCTCATGCTTGGTGTAAGCCCCATAGGGTGTCTCTCGAGCTGATCTATAAAGAGGGGTGGCTACCTATTGGGGGTACCCTATGTTTGGCCTAGGAGGCAAGTCCCGATCTGGCCTAGGAGGTCATGGAGGTAACATTGGATAAGGCCTACGAGACCTATCTCAAATGAGCATGGGTTGCCTTGGGTGGACTTCCTGTCTATGTATTCTAGGGAAAGGGACCTTCTCACATAAAGTCTTCTAGAATAGCTCATTGTTCTACCATTCGATTCTTTCTTTCTCAAGCTGATGCAAGCGGTCTAGTTGCTCTTTGTCTCACTAAAGTTACTTAAACTATGCTTGGAATTTTGCATATCTTGCAACTACTTGATTGATTTATTCTACTATGTGAGGCCTAGGAGGCCTAGGAGTCTCACCTTGAGGCCTACCTCATTCAATATAATCTATGATATCCATCATGTGCTTCCCTTAATTTAGGATAGTCACATTTACTTGAGGTTCAAGCCTGAGCATATGCTCGTTGTAGTCAATGAGCACAGAGGAACATCATGCTTGCATGATATACTACTCTTGAGGATAATCCAGGATCTCCTCATGCCTTCATGAATGAGGAAGGGAAGGGCAAAGTTTGCTTGCCTTGAGTGACGAGTATCATATTCATCCTATTGTCTAGGCTACTGGAACCTATCAGGGTGATGTAGAGGTAAGGTATATTCAACCTGCTCTTACTAATATATAAAGTCACACTCTGGCCTATGAATAGGTGTGTCAGACCTTTTAGGTGCACATATGCATGGTACCACTCTATCTACTTGTACCTCAGTGCATTGTTTCCTTTCATCAAGGAAGGTATATGATGTATCTACATACCAGGAACACTCTCCCAGGTAAGGTTCATAATCCATAGGGGTGTCCCGCATAGGGCTCCCTTGTAGGTGTGGTTCATGCCCTACTATTTTAGGACTGGGGTGAGTAGAGGCTTGCCATGGAGGTATGACCAAGTCCCTAGGGCTAAAGCAGATATGAATCGTATCTCCTAGTCTACTCTCCATAGCTTTTCATTGTGATTGGGCTTGGCTACAGGTGCACACCATTGTGACTCTCTACTAACCCTAGATTATCTCCTTTTCAAATTCTTAATGAAATATCACACAAGAAAGGAAAACACTCAAATGAAAACAAGTGATATCTCTTTTAAGTTTTAGATGTGAATCCCTAAATTATTTTGTGTCTTTTAGATTTGTTTTTTGTAAAATATGACCTTGTATCACATGTTTGAAATCTTGTTGAATGATAATATTGTGTTTAATTGGATTTCACCTATAAGATTGCAACTCAACAACCAACAATGAAAATCATTGTCATGTAATCCAACCTATAATATGTGGTGATGAAGTCCACACACGGTCAGGGAGCACAAGTCCTACCAGTTCCTCACCCAATTCACCCGTAGTATACGATATACCTCTTCGAAGAGAGATACGTGCTATAAACCATGGACTATGATGGATATTGGAACAAACCTTGGCAAATAACAAGGTTCATGGGATTTGAGACAATGGATGGAGATGAAATCCACCTCGTTGAACTCTACTAGTGGATGGTGATGAAATCCACCTCACTAGCATTTAAGTGAATTGTAGTGTGTGTGGTTATTTTTAAGCCAATGAAAGTAAAAAATGAATCATTCGATTATCATTCACTAAATGCATGCAAAAGGTGCATTTTACTTTTAGAAGAAGCAAGATAAAAAGAAACCTACAAGTTGTAAACCCTAAATGATGGCCTACCCATTAGGTAGCCTACATGCAAGCAAACCATATAAGGGCATCATAACTTAACTCCTTTATTATTTTTCTTATTTTTTTGTTATTTTTACATTTATAATAAAAGGAAACTATCTTTCTACCTTTCTAGAAAATAAAGCATGCAAGAAAAATCAAACTTCAACAATTTCTGACTGTTTAACAAAAAACCAGAAGTTTAGGTACCTACCTTATCACTTGAGGAACCTGCTATTTTTGGCATTTGAGCAAAAAAGGCTCTATTTTGTGTCCATCCTAGGGTAGGATGGCTGCCAATTTTATGTCCATCCTAGGGTGGGATGGTTGTGTGGTCGTCCTAGGGTGAGCCAAGTCGCAGTCCAGGGGTCATTTTAGGCCAAGATGACCAATACCTGCAACAGAAACCAAGCAAAAAATGAGGTTAAACCTTCAAAAAATCTATAGGGATATGGTCCCACCATGATAACCACTAAATTAGGGGAAAATTGTGCACCTAATGCAGCTAAAAAATCTGCATCTATCACTAGTGTGTAATGAGCATCCAAATGGAAGCATGCAAGTAATAGTGGAAAGACACCAAATTACAAGAAATGAAATAAAAGGAATTTTATTTATATTAATTCGATGGTTCAAAACCATGGTTACATATATGTCCCCTTGAGGTCTCAATATTGATACAATTGTTACAAAATGGTGAGATGCCCAAAGGATCAAGTCCTTTCAAAGAAGCTCACGTGCACTTCCAATGTCTTTCCTCACACCCACAATTGAGGTGGGTGAACCTATGATGTCACCACTTTGTCCTATGATCTTGTTCTCCTTCCTTGTATGTTGTAGAAACCTGCACCTACACACAAGGAAATCAGAATCATTAAATAGCAAGTGTGTATGGTGGAAACATGTAATCCCCATAGGCACCAAAAGGCTAGAAAGCATGAATATGAAATATGCCTATCTAAAACAACTCAAAATGACTTGAAATTGTAGAGGTATGTAAAATAGATGGTTTTGGGAAGATATCACTAAAAATAGAACCAAAATTGCACTCGATGGAGTGGCGTAATTGCAGTGCACTTTTCCAACCTATAAAACCCAAAGCAAGAAATTTGTATCCTTAAACATATCCAAAATGTATGAAACTTGTAAAGAATACATAAAATGACATTTCAAGATAACCCATGTGGCCATATTTGTAAAATAAATAACATTTTCATGTGCATCTCTAAATGATCTCCATAGACCTACATAAGACCCTACAAAACACTAAAAATGTAATATCTCACTCAATATAGCTCTAAAATGTATGAAATTTGGAAAGAAGCATCATATGGTATCCTAGAATATATATAATTAAAAAAATTAAAGAAATAATGCATATATATGTCCTCATACTCAGGTGGGATAGTTGGGACTGTCACCAAATGGGGACTATCCTAGGGTGGGATGGCCACCAACTCTACACTTATTTTGTCACTAATTCCTCTATGAATTGGTCCAAAATCCTCCTACTAGTATTTTCATCAAATTTGGTGGTGAAATTCACTCAATTGATCCAATTTTGTAAATGAATTGTGCCTCCTAGATCACTCACAAACCTCCTTTGCTAGGTAGATATTATGAGAGAAAAGGACACAAAAGCGTGAGGGGAAATATTGGTAGCACTCCATTGCTATATCTCAAAACTCCTCTCTATATATTTTGTATGGAAAACTAATCCACTTTATAGCCAAAGGAATCCTTTGGTCAAGAAGGCATGCGAGGGCATGTAGGGCAAGATGTGTCATTTGGCCAATAGGGTAGCATGCATTTGAGGGGGAAGAGAATCTCCCTA
The DNA here is from genome assembly GCA_028583015.1 of Wollemia nobilis. NCBI lineage: Eukaryota > Viridiplantae > Streptophyta > Pinopsida > Araucariales > Araucariaceae > Wollemia > Wollemia nobilis. The sequence continues at coordinate 3,377,544 of JAQPPZ010000594.1, read as the reverse complement.
TTTGACCTCTTACATGTACCATTTCATAAGGATGTTGCATCCTCTAACTTGTATGCTCAAATAGGTAGTGAAAATGGTAATTTTTGGGTGTCATTTGTCCAAATTTGACTTTTTTGGGAGTCAAACCTTGTAGTCATCCCACCCTAGGATGACCAGTTTGCCACTATCCCAGGGTGGGATGGCCACAAACTGTGACCATCCCAGGGTGGGACGGTCATTCCTATATGGTCCAAAAGCTCCCAAAAGTTGGTTAAATCCTTCCAAGAGTAGTTAGGACCACTAGTAAACCTTTGATTTACTAGTTGATCCATGTTGGGAAGAGGAAAATCATCTTTAGGGCATGCAGCATTAATATCTTTGAAGTCTGTGCAAACCCTAATTTTAGTGGATTCTTTCTTAGTTACTGGAACTACATTCGAGATCCATTTAGCATAATCAATGGCTTGTATAAAAATAACATTTAAGAGTTTTTCTAATTCTCCTTTGACTAGTAAGGCCACTTTGGGATGCATTTTTCTAAGTTTTTGTTTAACAGGTTTAGCATTCGGATGGACTACTAGGTGATGCATAACTATAGAAGGGCCTAATACTGGCATATCTTCATATTTCCAAGCAAATATGTCTTCATATTGTTTAAGGAATGCAATGTATGTATCTTGTTTTTCTTAACTCAATTCGGATCCAATGTTGATTATGTGAGGGTTATCTTTGGTTCCAATGTTAATTTTTATGATGTTTTCTACTTCCATATGTAGATCTCTCTCAAAATTAGGTGGTGTGGGTGAAATGCCTAATTCTTGTAATTCTTCCAATTTTAGCTTGGATAATTCATCTTGAGGAGTCCTGGCCTCAAGTTGGGCTATACTAGGTATAGAGCCATCAAAATAAAATCTATTATGTAACAATTCCTCAATGGAGACGTCATGAAAGATATCCCCATCCAACTCGTCGTCGGATTCAACAATCATCTCAGGGTAAGCTATGGATAGCATATTGCATGTAAGAGGCTTATTCATTAAATGCAAGACATCCCATTTATCCAGATAATCTTGGTAACATATGAGGTGGTTATCATCCTCGAATGGGAAGGGCTAAACTTTACTAGGAAATAGGCCCACACCACATCGGGAAGGCCATGGTTCTACCTCAAAAGGTTCTTTCATACCATTCTAGAAAGGTCCCAAACCTTTCCCTTTATATCCCAATTTAAGCATTATGGGTTTAGCTTTAATATACTCATTAGCAAAATAGCATCTGGCATATCCATCACAATGTGTCTTGATGTTTCTAGGTATTCTTCCCCAGTCATATCCCTTATAAATAAAAGCACAACTCCCAGCTTGGTAGATACTTCCCATAGGCTGTGGGAGGCCCAAGGTATGAGGAGAGGATGGGATTTTATTTAAAATAAGGGAATCTTGCATGGCAATGTTGGTTTCTTCTGATATAATAATTTTAGATAAATCGGGTAAGGGCTCATCAGTAAAAGCATAAGAGGTAGAAGGAACATTTCCTACATCGTCAAATGTGGAAAGGATGCTTGTAGTGGATGTAGATGTTATAGATATATCGATAGGTGAGTCTATAGGTATGGGAGTTATAGGAGTAAAACAAGAAGCATTGGTTGTAGTTTTAGGATCTTTTTGAGGTCTTAATGTGGTTTGTTCGAAATATGGTTGAGCTATATGTAGAGGTGTAATTTATGGGGAAAAAGTAGATGATTTTATGGATGTGTGTTTCACATGTTTAGATGGTTGATGAGAATTAGGATGTGTGGATGACAGAGCAGGGCAAAATTTAACTCCAACCGGTTTTTCCAAAGCACACATATCAAAGGGTCTAGGATCACCATGAATGATAACCAACTGATTTTTAAATTCAAATTTAACACACTGATGTAAATTTGAGGGAACCTCTCGCATTGTGTTGATCCAAGGGCGAACCAAAAGTATATTGTATGATGCAGGGCAATGTTGAATAAACACGGTTGTGTCTAAGGTTCTTGGACCAACTTGCAATGGAATAGTAATAACTCCACATGTTTCTTGTGTTTTGTCATTGAAGGCTTTTATGATCATATCAGTTCTTTTAATTTCATCACTTCTAAACCCAAATATTTGGTAGAATTCAAAAGTGCATATGTTTAAAGATGAACCATTATCAATTAAGACTCGTTTAATAGCTACATCCCCAATTAGGGTAGTAATATATAAGGGGTTATCCTTATGTAAACTATGTTGTGGTATATCTCTATCCCGAAAGTCAATACAATTGACTTCTCGAGTTATGATAGTATTGGACATGGCTTCAGGTTGAATATTTTGTGGTACCATCATTTGGCTTAATGTGAGCATTAATTTATCCCTATGGGTAGGAGAAGATCTTAACAGGTCCAAAAGGGAAATTCTAGCTATAGTATTTGATAATTGTTCATTAATATTATAAGGAGGCTTAGGTTGAACATTAGGCACATGATTCCATTTATTGGGATTTTTCAAAACAAATGGAGTTGATCCATCGTTCTGAGTTTGATCCTGTTGAGAGTTTTGAGCCTGTTGTCTGGTAACGGCTTCGATGGTACCTACAATATTATTTTGAGGATGATGAATGGGCCTTGGTCTAGCATTTATGGCTTGTTCATTAAAAAGTAATTGGTGAGAAGATGGTCTAGTAGTGACTCTTCTAGGAAATGGTTCTTCTGGAACCATAGAACTTGTGATAGGTTGAATAGGATCTGATTCATCTTCAGAGTTATTTGATTGATTTGAGGTGATTTCCATGTCACTTTCAATCTCATATTCGGTATCACTAAGATCATGGGTCCGAATATTATATAGAGGTCTGGTCATAACTATGGACAAAGTTGTGTCAAATACTTCTACATCATGAGTAGGTGATTGTCCACTAATAGTTCATACATATCGGGTAGGAGGGGGAACATTATGATGCTCAGTTTGATTAGCCACCTCTTTACCATGCTTTGGTAAAGGATGTTGAAATATGTCCAATGATTGATTGGAATTCTAATTCTAATTTTGGGGGATGTTCTTTTGAGCATTATTAGGAGGATTTTGTTTAGGTTGAAAGGCTTGCACCTCCATCTCATTGTTATCAATCAGGTCTTGTATTTTATGTTTTAATATTTTACAAGAATTGGTAGCGTTTCTAGGCCCTCTATGGAAATCACAATGTAAATCAGCTCTGTATCCGGGTATAGTTGGATCAGGTTCCCGGATATTTGGTAATTAAATCAAACCTCGTGCTAATAGTTGTGGGAGAATGGTTGATAAAGGTTGATTTAACCTAGTAATAAATTCTTGGGGTGGTTTATCAGGAGGTTTCAATATGAACTTCTCTGTTGTTTTCGTAGTATTAACATTGGCAATGTTTCCGTTATCAGTGACTCCATCACCCACAACTTGTTTATTTTTATATTGATTTCTAGATGTTTTCTCATCATCTTTCTTTGTGAGCTGACCTCTCCTAATAAGAGCATCTTCAACTCTTTGGGGTAAGTCTATAGCTTGATCGAAGGTGGTCAAGGTAGCAGTTGATAATTCATAGGATAGCTGTTCTTGTAAATTATTGATAAAAATATCCAACATTTCTCGATAAGGTAACACAAAGTGTAATTTTCCTATCAATTGTCTCCATCGAGCTAAGAAGTCAGCAAAACACTCATCTTTGTCTTGTTTTAGGTTGGACAAATATTTAATGGTTACATGCCTTTCAATATAGGCACTAAATTGAAGCACAAAAGACTCGGTGGTCTCTTTGAAATTTCTCAAAGAATGAGTGGGCAATTGATAATACCACTCCAATGCCATCCCTCCTAAACTTTTTGGGAATATTTTTAGTAATAACAAGTCATCATGTGATATATCATGACATGCTATCCTAAACATACGAAGATGCTCTATGAGATCTTCAGTTCCTTTGTATATAGGTAGGACAGGCATAGGAAAGTGTTTGGTAGGGATCTCGATAATTGCTGACTACACATCTCTCGATAATTGTACGAGGGATGGTAGGGATCTATCTGGTCCATGTGGGAGACTAATTATTTCACCATGGCTTCTAGATTACCAGTTTGCCCACCATATTGGTTTGGTGGTAAATGAGTATGGGATTTGTGAGTGTAGGAAGGCGTGACATAAGGATTAGATGCTATATTGTTGTTATGAAAATGGTTGGTAGGAAGAGTATTATGAAGAAGATTTGTTGTAGCATTATGTTGTATCCCAGATTGTTGGAAATTGGTATTTGGTTATGTTTTAGGCTTTTGTTGATTTGAGGTATATTGATCAATAGCTTGGCAAAATAGAACAGTGAATGAAGGTTTCTTTTGTGGGAGAATAACCTTAGGCTTGATAACAGGCACTCTATAAGGTTGGGTAACCTATGTTGTTGCATGTTCTGGATTATAGCGGCCATATCCAAATTGGATGGTCCAACTTGATCACTTTCTTGATCAACAAAGGATAAAGGATTAGTGCATGTGTGATATATGTCTTCTAGGGTTGCTTGAGTGTCACTAATTTGATCTTTGTCCATATGAATTGCTCTATTAAGAGTGCCAATATTATTATTGAGGAACTTCTAGAAGTGTTCCATGTTCTCAAAAGTAACAGCTCCTTTTGGAGATATTTTAAGGGATGAGGGTCCTTCCTCTCTATCATTTTCTTTTTGTTCATTTGCTACCACAAATTCTTCTTCTTGTTGGTTTAAGATTCCTTCTTCCTGAATTGGGTCTTCAGGAAGGACATCTGGTTTATTTATGGTTTTTCTTAACTAATCCTCTTCTACTTCAGTCTGTTTTCCATTCCTGAGTCTAGTCATTATGTCTAATTTTAGATTTTAGAAAATATATATTGATATATATATATTTGCAACAAATTTGGGAGGTATATATTTTAATTATATACCTAATATAAGGCTTAAAAGAAAATGTTTTGATTTTTTTTATGATTCTGTTTTGTTTTTAATTTTTATTTTTGCTTATTTATTTATTTATATTGTTTTTTTTGTTTTTATGTTTACAAATACAACAAACAGCACACTGAAGGCAAGAAATAACAATAATAAAAGAATAACTTAGTTTTCTATAAATAGTTTATAGATGTCATTGATAGGATCAAGTTCATCAGGAGTTATGAAATGCTCCTCTTCAAATTGGAAATGGTTTTTCAAGAACTTGATAAAATGTGCTATAGTGATATTATCTATTTCATACCCTGACTGGTAGAAATAAAGTTCATGGTAATACTCTCGATATAACACAGCTCTAGGAACTCTATTCCATATTTTTCTATCCGTAAAAACCTCTTGATCCTTTATATGAGATAGAAATTTATGTACTACAACTTCATTCTCAAGATATTCCTCAAAGGTGTACAGCTCTGAAGACACATGGGCTCTTTTATCTGCTAACCACCTATGGCAAGTTCTCTAAATTTCATGATATAAGGTCACTTGATCAGGATCTAGGATTCTATCTAGGACAAACCTATTAATTTTCCTAAGTTCTATTGCCCTATATCCAATGATACCCAATCTCCTATCAAGTTCATCCCACAAAGGTTGAACCCTATCTGTTTGAGGTACTCTAAGCACATAAGTAACCTCTATAGCTACTAATTTATTCTCAAAATTAATGGTGATAGCTCGTATTTTATTATAATCTACCATCTAAATATGATATGCAATCTTTGATTCTAAATGCATTTATGTTTTTTTTTTTGGATTGTTTTCAAAAGGTTTTTAGTTTTCACGTCGAGTTCACCAAAATGTATCGCTCCAAAATTTTCACATCCTTACCCTCAGGCTATAGGATCCATGCCCGAAATTGGGATGCAAGAAGGATGGGACAATACGTCGAACTGAGAAGCCCTTTGAAGGTCCCACCTCTCGAGGGAGGGGTATAAAGGTGAATTTTTGACAGATGGTGGGTTCACCAGGAAACTTTTGAGTGGCAATTTCCACACCTAGGTTGATAGTGAGTTTGATGTGTTCATTTTGTACTTTAATAATTCAATTCCTAGGTTTGGCCAAGATGAATCTAAACTATTCTATATGCCAATACTAATTTAGATAAATACAGAAAATAGGAATAAATGCTAACACAGAGAATATGCTAAAGATAATAGAACCTACCTGATTCTGGATGTCTGATGAAGATTCTAAATTTTGTAACAGTCCAGATCGTCTCAACTCGTACATAATCATCTAAGTTAATCTGATGAATTCGTCAAAAACTTGCAATCATAGAAATAGATACAAAATACCAAAATGCAACTGCTAAAAACAAAGGGAAACGATAGAAATAATAGTAAATTTACCTATATGATAGATCCAAATAGCAATTACAGAGGAAATGCAATAGATTTAATGATTTATTTTGATTTTATCATGTATTTATATTAAATGAGGTGAACTCCAAGATGCATAGATATAATAACTAAGATAATGCAGGAATATAATAAGAAAATGCTGAAAAAGCTAAGGAAATGCAAACTTTGGACTCTGATTGCCCCCAATCTGGACTACAATCAGGATCGCCTCCAATCGTACGAGATCATCTGTGCTTCTGACAAGATCATCCGAAATAGTCTGGAATCACTTGCAATGATCTGATATTGCTCTGACTAAAAAATAGTGAAGTTCCTACAAGAAAACATGAAATCCAAAATGCAAATGATGGTGTGAGGGTGTTCTATTGCACAAGAAATTGAAATTGTAGGGAAATCAGTCAGCCAGGGGGTTCAGGGGGATAAACTAAGAAAGTCTCAATTTATATAGGATTAGGGAGAGGTTAGGAGGTTGGGGATCATCCTAATCTAGGAGATATCCAACGGGGGAATCTCCAACTGCATAGACGCACTTCTGCCCAAGTTGGAGAGGCTGTTGAAACAGAAGCTAATTATGAAAATTTGGTTTTGGGACAAAATTGTCTGTACGTTCTGTCCATGACGAATTCATCAGATCTGGGACGATTTCATCTAATCTACGACAATATTGTACAACGATCAAAATAAATCCTAAAAATAGCATGAAAAATGAGGAAAGTGGGTAACAGGCGGTTAACGGGCAGTTTGAGGTTAAAATTTGAATTTTTATCTTTTTACTAAGGTTTAACTATGCCAATAAATAGAATCACTTTTAGATACGAATCACCTTTTGCATTGGTTTGGGAAATCCCTCCAATGGGTTTAAACAAATATATATTCTTCTTCTTGGATGATTTGTGTGAATGGCCAACCTAATATATATATCTACCCTAAAGCTACGTTGGTGAAGAGACGTGATGGTTCACATTATGAAGAGATGTGATGGTTCACTTTATGAGTTAATAATATAATAATTAAATGATTAATAATACTAACTAATAATTTTAGTATGGAGGATCCTAACATCATAGGTCTTACAGCCCATCCAAGTGGCTTGGCCATTTTCTAAGTGGGGTTTATATCTAATTGGTAAGATCTCTCCCCCATATTTGAGTTGACATATGTTTATCATAACGGCCACTAAGTATTTCACCAAATGGGTAGAGGCAATCCCTTTAACTACAATGATAGGAGCACGTATTATGAATTTCATACTTTATAATATAATATGTTAAATAATAAAATCTCATTCAAAAATAAAACTATAATGGATTTAACATACAAATACAATATTCAAAAAAGTTTTATAACTCCATATTATCCATAAGAAAATGAGCAAGCAGAGGCCTCAAAAAAAATAGTCATAACAATATTAAAGAAGATTGTTCAATAAAATCATAAAGATTGGCATATTCAGCTACCTCTTGCATTATGAGCGTATAGGACTAGTATACGGATACCCACTAGGGCAAAACCATTCTCACTAGTATATGGTGCTAAGGCCATCATGCCCTTGGAATTGGAAATTCCAACATTGTGCATCACATTGAAAAATTTCATCGATGATGACACTATGTGACAAGCTCACCTAGATCAATTGACTCTTCTTGATGAACATCATGTGAATGCTCTTGAACATCTTTGAGTTTACCAAGATCGGCTAAATTGAGCTTACAATAATAAATTCCACCTTAGAAACTTTAAAGTTGGGGATCTTGTGCTAAACGAGAACCAATAGAAGTCAAACCTACCGCCACATCTGTGAGACAAATTTGTGATCAATAGGTTTGGTCTTGTAGAGACCAAATTCTAGCCATTTTTCTTCCATCCTAACTTTCCCACCATTTCCACCACCAAAACATAGCCATTTGCCATCCATACTAACTTTCTTGCCATTTCCACCACCAAAACATAGTCATTTGTCATCCATCCTAACTTTCCCACCATTTCCACCACCAAAACATAGCCATTTGTCATCCATCCTAGCTTTCCCACCATTTCTACCCATTATTTATATATATTTATTATATATATTTAAATAATAATATTTTATATATTATATTTTATATATATTTAATAAATATATTTATATAAATAAATTAATCCCAACCATCTGATTTCACTTAATATTAGTCATCCATCCACATCAATCTATGCCACACCCTAAATTTAATATCCACCCTTCGATGTGCTTTTATCTCAGTCACATGATTAGTGTCGTTGAAATCCTAGCATACCCTACTTTAGATTATAAATAGGAGCTATTTTGATGGCTCAACCCTAGAATCCCTAGGTTTGCCCCTAAATGTTCATTTCCTGAGTGTTTATCCTAATTTATCAAAATTCTTGAGTGCCTTAGGTGTTCTAAGCCCTTCTGCTTCCATCCTCGCTCACCGTAACCCCTACATACATTGCCATCCATTTCCCATAGCTAGATCTTCTTCTACATACCATTTCCTCAAAAACCGAACACCTTCAAGTGCTTTCTATCACCATAAAGCACCTCTGGACACTTCCCTTCTATCGCCAAGTACCTTTGGATGCCTCCTTACCAATCCTAAGCACCCACAGGAATTTTCTATAGTTGTCAAACACCCATAGGCATTTTACATAAGGGTTCTGAAGTCCTCCTAGTCTTTGAGCAATGATAGGGTATCGCTACACCTATCAAATACAATGACATCTTATAGATCAGAATACAGCAAGCAAGTAAGGTGAATCTAGTAATTATTATTCCATTTTATGGATTTTCATTTATATTCACTTCATTAGCAATAGATCAATTAGGATTTATCATTGCTTATAGAGGGCTCCACACTATGGAGTCCTCATAGGTATTACTAACCTATTTGTTGTGTCATTATGTGCAGATTTGAAGGTGCTACACAAGCATTGGATAAATGATTAAGCTGGATTGGCCCAACATCGGATATCAAGAAACCCACTCAACTCTGTTGGGATAAAGAATGCATCTAAAGACACCACTAACCTTAACTATTAGGATTTTTAAGAATCCTAATTACTATAAACTTGTATAAAAAATTATTACAAGGATCCATGCACCCAGAGGCATTTTCTACAGTCGCAAAGTGCCTGTGAACATTTTATGTAAGTGTTTTGAAGACCCCCTAGCCTTAAGAACACTTACGTAAAATTCCCACAGGCACTCTACGACTACAAAAAATGCTCGTGGGTGTGTAATACTGATAGGAAGGTGCCCAAATATTCCTAGTTATGGTAGGGAGATACCCAAAGGTACATGAAAATTGTATAAAATACCCAAAGGCGTTCAACAACTAAGGAAGGATTTTGTAGAAGCAAATATAGTGAAGGAAAATGGATGGAACCGATTGTGGGGTTACAGTGAGTGAGGATGGAGGAATAAGGGCTTAGAATACCTAAATAAATATTTGAAATATGTTCATGAGGGATAGGTACATTGCATACCGATGGACGTCGAGCTATTTAAGTATTGCAATTTCATTTTAAATCCTTGAGTCCATGCTTCATTTCACTCATCTTTGTATTTCACCATCAGCCAATCCATCTACCACATCACCTATTCCTTCATCAAAATATTCCATTTCTAAGGAGCTCCCTATCACAAATCCCCGTCAAGCTTCCATACCCCCATCATCTTCATCATTGACTACATGCACATGTGGTCATAGTCAATCCACATCATCAACATCATTGTAATCCTCATCATCAGCTTCATCCAATCAACAACCTTCCCAATCCAATCCATCCCCTTCGCCTAATGTTTCACAAGTCGAATTAACATATTGTGAGATACCTCCATCTCCATCATTTCCCACCATGATCGCAATTTGTGAATTCAAAAATACAACACCAAACAATACTAAATAAATTGGATACAAAGAATCAAAATTTCATAATGAATTGATCTTATATTAAAGGGAGGAGATTAAAAACTCCATTGATACAATGAGGATCCTTGTAATCATTTTTTATACAAATTTACAGTAATTAGGGGTATTTGAAACCCTAATATTCAAGGCTAGTGGTGTCTTCAAATGCATTCTTGATCCCAATAGATTTGAGTGGGATTCTTGATATTCAATGTCGTGCCACTCCAGCTTAATCAACAATCCAATGCTTGTGTGGCACCTTAGGATTTACACATAATGATACAACAAATAGGTTAGTAATACCTACAAGGGCTCCATAGTGTGAGGTCCTCTATAAGCAATGATAAACTCTAACTGATCTGCTGCTAATGAAGTGAATAGAAATGAAAATGCATAAAATAAAATAATAACCAGTAGATTTACCTTACTTGCATGTTGTCTTTTGATCTGTAATATATCATTGTAGTTGATAGGTGTGTCAATGCCCTAGAGTCACTCAAAGGCTATGGGAACACTTGTGTAAAACATGTGCAGGCACTCTGCAATTATAGAAAATTCTTATGGGCATCGGATATTGGTAGGGAGGCACCTAGAGGCATGCAGTAGCTACAAAAAGTACCCAAAGGCATTCGATAGTTGAGGAAGGGTTCTGTAGAAGCAAATTCAATGAATGAAAATGGATGGCAATGGTTTTGGGGGTTACAGCGAGTGATGATGGAGGCAAAATGGCTTAGAATACCTAAGAAATTCAAGGATTCAATAATTTAGGAACTCAAAAACTTTGAAAACTCAGGTTACTCAGGACTCAGGGGTTGAGCCATCAAAATAGCTCTTATTTATAATCCAACCTAGGGCATGTTACGATTTCAATGATACTAATCATGTGGCTGAGATAAAAGCACATCGGAGGGTGGATATTAAATTTAAGGTGTGGAATTGATTGATGTGGATGGATGGCTAAGATTAAGTGAAATCGGATGGCTAGGATTAATTTATTTATATAAATATATATTTATTAAATATATATAAATCATAATATATAAAATATTATTATTTAAATATATATAATAAATATATATAAATATATGTAAATAATGGGCAAAAATGATGGGAAAGCTAGGATGGATGACAAATGACTATGTTTTGGTGGTGGAAATGGCAGAAAAGTTAGGATGGATGACAAATGACCATGTTTTGGTGGTGGAAATGGTAGGAAATTTAGGATGGATGACAAGGCTATGTTTTGGTGGTGCAAATGGCAAGAAATTTAGGATGGAGAATAAATGGCTAGATTTTGGTGTCTACATATACCCTTTTTTGTACTGTGTTGCATGAAATACACTATAGTACAAAAATAGGAGACACCTATTTGGGTGAGATGTAGAAGCAAATTTTTATTGGGATGCAATACACGAGCATGAAGACAAAAGAATAAAAGAATTTAAGTTTTGCATAGCTTACCCCATCAATTGGAAAATGAGGTTGCAGATGAATCTCACAGGCCAATTGAAAAATATATGCAAATGAATGGTGGATGATATGATACCATTTTTACCCCAATGGTGGGAAGATGAGTGGTGAAAAATTTGATATGATGCATCTATTTTTACCCCAAAATATGAAAGGATTTGTGAAATATTTTGATAAAAATGCATCTAATTTTACCCTAACAAATGAAGGGATTTGTGAAATATGTGATGGAAAATGCATCTATTTTTGCCCCAACAGATGAAGGGATTTTGACAAGTTTGGATGCCATGATCATGTAATATGTATCCCATTGTGGTAAATTCAAAATAAAATGTGGTTTCCCCAAACTTGGGGTGATTTGATGCTGTTGAAAAATATGCCTTCTGGCGTCATTGATATGCAATGATGAATATGCAAAGAAAAATAAAAGTAGTCAACTTGAAAGGGTCAACTAGTGACTGCTAGATAATTCCTCGAATTAGAACCAATCACCCTAGCTAAGGCCAGCTACCATGATGACTGTAAATAAAAAGTGTAATGATGATGTTGGATTTTGTCTATGTTTTAATCCCCATGAACTAGGCCACCAATGACAACTTTTATGCAAATTGTTCTTGGCAAGGTTTCATGCAAAATGTGAAGTACCAAATCTAATTGTGATTTCAAACAATGAGATATATATGGATGAAAATTACCAAGTGTGCTTATGGTAGATCTTTCATATTACTAAATTGCATGGATGCAAATCGCTGCAATCACCAAGTGTATAGAAAAACCCACTATGTACAAGATTCATTTGAATGTTGTTTGGACTTGGAAAATATGCAAATGATGATGTGAAATGATGTGGTTATGATGTATGAATGATGAAAATAATGATTTTCATCATTTGGTTAAGATTTGAACTGTTTTCGGGTGATTTTGTAACTTTTTAAGTAATTTTGCAATTTGTGGTCGCAAACAAAAATTATGCATCCAAATTAGTTGGAATTTTCACAAAAATTGATAAAATGATGAAATGAATGCATGGATTAAATTTAGAGTGATTTGGTGGAGGTAAGCCACTATTTTGAGAAATTTTATATTTTGTTAAAATTGATGCCAAACACCTGTTGGCACTTTTGGTATTTATAAATGCCCCTGGGCACTTCAGTGCACCAAGAAACACCCATAGGAACTTAATGACACCTGATGTAGCTATAAATAGATATGAGGATGAGAAACCAATCTCATTTGTGTGTTTGTAAGTTGGAGAAGTTGCATTTGGGAGACTGGAGTGAAGTGAGGTGAAGATTTTTGAGCATGAATTATATCACGATGGAGGGAACAGGTGTGGAGGTCGAGGCTGTGGTTAGAATGCAAGCTATAGAGGTATGTCCCTTTTATTTGTTTTACATTGTGCAAATGATTTTGTGATTTTTTTTTAGAACTATTGACAATTCTTTTGTGTTGTGTTATAGCTTAGGATTTTGGAGGCTGAGCACCAGTTCTCACCATACATTCTTGGGATGAGGAAAGTGGTTTCATATGAGAAGTGAGAGTTGCTAGAGGATGTGAGGCTAGCAGAGGTAGCCTAGGTGGATGTAGTGAGTGTTGATGAGGGGTACCTCTTTGCCTTTATGGAGAGGTGGGATGTAGATAGAGGGGCATTCCAACTCCCTACTGGAGAGGTGACCATGACCTTAGAGGATGTATATCACATCCTTGAGGTGCTAGAGGAGGGGATCTGGGCTAAGGTTGGGCTCAACAAGAAGATGGATATGATGAAGATATTTGGGAAGGCATGGCAGGGTGTTAAGGTGAAGTGTGGAGGTATACCTTACTTGTCCATGTATGTGGATAAGGAGTTGGACCCCCTTCAAGCCTTAGTTATGTTCATTTTTTTCAACATTGTGGCCCCTAACAGTACTAGATGTAGGTTCTCTTGGAACCTGATAGGGGTAGTGAGAGATATTCTCACTACACAATAGGTATATGCATGGGCTTCTACTTTATTGGTGCATGTATACCAGGAGTTGTATGGTGTGATGAGGTAGGGTAGGAAGGGATTGGGGTGCAGCTTGTTGCTACAGTGTCAAATTGGATGAGGGAAATGAGATGTGTCCCTTAAATACTACATCAATGTTTGAAATATTCTCATGAGGGACAAGTACATTACATACTAGAGAACATCAAGTCATTTAAACATTGCAATTTCATTTCAAATCCTTATGATTCCATGCTTCCTTCCACTCATCTTTTTCTTTCATCATCATCCAATCCATTTACCACATATCCCATTCCTTCATAAAAATATCTCATTCCTAAGGAGCTCCAAATCACCAATCCCCATCAAGCTTCCATACCCCCATCATCTTCATCATTGACTACATGCATATCTGGTCATATTCAATCCACATCATCAACATCATTACAATCATTGTCATCAGCTTCATCCACTTAGTAGAATTCCCAATCCAATCCATCCCCTTTACCCAATGTTTCATAATTTGAATTAATGGATTGTGATATTGTGGATTCGTGTCCCACCTGTAGGCCCGAAATGGCCACATACTTAGTAAAATTTTGTATAATTTTGACTAAGTCATAAATCTATCATTCTACTATGGAACTAGGTTGATAATATGAGTTCGCTCGATAGTTATTCAATTTTGCAATGTTTGAAGTGATTTTGAGTAACTGCATTCCGAGTTCGAAATGACGACAGATCTCAAATCTGCAAAAGTTCTTGAGAGATGGTGATGTCAACAGTGAAAAAGTACAAAATAGCCTCTTTGCATATATCTAATTTTGGAAAAGTCTTTTTCCCACTCCGTATTGGTGCTATCTTCAAATCCACAAAAGTATCAAGGAAATGATGACGTTAGTGGCAAAAAAGTACGGAATGGTGATCCAGGGAATGGACAAGTATTTTCTTTCCAAAATGAAGATAAATTGGAATGGTTAAATAATGATGAGGCGAAAGATAAAAATCTCAAAGTGGATTCAAGGTTCAGATACTCCAGATCAGGATTAGAAATTTTGCTACTAAGAAAGATGATGTCATAAGCGAAATGGCATTTAGCTTGTGTTGGATTGAATCTGAACCATGTGATGAAGAAGATCGACGATGGAGGTTAGTCTTCTAATTTTTGGTTATTTAAAAGATATTTCTGCATCAAAACTATAACAGTCAGTCGGAAGATCAAACGTCGAAGGTTTCCAAGAAGATCAGACCAGAGGTAGTTACAGATCAATGGTGGTAATCTATTCCCAAGAAGGATCGATAGAAATGTATGATCTAGAATGTTCTGAACTGTAGTTATATTGAATGACCAGCAAGTTGCAGATACCCCATGCTATCATGGCAGACTCCCTTCCAGAAAAATTCTTGGAGGATGAACCAATGAGCTAATGTCAGCTAAACTCTTTGTTGAGTTGTTGTAACAAGATTTTGTGTATTATTTCTTGATTATTGTAATATGAAAAACTATAAGTAGAGGTCAAACCCTCATTTTGAAGGGTCGGCTCTAGCATTTTTGCCTGTGCTATTGTAAATATTCTTGAAGAGTTGAATGAAAGGAGCAATACATTGATCTTCGCCTCAATTTCGTGTTCTCTTGCTTGATGTTAGAGGTTCGGATTTCATAGTTGCATTTTTGTAAATACTTAGATGGTTAGTTTGTGCCTGTTTTGGATTACTAGTTGTTGTGAGTAATTGAAATCTACTTTGAGTTTGTTCTATGTTATTGGAAAGTACATTTCTATAAAATCTAAGTGTTTGGTGAATTTTGTTATTTGGATTATCATTCCCTGGGTATTGAAATTTCTTGCTATAACATTTATCTGTTATGCTTTAAATATATGAAACGATCTATTATGAGATAAATGTTGATCTGAGTGTATGTCCTTAATCTATTTTTTGGAAGATTTTTATGATGGTGCAATGTTTTTAACCTATCCGTCCATTGTTATCTACATCTCTCTAACCCTAACCTTCTCTTACCCTAAACTCTAAACCTTAAGTGAGCATAATTGTGTCAACAACCTGCTAAGTTGACAAGGAACCAACCTACTCTAGAGGTTGGATCCCTATTTTGGTCCATCCAATGTTGAGTGTTGAGTTGCAACTATCGAGTGCAAGCTTGGATAGAAACTAGGAAGATAGACAACCTCAATACTGAGTGAAAAATTGGTGCAATTCAGTGCCCAATAATTTTTGGCACGCCCGATGGGACAAGTTCACAAGGAACATGAAACCCATCAAAAGAGTTATTGTTATCTCAACCCGAAGGAATCAAGATTGGGTGAATTATCTTGACCTTGTTAGCAGAGAAAAGAAAGTTCACCTGGTGACTCCCTAGTCAGAAGACCCTAAAAAAGTATTGTAGACCAGTACCCTTTCATGTATACCATGTCTTTCAAGAGGAACAACCCTGATTCTTTCTTTCATTGTGAGTTACCTCAGAGAGGGGTTTTTGTTATCAAAAGTTTGGATCAAGATTTTATTGAAGAAGAACTTTTGGAAGAAAACCCAATAGTTCCCCCAAGAAGACCTATAGCCAAAAACATGGCACATAATGTGGCTCCTAATCATCCACTTCAGAAGTACCCTAACTGGGATTCAACTGGGCCCCTTAGATTAGCACAAATGGATGTTATTCCCAAGGCTATATCTAAGGCAACCCCCACGTATGATGGATTTGGGAAAATAACTTATGAGCACTGCCAAGATATCCTGAATCTAGAATAAATCCACAACATAAAGGAAGAAAATATTATTGTCAAAATTCTAGCCCTGTCCTTTCATGGAAAGATATTGCATTGGTTCAGAACTCTGGAAGATAATTCCATCACTTCATGGCAATATTTGGCTGAGCCATTCATAGAAGAATTTAATGAATCCACTAATATGTTTTCCCTGTTGAATCAGTTTACAGTCATGCGAAAAACCCTGCAAGAAACTGTCTCAGAATTTAATTTGAGATTTAGTAGAACATGGAAGAGAATTACCCCCACTACTATACCAGCTACATGTTTGGCTTATATGTATTATATACGTGCCCTGGTATCAGAACTAGGTCTGTAGACATAACAATCTAGAGTAGAAACCTTTCCCCAAGTTTATAATGTAGTCGTCCATGCTAAAAATATCCTAATCAATGTGGGAAGGATTCCCCCAAAAACCATGTTACCCTATAACTCAAAAACCAATAGTGGCCATGAGAAATCCATAAAGCCCTCCTACATGGACCCCCTTGCTTTACCATATTCATCTCTACAAATGAATCTAATTCCTTGGTCTAAAATGGTAGCCTCCACACCTCCTTTTCCTCCCCTTCCTTCTCAACCTTCTCA
This sequence comes from Wollemia nobilis, assembly GCA_028583015.1. Taxonomy (NCBI): domain Eukaryota; kingdom Viridiplantae; phylum Streptophyta; class Pinopsida; order Araucariales; family Araucariaceae; genus Wollemia; species Wollemia nobilis. The sequence goes on along the minus strand of JAQPPZ010000594.1, from coordinate 3,360,479 downwards.
AGAATTATCTGCTATTCTGGATATACAAAATACCATAAAAAATTTGAGTAACAGAATGAATTCAATGGAAAAGAGAGATCAAGAAAGGTCACAATAGAGGATATTCCCATATGTGAACAAATATCAAAGGCCTGGTCCTAGTAATAGTACTGGGGTTAGGGTGAATGCAGCATATGAGGATCCGAAGTGTTCTACAGATACCACTCTTGAAAATGTTTGGTGTTTGGTATGCAATGACCCCCATGACTCACAATCTTATGTGATGTATCAACACCATGTTCAATGAGCTATGGATCAAGCTTAAAGGAATCATAAGGGGAGGGTTAATATGTTATGGCACCCTGATCAGATCATGGCCGAAAAAGAGTTGGATGAAGAAATCCCAATTGCTGTTATGACAAGATCTAGAAAGAAAGATTTACAAGTAGACCCCCAAAATATGGGACAATTCCAGGTCCCTTCTCAAAAGAAAGTTGACTCCCTCCCTCAAAGCAATGACACTTTTCCTATTCCTCAAGCTAGAGGGAAGGAGAAGACAGATAGTCTCCCTAAAAATCTTGAAAGAGAAACAAAAGGAGATAGAATGAGATCCAAGGGTGAAGATCAAGAAAGGCTCAGGTTCCCCTCTATTACCAAAAGACAAATATTAGAGGCAACCCAAAAATACAAAAGAAAATATGGTGAGCCAGACAGAGGGCTAGAAATACTATCCCTGACCAAGTCTGAGTACAAAATTGTTGAGGAAATGAAAAGGATTCCATCAAAAGCTAGCCTATATGACACTCTTTTCATCTTGGGCCAGATTGACCTCCTTAAAGCTTCCCTCAGCAAAAATCCCCATAACAGACCAACCACCACCATCCTCAGTATACCACCAGAAAAGAGAGAAATGACACCTACTGTTCTAAAAAATAAACCTCCCCCTTTATACATATCCTTAAGAATGGAAGGATGGGTAGTCCGAAATTGTATGATTGATTTAGGAGCATCAACCACAGTTATGCCTAAGGTGGTCTATGAAGAAATGGGTATGGAATATACCCAGTCTTGTCCTGGAGTGTTGCAATTATATGGGACACTTGTAAAAATAGTTGGGGTTATTAAATACATACTGATGAGGTTGCATAGAGCTCTCGAGGTAACAGTGGTGCAGGAAATAGTGGTGGTAGATTTGGAACCTTATTTTTTGTTATGCCTCTCAAGAGAATTTACTGCAAAACTAGGAGGATGTATGTACATGGATTATTCTAGCATGGTAATCCCTTTCAAAGGAAAAATGATAAGGATAACACCTGAGAAACCAATTGCTTATCATATTGAAAAAATTTAAGAGGATCTATGCAATCTTAATCCTGTGGAGGAATTTGAGCTAGTGGAAAACATTGAAGAGCTAGACATTGAAGATGAGTTGCCTTTTAGAGAAGACTATAGTCAATTTGGAACTGGTATGGGTACATATAGTATCACAACTAAACTAGAAAAGAAACTCCCTACTATTTCTAATCAATCCCTAAGAAACAAAGAAACATGGGTTATGCATTTTGATGGTGCTAAATGTAGAAATGGTGTAGGGGTTGGTGTGGTTCTGCAATCATGGTTTGAAGGGATAAAGAATTTTTCTTATAGACTGACATGGTCATGTACCAAAAATTCGATAGAATATGAGGTTTTGTGCCTCGGATTGATGCAAGCAAAAAGTATGGGCATCAAAATTTTGAACATATATGGTGATTCTAAGTTGATAGTCCATCAGGTAAGGAATAAGTGTAGCAGTAAGCACCATTACTTGAAAGATTACAAAAATAGGGTATGGGACCTAATGGATTCATTTGATGCCCTGAATCTAATTTTTGTGCCTAGAGAAGATAATCACCTAGCAGATGCATTGGCAAAAAAGGGAGCTAATTTCAATCCTCCTTTAGATTTTGGAACTAGGAAGACCAAGGGAATTAAAATGGTTTTCAGATCTACGATGCTAGACAAGCAGATATTCTGGCAGGTTTTTGAAAGTGATGAACAAATTATGGATTTTATGATAAGAGAAGCATGCTTCTCAACCATCCAAGAGGAAGACTTGGAGGAAATATATCAACAAGACTTTATCCAACTAAGAAACAATCATATCCCAAGGGGATTGGTCACCCTTGAAAGTCTATTTGATAATGAAGATAGAAAGAAGGTTGGAGCTATGAAGGTCGGTAAAAATATCTATAAGGAAGTAGAGGTATGAATAGGAAAGAAGCTCAATGTTGGGATCCAGTGTTCACCTGAGGAAGCAGAGGAGATTAAAGCTTTATGCTTAAAATACCAAGACACTGTGGCTTGGTCATATGAAGACCTTAAGGTGTATGATAAAAATATTATCCAACATACTATCGAGTTAGAACCCGATGCTAAACCATTTTGGCAAAAATAGAGGCCTGTTAATCCTAGGATAGAAGCCATTATGAGGGAGGAACTCTTAAAGCTACTGAAGGCTAGGATAATATATCCAATAAAACATTCCACTTGGGTAGCCAATTTGGTACCCATAAGAAAGAAGAATGGGGATATACGCCTATGTGTAGATTTTAGAAATCTGAATCAAGCATCTCTCAAGGATCACTATCCCCTCCCTCAGATTGACCAGATCTTACAGGTGGTAGCTGGAGCAGAAATATTCTCACTCTTGGATGGTTATTCTAGATATAACCAAATTTGGGTAAAAGATCAAGACCAATACAAGACAACATTTACTACAAAATGGGGTACATTCACCTATCAGAGGATGCCTTTTGGTCTGTCTAATGCAGGAGCTACATTTCAGAGGGCCATGGATTATGCCTTTGGTACACTTATAAACAAAGTTATTCTAATTTACCTAGATGACATGATTGTGTTTTCTCATGATAAAAATGATCATCTATCCCATTTGGAACAGGTGTTTCAAAAATGTAGATAATTTGGTATCTCACTTAATCCTAAGAAGTCATTCTTTGTAGTACATGAGGGAAAACTATTAGGCCATGTGGTCTCAAAGGAAGGTATGGCTATAGATCCAAAAAGAATTGGAGCAATTCTAGCTATTCCTTTGCCTACTAATCAGAAGACCTTGCAGTCTTTCTTAGGTCAAATCAATTTCGTTAGGAAATTCATTTCTGATTTTGCACAAAAAGTGAGGCCTATATCTGAACTACTCAAGAAAAAGGTAGAGTTCAAGTGGACTAAGGTTAGGAAGTAAGATTTTGAGGTCATCAAGAAATCCATTGCAACAACCCCAATCTTGATAAATCCTTATTTCACTAAGGATTTTATTCTCTATGCTTATGGAGCTAAAGAAAGTTATGCCTCGGTACTCACCCAAAAATATAGTCAAGGGGATGAGCACCCTGTGTTCTTTTGGAGTCAGAATTTACATGATTATCAGGTAAAATATAACTTTATTGAAATACAAGTGTTCACTGTAATGAAGTCGCTAAAGAAGTTTAGACAATATCTAGTACAGAGCAAAACCATGGTATATGTGGTTCATCCATATGTAAGAAGTTTTATTTTACAAGGTGACTTGGGAGATAAAAGGGCTGGTTGGATTACTAAGATCCAGGAATATGATGTGGAGATACATCCCACCAAGTTGGTAAGAGGTAGATCCTTGTGCCAAGGATTGACAGATGCTTCAGCATTGGCCGAAATAACAGCTTGTCAGATAACAGAAGAGGATCAAATAGAGATTGTTCACACTCTAGATTCTAATTGGATTGAGAAAATGACTAGGTATTTCCAAACCGGGATCTACCCACCTGATCTGAATCCTTCTCAAAGAATGAGGTATAGACTTCATGCTCTAAAATATGTGTTACTACATAAAGGGTTGTTCAAAAGAAACTTGGATGGTATTCTCCTAAAATGTTTGAAGGAGGACCAAAAAAAAAGTCATTGAAGAATTTCATGGAGGGTCAGTAGGTGGTCATGGTTTAGGTAGAATTACATCTTTAAATATAATAAGAGTAGGCTACTATTGGCCTACCATGTTCAATGATGCTTTTAAAATTACCTAGGCTTGTGATAAGTGTCAGAGGTACGTTGGAAGAACAAGAAATGTTGCCTCTCCCCTGAAGCCTATTCAAGTCGAAGAGCCTTTCCAACAATGGGGATTAGATTTTATAGGAGTTATAAATCCTAATTCTTTGACGAGAGCACAAGTTTATCTTGATAGCTATAGATTATCTTACCAAATGGGTAGAGGCCATTCCTACAAAGAAGGTGGACCAAGAAGTTGTGATCAACTTTATGGAGAGTTTGATTTCCATATTTGGAGTTCTGAAAGCTTTGGTGAGTGATAATGGCCCTACTTTTATAGGAGCTAAGTACATTGAGTTTTCCAGTAAGTATGGCATCACTCTTAAAAATACTTCAAACTATTATCCACAAGGTAATGGACTTGCAGAATCTACCAATAAAAACCTATTAAGGATTTTGAGAAAATATTTGGAAGGTAACAAAAGGAGTTGGCACCTGTTGCTCAACCATGCTCTATGGGTAGACAAGATTACTATTAAAAATTCCATCAAAACTTTGCCTTATGCACTGGTATATGGAAAAGAGGTGATATTGTCTATTCACTTAGAGATCCCAACACTTAATCTTGTCAGTACAAAAGAAGAATTAGAGGATGATCCAGTTAAAACTAGGTTGATACACTTGCTATGGCTGGAAGAGAGTAAGACTCAGGAATATGATCATTTTCAAAAGCACTCATTAGACATTAAAGCATGGTTTGATAAAAATGCCAGGTTCAGGAAACTTCAAGTTGGAGACTCAGTTCTTAGGTGGAATGTTGATAGGGAAAAACTAGGAAAACATGAAAATTTTGATTCCTTTTGGGATGGTCCTTTCGAAATAGTGGAAGCTAAAGAGTCTAATGCATTTCAGTTGAAGGATCCATAGGGAAACATACAACCAATTCCGATGAATGGTTTCCACCTTAAGCTCTACTATATGTAAGAAATAGGCTCATTGTAACATATGTATATACATTATACAAATATTTCCCCTTCCTTTCTAGACTTTCTATTTCATTTTCTTTTTGCACTTTGTAATTAGTTATTTTTTGAAGAAATGCTAAAAAAAATAAGAAGAGAGAGAGAATAAATTTTGCAAGAAATGACTAAGTGTTGGTCAAATTCATGGCAATGTTCCATTCCGCACATTGTGCTGTGCAAAAATCCCTAGAGTGGCATTCCGCCCTCAAGTCCGCATGGTTAAATCCGGATTGGCAATTTTGTAGAGTGGTCTATCTTTTTCTATCCTACATAAGGAAGGACAAGAATGGCACCAATCTAGGAACCTCTCAAAATATAGATATATCCATAGTGGAATCAAGGTAAAGTGACACGCGTGTAAGCTTAGCAGACTCAAAAAGTTCTTAAGATGCTAGAGCAGAATCAGGCCAAAGCCAAACAACAAGTTTCGATTTGACACATGGAGGCTAAATATTGCTCGTGCATTCAATTCTAACAAACTCACACATGAGCCAAATAGTATCCAAAGGGATGCGATGAGCTGGCAGCACAATTTCAAAATTTGACCAATAAAAAGATAGGACGTCACCTTTGAGCCACCAAAGAAATAATGGAAGGATGGCGAAGTGTGCCAATGAAGATATCGCACAGCAGTTGCATTTATGGCAGATGATACGCACATTCCAAGAGATAAAAAGTGAATGAGTCTTGTGCAGGGTTCATTTAGTGACCACGATATTGTAGCAGACATAAGCAAAATTCTAAATTTCTCCTCGCTTATTCTAGTGTGCAAAGTCCTACTGCTACAATATGGCTCCTAAGAAATCACCCATAGAGAGACTTCAGAAGACATTCTGGAATTCAAAACTCTGGACGACAGGACGTCGGTGTCGTACCTTGATAAAGTTAAGGCTGTGGTAGACACGGTGATGACCATCATTGAAAGGATGAGACTAAGAAAGAGTGTGAATGATAGATACAAAAATAATGTTACTCTATCGGTGGAAGGTAGATGCTCCATCCTTTCTTATTTATCCTTTTACATTTGTGATTTCATTCACCCATGTCCTGAGTTGATAGCTGCAATAGTTAAATTCTATGACCCGCTAGCCAAGGCAATAAAAACCTATGAGGGTGAGACCCTTTTTAGCATCACTACCTCTTTCTGTCATGAGCTTTTTGCCTTAGGGTCTGACCCATCAGTACCACCAAAATCCTTCATAATTGTTGAACAAACTAGGTTTTATTCCACAAAGAAGTAGGCAAATGACAGTGAGTCATTTAGGAATTGGGTTTATAAACAGTTGAATACCAAACCCTAGGAAGAGTTACCTGAGGTCCCCATTTCTATCAAGAAATTTGTAACCCATGTTCTATTCTCTATGTTGGCCTACATGGAGGGTTTGGACTCTGATGAAGAGGTTCATGGTTGGCAAATTTCCGTTGCATATTGTATCTCTAATGAAAGGATGTACGAAAAGGAGGCAACAAAGAGAGGGATAAGGGTGATTTATTTTGACTGGCCAACATTTCTCGCCCAAAGAATACATGAATAGTTAGTAAGCTTGAAGAGGCGCTCTAATGCTCCTAGATTTAGGCATTGCTCAAGCTTGGTATGGATGTTTTATGTCGATGTGAAAGATAGAATGTCATGGATTCCAGTCAAGGATAAGATCGATAAAGGAGAACCTATGCCAGTATACTATTGGACAAACCATTTAAGAAGTAGTGAGTCTCACTATAGGTTCAATTTGGAATTTCTTGGACCGACCCTCAAAATAATGTATGAAAATTTCCCCAAATTGCCACCCTTGGCCAAAGAGATTCTGAGGAATAAATATGTAGAGGAAGGGGACTGGTATTTGTTAACTGAGAGAACAATCATCAGATTATATGGTTTCATGGGTAAACCTTTTCTTTTGCCCCACTTTTTCATGGAGAGACTCTTTGCCTTAGAATATTTGAGGCAGGTAGAGTACATTGACTCGAAATATGGTTCAGGGAGAAAAAGGAAGTCTTTGCTTTCCCATGACACTTTGAGTGATATCACCATTACTAAAAAGGGGTAAAGTTAGTAAATTGATCGATACCTAGATGGGTTAGGTCTATTTTATATCCCATAGAAGTGGAGTTATGATCCTAATGGTATTTTCACTACAAAAAATAAAACCTTGAATGGAGATAAGGCCTACAAATTTGAGAAAAGGCCCAGGGCTCATTTTGAACAGGGAAGAAACAATGATGAGACTACTCTGTTAGAGTGGAATATTTCCAAGATGGATCAGTTACCTCCATGGTTGGATTTTTATGAGTAGATTGAATATTTTTATCCTAACCACCAGCCCAGTCATCAGATTACTGAAGAGATGATTGACAAGATTAAATCCAAAACTACAAAGAAAAGCAGGCCCTCCTCCAAGTCAAAGTCGGCAAAGAAAAAGACATGTCATCTAAAAAGGAAGTTTCAGAAGAAGTAGAAGAGGAGGATTTCAAGGGACCGTGGGAGGATGCCAAGATCATGGATTGGTGGCGTATGAGAGTTGAAATTGGGAAAGTTGAATCTAAATTTGGAATAAAATTTGATAAAGAGTTTTCAAAAAGATATGATGAAAATATTGATACTTGGGAGCTAAAGGATGTGAGGCACATTTTATTGATGGTTGAAAAGCCCCAGGGTGATTCTAAATCTCTCCAACCTTCTATAGATCAAAATACTTCTTTAACAAACACTAGAGCATTGAGGACTTCTAGTCCTACTTTTGAGCAGGTGGAGATATTCCCTAAAGGAGCTAGGATGATGAGAAAAATGAGATGTTCTAAATAAAAGGTTGTTAGTATCTCGATTATTGAAGCAAAATATAGGCCTACACATTTAGATCTAGGAGTAAATCCTTAGGATAAAATCATTGATCAAAAAAATAAGGGTAAGAGCATTGGGCTCAAGCCACTTTCTTTTACTCTTGCGGCATCAACAAAGCCACAATCCATTACTAAGCAATATTTACCTTTCAGGGGAGTGCAAGGAGATTTATTAGAAGAATATTCTGGATATGAGATGGATGCTTTTTTATTAGTTTGTAAAAGGGCTAAGAGAACCCCAAATACATAAGGTAGCAAGACTTCCAAAAGGCAGAAGATTATTATGGAGGAAATTGCTAAAGAGGTAGCTACTTTTAATATAGAAGGGTTAGTTGAACAAGAACAACAACTTGAAAAAGAAGTTGAACAAGAAGACCCTACATCTATAGGTGAAGGTATGGTTTCTAATCCCTCTTCTCCTTCTCATCTCCATGAATCCCCAAAAGGATTTCCCTCCCTTTCTGGTCAAGAAAATGTGGCGAATTTGCCTCCTTCACCTCATAGTCCTCCCCTCATCCCATCAGTAGCTATGGAGGCACCAATCATTTTTGATGTATCACAGCCTCATTCAAACCTGCCTTCCACTTCTAAGGCATCCACTTCAGTATCCACCATAATTGCACCCTCATCTCTTTTATCACCATACATGGGACAATACGTTTCGAGTTCATCCATCCCATCTACTATCAGTTATGTCCCTGTTTCCTTGAATTTACCTATATCAACAGTAGCAATAGTCACAGAATCTACCATTGTAATAGAGGTTGTCAATGTGTCTCGACCCCCACCAATAACAATTCAGTCCGCCCTCATGTTTTTGATGCCATTATCTCCTTTGGCTACTGATATTTCAAAGTTTGTTGTTGTATCAAAAGAACAGGTAGCCATTCAGAGCATAAATGACTATTGGACAGAGAAGCTTACAAGGCCTTCCAGCAGAATGGCCATGACAAGGAAAAGTATGTATGTTAATCCTATCACTAGGCAAAGGGTTTCAAGGTCTTTGATTCCATAGGTAAGCAAACCTGAAAATAAAATGACTACCCAAGATTATGAAGCAAAGGAAATCATAGAATATATTGACAATATTCCTACTAAAAATGAGTTAGGGATGGCCAAGGCTCACTTAGATACATTTTATGTGAATACTGATATAGAAAAAATAAAAGGTAGAAAAGTTGAAACAATAAGTTGAAAAACTTAAGAAGAGCCTCCATGATCAAAAATAAGTAGAGAAAGCTCTGAGGAAAGAGGCTAAGAGTTGGCAGGAAAGGTTTTAGAAGGCTAATGAGTTGAAAGACCAGCTAGAGGAACAAAAGAAGCTAAATGAGGATCAGGCAAAAGAAATTCAAAATTTAAAGCATCAGCTTCAAATTGAGAAGGCCAAGTCCTCAAGATTTTCCAAAGATAATTTGAAAAATATAAAATAGGAGTTATTTTTTGAGGTTCAAGAGAAATGTTCAGGTCTCCAACTAATAATCCACTACTTGAAGGATGCTAGCCAATTATTATCTACCATTCAAAGGGATTTAGATCAAATCATAGGAGAGTTAAAGCCTATGGTAATTATAGTAGAACAAATGAATAGGTTGGTTGGTAGTAGACTCAGTGATGCTGCTAAAACAATTTCTAATAAAGAATGGAATCTAGCTAGGGTAGCCTCCAAGATAGTGGTGAAAAAACATAGGGTAGTTCAGAGAGCCTAGCTGTTGTTTGACAGGATGGACAGGGGAATTAAAGAGATCATTGAAATGAATGAGGAAATGATTCAGGTCAGTTTCAAAGGACTCTGGAAGGAGGATCATAGCTTGTTATCTATGGAGGAAGTCCAGAAAAGCATCAAGGATAGCTTATAGGATGAGGCTGGAATTGATTCATTAGAAGAGCCACTATCCCAAGAACAAGCTGCTAAGCTAATTATGAGTTACACCCACCTGAGAGATCTCATGGAAGATCTGGTGATTAGAGGGAATGCTGCTAATTATGAAGATATTGGAGAACTACAATACATTTATAAGCAGCTTAAAGAGACATCAAATCCCTCTAAGCAAGCCTGGAAATAGGCTCTTCAATATTTGGAATCAATGGTTCAAGTGTTTGGGGACACTTCTGGTAAAGATGATCAAGGAGTACAGACTCCTGGAGAAGATGAAGAGGAAGAGGTTGTAGAAGAATAAGAGTAAGATTGAGCAATTACATGCCCAGGAGGGGCTCATGCTTGAACCATTCTTTTTTTGTTTGTACATATGCATAAGTTTTGTATTCCTGTACATCAGTTTTGTATTTCTATTTTTACTCTAACAGTTGTCAAAAATAAGCAATAAAGGCATGAGGCCTACAGCGCAGCATTTTTGTGTGAAGGAATTTTTGAAAGGAAGCCTTATAAAGGAGGTGAGTTGTGTATATTTTTTGAAGGCAGTAGTAATACTGATATTATAGACACAGTCTCTAGTTGAAAAAATGAGTTCTATGATATTTTTGGCATAGTTTCGATATGAACCTCTACCCTCTAGGTAGAATTAAGTTTTTAGAGGGTAGGATTTGTATGGAAATAATTCCTTAAAACATATATTCAAGAATAAGTATTATTTTGACTCCTAAGGCCCAATGGATAAGACTCTGGATTCGAGTGGCTTTGCAAGCAAATCCACCCGGGAGGCGCCAAAATGTAGGCCCAAAATGGCGACATACTTAGTAAAATTTTGTATAATTTTGACTGTCATAAAGCTATCATTCTACTCCAGAACCGGGTTGATAATATGAGTCCACTCGACAGTTATTCAATTTTGTAATGTTTGAAGTGATTTTGAGTAACTACATTCTGGGTCCAAAATGACGACAGATCTCAAATCCACAAAATTTCTTGAGAGATGGTGATGTCAGTAGTGAAAAAGTATGAAATAGCCTCTTTGCATATATCTGATTCTGGAAAAGTATTTTTCTCGCTTCGAATTGGTGTTATCTTCAAAATCGCAAAAGTCTTAAGGAAATGATGATGTCAGTGGCAAAAAAGTGTGGAATGGTGATCCGTAGAATGGACAAGTATTTTCTTTTCAAAATGAAGATAAATTGGAATGACTGAATAATGATGAGGTGGAAGATAAAAATCATGGAGTAGATTCAAGGTTCAGATACTCCAGATTCGGATTGGAAATTCTACTACTAAGAAAGATGATGTCATAAGTGGAATGGCATTTAGCTTGTGACAGATTGAATCTGAACCATGTGATGAAGAAGATCGATGGTGGAGGTTAGTCTTCTAAGTTTTGGTTGTTTAAAAGATGTTTCTACATCAAAACTATAACAGTCAGCTAGAATATGAAACATCAAAGGTTTCCAAGAATATCAGACCAGAGGCAGTTACGGATCGATAGTGGTAATCTATTCCCAAGAAGGATCAACAAAAACATATGATCTGGAATGTTCTGAATTGCAGTTCTACTGAGTGACCAACAAATTGTAGAGACCCCGTGCTATTATGGTGGACTCCCTTCTAGCAAAATTCCTATAGGATGAACCAATGAGCTAATGCCAACTAAACTCTTTTTTGAGCTATTGTAACAAGATTTTGTGTATTATTTCTTGATTATTGTAATATGAAATACAATAAGTAGAGTTCAAACACTTGTTTTGAAGGGTCGGATCTAACGTGTTTACCTGTGCTATTGTAAATATTCTTGAAGATCTAAATGAAAGTAGCAATGCATTGATATTTGTGATATGAAACTAAATGGTGCGGTAAGTAGGATCATTTTTATATTGAATCGCTTTTTGATTGTAAGGTAGAAAACCCACAATAGACTTAATTTATATATTTGTTCGATGATGCCTTATTATCATATTTGGATTGCATTTAAATACCTAGTCTAATAGTTGTAAGAGTGAAGGGTTGTGACCCTAGAATATAATTAATAAATAATATAAGTATTAGGACATGTTAGGAGGGTCCTAACATGCCACCCCCCTTAAAGGAGATTTGTCCTCAAAGCTGGAAATTTGAAAATTGCTTCTGGATATCTTGAAAATTTTCCCACGTTGCGTCTTCTAAAGGTAGACCTTTCCAATGGATTAAAACTTCCGTGATATCGCGAGTACGAAGGTGACGAGAGCGGCAATCCAAGATAGCTTCTAGCTCGACTAGAAGTACTCCATCATTGAAGAATTTAGGGAGATTGGGTTGTGTCGTGATATGGACTCCAACTGTGAGCTTAAATCAAGATACATAAAATACGGGGTGAATTTTGGAAGAGGGAGGAAGCTCTAGTTTATAAGCAACGGTCCCAATACATTGGAGAACTTTATATGGCTCGTAAAATTTGGGTGCTAACTTCTGAGAACCTTTTTGTTTAATAGAGGATTGACGGTAAGGTTGGAGACATAAGAAAACCATATCACCCTCATGGAAACTACGTTCGCTTCTATGTTGATCGGCTTGCTGCTTCATGTGATGTTGGGCGGTGTGTAGGTTCTCTTTTAGGATCCGTAGTATGTCATCTCTATTAGCAAGTTATGTTTCCATCGCATGGACTTTTGTAGTCCCTAGAATATAGGAAGTGAGGGATGGTGGTGTTTGACCATATAGTGCTTCATAAGGATTCATTTTGATGGACATATGGTATGAAGTGTTATACCACCATTCCGTTAGTGAAAGCCACTTTACCCAATGGAGTGGTTGAGTAGAAACAAAACATCGAAGGTATGTTTCCAAGCATTTATTTACAACTTATTTTTGGCCATCGGTTTGAGGATGGTAAGCGGAGCTCATACGAAGTTGAGTACCTTGTAATTTGAACAATTCCTTCCAAAATGTGCTAGTGAAAGTTGGGTCACGGTCACTAACAATTGTGGATGGAATACCATGTAATTTAAAGATGTTATCTAGAAAGAGGTGGGCTATAGTGCTAGCGGTATAAGGATGAGCCACAAAAAAAAAATGGGTATATTTAGATAAACGATCAATGACTACGAAAATGGTTTTTTTTCCTCCTGATTTTGGTAATCCTTCAATAAAGTCCATAGAAATATTTTCCCATGTTTTTGTGGGTATAGGAAGAGGTTGAAGTAATCCTGGAATAGTGAGGGTCTCCCCCTTTTGTCTTTGGCAAACTTCACATTCTTTTACAAAGTTTTTGATGTAATTTTTCATTCCTACCCAATAGAAGGAGGTAGTGGCTCTTTTATAGGTTTTTAAGAACCCTGAGTGGCCTGAACTGGGTGAGTTATGTAACTCATGAAGAAGATTTTCATGATAAGTTGAATTGGGGGTGAGGACCATCCTCCCTTTGTATCTTAATATATTGTCCTTACAAGTGTATGGAGGTTTGTTACTAGGATTAAGTTGAAGTTGTTGAATTAAGGCATGGATAGTAGGATCATTTATCCATTCTTCATGCACCTCATCTACCTGTAGACACCAAAACAGCACCAATCTGATTATGTGACTGCAAACACTGATCGCATTAACACACACAGCCCCCAGGGCAGCCCCAGAGGTTAAAACAGTGGTTCTAACTACTCACATAGTAGTTTTAAAAGTCAGAGATAAATCTGGCACCTTTTAGGCACTCTGTTACTTGTTCGCTCCACCCAGGGATGAGTGTAGACTGGTACTCATTTCACCTAGGGACGATTACCAGTGCTCACTCCTGGGTGGGACGAATGTCGGGTTTGACCTATAAAAAGTCAAACCTTAGCACATGACAACTCAGAACTACCACTTAGCTCTCCCTTCATGGCATAGGAGTGCGAGTGATTTCTTTTGACAACTCATATCTTCCAATTGACTCTCCATTCACTGCATGGGAATGAGAGTGAGCTTTTTAGGACAACTCAGATATGCCACTTGACTCTCCCTTCATTGCATGGGAGTGAGAGTGGGCTTTTTCATGATAACTCAAATTAGCTACTTAACTCTCCCTTCATTACATGGGAGTGTGAGTGAGTTCTTTTGGGCATGCAGAAGCAGTTACAGAAGCAATTATGGAGCCCTTAATCAGGGAGAAGTCTTCTCTTCCTTGAAAAAGCATTCATGCTAAGTAGCACTTCTGCATGTTAATTCAAAGAGACCCCTTGGGTCTATAAAATTGTGAGTTTCCTCACCCAAAAACATAGAGAGAAGGAGAATTTTGAGTAACAAAGTGCTGCTAATTTCATACCTAACTGTGATTTGTGCTTTTACATCCTTAATCTCTCATTCAAAAGGGAGGTTATTGGGTGACTATTGGAGGCGCAAATCCATACCCAAAACCCAAATTTTGACCACAAATATCCACCAAATTTGTTGAAAACACGCCATAACCAGGTTTGGACCCATCCCAAGTGGATTGGTGCTGAAACAGTGCCTCAATCGGTGGGCGTCCTGCCCCTGGGCACTCCCCAAACTATCACAGTGCTAATCACCCCACCCCAGGATGATTAGAAATCTATGATATATTTCTTGCTTTTTTCTTTTGCATCTGATTCTAGATAGGTTAAGTAGGTTACAGTTCAAATTTCATGTCATTCTAATCATTTTTGACCAGGTTATTGCTATTTCCCGCTTTCACTAACTTGCAGATGCCATATTTAAAATTTGGGTTCTAGAGGTAAAATTGGAGAAATTTGAGCATCTTGGTCTTCCCAAAATGCCCCCAATTAGCTAACCCCAAGTTTGCATGTCTTTTGGAGCTTCCTAAGTAGGACATTGAATAGGGTGCTTTTTGGCCAATTCTCACAGTCCTATTCGTCCCACCCTGGAGCGAGTACAGATATGTGAGGAATGTTCAGACTATTCTTTTTGCAATGGTCTTTTGATGATATTTTTATGCTTATGTCAAAGTTTCAGGTCAATCAGAGGTCATCTGATAGTTGTTTTATTATTTTCATGATACACTGACAATAGGCTGTGGGAAATATATGTTTCATTTGGTCTGCAGGTATTACTAATATTTTCTATTTCTTTGAATGCAGGTTTTTGACAGCAGAGGAGTAGGAAAGAGCAAAGAATCATGTACAACAGTGGTGGTGACGTTTTGGTCCACCCATCTTACATGTGGGCACGCGGAAGAAGGATTACTATCCATGGATCTTGTGACAAGAAATACATTTGACTCTCCTATCCCCTAAAAAGGAAGGAGACGTATTGTAACACAATTTGTAAAGCGTATCAATAAAAGAGATTACCATATTTTGTATTGCTTTTATCTTGTGTCAATTTGCATATGTTATTTCTTGTTCTTTTCTTGTGGTATATTCCTTTTTGTTTCTGTATCCTCATGCTTTCAATGGCGATCACGGTGGGACCTCTGTCCTCTGTTTTTTTTTTAGGTTAGATTTTTGATCTAAAATTGCTTGTTTGGATTACAGGTACCCATTTTTTAGTCATTTGACTATTATTCGTTTTGGTCAGTGACGATTACAGAATTGGGATTCGTCTCACCCAGGGACGAATAGGCATTCATCATACCTTGGAATGAATATTGTTCTGATATTCATCTCACCCAGGGATGAATAGCGTTATGTGCATTTTCGATAGCAACAAATCAGCAACATCCTTTTGGGTAGAGAAGAGGTAGGGGTTTTTAACAAGCCTCTATCAAATTTATGTTTTCTATTTTCTGATTTTTAGTTTTTGTATGGCTTAGGGAAAGTTTCCTTTTTGTTTACTTGTTTCAATTTTTGCAAATTAAAATGAACCCCACACATCACGTGGTTACTTAAACCAAGGATCTGGTCGTAAAACCCCAGTCCTTGAGCAAGACCAACAGTGGATTTCATCACCATGTTGGCTTGGATATTTGCATCCATTACCCTGATCGCGACTGTTGCTAGACATAAATCTTGACGAAAGCTGACCAAGTGTAGCTTGGGGTGATTCCCAGCACATGAGGATAAGTCTTCTATGGTAGGTGTCATAAATAGAGCGATCCCCCTTTAGTACCACCTATGTTCCATGTACCATCTGCTCTCACATACCTATAGTCTCCCTCACATAAGGGCAGGTATATAGAGAGGTTGGTGTATCGGTCTGGAAATGGTATATTAAAGGGGCGACCATTTTGGGAGTCATAAGAGCCTTCATAATTGCATTCAAATGATTTTCACAAAAATATTTTAAAAACAAACAACAAAACACACTAAACCATATTTAGGGCACACTTTTAATCTTTAAAAGAGATAATCATTGCTTGTGTGTGTGTGCTATTTTCTATTTAGTGTATCAAAAAAAAATCATAAAAATAAAAAACAAAAAAAAGAATCTACGCATCTTTAGGTCAACATCATCATGGTGTACACCCGTAGCCAAGCCCAATCATGGGCAGAAGCTATAGAGAGTGCACCAAGGCGGACAAGTCACCTCCGATATAGTCTTGAAGACTTGGTCATCCCACCTTGGTGGCAGGATACCCAAGTTAGTCCACACCATGCAATTACAGAACATGATTCTAGAGGCACCTCCTTGAGGGACACTCCAACTCATGCCATCACTAGACAAGACTATAGAGGCACCTCCTTTGGGGGCACTCCAACTCATGCCATCACTAGACAAGACTATAGCGGTGCCCCCTTGAGGGGCACACCCACTCAACATAGAGGCACCCCCTTTAGGGGCACTCCCACTCAGCAAAGATCCTTTCAAGAAGACAACCCACATGTAGCACTCGACCTAGATATAAGGCCCCCCTTGGAAACTTGTTATGGGTGGCCTAGTGATGAAGTGCTTGAACAACAAAAGGTCCACAAGGAGGAACCATATGATTTTGTTACTCCTAATTTACCCTTGATTAACATCAGACACACTAGACCATATCCAAAGTATCAGGTTCTCCCGACAGGGCAAGATAATTCTGCCCACACCTTTTATGCATATAACAGAGAGTGTGAGGAAGATCACTACATTCCTTAAGAACAGTACACAGCATGGGAACTATGCACGTTTGCACCCGCTTTATATCTAGATCACTCATTGAGACTAGAGCTTCAAGTCAATGCTGCTAACCTCGATAGAGGGAAGCAACATATAGGGGTCTCGGAGTACCATGATCTAGAAAGACATGTAGGAGAGGTATCTAGGCCTCCTAAACAAGATACGGTGAAACAAATTGACTTGGAATTTGCCAAACTAGTAGCTCACCAAGCGCAAATCACGTGGCTTAGGCAAGACCAATAGCAATTAGAACATTTGTGTCACCTTAACCAAGAGTGCATTCAGCATCAGATAGCTGAATTGCTTCACAACAATGTGCCTGAGAAGGTCCCAGCTCCTCGTGCACATAAATCAGAAGTGTATGAGAGGCACAACCCCTTAGTGCGAGATAGGTCTCCACGACTTCATCAAGCACTGCCTCTAAGACCTCCTAGACCTGAGCGGGAGGCCACTCCCCGAAACTACGATGGGCACCCTCTATGGGCACCCATCAATGTTTCCAGGCCTAGGCCAGACACTCCTCAAGAAGCTTATGAGGATTATGAATAAGAAGAAGAGCGGGCTGAAACACCCTATCAAGGCAAAAGGGGTACTACCCAGTTATCCCTCCAAAGGCCTCAAGTTCCCCACAACCCACAACGGGAACAAACCAAGGAGGAGGAAATCAAGTCCTCCGATGCATACAAAGTGTTGTTAGAATGCTTAGAGACTATGGAGCTCAAGACTTATGGGCCCCAAAAGCCTACTTTATGCCAACTTCGTAGTCATCCTATGCATCCGTCAGTGTCGGCACCTCCATACCTTGAAAATTTTAAGCTGCCCCAGTTGGCACTCTTTATAGGGGAGGAAGATGCCCAAGAGCATGTGACTCGATTCCTGAGCTAATGCTTTGGAATTTAGGATAATGATGCTTTTCTATTATGAACATTTATAACCACATTCGCAGGTTCTGCCTCAGATTGGTTTACTCAACTACCGAAGCATAGCATTTGCAACTTAGATTAGCTAGTGGATGTGTTCCTAGAACGTTTCGCTTTCAACACAAAGAAAAAAGGTATCACTAAGCGATCTAGCTAGTCTCAAGTAGTATGAGGAGGAATCTATGGTGGGATATGGGAACCAATGGAGGACATTGCTTTCGAAGCTGCCCTACCTCCCTCCTATGTTTGACCTCACTTAGATGTTCTCCAAGAGTTGTTTGAGATCGATCTCTGTGCTATTGTAGCTACAGCAATATGCCACCTTAGAAGAAGCTCTGGCACAAGCCAGAATCATCAAAGAGATCAAGATACAGGATGGTGAAATTACCAAGCCTAAGAAAAAAGAATGGAACAAGAGCACTAAAATAGGGACTACACAACAGAAACTCGTCGTGGTCAATCAAGTTCCTATCAATGCCCCTAAGCCTTCCTAAGCAACACAGCCTCCAAAGGCTAATTATCAGGCGGTGCCTCCCAAAAACTATGAGAAATATAATCAAAGGCAGGAACACAATCAGCAGCGTCACCCTAGGCGACAATTTACACCATACACAGAGTCCAGAGACTCCTTGTTTGACCGTCTGTCAGCGGTAAACTTGATTAATCTGCCAAAAATTCAAACCATAGATCCTAATGCACCGAAGCCTAAAGGATACCGAGAAGACTTGTATTGTAGGTTTCATAGGCGTAAGGGACATGACCTTAATGCATGTTGGAAGTTCAAAGGTTTGGTGCAAGACCTCATTGATAATAATACATTGGTAGTGGATAACCCCATCGTGCCCAACAACCAAAAAATGGGTGTTTTTAGAGATCCTTTACCTGCACATGATGCACAAAAAAAACCTCTTCATGTCAACGAAGTGCAACAGAATTGCCCCATGGAGGGGTATGTAGGGATGATCAGCATAGTGACAAGGAACAAGAGATACTCAGGAGCTTCCCCCGCGACAACCACAAGGGAAGTTCCATCCATGTCACAACCTCAACTAAACCCTACACAGCTGCCCCCGCCTAGACCAGTGGCCATGATTCAAACTAGACTTACTCAAAGTCTAAGGACCACATCGGCTAGGCTCTCCATATATGAGTGTTGTGGTTGATCCACAACACACCCCAAAATTGGGGACCCACCTTTTTGCAGGCTCACAGGGAAGGATCTCAATGACCCAGATGCCAGAATTGAAAAAAGAAAAGAGAAAATGCACAAGTGTAGAAAGGGGTCGCGAAATCGCGACAGGTAGCGAAATCGCGACATGTCGCGAAATCGCGACCGAAACCAGAAAATTGTCGCGAAATCGCGACATGTCGGAAAATCGCGGTCAGCGCGGTCAACGGCAACAAAATAGAAAAACTGTCACGAAATCGCGACGTGTCGGTGACCAGGAGGAAAAAGGTGTCGCGAAATCGCGACGTGTCGGTGACCAGGAGGAAAAAGGTGTCGCGAAATCGCGACGTGTCGGTGACCAGGATGAAAAAGGTGTCGCGAAATCGCGACATGTCGCTGAGGAGAAAAGAAAAGGTGTCGCGAAATCGCGACATGCTGTTGGGAAGAAAATAAATGATGTCGCGAAATCGCGACATGCCGTTGGAAAAGGATGAGAATGGTCACGATTTCGCGACGTGTTTTGCCGAAGCGTACGGGTGATGAAAAGTGTCACGATTTCGCGACGTGTTTTGGAAAGGTGTACGGAAGCGGAAAAACGTCGCGATATCGCGACAGGAAACAGCTAAAGGACTCGGAGAGGAAAGACGTCGCGATTTCGTGACCGATTGCAGCAAAGGTGTACGGACGAAAAAATGGTCGCGATTTCGCGACGTGTTTTGACAAACTGTACGGAACAGAAAAATGGTCACGATTTCGTGACGTGTTTTGGGGAAGCGTACGAAAAGAAAATGCGGTAGCGATATCACGACAGAAAGCTGCATGAAGGTCCGAGGGGGAAAAATGTCGCGATATCGCGACGAGTTTTGCAGAAACGTACGGATGATGAAAGGTGTCACGATTTCGCGACGCATTTTGGCAAAGTTGTACGGTACAAGGAAGATGTCACGAAATCACGACGGAAATGAAAATCAGGCTCGAAGCAGGGAAGTGTCACGATTTCGCGACGTGTTTTGGCAAACTGTACGGACGGAGAAAATGGTCGCGATTTCGCGACAGAAAGCTGCATGAAGGTCCGAGGGAAAAAACGTCGCGATATCGCGACAAGTTTTGCCAAGGCGTACGGAAGATAAAAGCGGTAGCGATATCGCGACGGTTTGTCGAAGGAAGGCAAGAGAATGATAATGGTCGCGATGTCGCGACGCAAAGTTGCCCAGGAGGTCCGAGAGAAAAGTGGTAGCGATATCGCTACCATTCGAGGAAGAAGGCTCAAAGGGTTAAAAGGGTAGCGATATCGCTACGAGAAGTTGCCGGAGGTCGACAAACGAAAAACGGTCGCGACATCGCTACGGGGAGCTGATGAAGGCGTACGGCCAGGAAACATGTAGCGATATCGCGACATGTCACGATTTCGCGACATGTCGCGATTTCGCGGCCGGGAAGGTGAACAGGCGGACTTGCAGTTTTGTCGGGTTCTTTCACAGAAAAGCGTTACAGCAGGCACAGAAAGTGCGTGACACGTGGCGTGCAGGTGTCAAACTTGCAGAGGCGTTACATGCAGAGATGAATTTCGGAGCGTTTCCAAATTTGAGCGTGAATCAAAGCGGGAAAAAGCAAGAATTTGAAGGGTCGCCCACAGGAAGAGGAAATGAAGCGACGGAGGAAATCGAAGAGCCATAACAATGCTATAAAGCCAGAAATGCAAATTGAAGATGGGTTGGAAATTGCCGAATACGGAGTTGCAGAGACGAAGGCTTTGTGCTATTCTGGGCCCGTACTTGGGCAATTTCCTTCTTTTTGTTCTGGGATTTTCTTTTACACCTGGAACATTTTTGAATGTAATCGAGATATCATTTAAATACAAAATACAGAGAGTTGGCATCTTATTGGATGAGAAAGAAGGAGTAACTTTTGCATGCATGATTTAATGTTTATATTTCCCTTCCAGATTTCTTAGGTTTTTAGGTGAAGTTAATGCAAGATCTCTTGGTTGCTTCATGCGAATGCCTGTTTTCTGGAATTACCACAGAAACCCTCGAGACTCGCACTTTGGCCTATTTGGATTGTGTGGATGTGCAGGTTCATTAGGTTAGGTTGCATGTAGAAAGCCTCAGTAACTTCGGTTTCATCAGATTAATGACAACTTTTTGACTGTAATCTATTTTTATTGTTACTTTTGTTTACTTTTGGTCTTTGCTTTTCAAACCCATATTTTATTTTCAGCAGTTTTAATTCATCGTGTTTGAATAAATCACTGAAAATCCATCAGAATTTAAGGTTTAAACAGATTTTATTCATTTTGAGTCCATTGAAAGTTCAAAATTAATAAACCACAATGCCCCTTGTTAACATCCACTTGCAAACCCTAAGGTGTTCTTAGCATTTCATTTTAAACAGCCATCCTTGATAATCAATAATTAGCATAATAAGAACCTTGGAGAAATCGTTTTTCTTTGCAAGCAGAGGATTTAAGACTCGGATCCTACAGGAGAGTGTGTTTTCACAATCGGGTTAAAACACCACTCAACAGATTGGCGCTAGAAGGAGGGCGAATCGGTTTATCTATTTCAATTTTTATATCTGAATATTTTGTTTTTGATTTAATTCTGAAATTATTTACGGCTAAACTGCAACACTATTTTTGCGTTTGTTGCAGGTTTTCTTCGAACTAGCCGAGGGTTTCCTCAGGCAGGCTGGACCCACCACGCCGTATTGCGACCAGGTCTCAAACAACCGGAGAAACCATTTTTCACGACCTTACTGGTACTCCCAAGGGTAAAGTCAAGCAAGTCGTAAGCACTCCGGTAGCAAAAGGCCTGTTTTCTCCAGGAACGTCGAGTGGACCTACGCCAGTAGTATCTGTTGCCCCTAGTGTGCCTATAGTTTGTAACATTTCTTCTGCTATTGTAGGTCTATCTACATCAATTCTGAGTCAAATGGCTCAAGCTCCAGCAGACTCCTTGGTATGGAGCTAACAATACTCCTTTGAATATTCTTGGGGATATCCATGAAATCCCCAAGAACATTGAAATATTTTTGCCTAAATACAAGCCAGATGGCCTAAGAACAGCAGAAGAACATATCCAAGCCTATAGAGATGTTTTAATTAGGCTGCAAGTTCAGCATGAAGATGTAGCCTGCAGACTTTTCCCCATGAGCTTGGATCCAATAGCATATGAATGGTATATATGCTTGCCAACTGGTTCAATCACCTCTTGGACACAAATGGAAAATGCATTTGTCAATCAATTTAGGTCGCCCTTAGATCCCGCAACTATTTACAATCAGTTCATTACATGCAAACGGGGCCAAGGGGAACCAATCCGAATGTTTAATCAGAGATTCCAAAAGAACTATAACAGAGCAATTAGACATTTTGCCATCGATCCTGCAGTAGCTTTGCAGATATATTTTGGGGCATTGGACCCCATGACAGCCATGTTTGCAAGGCGTAATCCTCAGGTCACCACGCTTGCTTTGGCCTATAATGAAGCCATGACTATTGAGCAGCAGTTGACACCGCAAGGCTACGGGTTTACCCAGATGCCTATGTTGGGACAGGGTGCTCCATATGGTCAAGTTCCCCAAGAAAATCAGCTCATGGCACCACAAATGCCAAGTATGAACGCCTTCCCATATCAGCAGTCGTATCCACCGAAGCACCCGCATATGCACCCATTCCAATCCAACCAATCACGGCCATTCCACCTGTTCCTGCATTTTTGCAGAACAGTCAATCAACTACGCAGGAAACTAGTCAAGTCAATCCTCAAGCCATAGTTCCTGTTCCGAATCCAATCCCAATTCAAGGTATCAATCCATATGGGAATCCAATTCCTCAGAACCCCACCCAAATGTGGAATCAAGACCCCATCAATTATGCAAATCCAATGGGGGTTAACAACAATGTGGTTCCACCGAAGGATGTCCTTTCGAAAGTCGAAGAGCTCAAGAAACTAGTACATAAACTAAGTAATGACAGGGTTCAACAGCAGAAGCATGAGTCCCGTGCCCCTCACCCAAGTCAGAATTTTAACAATAGAGGGAGGCACTGGAACACTAAGCCAAACAATGGGGGAGTTCCTGCTCCCATTGCTAATCAATTAGATGCTTCTGCAGGCCCCAACCAATCCAATTCTCTTTTGAATCTTTCAGATTTGGCATGGGAAAGAGGGTGCAGGTTACATAACACAAAAGAACACAATGAAAGGAATTGTCCTGAGATTGCTAGATACACTCATTGTCTTCAAGCACAAGTTGATGATTTGGAACTGGTATCAAATGAGGATCCATCGTATCAGCAAGATGAAAATATTATGGTGATGGAAACAGTATATCACCAAGAGGGTGAGAGCGAGGAGGAAGAAGACGAAGTTTTGGAACAGGAGGTGCAAGCTTTTCGAGATTTTAGAAAGGGGACTCATGGGTACCATTTGAGGAGTAAGTCTAAAGCCCCTAAAACCTCATCAACACCTCCAAACAGTTCTATTCTTCCTCCAGATACAAAGGCAAGTAACAACCCTCCCCCTCCACTCAGAAGAGAAATGTCTAATGACGTCCGGAAGACAGTCAAATTCGAAAAACCAAATTATGACGTAGTGGAGGATATGAAGAAGTCCAAATCTAGCCTTTCATTCCTGGACGCAACTAAATTGCCTGGTCAAAAGGAGGCGTTGATAAGAGCTTTGAACTCACCTGATCCGATGTGGAAGGAAAAAAGAGCTGAATCCCATCTGATTTTGCGAAAGGAGAGAAGGGATGTCCCGCCATTCTTATTAACTCTAAGAATTGCGGGTAAGAACTTGCATAACTGTTTGGTAGACACAGGAGCCACGAGCAACCTCATGCCTACGGAGATATGTCAAATGCTGGGTCTACAACCGGTTTCATCCAAATGCACGGTCTTGCAATTGGACCGTTCGGAGGTAAATGTAGTAGGGACCTTATATGATGTCAAGATTCAATTAAATTCTGAACCCAGGGTCCAGCAGGTTGTAGACATTTTGGTGGTTAACATCCCAAGTAGGTATGGAATGTTACTTGCGAGAGATTGGATGAAAACGCTGAATGGCTATTTTGCAACAGACTGCTCGCATATGTGGCTGCCATGGAAGGGCATTGCTAACCAAATCAGAGTGGAAAACGAACCGAGGCTTAAGGAGATTATAACAGATTTTAACAAGCCGAATGAGGTTCAGTTTTCTGAGCCAGACCTAGGGGTCTATGCTCTTGATGTTGAGAAAGCTGCTGATGAACTTAAAGAAGAAGTGTGTCATGGTAGTTCTTCTGAGGAAAAGGATCACACGTGGTTGCTCAAGTTTGATGGATCAAAATCTAGACAAGGAGCAGGAGCTGGAGTCGAGCTCACTGGTCCAGGAGGTAAACCATTATTGGCTGCCTACAGACTGCAATTCCCTTGCACAAACAATGTGGCAGAATACGAAGCATTGATCTACGGTTTACGTCTAGCATTGAGCAAACATGTTAAATGCTTGAAGGTTTTGGGAGATTCTGAGTTGGTTGTCAAGCAAATCAAAGGACGAGTATACATGCCGCGACAAAAGACTGAGCCTTTATAGGACTAGGGTTATGGATCTCATGGAGGAGTTTGATGCATTCAACATAGCCCTTATTTCTAGGAGAGGGAATCGAATAGCAGACTCTCTTGCAGTCGCCGCGGGCATGTTAAACCCGGTGGATATAAAAAGATGTAAAAATTTTTCCATTGAGTTGGTTCCTTGTCCATCAATACCTGATAATGTGAAGAATTTCCAGGTTTTTGAGTGTGACAGGCACATCTTCAAGTTTGTCACAAACTCGGGTATTTTTGAAAATCAGGTGATCGATGAGGAACAAAGGTGGCAGGATGAAACGGAAGAAAGTGAAACTGCGTATCAATCCAACAAAATTCCTAAAGACGTGGTTTCATTAGAAAAGATGTTCGACATGGAATGCAAGAACAAGAAAAGAAAAAGAGTCCCGCTCCCCAAAGATGCATGCGATTCAATTAATCTGGGAGTGCAGACAATCCAAAGGAGGTGTACATAGCAAAGGCATGTACAGAGGAAGAAAGGAGCAATATAATACAGGCTTTGAAGCATTACATAGATTGTATTGCTTGGAACTACAATGAGCTGAAGACTTACAACCAGAACATTATCACGCATACCATACCTTTGAAGCCAGACTCCAAGCCTTTTAGGCAAAGACAACGAGTTGTTAACCCGCTATTGGAGCCTTTGATCGAAAAGGAGGTTAAAAGACTATTGGAGGCGAAAATCATTTTTCCCGTTAGGCACTCAACCTGGGTGGCTAACCTCGTTCCAGTGAGAAAAAAGAGTGGAGAGATTAGGCTGTGCATAGATTTTCGAAATCTTAATAAAGCCTCCCAGAAAGATAATTATCCATTGCCATCAATCGATGAAATCTTGCAAATGGTAAATGGATCAGAAATGATGTCCTTTCTCGATGGATATTGCGGGTACAACCAAGTTCTTATACATCCAGATGACAGGATGAAAACAGCCTTCACTACCAAGTGGGGGACATTTGCATATAAGAGAATGTCGTTCGGACTATTAAATGCTGGTGCAACTTTTCAACGCGCCATGGATTACGCATTCAAAGGACTAATAGGCAAATGCATCATCGTGTATGTGGATGATATCCCAATTTTCTCGAAGAAGAGAGAGGATCATGTTAAAGACTTAAAGAAGGTGCTTCAAAGATGCAGGGAACATGGAATTTCATTAAATCCCAAGAAATGCATTTTTGGAGTGACAGAAGGGAAACTGCTAGGTCACATTATTTCAAAGGAGGGAATATCCATCGACCCAGAAAGGATACAAGCTATCCAAGACCTACCTCTCCCGAGCAGTAAAAAAGAATTGAGGTCTTTCTTTGGGCAAGTCAATTTTGTGAGGAAGTTCATTTCTAGCTTTGCTGAGATAGCTAAACCTCTAAACCAAATGCTCAAGAAAGATGTGGACGTAAGGTGGAACGAGGAAAGTAGAGTGGCTTTCCAGAATATCAAAGACGCCATTTCCAAAGCCCCGGTCTTGATAAGCCCAGACTATTCCAAGCCTTTTTACATTTATGCTTTTGCATCGGAGCACTCCTTGGCGAGTGTATTAACCCAAAAAGGCGAAGATAATGCCGAAAAACCCATTGCATTTTTAAGTGCCCCCCTAAAAGATGCCCAATTAAGGTATTCAATCCTTGATAAGCAAATGTATGCACTTTTTAAAGCTGTGAAAAAATTTAGGCATTACATCGTACACAGCAGAATTATTGCCATTGTGCCCGATTCTGTTGTCAAGACCATGTTTTTACAAAATGAACTAGGTGAAAAGAGAGGAAAGTGGATTGCAACCATCCAAGAATTTGATCTCGAAATCCAACCAATGAAACTAGTTCGAGGACAAGGACTGGCAAAGGCGATCGCAGAAAATGATCCGCAAATAACAGGTCAATGCTCAAATACAGAATACATGGCTAAGGAGGACTGGTATGTTGATATTGTGCAATTTTTATTGACTGGTAAGTGCCCTTCTAATTTGAATTCAACACAAAGGAGAGCTTTAAGGCTTAAATCTATTAACTATCTGATAAAGTCTGGTGTGCTTTACAGGAAAAATCATGAAGGTATCTACCTGAGATGCTTGAGCAAAGACGAAGCCGCCAGGGTGTTGCAAGAATTTCATGGCAAGCATGGAACTGGTCATGGTGCAGCCAATGCTACAGCACACCAAATCCTACGAGCAGGATATTACTGGCCTCATATATTCAAAGATGCACATGCTCATGTGCGATCTTGTCACATCTGTCAAGTGGCTGCAAATAGAGAAAGAAATGCAGCCATGCCGTTGCAGCCTGTAGTCGAAATGAGACCGTTTGCACAGTGGGGACTGGATTTTATCGGGGTTATTAACCCAAATTCTTCTGACTCTCACAAATTTATTTTGACAGCTACAGACTACCGTACAAGGTGGACAGAAGCGATTCCCACTAAACATGCCACCACAGACGTTGTGATTAAATTCCTTGAGGATCAAATTATCACAAGATATGGAATGCCCGATTCTATTGTCAGTGACAATGGTAAAGCTTTCATTTCCACACAATTTGCAGAGTGGGCATATGATAATAAAGTGAGCTTAAAGTTTGCATCCAATTACTATCCTCAAGGAAATGGGTTGGCCGAATCTTCAAATAAGAATTTGTTGAATACTATTAAGAAGTTGCTGGAAAAGAATCCTCGGGACTGGCATAGTCAATTAAAGTTTGCCCTGTGGGCAGATAGGACCAGAGTGAAAGAAGCTATAGGGAATACTCCCTATCATTTGGTCTATGGGCAAGACCCGATATTTCCAGCAAATTTGGAGTTGTAGACCTTACATTTCATACAAGAGTACATGGGGACAGATGATCAAGTTGAAGCTAGATTGAGCCGGTTATTGCACCTGGATGAAAAGAGAGAAGAAGCCATGAATCACATGAACAAACACGAGGAAGTCATCAAGAGATGGTTTGATAGAAGGGCCAAAGTTAAATCATTCAGAATTTCAGATTTGGTGTTACTATGGGACAAAAGACATGAGGAAAAAGGAAACCATCAAAAGTTTGATTGTCTCTGGTTAGGCCCATATCAGATTTCAGAAATTCTTGGGAAGAACACCTTCGAGGCTAAAAACCTTAGAAGGGAAAGATTTCATGTTGCCGGTTAATGGGCAGATTCTAAAGCATTATTTTAGCCCTTAGGTTGTGAGACTTTGATATTATTCTTTTGGTGTTGGTGAAGGATTTTCAGATTTTGTTTTTATTGTTTAGGATTGTTAGTTTAGTTAGGATTTTGATTATGGATTTGATTTCAATTGACATGTGTGTTAATTTAAAAAAAAAAAATAGAAAATTGAGATGTCAACTTATGCTTAAGGATTAGGAGAATATGAAATATTGGAATTGTCTTGTAAAAGCTCCACAAATAGCATAAAACTTTTTTAAGTTATATTGTTTGACTTTGTGATATATGAAAGAATCGGTTTTGCATGACAAATCATTTCATTCACAATTCAAGAAGTAATGCATTCATATTCCATCTCACCTCACATACATTTCATTTTAGTTGCATATGCATCTTATGTACAAGCCATGAAAGTATGTCAAATCCTCTTAGGGTTGTGTTATAACATATATGTAAGTAGCTCCTAAGGTTGGAAACTGAGTCTTGAGATATCTAGAACCAAGCACGTCTCATAAATTAAAAAGGATCTTGAGCAAAATGATCAAAACCTAGCTTGGAGGAAAAGGTTGAGCGAAAGTGGTTTTCATGTCTATCCTATTATGCAACATGATCCTAAAACAGTGGTTTTGACCACTTCCATAGAACTTAAAGCCCACATGGAGTAGTAAGGATAGGGTGTAAATTCTCATCTCGGTTAGGTTGAGAATCCGATTCCCCAAAGCTCTTATGTTTTCATTTCACAATTAGTCTTGGATTAGTAAGGATCGTACTATTTCTCCTCCTGCAAAGGATGGGTGAGTCGATTCCCCAAGGCTCTAAGTAATAAAATTAATATTTCCCATTTCATAGTAAGTCTTGGATTGTAAGGATCGTACTATTTGTCCTCTGCAAAGGATGGGTAGTCATCCCCAAGGTTTAAGCAACAGAATTAATGATTTATATCTAAGGTTTGGATTGTAAGGATCGTACTACTTGTCCCTAACCAGGATGGGTAGTCATCCCCAAGGTCCAAGAAATAAAAAAATAAATAAATTTTTCCCATCTCATCTTTATTTTGGATTGTAAGGATCGTACTACTTGTCCTCTCGCAAGGGATGGGTAGTCATCCCCAAGGTCCAAAGAAATGGAGATAAGTTTTGGATTGTGGGGTTAGATATGCCCATGCATGGCATCATGTCTTGCCTAAAAAAGCAAGACCACTGATTGTCTAGAGGGTTAGACTAGCATGACCATTTCTTCCATAACTGGTTTAATTATTTTGCTTAAAGTGAGGTAATGAACTCTAAATCAGAATAGTAAGGATAAGGTTAAACTCTCATCTCGGTTGGGTGGGAGTCTGATTCCCCAAAGTTCTGATTTCACATTCACTTGCACATGGGTTCTAAATAGTAGGGACTCATAACCAACTTTGGGATACAATAAGGAAATGAACTAGTGGATCCTAAGAGGGTTTGGCAATCTTGAATGCTTGTACATAATAGTAGAAGAATGATCATGCTTATTAGGAAAAGCAAAATCTCCTAGCTCATTCATTTAGGGTCACAAATCATTCACCATCCCATATATGCATTCATGCAAAACTGATAATGGAATGTTGATCAATTTCAAACGATAGGGAATGAAAACACATTGCACACACTGAGCTAATACTTGATGATTCTGATGATTCATGTACTTCTGATCTTTGGGCATTTGTTATTTTGCTTATGTGCTAACATGTATTTACGAGTTTGTGATATGTTTCAGGTTGGGTTCTTACTAAAATGCTCAAGAGCATTTGACAGTAGAGTCGCCATTTGTTGTGGTTGATCCACAACACACCCCAAAATTGGGGACCCACCTTTTTGCAGGCTCACAGGGAAGGATCTCAGTGACCCAGATGCCAAAATTGAAAAAAGAAAAGAGAAAATGCACAAGTGTAGAAAGGGGTCGCGAAATCGCGACAGGTAGCGAAATCGCGACATGTCGCGAAATCGCGACCGAAACCGGAAAATTGTCGCGAAATCGCGACATGTCGGAAAATCACGGTCAGCGCGGTCAACGGCAACAAAACAGAAAAACTGTCGCGAAATCGCGACGTGTCGGTGACCAGGAGGAAAAAGGTGTCGCGAAATCGCGACGTGTCGGTGACCAGGAGGAAAAAGGTGTCGCGAAATCGTGACATGTCGCTGAGGAGAAAAGAAAAGGTGTCACGAAATCGCGACATGCTGTTGGGAAGAAAATAAATGATGTCGCGAAATCGCGACACGCCGTTGGAAAAGGATGAGAATGGTCGCGATTTCGCGACGTGTTTTGCCGAAGCGTACGGGTGATGAAAAGTGTCACGATTTCGCGACGTGTTTTGGAAAGGTGTACGGAAGCGGAAAAATGTCGCGATATCGCGACAGGAAACAGCTAAAGGACTCGAAGAGGAAAGACGTCACGATTTCACGACCGATTGCAGCAAAGGTGTACGGATGGAAAAATGGTCGCGATTTCGTGACGTGTTTTGACAAACTGTACGGAATAGAAAAATGGTCACGATTTCGCGACGTGTTTCGGGGAAGCGTACGGAAAGAAAAGGCGGTAGCGATATCGCGACAGAAAGCTGCATGAAGGTCCGAGGGGGAAAACGTCGCGATATCGCGACGAGTTTTGCAGAAACGTACGGATGATGAAAGGTGTCATGATTTCGCGACGCATTTTGGCAAAGTTGTACGGTACAAGGAAGATGTCGCGAAATCGTGACGAAAATGAAAATCAGGCTCGAAGCAGAGAAGTGTCACGATTTCGTGACGTGTTTTGGAAAACTGTACGGACGGAGAAAATGGTCGCGATTTCACGACAGAAAGCTGCATGAAGGTCCGAGGGAAAAAATGTCGCGATATCGTGACAAGTTTTGCCAAGGCGTACGGAAGATAAAAGTGGTAGCGATATCGCGACGGTTTGTCGAAGGAAGGCAAGAGAATGATAATGGTCGCGATGTCGCGACGCAAAGTTGCACAGGAGGTCCGAGAGAAAAGTGGTAGCGATATCGCTACCATTCGAGGAAGAAGGCTCAAAGGGTTAAAAGGGTAGCGATATCGCTACGAGAAGTTGTCGGAGGTCGACAAACGAAAAACGGTCGCGACATCGCTACGGGGAGCTGATGAAGGCGTACGGCCAGGAAACATGTAGCGATATCGCGACATGTCGCGATTTCGCGACATGTCGCCATTTCACGACCGGGAAGGTGAACAGGCGGACTTGCAGTTTTGTCGGGTTCTTTCGCAGAAAAGCGTTACAGCAGGCACAGAAAGTGCGTGACACGTGGCGTGCAGGTGTCAAACTTGCAGAGGCGTTACATGCAGAGATGAATTTCGGAGCGTTTCCAAATTTGAGCGTGAATCAAAGCGGGAAAAAGCAAGAATTTGAAGGGTCGCCCACAGGAAGAGGAAATGAAGCGACGGAGGAAATCGAAGAGCCATAACAATGCTATAAAGCCAAAAATGCAAATTGAAGATGGGTTGGAAATTGCCGAATACGGAGTTGCAGAGACGAAGGCTTTGTGCTATTCTGGGCCCGTACTTGGGCAATTTCCTTCTTTTTGTTCTGGGATTTTCTTTTACACCTGGAACATTTTTGAATGTAATCGAGATATCATTTAAATACAAAATACAGAGAGTTGGCATCTTATTGGATGAGAAAGAAGGAGTAACTTTTGCATGCATGATTTAATGTTTATATTTCCCTTCCAGATTTCTTAGGTTTTTAGGTGAAGTTAATGCAAGATCTCTTGGTTGCTTCATGCGAATGCCTATTTTCTGGAATTACCACAGAAACCCTCGAGACTCGCACTTTGGCCTATTTGGATTGTGTGGATGTGCGGGTTCATTAGGTTAGGTTGCATGTAGAAAGCCTCGATATCTTCGGTTTCATCAGATTAATGACAACTTTCTGACTGTAATCTATTTTTATTGTTACTTTTGTTTACTTTTGGTCTTTGCTTTTCAAACCCATATTTTATTTTCAGGAGTTTAATTACTGTGTTTGAATAAATCACTGAAAATCCATCCGAATTTAAGGTTTAAACAGATTTTATTCATTTAGAGTCCATTGAAAGTTCAAAATTAATAAACCACGGTGCCCCTTGTTAACATCCACTTGCAAACCCTAAGGTGTTCTTAGCATTTCATTTTAAACAACATCCTTGATAATCAATAATTAGCATAATAAGAACCTTGGAGAAATCGTTTTTCTTTGCAAGCAGAGGATTTAGGACTCGGATCCTACAGGAGAGTGTGTTTTCACAATCGGGTTAAAACACCACTCAACAGATTGGCGCTAGAAGGAGGGCGAATCGGTTTATCTATTTCAATTTTTATATCTGAATATTTTGTTTTTGATTTAATTCTGAAATTATTTACGGCTAAACTGCAACACTGTTTTTGCGTTTGTTGCAGGTTTTCTTCGAACTAGCCGAGGGTTTCCTCGAGCGAAGTCGGACCCACCACGCCGTATTGCGACCAGGTATCAAACAACCGGAGAAACCATTTTTCACGACCTTACGGTACTCCCAAGGGTAAAGTCAAGCAAGTCGTAAGCACTCCAGTAGCAAAAGGCCTGTTTTCTCCAGGAACGTCGAGTGGACCTACGCCAGTAGTATTCGTTGCCCCTAGTGTGCCTATAGTTTGTAACATTTCTTCTGCTATTGTAGGTCTGTCTACATCAATTCTGAGTCAAATGGCTCAAGCTCCAGCAGCTCCTTGGTATGGAGCTAACAATACTCCTTTGAATATTGCTGGGGATATACATGAAATCCCCAAGAACATTGAAATATTTTTGCCTAAATACAAGCCAGATGGCCTAAGAACAGCAGAAGAACATATCCAAGCCTATAGAGATGTTTTAATTAGGCTGCAAGTTCAGCATGAAGATGTAGCCTGCAGACTTTTCCCCATGAGCTTGGATCCAATAGCATATGAATGGTATATATGCTTGCCAACTGGTTCAATCACCTCTTGGACACAAATGGAAAATGCATTTGTCAATCAATTTAGGTCGCCCTTAGATC
Source organism: Wollemia nobilis (assembly GCA_028583015.1). Taxonomy (NCBI): domain Eukaryota; kingdom Viridiplantae; phylum Streptophyta; class Pinopsida; order Araucariales; family Araucariaceae; genus Wollemia; species Wollemia nobilis. Next base: position 3,327,855 of record JAQPPZ010000594.1, on the reverse strand, counting down.
CCGCAACTATTTACAATCAGTTCATTACATGCAAACGGGGCCAAGGGGAACCAATCCGAATGTTTAATCAGAGATTCCAAAAGAACTATAACAGAGCAATTAGACATTTTGCCATCGATCCTGCAGTAGCTTTGCAGATATATTTTGGGGCATTGGACCCCATGACAGCCATGTTTGCAAGGCATAATCCTCAGGTCACCACGCTAGCTTTGGCCTATAATGAAGCCATGACTATTGAGCAGCAATTGACACCGCAAGGCTACGGGTTTACCCAGATGCCTGTGTTGGGATAGTGTGCTCCATATGGTCAAGTTCCCCAGGAAAATCAACTCATGGCACCACAAATGCCAAGTATGAACGCCTTCCCATATCAACAGCCGTATCCACCAGCACCCGCATATGCACCCATTCCAATCCAACCAATCACAGCCATTCCACCTGTTCCGACATTTTTGCAGAACAGTCAATCAACTACGTAGGAAACTAGTCAAGTCAATCCTCAAGCCATAGTTCCTGTTCCGAATCCAATCCCAATTCAAGGTATCAATCCATATGGGAATCCAATTCCTCAGAACCCCACCCAAATGTGGAATCAAGACCCCATCAATTATGCAAATCCAATGGGGGTTAATAACAATGTGGTTCCACCGAAGGATGTCTTTTCGAAAGTCGAAGAGCTCAAGAAACTAGTACATAAACTAAGTAATGACAGGGTTCAACAGCAGAAGCATGAGTCCCGTGCCCCTCACCCAAGTCAAAATTTTAACAATAGAGGGAGGCACTGGAACACTAAGCCAAACAATGGGGGAGTTCCTGCTCCCATTGCTAATCAATTAGATGCTTCTGCAGGCCCCAACCAATCCAATTCTCTTTTGAATCTTTCAGATTTGGCATGGGAAAGAGGGTGCAGGTTACATAACACAAAAGAACACAATGAAAGGAATTGTCCTGAGATAGCTAGATACACTCATTGTCTTCGAGCACAAGTTGATGATTTGGAACCGGTATCAAATGAGGATCCATCGTATCAGCAAGATGAAAATATTATGGTGATGGAAACATTATATCACCAAGAGGGTGAGAGCGAGGAGGAAGAAGACGAAGTTTTGGAACAGGAGGTGCAAGCTTTTTGAGATTTTAGAAAGGGGACTCATGGGTACCATTTGAGGAGTAAGTCTAAAGCCCCTAAAACCTCATCAACACCTCCAAACAGTTCTATTCTTCCTCCAGATACAAAGGCAAGTAACAACCCTCCCCCTCCACTCAGAAGAGAAATGTCTAATGACGTCCAGAAGACAGTCAAATTCAAAAAACCAAATTATGACGTAGTGGAGGATATGAAGAAGTCCAAATCTAGCCTTTCATTCCTGGACGGAGCTAAATTGCCTGGTCAAAAGGAGGCGTTGATAAGAGCTTTGAACTCACCTGATCCGATGTGGAAGGAAAAAAGAGCTGAATCCCACCTGATTTTGCGAAAGGAGAGAAGGGATGTCCCACCATTCTTATTAACTCTGAGAATTGCGGGTAAGAACTTGCATAACTATTTGGTAGACACAGGAGCCACGAGCAACCTCATGCCTACGGAGATATGTCAAATGCTGGGTCTACAACCGGTTTCATCCAAATGCACGGTCTTGCAATTGGACCGTTCAGAGGTAAATGTAGTAGGGACCTTATATGATGTCAAGATTCAATTAAATTCTTAACCCAGGGTCCAGCAAGTTGTAGACATTTTGGTGGTTAACATCCCAAGTAGGTATGGAATGTTACTTGTGAGAGATTGGATGAAAATGTTGAATGGCTATTTTGCAACAGATCGCTCGCATATGTGGCTGCCATGGAAGGGCATTGCTAAACAAATCAGAGTGGAAAAAGAAACCGAGGCTTAAGGAGATTATAACAGATTTTAACAAGCCGAATGAGGTTCAGTTTTCTGAGCCAGACCTAGGGGTCTATGCTCTTGATGTTGAGAAAGTTGCTGATGAACTTAAAGAAGAAGTGTGTCATGGTAGTTCTTCTGAGGAAAAGGATCACACGTGGTTGCTCAAGTTTGATGGATCAAAATCTAGATAGGGAGCAGGAGCTGGAGTCGAGCTCACTGGTCCAGGAGGTAAACCATTATTGGTTGCCTACAGATTGCAATTCCCTTGCACAAACAATGTGGCAGAATACGAAGCATTGATCTACGGTTTACGTCTAGCATTGAGCAAACATGTTAAATGCTTGAAGGTTTTGGGAGATTCTGAGTTGGTTGTCAAGCAAATCAAAGGACAGTATACATGCCCCGACAAAAGACTGAGCCTTTATAGGACTAGGGTTATGGACCTCATGGAGGAGTTTGATGCATTCAACATAGCCCTTATTTCTAGGAGAGGAAATCGAATAGCAAACTCTCTTGCAGTCGCCGCGGGCATGTTAAACCCGGTGGATATAAAAAGATGTAAAAAATTTTCCATTGAGTTGGTTCCTTGTCCATCAATACCCGATAATGTGAAGAATTTCCAGGTTTTTGAGTGTGACAAGCACATCTTCAAGTTCCTCACAAACTCGGGTATTTTTGAAAATCAGGTGATCGATGAGGAACAAAGGTGGCAGGATGAAACGAAAGAAAGTGAAACTGTGTATCAATCCAAAAAAATTCCTAAAGACGTGGTTTCATTAGAAAATATGTTCGACATGGAATGCAAGAACAAGAAAAGAAAAAGAGTCCCGCTCCCCAAAGATGCATGCGATTCAATTAATCTGGGGAGTGCAGACAATCCAAAGGAGGTGTACATAGCAAAGGCATGTACAGAGGAAGAAAGGAGCAATATAATACAAGCTTTGAAGCATTACATAGATTGTATTGCTTGGAACTACAATGAGCTGAAGACTTACAACCAGAACATTATCACGCATACCATACCTTTGAAGCCAGACTCCAAGCCTTTTAGGCAAAGACAACGAGTTGTTAACCCGCTATTGGAGCCTTTGATCGAAAAGGAGGTTAAAAGATTATTGGAAGCGAAAATCATTTTTCCCGTTAGGCACTCAACCTGGGTGGCTAACCTCGTTCCAGATGAGAAAAAAGAGTGGAGAGATTAGGCTGTGCATAGATTTTCAAAATCTTAATAAAGCCTCCCAGAAAGATAATTATCCATTGCCATCAATCGATGAAATCTTGCAAATGGTAAATGGATCAGAAATGATGTCCTTTCTCGATGGATATTCTGGGTACAACCAAGTTCTTATACATCCAGATGACAGGATGAAAACGACCTTCACTACCAAGTGGGGGACATTTGCATATAAGAGAATGTCGTTCGGACTATTAAACGCTGGTGCAACTTTTCAACGCGCCATGGATTACGCATTCAAAGGGATAATAGGCAAATGCATCATCGTGTATGTGGATGATATCCCAGTTTTCTCGAAGAAGAGAGAGGATCATGTTAAAGACTTAAAGAAGGTGCTTCAAAGATGCAGGGAACATGGAATTTCATTAAATCCCAAGAAATGCATTTTTGGAGTGACAGAAGGGAAACTGCTAGGTCACATTATTTCAAAGGAGGGAATATCCATCGACCCAGAAAGGATACAAGCTATCCAAGACCTACCTCTCCCGAGCAGTAAAAAAGAATTGAGGTCTTTCTTTGGGCAAGTCAATTTTGTGAGGAAGTTCATTTCTAGCTTTGCTGAGATAGCTAAACCTCTAAACCAAATGCTCAAGAAAGATGTGGACGTAAGGTGGAACGAGGAAAGTAGAGTGGCTTTCCAGAATATCAAAGACACCATTTCCAAAGCCTCGGTCTTGATAAGCCCAGACTATTCCAAGCCTTTTTACATTTATGCTTTTGCATCGGAGCATTCCTTGGCGAGTGTATTAACCCAAAAAGGCGAAGATAATGCCAAAAAACCCATTGCATTTTTAAGTGCCCCCATAAAAGATGCCCAATTAAGGTATTCAATCCTTGATAAGCAAATGTATGCACTTTTTAAAACTGTAAAAAATTTAGGCATTACATCGTACACAGCAGAATTATTGCCATTGTGCCCGATTCTGTTGTCAAGACCATGTTTTTACAAAATGAACTAGGTGAAAAGAGAGGAAAGTGGATTGCAACCATCCAAGAATTTGATCTCAAAATCCAACCAATGAAACTAGTTCGAGGACAAGGACTGGCAAAGGCGATCGCAGAAAATGATCCGCAAATAACAAGTCAATGCTCAAATACATAATACATGGCTAAGGAGGACTGGTATGTTGATATTGTGCAATTTTTATTGACTGGTAAGTGCCCTTCTAATTTGAATTCAACACAAAGGAGAGCTTTAAGGCTTAAATCTATTAACTATATGATAAATTCTGGTGTGCTTTACAGGAAAAATCACAAAGGTATCTACCTGAGATGCTTGAGCAAAGACGAAGCCGCCAGGGTGTTGCAAGAATTTCATGGCAAGCATGGAACTGGTCATGGTGCAGCCAATGCTACAGCACACCAAATCCTGCGAGCAGGATATTACTGGCCTCATATATTCAAAGATGCGCATGCTCATGTGCGATCTTGTCACATCTGTCAAGTGGCTGCAAATAGAGAAAGAAATGCAGCCATGCCATTGCAGCCTGTAGTCGAAATGAGACCGTTTGCACAGTGGGGACTGGATTTTATCGGGGTTATTAACCCAAATTCTTCTAACTCTCACAAATTTATTTTGACGACTACGGACTCATCGTACAAGGTGGACGAAGCGATTCCCACTAAACATGCCACCACAGACGTTGTGATTAAATTCCTTGAGGATCAAATTATCACAAGATATGGAATGCCCGATTCTATTGTCAGTGACAATGGTAAAGCTTTCATTTCCACACAATTTGCATAGTGGGCATATGATAATAAAGTGAGCTTAAAGTTTGCATCCAATTACTATCCTCAAGGAAATGGGTTGGCCGAATCTTCAAATAAGAATTTGTTGAATACTATTAAGAAGTTGCTGGAAAAGAATCCTCGGGACTGGCATAGTCAACTAAAGTTTGCCCTGTGGGCAGATAGGACCAGAGTGAAAGAATCCATAGGGAATACTCCCTATCATTTGGTCTATGGGCAAGACCCGATATTTCCAGAAAATTTGGAGCTGCAGACCTTACATTTCATACAAGAGTACATGGGGACAGATGATCAAGTTGAAGCTAGATTGAGCCGGTTATTGCACCTGGATGAAAAGAGAGAAGAAGCCATGAATCACATGAACAAACACCAGGAAGTCATCAAGAGATGGTTTGATAGAAGGGCCAAAGTTAAATCATTCATAATTTCAGATTTGGTGTTACTATGGGACAAAAGACATGAGGAAAAAGGAAACCATCAAAAGTTTGATTGTCTCTGGTTAGGCCCATATCAGATTTCAAAAATTCTTGGGAAGAACACCTTCAGGCTAAAAACCTTAGAAGGGAAAGATTTCATGCTTCCGGTTAATGGGTAGATTCTAAAGCATTATTTTAGCCCTTAGGTTGTGAGACTTTGATATTATTCTTTTGGTGTTGGTGAAGGATTTTCAGATTTTGTTTTTATTGTTTAGGATTGTTAGTTTAGTTAGGATTTTGATTATGGATTTGATTTCAATTGACATGTGTGTTAATTTAAAAAAAAAATAGAAAATTGAGATGTCAACTTATGCTTAAGGATTAGGAGAATATGAAATATTGGAATTGTCTTGTAAAAGCTCCACAAATAGCATAAAACTTTTTTAAGTTATATTGTTTGACTTTGTGATATATGAAAGAATCGGTTTTGCATGACAAATCATTTCATTCACAATTCAAGAAGTAATGCATTCATATTCCATCTCACCTCACATACATTTCATTTTAGTTGCATATGCATCTTATGTACAAGCCATGAAAGTATGTCAAATCCTCTTAGGGTTGTGTTATAACATATAGGTAAGTAGCTCCTAAGGTTGGAAACTAACATATCATCCAACCTTACCCCTAATCAATGTTTGAAGTACTTCACATTGAAAGCAAATTCCATAACCATTGAATGAAATGCATAAATCTATAATGTAGAGTTATAGCACATTCCCCAAATAGCTTTAGAAGAAATAAAATTTCAATATTCACATACATAGAGAAGTTAATTTGGAGACCAGATAGTAGTATACTTGTATTTACAAAATGGAAAAATCCTTACATATGAATTGTAATGGCTAAAGAGTTGTGCCTTGGAATGTCATGCATTCTAATATATATAGACCTTACAATAAGTTTATAATTAAATATGGTGGTGGATGAGATAGTTGGGTTGCACCAGAAGGGTAGCCATGCTGTCAATATTTTCAAATATTCAACACACTCAAAATTATCAATGATATTCTTCTACATTTTTAATCAAAGGCAACTAATAGGAGGGAGTAGGGAGCTCTGCACAAATCTAGACCCTTGATCACTCTACCTCAGTAATTATTCTTATGGATTGTGCTCCCCTTGTGTATTCTTGAGGAGGATCCACCATTAATGGCATTATCAAGTTTCCTTACTGTATTAATGATCTCAAGGAACATCTCAGCCACCTCTAGATAGCTACCAAATTTCTTTAAGTCATCCACCTACCATGTACCCAAAATTGAGCCTGAGGTGGGATCTTCTATGGGTCTAATATATTTTTTATATTTGTATGAGGCTTTTGGGTATAGACAGACCTTTGGGATCCATCTATTTCTTACTCCTAACCCAAAAATTTGCCCATGATGCACAAGGTAGGTTTTTGGGATCCACCTTAATTTCTCTCTTGGGTGTAACTTTGGGATTCTTCATGATCAAGCAGGAGCCCATTCCTCAGCCCTGCCTTTAGGGTGTTGCTTTGGGTGTCAACCCTAACCTGTCATCATCCTGATTCTCTAGCCCTATGATGGGGTAAGGTTTTGGGATCCATTTAGAATTTTTGAATGCTCAATTCTTTGCCCTTCTTAGTGGCACCAAACTATCATCATATTCATTGTAGCTCACTCCAACATCTTCTACTACATCTATGAGGTCTTCTTTTAGTAATCAATATCCACTGCTCAAATGTAAAACTTCAAATTTTATCCATTTCTAAGGGTCATCATATTTTATTAACAAAAAGGAAAGAGTGGGTGAAAGGGTGCAAAATTTCACCCACAAGTATCTTGGCCTGCATATTTTAATCTTCTTCTTGGATACCCTTGGATTCATGCAATGAGGGTTATCCCTTCTACCTTTCATAAATATTTGAATTTTAAATTTAAGAATCAACTTGTCACTATTTTGGGTGATCCTCATCCATTTGAATATTTTTTAATGGTTGAGCAAGCTCAATCTTATCTCAATTTATACCCATTATTTTCCTCATCTCACCTAACTAAACAACTTGAAAATCTTAAAGTGAGTGAGGAACCAATAATCAATGTTCCATCACATGATCAAGTTAATCCATTTCTTCAAGAGCCTCTTCTAGATCTTTCCAAGCTACCACCTTCACCAAGGACTATGGGTTTACCTTGTAAGAAGGATGAAGTTGTACACATTGGCACAAATACCTTTATCTTTGCAAGTACAACCTTTGAATAAAAGATCATTGGTAGCAACCTTTGTCCTATAGAGTGTTCTTTTACTCATTGTTACTTATCCAATGATTATCCATTCCCAAAATAGATCATATATAGCATGGGATATATAGGTAAAGGTTTAGGGCCCCAAAAGAGAGGCATTCAAGAGCCTTTGGATGCCAATATTTTACCTAGGATATGTGGCATAGGTTACATACCCAATAAGAACCAAAATTTACCATTTGATGATGATGATCACCTTATTACTTATGCTAATTATTTAGATCATCAAGTTTTGTAGTGAAGTGATGAGGATGAGGGCTCGCCTTATATATCCAACATTTGTATTTATAATATGGTACTTTTAGTGCATCCAAAGTTAGTTGCAACCCAACCCCAAAGTACACTAAAGGGAATACTCCTTGTGATAGAGATCATAAGGGTGTCATCCAAAATAATTTCTTCTTTTATGGTTATGTCCCTTGTGTTCTGCATTTCAATATTTCTCATTATCAAGGGGACCCTACTCCTCTATCTCATAGAGACCTGGAAAAATTGGGAGTCTCTCCCCCTTTCATCAAGAAATATGACATAGTCCTATTTTGCATTGAATTACGTACAGTTACTCCTGTAGGATATGCTATAGATGATTTTTCTTATGATATAGGTCATGCATATACCTTCCACAATAGCCTTCTCTTTTATGGGTCATTCCCTTGTACTATCATCCTTATTGAGAATATAGGAGGTACAACCAAAATATATGGTGACTATCACTTAGATTGATATGGTAAAGAACTTAAAGAACCAATGAACATAATGCACCTAAAATGATATTATCCATGATCCACCATTATGGTTCATCTCATATTACACTTATCTTAGTTTTCATATTGCATTTGGTTTAACTGCTCACACTACGTGACTACCTATCATAATTTACATGGTCTACCAAACATTTTGTTCCATTTGCATTCTCTGCTTTTCATACTATTGCTTGTTCATATTTGCATGACTGCTTACTCATATAGATTTTTAGGGATTTTACAACAATGGTAAGTTATGACACCTATTTAGTTCATAGCTCACATGCATTGCACTCTCACTAGAGCTATGATGCCTAGTGAATTCCCCAACTTAAGGTCCATATTCATGCATTTGCCCATCTCTTTTTCTCCTATTTTTTTCTTTTTCTTGTATTCCTTGACCTTGAAAATTTAGAAATGGCCATCAATTCCTCTCCAATTCAAGGAGTATAGTTCTCTTCTTGGTATATCCTTACCCTTTGCATGTTTTTATTTCTTCCTTTTCATCAAGACAAGGATATACATTCTTCTTCCCTTTTCTTGCTTTCACACTTCTTCCTTCTTGAATTTTTGATCATTAAATGGTCCTCTTGGGATAGGGTAAATACTACATGAATATCATTTGTGATGTTAATACAACCACTAACTATATTACGTATAACACGTAGCTATTGAATTTCACTAAATGTACACACACCTACTATTATTTATCTTTGCTCATATCTTCCTTCCATATTTCAACACATGCATAAACTCACATTGTTATGCTATGTTTTCTTCTTCCCACCCATATTTTGCACACGCCACATCCCTATTAGATAGTAATAACTTTAGCATATCATTCACACACAACACATCCTATATGATATTAGCTTCATGGCCACACATGAGGAGTAGCCTCCATATCGATCATTTGTGAGCATACATCCTAGAGGGTATCTCTTTCTCTCTGGACATATTAGTGAGCACTATATCCATATTGGGTATCGCTCCATGCTTGGCCATATCTTATGAGCATAACATCCTTAGAAGATAGCTTCATGGCCAAACATGAGGAGTAGCCTCCATCTCATTCATTTACAAGTATACATCATTTTAGGATTCTGCTCCCCTCTTTTCATTTTTCTTGATCTATGTTGTTTGATCACATTGATCTAGGTACAATCTATGTTGTCTCAAACACCATACTTCAAACCCCCTTACCATTGGCCTTTTCCTTATTTCTTATTCTTTCTTCCTTTTCCCCTTCTTTCTCCTTTTTTTCTTTAGTTTTTATCCTTTTTGAAATCACATCTCATCTATAAGGGTCACAAATTTTCTCAGCATCAATGTCATGGTCCATTTCCATGGGGTGTGATTTCGACTAGAGTTGTGTCTTTTATTGCTTTTCTTTTCTTCTCCTCTTTCTTGTTTATTTTCTTCCATCCATGTATTTCATGCCTTAAATTCACTTCATTGCATTCACACATTTGTATTTTAGGTTAGTTCATCTCATAGTTAGATTATGTTTTGTTCTTTCATACATAATTAAACATAAAAATATATAAATATACATTTCACAAAAGTAGCATGATATTACTTGAGATCAAAGTAGTGAGGTACATAGGTCTTCTCGATCAGTGTGCCATAATCTGAATTCAACACACTCAACCCTCCTTAGGGGTGCATGCCACACTCAAAATTGGTATGTCACCCTAATCCTATCCCTAGCTTTGGAAGCTTATATCCTCTACTCCACCTATCAAAGGTGGTCTCGATGGGAGCATGTTCATGGATCATGAGACCATCCATGATCTAGATTGAGACCAAATCAATGTCTAAAGGGATGATGGTGGTGTAACTCACTGTTCTATTGGAACTTCTTGGAAGTACATCATCTAGGATAAGTTCATCCTCTACACTACCATCTCTAGCCTCTCCCCTAACCTTTTTAGCTCCACCTATAGTAGGTGGATACCCTCATCCTATTGGCTGCTAGTAACAACAACCATCCTCTCCATCCAAGCCTATTGCCACTCCTAGTCTAGCCAGCTCACCTCTCCCCTGAGGTGATATGCCTTCACCCATGTTGCATCCTACTCTATCTCTATTATAACCCTATCCATAGAACCTCGATCATCTTGGCCCTATCCTATCGAAGTAGGTCCTTTTCCCTCTATAGAGTTACTATTTGATCTTGTAGTGCCTTTGTTCCTCTCCTCAGATTCTTCTAACCTGTGGTCTTGCTCAATTCAACTACTATTAATTTAGATGCCTCTCCAACCACTCTACTTAGCCTTGATATGACCATCATGGGGGTAACTTCTACTAATCTCACCTCCCTAGTCCTAGTAGTGGTGGTGGTTGTTGCCACTATATCTATTTGGAATCACACCTATCTCTATTGTGGCCCCTTTGGCCCTACCTCTATCACTTCATGGATTTTTGAATTACCCTTTGTAGTGCCAACCACATTCATTGACCCATAATTTTGTATCTTTGCACTAAAACTTATGGGGAGATCCTTAGGGGTATGATACCCTTACACCATATCTGATACTCGAAAGCCACCTTGATATTGTCCACCCCTAGATCCACATAGAGTGATTCATCCAGGTCCTCCTCCATCCATTTTCCCACATCGAGATCCCCTATGATCCTTTATGAGTTCCTTTATACGTACTTATAGCAATAGTCTCCTAAGTTTAGGATATCTTGAAAGATACTAAATTACCACTAGACTCGATCAAATTAGAAGAGCTCAAGCTCCCTCTTCTCCATAGATACCCACCTAATCCTCATAATACTAGCCAACTCCTCTTCATCCTCTATCTACCTAGGGTGTATATGTCATGGTTCCCATGTATACTAGTGATCCTAAAGCTCATCTATCACCTACCTCCCTAGTGGAAGGATCCCATCATATGTCCTTTGGAATCGCTCATAGCTCCTAGTCCATCTATATACTACTAGTAATTTTGGGTTGGGTAATGGCCCTAGATGTGCATACAGTCTCTGCACTACTATGTGCTCCCAGAACCACACCTAGAGCAAGGTTGTATAGACCATCCTTGTATGAAATTCTTCCTCTTAGTTTTTAGTAGCTTCTTCATCCGCTCCTCTAAATAAGTTTCCCAATCATACTTCATACCATTGTGGATACCTTCCACATATTGTGCAATCCAAATTGAAATTTCAAAATCTCATGATTCTCTAGACAACCAAGCTATGACAATATTCATTGTGCATACCAATTCTTCAATATTCAACTAGATTTGCTTAATACCATAAGTTTTAGTACCAGAAATATTGGCTACCACCAATGAATTCATAGATGTGAGTGTTGAAATCAACCTATGAGTCTCAACTAGATCTATCGTCTTTCTTAAAATTAGAGCTCCCTACATGGGCAATCTAAATTTTCTTTAAAATTTCTCCATAAAAAACTCCACCTTGATTACCCATTCTCACAACAGCACAATTTACAACAGGTTTTTAGGATTGAATAATTTTCAGCAAGTATTCATTTAAGAATACTTTATCTTGTAGTAAGATTTATGTGATGGTGCTAACTTCAGCCTTCTTTAGCATGAGTTTTAAGAATTTTTTCCCAGTCCCTTTTCCATAATTTTCTACGAAACTCTGGTGTTAGCTATCTAAAAGTGATATCCAGTTGCTCTTCTTATGTTTCACTGAGCAATTCTTCCTGCTCCTTCGAAGTCTTCCCTCAATGAATTTCATTATGATGTTGCATTTTTTGTGCTCTGGGTGGCTCCATATCTTCCCTTCTAGAATTTAGTAGTGCACCACCTCTACCACCATGCCAATGTATCTATAATATCCACATTCTATACCCTCTCCCTCTTAAGTATTATTACCACACCTCTTATGTGAGTGAAATTTACTTCCTTGGTCCAGATTGGGGTAAACAAAGGGAGACCTTATGGGTGGTGAATCCCTCTGGTGTAGTGGTTTGGGTGATCCCTCCACTCTATTTTATACAATAAAATAAAATGATCTCAAAACACTTTTCTAGAGCTCATACTTCTACCATCACTATGTGGAACCCTCATTTGCACTCTCTGATCAACTTGGCAATTCAAGACAATTTCACACAAAATCGCTCCAAAAATTTGCATGACTACTTCCAAAATGTACAAGGGCTATCATAAATTGTACAGGGTCTCAGGAAGTCATACATGTACATTTTCAAATCGTACAACCCATGTCAGATCATACAACTCCAACCGAATTAGTTCAACTGCATCTAATTTTGTATAAATGTAGCAAATCATACAATTGGGGTTTCAAATCATACAATATCGATCTAAAATCATAAAATCAGCCCATAAATTATACAAGGGCATCTCCCTTTTATACAATCTCATCCAATTTTATACAATAATGAAAAATTATATACAAACTCCTTTAAAATGCACAATCGGGTCTTCAAAATCCTTCCAATTGTACACTACTCTAAAATCATACAATCACACCTCCAAATCATACATATGGCCCTAAAAATCCTTAATTGGTTAAAAACCCTCATTTTTTAAACTGGTACAATTTCTAGGAAACCCATTTTTCGAAAGTGTTCAATATTCCTTTCTAGTGCATTTTTGGTGCAATTTATGCAATATTTCCTTCACTCAGTGTAATTTTTCTCCAAAATGAATTTTTTTGGTAGTATGGCAGCATTTTACAACTGTTCTTTTCTTATTTTCAATACATGTAGAGTTATAAAAACATCTTTGTACTTTTATGCCTGATTTCTTGCATTAGGGTTTGTTGTTCTGCATCCTTGCACTTTTTGCACTTCACTATTTCTAAAAATTAAACCCTAGCCTTGCTTTTTCTACAATAAGGGTTTCCTTGGGTGCCTTCTTTCTTCAAACCCTCATTCATACAATAATTTTCTCCACCTGCAACACAATTTTTGAAAAAAAGAACTCAACTTTTTTTGCAGTAAACACTATCTTTGGTACCTTTTTCTCCAATTGGGTTTGCTTTTTTAAAATAAAAAATATTATGTGGTGTAAATATAAAATGGGTCACAAACAATTGTATGAAACTATTGAATTCAAATATCCATGTAGAATAAAATTATCTGGTTGCACCCTTCTTGCTTTCGAATCCTACGATTTCCAATTGCATGTGTACGATTTGTCAAAAAGCTTGTATGGCACATCCTTTTATTTATTTTTGAAATACTAACATCTTAATGCATGAAGTTCTACCACATTAGCCTTCTTTGCATGTAATTTGTTCCTCTTGTACAAATAATTGACAACTTGTCACCCTTGTGCATGCTATTTTGTTTTTTTCTCACTTTTGGCCTTTTCCTTGCCTTTACTTGTTTTATTTTATTTTCTTTTTCTTTTTATTGTTCTTTTTTTTTTCTCAAATAAGGTCATCGTTTCCAATTTTCAACCATCGTCTATCTTAATTGCTGTAGACACCTAAAATACGTCATGCCGAGGCGACTACTCATATGGGACATGCTAGAAGACCATATGGAAGACCTTTGGATAGATCCAAGGTATAGCAGTGGTTTTTACCACTCATTTGGGTATCTTTGCCTAGTCAGTGCTAGCCGCTGCTGACACCCATGGTTAGCAGTGCTGACCACGCCTATCAGCCATGGTCAGGACTCAAAATTAGTTGGCCTTCATCCGACCCAAAATTGGTTGCAACGGCCAATTGGTTGTGGATTGGAGCGGTTTGAGTGAGGAAGGTTCTGGATCCTTCCATCCAACAAGCTCAACTACCCAATATTGATCTTAGCTTCCTCATGAAGCTACCCCTAGCCCTTGGAAATTGCTATATAATCCCCCTCCAAATTGGGGAAAAGAGAGAGAAATATAATCAATTGAGCAGTGAAGCCCTATCGAATTGCATACCCATTCACATGCATTGATAGGAACACTTTTGCTACCCAATTGGAGATCACATTGCCATGGAGATCCTAGGAGGATAGGAGAGCCAAGAAATGCTAATCCATGCAATCCATGCACTCACTGAGCAATTCAACCACCAAATCTATCAGAGGACATAGAGGCGACCCTTGACCATCAATTTGGCAAGGAGAATCAGAGAATTGGCCTTGATTTGGAGGGTAAACTTACTTCAGTCTCCATCACGGCTATCAGCCATGGTGAATAGTGCCCACCGCTTGAATGACCCATGGTTAGCAGGTGACACCTGATTTCCTTGTTCTTTACTTTGTATTTTATTTAACTAGGTTAGATTAATCATTTTGTAGGTTTAATTCAGTATTCTAGAGATATTTGATCGATAGATTAGGAGTTAATTGCAATTTCCCTTCATTGTTGTAGTGTAGGCATAATGAATATTTTTCATGCTTCCATGTCTTCAATTGGTTAATTAGGAGCTTAGATAGATTCATCTTAGTTTCTTTTATGTTTCTAATGGTATATTATCATGTTTTAGATCAATTTACATGTACTAAATCACTTTCTTGATTTCTTGATTATCATGTTATCTTTTATACAAGCACCCTTTTAAAGCCTCATCAAGAGAGGCCTCCTTTGCTTTTAATGTTTCTTGTTGTTTATTGCATGCAGGACTAACAGGGTTTTGGGATGCAAGGCAGCAAATGCCTCTAATCATGGAGAAGAGGGTCATCGACACCCTAGAGCAGTTCGTGTCACCCTGGAAGGCATTTTGATTGCATCTACCCTTGAGAGGGATTTGAAACTCTATTGTAATTGATGTATCAAATGGGTATCCCTAAGAGGGATGAATCTATAACTTGGCTTCATTGAGATTAATAAAGGGATTCTTTATATTTATTTCATTTCTTGTTGTCAACTTATGTTTTCCCATTTGTGCTTATTTCATGAATTGCAATAGATAAACTAGATAGCAAGAGCCTTTTTGGTGGTTATAGAAGGTGATCATGGTGGAACTCCACATTTTTTGCCATGATTTACTGACTTTGGTCTATGTTTTTATGGTAGGTACTCACCACGGTTGACAACCATGAGCAAAAAGTTAGCCCATAGTTGATAGGCACGGGCAACAGTCATAGCCATGCATCAAAGCCACGATCAAAAATAGACCAACCATAGAGCAGGAGTAAAAAGCTAAATCATATGAGGACTTGAGGTAGGCCCTTCTGACACCCTCTATGTCTATTTTCTATCTCTGTGTTTTTCTAGAACATCAAAAATGAAATCTAGCTAGGACAAGGATAAAAAGAATAATAAAATGAATTAGGTCCTTGGGATTTTTATTTGATGCTTCTACTAGTCATTGCTAGGAACAACGGGTCTCTGAGTGCAGCCCACCCTAGTCTCCAGTGGTCTAGGCCATATGAATGTTAGATTTTGCTTGCATAAGGCCCAATCAGTGGCCAATTACTCATACTAGTTGCATTCTCTGAACGTCATGTAGCGTAGTGTGCATATATCTCTAAATATCAAATGTTCTTGGTTGCATATCATGTAGGAAATGATCATGTTAATGTTGTATTATGCATATTTCCTTTATGCAAATTAAAAAGAACCACACACACCATGTTTCATAGTAAACGCTAGTGAGTTGGGAGTCACATCCAACCACTAGTAGGGTTTCAATGATGGTGGAGGTGATTTCCATCCGTTGGCCCAACTCCCTCATACCTTCTTGTTACTAGACCAATACCAGATCCAAGAACCATTCGTAGCCTAGAAAATTTGCATGTACTTCTCTTCGGAGGGTATAACGCTGACTAGGTGAGATTGGGTGAGGATCTAGGAGGACCTGTGCTCCTTGCCTGGGTGTGGACTTCATTACCACATTTTGGGGGGATTACATGGCCTGGAGTTCATCGCCAGGTTGTCGAGCTATGAGCATACAGGTGAAAGCCATTAAACAATTGAGAAAATCATCAACGTATTGCAAAACATGACAAGAGTTACTTTACTGATACAACAAATTGAAAACACATCAAACAGTTTAGGGCTCATTTTAAAACTGTAAAAGAAGATAATCATCATTGTATTCTTTGCATGCTAATAAAAGTTAAATCTAGACATAGGATACATAATGGTGCAAACACAGAGAGGCCGATCCGAGCATAGACCCGAGATCGAAGCCCAAGCTCCACCTAGTGCACAACATAATGTGGAACACCCTCAATCACTTAATCCTCCTAGACATCATTCAACGAGCATTAGAGGGGATAATTCCACATGAGGGGATTCCATTGAGAATACCCCGATTAGAGGAAGTACTAGACATCCCTCTAGACATATATCAGAGCATGGAACTTCCCAACATGGGGGTTCTACATATGGTAGCATATACCATGACCACATTCCATGGGCATCCATGGGTTCAGCTAAAGAATATGTCATCGAGGGATCCATATTGGTACCCCTTCGACCTGTATCTAAGGGAGGTTCATGACCTCCATCATCAGAGTCTAGATATGTCCAAGATCCACCCATTCAGGGGTGAACCGAGAGGGCTGCTTCTGAGCATAGGCCCGCATAGACTCCCTATAGGGGTGAGCCCACCAAGTTCACCATAGATATATCCAAAGTGGGAATAAATGGTATGCCACCTCATGAGCCATGGCATAGCAAATAGTTGGATGGTCTAGATAGAGTCCTAGGGCATCTAGGATATAAGCCTATGCCTGCACCCTCTTGACTGGTGAGTGAGTGTAGCGCAAGCACCATTAGGACCACCCGAGAACATGGAGAGTGCTCCAAGTATTCTCGAGACATGCATGCTCTTGCATCACATGCAGGCACTGAGTATAGGAGATAGCCTGACATGAATGCCATATTTATAGACCGAGGCAAGAGTGTGGTAAATCAGTCCATTGGAGGACATACCCATAAAGTCACTCGAATAGAGCACACCCCTCAAAGGCCTCAGATGGCCGATCATGTTGATAGAGCTCATAGACTGATGTCAGAGTAGAGATAGGATAGATTCTCCAAGATCAATTGGAGGATGTTTGCATAGAGAAAGAGCACCTCAAAAATGAGAATACTTAGAGGTAGAGGTTCATAAGATAGAAATTATATGAATAATGCATGCATGAACAATGCATCCTCGATCATAAGGAGCATGTAGAGAGAGAGGATCGATTGGCTAGCATCGGTTTACCTCCTCATAGTGAGATCAGGGAATAGACGAGTGGCTTCATAGCCCGAGTTACACCTTGAGAACATCGACACACATACTCGCCATACGACTCAACATAGAGATCGGTGTCCAACATTCGAACAACATGAGCATAGGTAGTATGAGAATGAAGTGGGAGAGGAATTAGAACAAGAATATCCTAAAATCTCCCAATTCGAGGAGGAGGGCGAGCCTAGTCCCCCACCTCGATCGAGGAAGAATCTACCTCCGAAGGCACCTCCAAGGCAATCTCGAGAGGAGGAGTTTCTTTCCTCGCAAGCCTACAAGACCTTAGCAGAGAAGGTCCAAGCCATAGAGAAGCAAGGAATGACTTATCAGAAGCCTACCTTGAACAAAATTCACAATGAACCTCTATGCATGTCAGTGCCTATTCCAACATATCCTGAGCATTTCAAGATGCCTAGACTGGAAAAGTTTCAAGGAGAGGAAGATGCACAGGAGCACGTGACTAGTTTTCTAGATATGTGCTTTCATATTGAGAGCAATGATGCTTTGCTCCTACACACCTTCATCATGACCCTCTCAGGCCCAGCTCGAGAGTGGTTCAACCAATTAAAGAGGCACAACATTACTAGTTTCAAACAACTAGCTGATGCATTTCTTGAACGCTTCTCCTTCGACATCAAGAAGAAGGTAAACTTATCCGACCTGGCCACTCTAACGCAACATGATGATGAGCCAATAATGGATTATGGAAAATGATGGAGGAAAATGATGGCAAAGCTACCATTCTCCATCCCATCCTCTGAATTAACATGAATGTTCATGAAGAGTTGTGCCAAACACATTTTGTTATTGCTACAGTTGTAGCAATACCAGACATTCGAAGAGGCTTTGGCGCAAGCCAAGGTGATAGAGGACATCAAGTTATAGGAGGGTAACTTGAAGCTTAGGAATAAGGAGGGACACAAGAAAAGCACTGAGAGACATCAAGCCAAGCTGGCCCATGTTAATCAGGTGGTGTTGAACCTTCAGAAAGGGGATAAGGGGCAACAACAATGAAACTATCAGGCCCAACCTCCTCCTATGCAATATGAGCAGCACAATAACAATTATAAGGGTAAAAATAAAGAACAATACCCACCTCATATATTCATTCAGTTATCGGAGTCCTTGGCTTCGATTTTTCATCAGTTATGCGAGGCGAAGGCTATAAACTTACCCAAGGTCAAGTTAATGGACCCAAATCAACCCAAGCCTAAGGGCTACAAGGATGATCATTATTGCATCTTTCATCGATCGAAAGGCCATGACATCGAGGTATGTTGGTCTTTCAAACATCTTGTGCAAAATATGATCGAGAGAGGTACGCTTCTTGTCGACAACCCACAAGCACCTGATAATCAAAATATGAGGATTTACAAAAATCCTCTACCAAATCATGAGGTACCAAAGAATAATGTTGGCCAAGTCAACCAAGTTTGCATCGAACCACCAACCCAGGGGTTCATCGAAATGGTCAACATTGTCATAAGAAACGTGAGGTATGAATGACCGAATCAACCTCCAATACCTATTAGAGTCCAAGTTGTGCCTCCTCCAAGGCTAGCCTAGCATGTGCCTAACCCACCAACTAGATCGATGGTGACCATCAGGAGTAGGTTGGTCCAAAACCTATAGATAACTCTAGTGAAGTTGTCGATTTATGAGCTAATTCAGTAGTCTCCTAAGCATAGGGAGATGCTCATGGACATCTTAAGGTCCATAGAAGTGCAGCCTTAGGATCCCAAAGCATTTACACACTTCGTGGGGCATGTGCAATAGTTTCAAGAACCGGTCATTCAATTTCATGACCACGAAGTCAAGATGGTTTTCATTGTTATAGTAGACCCACCATTGCATATCATCGCATGTGTGAATCACAAACCATTCAAGTGGGTTTTTATTGACATAGGGTCATCAATCAATATCATAACTACCAAGGTATTAACTCACTTGAAGTTACCCAAGATGCATATCATCCCTTCTACCTTCACGTTGAGAGCTTTCAATGATGCATTATGCTCGACGGTCGGTACTATAGTTTTACCTATCTAGGTGGGGCTGAAGACCATCCCGATGATGTGTCACATAATCGAAGGTGCTATGCAATATAATATACTTCTAGGGAGGCCTTGGATCAGAGAAATGTATTGTGTCCCTTCTATTTTACATCAGTGTATCAAATACATTCATGAGGGATAGGTTCACGTGGTGCCTTCGGATGAAGAACCCTTTAAATACATGAATCTAGCAGATTTTCTAGGGGAATTTGTGCTCCCCTCAATGCACCTGGATGTGCGACCAGTATCACCAATCAAAGATCTAGGAGGTAAAATCAAAGAAGTGTGTGCTAGACCCACAATATCCGTATCTCAATGATCGAAGCACACGACAACTACTTCTATTAGACCGACTGCATCTATGATACAACGGGATGATAGGAAGTTGAAAGAAAATGTGGGCAAAAATAAGATAAAGCAAATGCCCAAGCCAGTCATCATTGAAGCCCCTACTCCCATGGAAGTAGAGGAAGTTCAAGGAGGAGTCGAAGAGGCACCTCAGCCTACTTCTCCTACGTCTTCAGTAGGGTCATCTGCACCGTAGGTGACCATCCATTTGGTTAATCCTAGATTAGGGGAATACATTATGTAGAATGTGATGTTCACACCAATTATCGAGACTGCACATGACATGGGCTGACCATGAGCCCATCACCTTCCCATAGGGATGGTGGAACCATTGGGGGTACCACCTAACCAAACCAACTTCATCTATGGAGGGCTAGACCAGTTTACATCTCCCATGCCCATGGATGAGGATGATGATGAACCATTCATCATGAATGTTCATTATATTTCTAACCTAGACTATGCCATGTGATACTTTGAGCATTACCATTGGCATGGTTATGGTCTCGGACTATTCGAGTAGGGGTGTAAGAAGCCTATAGAACCATAGTATCAGTTACCTACTGATAGGTTCGGGTTGGGATTCTATAGTGGAGGATAGGCTGAACTCCTCATGGTATATTTAGACCACCTGTACCTCAGTCTAGGGGGTGAAGTTGACTTCAATCCATATCACCCTAATCCTTCTACATTTTAGAGGGATAACCGGCTAGTGACTTATGTCACTATAGATCCACCCAAGAGATATCACGTGAACATCTTGGTGGAGACCGACCCAGAACCCATTCCAAGAGCTAACTTGGATAATCAAAGTCATGGAGCTACCGACAACATTGGTATGCACTTCCAGAATCTAGACACAGTTATGAGTACCGAATCAGAAGTTGCTTCTGAGGATGTTCATGCAGTATCCATCATCGAAAGTGATGGACCAGACTACGATTCTGGAATAGATGATGCTGAGTTATCCTCAAACAATGAGCAATCTGAGGATGAAATCGAGTTGGCCTATTTGGGCCCCACACTCTTGCATCATCTTTTACCTCTGGAATCAATGAACATGAGCAAAGAGCCTCTTGATAATGATGATAGCTATCAAGAGATAGCCTACATGAGGCCTTATTTAGAGCATCACCCGATTCTAGTGGGTAGCGGTGAAGGCCTATATTATGATAGTGATGAAGAAGATGAGACAGAGAGAGCCTACTTAGGACCTCCCTACTTACGCTATCACAATGCACCTTATACTATCGAGGATATGCATAGAGAGATCAATCTCCATCCTCACCTTAGAGGGAGACCATCGAATCTTAATGTGATTTATCATATGGTGTTTCTCGATCCACCGACGTACATGGAGCTCCTTGAGCCCAATGATCCCATCCGATAGTCTATTCATGGACCGGATCCAGAGATCCCCATACCCCTAGAACCACATCTCGAGGATGGAAGTTTTGTTAATGATGAGTCACTTGCACGTGGTCCTGGAGATATGATCCATTTCATCAACATGATCTCCATTGATTTGACCACTCCACTCCATAATCCAGCCGATCCATCCAAACCATTGCCTCTAAATGTAGATGCTATTGATTGGGATCATGTTGATTCACCACTAGAGCCTAAATATTTCTTCCCTAATGAAGAAATGTTACAACCTTTCCATTTTATTCCAGGCTATGCACATGATGTCTATCATGCTGAGGATGCTTCCAATGAGGAACCTATAAACCTAGTAGATGACATCCACTTGATCCCTACGCCTCATCAGCTTGAGGAGGGATCCCATATGTCAGTAGAGGAAACCTTCAAAGTGGATATCAGTAATGATCCCACCAATCCAAGGAAGGTCAAATTTGGGGAGACTTTGACTCTTGATGAGCATGCCAACCTCATCCCTCTACTGAGAGAGAGACCTGATCTCTTTGCTTGGACTTACAAAGATATGTCGGGTCTAGATCCAAAATTGGTTACTCATAACCTTTCGCTAGATCTATCAAAGAAGCCAGTCAAGCAAAAACTCAGGAAGATGCATCCAATAGTAGCCTTAATGGTTAAGGATGAGTTGCAAAAGTTGTTGGATGTAGAGTTTGTCATCTCCATCGACTATCCAAAATGGGTATCCAATATGGTGCCTGTAGGAAAACTTGATGGAAGGATCCATATTTGTATAGATTTTAGAGACCTGAATAAGGCAACACCAAAGGATTCATTTTCATTTTCGAATATCGATGCTCTTGTAGATGCAACTGCAGGTCATGAAATGCTCTCCTTAATGGATGGTTTTTTTGGTTACAATCAAATTCGGATTAAGCCCGAAGACCAGCATAAAACCATGTTTATAATGCCATGGGGGACATTTTGCTATAAAGTTATGCCATTCGGCCTTAAGAATGTTGGTGCCACATATCAACGGGCTATGACATATATTTTTCATGACTATATGCATAAGATCCTAGAGGATTACATTGATGACTTGTTGGCAAAGTCATTATTGCGTTCTGAGCATGCGGAGGTCTTGAAGAAGGTCTTCGATCACCTGATAGAGCATAATGTTAGGTTGAATCCTAAGAAGTGCATATTTGGCGTAACTTTAGGAAAGCTCTTAGGATTCATCATTTCAAAATGAGGCATCGAAGTTGACCCAACAAAGGTCAAGGCTATTCTAGAAATGCGTCCCCCATAAACATCAAAGAATTAAGAAGCCTACAGGGCAAAGTAGCATCCATAAAGTGATTTATCACACAATTATCGGATAAATGTCGACCCATGAATCGACTACTACACAAGGGGGTCCCATTCAATTGGGATGAGGACTGTCGAGCAACCTTTGCTGAAATTAAGCAATACCTGGCAACACCGCTAGTGCTAGCTCCACCAAGGCTAGATGAGCCTTTTCTGTTATATATATTGACAATCAACTTTGCATTGGGAACCATGTTAGCCCAAAAGAATATGCAAAGTAAAGAATAAGCCATATATTACATTAGTAGAACCTTGGTGAGTTATGAGCTCGGATATGCATATGTGGAAAAGTTATGTTTAGCAGTAGTGTTCACTACAAAGAAATTGTGACACTATATGTTGAGTCATACGACATATGTTATATCCAAACAAAATCCTTTGTAGTATATGATGAGCAAGACATATCATAATACACGTACTACGAAGTGGATCATGCTATTAATAGAATTCGATCTAGAATTCATAAGCCAAAAGTCCATTAAGGGATAAGTCATAGCAGATCAACTGGCTGAGGTACCTCTCAAAAATAGTAGGCCCCTCACCATAGAGCTTCTTGATGATGCAGTATTTGCCTTATCGAAAGCACCCAAACTTGAAGAACTGGATAACAAAGTTGATATGACCTTGTTCTTCGATGGTTCGAAGTGTGAGCAAGGGGGTGGTGCAGGAATAGTGTTGTTCATGCCACAAGGAGCTCCAATGCCCTTGTCATTCAAGTTAGACTTTCCTTGCACTAATAACAATGTTGAATATGAAGCCCTAATTTTGGGTCTCCAAATAGCTATCACCATGAAGATAAAAAGGTTAAATATCTTTGGTGATTCCCTTCTCATTGTGAACCAAGTTAAGGGATTATTTCAATGTCGATGTCCGATATTGAAAGCTTACAAGGATCTTGTTGACATTTATCTAGCTCGATTGGAATGGTATGACATCGAGGCAATCCCTCATTCATCCAATAGATTTGTAGACACAATGGCATCTTTGGGATCTCTAATCCCTCAGAATCTATCTCATCGATTTCACTACCATCCATGTAAAAATATTGTCACACTCTTGTATGCAACATGAAGCATTGGATAACAAAGAGTCAATCAACATGATTCATGTAGAACCAAATCATGAATGGTTCTACAGAGCTAGAGACTTTCTCAAGAGAGCATCTTGGGGGTCTTTGATCTCACAGGATCCGACGGGGAGTGGTATTACCATTCACCATAAGGTTGTTTCCTAGTCTACATTTGCCAATGTAGAACCGTAGGGGGAACATGTTGTCTTGTCGATCAAAGCTGAAGCTTATCATAATTGGACATCATAGATACATGACTTCCTTAGACTTGGTGTAATCCCTCAAGGATTATCGCATGCCACAAAATGCACATTTAAGTAGAAAGCGACAAAGTATGTCTTGTTAGTAGACATCCTGTATCGTAGAAGCTATGATGGAGTTCTCCTTCATTGTCTTGAGCCCCAAGAGTCATCTTGGGAAATTTTGCAAGCTCATGATGGTACGTGCGGTGGCCATTTTAGTGGCATGGCTATCATCAAGTGCATCCTTCGCATGGGTTATTATTGGCCCACTATGGAGAAGGATTGCAATGTGTATGTCAAGAAATGCATTAAATGTCAACATCATGCTAATCTTATGCACTTGCCATCATAGGCCTTACAACCCATTCAAGCGGCTTGGCCATTTGCTCAGTGGGGATTTGATCTCATTGGTAAGATCTCTCCTCCATCATCGGGTCGACATACTTTTATTATCATGGCTACTGAGTATTTTACTAAGTGGGTGGAAGCCATTCCCTTAACAATGACAATTGGAGCATGTATTGCTGAGTTTATACTCACCAATATCATAAGTCATTTTGGGATACCATCCAAGATAGTTTCGGATAATGGAACATCATTTAAGAACAAAACTATGAGAGCTTTGACGTCTAAGTATAGAATCAAACATAGTTTTGCAACTCCATATTATCCATAAGCAAATGGATAAGCTGAAGCTTCAAATAAGATAGTGGTCTCCATCTTGAAAAATATGGTACAAGAGCACCACAAATATTGGCACATCCAGCTGCCCCTTGCTTTATGGGCTTACAGGACTAGTATTCGAACGCCCATTGGGGCAACTCCATTTTCACTGGTATATGGCACTGAGGCCATTATGCCCTTAGAGTTGGAAATTCCAATGTTGCGCATCACATTGAAAGAGTTCATTGATGATGACACCGCATGACAAGCTCACCTAGATCAATTGATGCTACTTGATGAACATCATATGAATGCCCTCGAGCACCTCCACGTTTATCAAGAGCACTTAAAATGAGCTTACAATAGCAAAGTCCATCTGAGAGACTTTGAGGTTGGTGATCTTGTGCTGAAAGAGAACCAACATAACTCAAATTTACCACCAAAAATGTGAGACAAATTCATGGCTAACTAGTTAGGTCCTTATATGATCTCAGAGAAGATTGGACCTGGGACATATCACTTGACATCGCTTGGAGGAGTTGAGGAGCCTGAACCTCTCAATATCCTTCATCTTAAAGCGTTTTATGCCTAAATCCTAAAAAGGCTCCAAAGGTATCTAACCCTTGTCATCCAAAAGGCTCGTTAATGGTCATTCAAAAGGCTCAAGGGTTTCTCAAAACCTTGGTCAATCCAAAAAGGCTCCAAGGGTTTCTCAAAACCACTTGGTCAATCCTAAAAGGCTCCAAGGGTTTCTCAAAATCGCTTGGTCAATCCTAAAAGGCTCCAAGGGTTTCTCAAAACCGCTTGGTCAATCCTAAAAGGCTCCAAGGGTTTCTCAAAACTACTTGGTCAATCCCAAAAGGCTCCAAGGGTTTCTCAAAACCGCTTGGTCAATCCTAAAAGGCTCC
Source organism: Wollemia nobilis (assembly GCA_028583015.1). Lineage (NCBI taxonomy): Eukaryota > Viridiplantae > Streptophyta > Pinopsida > Araucariales > Araucariaceae > Wollemia > Wollemia nobilis. Next base: position 3,302,343 of record JAQPPZ010000594.1, on the reverse strand, counting down.
AAGGGTTTCAAAACCTTGGTCAATCCCAAAGGCTCAAGGGTTTTAATTGGTACAAGTCCAAAGGCACATGTAAGCCCTTTGGTCATCCCAAAAAGGCTCCAAAGGCATCTGTAAGCTCTTTGGTCAAACCAAATGTTAAAATCCATAAAAATTTGGAAAAATATCAAAAATAAAAAAATTTGCATTTCATTTGCATCATTGCATTACATCATGCATTTCATTTTCCACATGCATTTCACCTTTTTATATAACACTTGCATTAGAATGAATTGTGTTTACAATCTTACAAATGACACCATGTTTGTGTTTCAATCATGCATCTATGCACTATATTTTTCATCCATTTATCACCCTTGTGAGTAATTGTGTTTTTCAACACAACCCCAATTGTTGCTATGAAGAATATACTAGGGTTTTTTGGTCATTCAACCATACCTAGAGGTCTTCTCAAGAGTTGATAGAAAGCTTGCTTTGCTTTTGTAGTTGAGGTCTAGTTAGTATAGCCCTTAGCATATCATAATTCTATCACTAATCAATAAATTAAACAATCCTAATAAGGACTAGGGGAATATGAAAGCCATGAAGTAGGACTAGGTATCCTGAGGTAAAAATTTTATTCTTGCTTATCCCTCTGTGTGGATGGTATGAGAAATGTTGGTAATTGGCAAAAGGACAAGTTTATTCCCTACCCATAATCCCTTGCTTACGTTAAAATGAGCAATATCCCAGAGTGATATCCTAGATCAATCCTCCATATTGATACCCTAGATCGATATCATAGATCGACATCCCATATTGATATCATAATATCGATATCCTAGAAATAGTTCCCCAAAGTAAAATCCCCAAAGGAAGTTTCTGAAGCAAATTATCAAATGTAAATCCTAAAAATTCAAATTAAATGAAGACAAAATTGTACAAAGAAAGTAAAATCAGTATCAAATCCCTTGCTCAAGGAAAAAAAAAAAAAAAAATAGAAAAAAGAAAGTACAAAATAAACAATAACTTGTCACTATAGTACAAAATAAATAGTGATTTTTATCACTTTATATGAGCAAGTATCCCAAAAAATTGAAGAAAAGAAGGGAGCGAACTTGAATCCCTGGAATTGTCTAGCACTACTATACCTTACGCATGATGATATGTCTGATACATTAGCATTTCGCTTTTGTGCAGACCAATGTTTGAATGTGGAAGAGCTAGCTTCAGGTGTCTTGTATCACCTAGTGGTCTAGTCCAACTAAAATCTAAACCTAGGATTGGATAAACATTTGCGGACCCCCAATATTAGCAATGGGCTGAAAGAATCCCACCTGACATCGGGGTATGCTTATGCCTTATCTTAATATACTCATTTGCACACACAGGGATAATGAACAGTTAGGGCCTATCCTAGCGAAAGCCTTATGTTTCAGAAGTCTAGTATGGTTAGTATACAACTTTTGATCAGTCAACTAGGGTGTTTGAGTCTCATGGTAAACCTCAAAAATTCCCAAATAGCAACAACCAATTTTCAATGCAATCATCAAAACATCAATTTCTTTTATGAGAGTTTGTTTATTAGAACTATTTGTAATATATGTTAGATACTGGATGGATGTCAAAAATGATGTTTAGATGACCACTGACTATGTTATCCATATTATTTTAATTTACAAAATCTTATGAATAGAAAACAATAAATAATTGCATCTCACATATGGGTGTACTATCTTTCACAAAGAGATAAAGCAACTACAATCCATGATTGTTATACATTCTATGGTGTCATCCATTAGATTGATTAAAAATCATATTGCATACATTATGTTTTAAGTGATTAAAGCATACATGTCCATTTTACATAACACATTATCAAAGAAACAAAGAAATACATGCAATACATACATGGCATAAATTATGTCATAGTAGTATAAACTAAATGCATACAAGTAAAGAAAATATATACATGCATGTAACATCAAAATATGGCATTCATAATGCATCCATCATAAGTAGTACATCTGCATACATAACTCATAACATCTAATCATCTATCGCATAGCTATCTAGTGCATGTCATCCATACATCACATCATATAGCATCAAATCAATAACACATTGCATCCATATGCATAACATAAAACATAAAATACCAAAAATAAAGTACACATGTAATGAGATGAAATGTCATATCATATATATATGTGTCAAATGTACATAATAAGTGGGGTACATCAAAATGCTCGTAGGCTACATATGTGTAGGTCCTCGACCTTACACTAAAAAATGGTACAATAAGCATCTCTAAAGATCTATACTAAATAGGGCCTATACCCCTAGTTTGTGAGGCACCTCTATCACCTCCACCATCCCTGTGGGTCCTCTATGAGCTGGCACCATGAGTACTTGAAGACCTATGAGTCCTCTCAGTCCTGTGCATCCTGTGGCTGGAGCTAGCGGATGACTGCCCTATCTCTCTGGTCCTAGACCTGGTCCTGTGGGTCCCTGTAGTGTGGGTATCCTCTGGAACCTCCCCACCTAGTAGCCTGATGTGACCCTCTAGCTAGGTGATGTGAGCTACACTCATTGTATGTCTGTCATTACCCTCCTCCATGAGGGTATGTAGCTGCTTGATCTCTACCATAGGATCAAACCCTGCTCATGCTAAAGTAGATGGTACTATCGGAGGTGGCATGATAACCTATGAGGATGAGGGATCTCCTCTCACTACCCTAAGCAAGTCCCTCTTAGTAGTCACTACACTCAGTTGTGCCTGTGCTAGATCCTGCTCACTAGTGAGCTCTGTAATCTGAGTGTCTATAGTGGTAACTTGTGCTTGGAGAGCTATCCTCTCCTCCTCATATCATCACCACTACCTCTACTCATGAGCTAGCTTCACCTCTAGAGTGGTGATAGAGGTATCCCTATGTAGGAGCTAGGTGTGGAGTCTCCCCACCTAGCTCTAGAGGTCAATAATCTATGCTCTTAATCCTGACCTCACTATCTGGAGCTACCTCACCCTCCTTGGAGGCCTCCTCCTCTACCTCTACCTATGGGCCCTCCTCTACTATGCCCCATGCTCCCTCTATCCTCTGGTGGGTCCTACACCCATGAGGATCCACCTCTGCACCCTCTATTGCAAATCCCTCAATGGCTACCTAGAGGACCCTCATCGTGCCACTAGAAGTTGACCCACCAACCATCATAGTCTGGAGTAGTACCTACATCTGCTAGCCTTGACTCTTGGAAGTCATCATCATCCTCCCCAGTGGAGTGACCTAGGGCCAGGTCAGGTCCCTCTCTAGGACCAAGCATCTATAAATGGTCGACATATCTGGGATATCCTATCGAATCCCAAACTACCATAGGATGTGAGAGAAGTAGTGATACTCATACCAATCGACCTTACGATCGATGATCCATCTATCTCTATGCGCTCGATGTAGGTATCTATCTACCTCTATCCAAGGTGGATAGTCCATGTAAGGTCACCACTAGATATCCTTGGGGTGCAGCTATGCAAAGTGATCGATATAATGATCTAGGTCTCCTACATGAGACCTACTCTTGAAGCCCTCCTGCTCCTAGGGCTAGTAAGTAGTATAGCACTATCGATCATCTACAAGGGTAGTGATCTATAGAGGTAAGTCGATGGGGTGCTCTATCAGGATATGCTGCTAGTCCTAGATCTATAGAAGGAGGTTACAGTCGATGCCCACTCTACTATGGTGGGTAATCTAGAATAGCTCATGGTAGAGCTATGCTAAGAGAGCGCTCCCCTAGGACAAGATAAGCGGTCACTTGATCGAACTAACCATGACATCTCTGGTCCGAGCTAGGAGGTTCCAAGGGAACCTCACACCTAAAGAGTCTAGGAGGACTATCTGAATGATGAGATGCATAAATATTACCTCCCTCTATGAGAAAAATCTGGCCTCGTACCACTCCTGAATGTGGATGCCTCCATGGTCAATGCGGCCCTGTGCCTCCATGCTCCGTTACCCAAAGATAGCATCAAATATGACCTTCCTCATCATGGTAGGAGAGGAGGTGATGGGCTCACCATCAATGGGTAGCTAGAATATGTGGTATACATCCTCTAGGGTGATAGTCATTTCACCCATAGGTAGGTGAAATGTATTGGTCCTCGCATCCCAACGATGGGCCAATGCAGTAAGGTACGCCTGGTCCACTCGGATAGTGGGGAGGTCTAAGATGAAGTTGAACCCCATAATAGTAAACCAACCCCGCTCCATGTCAGTCAATGTGTGATGAAGGTTGCGAAGGAGATCGGTCTCCCTCGCTCTGTTCGTCAGGGACTGAATAAAAGCAATCAAGTAAAAATGAAAAATAATTAAAATCACTAAAAAATGATAAACAAATCATAAAATCTCCTAAAAATGCAAAAACATGCAAAATATGATCAAAAATTTCAAAAAACATTAAAAGAGTACTTCAAAATAATAATAAATGGCATTAATTGCCTAAAAAAATAAAAAAATGGAAAATTTTGAAAATTTTTGAGAAATTTGGGCATCGCGGGTTGGAACCGTGGTCGACCCAATGATCAAAAATTTGACCATTGGGATTTAAATCCCATCGTGGCTAACATCCATGGCCCCCAATCTACCAATTGGGGCCCATGGCTGCCACCCACGACTAGGGAGCGAGACCCTTTTCGGGCCCGCCCTTCCCGAAAAAACCCCTAAAAAAAAGTAACCCACCCCCTAATCTAACCTATGCTAAACCTAGCTAGGGTGAGGTTCGTTATCGATAGTTTAATGAGGTTAATTTACCATTTTCTTAATGTGGTTAATTTTAATCTAGTAATTTACAAGTGAGGTCTCAGTTTTTGAGTTACCTTGGAGGCACCGACTCCTCCACTGGTAGAAGCCTCCAGTTGGTCAGCCATCGATGTGGAATGTGTGGAATGGGTCAAGTTTTTGGTAGCGTCCTAGGTCAAATTTTATTATTTACCTCTCAGAGCTCTCAAATTTACTATTACTATCAGGTAAATAATGAATTTTTCAAAAGCAAATCCTTATTTAACCTTTTTGAATTTGGGTCGGCCCATGGCTAACAGTCGTGGTCCCTGAATTAGGGTTTTGCGATCATGACTTCGAGCCATGGTCAAGCAATTTTCCCATAGTTGATAGGCATGATCAATGAGCTACATTAAATGCTCCCAATTCCCATCATGGAGAGCCTTAAAAGGTCAAAATAAAATTGTTCATCAGACCATAATTGCACCAAAAAATATAAAATAATCTAAATAAGCCAAACAAAGCACAATGACATTGGAAAATGTCATCATAAGGCAAAATAAAATAATTGGCTGAGATTACAAAGTACATTCAACTGAGGTCATCGCTATGGAAATCCTTTCTTGGAGCATCACACCTCCCAACCAATAAAACAAATTCAATTCAAAATTAACAAAAAAATCAAATAAATCAAAATTCAAATGTGCCTCGTATTCAGTCATTTACCCTATACACTTGGCGGTTGCAGCGACTTGTGATCCATGCAATCCGGCAAGATGAGTAAATTACCATAAGGACATTTGGGGTAAATTCATCATTGTAGAATTGTTATGCTTCATTTCAATCCCTAAGAAGGCCTTCATAGTCGAACTGCTCCAAGGGAATGAGATATTCATCACAATTCTCCTATGATATTTTTAGCATATCATCGACAATATGATTCAACATATGCCTAATCGGGATTGCTTTCATTTTGATTCCCTAAGAAGGCCTTCATGGCTGGACCACTCCATGGGATAGAAATAGGCAATTACTATTAACAGTTGCAATCATAGCTGATTAGGCCTTGCCAAGTATTCAAAATGCTAAATCTTAATTTGTTCAAGATCATTCATAGTGGTCAAGCGACCTCGTCACTTCATTTAATTATCATTACCCTCATCGACTCATCGCTTGAGGGGGTAGTCATAATATCAAATCATAATCAAAATCAATAGAAGATCCCTTGATTGTAGATCCCTTGATCTTGTCAAAATTGCGTTCATCTTACGAATCATTGCCAAAGACTATCATAAGCTTACCCTTCTACTTGGGGAAAATAGCATATATGATAATTTATTTGTAACTCTCTTCCTTTGTTATATAGGCCTAAATCCTACTTGTAGCATCAATGCTACCTGAATGCCTGATGATGAGTGCAAACCCCTTTAAAATTAAGCCTTTCATCGAGTTGGAAGCAATGATTCTAAGATGCACATCCTATTTATAGGACTTGGGCATCTAATGTTGATCAGACTAATGATCATCATGCAACCTATGACATCATTTTAGGAGGTCTAGTTTTGCTCAACATTGTTCAAAATCACAATGCATCTCAAAAGGGGCATCTATAGACACCTAAAATGCATCATGCCGAGGTGACTACTCATATGGGACATGCTAGAAGACCATATGGAAGACCTTTGGACAAATCCAAGGTATAGCAGTGGTTTTTACCACTCATTTGGGTATCTTTGCCTAGTCAGTGCTAGCCACTGTTGACACCCATGGTTAGCAGTGCTGACCACGCCTATCAGCCGCGATCAGGACTCAAAATCAGTTGGCCTTCATCCGACCCAAAATTGGTTGCAATGGCCAATTGGTTGCGGATTGGAGTGGTTTGAGTGAGGAAGGTTCTGGATCCTTCCATCCAACAAGCTCAACTACCCAATATTGATCTTAGCTTCCTGATGAAGCTACTCCTAGCCCCTTGGCAATTGCTATATAATCCCCCTCCGAATTGGGGAAAAGAGAGAGAAATATAATCAATTGAGCAATGAAGCCCTATCGAATTGCATACCCATTCACATGCATTGATAGGAACACTTTTGCTACCCAATTGGAGATCACATTGCCATGGAGATCCTAGGAGGATAGGAGAGCCAAGAAATGCTAATCCGTGCAATCCATGCACTCACTGAGCAATTCAACCACCAAATATATCAGAGGACATAGAGGCGACCCTTGACCATCAATTTGACAAGGAGAATCAAAGAATTGGCCTTGATTTGGAGGGCAAACTTACTTCAGTCTCCGTCATGGTTGTCAACCATGGTGAACAGTGCCCACCGCTTGAAGGACCCACGGTTAGCAGGTGATACCTGATCTCCTTGTTCTTTACTTTGCATTCTGTTTAGTTAGGTTAGATTAATCCTTTTGTAGGTTTAATTCAGTATTCTAGAGATATTTGACCGATAGATTAGGAGTTAATTGCAATTTCCCTTCATTGTTGTAGTGTAGGCATAATGAATATTTTTCATGCTTCCATGTCTTCAATTGGTTAATTAGGAGCTTAGATAGATTCATCTTAGTTTCTTTTATGTTTCTAATGGCAGATTATCATGTTTTAGATCAATTTACATGTACTAAATCACTTTCTTGATTTCTTGATTATCATGTTATCTTTTATACAAGCACCCTTTTAAAGCCTCATCAAGAGAGGCCTCCTTTGCTTTTAATGTTTCTTGTTGTTTATTGCACGCAGGACTAACAGGGTTTTGGGATGCAAGGCAGCAAATGCCTCTAATCATGGAGAAGAGGGTCATCGACACCCTAGAGCAGTTCGTGTCACCCTGGAAGGCATTTTGATTGCATCTACCCTTGAGAGGGATTTGAAACTCTATTGTAATTGATGTATCAAATGGGTATCCCTAAGAGGGATGAATCTGTAACTTGGCTTCATTGAGATTAATAAAGGGATTCTTTATATTTGTTTCATTTCTTGTTGTCAACTTATGTTTTCCCATTTGTGCTTATTTCATGAATTGCAATAGATAAACTAGATAGCAAGAGCCTTTTTGGTGGTTACAATTGCATCTTGAGGGATTTTCACAATTAAGATACTTTTCTCTTTTTCTCTCATTTTATTTTTTTCCTAAAAAGGGGCCATCATTTCTGATTTTCAACCCCTTCCATATTAATTGCATCTCGAAGGATTTTCACAATTAAGATATTTTTCTATTTTTTTCATTAATATCTTGATACTTACTGTTGCAAATATCATACAGTGACATTCACTTGTACGATCCCTTCCATAGACTCATCAGTTGGGGGTCCCACTTCTACATTGCAATAAATTACGTCATTGGGTGTCAACTAATAATTTGAATAACCTCTTCCTCTTTACAAGGTTATATCATTTACTATTCTCTCATTGCCATGTGCACAATTCAAAATCGTACAATTACTATTCACTAAAAAGTTATCCTTAAATCCAAAATATTTGGTAGGATTCTCCCCCAAATCTCAATTGATATGTTCACTCAAGAACCCTTCAATGATAGCCTCTAAATCTCTTAGATTTGGTGGTTTTTTTATCTCCTTTTCTTTTCTGAAATATGACTTCAAACTAAATCTCATCAAAAAATATATCAATATTGAGATCTATTCCATACTACCTTATGATTTGATAATCTTCTTGCCAAACCTTCTTTGGGCTTATCGTCATATGGTGATGATTGTCCCAATTCCTTAACTTCTTCCTTGGTAGTAATTTCTCCAATGAGTTCTTATAGGAACTCCTTCAATGAGGCTCACCAAGCCTTCTTCTTTCTCCTTGAGATCTTTCCAAGATCTTCAATCTTGCAACTTCAAAATATTCAATGAGACCTTCCTTAGCCTCTCCAATATTTAGCTATGGAATTTTTATAGTGAGATCTTCTCCTTGGATCTCCCAAATCCACTGCTACTGAAATTTGTAATAGAACTTTTTTTAGTTCTTCTTAATACTCAATATTCCAATATGGAAGTTCTTCAATAGGGTCTTCAATGGACATCTCCTTCAATGTGAAGTTTTCAATATTCAATGGAGATCACTAATCTCCAATGTTTTCTAGGAATCTTCTCCTTGAGTCTCTTCACTCTTCAATGGGTTCTTCTTTCTAGGACCTCCTTCATAGATTTACAATATTCAATGTGGCTTCCTTGGCCATTATATTTTCTCCTCAATATTTCAACTAGGAGTATTCAATATACAAATATCTCAATGGGACCTTTCCCCTTAGACCTCCAAATATTCAATCCTTATTTTTGCAACAAATAATTAATCCCTACATGAGGAAAGTAACGTCGACCTTTAGGTAATGAAGATGGAGTTCTTCTCTATCTGTTGTAGGAAGCTTCCCAAATTCTACGAGTTAATTTTTTGCAATAAGAAAAACTTAGATGATAATAACCCAATGGTTTTCCTAAAAACTTATTTTCTCTCTTGCAATGAAATATTAAAAATGATAATAAATTCCTATGACTCTATGAAAAATAATCTTCACTAGTTGGATTGCCAATATAGTGGATACAATGTTGAGTTCTAGTATTCACAAGTTATTTTAACTCTATGGAAAAACTCTAGATAAATCAATCATGTGGCTTTATCTACTTTCTATTCTTCTATCTAGTTCTACTTCTATCAAAAATCTATTATGATGGTATTTGCATGCAGTGGTGCAGTATGGATGATTTGTTTTGCAAATACTCAACAATAGCAATGGTGATCACTTTATGATTTTCTTTAATCCATTGTGGCTATCATACCACTATTAGCATTTGGAGCCTTTAACTTAAAGGAATGTTATCACAAGTATATAAATAAGCATACAATATTATAACTATGATAAAGAAAACTTAACATGCATGAAAATATGATGGAAAACGTGATACAATGCTCTAGAAATGCTCATATAAGAAAGCTCATGAAAACTACAATGCTCTTCTCTTGGAGTTTACAACTCCTCCATGATATCAAAATGGAGCTACATTGTCTGTGACTACTACTACTCAAACCTCTACACACAAAAACTCTCACAAACACTCACATTGAGGCCTTTATATAGAAAGATAGATTCCTTGCCTCTCACTCAACCCTAAGACTCATGTACATGTGGACTACATGCACATTTACACCATTGCATATTCTAACACTTGTGCATTTATTAAATTACTCTAATAAAATATTTATCTCCTAGTATAATCCTAAACTAAATATGTACCCATGAAGGTACATTAGTAAAGAACCAAATGATGTAATATATTCCAACACTCTTTCTATACTACTAGGTGTTCTTCTTGTTGCTTGAGCTATTGGTTTTGTTAATTTGACTACTCCTACTGCTTAAGTTGTGTTGAATACTTCTACAATAGTGCTTCCTATTCTTCCAACTGATTCTTCTACTCTTTGGCTTGTTGGATCACAAGTTACTTTTGATATTCTTGTAAATGTAGCTTATCCTCATAAGCAAGCTTAATGTCATTCAATTCAGCTTCCACCTTCTTCAACTTTTCCTCAGCTTTAGTCTTACTATGTTTTAGTTATTCCTAAATCACATCCATATCTTTACGAGTAACATCTACTAATTCCTTTTATGGTTTCATGGCTTGATAAATCTATTCAAGACCCACACTTAGCCACTCAATCTAATGTGTCAAGAAATTTATTTTTTGAAGGACGAAGACAAGCTCCAAAGGTGCCCTTCAAAATTTTGTATCTGGTGTGTTCAATGGATATCTCTTACTCTTGTCCAGATACATTCATGGATATGCTATTTAATTAGTCCTCACTCCATTCGACAAATCTGTAATTCTTAACATCATTGCTACCTCTCCTCATGATAACTACCATGGGTGTTATGCATAAATCTAGGCTATCTATCTTGTACGATATTCACTACACACCCACTCTATAACCTTCTCTAGTTCAGTGAAGGTCTTCTCCCTCCATTGATTCAACTATTAAATACCACCTATATGTAACTACAACTAGTTGTTAGTGAACATATGACAAACTTGTTTGAGGAAGTGATCCAACTGTTCATTTGTGTCTTCACCATCTCCCTTTGAGATACCAAACCTGAGGTACTTCAAGTAAAAATCTTGTGTAAAACCTCTCATCCATTTCTTATAGTGGATCTTATTCCTCCTTTTCCTCTTATGGAATTGAACTTCCTCCAATATCCTTTATTGCACCTAATGTATTTTCTTCCTATAACAATATATGGGCTACAATCTTATCCACCTCTTATTTAGTTGGTATGATCTCCTCGACATTAATGATCTCCTTAAGAATTTATGGCTCCTCCATAGGTACCTAAACATCCTCTTATAGTTTTAGCAATTCTTCCTATTGAGCATTTTCCATCCTTTCATATTTTGAATTCAACTGCACTTCTACCAACTACTGTGGTTATCGAAATCGAATCATATCATTCTTATGATGGACTTGTGTTCTCATCCTTTAATTGACTATTGCTTCCTTGCATCACAATCCTTGTTTGAGGCTTCTTCTTTTTCTTAACTTCATATGGTGGAGCTACCATCACTTCTTTGACCTTAATTTTTAGTGGGATCATCACTCAATCCATCCACTACTTAGATGTCTCCAACACTTCAAAATTATTGTTCTGAAGTAATTATTCTGAAGCAATGTAGGATATCCTATCACCTCTCCCCATTGTTCTGCATCAACTAGCATACTATTTTTTATCAAACCCAAATCCTCTACATCTAAATGTACATCATCTAGATTAGTAGGCATAGGTTCTTATTGCTCCTGCATAGGAGTTTTCTCACTCATCTATCTCTCCCTTTGCCTACATGTCCTATTCCACATTGGACCAAATGCTAGTGCTACTACCTCAACTTGCTTTTTTAGAAATAATTCAAACCCTAGCCATGTTTTTCACCATTGGGATTTTCTTTGCTACATTTTTTCTTAAAATCCTAACTCCACCAATTTGAAATTTTCCCTCTAGTACATTTTTTAAAAAAACTTAGCTTTTTTGAAGTAAAACCCTAACTTTGACAACTTTTTATTCTAATATGACTCACTTTTTTGAAAAGAAGAATATTCCATGGTGAAAATTCATGATGATTCATCACATTCACATAACATATGATGTTTTCATACATATATGAAGAAAACTTTTGTTGATTGCACACTTCTTTCTCTCGGATGCTAAATTCACTGTTTCATTCATGTGACTTTTCAAATATGGTAAAAATGACATGCATGATGCCTTATTTTTATATTTCAAAAGTCCCTTGAATGAAAATTCACCACATAAGACTCCTTTGCATGTATTTTTGGATTTTTGCATGGATAATTGCCAACTCATCTCCTTTTGCATGCATTTTTGTTTTTTCTTTCTTTTTGAATATTTTAATATTTTTGCTTTTCTTTCATTTTTCTTTTCTTTTTCTTTTATTTTTCTTTTCTTTTATTTTCTTTTACTTTTATTTTATTTTTATTTTCTTTTCTATTTTTTTTCAGAAGGGGCCGCCATTTCTGCTTTTCAACCACCTTCCATCTTAATTGTGTCCCAAGGGATTTTCACAATTAAGATTATTTTTCTTTTTTTTTTAATTTGCCAAATTGCTAACTTACCTTTTATGAAATTTTATAGTGACATTGACTTGTATAATATCTTCTAATAATCTATCATTTGGAGGTTCCACCACCTCATTCCATATAATTGAGTGTTGCAAAATCATACGATCAATCTCAAATCGATCATTCGTACGATTCACTCCATCTTGTTGGTATTTTGTATGATCTGCAATCATACAAGTATCATTTTTATGATATGCAATGGTGAAATTATCATTCATATGATTTGGAATCGTACAATTGTAGATTGCATGATTTACAATTATAGAATTTCCTCCTTGCAAAGCTACATTTTCTCATGCAATTAACTAATATCGAGGTGGGGTTACCCTTACCACTCCACTTTCATTTGGGTGTATTCTACTTATATCTCCTTAGACCTCCAAACTTGGTGAATGAGTCTTTTTCCTGCATTGAATTTCCTCATCCACAAAGTGTACTCTCCCTCTTGCAGCAAGTCATCTTCCTTGCAATTGTCTTCCATGACCTCATTTTCTTGCTATTGAACCTCTTCACGTATTAAATGTATTACCCTCTTCTTGAGGTAAATCTCTTCCTACTTCTATCCTTCTAGGTTCTTATTAATGCATGGGTGGTTGCCCTAGAGGGTGCCTTCACATGAGTTTAGGTACTTGTCCTCCTCATATATAAATACCATGTGCATTCTTATTCCAATTCAAACATGTGAGTGGTGTATCCCTAGGCCATATTGGAGTAGAAGATTATATCATTTCCCTCTTACCACTAGGTGATCGCAATCCTCCTCTTTGACCTATTTTCTACCCCATGGTACTTGGAATTCTTTGTGATTGATCCCATTGCTGACTAGATTCCCCTCTTTCCCAATTGCTTGGAGTCACATCCACCAAATTTATATTAGCTACGTGTCCTTAATTTCTTGGTTCTTCTGGCACTAACTATTGTAATGCTCTTATATGATGATGCACACAACTTATTCATTTTATCCAACATCTTTCTTCAACGCGACATTGTGGGGAACAATTTACCAAAGTCTCCTTACAATCATCCAAAAATTGAACTATGTACTTGAGTCATTATGACTATTCTTTCTTTGTTCGGACCACTCCAATAGCAAATTCTATATTCGTTAAAATATTCGTACTTCCTTTCTTTACCTTATTAATTTGTGATAGGCTATCTCATAAGCATCTAGATCTGGTCAACCATGGGGTGCTTCTATTTGTGCTAAGAGGTCATCACTACCACTCTCTTGGTTGATATCTCTTACTAGATAGGACATTCCCCCATTGTTGGAATCACTTGATTCTTCATGTAAGCTTCCTTAGGGTTTATGATATGTGATGTCTTTCTCAATATCTCACCATACTACCTTAGCTACTTCTCTTGTGACTAGTGTCTCATGTATCAAATCTCTTATTTCAACATACGATCTTTCCTCCCCATGAGAACTTATACCTTCCTATTGATATGTGATCAGCTAGATGACTAAATATGATTTAGATATCATAAAACATTGATTGGTTAGATACTTGGCAATAATTGATGGAATAATTCAAATTATTAAATTCTATAACTTCAAAGGTTGAGATGAGAACTTGGATTTTTATATTATCCAACTTCAAAGGAGGAAAGAGTTACCTAATAATTACCATGAATTATATGGTAGTTATGCTTATTTTAGGGATGTCATAACTGATTTTGAGGGTATTTGTTGCAAATCCTATAGTATGCTTTGTGATTTTATTGTTATTGATAACTGACCTACTAGTGCATACACCTTGAGAAGATAAGATGGATTTTGGTGGCACTAGATATAGTCAAGGAGGTCATGTAGAGGAAATAAATCCATTAAATATTGTAATACCATGTCATATATTTAGATTAATATTTCAAAGTATGGGGGATATGCTAAATAACGGTGATTGGCAATGGTTGATAGCAATAAGATTGGAATAAGTTGCACATCTAGAGTCAATGCATGCATATAGGTGTTATCTATAAACTTTGATTGAAATATGGGATTCCAAAATGGGGACATTCCAATTACCTATTGGAGATATAACCATCACTTTATAAGATGTATACCAAATATATAGGTTACCAATAAAGGGATGTACAATAATCATTGTTGATAAAGTAGAGAAGGGACAATTATTGAAAAGAGTATTTGTATCTGAACATAGAGATGTGAACACTAAAAATGGTAGTATAATGTGTGAGATGTATTATGTGTTGGTAAAATTGACACATAGAGAGGCTTTAGTGGTGGCACTTATATTAGGTATTATTTTACTTGATTCATCTAGTAAATGATTTTCCTGGAACCTGTTAGGAGTAGTGCAAGATCTAGTGGATAATTCTATCATATTTGCATGGGCACTAGCCTTATTATCTCAGATTTATAGAGAGTTATTCAAGGTATGAATGACAAAGCGAACAGGAATGAGTTGTAGTCACTTACTACAATTATGGTCCTAGGAACATTTTGCTGTGGAAAGACCTCAAGGATTGCCTTATGATGCATACATTTTGGTGGGGTCAAAGATACCTTATGCATTAATATGGCAAAGCAGGAAAGAGATGAAGGTTAATAGACCACAAGAAGACAATGGATATATTATTTTTCTATATGTATAAATTTTAAACCTCAAGATGTGACCTGGCATCCATGGAGGAAAGGCCCAATGTAGGTTGAGGATAGAATACAATTAGCTCATGTGCAAATATAAATGTGGTTTATTGGATGACAGAGCATACTTTATGAGTATTTTTAATATACTCAAGTATTGTGATAGTTTTATATTAGACAAAGAATATTGGATCCATCTATGATATATACAAGGATTGGGAGGAATATAACATTACCACCATGGATGGAACCATTGTTCATAGAACCAAATAATGATATATAGGTTCCATATGATGATGATGTGGGTACAACCCTAGATTACAATAGATGGTGGGCCACCCAAGGATGGCAAAAATAAGAGGATACAGAGGAAAACATAGATATAGAAGAAGTTGATGAAGCAACTAAATATGCAACAGAGGTTGTTGGTAGTGAAGAGGAGATTCCTAGATAACATGTACTTTGTTGAGTTGAAATGAAAGTAGTTCCATAAAATTATCAAGAATATGATGAATAGCATTTGATGATGGATGGAATGCATGAAGTAAATTTTATAAGGAAGAAAGTTCAACAACTAGAATCACAAAAGTTGAAACAAGAAGGCTTGTGGGTGCTATAAAATATAAGGTTTAAGACTGAGAAAGATGTCATCATAGCAAAAAGAGATAGACTCCATCTACAAGTATCTCAAAGAGAAAATTGAAGAGTAAGAGAAGTGATAGCCCTACAAGAAGAAAATGCATAGCTACAATAATCAATGGAAGATTATAGATCTGTAATCTTGGTCTCATGCTTTGATGCATTGATAAGCCATGGTATGATCATATTCCCTTATAGCCAATTGTTAGAGCATAGCACAGGCATGGAAGGACAATACAAGCAAGCCGATAAATATTGTAGAGCCAAGCTCAAGTATCTTCTCAAATAGCTTCTCATACAACTTTAATAACTCCACAAGAAACCTCCCAAATTGAAGGAGTAGGTCCAACATAGAGTGGTGAAGGGACCGAGAGGTAGTTGCCATAAATTTTGTTCCCTAGTGTGTATACTAGTATATTTTGTTAAAATGTAACCAATAAACATGAATGAATATACAAATTAACTTTCTATTAAGTCTTTATCATGCTTAATGAGAAAGAATAGAAATAGAAATTCTTAGTTAAGTTTTGACCGTACTTAAATAAAAAATTTCTCTTTAGATTGATAAAGTATGCAATAGAAGTAACATAATTCCATATTAGGAGTGAATCCTGAGACTAAAATAATATAGACCTCTTCAATTTTAAGTCCTTAAATAGGTCTTATAACTATTTTAACCCATAGTCATGTTGATATAATGAGCTAAGTCAAGAGAATGATTTTGTAGGAAAAACAAAGTTCCCTTATTTTACTCATATTAGAGGAGTTAAGATGAGTGTGAGCATAAAAGACCTTCTTCTAGAAATTTATGAAGAAGTATATCATAAATTTTTTTGCTCGATGATTTAGAATGACACCTCACATGGAGTAAGTATTGTTATAGATTTATCAGTGGATGATGATATTCCTGGAATGACACCTTATGTGGTGAATAGTAGTATATTTTCATGAAAAGCTAATTAGAAAAGAATGATAAAATATTATCCTAATCTAATTAGCTATATAGCTTTATTTTTAGAGAATTCATATTATAGCCTTGGTAATAATTTTTGTTATTACTAACAAATTTATTGATATATTTACTAATATACTTTGTAAATAAGAAACAAGTACTCAAATATTACTTAAGAGCAAGTGATTTCCTTCCACTATTGAATCTATTGGTGAATTAAGTGGAAGAGCTAAGCGAACCCTCCACTTTTATGTGGGTCTTAAGTAGTGTACCTTAGACTCTATTGAGGACTTCACTTGGTATTTGTATCTCTTGAAGTATAAACCTAACAAAATTTAGGTAATAGTCAAGAATTTGACTAAGGATTTGAACCAGGGGAGACATTGAGGATGATGCAATGGTAATGGCAAATATGTTTTCCAAAGATAATTTTAGGATATATAAATCCTAAAATGATAATTATGACATTTTGTTTTTGTCTTTGATGACACTAGGTTTCTATAAATTTAACTCATGATAAGGGTCATCAAGTCCTAGGTTGGAACTCCTTTATGGAATATTTTGATACACCTAGTTGTATGTATACTTGTTGAGTTTAAACTATTATAGAAATATGATCTATATCATCTCTATGAAAACAAAACAACAATGAATATATGCTTTGTATTATAGGTAAACATGGTGTTCTGTGTTTATATTGAGGTAAGTATGTCACGACCCTCCCTTGACAAGCTTTTATGTATGATGGACTAAAGAATTACCATGTTGTTTTGAAGATAGACTAAATGGCACTATCCTTGATTATTTATAGTATATGATTGGCTTATTTGAGATTATGATATTACTAATAGTTTGCATGGTTTCAATAATCATTCATTGGACAGAGTGGACAAGGATGTCACCACTAAGGATGACGAAGAAGGAAAAGATGGATTAAAATCCATAGGAGTCCTACTTATGAGTTAATATTAATTACAGGTTTATGTAATTAATTGTGATTAGCTTTAAATAGATAATTTAAGCTTATTTTGTAAAATAGGAAATTAAGTTGGAAATTGGGTGACTAGGACCTCTTTCAAACCAACGGAGGAGAAATAGCATCTTCTCCCTATGAATAAAATAACAATTTGCAAAATTGACTCCTCCTCCAAATGAAAGCAGGAGGATTGGAATCTTTGTTGAATGCTATTTAAAACTGATTAAACTAAAGGTATCTTACTATTTCAATAGTATACCTTTTTAAATTTAGCAAAGAGGGCAAATTAGGATTGATTTGTATATTTAGGACCTCCAAAGAGAAGGAGGATAATGAAGGGCTTAAAGTGGCATCTTTATATTATTATAATAATTAGCCACATTCATTTGGATTAGGAATCTACTCCATAAAATAAAAGTATTTTAATTATATTAAAACTCTACGAGGAGTTTCAATATAAAGTAGCGTTGGTTTTTAAAAAGGGGAGGAGGAGTTAGGAATCTTAGGAAAAAGCATAGAGGAGATTAGGAGGCAACTTGAAGGAGGAATTATTTTATTAAAAGGCCATGCTTGTGAGAAAAAATGAATTGAATTTTAGAAAGGAGCTAGCCTGAAGGGAGGAGCATGAAGGATATGATCAAAGAAACATAGGGACCCTACCTTGTTGGAGACTAAGGTTGGATATCCCTTTCATATAGTCTATGATGTTATTCCTTTAAGTAAAATAGACTTAGGATAATCAATTTATGATTTATTAGTTATGATCTTGATTTATCTAATAAATCGAATAAAGGAAATAATAAACTTTCTTGTTCCTATAAAAGTTTAAATAAATTTGATTACAATCCTCATTTAGCAATTAAATGATTCGCTTTCAAACGCGATGTATTCGTCCCATGAATAACAATAAAATGTGTTGTTGTCTAATTGCTTTTATAATCAAAGGTTCACTAAACCCATTTGTTTAGTGTTCAACCATAGACAAAATAAAGAGCATTGAAGCCCTTTTATATCATTATACTCCAAAAATACTTGCTCGAGGTTTATTCCATTGAACCCTCTTTGGTCTAGTAAGTAAGACTACAAATCGATATTGGTGTGCATTATTTGTTATTGAACTTAACCTTTGAGTATTCCTCTGTTGATTATTCCTATAAGTAAACTCAAGATCATGACTAAAAATTGACACATTGAGAAATTAAACTTGGCCATCTAATTTCATTAGCTTGAATAGATGACCCAACCGGCCTGAGGAGCCTTTTTACCCATTGTTTTCCACCTTGAGTCTTGTGTATAGAAATATTTAAAGGTTTATACTTGTTGATTTTCACTCTAAAATCAATAACCTTATCTCCTCTATAATAGACACCGCCTGCAGATGTTTGATGTATCATAGTCACCTCAAAACCTTCTTAATTGTATGTTATATTCCATAAATAGAATTTTAGCAGGTTGTTAAGTCCTTCATAGGATATTGGTAGTCATACCTATAAATTTATAGGCTTATATAATCATCCCTAATACATTAAACCCTATTAAAGTCACTTGAACAGAGAACTCTGTGTTATAACCCAAAGATAGAAACCTAATGCAAATCAAATAAGTTTTGAATCTGCCACCTAGTTTGGTATAGATGCCATGGATAATGTTGGTAAGTATCTTTGATCCTCCCTACGTTATTGCTTGAGCAATAGATGTGATTTGGTTTGCATCTGGTGTGCTCAGGTGAGGGACACCTTATGGTCATCCTCAAGCAATATCCCACATGAAATATGCTCGGGGAGTCGATAAGCTTTAAGGGAACTTGGCTCCCTAAGACTTATCGACCCCCAAGTGGTGATCTTGGGATAAACCACATGATGGTAGGCCCATACCATTTGGAATAATGCATGATATATTTATTTGATTCCATGTGTTGAGTTCTCGCATCAATAGTTGTCATTTGATGGATTAATACCCTCATTTTTTCATGACATGCATTAGCTTGTGTCATTGCTACATGTTGGCTTATTGTTTCCTATGGGTTGTAGGAGTGGTTAATCAAAACACTTATTAATTAATATGTGGGAAAAATTGTCCCACATTCACCATGTCGAGGGAATTAAGAAAATTTATAAAGGGATTTTTTTCTCTAGTAAATGATCATCACTCGGTGGTCATGGTGGCCATCGAGTGATAGTCACTAGCGCTAGCTGTGGGTGCTTGACAATGTAGATATGGTCAGTATAGTTGTGGAAAATAGGGTGTTGGTTGTTGGTGTTGATTGATGTTGGACTTGTTAAGCCACTGACTTATGTTTGACTTGCTAATTGATGTTTGACTTGCTAGACGTTGATCGAGGTTGATAGGTTTGACTTTCTAATTAAAACTAATATTTTGGATTAAATTAATTAATCATTATTTTTGCAGTAATTAGGAATTAAGGAGTATAATCCCTTATTTTGCATTAATTTTTGGATTAAATTAAGTTAAGCATACCATATGGAGTAATTGATATTAAAAGGAACAAATATTTTTTAAAAAACTTAGATATTAGGAAGAGTAATCTCTCATTTGAAATAATTGAGATTTAATGGATCAATATCCCCTATTGAATTCACTAGAGGTTAAATAAATTAATCTCCCTATTGAGTATTTTTAATGTACCCTTAGATCAAATTTAGGAAAAAACTGATAGGATTTGTAGAATAGATCACTTCTTGATTGTAAAGACAATTTAGAGAAAAATACCTTGTGTATTGAATGGTTGTAACCATTCATGGTTAGAAGTTTGAATGTTTAAAATGATGTTATAACTATGGAAGTTCTAAGTTGATGAAATGAACATGGAGTTCATTCTAGAACAAGGGATGTTCGAGGTTTTAGGATTAAAAAATCTTAGGAAAAAGAATGAGCGTAGAGATTATTCTTAAAAGAATTATAAGGTATATTTTATGAACCTATTTTATACTATATGAATTAAAAGTAGAGGGATTATTAGGATCCCTCCTTAATATTTATTTTATACAATATGAATGTTTTTAGCATAATGTAGATACCTAAAACATGTCATGTTTAGGAGACTACTCATATGGATACCTTTGCAGACTATATGAATGAGCTTGGACCTTTTCAAGACCAAGTAGTGGTTCTAACCACTCATTTTAGGTAGTTTAGACCTATATAGCCTTACCTACTAATGGCATCAGTAGCTAATATCCCAGCCACTGGTGATTAGAGAGGCTAACCACTAGCCATGATTATTGATAGTGGCTAATGGTAACCATACCCCTAGTTGCACTGAGCAAGAGTATTTAGAACTATAACCAACTCGGGCTACCCGAGCTGAGAAAAAATAGTTGCAATGAATAAAATTACAATGGTTATTAAGTGATTTTGGGTTGTGAAGCTTATATAGGGTTCCTCCCAAATACTCAGGCCAAATGATTATTGATCTTGGATTCCTTGAGAAGCCAATACTAGGATTTGGAAAATTCTATTTATAGACCTCCCAAAGAGGCATAAGAGATCAAAAATTTACTATAGCGAAGCTCTGCCAAATTGGATAACAAATTTGTACCCCTTGAGGAGTGCCAAAATGTTGTCCAATTATGGAATGACACCTTTTGTTATTTCAATGGAGCTTCCAACAACTTGAGGAGCAAGCTTGCAATTCTCAACCAATCAATCATGAATCCGAGACAATATGCCACCAATTCCATGTTCTAAGACACAGGTGAGCATTGACCATAAATTCATCAAGGAAATTAAGCATCAACAAGTTATATTTAAGAGGCATAACACTTCTCCCATGACCATTATTTTCAACAATGGCTCGTAGGCTTAGCTGTGAATTACAACAATGGCTAGCAGAACCAACCGCTATGAGTGATAGCGGCCAGGGTAATAGATATTTCCAAGGATAAGACATCATTCAAGATTTTACCTCTTGATATTGGAGAAGGAGGCATCTAGTAATCCCTCAAGCAAAATAGTGGAGATATGAAGACCTTGTGAAGTGCATTTTCCCCTATTTTAGGGTAATTTGCATTTGTAACATTGTATCAATATTTGGTATCCCTTAGAGGGAAAAATTGTAATTGAATATTCATTTTATCAATAAAAGAGAGCATTCCTTGTTATTTTATTTGTCAAATTATTAAATAGATTATGTGCTTTTAATTCAAAAATTATGTTGCAATAGCATTACATGTATGGTTTTCAAAGCTTTACAAGCGGAGATCACGATCGAACCAACCTATTTTATTAGTTGTTAGCTCATGTATTTATGTTTTTCTTGTTGCAGGTATAGCCACTCTGAGTAACAATGGCTAGTAGTCCCATCTATGGATGGAATCAATGGCTAGCATACCACCTACTCTAATTGAAAACAACCAATAAAAAACATAGTCAAAATAGTAAACGGCCTATTTCTTCATCAGATGAGGATTCCATGGTAAGTGGTCTTCTTTGAATTGTTTTTCTTTCTATCTGTATTTTATTTGAGTGAATATAAATATATAATTAAGTAGAAAATGTAGTAAAAATTTAGGGTAATTCATTAAAATACCATGTTTGTTGCTAGTTGCTACTAGGAATAGCAGCCTATATTATTGGCTTCACTAGAATCCAACGGTTAGGATTTCTAACTGTTATTTTGTATAGCGGTTGAGTTTATTGCATGCTATACATAACAACAGCTACTATTTAATCTATGTGTTTAGGTATGCTTGTTGGAGGCCTGATAAAAGGCTATTTGTATGATTTAATTTACATTTTGCATTCTCTAAAATTAAACAACATTTAATTGTGCATTCTCTAAAGATAAAACGTAATTTCTAGGCATATAGAGAAAAATCATTTGAATGCTTCTTGATGCATATTTATTTCATGCAAATTAAAAAGAACACACACACACCATGATCCAAAGTAAACATCATCGATGTTGGGCTTTCACATCTAACCCATTGATCAAGACCAATAGTGGAAGTTATTACCACTCGGTTGGCTTGTCTAACATTGTATCGTCGGGACTTGTCTGTGGCCAAGGTTGATTCAATAACTATCCTATCCATGGAAAATTGCATATATTCCTCTTCATATGGGTGTATCACTAACCATGGTGTGTTGGGTGAGGATTGGTAGTACCTGTGCTACCTCATCGAATATGGATTTCATCCCCATATTTTGGTGTGTGCGAGTATACAGGTGAAAACCTTTAACAATCTAAGAGCTTCATCAACTATTGCAAAACATGATAAGAGTTAATATTGTATTCACAACAAATCAAAACATGTATAATAGTTTTAGGGATCACAAAGAAAACTTAAAAGAGATAATCATATTGTATACTTGGTTTGCCTTAAAACTTACATATGAGATAATTCATCAGCTATGGTCAATACACGATACCGCCACCCTCGATCCATGACTAAGGCAAAAATTGATGCCCCAACCAACACACAAAATAATGAAGCTAAGCCTCCTACATAGAATGCACCTAAAAAATGTTTAGTTAGAATTATAGGTGATAACATAACTCATGGTGGTTCTCATAAGGACACCCCAATTAGAGGATAAAAATACAAGATCCTCTCATGATATAAATGAGGGTGATATAATACCCCTACTATCACAAGATAGACATAGATAATATCCAACCAATGAGGGGTAAGATGAAAGGGTTATGTCAAATCACAAAGTCACAAGAATTCCAAACCATACTAAACATGGGAAGTTTATACTAGATCTCAATACTATTGGGATAAATTGTACACCTCTGACCAACCTTGAAGAACTAGTTAGTTCAATAGACTAAATCAAGTTCTAGAGATATTATAGCATAGGACCTCTACTGCCCACTCTCATTTTGATATTACACATAGTGAGGATAGATAGAGGTACACTTATGCCCTGGGGGAATGCTCAAAACATTTTTGTAGCACACACGCCCCATTCACACATGCGAGCACAGAACAAAGGCTTCAACACAATACCAATGTATTCTTTATAGACAAAGACAAGAGTGTAGCAGACCAATATGTTGGGGCTCATACCCATAAAAATCCTTGCACGAAGTTACAAAGCCAAAGACCCTATATAGTCAATCGTGTATATCGAGCATGTAGGCTTTCTTTAGGACAAATACAATAGATATCCAAGATCAATTAGAGGATTTGCACATAGAGCGTGAGCATCTTAAACAATATAACACACAATGATAATTTTTGCTTATTAATATTTGTATGAGCACTAGTTAAGGGAGCAATGCATCCTCGATCAGGAGCATGAAGAGAGAAATATTAGGTTAGCTAGGGCTAACTTACCTCCCATTAGTGAATACAGGGAGTAGTGTAATACTATATGTGTTGTATCACAACTAGATTTGTATCCTAGGCAAGTTGAGAACTGTACTCGTCATACTTACTAGCATGTTTTAAGGAAATAATAGCATAAAATGCTAGATCAGCCTAGGCATAGTTAGTACGAGGAATAAAAAAGAGATGGCCAGGATCAGCAATATCATGAACCCTATTTTGTAGATGTGGATGATGAGCACAATCATCCATATTGATCTCAGAGAAATTTACTACCTCTTGCACCATAGAGGTCACTAAGGGAAGAAGAAATCATTTCTTCTAAAGCATACAACATCCTTGCTGAGAAAATTAAATCTCACAAGAAATAGGATATGACTTTCCAAAATCCTACTCTAAATAAGATTTATAATTAGCCTCTGTGTCCCTCGGTCCCTATTTCAACATATCTCAATCATTTTTGTATGTTGAAGCTGGACAAATTTTGAGGTGACAATTATGCACAAGAACATGTGACTGGTTTCATGAATCTATGCTTTTAGATTCAAAACAATGATACCCTATTGTTGAAGACTTGCATGATCACCTATTTAGGCCTAGCCCTAGAATGTTACAACTAGCTACCAAGGCACAACATTACCAGCTTTGAACAACTGGTGAATGCCTTTCTTGAACACTTCTCATTTAGCATCGATAAAAAGACCAATATGACTAATTTGGCTTCTTTACAATAATATGATGATGATCCAATCACATATTATGGAAATAATTAGATAAAATTAATGGTTAAACTTCCATTCTCCATTCCAACCATAGAATTAACCTAAATGTTTACAAAAATCTATGTTGAACACATCTCACTTTTGCTTCAACTACAACAATATCAAACATTCAAAGAGGCTTTGGCGCAAGCCAAAGTCATCAAGGATATCAAGTTGCAATAAGGAGACTTGAAACTCTGGACTAAGAAATACTGGAATAACAAGAACATGAGAAATCAAAATAATTAGTCCAAACCTGCGCTTGTTAATCAAGTTATGTTGAACCTTCCAAACGGGAAAAAATCCAACAATAGTAATATTGTCAAGCACAACCTCCCCCTGCACAGTAAAATTAGTGCAATAAGAATCGATAATCCACATCATCCACCTCATCATTTTATACCATTGTCGAAGACTTTGACATTAATTTTTGATCAATTATGTGAGTCTAAGGTGCTTCGATTTCTTGAAATGCAGCTACTAGATCCTAACTATCCTAAGACCAAGGGGTTTAGGTAATATTACTATTGCCCATACCATATATAAAAGGGGCATGACATAGAAGTGTGCCACAGGTTTAAACACATGGTGAAAAATATGATAGATAGGGATGAGCTATGAATTGACAATCCCTTGGTGCCTAACAATCAAAATATGGGAATCTTTAAGTATCTCTTGCATAATCATGAGCCACCAAGGAACCATGCTGGATAAGTCAACCAAGTGCATATTGATCCACATACTCAAATATTTATAGAGATGGTGAATGTGGTCAATAGAAACAAGAAGTATAATCAAATATACCCTCCTGTAGTTCCCAATCGTATTCAAGTTGCACCTCAGAAAAGGATAGTATAAAACCCATTTCCAGGCTCACCAACAAGATCGGTAGTAACAATTAGAAATAGACTCACCTGGAGTTTATAGATAGTCTCAACAAATTTATCAATATATGAACTCATATAGCAATCTCCTAGGTACAAGGAGACATTAATAGAAATATTGAGAGCCATAGAACTTCAACACCAAAATGTTTAAGCTTTTACTAACTTCATGGAACATGTGTAGCCGTGTTAGGAACCTGTGATCATATTCTATGATCATGAAATCAAAATGGTATCAACTTCTATAGCGGACCTGCAACTATATATCATCATG
This sequence comes from Wollemia nobilis, assembly GCA_028583015.1. Lineage (NCBI taxonomy): Eukaryota > Viridiplantae > Streptophyta > Pinopsida > Araucariales > Araucariaceae > Wollemia > Wollemia nobilis. The sequence continues at coordinate 3,276,569 of JAQPPZ010000594.1, read as the reverse complement.
TGTGTTAATCACACTCCCTTCAAGTAGGTATTGATTGATACAGGATCATAAATAAATATAATAACTACTCAGTAATTATTGCATGAATAGCATGTTGAGGTCTTAAGGAAATTCTTTGATTACCTGATAGAGCACAATGTTAGGTTGAACCCCAAGAAATGTGTCTTTGGTGTAACTTTAGGTAAAATCTTGAGATTCATCATTTCTAAACAAGGGATCAAATTAAACCCAGTGAAGTTGAAGGCTACATTATAAATGGATCCTCCCATAAACATCAAATAATTAAGAAGCCTACATGGTAAGGTAGCATCCATAAAGCTCTTCATCTCATAGTTATTGGATAAATATCAATCCATAAATCAACTACTACACAAATGGGTACCATTTAACTGGGATGAAGACTATCAAAAAGTCTTCGTTGAGATCAAAAAATACCTAGTATCACCACCAATATTAGTTCCACCTAGACTAGATTTGATTGTATATATCCACCGCAAACTTTGCAATGGGAACCATGATAGTCTATAAGAACATGCAATACAAAGAGCAGGTGATATACTACATTAGCTGAACCGTGGTTAGTTATGAGTTGCGATATGTATACATAGAAAAGTTGTGCTTAGTAGTGGTCTATGCAACTAAGAAGTTATGCGGCTACATGCTAATTCATACGACGTATGTTATATCAAAACAAAATCCTTTGCAATACATGATGAGCAATATATATCATAATACACATACAACAAAGTGGATCATGTTATTGACTAAATTCGATCTAGAATTCATTAGTTAAAATTCAATCAAAGGATAAGTCATAGCTGATAAACTAGTAGAGGCTCCTCTTTAGGATCATAAGCCTCTTGTCATAAAACTTCTCGATGATGTAGTCTTTGCATTATCAAAGTCACCCAAACTCAAATAACCAGATAATCAAGTTGGTATGTCTTTGATGGTTTGAAATGCAAGCAAGCGAGTGGCATAGGGATTGTGTTTGTCATGCCATAAGTGCTCCAACACCCTTGTCATTTAAAATCAACTTCCCTTGCACCAATTACAATGTTGAGTATGAGGCCCTAATATCAGGTCTCCAAATAACGTTCACCATGAAGATTAGAAAGCTTAATATCTTTGGTGAATCCCTTCTCATAGTAAATCAATTTAAGGGAATTTATCAGTGTAGGTGTCCCATCTTGAAAGCATACAAGGAACTTTTGAACACTTACTTAGCCCAACTGGAGTGGTATGACATCGAGGAAATCCCTTGAACATCCAACATATTTGCAGATATTATGGCATATTTTGGATCCTTAATCCCTCATAATTCATCTGTTGACTTCACTACCATCCAAGTAAAATTATTATCGCAACCTATGATACGATGTGAGGCCCAAGAAAATCACAAATCATTCCACATGATTCACATAGAACCAAACCATGAGTGGTTCTATAGAGCTAGAGACTTTCTAAAGAATGCATCCTAGGGGTCTTTGCTCTCACATGGTCTTGTGGAGAATGGTACCACTATTATCCATAAGGTTATTTTCCAATTAGCATTCATGCAAGTCGAATTCCAATGAGAAGACATCATACAGTCAGTCGAAGTAGTTGCTTATCAAGATTTGTTATCATAATTATATTATTTATTTAAGCTTGGATTAATCCCATGGGATTATTGCATGCCATAAAAATATCATTTAAACAAAAATTTATTAGATATGTCTTGTTAGGTGATATCTTGTATCATCATGGCTATGATGGAATTCTCCTTCATTACCTTGATCTCCAAAAATCATCTTGGGTAATTTTACAAGATCATGAAGATACATACGGTAGCCATTTTAGTAGCATGGCCATAGTCAAGCACGTACTTTGAATGGGTTACTATTGGTCCACTATGGTGAAGGATCGCATAGTGTATGTCAGGAAGTGCATTAAATTTTAGCATCATGCTAATCTTACACACCTACCATCATAGGTCTTACAATCCATCCAATTTTCTTGGCCATTTTCTCAATGGGGTTTATATCTAATTGGTAAGATCTCTCCCCCATATTCGAGCTGACACATATTTATCATAATGACCACTAAGTATTTCAACAAATGGGTAGAGGCAATCCCTTTAACTACAATGATAGGAGTACGTATTACGAAGTTCATACTCCATAATATAATATGTCAAATAATGGAACCTTGTTCAAAAATAAAACTACAAGGGCTTTAACATCCAAATATAATATTAAAAAAAAAATTACAACTCCATATTATCCACAAGAAAATAGGCAAGTAGAGGCCTCGAACAAAAGAGTGGTATCAATATTAAAGAAGATTGTTCAAGAAAATCATAAATATTGGTATATTCAACTACCTCTTGCATTATGGGCTTACATAGGGCAACACCGTCCTCACTAGTATATGGTACTGAGGACATCATGCCATTGGAATTGGAAATTCTAATATTTCACATCGCATTGAAAGAGTTCATCGATGAAGACACTATGCGACAAGCTCGCCTATATCAATTGACTCTTCTTGATGAACGTCACATGAATGCTCTTGAGCATCTCTAATTTTACCAAGATCGGCTAAAATGAGCTTACAATAATAAATTCCACTTGAGAGACTTTAAATTTGAAGATCTTGTGCTAAATGAGAACCAACAAAACTCAAACATGCCACCACATCTATGAGATAAATTTATGATCAATAGGTTTGGACCTATAAACACCAAAATCTAGCCATTTATCCTTCATCCTAACTTTCCCACCATTTCCACCACCAAAACATAGCCATTTGTCATCCATCCTAGATTTCCCACCATTTCTACCCATTATTCATATATATTTATATTATATATATATATATATATATATATATATATATATATATATATATATATATATATATATATAAATAATAATATTTTATATATTTTGTTTTATATATATATATATATATATATATATATATATATATTTAATAAATATATATTTATATAAATTAATTAATCCCAACCATCCAATTTCACTTAATCTTAGCCATCCATCCACATCAATCCATGCCACACCCTAAATTTAATATCCACCCTTCGAAGTGATTTTATCTGTCACACAATTAGTGTCATTGAAACCCTAGCATGCCCTAGATTGGATTATAAATAGGAGCCATTTTGATGGCTCAACCCTAGAATCCTTGATTTTTCCCCTGAATATTCGTTGCCTGAGTGTTGATACTAAGTTCTTGAATTCCTTGAGTACCTTAGGTATTCTAAGCCCTTCTGCTTCCATCCTTGCTCACCGTAACCCCTATAGCCATTACCATCCATTTCCCATGGCTACATCTGCTTCTACATACCATTTCCTCAACCATCGAATGCCTTTGAGTGCTTTCTCTCATCGTTGAGTGCCTCTGGGTACTTCCCTTCCACCACCAAATACCTTTGGGTGTCTCTCTACCAGTATCAAGCACCCACATATATTTTCTACAGTTGTAAAATTCCCAAGGGTATTCTACGTAAGTGTTTTGAAGTCCTCCTAGCCTTTGGGTGATTCTAGAGTATCGCTGCACCTATCAACTACAATGACATCTTACAGATTAGAAGATAGCAAGCAAGGTAAATCTAGTAATTATTATTCCATTTTATGCATTTTTATTTTTTTTCACTTCATTAGCAGTAGATCAGTTAGGTTTTATCATTGCTTATAGAGGACCCCACACTATGGATCCCTCATAGGTATTACTAACCTATTTGTTGTGTCATTGTGTGTAGATCTAAAGATTCTACACAAGCATTGGATAACTTATTAATCTGGAGTGGCTCGACATCAAATATCAAGAATCCCACTCAACTTTGTTGGGATCAAGAATGCATTTGAAGACACCACTAGCCTTGACTATTAGGGTTTTGAAGAACCCTAACTACTATAAACTTGTATAAAAAAGGATTACAAGGATCCAGGAACCCACAGGAATTTTTTGCACTCACAAAGTGCCCACAAGAATTTTACGTAAGTGTTCCAAAGACCCCCTAGCCTTCAAAAAACTTATGTAAATTGCTTGCAGGTATGCTATGACTGCAAAAAATGATCATGGGTGCTTGATACTAGTAGGGAGGTGCTCAAATATGCCTAGTGATGGTAGGGGCGCAACTAAATGCATGCAGTGATTGTAGAAAATGCCCAAATGTGTTCAATAGCTAAGGAAGGCTTTTGCAAAAGCAGATCTAGTGAAGGAAAATAGATGGCAATAGTTGTGGGGGTTACAGTAAGTGAGGATGGAGGTAGAAGTTCTTATAATACATACATAAATGTTTGAAATATGTTCATGAGGGACAGTAACATTGCATACCGATAGACATCGATCCATTTAAGTATTGTAATTTCATTTCAAATCCTTATGATTCCATGCTTCCTTCCACTCATATTTTTCTTTCACCATCATCCAATCCATCTACCACATTACATATTCCTTTATCAAAATATTCCATTCCTAAGGATCTCCCTATCATAAATCCCCATCAAGCTTCCATACCCCCATCATATTCATCATTGACTACATGCACATATGGTCATAGTCAATCCACATCATCAACATCATTGTAATCCTCGTCATGAGCTTCATCCACTCAGCAACATTCCTAATCCAATCCATCCCCTTCACCTAATGTTTCACAAGTAAAATTAATAGATTGTGAGATACATTAATCTCTATCATTTCCCATCATGATCATCATTTGTGAATACAAAAATGCAACAGCAAATAATGCTAAATAAATTGGATGTAAAAAATCAAAATTGCATAATTAATTAATCTTATATTAAAGGAGGGAGCTTAAAAACTCCATTGATACAATGAGGATCCTTGTAATCCTTTTTTATACAGGTTTACATTAATTAGGGTTCTCGAAAACCCCAATACTCAAGGCTAGTGGTGTCCTCAAATGCGTTCTTGATCCCAACAAATTTGAGTGGGCTTCTTGATATCCGATGTCGGGCCAATCCAACTTAATCAGTTATCCAATGCTTGTGTAGCACCTTTAGATCTGCACATAGTGACACAAAAAATAAGTTAGTAATACCTACAAGGGCTCCACAATGTGAGGCCCTCTATAAGCAATGATAAATCCTAACTGATCTACTGCTAATGAAGTGAATAGAAATGAAAGTGCATAAAATAAAATAATAACCAGTAGATTTACCTTACTTGCTTGTTGTCTTCTAATCTATAATATATCATTGCAGTTGATAGGTGTGGTAATTCCCTAGCATCACACGAAGGCTAAGGGGTCTTTAGAGCACTTACGTAAAGGCCCGTAGGTACTGTACAACTATAGAAAATGCTCGTGGGCACTCAATACTGGTAGGGAGGTGCCCATAGGTGCCTAGTGATGGTAGGGAGGCACTCAGAGGCGTGTGGTGGCTAAAAAAAGCACCCGAAGGTGTTCAACAACTAAGAAAGGGTTTTGTAGAAGCATATTTGACAAAGGAAAATGGATGATGATGGTTGTGGGGGTTACAGCAAGCGAGGATGGAGGCAGAATGGCTTATAATACCTAAGAAACTCAAGGATTCAATCACTTAGGAACTCAGGCACTTTAAAACTCAGGAGACTCAGGGCTCATGGGTTGAGCCATAAAAATGGATCCTATTTATAATCCAACCTAGGGCATGCTAGGGTTTCAACGACACTAATCGTGTGGCTAAGATAAAATCACATTGAAGGGTGGATATTAAATTTAGGGTGTGGCATGGATTGATGTGGATGGATGACTAAGATTAAGTGAAATCGGATGGCTAGGATTAATTTATTTATATAAATATATATTTATTAAATATATATAAAATATAATATATAAAATATTATTATTTAAATATATATAATAAATATATATAAATAATGGATAAAAATGTCGAGAAAGCTATGATGGATGACAAATGACTATGTTTTGGTGGTGGAAATGGCAGGAAAGTTAGGATGGATGACAAATAGCTATGTTTTGGTGGTGAAAATGGTAGGAAAGTTGGGATGGATGACAAATGGCTATGTTTTTGCGGTGGAAATGGCAAAAAATTTAGGATGGAGGAAAAATTGCTATATTTTTGTGTCTACAAATACCCCTTTTTGTACTACATTGCATGAAACACACTGTAGTACAAAAATATGAGACACCTATTTGGGTGAGATGTAGAAGCAGTTTTCTATTGGGATGAAATACACGAGCTTGAAGATAAAAGAATAAAAGAATTTAAGTTTTACATAGCTTACCCCCTCAATTAGCAAATGAGGTTGCAGATGAATCTCACGAGCCAATTGGAAAATATGTGCAAATAAATGGTGGATGATATGATACCATTTTTGCCCCAATGGTGGAAAAGGCAGTGAAAATTTTGATATGATGCGTCTATTTTTACCCCAAAATATGAAGGAATTCGTGAATAGCTTGTGAAAAATGCATCTATTTTTGCCCCAATAGATAAAGGGATTTGTGAAACATGTGATGGAAAATGCATCTATTTTTGCCCCAACAAATAGAGGAATTTTACCAAGTTTGGATACCATGATCATGTAAGATGTATTCCATTGTGGGAAATTCAAAATCTAATGTGGTTTCCCAAAACTTGGGGTGATTCAATGTTGTTGAAAAATATGCCTTCTAGCGTCATTGATATGCAATGATGACTATGCAAAGAAAAATATAAGTAGTCAAATTCGGAGGGCCAACTAGTGATTTTCAGATAATTCCCTGAATAAAAACCAATCACCCTAGCTAAGGCTAGTCACCATGATGACTGTCAAGAAAATGTGTAATGATGATATTGGATTTTTTCTATGTTTTAAGCCCCATGAACTAGGCCATCAATGACAGCTTTTGTGCAAATTTTTCTTGGTAAGGTTTCACGCAAAATGTTAAGTACAAAATCTAATTATGATTTTGAACAATGAGATATGTGTGGATGAAAATTAGTAAGTGTGATTATGATAGATCTTTCATTTTACATAATTGTATGGACACAAATCGTGGCAATCACCAAGTGTATAGAAAAACCCACTATATACAAGATTCACTTGAATGTTTTTTGGACTTGGAAAATATGCAAATGATGATGTGAAATGATGTGGTTATGATGTATTAGTGATGAAAATGATGATAGTCATAGTTTTGTGAAAATTTGGACCGTTTTGGGGTGCTTTTGTAAATTTTTAAGCGGTTTTTGCGATTTATAATCGCAAAAAAAAATTATGAATCCAAATCAGTTGGAATTTTCATAAAACCTAATAAAATGATGAAATGAATGCATGGATGCAATTTGGAGTGATTTTATGGAGGTAAGCCATTGTTTTGTGAAATTTTATCTTTTGTCAAAATTGATGCCAAACACCCCTTGGTACTTTTGGTATTCATAAATGCCCTTGAGTGCTTTAGTGCACCAAGAAATGCCCATATGCACTTCAGGGAACCTAATGCAGCTATAAATAGCTACCAGGATGAGAAACCAAGCTCATTTATGTGTTTTGAAGCTGGAGAAGCTACATCTGGGAGAGTGGAGTGAAGTGAGGTGAAGTGTTTTAAGCGCAAAATATATTGTGATGTAGGGAGCTGGTGCGGAGGCTAAGGCTATGGCTAGAGTGCAAGCTACAGTGGTAAATCCCTTTTATTTTTTGTACATTGTGCAAATTATTTTGTGATTTTTTTCAAAATTATTGATAATTATTTTGTGTTGTGCTGCAACTTAGTATTTTGGAGGCTCGACACTAATTCTCATCGTACATTCTTGGTATGAGGAAAGCGATTTCAAATGAGGAGTGGGAGTTGCTAGAGGATGTGGGGCTAGTGGAGGTAGCCTGGGTGGATGTAGTGAGTGCTGATGAGGGGTACATCTTTACCTTGGTAGAGATATGGGATGCAAATAGGGGGACATTCCAACTCCCTATAGGAGAGGTGACCATGACCTTGGAGGATGTATATCGCATCCTCAAGGTGCTAGTGGAGGAGATCTAGGTTGAGGTTGGGCTCAACCAGAAGGTAGAGATTATGAAGATGTTTTGGAAGGCATGTCAGGGTATCAAGGTGGTGTGTAGTGCTATACCTTACTTTTCCATGTACATGTACAAGAATTTAGACCCCCTTCGAGCCTTGGTTATGTTCATTTTGGCCAACATTGTGGGCTCAAACACTACTAGATGTAGGTTCCCTTGGAACCTGATAGGGATAGTGAGAGATATGCTCACTAAGTGATAAGTATATGCATGGGCTTCTACTTTATTGACATATGTATACCAGGAGTTGTAGAGTGTGATGAAGTAGGGGAGGAAGGGATTGGGGTGTAGCTTGTTGCTGCAGTGTCGAATTGGATGAGGGAAATAAGATGTGTCCCTTCAATACTACATAAATGTTTGAATTATTTTCATGAGGGATAAGTACATTGTATACCAGTGAATGTCAATTTTTTTAAGCATTGTAATTTCATTTTAAATCTTTATGAGTCCATGCTTCCTTCCACTCATCTTTTTATTTCATAATCAGCCAATCCATCTACCATGTCACCCATTCCTTCATAAAAAGCTCCCATTCTTGAGGAGCTCCCAATCACAAATCACCATCAAGCTTCCATACCCCCATCATATTCATCATTGACTACATGCATATTTGGTCATAGTAAATCCACATCATCAACATCATTGTAATCCTTATCATCAGCTTCATCCACTTAGTAGCCTTCCCAATCCAATCCATCTCCTTCGTTCAATATTTCACAAGTTGAATTAATAGATTGTGATATTATGGGTTCGTGTCCCACCATGATCACCATTTGTAAATACAAAAATGCAACACCAAACAATGTTAAATAAATTTGACACAAATAATCAAAATTGCATAATGAATTGATCTTATATTAAAGGGGGGAGCTTAAAAACTTCATTGACATAATGAGGATCCTTGTAATACTTTTTTATACAAGTTTACATTAATTAGGGTTCTCTGAAACCCTAAAATGCTAGTGGTGTCTTCATATGCATTCTTGATTCCAATATATTTGAGTGGGATTCTTGATATCTGATGTTGGGTCACTCTAGATTAATTAGTTATCCAATACTTTTATAGCACCTTCAGATATACATATAATGACACAACAAATGGGTTAGTAATACATGTGAGGGCTCCATAGTGTGAGGCCCTCTATAAGCAATGATAAACCCTAACTTCTCTACTACTAATGAAGTGAACATAAATGAAAATGCATAAAATAGAATAATAATTAGTAGATTTACCTTACTTGTTTGTTGTCTTCTGATCTGTAATATGTTGTTACAATTGATAAGTGTGACGATACCCTAGCATTGCTCGAAGTCTAGGGGGTCTTTAGAACACTTACATAAAATGCCTATGTGCACTCTACAACTATAAAAAATGCATGTAGGTACCTGAGACTGGTAGGGAGGTGCCCAAAGGCACCTAGTGATGGTAGGGAGGCACCCAAAGGTGTGTGATAGCTAATGAAAATGCTCAAAGGCATTCAGCAATTGAGGAAGGGTTCTACAAAAGTAGATCCAATGAAGGAAAATGGATGGTAACAGCTATTGAGGTTACAACAAGCGAGGATGGAGTTAAAAGGGCTTAGAATACCTAAGATACTCAAGGATTCAATCACTTAGGATCTCAAGTACTTTTAAAACTTAGGAGACTCAGGACTCAAAGTTTGAGCCATCAAAATGGCTCCTATTTATAATCTAACCTAGGGCATGCTAGGGTTTCAATGACACTAATTATATGGCTAAGAGAAAAGGACATCGGATGGTGGATATTAAATTTAGTGTGTGGCATGGATTGATGTGGATGGATGGCTAAGATTAAGTGAAATCGGATGGTTGGGATTAATTTATTTATATAAATATATATTTATTAAATATATAATATATAAAATATTATTATTTAAATATATATAATAAATATATATAAATATACATAAGTAATAGGCAAAAATGGTGGGAAAGTTAGGATGGATGACAAATGGCTATGTTTTGATGGTGGAAATGGTGGGAAAGTTAGAATGGATGACAAATGGCTATTTTTTGGTGGTGGAAATGGTGGGAAAGTTAGGATGGATGAAAAATGGCTATGTTTTGGTGGTGGAAATGACAATAAATTTAGGATGAGGGACAAATGGCTAGATGTTGGTGTCTATAGATGCCTCTTTTTTGTACTACATTGCATGAAACACATTGCATGAAATGTTTTAGCTACTCCAATGAGAATCACTAGAAAATAAAAAAAATGAGGGGTAGATGTAGGAATTGATCCAAGAATTGGTAGACCTACTAATCAAAAAATCAGAGAAAAAAAATAATTACTAAGATTGTGAATGGTACCCAGTCTATATTGGATTGGTGTGGAGGGAAAATTAGTAGTCCAAACCCAAAAAATGATGATATTTTCTTGGAATTTGATGGGTCTCAACACCCCCTCTAAAAATAGAGTAGTCCAAGCATTGAGAAGAGAATTTGACCCAGATATCATGTTGTTACAAGAAATAAAACTTGATGAACCTCAAGCTGAAATTATCAAACATAGATTATGGAGAGAGAACAATTTTGTTGTAGGCCCATATTTACGTGCCTTGAGAGGCCTTTTAAGTATATGGAATCAAAATATATTTTACAGAATATTGATAGTTTTTTAATCGGAGCTTCATGGCTATCCATTTTTTTGATAAGGAGAAAAATCAACAATGGATAGTTACTAATGTTTATGCTCTGAATTCAATTATAGGAATAAAATAATTATGGAAGGATATAATCCAATTAAGCAATGAATTTATGGACCTTCCATGGGTTTTGGTAGGGGACTTTAACTTTCCTGTTTACCCTTTAGATAAAAAGGGAGGGAGTCTGTCCATTACTGAAGTCATGATAGATTTTGCAAATTTTGTAAATAAGAATGAACTTATGGATATAGAGCTTCAAAGACAAAAGTATACTTGGAGTAATATACGACTAGGAGACCAATTAATTCAAATTCATTTGGATTATGTTTTTCCATCACAATAGAGTCTTCTCCTTTTTGGTTATTCAACCCTAAAAACCCATCCAAAGATAGAATTTTATCATAATCCACTAGTTTGGGAGTCAGAGGTCCAAAAAAGAACCTTCAAGAGCTCTTTTCATTTTGATAATATGTGGCCCCAACAAGAGGATTTGGAAAATAGGATTGAGGATTGGTGGCAATAGGATTTTCCTGATAGTAAGTTAACCTAAGTGGAAAAAAAGCTAAGGTTTATAAAGAAAAATCTTAAGGTGTGGAATAGGAAGGTTTTTGGTGATCTTCAAAAGAAGGTAAATTTGAAAAAATAGATAAATGGTTTAGAGTCAACCCTTCAATTTAAAAAACTATCTTGTGATTTGAGAGCAAAAAAAAAGGATATTTTGTGCGAAATCCACAATGTTTTAGCTTGTGAGGAAAATTTTTGGAGGTAAAAATCTAGAGTTACCTAGCTAAATAAATATGATAGAAATACAAAAAAAAAATTCATGTATCTACCTTAAGACACAGGAGTTATAATAGAATTAAATAAGTGGTTAAACTTGATGTATCAACAACTTTGACCCATACAAATAAGAGAGGAGGTTGTTAATTTCTTATTCAACCTCATAGGTGTGGAAGATTCTGTAAATGAGGCTACTTTAGATTCAATGCTTTAGAATATTTCTTTCCTGGTTATAGAAAAATTAAATAATTACTTGCTCAACCCCTACAAAGAAGAGGAAATTTGAAATTTTGTGTTTGGTATGCATGGAGACAAGTCCCCAGGACCTGATGGTTTTCCAACTATTTTTTTCCATCATTTTTGGCATATTGTTGGAGGGGATGTCACTCAAGCAGTATTGGATTTCTAAAAAACCTAATATATGCCAAGATATGTCAACTCAAAATTTCTAGTTTTAATACCAAAAGTAGTTGGAGCCAAGTATTTTTCTAACTTTTGACTAATAAGTCTTTGCTCATTTATTTACAAAGTTGTTTCAAAATTCTTTGCCAATAGATTAAAAAATGTATTACCATTTATTATTGATTATCAACAAGGAGGTTTTGTGAAGAAGCATAAAATTTTAGATGGAATCATTACCATTCTTGAGGTAATTCATTTCATTAATAAGAGTGGAAATGCAGAGAAGTTACTAAAGTTGGACATGAACAAGGCATATGACAGAGTATCCTAGGAGTTCCTAATTAAGGTTTTGAGAAGGTTTGGTTTTCATCAAGAATGGGTAAGTATTATCAAGGGGTGCTTCTCTTCTACTATGTTTTCCATCCTGGTGAATGGATCTCCAGTAGGGTATTTTACAAGCAAGTGGGGGTTGAGAAAAGGAGATCCCTTATCTTCCTATCTATTTATTATCCTTATCAAGGATTTGGGAAGGATAATATCAGTGGCTTTAATAGATAGTAGGGTTTATGAGATCATCCTAGCTAATAATTTGCAACATGTGTCCCACCAATAGTTTGTGGATGGTACACTTATCTCTTTAAAATCCTCTATTCCATAGGAAAAAGAGCTAAAGTTTATCTTGGATGAGTATGAGCAGGCTACGGGTCAAAAAGTTAACTATGATAAGAGTAAAATTTATTTTTTGAACACTCCTAGCCCTAGACATATTAAGTTAGCTAGTATCTTTGGTTGTAGCATTGGAGACCTTCCAACCACCTATATCGAAATACCAGTATTATGATGAAGGTAGATCTATGGAACCTAATGGTGGACTGTTTAACAAAAAAAAATTAGGTTGGAGGGGTTCCTTACTTAGCTAGGATGGAAAAGCTCAATTGGTCAAGTCTTCACTTCAAAACATACCCATTTACTTCATCTCTATTTAAAATGTGAGCCAAAATCTATGATAGAATAGAGCAAATTCAAAGAAACTTCCTATGGTCAGGATTGGAGGAGAAAAAAATAATAGCTTTAGTGTCTTAGATAAGGTGTGTTCCAAAAAATAAGTGGGTGGACTAGGTTTTAGAAAGCTAAGGAAAATGAATTTGGCCCTAATGTGTAAGTTAGGATGGAAACTGGCAACTAATGTAAATATTAATTGGGATCACATCCTCAAGATAAAATATTTGAGATCTACCTCAAATTTATTAGAGGTAGATAATATACAACAAGGGTCATACCTTTGGAATAGTATTTAAACAACCAAGCTACTTTTACAATAAGGAAAATGTTGGTAGATTTGGGATGGATCCCAAGTACACTTCTGGAATGATAAATGGATTAAAAGTATTCCTCTCAGTGAGGATCCAAATTTTGTAGAGTTAAAACCTTCTTTTGATGTTGTTTATGGGGACCTAGTCAAATATTATATAATAGCTGAGGAAAATAGTAAGAAATGGAAACATTTATAGCTGGATAATCTTGATGATAGAAATCAACAAAATCTAAGGAAACTAAATATTCTTCTACAGATCTACTTCTTGAACAATACTAGATCTTTAGACTCTCTTATTTGGATGAGCCAAAAGGAAGGAATATACTCAGTCAAATCAATTTATTATCTCCTTGAATGAGAGGGATTTGGATGGCTTCCAGTAGCTAATATTTGGATCAAAGACCTCATTCCCAAGATAGCACACTTCTATTGGCTAGTAGTCAAAAATAAGATCTTGACTATGGATAATTTGTGTAAAAGAGGCTTCACATTTCCAAATAGGTGTGTTCTCTATAAAATGAGTGAGGAAGATCATGATCATCTCTTCTATACCTACCCTTTTATATTTGAGCTTCTAAATAAGATTCTAAATAACTTCCAAGTAGAGTGGATTCTCCCCAAGTCTCTCTTTGATCTTTGCCTCCAATGGGATTTCCCCTTTAAAAGTAAAAGGTTGCAAATGTTATAGAGGTTAATTATTCCACATGTTCTATGGAGGGTATGGAAAGTATTAAATCATCAGATATTCAAATACAATAAGAGAAATTGAACATCAGTGGCAAATAGAATTTTAAGTGCAGTGTTGGAAAATTTAGGTATCTTGAAGTTCAACAATGATTTTGAACCACACCTAGAGAAAGGATATTGCTAGAGTTTGGGGGCTAGCTTCCAATTATCAAAATTCTTGCTCATCCTCAATTCATCCACAAACCAATTCAAAATGTAAAAGACCTCCAAGTGGATGGATAAAATTGAACTTTTATGGAGCGACAAAAGGAAATCTTGGGAGTGCTGGAGCTGCAGATATATTTTGATATCGTTGGGGTAGACCACTCTTGGCCTATACAGAGTCTCTAGGAGATCAAACAAGCCATCTTGTTGAAGCTAGAGCAGCCTTTATGGGTGTGCCACTTCTTGGTAAGGTAAATATAAAAAAATTAGTAATAGAAGGAAATTTTCAAAACATCATTAATATTTTTAATGAAAAACACCCTCCAGGATGGAATATAGAAGATATGATAAATGAGATTAGTACTAAAATAGAGTTCCTTGAACAAGTGCATATTAATCATGTCTACAAAGAGGCTAATGGGGTAGCTCACTATCTGGAAAACATGGGTGTATCTTTGGATGAATTGCAATGTTGGGATTTAATCTTCCCTCATAGTTTTCAAGAAATAATTAATAGTGAAGCCAAGGATGATGAACAAAATGATATCAGAGATTCAATTTGCTAGGGATATTTTAAATATTTTATGCATAAATTTTTACTGTTCATCTAGAGGAAGGAGTTTGAATATACCTGACTGCTACAAGTATAAAGGAAAGAGGACTTGATAGTGAGTCTCCAAAAGTGGTGGGTCCTTTATTTTGGAACTATATCATGTGTTATTGAGTGAATAAGTTTATACCTCTAGCAAACTCCACTTTCTATTTTGGTCTACTCTGCTCTTGTTTTTTTTGCTAATCATTATTTTGTGAGCTAGAGGTTGCATCGTGTTTCTCAATGGGACTGGAGTTTGTATGTCGGGCTTCTTTAAGTCCCAATACTCATGTTTTTGATTCCATCTAAAAAACATCAGTTATTATTTATGCTAGCAACTGGAGCATCAGAAGGAAATATGACATGGTTGATCTTGCTGAGTAATATGTTTCCATGAGAGTCTCATTGACTAGAGCCATGAATAAGGGAATAGAACTGTATACTAAAAGACCTACATTCCAAACTATTTTTTGAAAGACCTTTTTGACTCATCAAAATGTTTGCTCCAATTGTTCTTGGGAAAATAAAAGAAGCAAAAAATCTCTTAGAGGACCTAAAAAGGAGGATCTTGAGCTCAAGGCCCAATAAAAAGTTTAATATTTGTATGGGTTTGTTGATTTTTCATTGTCTATTACATCTTTTTTAATACTAAATGATCCTAAAGTCAAAAACTTAGATAGTACTTAAGTTGTTTGATCTTCTTGTTCAAGATCTTAAACGTTATTTCTAGACAAATATTTGGAGTGTAAGTCTTAATATTTGATGTTTATTGTAAAAGTTTTGGGGTCCCTTTCAAAACTCCTTCTTCTACCCTAATAAAAAAAAATGGGTAGACAATGATGGATGAAGGCATACTTGATTTTTTTATACAGGCTCAAATTCTAAGTTGAGACAAAAATTTATGCATTAATAGTATATGTTTAAGTAAACTACCAACATTATTCACTGTTCGAAGAAGTGTTAATAGAAAAAGTTACTAAAAATATCAAGAAATAAAATATTATAATAAGCTTGTAGAAATAAAAAAATCAACTGTCCCATAAACTTGATCATAAAGAAATATTCAACTATTCACGCCTAATATTAAATTAAAAATAGAAAATATAAAAACAAAAACAAAACAAAAATCAAAATAGCTTATATATAGAGACATCGTTTCAGAAATTTCATCCCATATTTGAATTTTTTCATGGCATTAAGGTCTTATTTCCAATATATGAAGCAACATAATTGTCACACTGTGAAATAGTGTTAACCTTTGTCTAACCTTTCCTTCCAGCCTCCTTAAAAAGGCAACAGAAAATCTCCAACTGGTTGGGAAAAACACAACATATTGTAGATCGTTGGTATATTTTATTTTTCAATTCGGGCATGGGGATGGGTACATAATGAACAAACTAGAGAATAAGGTAGCCATGGAAGGCTATAAGACAAAGGAGAGTGATGGACGATAATGTAGGAACTAAACTCATGATAAGGTGGAACACTATAGAGAAAGGAGTGGAAGTAAGGTATAAGAGAATAAGAGGGGAAAGAGGCAGCCTTAGGAAGAAAAGGAATGTCACTAACCAGAGGAGATAACACAACAAGCAGAAAGGGAAGATGAAGGAAGGAGCTAGTGACAACAAAACAAAGAAATAAAAGGGAATAGGGCCTTATGCATATCTCATGGCATTCTTATGATGAATCACCTGGTCCATGGGACACCCCCACAAACAACCATCCCATAAACATACTCCACTATAGCCCAAGGCTACTTCAAGAATAGATAAAATGCCAAATATATTTGTCTACCTTGCTATAGCTTTTCATTTTTATCCAATCTAGCAAGAACTTATTTAGATCATAAGAATGCATCATGGAAATATTTAATTGCACTCTCTAAATTATTCTTTGGTGAATTATCAATATTTCTCATGAGGCATTTTATAGAGTGACTCTCCTAGCCAATCATGATCTCAGCACCATGCTTGAAATATTTGACTTGATGTGGATCCTTGATAGTACATCCAAATATTGCTTTTTAAGCACCTCCAATTAATCTTATGATTTGGTACTTGTGTTTGGGTGATGCATGCATGAGTCTTGATGTACTTGCTTTGTGGAATCACAAATTTTTAGGAACATTATCCATTGGATTGTGAGTCACAATAAAAATGAAAAAATAAACCAAAAAAAAAAAAAAGAGAAGCAAGAGTGCAAACAAAGAGAAGTGATTTTCAAAAGAGGAGGAACCACCTGGGAAACCATCATGCATTTTGTCTTGAATATTCTAGAAATTTAGCTAGTTGAATACAACTTGATGGAAATAAACACCCTATAACCTTAGCTCAAGATTATGTTGGCTACTATGCAGCCTTGTACTTGTCATACCTTTTATTTAATTACTGGTTTACATAAAATTGTGGTGTGGCCCACACACCTCAAGTCAAAACTCTTCCTATCACCTATTCAGTGAAAATGTAGTGTTCGAACCAAATAGTTCCAAACTTAAGTTGTTCCTCATGCTCAATTTGGTATTGTTGGCTACCATTATTAATTGCACTAGAGACCCATCAAAGTCTCATGCTTGGCTTTAGAATCCCCATGCTTTGACCACCCACCAATTGTGTGGCCATTGACTTTACTATCTCAGTCCATGCTTTTATTTATGATCCTTCAGGGGGTGAATACCAAAATCACACTATGTCTGGGTTGTTTTTCACCGTTACCCATACTTCATCTCTCTTGGTAGGAATGATGGTCTCAATTAGGATCAAATATTTATAAGCTTACCCTTTTAATTTTTCTTGGATCTGGGGATTGTCAACTACGTTGTAGTAGGGAACTATGTGGTACAATAGGTAGCTAGACTACCCTACTTTCGCCACCTTACTTGAATTCAACCCAATCTTACACATGGGTTGTTTGGTGAACTCAATCCCTTATTTTCTGAGAGGTGGTTCTTTTTTGGTAAGCAGCACTATAGAGGCTACTTCAGCCACCCTTATGGTTGGCACAGGTAGGGGTAAAACATTGTTGTGGACTTGTTTCTCCATAAGATAATATACCCATTGTTTATTTTCCTACTTCTCCAATCCCTAAAAAGAGTTGTAGGAAATGATGTTTTCCATCATGGGAATGAACAATGATATTTTTTGCATAGGCCAAAATCCTAATCTCCTTCCCATCCTCTACTTCCTCATGGCTAGATGTTTGGCTACTACACCTTTTATTCCCACCCATTAAGCTCTTCTTCTTCATCTACTAAAAGCTTCCTCTTCATGCTACTAACCTCTTCAATTAGCCAATGGATCTTCATCCTCAACTCTTGCTTCATTTGTTGTGCATTCTCATGGGGATATGAAGGGGAATTTCCTATCATAGCTGAATTTTGCATAGGCTTAAACCCTAGCAGTAGAAATTTGTGGATTAAGGATGCATAGGTTGGAAGAGGTTGGGAATTTTCCCTGTGGGAAAGCTTCCTAGCATGGATCAATATTATTTTAGCTTAGGATTCTTTCTTGAAGATTTGTGAGAATCTCTTTTTCCCTATTGTTGAATTAGAAGGCTTATGTTAGGATCAAAAGTACAAACATAGTATATGTATGCCTGAGCAGATGATTACCTAGCCTCATGGGGTATCCTCCTCCATAATTTCATGAAATAGATATTGAAATCAACCATTCTTTCATCATAGGCCTACTTTATGAATGTGAATTGAGTGAGTAGTAGGAAGGGATATATAGAAGCATCAAATATATTAATGAGAAATTTTTCTAGGTCGTAACACATATGGATGCTTCCATGCTCCAGATATTTGAACCAAAAAAATGCTCTTTCTTTGAGAGAAAGAGCAAGGAGCCTAAGCATGACATCCTCAGAAGCAATATTGTGAATGACAACCAAGGAGACCGCATCTTGATAATATTCATATGTAGCACCTTCTGTACAATCATAGCTTGGAAAAGTCTTTAGTGCAACCTTGGGAATATCATGTAGATGAGGGATGTTGAGGGGGCAAAAATCATTCTACTTATGATAGCATTTTTGGGCTGTCAAAGCACCAATCCCTCATATCTTTAAGATTTTATTCTCAGGTTGGAGTTTTCATACGAGCATAATTTCTCTACTAGTAAGGTCAAGGCTACTCATCAAACCATAATTCCTCTGAGGAAATAGAGATTTAAAAGAACAAAGAGGTAATTGGTCATGACATCTAGACTTTTTTCTTGAATAATATGCCAAGTGATAAAGCAAGGGTGAACAAATCAGAGCATCAACACACTTTAATTATGCTTTAAAATAGAGACCTTTTAAGTTCCTAGTAGAGTCACCAAAAATTATTTTACTTAAAAGGCCATTGGTTATAGAAATTTGGTTCTTTATGTAGGGGAGTCTCTAGGTTAACATATAGATATTGCATAGCAAAGTATCACCAGACTCTAGATTATCAAACTCTACAACCTCAGAGTCCCATCGGGTATGCTAAAAACTATTGGTAAAAAATATACACCTAATGAAAAGGATGGGGTTAAATGTTTGTTCACCCTACAAACCTCGACCAACATTGAAAAGTCATGGATCTTTAGGAAGGTTGGGTGGTCGATATCTAGAGAAGGTTGGTTCCTTATCCAATTCCTAGCTAACTATACCTAAAAGGAGGTCATAGCTAGAACTCACAAGGATGGATTCAACCGCATCAATACATATGCATAGGGGACCTACATAATTTTAGAAAATACAAACACACCAACTAACATATCATCCAACCTTACCCCTAATCAATGTTTTAAGCACTTCACATTGAAAGCAAATTCTAGAACCACTAAATGAAATGCATAAATATATAATGTAGAGTTACACCACATTCACTCAACTAGCTTTAGCATAAATAAAATTTCAACATTCACATACGTAGAGAAGTTAATTTGGAGACCAAACAATAGTATACTTGTATTTACAAAATGGAAAAATCCTTACATATGAATTGTAACGGCTAAAGAGTTGTGCCTTGGAATTTCATGCATTCTAGCATATACATATCTTACAATAAGTTGGGCATTAAATATGGTGGTGGATGATACGTTTGGGTTGCACCAAAAGGGTAGCCATGTTGTCAATCTTTTCAAATATTCTACACACTAAAAACTATCAGTGATAATCTTCTATATTTTTAATCAAAGGTAGGTAACATGAGGGAGTAGGGAGCTCTACACAAATCTAGACCCTTTATCACTCTACCTCATTAATTATTCTTATGTATTGTGCTCCCCTTGTGTACTTTGAAGGAGGATCCACCATTAATGGCATTATCAAGTTCCCTTACTGCATTAATGATTTCAAGGACCATCCCAGCAACCTTTGAATAGCGACCAAATTTATTTAAGTCATCCACCTACCATGTACCCAAAATTAAGCTCGAGATGGACTCTTTTATGGTTCTATTATCTTTTTTAGATTTAGATGGAGATTTTGGGTATAAATAAACCTTTGGGATCTATTTATTGCTTACTCCTAAGCCAAAATTCTGACCATGATGCACAAGGTAGGTTTTTAGTATTTACCTTAATTTCTCTCTTGGGTGTAACTTTGGGATTCTTCATGATCAATAAGGAGCCCATTCCTCAACCCTACCTTTAGGTTGGTGCTTTGGGTGTCAAACCTAACTTGTCATCATCTTGATTCTCTACCCCTCTAATGGGGTAAGATTTTTGGATCCATTTGGAATGTTTGAATGCCCAGTTCTTTGCCCTTCTTAGTGGCACCAAACTCTCACCATCTTCATTGTAGCTCACTCCAACATCTTCCACTACATCTGTGAGGTCTTCTTTTAGTAATAAATATCCACTACTCAAAGGTCAAGCTCCAAATTTAGCCATTTCTAAGTATCATCATATTTTATTAACAAAAAGGAAAGAGTGGGTGAAAGGGTGCAAAATTTCACCCACAAGTACCTTGGCTTGCATCTTTTAATCATATTCTTGGATGCCCTTGGATTCATGCGATGATGGTTATCTCTTCTACCTTTCATAAATATTTGAAGTTTAAATTTAAGAATCAACTTGTCACTATTTTGGGTGATCCTCATCCATTTGTATATTGTTTGATGGTTTAGAAAGCTCAATATGATCTCAATTTATGCCCATCAGTTTCCTCATCTCACCTAACTAAACAACTTGAAAATCTTAAACTGAGTGAGAAACCAATAATCAATGTTCCATCATAGGATCAAGTTAATCCATTTCTTCAAGAGCCTCTTATGGATCTTTCCAAGCTATCACCTTCACCAAGGACTATGGGTTTACCTTGTAAGAAGGATGAAGTTGTACACATTGGCACATATACCTTTATCTTTGTAGGTACAACAATTAAAAAAATATCTATGGTAGCAACCATTTTCCTATAGAGATTTCTTTTACCCATTGTTACTTATCCAATGATTATACATTCTCTAAATAGATCATATCTAGCATGGGATATATATGTAAATGTTTGGGGCCCCAATAGAGAGGCATTCAAGAGCCTTTGGATGTCAAGATTTTACCTAGGAGATGTGGCATAGGTTACATACCCAATAAGAACCAATATTTACCATTTTATGATGATGATCACCTTATTACTTATGCTAAATATTTAGATCATCAAGGTTTGGAGTGGAGTGATGAGGATGAGGGCTCACCTTATATCTCCAACATTTGTTTTTGTAATATGGCACTTTTAGTGCATCCAGAGTTAGTTGCGACCCCAAAGTACACTAAAGGGGATACTCCTTGTGATAGAGATCATAAGGGTTTCCTCTAAAACAATTTCTTCTTTGATGGTTATATCGCTTGTGTTCTACATTTCAAGCTTTCTTATTCTCAAGGGGACCCTCCTCCTCTATCTCAAAGAGACCTGGTAAACTTGGAAGTCTCTCCCCCTTTCATCAAGAAAGATGACATAGTCTGATTTTGCATTGAATTACGTACAATGAATCCTAGAGGATATGTTATAGATGATTTTTTCTTATGATATAGTTCATGCATATACCTTTCACACCAGCCTTATCTTTTATGGGTCAGTCCCTTGTACTATCATCCTTATTGAGAATCTAGGAGGTACAACCAAAATATATGGTGACTATCGCTTAGATTGATATGGTAAAGAACTTAAAGAACCAATGAATATAATGCACCTAAAAAGATATTATGCATGATCCACCATAATCGTTCATCTCAAATTGTACTTAGCTTAGTTTTCATCTTGCATTTGGTTTGACTGCTCATACTACGTGACTACCAATCATAATTTACATGGTCTACCAAACATTTTGTTCCATTTGCATTCTCTGCTTTTCATACTATTGCTTGTTCATATTTGCATTACTGCTTGCTCATATATATTTTTAGGGATTTCACAATAATGGAAAGTTCTGACACCTAGTTATGTCGTAGATCAAATGCATTGCACTCTCACTATGGCTATGATTCCTAGTGAATTTCCCAACTTAGGGTCCACATTCATGCAATTTTTAATCATTGCATTTGCCCATCTCTTTTTCTCCTTTTTTTTTTCTTTTTCTTGTATTCCTTAACCTTGAAAATTTAGAAATGACCTTTAATTACTCTCCAATTCAAGAAGTACAGTTCTCTTATTGGTATATCCTTACCCTTTGCATGTTTTTATTTCTTCCTTTTCATCAAGACAAGGATATACATTCTTCTTTCCTTTTCTTTCTTTCACACTTCTTCCTTCTTGAATTTTTGTTCATTAAATGGTCCTCGTGGGATAGGGTAAATATTTCATGAGTATCATTTATGATGTTCATATGACCACTGATTATCTTACGTATACCATATAGCTATTGAATTTCACTTAAGGTACACACACCCACTATTATCTGATCTTTGCTCATCTCTTCCTTCCATATTTCAACACGTGCATAAACTCACATTGTTCTGCTATGTTTTCTTATTCCCACTCATATTTTACACACACCACATTCCTATTAGGTAGTACTCACTTTGGCACATCATTCACAAACAACACACCCCATACGATATCAACTTCATGGCCACACACAAGGAGTAGCCTCCATATCGATTGTTTGTGAGCATACATCCTAGAGGGTATCTCTTTCTCTCTAACAATATCAGTGAGAACTATACCTATAGTGGTTACCCCTCCATGCTTGACCATATCTTACGAGCATAACATCCTTACAGGATATCTTCATGGTCACACATGAGGGGTAGCCTCCATCTCTATCATTTGCAAGTATACATCATTGTAGGGTTTTGCTCCCCTATTTTCTTTTTGCTTGATCTATGTTGTTTGATCACATTGATCTAGATACAATCTATGTTGGCTCAAACACCATACTTCAAGCCCCCTTACCATTGGCCTTTTCCTTATTTCTTCTTCTTTCTTCCTTTTCCCCTTCTTCCTCATTTTTTTCTTCATTTTTTTCTCCTTTTTGAAATCGCATGTCATCTACAAGGGTCGCGACTTTGCTCAGCATCAATTTCATGGTCCATTTCCATGCGGTGTGATTTCGACTAGAGTTGTGTCTTTTATTTTTTTTCTTTTCTTCTCCTCTTTCTTTTTCATTTTCTTCCATCCATGAATTTCATGCCTTACATTCACTTCATTGCATTCACACGTTTGCATTTTAGGTTAGTTCATCTCACAATTATATTATGTTATGTTCTTTCATACATAATTAAAAATATATATATATAAACACACATTTCACAAAAGTAGCATGATATTACTTGAGATCAAAGTAGTGATGTGCATAGGTCTTCTTGATTAGTGTACCATAGTCCAAGTCCAATACACTCAACCCTCCTTAGGGGTGCATTCCACACTTTAAATTGGCATGTCACCCTGATCCTATCCCTAGCTTTGGAATCTTGTCTCCTCTACTCCACCCATTCAAGGTGGCCTTGATGGGGATATGTTCATGGATCATGATACCATTCATGATCTATATCGAGACCGAATCAATATCTGAAGGGACGATGGTGGTGGAACTCACTGCTCTATTGGAACTGCTTGGAAGTACATCATATAGTAGAAGTTCATCCTCTACACTACCACCTCTAGCCTCTACCCTACCCTCTATATCTCCATCTATAGTAGGTGGATACTCTCATCCTATTGGTTGCTAGTAACAACAACCATCCTCTTCATCCAAGCCTATTACCACTCCTAGTCTAGCCAGCTCACCTCTTCCCTGAGGTGATATACCTTCACCCATGTTGCATCCTACTCTATATCTATTGTACCCAAGGCACTCCATAGACCCTCAATCCTCTTGGCCCTATCCTCTCGAAGTAGGTCCTTTTCCCTCTACAAGGTCACTATTTGAGCTTGTATTTCCTTTCTTCCTCTCCTCGGGTCCTCCTAACCTTTGGTCTTTCTCAATTCAACTACTATTAATGTAGAGGCCTCTCCAACCACTCTACTTAGCCTTGCTCTAATTTTTGTTGGGCCAAATTCTACTACTCTTGCCTCCCTAGTCCTAGTAGTGGTGGTGGTTGTTGTCACTATCTCTATTTGGACTCCAATCTATCTCTATTGTGGCCCCTTTGGCCCTGCCTCTATCACTTCATGGATTGTTGAATTACCCCTTATAGTGCCAACTACATTCATTGACCCATAATCTGGTACCTTTGCACTAACACTTGTGGGGATATCCTTAGGGGTATGATACCCTTATACTATATCTAATACCCGAAATCCACCTTGATGTTGTACACCCCTAGATCCACATAGAGTTAGTCATCCAGGTCCTCCTCCACCAATTTTCCCACATTGGGATCCCCTATGATCCTTGATGATTTTTTTGTACCTACTTATACCAGTAGTCTCCTAAGTTTAGGATCTCTTGGAATATATTGAATTGCCACTAGACCTGATCAAATTATAATAGCTCAATCTCCCTCTTCTCTATAGAGACCCACCTAATCCTCGTAACCCTAGCCAACTCCTCTTCATCCTCTATCTACCTAGGGTGTAGATATTATGGTTTCCATGTAAACCAGTGATCCTAAAGCACATCTATCACCTAACTCCCTAGTGGAAGAATCCCATCATATGTCCTTTGGAATCGCTCATAGCTCCTGGTCCATGTATATACTGCTAGTCATTATAGATTGGGTAATGGCCCTAGAAGTGCATGCAGTCTATGTACTACTATGTGCTCCTAGCACCACACCTGGAGAAAGGTTGTATAGATCATCCTTGTATGAAATTATTCCTCCTAGTTGTTAGTAACTTCTTCATCTGCTCCTCTAAATAAGTTCCCCAATCATACTTCATTCCATTGTGGACACCTTCCACATATTGTGCAATCCAAATTGGTAATTCAAAATCTCATGATTCTCCAGACAACCAAGCTATGACAACATTCATTATGCATACCAATTCTTCAATATTCAACTAGATTTGCTTAATACCATGAGTTTTAGTACAAAAAATCTTGGCTTCCACCGCTTACTTCATAGATGTGAGTATTGAAATCAGCCTATGAGTCTCAATTGGATCTATCATATTTATCAAAATCAGAGCTCCCTCCTTGGTAAATCTAAATGTTCTTTGAAATTTATTCATTAAAAACTCCACCTTAATGTACCTATTACCCATTCTCACAATAGTGCAATTCACAACAGATTTTTAGGACTGAATAATTTGCAGCAAGTATTCATTTAAGAATACTTTATCTTGTAGCAATATTTACGTGATGGTGATAACTTCAGCCTTCCTTAGCACAAGTTTTAAATAATATTTTGCCTAGGTCCTTTTCCATAATTTTCTACAAAACTTTGGTGTTAGCTATCTAAAAGTGATATCCTTGATATCCAGTTGCTCTTCTTCTATTTCACTGAGCAGTTCTTCCTAAACCTTTGGAGTCTTCTCTCAATGAAATTCACCATGAAGTTCTCCTTTTTGTGCCCTAGGTGGCTCCATGTATTCCCTCCTATATTTTACCAATGCAACGCCTCTATCACCATGCTAATATCTCTATCATCTCCACAGTATATACCCTCTCCCTCTCCAAGGATGATTACCACGGCTCTTATGTGAGTGAAATCGACATCCTTGGTCCAAAATGGGGTAAACTGAGGGAGACCTTATGGGTGGTGAATCCCTCTAGTGTAGAGGTTTTGGTGATACCTCCACTCTATTTGCTACAATGAAATCAATATGAGCTCAAAACACTTTACTAGAGCTCATACTTTACCATAAGTGAGTGGAACCCTCGTTTGCACTCTCTGATCAACTTGGCAATTCAAGACAATTTCACACAAAATCACTCCAAAAATTTGTATGACTACTTCCAAAATGTACAAGGGCTATCATAAATTGTACAGGACCTCAATAATTCATACATGTATATTTTCAAATCATACAACCCATGTCAGATCATACAACTCCAACCAGATCTGTTCAATTGCATCTGACTTTGTACAAATGTAGCAAATCATATAATTGGGATTTCAAATCATACAATATGGATCTAAAATCTTAAAATCAGCCCACAAATTGTACAAGGGCATCTCCCTTCTACACAATCTCATCCAATTCTATACAACAATAAAAAAACTATGTATAATCTCCTTTAAAATGCACAAATGGGGTCTCCAAAAGCCTTTCAATATTATATTGCTCTAAAATCATACAATCACACCTCTAAATAATACATATGGCCCTAAAAATCCTTAATTGGTTAAAAACCCTCATTTTTTAAACCAGTACGATTTCTAGGAAACCCATTTGTTGGAAGTGTCCAATCTTCCTTTTTGGTGCAATTTTAGTGCAATTTATACAATCTTTCCTTAACTCGGTACAAGTTTTCTCCAAAATTATTTTTTTTGGCAGTATGGCAGTATTTTAGAACTATTATTTTCATATTTTCAATACATGTAGAGTTATAAAAATATCTTTGTACTTTTATGCCTGATTTCCTGCATTAGGGTTTGTTTTTCTTCCTCCTTGCACTTTTTGCACTTCACTATTTCTAAAAATTAAACCCTAGCCTTGATTTTTCTACAATAAGGTTTTTCTTGGGTTCCTTATTTCTTCAAACCCTCATTCATACAATAATTATCTCCACCTGCAACACAATTTCTGAAAAAAAATAACTCAACATTTTTTGGAGTAAACACTATCTTTAGTAGCTTTTTCTCCAATTGGGTTTGCTTTTTCAAAATCAAAAAGGTTATGTGGTGCAAATATAAAATGGGTCACAAAAAATTACATGAAACTATTAAATTCAAACACCCATGTAGAAGAAAATCTGGTTGCACCCTTCTTGCTCTCGAATCCTCCGATTTCCAATTGCATGTGTACAGTTTGTCAAAAATCTTGTATGGCACCTGCATTTTATTTATTTTCAAAATCCTAACATCTTAATACATGAAATTATACCACCTTAGCCTTATTTGCATGTAATTTTTTCCTATTGTATAGATAATTGACAACTTGTCACCCGTGTGCATGTGATTTTATCTTTTTCTCACTTTTGTCATTTTCCTTGCCTTTACTTGTTTTATTTTATTTTATTTTTCTTTTTCTTTTATTTTTTTCTTATAGTAAGTCTTAGTTTTAGTTTTCAACCACCATCCATCTTAATTGTGTCTTGAGGGATTTTCACAATTAAGATACTCTTATATTTTTCTCTCTTTTTATTTTTTTCTCAGAAGGGGCCATCGTTTCTGATTTTCAACCCCTTCCATCTTAGTTGCATCTCAAAGGATTTTCACAATTAAGATATTTTTCTATTTATTTATTTATTTATTTATTTATTTTATTAATATGTTAACACTTACCGTCACAAAAATCATACAGTGACATTCACTTGTATGATCCCTTCCATAGACTCATTAGTTGGTGATCCCACTTCTACATTGTAATAAATAACGTCATTGGGTGTCAATCGATCATTTGAATGATCTTTTCCTCTTTACAAGGTTATATCATTTACTATTCTCTCGTTTCCATGTGCACAATTCAAAATTATACAATTATTATTCATTTAAAAGTAATCCTTAAATCCAAAACATTTGGTAGGATCCTCCCCCAAATTGCAATTGAGATGTTCACTCAAGAACCCTTCAATGATGGCCCTAAATATCTTATATTTTGTGGTTTTTCTATCTCAATCACAGGAGGTTCAGGTTTCCTTGTACTCTTCTTCTATCTCAATGTTTTTGGAATCTTATTTTGGATAGGTAAAACATTTGCCCATCATAGTATAGAAGGCTAATCCTACAATAAGTCACACAATAGTGTTAGCCCAAGAAATAGAATAATGACTTCGAAAAAAACATCTAGCATGAGAGCTATGGCATGGAGGGTCATGGAAAAAATCTTTCTCTTCACTAGTAACCTCTAAATCTATTATGCCAAGTAGATTTCCCAATCATCTTGCACTCCCTTAAAAACACCTTCTACACATTGTGTCATCCAAATAGGTATCTTAGAAGAGTGCTCTTCTCTTGATAGTCGAGACATAACCATATTCATCACACATGCCATCTCGTTAGTCTTTAACATGCTCTACTTGATCCCTCTTCCACTCAAACCAAAAGCCTTCATAAATGACAAATATGTAAGCTTGGTGAACGATGTGATCAACCAGTGGGTCTCAATCTAGTTTACAATATTCTTCCTAATGGGTTACCCTTCCTTTAGTAACTCAAATATCCATCGAAATGCATCAACTAAGAATTCCACCTTAATATGGTGATTACCAAATTTCACATAGATGCAATTCTGATTGGGTACATGTGATCGCACCATTTGCAATAGGTGCTCATTGTAGATTACCTTATATAATGGTGGAATTTGTGCTATTATGCTCACTCTTTCTTGTCTTAGTGTAATTTTTAATAGGTGCTTGTCTTCATTCTCATTCCAACATTTTTGATAAAAATTTCCTATGGGTTGTACAAATGTGATATCCTTGATATCCACCTATCCTCCTTTATCCCCACTTGTCTACTCTTTAGGGGTAGCTTCCTTATGCACCTCACTGCAAAGCTACCAACTATGTTCCCTAGGTGGTTCCATTACCTCCTCATAGAATTATTGGTGTTCCCTTCCTCTACCACCATGCCAGTTCCTAGGTCCTCTCCATGACTAGTAACCTGTTCCCCTCCAAAGTTGGTAGCCATATTCACCTTGTGACTAAAACCCACACACTTTGTCCTACATTAGTTAGGTCACTCCTTCTTTCCTAGGCCATGAGCCCTCTAGTGTAATGGTCTTGGTAAATAGTCAACCCTTGTTACTACAATTTACTATAAATGATATCAAAACTCCCTCTCAGTGTTCATTCTTCACCATTCTTCATTGTGGAACCACTTCGCTATCGATATTATTCAATTTGGCAATTCAGGATAACTTCATCACCAACCATACAATCTGCTTCAAAAATATATAATTACTTCTAAAAATGTACAACTGCTTCTAAAAATCATACAATTGTTATTTCCAATTGTACAAGTGCTATGGGAAATCGTACAACCTTTCCAAATCATATAACTATGTTAGAAATTATATAACTATAGTTCAATTTTGTATGACTCACCCAAAATGTACAATCTAAGCTTAAAATCATATAATTTCATTGTGAAATTATACAAGAAGTTCCAAATCATACTAGTGCACCTCTCCTCCATACAATTGCACTAGAAATCGTATAATTACATCAAAATTGCTCAATTTAGGCTCTAATTTACATAGTCTTACTTTAAAATCATATAATCTACCTTAAAAATGTACAATTTCATCCCCAAATCATAAAAACTATGTTTTAGGCCATTACTTGCCATAAAATCTTCAACTTTACATTATTTTTGTAATTATCCTTACTTTTTTTGTGCAAATCCCTCTTTCTAGTGTGTTTTGAGTTCCCTTGCAATTTTTCTCTCCTAATTGTGCAATTCTTCAATGTTACAATTTAATTTTACCTTAGTGTAATCTATTATATGACCCTCTCCTTTAATATTTTCCACATGCAGCTACTAATATGTCCTTGATTTTTCACTAGTTGAATTTCCTTGCCCTAGGGTTTGCAATTTTCCACTTAGCTTGCTTTTTTGGAAATAATTCAAACCCTAGCCATGTTTTTCACCATTGGGAATTTATTTGCTACATTTTTTATTAAAATCCTCACTCCACCAATTTTAAATTTTCCCTCTAGTACATTTTTTTTTTAAAACTTAGCTTTTTTGAAGTAATTCCCTAACTTTGACAACTTTTTCTTCTAATCTGACTCATTTTTTTGAAAATAAGAAGATTCTATGGTGTAAATTCATGATGAGTCATCACATTTAGTTAACATATAATGTTTGCATACCCATATGAATAAAAATTTGGTTTATTGAACACTTCTTGCTCTCGGATGCTCTAAAATCCACTATTTCATTCATGTGATTTTTCAAATATGGTAAAAATAACATGCATGATGCCTTCGTTTTATATTTCAAAAGTTCCTGGCATGAAAATTCACCACATAAAACTCCTTTGCATGTATTTTTGGCTTTTTTCATGGATGATTTCCAACTCATCTCCTTTTGCATGTATTTTTGTTTTTTCTTGCTTTTTGAATATTTTAATATTTTTGCTTTTCTTTCATTTTTCTTTTCTTTTTATTTTCTTTTCTTTTCTTTTCTTTTCTTTTTTATTTATTTTTCATTTCTTTCATTTTTCTTTTCTTTTCTTTTCTTTTTTTGTCATAAGGATCCACCATTTCTAATTTTTAACCACCTTCCATATTAATTGCATCCCAAGGGATTTTCACAATTAAGATTATTTTTTCTTTTTTTTTAACTTGCCAAATTTCTAACTTACCTTTTAGAAAATTGTATAGTGACATTGACTTGTACAATCTCTTCTGCTAATTTATCATTTGGAGGTTCCACCACATCATTCCATATAATTAAGTGTCACAAAATTGTACGATCAAGCTCCAATTGATCATTCGTATGATTCACTCCCTCTTGTTGCTCTTATGTATCATATGCAATCATACAAGTATCATTTGTATGATTTACAATGGTGAAATTATCATTTGCATCATTTGGAATCGTACAATTGTAGGTTGCATGATTTGTAATTACAAAATTTCCTCCTTGTAAATCTATATTTTCTCACGCACTTAACTAGTCCTGAGGTGGAGGTACCATTACCACTCCACTTTCATTTGGGTGGCTTCTACTTATATCTCCTTAGATCAAGTCTACCTCCAAACTTGGTGAATGAGTCCTTTGTCTGCCTTGAATTTCCTCATCCACAAAGTGTACTCTCCCTCTTGCAGCAAGTCATCTTCCTTGCACTTGTCTTCCATGACCTCATCCTCTTGCTATTAAACCTCTTCACATATTAAATTGGTTGCCCTCTTCCTTAGGTAAACCTCTTCATACTTCTATACTTCTAGGTTCTTGTTGATGCATGGGTGGTTTCCCCAGAGGGTACCTTCCCATGAGATTGGGTACTTGTCCCCCTCGTATATAAATACCATGTGCATTCTTATTCCAATTCAAACACGTGAGTGATGTATCCCTAGGCCATATTGGATTAGGAGGTTATATCCTTTCTCTCTTACCTCTAGGTGATTGCAATCCTCCTCTTTGACCTGTTTTCTACTCCATGGCACTTGGAATTATTTGTGGTTGATCTCATTTCTGACTAGGTTCCCCTCTTTCCCAATTGCTTGGAGTCACATAAACCAACTTTATATTGGTTATGTGTCCTTCATTTCTTTGTTCTTGTGGCACAAACTATATTATGATGCACATAACTTAGTCATTTTATCCAACATATTTCTTCAAAACGACAATGTGGGAACAATTTAGCAAAGTCTCCTTATAATCATCTAAAAAATTGAACTGTGTACTTGAGTCATTACGACTATCCTTTCTTTGTGCTGACCACTCCATTAGCAAATTCCATATTCTTTGAAGTCTTCTTACTTCCTTTATTTGCCTTATTAATTTGTGATAGGCTATCTCATAAGCATATGGATCTGGTCGACCATGGGGTACTTCTATTTGTGCTAAGAAGTCATCACTACCACTCTCTTGGTCGATATATCTTAATATAGGATATTCCCCATTGTTGGAATCACTTGATTCTTCATGTAAGCTTATTTAGGGTTCAAGGTATGTGAGGACTTGCTTAATATCTCACCATACTACCTCAGCTACTTCTCCTATGACTAGTGGCTCATGTATGAAATATTTTATTTCAACATATGATCTTTTCTCCCCATGAGAGCTTGTACCTTTCTATTAATATGTGAT
The DNA here is from genome assembly GCA_028583015.1 of Wollemia nobilis. NCBI lineage: Eukaryota > Viridiplantae > Streptophyta > Pinopsida > Araucariales > Araucariaceae > Wollemia > Wollemia nobilis. The sequence goes on along the minus strand of JAQPPZ010000594.1, from coordinate 3,244,613 downwards.
CAGCTAGATGACTTAATATGATTGATATATCATAAAAAATTGATTGGTTAGACACTTGGCAATAATTTATGGAATATTTCAAATCATTAAATTTCTATAACTTCAAAGGTTGAGATGAGAACTTGGATTTTTATCTTATCCAAATTCAAAGGAGGAAAGAGTTACCTAATAATTACCATGAAGTATATGGTAGTTATACTTATTTTAGGGATGTCATTACTAATTTTGAGGGTATTTGTTGCAAATACCATAGTATTATTTATGATTTTATTGCTACTGATAACTGATGTACTAGTGCATACAGCTTGAGAAGAGAAGATGGCTTCTGGTGGCACTAGATATAGTCAAGGAGGTCATGAAGAGGAAATAAATCCATTAAATATTGTAATACCATGTCAAATATTTAGATTAATCTTTCAAAGTGTGAGGGATATGTTGAATAACGATGATTGGTAGCGATTGAAAGTAATAGGATTGGAATAAGTTGCACATCTAGATTCAATGCATGCAGATAGGTATTATCTATCAGCCTTGAGTGAAATATGGGATCCCAAAAGGTAGACATTCCAGTTACCCATTGGAGAGATAACCATCACTTTAGAAGATATATACCAAATATATAGGTTACCACTAGAGGGATGTACAATAATCATTGTTGATAAAGTAGAGAAGGGATAATTATTGGACAGAGTATTTGGATCCAAACAGAGAGATGTGAACACTAAAAAGGGTATTATAATGTATGATATGTATTATGTGTTGGTAAAATTGACACATAGAGAGGATTTAGTAGTGGAACTTATATTAGATGTTATTTTACCTGATTCATCTAGTAAATGATTCTCCTAGAACTTGTTAGGAGTAGTGCAAGATCTAGTGGATAATTATATCATATTTGCATGGGAACCAACCTTGTCATCTCATATTTATAGATATTTATTTGAGATACAAATGACAAAGTTAACAGGAATGAGTTGTAGTCTCTTACTACAAGTATGGGTCTGGGAACATTTGGTTGTGGAAAGACCTCGAGGATTACCTTATGATGCACATAGTTTGGTGGGATCAGAGATACCTTATGCATTAATATGGTAAAGTAGGAAAGAGATGAATGTTAATACACCACAAGAATAGAATAGAGAATGGTATTGTTCTATATGTACAAATTTGAAACCTCAAGATGTGACTTGGCATCCATGGAGGAAATTCCCAATGTGGGTTGAGGATAGAATACAAATAGCTCATGTGCAACGAGCAAGGTGGTTGATTGGATGATAGAGCATAATTTATGAGTATTTTTAATATACTCAAGTATTGTGATAGTTTTATATTATACAAATAATATCGAATCCATCTATGATCTATACAAGGAAGGGGAGGAATATAACATTACCACCATATATGGAACCATTGTTCGTACAACCAGATGAAGATATATGGGTTCCAGATGATGATGATGTGGGTACAACCCTAGAGTAAAATAGATGGTGGGCCACCCAAGGATGGCAAAAAGAGGAGGATACAGAGGAAAATATAGATATAGAAGAAGTTGTTAAAGCAACTGAAGATACAACAGAGGTTGTTGGCAGTGACGAGGAGATTCCTATATGACATGTACTTTGTTGAGTTGAAATGAAAGTAGGTCCATCAAATTATCAAGAAGATGATCACTAGCATTTAATGATGGATGGAATGCATGAAGTAAATTTTATAAGGAAGCAATTTCAACAACTAGCATCACAAAAGTTGAAACAAGAAGGCTTGTGGGTGCTAAAAAAGATAAGGTTTAAGACTGAGATAGATGTCATCATAGAAAAGAGAGATAGACTTTGTATGCAAGTAAATAAAAGATAAAATTGAAGAGAAAGAGCAGTGATAACCCTACAATAATAAAATGCATAGCTACAACAAGCAAGGGAATATTATAGATCTACAATCTTGGTCTTGTGCTTTGATACTTTGATGAGCCATGGTATGATCATATTCACTTATAGCAAATTATTAGAGAATAGCATGGGAATGGAAGAACAACACAAGCAAGCCTATAAATTTTGTAGATCAAATCTCAGGTATCTTCTCAAATAGCTTCTCATACAACTTCAACAACTCCACAAGCAGCCTCCCAAACTAGAGGAGTAGATCCAACATAGAGTGGTGAAGGGACCGAGAGGTAGTTGCCATAAATTTTATTCCCTAGTGTGTATACTAGTAGATTTTGTTAAAATGTAACCAATAAACATGAATTAATATAAAAAATTTATTTTTATTTAGTCTTGATCATGCTTAATGAGAAAGAATAGAAATGGAAATTCTTAGTTAAGTTTTGACCGTACTTAAATAAAAAATTTCTCTTTAGATTGATAAAGTATGCAATAGAAGTAACATAAGTCCATATTAGGAGTGAATCCTAAGACTAAAATAATATAAAACTATTCAATTTTAAGTCCTTAAAAAGAGCTTATAACTATTTTAACCCATAGTCATGTTGACATAATGAGCTAAGTCAAGAGAATAATTTTACAGGAAAAATAAAGTTCCCTTATTTTACTCATCTTAGAGGAGTTAAGATGAGTGTGAGCATAAAATACCTTCTTCTAAGAAGTTATGAAGAAGTATATCATCAATTTTATTGCTCAATTATTTGGAATGACACCTTACATGGAGTAAGTATTATTATAGATATTATCAGTGGATGATGATATTCCTAGAATGACACCTTATGTGGTGAATAGTTGTACATTTTCATGAAAAGCTAATTAGAAAAGAATGATACAATCATATTCTAATATAATGAGCTATATAGATTTATTTTTAGATAATGCATATTATAGCCTTGGTAATCATTTTGGTTATTATTGACAAAGTTATTGATATATATACAAATATACTTTGCAAAGAAGAAACAAGTACTCAAATATTACTTAAGAGCAAGTGATTTCCTCCCACTATTGAATATATTGGTGAATTAAGTGGAAGAGCTAAGCGAACCCTCCACATTTATGTAGGTCTTAAGAAGTGTACCTTAGCCTCTTTTGAGGACTTCACTTGGTATCTGTATCTCTTGAAGTATGAACCTAACAAAATTCATGTAATAGTCAAGAAGTTGACTAAGGATTTAAACTAGGGGATACATTGAGGATGATGCACTGGTAATGGCAAATATGTTTTCCAAAGAGAATTTTAGGATATATAAATCCTAAAGTGAGAATTATGACATTTTTTTCTTTCTTTGATGACACCAGGTTTCTATAACGTTAACTCATGATAAGGGTCATCAAGTCCTAGGTTGGAACTCCTTTATGGAATATTTTGATACACCTAGTTGTATGTAGACTTGTTGAGTTTAAAATGTTATAGAAATATTATTCTATATCATCTCTATGAAAACAAAACAATGTTGAATATATGCTTTGTATTATAGGGAAACATAGAGGTTTGTGTTTATTTTGAGGTAAGTATGTCATGACCCTCCCTTTACAATATTTTATGTATGATGGACTAATGAATTACCATGTTGTTTTGAAGATAGATTAAATGGCACTATCCTTGATTATTTGCAGTATATGATTGGCTTATTTAAGAGTATGATATTACTGATAGTTTGCATGGTTGCAGGAGGAGTTATTCATTGGATAGAGTGGATGAGGGTGTCACCACTAAGGATGAAGAAGAAGGAAAATATGGATGAAAATCCATAGGAGTCATACTTATGAGTTAATATTAATTACAGGTTTATGTAATTAATTGTGATTAGATTTAAATAGATAATTTAAGCCTATTTTGTAAAATAGGAAATTAAGTTGGAAATTGGGTGACTAGGATCCCTTTTAAACCAATGGAGGAGAAAGAGCATCTTCTTCCTATGAATAAAATAACAATTTGCAAAATTGACTCCTCCTCTAAATGAAAGGAGGAGGATTGGTATATTTTTTTAATGTTATTTAAAATTGATTAAATTAAAGGTATCTTACTATTTCAATAGTATCCCTTTTTAAATTTAGCAAACAGAGCAAATTAGGATTTATTTGTAGATTTGGACCTCCAAATGGAAGGAGGAGAATGAAGGGCTTAAAGTGGCATCTTTATATTATTATAATAATTAGCCACATTCATTTGGATTAGGACTCTAATCCATAAAATAAAAGTTTTTGAATTATATTAAAACTCTAAGAGGAGTTTCAGTATAAAGTAGCATTGGTTTTTAAAAAGAGGGGTAGGAGTTAGGAATCTTAGGAAAAAGCATGGAGGAGATTAGGAGGTAAGTTGAAGGAGGAATTATTTTATTAAAAGGCTATGCTTACGAGAAAAAAAGGAATAGAATTTTATAAAGGAGCTAGCATGGAAGAAGAGCTTAAAGGGAGGAGCATGAAGGAGCACCTTGCTGGATAATAAGGTTGGATATCCCTTTCATATAGTCTATAATGTTATTCCTTTAATTAAAATGGACTTAGGATAATCAATTTATGATTTTATTAGTTATGATATTGATTTGTCTAATAAATCGAATAAAGGAAAGAATAAACTTTCTTGTTCCTCTAAAATTTTAAATAGCTTTGATTACAATACTCATTTAGCAATTAAATGATTCACTTTCAAACGCGATGTATTCATCCCATGAATAACAATAACATAGGTCATTGTCTAATTTCTTTTATAAATAAATTTTCACTAAAACCATTTGTTTAGTGTTCAAACATAGACAAAATAAAGAGCATTGAAGCCCTTTTATATCATTATACTCCAAAAATACTTGCTTGAGATTGATTCCATTGAACCCTCTTTTGTCTAGTAAGTAAGACTACAAATCGATATTGGTGTGCATGATTTAGTATTGACCTTAACCTTTGAGTATTCCTGTGTTGATTATTCCTGTGAGTAAGTTCAATATCATGACTTAAAATTGGTGCATTGAGAAATTAAACTTGGCCATCTAATTTCATTAGCTTGAGTAGATGAACCAACCAGGCTTGAGGAGCCTTTTTGCCCATTATTTTCCACCTTGAGTCTTGTGTATAGAAATATTTAAAGTTTTATACTTGCTACTTTTTGCTTTGAAAGCAATAATCTTATCTTCTTTGTAATACACACCACTTGTATACATTTGATGTATCACAATCACCTCAAAATATTCTTAATCGTATGTTAGATGCCATAAATAGAGTTTTAGTAGGTTTTTAAGTTCATCATAGGAGATTGGTAGTAATACCTATAAATTTATAGGTCTTTGTAAGCATCCCTGATACATTATACCCTATTATAGTCACTTGAATAGAGAACTCTATGTTATAACCTAGAGATAGAAACCTGATGCAAATCGAATAAGTTTTGAATCTACCACCTGGTTTCGTATAGATGCCATGGATAAGGTTGGGAAGGATCTTTGATCCTCCCTAGATTACTTCTTGAGAATTTTGTGCAATATGGTTTGCATCCAACTTGCTCAAGCAAGTGATAGCTTATGGTGGTCATCCTCGAGCAATATCCCACATGGGATATGCTCAGGGAGTCGATAAGCTTAAAGGGAGCTTGGCTCCCTAAGACTTATCGACCCCCAAGTGGTGATCTTGGTACAAACCACATGATGGTAGGCCCATGCCTTTTGGAGGAATGCATGAGATATTTAGTTGATTCCATGTGTTGATTTCTCGCATCAATAGTTGTCATTTGATGTATTAATACCCTCATTTTGCCATGTAATGCATTAGCTTGTACCATTGCCACATGTTGGCTTGTTGTTTCCTATAGGTTGTAGTAGCGGTTAATAAAAACACATTAATTAATATGTAGGACCAATTGTCCCACATTCACCATGTCGAGGGAATTAAGAAGATTTATAAAGGGAAATGTTTTCTTTAATAAATGACCATCACTCGGTGGTCATGGTGGCCATAGAACGATAGTCACTAGCGCTAGTTGAGGGCACTTGAAAACGTAGATATGGTCAGTCTAGTCATGGAGACTAGGGTTTTGGTTTTTGGTGTTGATTGATGTTGGACTTGTTAAGCCACTAACTGATGTTTGACCTGCTAATTGATGTTTGACTTGCTAGACACTAATCAAGGTTGACAAGTTTGATTTTCTAATTAAAACTAATATTTTGGATTAAATGAATTAATCACTCTTTTTGTAGTAATTAGGGATTAATGAACCTAATCCCTTCTTTTGCATTAATTTTTGGATTAAATTAAGTTAAGCATACCATATGGAGTAATTGAGATTAAAAGGAACTATTTAAAAAAAAAAAACTTAGACATTAGGAAGACTAATCTCTCCTTTGATACAATTGAGATTTAATGGATCAATATCCCCTATTGAATTCACTAGAGGTAAAATAGATTAATCTCCCTTGTTGAGTATTTTGAATGTACCCTTAGATCAAATTTGGAAAAAAACTGATAGGATTTGTAAAACATATCACAGCTTGATTATAAAGATGATTTAGAGAAAATTACCTTGTGTATTGAATGGTTGTAACCATTCATGGTTAGAAGTTTGAAGGTTTAAAATGATGTTCTAACTATGGAAGTTCTAAGTTGATAAAATTAACATGGAGTTCATTCTAGAACAAGGGACGTTCTAGGTTTTAAGATTAAACAATATTAGGAAAAAGAATGAATGTAGAGTTTATTCTTGAAATAATTATAAGGTTTCTTTTATGAACCTATTTTATACTATATGAATTAAACATAGAGGGATTATTAAAACCCTCCTTAATATTTATTTTATACAATATGAATTTTGGTAGCATAATGTAGATACATAAAACATGTCATGTTTAAGATACTACTCATATGGGCACCTTTGTAGACCATATGAATGAGCTTGGACCTTTCCAAGACCAAGTAGTGGTTCCAACCACTCATTTTAGGTAGTTTAGACCTATACAGCCTTATCCATTGATGGCATTAGTATCTAATATCCTATCCACTAGTGATCATATAGGCTAACCGCTAGCCATGATTATCAATAGTGGATAAGGGAAATCATACCCCTAGCTACACTGAGCTAGAGCGGCTAGCCCTATAACCAAATCGAGATACCTGAACTAAGTAAAATCAGTTGCAATGAACAAAATTGCAATGGTTCTCGAGATATTTTTGGATATGAAGCTTCCAAAGGATTCCTCCCAACTACTCGAGCCAATTGATTCTTGATCTTGGATTCCTTGAGAAGCCAAAATTAAGATTTGGAAAAGTCTATTTATAGACCTCCCAAAGAGGCATAAGAGATCAAAAATTTACTATACCAAAGCTCTTATGAATTAGATAATGAATTTTTACCCCTTGAGGAGTGCCAAAATGCTATCCAATTATGGAATGACATATTTTGTTATTTAAATGGAGCTTCCAACAACTCGAAGAGCAATATTACAATCCTCAACCAATCAACCGTGAATCTAAGACAATACACCACCAATTCCATATTCTAAGACACAGGCAACCATTGACCATCAATTCATCAAGTAAATTGAGCATCAACAAGTTAGATTTAAGAGGTAGAACACTTCTCCCATGACCATTGTTTTCAATAGTGGCCCATAGGCTTAGCTTCTAACTACAACAAACCAGCTACTATGAGTGATAGTAGCTAGGGTAATAGATATTTCCAAAGATAAGGTATCATTCAAGATTTTACTTCTTGATATTGGATAAGGAGCATCTAATAAGCCCTCAAGCAAAGTAGTGGAGATATGAAGACCTTTTGAAGCACATCTTCCCCCATTTTGGGGTCATTTGCATTTGTAACATTATATCAATATTTGGTATCCCTTAGAGGGAATAATTATAATTGAATATACATTTGATCAATAAAAGAGAGAATTCCTTCTTGTTGTTTTATTTTGTCAAATGATTAAATATATTATGTGCTTTCAATTCTTTATCATGTTGCAATAGCTTTAGATGTGTGGTTTTCAAAGCTTTACAAGTGGTGATCACGATTGAACTATACTATTTTATGAGTTTTTAGCTCATGTTTTTATTGTTGTAGGCATATCCACTCTGAGAAAAAATGGCTAGCAGTCCCAGCTACAGATGGCATCAGTGGCTAGCATCCCAACTGCTCTGATTGACAACAACCAACAAAAAACATAGTCAAAATAGTAAATGGTCAGTTTCTTCATTACATGAGGATTCTCTAAAATTAAACAACATTTAATTGTGCATTCTTTGAAATTAAAGAACATTTAATTGTGCATTCTCTAAAATTAAACAACATTTAATTGTGTATTCTCTGAAGATAAAATGTAATTTCTAGGAATATAGAGAAAAATCATTTGAATGCTTCTTGATGCATATTTATTTCATGCAAATTAAAAAGAACACACACACACCATGATCCAAAGTAAACATCATCGATGTTGGGCTTTCACATCCAACCTATTGATCAAGACCAACAGTGGAAATTATTACCACTCGATTGGTTTGTCTGACATTGTATCATATGGACTCATCCATGGCCAAGGTCAATCCAATAACTATCCTATCCATGGAAAATTGCATGCATTCCTCTTTGAAGGGGTGTATCACTGACCACAGTGTGTTGGGTGAGGATTGGTAGTACTTGTGCTACCTCATAGGATATGGATTTCATCCCCATTTCTTGGTGTGTGTGAGTATACAAGTGAAAACCTTTAACAATCTAAGAGCTTCATCAACTATTACAAAATACGATAAGAGTTATATTGTATTCACAACAAATAAAAATGTACAAAACATTTTTAGGGATCATAAAGAAAACTTAAAAGAGATAATCATATTGTATACTTGGTTTGCCTTAAAATTTATATACGAGATAATTCATAAGCTATGGTTAATACACGAGGCCACCACTCTTGGTCCATGACTAAGGCAAAAACTGATGCCCCAACCAACACACAAAACAATGAAGTTGAGCCTCCCACACAGAATGGACCTGAACAATGTTCAGTTAGAATTAGAGGTGATAACATAACTCATTAGGGTTCTCATCAGGACACCCCAATTAGAGGATAAAATACAAGATCCTCTCATGATAGAAATTAGGGTGATTCAAGACCCCTACTATCACAAGATAGACATAGATAAGATCCACCTAATAAGGGGCAATATTAAAGGGCTATGTCAAATTGCAAACCCACAAGAAGTCCAAACCATACTGAACATGAGAAGTTTATGCTAGATCTCAATACTATTGGGATAAATAGTACACCTCTAACCAACCTTGAAGAACTAGTTAGCTCAATGAACTAAATAAATTTTAGGAGATATTAGAGCGTAGGACCTCTATTGCCCACTCTTGTTCTGAGAGTACCCATAGTGAGGATAGAGAGAAGCACACTTATGCCTAGGGGTAATGCTCAAAACATCCTTGTATCACACATGTCCCATCCACACATGCGAACACAGAACAAAGGCTCCAACACAATACCAATGCATTCTTTATAGACAAAATCAAGAGTGTAGCAAACCAATCCTTTGGGGCTCATACCTATAAAAATCTTCACACGAAGTTACAAATCCAAAGACCCTACATAGACAATCATGTAGATCAAACATGTAGGCTTTCTTTAGGACAAATACAATAAATACTCCAAGATCAATTGGAGGATTTTCACATAAAACGTGAATAGCTTGAACAAGATAACACACAATGACAAATGTTGCTTCGGAAATGTGTGTATGAGCACCAGTTAAGGGAGCAATGCATCCTCAATAAGGAGTATGAAGAGAGAGATAATAGGTTAGCTAGGGCTAACCTACCTCTCATTAGTTAATACAAGGAGCAGTGTAACATTAGACGTGTTGTATCACAACCAGAGTTGTACCCTAGGTAAGTTGAGAATCGTACTCGTCATACTTCCTAGCACGTTTCAAGGCAATAATAGTGTCAAATGCTAGATCAGCCTAGGCATAGTTAGTATGAGAAATAAGAAAGAGATGGTTAGGATTAGCAATATCCTGAACCCTCTTCTATAGACGTGGATGATGAGCACAATCATCCATCTTAATCTCATAGAAATTTACCACCTCTTGCACCACAGAGGTCACTAAGGGAATAAGAAATCATTTCTTCTAAAGCATTCAACATCCTTGCTAAGAAAATTAAATCTCTCATGAAATAGGGTACAACTTACCAAAAGCCTACTCTAAATAATATTTATAATTATCCTCTATGTCCCTCGATCCCTAGTTCAACATATCTCAATTATTTCAAGATGTTGAAGTTGTACAAATTCTGAGGTGACAATGACGCACAAGAACATGTGACCGATTTCATGAATTTGTGCTTTCAGATTTAGAACAATGATACCCTATTGTTGAGGACTTTCATGATCACCCCTTTAGGCCCAACCCTAGAATGGTACAACCAGCTACCAAGGCATAAAATTACCAAATTCGAACAACTGGTGAATGCCTTTCTTGAACGCTTCTCATTTAGCATCAAGAAAAAGACCAATTTGACTAATCTAGTTGCTTTATGATAATATGATGATGAGCCAATCATAAATTATGGAAATAGGTAGAGAACATTAATGGTAAAACTTCTATTCTCCATACCAACTATAGAATTAACCCAAATTTTTACAAAAAGCTATGCAGAAAACATCTCGCTTTTGCTTCAACTACAACAATATCAAACATTTGAAGAGGATTTAGTGCAAGCCAAAGTCATTGAGGATATCAAGTTACAAGGAGTCTTGAAACTCTGGACTAAGAAATACTTGAACAATAAGAACACGAGAAATAAAAATCATGAGGTCAAACATGTGCTTGTTAATCAAGTCATGTTGAACCTTCCAAAGGGGGATAAATGCCAACAACAACAAAATTATTAGGCACAACCTCCCTCTGCGTAGTAAAATCAGTGCAATAAGAATCAGGGAAAATATAAGCAACGTCATCCACCTCATAATTTCATGCCATTTTCAAAGACTTTAGCATCAATTTTAATCAATTATGTGAGGCTAAGGTGCTTCGATTTCCCGAAGTGCAACTATTAGATCCTAACAATCCTAAGCCCAAGGGGTTTAGGGAATATCACTATCACCCATACCATAGACAAAAGGGGTACGACATAGAAGTGTGCCATAGGTTTACACATGTGGTGCAAAATATGATATATAGGGATGAGCTATGAATCAACAATACCTTGGTGCCTGACAATAAAAATATGGGAATCTTTAAATATCCCTTGTTGAATCATGAGCCACCAAGGAACCATGCTGGACAAGTCAACCAAGTGAAGATTGATCCACCTACTCAAGTATTTGTAGATATGGTGAATGTGGTCACTATAAATAAGAGTTATAATCAACTAGACCCTTCTATAGTGCCCATTCATATTCAAGTTGCACCTTAGTAGAGGACAGTATAAAACCCATTGCCAAGCCCACCAACAAGATCAGTGGTAATAATTAGAAATAGACTCACCTAGAGTTTATAGATAGCCTCACCAAAGATATCAATATATGAGCTTATACAGTGATCTCCTAGGTACGGGGAGACATTAATGAAAATCTTGAGAGCCATATAACTTCAACCCCATAATCCTAAAGCTTTTACTAACTTCATGGGGCATGTGTAGCAGTTTCAAGAACCCGTGATCAGATTCTACGATCATGAAATCAAAATGGTATCAACTACTATAGCGAACCTGTAGCTACATATCATCATTTTTGTTAATCACACTCCCTTAAAGTAGATATTGATTGATACAGGATCCTCAATCAATAAAATAACTACTAAAGACTTAGGAAACATGAGCCTCCCTAAGTTGCATATTGTAGCCTTAATATTTATACTACGAGCATTCAATGATGCATTATGCTTGATAGTAGGTAAAATAGTCCTTCCTATTTAGGTTGGGCTAAAAACCATCCCGGTGATGTGCCACATTCTAGAAGGTGCTATGTAGTAAAACATTATCCTAGGTCTTTCATGGATAAGGGACATGCGTTGCGTCCCTTCAATTTTGCACCAATGCATCAAGTATGTGCACGAGGGATAAGTACATGTGGTCCCATCAAATGAAGATTTGTTTAAATATGTGAATTAGGTTGACTTGTTAGGATAATTTATCCTTCCATCTACTCACTTGGATATTTGACCTACATATCCTATCAAACATTTAGTGGGTAAATCAAATTCAGTGCACGTAAATCCTTCTACGTCGACACTACAACCAACCCTTAGTACAATGATTACTTCTAAACAGCCTACAACATAATCAAAACTAAAGAACGATCAGAAGCTAAAGGTAGTTTTAGGTGAATAGGGACCTAGGGTAATCCCAGACATTGCAACTATGGAAATTCCAAATCTTATGGAAGAGGAAAATTCACATAATCTAGTCGAGTAGGTAACTCAAACTACCTCATATTTATCATCAACCGCATCATCTACATTGCAGGTGATGATTTATTTAGATAAACCTAGGTTATCTAAGTATCTTGTGTAGAATGTAACTTTCACACCTATAATAGTGTCTTCGTAAGACATGGAAAGGCCTCAAGCCCCCTTTTTTCCCATTGGAATAGTGGTACCACTGGGGGTGCCAGCCAATCAGACTAATTTCATTTATGGGGGCTTGGATCAAGTCATAGATAGATCACCCATACAGGATGATGATGATGACCTATTTGCTACAAATGTTCATTACCTATCCATATCGAAGTTCACCCTTAGGTATTTTGAATTTCACCATTGGCATGGTTATAGGCTAGGTTTATTTTAACAAGGGCGTAGAACTTCGTATCAGTCATAGTATCAACTATCGACTGATACGTTTGGCCTTGTATATCATATTTTAGGATAAGATGAATTATTAGCAGCATCCATGGATCACCTAACTCTAGGCTTGGGGGAGGACACTGATTGGAATCCTTATCACCCCAACTCTTTGCACTCATGGAGGGGTAACTGGCTTGTAACCATGGTTACCATAGAGCCACCCTTGGTCTATCATGAGAACATTTCTATGGACACTAGCTCAAAAATCATCCCAAGGATTTATTAGGTTATTATAAGTAATAAGTATACCGATGACATTGGAATTGAACCTCATAGCCCTAGGTTAAATGAAGAGTTCAATTCAAAATCAATTTTTGGAAAAGATGAATCAAGTCACAACTCCAAATAATATGATGGCGGGTATTTCTTAGATGATGAGGAATATGAGGATGAAACGGAGATGTCCCACCTAGGGCCTTCACATCTAAGTCATCTTAGGGAGCTTGTGGACAAGGAAGAAATTTATCATGAAGTCTTCTTAGGTCCTCCCATCTAAAGGAGACCAATGAATTTATAAGAGATATATCACATAGATTTTCTTGGTCCTTCAAACTTAAGGCAATTGCTTCCCCCCAAGGATCCAATTATTATGTCTATTCCCAGAGTAGACTCGATTATCCCCATACCACCTAAGCCACATCTAGAGCATAGGGTAGAACCTAGAAATAGTGAGTTTCATCCATGTGGTCCTGGATATTTCTTCCATTCCATTAACATGATCTCCATCGATCTAACCACTCCACTTTACAATCCATCTGACCCTTCAAAACCTTTGCACCTCATTCATGAGGCCATTAATTTTGACCATGTCAATTCACCCCTAGATCCTAAATATTTCTTTCCTAATGAAGAAATGTTGCAACCATTCCATTTTGTGCTAGGTTGTGCACATGATGTCTATCATGCTAAGGTTGATCCTAATTTGGTGGAACCTTTAAACCTAGTATATGACATCCATTTTATCCCTACGCCTCACCAGCTTGAGGAGGGATCGCATATGTAAATAGATGAAATATTTGAAGTAGATATCAGTGATGATCCCACCAATCCAAGGAAGGTTAAATTCATAGAGAGCTTATCTGCTGAGGAGCACACCAGCCTCATTCCTCTATTGAAAGAGAGACCTGATCTCTTTTCTTGGACCTATAAGGACATTTCGGGTCTGGATTCAAAATTGGTTACTCATAACCTTTTGTTTGACCCTACTAAGAAACAAATCAAGAAAAAACTCAGGAAAATACATCCAACCATCACCATGATGGTTAAATATGAATGACAAAAGTTTTTATATGTGGAGTTTATAATTCCCATTGACTATCGAGAATGGGTATCAAACATGGTATCTGTAGAAAAACCTGATGGAAGAATCCGTATATGCATAGATTTCAAGGACCTAAATAAGGCAACACCCAAGGATGCATTTGTCAAGTAATTATTGTGTGAAGAGCATGTTGAGGTCATGAGGAAATTCTTTGATTGCCTGATAGAGCACAATGTCAGGTTGAACCCCAAGAAATGTATCTTTGGTGTAACTTTAGGTAAACTCTTGGGATTCATCATTTCTAAACAAGGGATTGAAGTAGAACCAGTGAAGGTCAAGGCTATATTATAAATGGATCCTTCACAAATATCAAAGAATTAAGAAGCCTGTAGGGTAAGGTAGCATCCATAAAGTGCTTCATCCCACAATTATCACATAAATATCGACCCATGAATCGATTACTACACAAAGGGGTCCCATTTAACTGGGATGAAGACTATCAAAAAGTCTTTACTAATATCACACAATACCTAGTATCACCACCAATATTAGCTCTACCTAGACCAGATTTTGTTACATATATCCCACACAGACTTTGCACTGGGAACCATGATAGTCTATAAGAATGTGTAAGACAAAGAGGAGGTAATATACTAAATCATCTGAACCCTGGTTAGTTATGAGCTGCGATATGCATACATAGAAAAGTTGTGCTTAGTAGTGGCCTTTGCAAATAGGAAGTTGCACCACTACATGTTGATTCATATGATGTATGTTATATCAAAACAAAATTCTTTGCAATACATGATGAGCAAGATATATCATAACACATGTACTTGCAAAGTGGATCATGTTATTGACTAAATTCGATCTAGAATTCATCAATCAAAATTCAATCAAAGGATAACTCATAGTTGATAAACTAGTAGAGGCTCCTCTTCAGGATCATAAGCCTCTTGACATATAACTTATCGGTGATGCAGTATTTGCATTATCAGAGTCACCCAAACCTAAAGAACTAGATAATCAAGTTGATATATATTTTTTCTTTGATGGTTCGAAATTCAAGCAAGGGGGTGGCATAGGGATTCTATTTTTCATGCCATAATGTGCTCCAACACCCTTGTCATTTAAACTCAACTTCCCTTGCACCAATGATAATTTTGAGTGCGAGGCCCTAATATTGAGTCTCCAAATAGCTCTCACAATGAAAATTAGAAAGTTGAATATCGTTGGTGACTCCCTTCTCATAGTAAATCAAGTTAAGGGAATTTATCAGTGCAGGTGTCCCATATTGAAAGCATACAAGGAACTTGTGGACACTTACTTAGCCCAACTAGAGTGGTATGACATTGAGGCAATCCCTTGAACATCCAACATATCTGCAGATATTATGGCATCTTTTGGATACTTAATCCCATAGAACTCATTTGTTGACTTCACTACCATCCAAGTAAAAATATTATTGCAATCTGTGATACGATGTGAGGCCCAATAAAATCATAAATCATTCCACATGATTCACGTAGAACCAAACCATGAGTGGTTCTATAGAGATAGATACTTTCTAAATAAGTTGGCCTAGGTTTCTTTGCTCTCACAAGGTCCTACAAAGAATGGTACCACTATTCTCCATAAGGTTGTTTTCCAATATGCATTTGTGCAAGTCAAATTACAACAGGAAGACATCATCCAATCAGTTGAAGTCATTGCTTATCAATATTGGTTATCATAATTATATTATTTCCTTAAACTTGGAGTAATACCATGGGGATTATCTCATACCACAAAAAGAGCATTTAAACAAAAAGTGACTAGATATTTCTTATTAGGTGATATCTTATATCATCGTGGCTATGATGGAATTCTCCTTCATTGCCTTGAGCTCCAAGAATTAGCTTGGGTAATTTTACAAGCTCATGATGGTACATACGATGGCCATTTTAGTTGCATGGCCATCATCATGTGCATCCCTATAATGAGTTACTATTGGCCCATTATGGAGAAGGATTGCACAACGTATGTCAGGAAGTGCATTAAATTTTAGCACCATGCTAATCTTACACACCTACCATCATAGGTCTTACAACCCATCCAAGTGGCTTGGCTATTTTCTCAGTGGGGTTTATATCTAATTGGTAATATATCTCCCCCATATTTGAGCTGACACACGTTTATCATAACGGCCATTGAGTATTTCACCAAATGGGTGGAGGCAATCCCTTTAACTACAACAATAGGAGTATGTATTACAAAGTTTATACTCCATAATATAATATGTCAAATAATGGAACCTCATTCAAAAATAAAACTATAAGGGCTTTAACATCCAAATATAATATTCAACAAAGTTTTACAACTCCATATTATCCATAAGAAAATGGGCAAGTAGAGGCCTCGAACAAAAAAGTGGTATCAATCTTAAAGAAGATTGTTCAATAAAATCATATAGATTGGCATATTCAGCTAACTATTGCATTATGGTCTTACAGGACGAGTATACAGATGCCCACTAGGGCAACACCGTTCTCACTAGTATATGGCACTAGGGCCATCATGCCCTTGGAATTGGAAATTCCAACAGTTTTCATCATATTCAAAGAGTTCATTGATGACGACATTGTGCGACAAGATTGCCTAGATCAATTGACTCTTCTTGATGAACATTACGTGAATTCTCTTGAGCATATCTGAGTTTATCAAGATTGGCTAAAATGATCTTACAATAATAAAATCCACCTGAGAGACTTTAATTTTGGATATCTTATGCTAAACGAGAACCAACAGAACTCAAACCTGCTGCCACATTTGTGAGACAAATTTACGATCAATAGGTTTGGTCCTATAGACACCAAAATCTAGCCATTTGTCCTCCATCCTAACTTTCCCACCATTTCCACCATAAAAACATAGCCATTTGCCATCCATCCTAACATTCCCACCATTTCCACCACCAAAACATAGTCATTTGTCATCCATCCTAACTTTCTCACCATTTCCACTACCAGAACATAACCATTTGTCATCCATCCTAGCTTTCCTGCCATTTCTACCCATTATTTATATATATTTTTATATATTTATTATATATATTTAAATAATAATATTATATATATTATGTTTTATATATATATTTATATAAATAAATTAATCCCATCCATCCAATTTCATTTAATCTTAGCCATCCATCCACATCAATCCATGCTACACCCTAAATTTAATATCCACCCTTCTATGTGCTTTTATCTCAATCACATGATTAGTTTCATTGAAACCCTAGCATGCCCTAGGTTGGATTATAAATAAGAGCCATTTTGATGGCTCAAACGTAGAATCCTTTAGTTTTCCCCTGAATGTTCATTGTCTAAGTGTTGATCCTAAGTTCTTGAATTCCTTGAGTGTCTTAGGTGTTCTAAGCCCTTTTGCTTCCATCCTTGCTCATTGTAACCCTCGTAGCCATTGCCATCCATTTCCCATAGCTACATCTACTTTTACATGCCATTTCCTCAACCATTGAATACCTTCGAGTACTTTCTATCACCGTTGAGAACCTCTAGGTGCTTCCCTTACACCACCAAGTACCTCTGGTTGCCTCCCTACCAGTCCTGAGCACCCATAGGTGTTTTCTAAAGTTGTCAAAAGCCCATGGGCATTTTACGTAAGTGTTTTGAAGTCCTCCTAGTCTTCGAGTGATTCTAGGGCATCGTTGCACCTATCAACTATAATGACATCTTACAAATCAGAAGACAACAAGAAAGTAAGGTAAATCTAGTAATTATTATTCCATTTTATGCATTTTATTTTTATTCACTTCATTATCAGCAGATCAGTTAGGGTTTATCATTGAATATACATGTCCCCACACTATGGATCCTTCGTAGGTATTACTAATCTATTTGTTGTGTCATTGTGTATAGATATGAAGGTGCTACACAAGCACTGGATAACTGATTAAGTTGGAGTGGCTCAGCATCAGATATCAAGAAGCCCACTCAACTCTATTAGGTATCAAGAACGCATCTGAAGACACCACTAGCCTTCACTATTAGGGTTTTGAAGAACCCTAACTAGTATAAACTTGTATAAAAAAGGATTACATGGATCCAGGCACCCACAGGTATTTTTTGCAATTGTAGAATGCCCATGGGAATTTTACATAAGTGTTCTGAAGACCCCCTAGCCTTCAGAATACTTATGTAAAATGCACGCGGGTATGCTACGACTACAAAAAATGCTTGTGGGTGCTTGATACTGGTAAGGAGGTTCCTAGATATGCCTAGTGATGGCAAGGAGGCACCCAAAGGCACATGGTGACTGTATAAAATGCCCAAATAAGAACAAAGACTAAGGAAGGGTTCTATAGAAGCAGATCTAGTGAAGTAAAATGGATGGCAATGGTTGTGGGGGTTACAGTGAGCAAGGATGGACGCAGAAGGTATTAGAATACCTACATCAATATTTGAAATACTTTCATGAGGGATAGGTACATTGCATACCGATGGACATCGAGCCATTTAAGTATTGTAATTTCATTTCAAATTTTTATGAGTCCATGCTTCCTTCCACTCATATTTTTATTTCACCATCAACCAATCCATCTACCACATTGTCTATTCCTTCATAAAAAGCTTCCATTCCTAAGGATATCCCTATTACAAATCCCCATCAAACTTCCATGCCCCTATCATCTTCATCATTGACTACATGCACATGTGGTCATAGTCAATCCACATCATCAACATCATTGTAATCCTTGTCATCAACTTCATCCACTCAGCAGCATTCCCAATCCAATCGATCCCCTTCACCTAATGTTTCACAATTCAAATTAATAGATTGCGAGATACCTTCATCTCCATCATTTCCCATCATGATCATCATTTGTGAATACAAAAATGCAACACCAAACAATGCTAAATAAATTGGATGCAAAAAATCAAAATTGCACAATAAATTAATCTTATATTAAAGGAAGGAGCTTAAAAACTCCATTGATACAATGAGGATCCTTGTAATCCTTTTTTATACAAGTTTACAATAATTAGGGTTCTTTAAAACCCTAATACTTAAGGCTAGTGGTGTCCTTAGATCCATTCTTGATCCCAATAGATTTGAGTGGGCTTCTTGATATCTAATATCGAGCCACTCCAACTTAATCAGTTGTCCAATGCTTGTGTAGCACCTTCAGATTTGTACACAATGACACAAAAAATAGGTTAGTAATACCTGTGAGGGCTCCATAGTGTGAGGCCCTCTATAAGGAATGACAAATCCTAACTGATTTGCTGCTAATGAAGTGAATAGAAATAAAAATGCATAAAATAAAATAATAACCATTAGATTTACCTTGCTTGTTGTCTTTTGATCTGTAAGATGTCGTTGCAATTGATAGGTATGACAAAGCCCTAGCATTACCCAAAGGCTAATGGGTCTTTATAACACTTACATAAAAGGTCTGCGAGCACTCTACAACTATAGAAAATGCTTGTGGGCACCTGAGACTAGTAGGGAGGTGCCCAGAGGTGCCTAGTGATGGTAGGGAGGCACCTAGAGGTGTATGGTGGCTGCAAAAAGCACCTGAAGGTGTTCGACAACTGAGGAAGAGTTATGCAAAAGTAGATATGATAAAGGAAAATGGATGGCAATGGTTGTGGGGGTTACAACAAGCGAGGATGGAGGCAGAAGGGCTTAGAATACCTAACAAAATCAAGGATTCAATCACTTAGGAACTCAGGAACTTTGAAAACTCAAGAGACTCAGGACTCACGGGTTGAGCCATCAAAATAGCTTTTATTTATAATCCAACCTATGGCATGCTAGGGTTTCAACGACACTAATTGTGTGGCTAAGATAAAATCACATCGGAGGGTGGATATTAAATTTAGGGTGTGGCATGGATTGATGTGGATGGATGGCTAAGATTAAGTGAAATTGGATGGCTAGGATTAATTTATTTATATAAATATATATTTATTAAATATATATATAACATAATATGTAAAATATTATTATTTATATATATAAATATATCTAAATAATGGGTGAATGTGATGAGAAAGCTAGGATGGATGACAAATGACTATGTTTAGATGGTATAAATGGTAGGAAAGTTAGTATGGATGACAAATGGTTATGTTTTGGTGGTGGAAATGGCAAGAAAGTTATGATGGATGAAAAATGGCTATGTTTTGGCTGTGGAAATGGAAAAAAAATTAGGATGGAGGACAAATGGCTATATTTTGGTGTCTATAGATGTCCCTTTTTGTACTACATTGCGTGAAACACACTGTAGTGCAAAAATACGAGACACTTTTTGGGTGAGATGTAGAAGCAGTTTTCTATTGGGATGCAAAACATGAGCTTGAAGATAAAAGAATAAAAGAATTTAAGTTTTGCATAGCTTACCCCCTCAATTAGCGAATAAGGTTGCGGATGAATCTCATGAGCCAATTGAAAAATTTGTGCAATGAATGGTGGATGATATGATACCATTTTTTCCCCAATGGTGGTAAATCGAGTGAAAATTTTGATATGATGCATCTATTTTTGCCCCAAAATATGAAGGGATTTGTAAAATAGCTTGTGAAAAATGCATCTATTTTTACCCCAACAGATAAAGGGATTTGTGAAACATGTGATGGAAAATGCATCTGTTTTTGCCCCAACAGATGAAGAAATTTTGCCAAGTTTGGATGCCATGATCATGTAAGATGTATCCCATTATGGGAAAGGTAAAATCAAATGTGGTTTCCCCAAAATTGGGGTGATTCGATGTTGTTGAAAAATATGCCTTATGGCATCATTGATATGCAATGATGAATATGCAAAGAAAAATAAAAGTAGTCAACTTCGGAGGGTCAACTAGTGACTGTCAGATAATTCCTTGAATCGTAACCAATCACCCTGGCTAAGGCCAATCACCATGATGACTGTCAAGAAAAAGTGTAATGATGATGTTGGATTTTGTCTATGTTTTAAGCCCCACGAACTAGGCCATCAATGACAGCTTTTGTGCAAATTATTCTTGGCAAGGTTTCACACAAAATTTGAAGTACAAAATCTAATTGTGATTTTGAACAACGAGATATGTGTGGATTAAAATAACCAAGTGTGCTTATGGTAGATCTTTCATCTTACATAATCGCATGGACACAAATCGCTGTAATCACCAAGTGTATAGAAAAACCCACTATATACAAGATTCACTTCAATGTTGTTTGGACTTGGCAAATATGCAAATTATGATGTGCAATGATGTGGTTATGATGTATGAATGATGAAAATAATTATAGTCATTGTTTTGTGAATATTCGGATGATTTTGGGGTGCTTTTGTAATTTTTTAAGCAGTTTTATGATTTGTGGTCGCAAACAAAAATTATGTGTCCAAATTAGTTGGAATTTTCACAAAACCTGATAAAATGATGAAATGAATTTGTGGATGCAATTTGGAGTGATTTTGTGGAGGTAAGTCACTATTTTGATAAATTTTATCTTTTTTCAAAATTAATGCCAAACACCCACTGGCACTTTTGGTATTCAGAAATGTCCCTGGGCGCTTCAATGCACCAGGAAATGCATATAAGTGCTTAAAGGCATCTGATGCAGCTATAAATAGTTGTCATGATGAGAAACCAAGCTCATTTGTGTGTTTGGAAGTTGGAGAAGTTGTTTTTAGTAGATGAGTGAAATTAGGTGAAGTGTTTTGAGCACGAAAGCTATCACAGTGGAGGGAGCGGGTGCAGAGGCTGAGGTTATGGTTGGAGTGCAAGCTATAGAGGTAAGTCCCTTTTATTTGTTGTACATTGTGCAAATGATTTTATGATTTTTTTTCAAAATTATTGACAATTATTTTGTTTAGTATTGTATCTTAGGATTTTGGAGGCTTGGCACTAGTTTTCACGTACATTCTTGGGATGAGAAAAGTATTTTCGAATGAGGAGTGGGAGTTGCTAGAGGATGTGGGGCTAGCGAAGGTAGCCCAGGTGGATGTAGTGAGTGTTGATGAGTGGTACCTCTTTGCCTTGGTAGAAAGGTGGGATGTAGATAGGGGGATGTTCAACTCCCTACAAGAGAGGTTATTGTGACTTTAGAGGATGTATATCGCATCCTCAAGGTGCCAGTGGAGGGGATATAGGTTGAGTTTGGGCTCAACCATAATATGGAGATGATGAATATGTTTAGTAAGGCATGGTAGGGTGTCAAAGTAGAGTGTGGAGTTATACCTTACTTGTCCATGTACGTGGACAAGGAGTTGAACCCCCTTTGAGCCTTGGTTATGTTCAATTTTGCCAACATTATGACCTCGAATAGTACTGGGTGTAGGTTCCCTTGGAACCTAATAGGGGTAGTGAGAGATATGCTCACTAAGTCATAGGTATATGCATGGGATCCTACTTTATTGGTACAAGTATACCAAGAGCTATACGATGTGATGAGGTAAGGGAGGAAGGGATTGGGGTGCAGCTTGTTGTTGTAGTGTCGAATTGGATGAGAGAAATGGGATGTGCCCCTTAAATACAACATCAATGTTTGAAATATGTTCATGAGGGACAAGTACATTGCATATTGGTGAAGATCGAGATGTTTAAGCATTGCAATTTCATTTCAAATCCTTATGATTCCATGCTTCCTTGCACTCATCTTTTCTTTCATCATCAGCCAATCCATCTACCACATCACCCATTCCTTCATCAAAATCTCCCATTCCTAAGGATCTCCCAATCACAAATCCCCATAAAGCTTCCATAACCCCATCATTTTCATCATTGATTACATGCACATGTGGTCATAGTCAATCCACATCATCAACATCATTGCAATCCTCATCATCATATTCATTCACTCAATAGCCTTCCCAATCCAATCCATCCCCTTTGCCCAATGTTTCACTAGTCAAATTAATGGATTGTGATATTATGGGTTTGTGTCCCACCGTGATCACCATTTGTGAATACAAAAACGCAACACCAAACAATGCTAAATAAATTGGACACAAAGAATCAAAATTGCACAATAAATTAATCTTATATTAAATGGGGGAGCTTAAAAACTTCATTGATACAATGAGGATCCTTGTAATCCTTTTTATACAAGTTTACATTAATTAGGGTTCTTTGAAACCCTAATAGTTAAGGCTAGTGGTGTCTTCAAATGCGTTCTTGTTCCCAATAGAGTTGAGTGAGCTTCTTGATATCTAATTTTAGGTCACTCTAACTTAATCAGTTATCCAATGCTTGTGTAGCACCTTCATATCTGCACACAATGACACAACAAATAGGTTAGTAATACCTATGAGGTATCCACAGTGTGAGGCCCTCTATAAGCAATGATAAACCCTCGCTGATCTATTGCTAATGAACTAAACATAAATGAAAATGCATAAAATGGAATAATAATTAGTATATTTACCTTACTTATTTGTTGTCTTTTGATCTGTAAGATGTCATTACAGTTGATAGGTGCGATGATGCCCTAACATCACCTGAAGGCTAGGGGGTCTTTAGAACACTTACATAAAATGCTCGTGGACACTCTACGATTGCATAAAATACTCGTGGGTGCCCAATACTGGTAGGGGGGTACCCAAAGGTGCCTAGTTATGGCAAGGAGGCACCCAGAGGTACGTGATATCTATAGAAAATACTTGAATGTGTTTAGTGGTTGAGGAAGGGTTCTACAAAAGTAGATCCGATGAAGGAAAATGGATGGCAATGGTTGTGGGGGTTATAGTGAGTGAGGATGGAGGCAAAAGGGCTTAAAATACCTAAGAAACTCAAGGATTCAATCACTTAGGAACTTAGGCACTTTGAAAACTTAGGAGACTTGGGACTTAGGGGTTGAGCCATCAAAATGGCTCCTATTTATAATCTAACCTAGGGTATGCTAGGTTTTCAACGACACTAATCATGTGACTGAGATAAAAGCACATCGAAGGGTGAATATTAAATTTAAGGTGTGGCATGGATTGATGTGGATGGATGGCTAAGATTAAGTGAAATCATATGGTTGGGATTAATTTATTTATATAAATATATATAAAACATAATATATAAAATATTATTATTTAAATATATAATAAATATATATAAATAATAGGTGAAAATGGTAGTAAAGCAAGGATGGATGACAAATGGCTATGTTTTGGTGGTGTAAATGGTGGGACAGTTAGGATGGATGATAAATGGCTAGGTTTTGGTGGTGGAAATGGTGTAAAATTTAGGATGGGGGACAAATGGCTAGATTTTTGTGTCTACAGATGCCCCTTTTTGTACTGTGTTGCATGAAACACACTGTAGTGCAAAAATACGAGATACTTGTTTGGGTGATATGCAGAGGCAACTTTCTATTAGGATGCAATACACAAGCTTTAAGATAAAAGAATAAAATAATTTGAGTTTTGCATAGCTTACCCCCTTAATTAGTGAATGAGGTTGTAGATGAATCTCACGAGCCAATTGAAAATTCTATGCAAATGAATGATGGATGATGTGATACCATTTTTACCCCAAAGATGGGAATGGGTGTGGTGAAAATTTTTATATGATGCATATATTTTTTCCCAAACAGATGAAGTGATTTGTGAAATAGCATGTAAAAAATGCATCTATTTTTACCCCTATATGAAGGGATTTGTGAAACATGTGATGGAAAATGCATATGTTTTTGCCCCAACAGATGAAGAGATTTTACCAAGTTTGGATGCCATGATCATTTAATATGTATCCCATTGTGGGAAAGTCAAAATCAAATGTGGTTACCCCAAAATTGAGGTGATTCGATGTTGTCGATAAATATACCTTTCGACATCATTGATATGCAATGATGAATATGCAAAGAAAAATATAAGTAGTCAACTTTAGAGGACCAACTAGTGACTATTAGATAATTTCTCAAATCAAAACCAATCACCCTAGCTAAGGCTAGTTGCCATGATGACTGTCAAGAAAAAGTGTAATGATGATGTTGGATTTTATCCATATTTTAAGCCCCATGAACTAGGCCATCAATGATAGCTTTTGTGCAAATTGTTCTTGGCAAGGTTTCACACAAAATGTGAAGTACCAAATCTGATTGTGATTTTGAACAAGGAGATATGTGTGGATGAAAATGACCAAGTGTCCTTATGGTATATCTTTCATCTTATCGAATTGCATGGACATAAATCGTTGCAATCACCAAGTATATAGAAAAACCCACTATATACAAGATTCACTTGAATGTTGTTTGGACTTGGCAAATATGCAAATGATGATGTGAAATTATGTGGTTATAATGTATGAATGATGAAAATGATGATAGTCATTGATTTGTGAATATTTGGACAGTTTTGGGGTGCTTTTGTAACTTTTTAGGTGGTTTTGTGATTTGTGGTCACAAACAAAAATTATGCATCCAAATCAATTGGAATTTTCACAAAACCTAATAAAATGATGAAATGAATGCATGGATGCAATTTGGAGTGATTTGGTGGAGGTAAGCCACTATTTTGTGAAATTTTATTTTTTGTCAAAATTGATGCCAAATGTCCATTAGTTTGCCAAGAAATACCCATAGGCACTTCAGGGCACCTGATGCAACTATAAATAACTACCAATATGAGAAGCCAAGATCATTTTTGCATATGGTAGTTGGAGAAGCTACGTCTGGGAGAGTGGAGTGAAGTGAGGTAAAGCATTTTGAACATGGAAGCTATGGCGGTGGAGGAAGTGGGTGTGGAGGTCGGGGCTATAGTTGGAGTGCAAGCTATAGAGGTAAGTCCCTTTTATTTGTTGTACATTGTGTAAATAATTTTATGATTTTTTTCAAAATTATTGACAATTATTTTGTGTTGTACTACAACTTAGTATTTTGGAGGCTCGACACTGATTCTTGTTGTACATTCCTGGGATGAGGAAGGTGGTGTCAGATGAGGAGTGGAAGTTGTTTGAGGATGTGGGGATAGCAAAGGTAGCTTAAGTGGATTTAGTGAGGGATGATGATGGGTACCTCTACCTTAGCAGAGAGGTGGGATGCAGATAGGGTGACCTTCCAGCTCCCTACAGGAGGGGTGATCGTGACCTTATAGGATGTATATCACATCCTCAAGGTGCCAGTGGAGGAGATCCAGGTTGAGGTTAAGCTCAACTAGAAGATGAAGATTATGAAAATATTTGGAGAGGCATGGTAGGGTGTCAAGGTAGAGTGTGGAGGTATACATTACTTGTCCATATACGTGTACAAGTATTTTTACCCCCTTCAAGCCTTGGTTATGTTTGTTTTGGCCACCATTGTGGCCCCAAACAATAATGGGTGCAGGTTCCCTTGGAACTTGATAAGGGTAGTGAGCGATATGCTCATTAAGCAGTAGGTATATGCACGGGATCCTACTTTATTAGTGCAGGTATACTAGGAGTTGTATAGTGTGACAAGGTAGGGGAGGAAGGGATTAGGTTGTAGCTTACTACTGCAATGTTGGGGTGTGGAGCACTTTAGTGTGGCTTGGCCTGAGGGGTTATCGATGGTAGACTTGGGTGGGGAGCAACCCTATGCTATGAGGTGGGTAGTAGCTATGGAGGTGCAATAGATTCAGCTTGTACAGACTAGTTAGTGGTACCGGGATCTATGGGCTAGATTGACATCCACCCAAGTGATATGGATGTTGTGGCAAGCTTGTAGGTGGATTGGTGATGGAGAACACTTGTGATGAGTGCATTAGGCTAGGTGGAAGGTTGGGTGGCATTGAAGTAGGTTGTAACTGACCTAATGTGGGTGAATGGCACTACTGTAGGAGCAGCCAAAGCAATGGTGGAGGATCTAGATTAGGGTGCTCACACTCTTTGTTGACTCGAAAGGTAGTTTGATCTATGGGAAACATCTTTGTGTATCACTCATCTCTCTGGATGGGTTCAACAGGAACTACGTCCTCTTGGGGACCATCAAGTATTCGAATGATCTAGTCTAGATTTGCTTCCATATGTTGGAATTTCCCAAAGTCTTCATCGAAGAAATAATCCCCAAAGTCCTCATCGAAGATGTAATCATCTGGCATGTGATTAATTGTGAATGTATGCAATACAATCTCTAGAAAATTCTCATGTAAATGATGAGCAAAGTCAGGATCCAGATACTCATCATCAGCATCATCATAATCATCACATTCATCGCTCTTCTCTTCCTCTTCTTCATACTCAACGGTGAGTCATTGGAAGGTTTGATTGAAGGAAGAGTTTGAGATGGAAGGTCTATACCCTAAACTAGAGAGATCATGTGATTCTCTATATTCAAGCTCAACAATGTAACGAGGACCCTGATCATATCGTCCAAGTCCATATCCTTGCCAGTTGATCTTGCAAAAATATCGTAATGATAAATCTAGGTTGGACAGATAATCTAAATTTCCATAAAATTATTACAAGGGTTTCTCATTAGGAGGATATGGATTGGACAAAGAATCCATTCTCCCATATATGAAATTAATCTCGTTTTATTGGGAACCCATTCTGTACACTTCACCTATGGCTAAGGGTGGGTCACACGAGCGACCATAGTCTCTGACTAACTCAATAGGTGGTGTGATTGTGACACTCTCGATTATGTACTCATAATGCCTAGATTAGAGATATGTACTACAACTCAGGAAGGTTGGGATGGTGATGGCTCAGTGGATGAAGAGGGAAATTCTAGGAAATATTGTGGCTTAGGTGAAGGTGATGGATCTTCTCAGATATGTGACCCTATCTGTGATACTATGGGTTGTGAAGCTTGAGATGTATGTGGTTGAATAGGTTTGCTAGTTGATGGAGTGGGTTATGTCGTGAACGTGAAAGGTATTTTTTAATTGGATAATGTGGTGGATGGAGCTGATGATTGGTTGGTGGTATGATCAGGTGTGATGAGAAAATTAAATGTAGTGGTTGGGGTTGACTAGAGTTGGTGCTCTTAGATGTAAAAGCGGGATCAACTATAGGCAACTCCTCTAGGATGGAGGCTTTTTATGAGATGTCATTAGTGGTAGTGGTTCGAATGATGAGTGATTGGATGGATAGATGGGTTGATGGAAGCAAAGGCTCATAAGTATTTAAGATCAAGTTACAGTACTTAAAAGGCTCTATGTCAACTGGGATACAATGTAATTTGCCCTTGTGTACATACTTTAAGCATTGGTTCAATGTTGAAGGCACACACTTCATTTTCCTAATCCAAGGGTGTCCAAGAAGTATGTTGTACTACATCACCCCCTCCAACATGTGGAAGAGGACATGTATAGTTTTCACCCCCACAATGATAGGAAGAACAACATTTCCCATAGTTGAGCATAAGGAATCATTAAAGGCTCTAAAGGTGAAGGTGGACATTGTGATGTGTTATGATGGGATGTTGAGATTTTTGATGGTGGGTGTGGTAATGAGGTTGATGGAGTCAGTGTCAATAAGAACTCTTTTGAATGGCTTCTTGTCAATATGAGCTACTATGTGCAATGGAGGATATGGTAAATCTTATGAAAGTTCCTTTTCCTTGAAATTATAAAATGCTATTGAGGGTTCCATGCACTTTTGTACACTCCCCACAAAGGATTTGAAAGCATTGGGATCTTCTGATTGTACTTGGATGGATTTTAGGATTTCCATCAATGCTTCTTGATGTGGGGGCAATTATTGTATTAGCTCATAGATTGATAGTT
The DNA here is from genome assembly GCA_028583015.1 of Wollemia nobilis. Lineage (NCBI taxonomy): Eukaryota > Viridiplantae > Streptophyta > Pinopsida > Araucariales > Araucariaceae > Wollemia > Wollemia nobilis. The sequence goes on along the minus strand of JAQPPZ010000594.1, from coordinate 3,215,921 downwards.
TTTTCGATGCCATTTTTAAACTTTGGGTCAACCGGCTACCTAAGGTGACAATTGGACGAGATGGATTACTTAAATTATAAAATGGTAGAGGTGGAATTGATGGCCCTAGTTGTATGGGGACACTTGGTTGTGTCATCAAAGCTTGTGTTGTACGATTTTCTTATCTCTACCCATGGGTGACCACACTAATAGCCCTACAAAACCTTGAGGTAGTTGAGACACGTAATTGACTTGGTTGGGAGGAACTGTAGAAGTTGATGCTCCCATTGCTTGTTGATTTACCTCATGATGGGTTAAAGGTGTCTGATATATACCAAGGTTTTAATTGGATTGAGCTAGTGGATTGTCGACTTTGATATTTTTTGCTTCCAATATGTCTTGCACAATACCCTTAAATCCATGGTAAGCTTTGATATCATGTCCTCTTTGCCTATGATAGATGCAAAATAGGTGCTCCCTATAGTCTTTTATCTTTTGCTTGCTAGGATATTCGGGCTTAATATTCAATAATGTAAAGAGTTGTTTCGCATACAAATTTTGAAACATCGATGAATAGGGCTCTTGTAATGGTGTGTAGTTGCATCTAGGCCTAAAGTGGTGATGTTGCCTCTCTGCAGGTTGTGTTTGATTTTGCACCTATTGTGGGGTTGGAACCGCTTGATAATTCGATTGTTACGGTTGTTGGTGTTGTTATTGGGGTTGTTGGATCTGTACTTGGGCTTGTTGATTTGACTATGGTTGACCCAACACTATCTGGTTAACTTGAGTGACCTTGGACCGGTCATGGTTATTTCCCTTCTGGTTTTTCTTGCCACTTCTTTTCTTTAGGCTTAATCTCGTCCTCTTGGATTTTTATCTCTTCTATCTCTTTGGTTTGAGTGAGTGCCTCATCGAATGTTCTATACTGTTATAGTTGTAGTAACAAAGATATGGGCTTGGCACAACTCTTTGTGAAAATTCATGTTATTTCGGACATGGGAAAAGATAATGGTAACTTAATCAGTCTCCCTCCAACGGTTACCAAAATCATGAACTGATTCATCATCATATTGTTTCAAGTAAATTAGATTGATTAATGTGGTTTGCTTTTTGACATTTAGGACAAATAGCTCCAAGAATTGGTCCACAAGTTTCTCAAAAGTGAAAACACTTTGATGCGATAAGTGGTTGTACCAATCTTGGGCTTCCCCCCCAAGTGTCTAGGAAAATGTATGTAGCATGAGTGTGTCATTGCTACTAATCCTAAAGCACACATTTACAAACCTTGTTACATGCTCTCATGGGTCCTCTTCTTCCTTAAACTCAAGCTTCAACATCTAGAAGTTCACTGGATATGGTGGCGTAGGCGCTAAAGCATGGATGGGATGATTGAGTAGTTGCCTTAATGTTGGCTTCTGATATTGCAGACCTGGGGTCTACATGGCAAGACTATCAATCTAACTCTGCATGAACTAGTATCTAGGATCATCCATGGGGTTAAAACCCTGGTTTACCTGATGCTGCTGGTAATGGAGTGCATTGTATATGGATGCATATGATGGGGAATGTTGGGCTAAAATGTGTGATGGTATGAAGGCTGATGAAAGTTTTGATATGGATGAGGTGATGGAGGGATGGTAGTATATTGACATATCGAGTTAGCATACATGTGATATGGTGGATTGGCTGCTATGGTAGTGGATGGGGGACACAATACCCAAGATGGACCTTGGACAAAGGTATGGGTTTGGTGAGAGGTAGGTGGTAGGTTATGTTCAATCCTCTGTAAATGTTGCTTGGGGTCAGGGTTAACGCTATTATTAGCGCTATCCAAAATCATTTGTTGCAGTTCCAATAAAGCCTACTATATAGCAATTGCATTTGATGTAGGCACAACCACATGGGAGGTGGTAGGCTAAGTTGGTTGTGAGACAACCATGGTAGTGGATGTAGGTGGACGGTAGGTAGCAAAAGGTATTGCCATAAAATGTAGAATGGTATGATGGATGGAACCTATAGGGGCAGTAGGTGGAATGGATATGGGGATGAAGCAACCTGAGTTGTCACTTCATACAGGGGATTAGTGCAAGTGATGGTTTTCTGAGATAATGTGAGGGGTGGTTGGGTAGAAGATGATGGTTGGCCAGTGTAGCACCCTAAAATTGGCACAGTAAACCTTAGCAATAATTCAAATTCAAATTTTTCAACCCTGAACCGCCTGTCAAACCGCTTTCCTCATTTTTTGTGCCATTTTTAGGATTTTTTGTGACCGTTGGACGATATTTTTGCCGATCAAATGATATCGCCTCAGATCGGACGATTTCGTTTGGACTAGAACGTCTAGACGATTTTGTCCCAAAACTGATTTTTCATAATTAGCTTCTGTTTCAACGGTGTCTCTAACCTGGGCAAAAGCATGTCTACATGGTTAGAGACTTCCCCCATTGGATATCTCCCAAATTGGGATGATCTCCAACCTCCCAACCTCCTTCCTATGCCTATTTAATCTTAGGCCCTCCCCTTGACATTCCCCTGGATGAATTTTTTTGTACTTCGAGTTTTACATGCATTAGAATGTCTTAGACTACTGTTTGCCTTTGTCCCTTTTTGAATTTTCTTGTAGGAACTTTGTCATTCTTCAGCTGGAGCAAGCTCAGATCATTGCAGACGATCTTGTACAATCTTGGATGATCTCACACCAATTCGAGACGATTTCGACTGCAGTCAACATTGGGGGCAATCAGTGCCTTGAGTTTGCATTATTTCTCCACTATCTACTATTTTGCTTTGCATTAGTTAGACTTATTACTATTTTGCATCCTGGAGTTCACCCATATAGTTTTAATGCATAATAAAATCATAATTTGTCATTAAATCATTGGAATGCACTCATGTTTTGTTTATAATTGTTAGTTTAATATTATTGTTGTCATTCTACATCATTACCCTCTATTGGAATAGCTGCATTTTCTATATTTTGTATCTATTTCTCTGATTGTAGGTCTCTGACAAATTTGTTAGATCTTAGACGATCTTGTCTGATCGTAGACGATCTTGTCAAATTCCAGGCGATCTGGACTACTTCAAAAATCAGAACCTCCATCAGACATCCGGATCAGATATGGCTTTTTAATCTAGCTTATTCTCTGTGTTTTCTGTTCAAATCTATTTTATGTATGCATTTAAATATGCATTTCATATAGAACAGTTTAGATTCATTTGGCCAAACCTAGGATTTGAATGATTAAAGATAAAATTGAACACATCAAACACATTCCCAACCTAGGCATGGAAACTGCCATTCAAAAGTTTCTTGGTGAACCCACCATCGGTCGAAAAATCACCTTAATACCCCTCCCCCGAGAGGCGGGACCTTCAAAGGGCCTCTTAGTCCGAGGTATTTTCCCATCCTTCCAACATCCCCCTTTCGGGCACGGATCCTTTAGCCTGAAGGTAAGGGTGCAGAAAATTTGGAACGATACATTTTGGTGAACCCGACGTGAAACTAAAACCTTTTGAAAAAAAAAACAAAAACAAAAAAAACATAGATGCATTTAAAATCATTAGAAAACTACTAAGTTGCATATCATGTTTAGATGGTAGCTCCTAAGAAAAGACTAGTTGTCACTATAAATGTTAAAAATCAATTAATAGCCATAAAGGTTGATTCTTTGTTTAGAACATATCAAACATATAGAGTCTCGCCTTTGTGGGACGAACTTAATAGGAGACTAGGTATCATTTCATCTAGGTCAACAGAGCTTAAACAAATCAAGAGGCTTGTCCTAGATAGAATCCTAGATCCTCATCAACTCATTTTTTATCATGAACTTCAGAGAGCTTGCCATAGGTGGTTAGCTTATAGGAGAGCTCTTGTGTCTTCAGAATTGTTCACCTTCGAGGAATACCTTGAGGATGCAGCCACCATACACCAATTCCTAGGTCGTGTAGAAGATCAAGAGGTCGTTCTTATGGATAGGGAAATATGGAATAGAGTTCCTAGAGCTGTGTTATATCGAGAGGATTGCCATGAGCTTTATTTCTACCAAACAGAATCTGAAACAGATAATATCACTATAGCACTTTTTGTCAAATTTTTGAAAGAAAATTTTCAATTTGAAGAACATTTCATGACTCCTGAAGAACTTGAGCCCGTTAATGATATTTATAAATTGTTTATAGAAAACTAGATCATTGCTTTCATTATTATTATTTCTTACGTTTTGTGTGCTGTTTGTTATCTTTATAATATTTTTATAAAAAAAACAAAAAAAACCAAAAACATAATCAAATCAAAACATTTTATTTTAAATACTATAGTAGGTATATAATTAAAATATATACCTCTTAAGCTTGTTGCATATATATATATATATATATATATATATATATATATATATTTGTTTTTTTTTTTTTTTTTTTTTTTTTTTTGAAATCTAAGTTTAAGCACAATGACTAGACTTAGGAATAGTAAACAAACTGAAGAAGAAGAAAAATAAGAAGATTGGTTAGGAAAGAAAACAAAAAAATTAAATGCCCTTCCTGAGGATCCAATTCCAGAAGAAAAAACTCTAGAATAGCTAGAAGATGACTTGGTTGAAGAAAATGAACAACAAGAAAATGTTAGAGAGGAAGGATCCTCATCCCCTAGAATGGCTCCAGATGGAACTATTACTTTTGATAACATAGATCATTTCTAGAAATTCTTCAATAATAATATTGGTGCTCTTAACATGGCAGTTCATATTGATAGGGGACAAATTAGTGAAACTCAAGCAATCCTAGAAGAAGGATTTAACATGCACACTAATCCCTTGTCCTTCGTTGATCAAGAAAGTGATAAAGCTAGACCATCCAATATGGATATGGCCACTATAATTCAGAACATGCAAAAACAACAGGTTACCCAACCTCCTAAGGAACCTGTTATTGAACCTAAAATCATTCCCACACAAAAGATACCTTCATTCACTGCTTTATTTCGCCAAACTATTGATCAATATGCTTCAAATCGACAAAAACCTAAAATGAAGACAAACACCAATTTTCAACAATCTGGGATACAACATAATACAACTTCAAAACTTCTTCATAACACCCTTCCTACCAACAATTTACACAATAGCAATATAGCATCTAATCTTCATGTCCCTCCATCATATGCTCACCAATCCCATATTAATACCCTACCAAACCAATATGGTAGGCAAACCAGTAATCTGGAAGCCATGGTGAAATAATTAGCTTCCCGCATGGACCATATGGATCCCTACCGTCCCTCGTACAATTATCGAGAGATGTGTAGTCAGCCTTTGGATCCCATGGTTGTAGCAAAACCATACCCTAAACACTTTTCCATGCCCGTCCTGCCTATATATAAAGGAACTGAAGATCCCATAGAGCATCTTCGCATGTTTAGGATAGCATGTCATGATATATCACATGATGACTTGTTATTACTAAAAATGTTCCAGAAAAGTTTAGGAGGAATGGCATTAGAGTGGTACTACCAATTGCCCACTCATTCTTTGAGAAATTTTGAAGAGACCGTTGAATATTTTGTGCATCAATTTAGTGCCTACATCGAGAGGCATGTAACCATTAAAGATTTGTACAAATTAAAACAAGACAAAGATGAATGTTTTGCTGATTTCTTAGCTATATGGAGGTAGTTGACAAGAAAACTGCACTTTGTGCTACCTTATAGGGAAATGTTGGACATTTTTATTAATAATTTGCAAGAACAAATATCTTATGAGTTATCAATCGCTACCTTAACCACCTTCGATCAGGCTATAGATTTAGCTCAAATAGTAGAAGATGCTCTCATTAGGAGAGGCCAGCTTCGGAAGAAAGATGATGAGAAAACATCCAGAAATCAATATAAAAACAAATAAGTTGTAGGTGATGGAATCACTGACAGAAAAAATGTTGCTAATATCAATACAACAAAGACAACAAAAAAATTTATATTGAAACCTCCTGATAAACCTCCTCGAGAGTTTACTAGATTGAATCAACCATTATCAACTATTCTACCCCAATTACTCAAAAGAGGCTTGATTCAATTACCTAATATCTGGGAACCTGATCCAACCATACCCGGATACTGAGTCGATTTACACTGTGATTTCCATAGAGGGCTCTGGACACTCTACCAACTCTTGTAAAAGGTTAAAACATAAAATACAAGATCTGATTGATAATAATGAGATGGAGGTGCAAGCCTTCCAACCTAAACAAAATGCTCCTAATAATGCTCAAAAGAACATTCCCCAAAATCAAAATCAAAATGCTAATCAATCATTAGATATATTTCAACATCCTTTACCAAGACATGGTAAAGAAGTGGCCAATCAAATTGAGCATCATAATGTCCCTCCTCCTACCCGATATGTAGGAACTATTAGCAAACATTTACCTAATCATGATTTACAAAAATTTGACACAACTTTATCCATGATCACGACCAAGCCCCTACATAATATTCAAACATCGGATCTCAGTGATGTAGAATCGAATACTAAAAGTGAAATAGATATCACCTCAAATCAATCGAATAGTTTTGAAAACAAATCAGATCCTATTCAACCTATCACAGATTCTATGGTTCCATAAGAACCATTTCCTAGAAGAGTTACTACTCGACCCTCTTCTAATCAGTTCCTTTCTAATGAACAAGCCATAAATGCTAGACCAAGACCTATTCAGCATCCTCAATATAACATTGTAGATACCATCGGAGCTATTACCAGACAACTGGCTCAAACCACTCAACAAGATCAAATTCAAAATGATGGATCAGCCCCATTTGTTTTGAAAAATCCCAATAAAGGGAATCATGCTCCTAATGTTCAATCTAAGCCTCCTTATAATATTAATGAGCAATTATCCAATACTACAGCCAGAATTAATGCTTACATTAAGCCAAATGATGGTACCACAAAACATTCAACCTAAAGCCATGGCCAATACTATCATCACTAGAGAAGTCAATTGTATTGACTTCCGAGATAAAGATATCCCACAACATAGTTTACATAAGGATAACCCCTTATATATTACTGCCCTAATAGGAGATGTAGTTGTCAAAAGGGTCTTGATTGATAATGGTTCATCTCTAAATATTTACACTTTTGACTTCTATCAAAAGTTTGGGTTTAGAAGTGATGAAATGAAGAAAACTGACATGATCATAAAATCTTTCAATGAGGAAACACAAGAAACATGTGGAGTTATCACCATCCCATTGCAAGTTGGTCCGAGAACCTTAGATATGACCATGTTTATTGTACATTTCCCTGCATCATACAATATACTCTTGGGTCGTCCTTGGATCAATGCAATGCGGGCTGTCCCATCAACTTTACACCAATGTGTTAAATTCAAATTTAAAAATCAGTTGGCCACTATCCATGGTGATCCTAGACCCTTTGATATGTGTTCTTTGGCAGAACTTGTTGGAGTTCAATTTTTCCCTGCTCTGTCATCCACACATCCTAATTCTTATTTTTCATCTAAACAATCTTCTAAAAAAACCACACTAGAACCTCAAAAAGATCTTAAATCCACAACCAATCCTTCATGTTCCATCCCTATAATTTCAAAACCTATAGACCCATCTATTAACACCTCCACATTATCTACATCTATCATACCTTCCACATCTAAAGATATAGGGAATGATCCTTCTACATCTTATGCTCTTTTTGATGAACTCTTACCTGATTTATCTAACATTCTTATATCAGAAAAAATAAATGCTTCTATGCAAAATTCCATTATCTTAAGTAATTTGCCGCCATCTCCTCGTACTTTGGGCCTCCCACAACCTATGGGAAGTACTTACCAAGTCGGGAGTTGTGCCTTTATTTATAAGGGATATGACTGGGGAAGAATACCCAGGAACATCAAAACTCATCATGAGGGATATGCTTGATGTTATTTTACTAATGAGTATATTAAAGCTAAACCTATAATGCTTAAAATGGGATATAAAGGGAAAGGCTTGGGACCTTTCCAAGATGGTATGAAAGAACCCTTTGAGGTAGAACCATGGCCCACCCGATGTGGTGTGGGCCTATTTCCTAGTAAGGGTCAACCCTTCCCTTTTGAAGATGATGATCAACTCATATGTTATCAAGATTATTTGGATGGGCGTAATGATTTAACTCTAAAAAATCAGCCATTTACATGCAATATGCTATCCATAGGTTATCCCGAAATGATTTTTGAATCTGATGATGAGTTGGAAGGAGATATTTTCCATGATGTCTCCGTTGAAGAGATGTTACACAATGGTTTTTATTTTGATGGTTCTCTACCTACTATAGCCCAACTTGAGGCCACGACTCCTCAAGATGAATTATCCAAGTTAACCTTAAAAGAATTACAAGAATTGGGTGTTTCACCCACCCCACTTAATTTTGAAAGAGATCTACACATGGAAGTAGAAAACGTCATTAAAGTTAACACTGGAACTGAGGATAATCCCTACATAATCAATATTGGATCAGAATTAAGTCAAGAAAAACAAGAGCAATACATTGCATTCCTTAAAGAATATGAAGATGTCTTCGCTTGGACATATGAAGATATGCCAGGTTTAGACCCTTCTGTAGTCATGCATCACCTAGTAGTCCATATGGATGCTAAACCTGTTAAACAGAAACTTAGAAAAATGCATCCCAAAGTGGCCTTGCTAGTCAAAAGGGAGTTATAAAAACTCCTGAATGTTGTTTTTATACAAGCTATTAATTATGCTGAATGGATCTTGAATGTAGTTCCAGTCACCAAGAAAGAAGCTACCAAAGTTAGGGTTTGCACAGACTTTAGAGATATTAACGTCGCATGCCCTAAAGATGATTTTCCTCTTCCAAACATGGATCAAATCATTGATTTTACTGCTGGGAGTGGAATGATGTCCCTAATGGATGGATTTTTTGTTATAATCAGATCAGGATAACTCCTGAAGATCAGGCTAAAACAGCCTTGATTACCCCTTGGGGTACCTTTTGTTGGAAAGTGATGCCATTCGGCCTAAAGAACGCAGGTGCAACCTATCAACGAGCTATGACTTATATTTTTCATGACATGATGCATGATATCCTACATGATTACGTAGATGATATCATAGCTCGTTCCATCAAAGAAGATGATCATTTAAATGACTTAAGGACAGTGTTTGATCGGTTAAGGGAATATCTTATCCGACTAAATCCTGCTAAATGCATATTCGGAGTTAAGTCCAGTAAACTATTAGGGGTTATATTTTCTTTACGTGGCATTGAAATCGACCCTCTCAAGATTTTGGCTATCATTGATATGCCCACACCTACCAATATATCTGAGTTATGAAGTTTACAAGGTAAGCTTCAAGCTATTCGTCGCTTCATCGATAAGCTAGCAGACAAAACCGGTCCCTTTCTTAAGCTTCTTAAGAAGGATGTCCCTTTTAATTGGGACGATGAATGTAAGGAAGCTTTTGAACTTCTCAAACAATACCTCCTTAACCCACCTATGCTTTCACCGCCTAGACCTAATCACCCATTTATCCTGTATATTTCAACTTTAGATTTTGCTTTGGGAGCTATGTTAGCTCAACTTGATGATGAGAAAAGAGAACGCTAATTATTATATTAGTGGAACTTTAATTAGTTATGAAACCCGCTACACAGCATTAGAAAAATTGTCTAGCAATCGTATTTTCTATGCAGAAATTACGTCATTACATGCTCAGTCAGAAAACATATGTCATTGCTAAATATGATCCCTTGCGGTATCTCATGAGTCGACCTTATTTATCAGGTCGCACAACAAAGTGGATTCTTGCTCTAAGCGAGTTTGAACTCATGTTTATAGGACAGAAATCTGTTAAGGGTCAAATCATAGTAGATCAATTAGTTGCTGCACCCTTAAATTCTACCCATCTCCTCATCATTGAGTTTCCTAATGAATGCCTTCAATTAGAGGTAGACCATGTTGAACAATGGTCCTTATACTTTGATGGAGCCCAATGCATGAGTGGGGCTGGTGCAGGTATTATTTTAATATCTCCACAAAAACACCTTATACCTTTGTCCTTTAAATTAACATTTGCTTGCACCAATAATACTGCTGAATATGAAGCTCTAATCCGTGGATTCTGAGCTTCCTTGGCACTAAAAATTAAACATTTGCTAGTTTTTGGTGATTCTCAACTTGTTATAAACAAAATTAATGAATTTTATCAGACCAGAGATGATAAATTGCACCCATATAAAGCATATGTTTTACAATTAATATCTCTATTTGATCAAGTTACCTTGGAAGCTATTCCTCGAACTAGCAACTGTGCGGCTGACGCTATGGCCACAACTGCATCTCTTCTGCCCTTGGAGTTAGATGACGAATATACCACCATCATTATTCGTCGACTCCAGGAACCCACTTCAAATAAGTCATGCTTAGAACCTTTGGATGTGTTTCTAATCAATGAAACTACTCATGAACCTTGGTATACAGATATATTTTATTTTCTTCACAATGGGACTTTCCCTACCAGTTCTAATAGAAACCAGCGTCGGTTATTACGTAGATGAGCAAGTCGATTTGTAATAATTGGTAATACTTTATATAGGAGATATTTTGAAGGTATCCTATTGAGATGTTTGAATTTAGAAGAATTGCGATCAGCTTTGAGTGAAGCCCACGATGGATCTTGTGGAGGACACTTCAGTGGTAGTGTCATTGCTAAAAAACACCTTAGGATAGGATACTTTTGGCCTACCATGGAGAATGATGCACATGATTATGTGTGCCATTGCGACAAGTGCTAGAAACATGTTGACCTTTTCCATGCCCCTGCATAAGAATTGCAGGCTATTTCATCTCCTTGGCCCTTTTCAAAAAGGGGCTTAGACATTATTGGCAAAATTAATCCTGTGTCATCTGATGGACACAAATTCATCATAACCGCCACTAAGTATTTTACGAAGTGGGTTGAAGCTATGTCTTTAGCTTCCTGCACTGGAACACAAGTCTCTAAATTTATTTTTAATCAAATCATTTGTAGGTTCAGAATTTCTGCAAATCTCATCTCAAACAATGGAACTTGTTTCAAAAATAAATATGTTAAAAAATTATGCCAAAAATATAAGATTCAACATCGCTGGTCCACTCCCTATTATCCTCAGGGTAATGGCCAAGCAGAAGCTTCTAACAAAACCTTAATCAAAATTCTCAAAAAACTAGTCAATAAATCTGGACGCGACTGGCACATTCAATTATATCCAGCTTTGTGGGCATATCGCACTAGCGTTCGTACTCCCACAGGTACTTCACATTTTGTTTTGGTTTATGGCGCTGAAGCTGTTTTTCCCTTTGAATTAGAAGTTCCTTCTTTGGCTCTACTACTTCAAGATACCGAAGTAGGAGATGAATATCGAGATGGCAGACTCGGTCAGCTGGAGCTCCTAAATGAAAAGTGCATCAATGCTTTGGATCATCTTCGTGCCTACCAAAACAAGCTTAAAATATCATATGCTAAGAAAGTTCGTCATTGATCCTTTGAGGTCGACGACCTTGTTTTAAAAGAAAATAAAAAAAATACTAATGCAACTAAAGCCCTTAAAGGTAAATTATGCAACTAAAGACCTTAAAGGTAAATTTGAGCCCAACTGGCTTGGACCATATATTATCACTGCTAAATTTGAATCGGGAGCATACAAATTATCTACCTTAGATGGTAAAGAACTTAAAGAACCCATGAATATTTTGCATCTTAAACGTTATTACGCATAAAAATTGGTCATTTCATCATTGTATATATTTGTTTAAAATATTTCAAAAAAACCACTATCTTGTATTTCTTTCAATTTATAAACTTAAAAATATAAAAACACCAAAAACATCCAAATCATCAAAATCTTCAAAAACATCTTTTATTCTTGTACCTGTCAAATTGTGCAGTATTGTAGTTATATTTTCAAATTATTTTGGATAAATTAGCATTTATTTGGAATCCCGCACTTTCACATTCACATGAATAAATATCTTGATTTATTTGGCATGATTACTAATCTCTCTTATATCAAAGTCCACAAAATTCAATTAAATAAAGTTTGAGCACAGAGAATTGATCTTGTTATTTACTTAAACCAAGCATATCTTTTCACAATAAAATGATTATATTTGTAATGTCCATGCTATGCTACATAGTAGAAGTGGTTTCTTGAGCGAAAATTTTCCCCTACTATCCTATCATGCACATGGTCTAGAATCTTTGAGAATTGACAAAAGGACAAGCTCACCCCTACCCGGAATAAAAATCCCTTGCTCTACAGCTAATCCGAGCAAGTATCCCTAGCATAGGAAGAAAAGAAAATTTCAAAAAAAAGAGAAAAAGAAAAAGGTTATTTCAGCATTATCTCAAATATCAAAGCAAAAGATACAAAAAAGAAAAGAAAGAAAGCAAAACAAGCAAAAGCAAAAGCAATAAAATCCCTTTCCCTACCCATTGAAAATAAAAGAAGGGTTGATGAGCTTGAATCCCTGGAATTCTCAATTATTCGAAAACTATGAGGTAAGCCCCATAACAGGTGGTTTGTGCCCAACCCGCTTGGCCTTGGGTAACTCCTAGTGTGGTGATATGTCTATCACATTAGCGACCTTCTTGTATAGACCTATGTCTGCTTATGGATTAGCTAGCTCTTGATAACCCGACTTACATAGTAGTCTGGTACGGTTATATGCATCTAAATCATGGTTAATGAACACTTATTTGGTTAATTCAAATCACTTGTATCAAATTATCTTGCTCAAAACTGGTAAATGCACAAAGCAATTGCACACACATTTGTATTTGAGAGATTTTGTGTATCATTATGATAAATCAAGATCGGAAATGAACTCACATACGCACATGGGATTCCTTATAAATCTAACTTTTTTCTTTAAGATACTTTGAAATATTTTTGCAAATTGTCTGGAATAATTTCATTTTCTTCTCTAAGAACAGTTGTTTAGTATAAAGACAACTACATGCATTACCAAAAAAATCAAAATCATTTTTAAAAACATGCCATAAAGTTACATTTATATATAACTTTTGACTTTCGCGACGATGGTATAATTCCAAAACCAAAATTGGAATTTTATGCCTAGCGCAAGTCTTCATCTTCATATTTTCTGTTTATTTTCAAAAATTAAAAATCAACCATGCAATAAAACTATTATTTTCTTCTTTAAAATTCGCGATGATGGTATAAGTTTATATCTATAATTCTATGCCTAGCGCAAACCATCGAACTAATTTTATTTCCCATTTATTTCAAATCATAAAAACATATGACTTAAATCATTATGTTACACAATTATGCTTTACAAACAAACGAACACTTATTCTATTTCATGTCATTATGTTCAAATTCAATATTGCAACCATGGTATAAATTCTAAGGAATTATTCAAAAAATTTATCACACTTAGGAATTTATGCCTAGCAAAATCATCATTTTAAAATATTTCATGCATAATATTTTCATGGAAATCTGAAAACAAATCACCCTCATCAAATCATCAAACCTTCATCATTTCTATCATCACAAAGTCTTAAGACAGTCTCTTAAGCACTCTTTTACTTTTAATAATATTTCTATACTAGGATTAGCTTGACGACCAAGTGAGCGGCGACTCCATGAAATGGTCTATAATAGCGACAATATCCTTTGAAATTATTGTTAGAAGTCCTTTTTATTTTTATCAAATTATCTCACAAACAACCAATTTTTTTACATCAGATTATTTCATTTAAATTTTAAAAGCATGACATTCAAACCATCATATTTCCAAATGACATAATTACATGAATCATCAAATCTATCACACCAAAACATTAAAGCATCATACAAACACATAAGACAAGTCATATGATCAAAAATACCTCATCTATATATCTATCAATAATATATACATCATCTCAAAACTGGATTGGTATGCCATAATCTATACCTCGACATACTCAATCTTCTATCAAAAATAATAAACACTATGTATCAATCTGTGTAGTGCATCCTATAGCAGCTAGCCTCGAGAACCCCTCGAGCTCTCAGCCTCATCTCCTCCCCTGCCTTGAGATGTACGAGGTGGCCCCATCGCAGAACGTGTGGTGCTATGAGTCCTAGACTCTGATCGTGATGATGTCCTCGATGACCTCATCATGACAGGCTCCGCAATGGGGGTCGACAGTGGTAACCTCTGTCCCTCTGGCACCATATAGTAGTATAGCGTTTGATAGAATGTGATTTGGGCAATAGCCCGTGCTAGGTCTCGAGTACTCGCCCCTTCGCTCGATGCTCTAAGGCGTGCAACCTCATCTCTGAGCTATGTGGCCTCCTCTCGGTGTCGTGCAACCTCATCCTGCAAGGCCTGCACCTGAGCCTGGATATGAACAGTCTCCACTCGAAGAGTAGCCATCTCGCTACTCTCTCCTACCTCGACACCCTTGCCCTTATCGGGCGATGGTGGTCTCTCTCTCCGTGGAGAAGGGGGTCTCTCCTCCCTCCTCTCTCGCTGTCGTGGCCTCTGCTGAGCCTATGGCCTCCTCTGCTCTCTCCCACTGTGACCCTGTGCCACCTCAATGGCCACCTGGTGCCGCCTCCCCATCTGATGCATAACTACATGAATTAGACCCTGAGCCCTCATCATTCGAGGAGGGTGGATGCCTGCGTACCAGGCATCATAACCATCAGCAACCCCAACGTCGTCACCATCCATTGGCTATATGGGGGCATCATCCGCATCTTGACTCCATAAGCACTGCATATCTGGAGCCTCGCTAATTGTAGTGTTATCCCAGAAGGTCTGAGAAAACTCATAGTCCCTGAGAGATGGGATCCCCTGTTGTAGACCAAACTGCCTCAAAATTTGGTCGTAGCGGTGGAGCTCCACATCTCCCCTCTCCATCCTCAACCAGCAGACTCGCTTGATGTGAGCCAGCTCCTGTCCATCCTCGGCCCACCCTGGATGATCTCTCCAAGGCCTCCAAGTGATCTGGTCGAAGACAAGGTCATCAAGTAGTCTCCGGGACACTGGCAGATCTATCCCGCTGTGACCCTCTTCGGAGCCACTAGTAGAAAACTCGAGGCCTCTCCCCGTAAATCCCTATCAGTGGGAGCCCTATCGGCCTCCGCACCGTGATGTGCTCCCAGCACCAAACCTACAATAGTGATGTCATGACTAGACATCGGCCGCCCTTGTATATGACCCCATACAGGATCCTATACAATTGGTATAGTACAAAGCTCCCCCAAGCAAACCTGTACCTATGGTCTCTCATGTCGTAGACCACATTTGTCAGTAGCCATGGTAGTCTGCATCCACTCTAATGGCATAGCAATAGACCACCTACCACCCTAGCCAAAACCTATGTCAGTCTAGATGCCCCAGGCATCTGGCGTAGTGACTCGATGTTCACTTCGCCCTTCTCCAGGGTGAAGCTCGGATCTTCGCACAATCGCATCATCACATGGCCCTGATTGGTCATAGGATTTATTAGCCGTCCTTGTATGGGGATCCTCAAAATCCTCCATACATCCTCTAATGTGGGAGTCATCTCCCCTGTCGGTAACCAAAAACAAGAAGAACCCGGATACCACCTCTCTACTAAGGCTGTCAATAGCCTCATATCTGTAGAAACCTGTGGCATATCTGCCATGTGCTGCAAGCCGACTGCGCCAACTGATCTCACTCTACCTGAGATAGAGTGGCCAAGTCATCCTTCAGACCCCCGTATTTCCATTCTCGGCTCTTTAGTAGTCCTCTCTGCAACATAAACAACAAAACAATAAAAATCATTAATTAAAAATGCAAGTAAAATAAGTTCACTTTCATACAAATGATGATATCGTCCACTATTGGACGATATCGTCCAAAATTTGAGCAAATTCATCTTCGATTTCACAAGATGGAATCGTCCCTTATTGGACGAAATCGTCCCCATATCGCTGATTTTGCCCTTGGACGAAATCGACGATATCGAGACGATTTCAACAAAATTGAGACGATTTCGTCCCGACGACGTCGATGGCCCAAAAACGGCCGTGATGCTCAACAATCATTCAAAATTAATCTAAAAAGCATGAAATTCAAAATTAAAGCATTCTAAATTAAGTTTGGACCCTTACCTGTAGCCCGCGCTGGACCTCTGTCAATCTATGCGCTGTCTCAACCATCTTGTCTATAGATCTCTAGAAACCAAGAAAATGAACAGTAACAATGAATTAGGGTTTTACCCTATTTTTCTTAATTTTATTCAAAAACAATTAAAAACGTTTTTAAAGTTTTGCTTTTTCGTGTTTTTACCTCAAATGTTCGATTTGGGTAAAAACACGGAGGGGGCACCATAGTAAGCTATCGTACGATTCGACCTAGAATCGTCGCCTAAAAATGGGAATAATTTTTGCTTTCTCGTAGATCGATAAGAACTCATCTACGCATTTTCTTCAAAAAATTTGCTAAAGAGGGGGCAAAATGTAGCACCCTAAAATTGGCGCAGTAAACCTTAGCAATAATTAAAATTACCTTAGTAATAATTCAAATTCAAATTTTTCAACCCCAAACCGCCTGTCAAACCGCTTTCCTCGTTTTTTGTGCCATTTTTAGGATTTTTTGTGACCGTTGGACGATATCGTCGCCGATCAGACGATATCGCCTCAGATCGAACAATTTCGTCTGGACTAGAACGTCTAGACGATTTTGTCCCAAAACTAATTTTTCATAATTAGCTTATGTTTCAATGACGTCTCTAACTTGGGCAAAAGCGTGTCTACATGGTTAGAGACTTCCCCCGTTGGAGATCTCCCAAATTGGGATGATCTCCAACCTCCCAACCTCCTTCCTATGCCTATTTAATCTTAGGCCCTCCCCTTGACATTCCCCTGGCTGAATTTTTTTGTACTTCGAGTTTTACATGCATTAGAATGTCTTAGACTACTGTTTGCCTTTGTCCCTTTTCAAATTTTCTTGCAGGAACTTTGTCATTCTTCAGCCAGAGCAAGCTTAGATTGTCACAGACAATCCTGTACAATCTTGGATGATCTCGCACCAATTCGAGACGATTTCGACTGCAGTCAACATTGGGGGCAATCAGTGCCCTGAGTTTACATTCTTTCTCCACTATCTACTGTTTTGCTTTGCATTAGTTAGACTTATTACTATTTTGCATCCTGGAGTTCACCCATATAGTTTTAATGCATAATAAGATCATAATTTGTCATTAAATCATTGTAATGCACTCATGTTTTGTTTATAATTGTTAGTTTAATATTATTGTTGTCATTCTACATCATTACCCTCTGTTAAAATAGTTGCATTTTTTGTATTTTGTATCTATTTCTCTGATTGCAGGTCTCTGACGAATTCGTCAGATCTTAGATGATCTTGTCTGATTGCAGATGATCCTGTCAAATTCGAGGCGATCCTGACTGCTTCAAAAATCAAAACCTCCATCAGACATCCGGATCAGATATGGCTTTTTAATCTAGCTTATTCTCTGTGTTTTCTATTCAAATCTATTTTTTGTATGCATTTAAATCTGCATTTCATATAGAACAGTTTAGATTCATTTGGCCAAACCTAGGATTTGAATGATTAAAGATAAAATTGAACACATCAAACACATTCCCAACCTAGGCATGGAAACTGCCATTCAAAAGTTTCCTGGTGAACCCACCATCCATCAAAAAATCACCTTAATACCCCTCCCCCAAGAGGCGGGACCTTCAAAGGGCCTCTTAGTCCGAGGTATTGTCCCATCCTTCCCGCATCCCCCTTTCGGGCGTGGATCCTTTAGCCTGAAGGTAAGGGTGCAGAAAATTTGGAACGATATAGCCAGCTAGGGCTACAATAGTCAACTCGAAGAGTGGGTTTGTAAATACTTGTCCCGACTACTGCGGGTGTGTGAATGTGGACTCTTGGTGTAATTATGGTATGACACGGGATGGGATGGTAAGCGATGGTAATGATGGTAAAACCGTTCCAGTAGCATTCAGATACATCCTAATGGCATCCATGTCTACAAGTGTGACACAACCATCCATTGGGGTAAGTGGTTCACTCCTAGGAGTCTTAGGAATAGTGGTATGGGTAGCCCTATGCATAACATCTATGTCCAAAATGGGGGTGCTACTAGAGGGTCCTACATATAGGCTCTGAGACATAGGAAGGGGCATGCTGACTTGCCCTACCACTAAAGTGTTAGGGACCTCACTAGATTGAGATGCCATGGGGGAAGACCATTGACTCTGGATTAATGCTAACTTCATGGCCTGACCATAGGTCATTACCATACGCTAGTATGCAATGATGTGTGAAACGTAAATGCAAATCTATGTAAATAAAATGAAAGTACAATGCAATACAACACACAAAGCAAATAAACATGCAAGGTTTTTTATCCTAATTTTGTGCTAGTTTTGATTTGATTGATTTTTCTTTTAATATTTATGTTTTTTTTTAGTATTGAAAGTTTTTTATTTTTTTTATGTTTTTGGAGTTTTGAAAAAGAAAATACGTGTGCAAAATTTTTTGCCCTAAATGAATCTAGGATTTCATCTATAAGCTCACATCTTGAAAACCTGGTGATGAATTCCAGGTCATGTAATCCCACCTATAATGTGTGGTGATGAAGTCCACACACGGTTAGGGAGCACAGGTCCTCCCGGTCCTCACATAATTCACCCACAGTCGGTGATATACTTCTTCGAAGAGAAATACGTGCTATATCCCATGGGTTATGATGGATCTCGAAAACCAATATTGGCCAAAAATAAGGGTAATATGTTGGTGGTTTGGTGATGAATAGCGATTATGAAATTCAGCCATTTTCCAACGTTCAAGTGAGTGTGTGAGTCTTTGTTGAATTTATTGTGTGATGCAAGTCTAAAATGCAATTATATTTTTATCCCTAAAATGTAGAAAAGAGGAAACCAGAGAATAGTTGAACAAAGACCAAATGTGAGTGCACGGTTGATTTTGGTAAACTATGGGTGCATGGTTTTTCAACCGTAGGTGCACGTTTGGGATATCCGAACTGCGGGTTCGTGGGTCCAACTGTGTGAAAAAAATTAATAAAACCTAACATAATCCCTGAAAGAGATGCCTAGATTATCACTAACTGGGCAATGCAGCATGATATTCCCTACTATGAAAGTGTAGATCCTCTTAGTTTCCCATTTTATGGTATGTTTGAATGCAAAATCTAAGTAAATTTTTTTATCCTAAGACCTAAATGCAAATAATGGCACACAAGAGGTCCAAGGTGCAGACCAATTGGTTCATCCAAACCCCATAAGGGGGGCAGAGGTCCAAGGTTCAAATCTCGGGCCTCGTCGGACTGAACACTTGTCCCTTTCCTGGTGCTTTCAACGGTGTAAAAGGTTTAAAATGATTGTGGCATGGTGGTTATAGGGGCGGACTGCGCGAAGATCTGTGTGGCAACTTCTAGGGCGGACTGCCCAGAATACTGTGGCAGCCATAAAAGCTGGACAGCCTGCCGGATTCGTGGCGGCTACCAATTCCACCATGTAAATTCAAAAAAAAAAAAATAATGGCACACAAGACTAAGACTTTTAATCTACCTATATGTAGCCTAAAACAAAAATAGAGAGAAAATAAAAATATAACACATGGGTATAGACCTATGTTCCTTTCATTGCTCCCTCCAACTCATAACCGTCGGTCCACGTTTCCATAGTGCAGCAACCGCAGGCATGCGTTTCTCCAGATCGCCAACCATAGATGTGCAGTTCTATCTCCTTAACTACAAGAACACATTTCCTTAAATAGAAACCACGAATGCATGTTTTCTCAAAAAAGAAACTATGAATGTTCGATTTTACAATGACAGGGTCAAACACAACAACTCCTAGATCTGTCGACCCGAGATCAAATCCTTGCACATCTCGAACTTCTAAAAACCTATAGATGTAGAAAAAATATTA
Source organism: Wollemia nobilis (assembly GCA_028583015.1). NCBI lineage: Eukaryota > Viridiplantae > Streptophyta > Pinopsida > Araucariales > Araucariaceae > Wollemia > Wollemia nobilis. The sequence goes on along the minus strand of JAQPPZ010000594.1, from coordinate 3,195,963 downwards.
GTAAATCAAATAAAAACAAGGCAAACAAAATGGAACCCTTGGGGGTCCCACCATGATCACCATTTCTGTAGCAAAATTATTGAACACTTAAAATATATATGAAATCACACAGAGACAAAGATATTGCCAAAAATGAAATCCTTTTATATTGATATTTTGATACAGATTTACAAGCTTTGAATTACCCCAAGTATCTTGGGAGTAATGTTACAATATGTGTCTTAGTATGATACAATCTCTTCCTGGGGTGGGTCTTTCAAGCTCTCAATAATGTATAATGTTCTTCTAATATTTCGCTACAACTTTAGAAATAAGTGGGCTTTGGTATCCAGCATGGACCACTCCAGCTTTAGCAACCTTCTCAATGTACCTATAACCTACACATGTTCAAACCAACAAAGATTCAGTAGCACCTATAGATGAAGGAGTGAAACCAATGCTACGCATAAAAACCCTAAGCTAGTAATCACGTAATGTAAATCATAGAAGCATATAATAATATAAAAGCCTTGCTAAACACAAAATTACCGATCTCTATTGTCATGCTCTTAGATTTGTGAAACCACAGGTACGTGGTCACTGACTTGAAACTACAGGCATGCGATCGTGGAACTTTGGATGCTTAGTTTTGATTGTGAAACCACGGATGGGTGATTTATGTTGAAGCACAAATTGCCTCAGGAAATGGATCTTTGATATCTGGTACAAATTTTGTTGGTAATATGCTTGAGATTACTGGTCAATTTTAGTAGCTTAGCAATATCTTAATTCAGCTCTCTTAGTTTTGTGGGGTAAGGGTGCCTTTATAGACCCCTTAGTATTTTAGAGGGGAATTAGAGATGACAAGCCTAGATTATCAAGTGGTAATACTGGGCTACCAGGTGGAAGGGATAGTTACAATGAGTCACTCAATGTGCCTCACTAAACTGGGGTGATGTGGTTGCAAGTGGAGTGGGATGCGGAATCATGTCCTATGTAAAGGGACAAGGGAGACAAGGTGGATGAGATGTGGCATGGGTGTTGGGAATCTACCTCATGTGAAGGGACAAGAGTGGGTGAGATATGGCAAGGATGTTGGGTGTGGTGTCTAGGACACAAGTCCAGTGGGTAGGTAAGGTATCTTAGGGTGATTTACTAGTTTTTAATAAATCTGGAAAAATAGGATAATGTGCAGGATTTTATATCCCTAAGTTGAAACTTAGGTATATAATTTATTATGTTAGATTTTGAGGTGGAATGGCAGATGTTGTTTTGTGGGTGTTGAATTTTGGTGTCTACAGGAGGTTTGTAATATATTAACTCATGAGGTCAATGCTCCTGTCCAAATTTCTATTTCCCTCCATTTTCTCATCTAGAGAGAGGATGGTATTGAAATCTCCTTCGATCAAGATCCAAGCTTCAATAAAATGAGAGATAAAATAAGTAATATTCTTCCACTGTCTTCTTTTTTCCTCCAAATTCTAAGCATAAATAATAATGCAAAGCATAATTTGGTTGGAATGTCTCCTTTGAATAGCTATAGCCAAAAGACCCCAACTACCAACCATATGGTGAATAACTACCTATTTTGTGTCCCAAAAACAAGCAATGCCACCAAAAGTCCCTTGGGAACTAAAGGAAACCACTTTTCTAGCTGGCCAAATTTTACTAGCAATTGATTTCATATCCTCTATTAACATCTTCATTTCTTGAAGGAAAATAAGATGTGGATGATTTCAAGTGATGATCTTCATTAATACCAGGGCTAAAAAATTTGGGAAGGGCATTAATCTTACCTTTCTCTACAAGCTTTTCACCTTCTTTTACCATATGATATTGATTAGTCTTACGGCCTGCCTTTTGATTAGAGTCCATCTTCAATTTTTTTTATCTATTTCTTGACTTACTCCAATTGAATCTGATATGGCTTCTAGCCTTGAATAATGCTTGTACACAATTAAAATGTTATCAAAAGGTTCAACAGAGTCTATATTGGGACCTGTATTATTTGAAGTTTTAACATTTAAAATATTGTTTTTCTTGTGAATATTTTCTCCTTTTTTTCTTTTGAAAACCTATGATTTGTTGGTTTGTCTCTGAGTTCTTTCCTTTATCTTTAAATTGTGTTTCTAAGATTTATGTTTCCATTATTTCATCCTCCTCACTTGGGACCTCATTTGTGGAAAGAATTTCAAACATATTAGTAGATAACTTTGATTGATCCTTCATAGCTAGTTTTTCTCAGTGTTCTTCTTTTTAGGCATTTGAAAACCTCCTAAATTTGTATATTTTTTCTTTTGATCTGGAATTTTATTTGGGTAAACACTAGCCAAATTACCATATTCATGGCAAATTCTACAATGAAAAGGAATGTTCTCATAGTCCACTACTTGCTCCCAAGTGTCCTCCCCAAATTGTAAAGTGATCTTTTTAGGTAGGGGTTTGTCAAAATCCATTAAAACATAAATCCGAGCATATATAATATGTTCAATTTTTTTAGTACAATCAAAAGTCATAATAAATATTCCTAAAGAGTTTTCAATTGAAGAAAAAATAGTCAGATTCTAGAATTTAATTAGGAGGTCAAAGAGTCTAACCCACATGGGACCTGTAGAAGGCATATCTTCTTCAACTTTAAATTTAGTATTCCAGGGCTTCATGAAAATCCCTACCCTTCCAAATAACCAGGGACCCCCTTGAAAAGTTTTCTCTCTATCTTCATTATTAGCAAATAAAACAAGAAAATAACAATTTGGATAAATAGATATTTGTAACTCACCTTTAGTTTTCTAACTTTTTCTAGCCCAAACTTTGAAAGCAGATAGGCTCGGACGAAAACCCACGAAACGACAAATTAGTCCTTTTTTTCATATCTTCAATGCCAGTCTGAATGTTGCCCATATCAAGCTTAACAATAAGAGTTCTATCAGTTGCTTTAAGACATCCTGACTCCATTTTCTTGGGATCAATCTTAGGCATTCTTAGAGATTTACGGAAATCCCTAAGGTTAATATTAGCATTAGGTCGAGGCTGCCCACCATGGATGGTATCCCTAAAATTCATTTTTGGGACTGATTCTTCAAAATTCTTACCCTTGACAGGGGTTTCCATAGTAGATTTATTTTGTGGGTGCACCTTAGCACCAGATTCACTTGAGATTTGAGTCATTTTTTGATCAGCTGCTTGAAACTTGTTTTGTGATCTCTTTAATCCATGCCCTAGATGTCATGGAAAGGTATGATTTTCACTTTTCTTTTGTACAGCAAATTGGAAGTCGTTGTCACTCAAGTTCACAACATGAAGATCTATAGAAAGACATATTTCTAACCCATATTAGATCCCCTACAACATTTTGTGCTAAAATCTTGAGAAGAAACCACAAAAATATTGGCCGCTAGGGCCCAAAGGCCTCGAAAACCAACCTCTAGAGCTGCTTGCACTTAACCCAGATGAAACCCTCGCACAATCGCTTGCCAAAAATCTCGTTCACACATAGGGATGTGCTAGGATATGTGTTGCTCCAAATAATCTAAAAATTGGTAGAGACGTTCTAGGGTTTGTCAAGCATCTACCCTCAAAATTTTAGATCAATTCGAGTTCGGATGAGTGAAATATGACCGAAACAAGTTTAGTAGTTTTCAAATGTTTTTTAAACTTCAAATGAATGGATTTAAAATAATTTATTAATGATTTGAATTTCAATAACAATTTTCATGAAATGATTGGTATTAAATAATTATGATGTTTAATTATCTTCTTTACATTGGTCAAATTACCTTTTTATTATTTTGTATAATAACATTGTTTTCAAGTATGCTTTTGGTAAAAATGAACTAATAATAAATTTTAATTCATTTAAATATAGAAAAACTCAATAAAATAGTAGAGTGTACTACCAAATTTAGGATGGGAATTACTACCATATTTTAGGGTTGTAGATCCACTTAAGTCATATAGCCTTAAGAGCCTTAAGACTGCTATCTTTTTTACAAGGGACAAAACCTAACACCATGCTATCAATCTAGTGTGTTAAGTTTTTTTAATTGATGTTAAGACAATATTACAGTAAGAATTTAATTTTGATGCTACGATGGCACTATTAATACCACAATAGTACCACTATGATGCTATAATATAATCATTCAAGGTATTTTTCATCATGACATGAGCAATTTTTTGTTGGTTCTATGGTGAAGTACTAATGATACTAAGTGAGACCAAAATAAAATTGAAATAAGACTAGAGTGCAACTAGAATTATATGCAAGACTAAGACTAGAGTGAAACTATGTAGCATTTACTTTAGTACCACTTTAGAACCACTTAGAAACCTAAAATATATTAACAAGCACTAAATTTTTTAAGAGGAGATTTCAAATTCAAACTTTAAAAGCAACAATAAAGGAAATTTATCAATCCCCAAGGCAGATGTGTATAAGAATTATTTCTCAACAACAAAACAATAAAAGAAATCTCAAATTCAAATCATAGTTTAAATATTTCCTAACATTACATACCTTAAAATTCAACCAACCATTTTTTATAATTTTTTTATTATCTTAGAATTTTAAATCTACGCGAAAGTCCACTTTAATATCCTTCAAATTTATTTTTATTTTTTTAATTATATTTTATATTATGTTTACTTACACAATTTTTTAAATAAAATTAATTTTTACAAGTAATTGTAGTTGCTTAATCAAAAGCAGGCTAGAGAGCAAAGAATATATTGCTCAGGTACTAAATTATAAGTGAATCTATTTTTCTAGGCCATTAGTTATTAGCAACGTGTTTACTTATTGTGCTGAATGTTTTTCTTCTACCCCAAGGTATATGCAAGGATCATGATTTAAAGAGTGACAATAAAAGTAGCTTTGAAGTATATTATGGATGAGCTCAAATTAAATTGTATTATATTATTAAGGAAGACATTAAAGGACTATTCTTTGATTTTTATTATATTGTATTAAATTTTTGGTGCACCTTTTTCATTCTTTAGTTTTTATTATTTTGTATTAAAAAATTTTGATCTAGCTTTTTGCATATCCATGGATGGCTTCCTTTAATTTAATTAGCTTTCAACTATTGGTGCACCTTTTTCATTCTTTTATTGTATTAAATTTTTTTTGTTTGTATAATAACTTTTGAATAATAAAAATCATGTTTATCTTTCCAAAGAAAATTGGAGAAGCAATAATAATCTTTAAGCAATGCACTTAAGCACTAGAAAAAAAAATCAAAATATTAATTACAAAATTCAAATACTATTGTAAAAGTTATTTTAATTTTATATTTTTATTAATTTAAATAATTTTTTATTTGTAGTTAAAGTAATTAAAAATATATATTTTTAAAGATTTTTTTTAAATAATCTTTGATCACTAGATATTTTTTTTAAGTTTTCAACATTTTTTTGGTTAGCAGTTCAAAGTAAAAATTTTACAACAAGGAGTTTAGAGAGAAGAGAATATCATGGACTTTTTAAATATATTGTCTCGAATGATTTAGAAACAGACCATTTACTTCTTTAATGTCCCTTTGTTCATACCATATGGGTTTACTTTTTTAAAGTATGAAAAATATATCGAATAGCTCCATAAACATTGAAAGAGTTGGCAACATGTTGGAATAATTATTTCAAAGCTAAAGCATTATGTATTTTGTGGATGATTGATCCTGTCATTATTTGTTAGAATTTATGGCTTGAAAGGAATAATAAAATTTTTAAAAATAAATCTTAAATTCATGCCCAAATTTGGAATCTTACTATTGCCTCTTAAAAAATAGTTAGAAATATTGTGCTGGAGAAAAAGAGGTGGTAACAACTTGATTATAGGATTTGAACATAAATGAAGCTATAATTTGTGATAATGGCATTAAGACAAAGGATTACTTCGACCTAAGGTAAAATAAAAATGTTCAAAAATTGGGTTTATCAAAATTAATTTTAATGTGCTTCTAAAGGAAATTCGAGAAAAGTCAATGGAGGTGGTGCATTTTTAAATAATGGAGGAAAAATTCTCATCACTTTCTCATAATTATATGGAACGTCAACTAACAACTATGTAGAAGCTAGGGCACTTCTTACAAGGATTTAAATTACAAAAAAAAAAAAGATGGAAATATATTTCAATTGAGAGGATTCACAAATTATCATTAAAGCTATCAACAAAAATGGATGTGAAGATTAGATAAAAAATAATATTATTGTTGATGTTCATTATCTTTTTTTTTTCCTGAAGATCAAGGGGTTGTATTCGAGTCCCCCACCCTTGACAAACCACAACTCTCTTCTTTAGAACTTGAGAGTTTACATACATATTCAATTCTCATCTCAATTGAAATGTTAGAGCTAGATACCTACATCATTTTTCATAAAATGTCTAAATTCTTGCTATTTATTTTTGGATCTTCTTCATGTTTTTGTGAGTATATTCTAGAATTCAACATCCTTCTTGATATTTTTTTACAACCTTCTTCAAATACCAAAACTCCACCTTTACTATCTATGCATTGCATCTTCGTAGAGTAATATTTCCATAACATTGCATTGTTATTCTGTTATTGGTGTCAGTTATTGGTGGTGGCAGTCTCTTAAAAATGGGAGCATATTTACAAAGAAGAAAATCAAGTAATAGATAATTAAGCTAGTCGTTCATCTTCATCTTAATAAAACTAAAATTTTTAAAGGCAATTGGCCAAATGAGTTTTTGTCTCTTAATGAAAATGATGTCAAGTAGCTGATTATAAAAACTTAGCACTTTGAGGAAGATGAAAAATATATTTAAACAAAAAATAAATAAAAAATAATTTGTGATAAAATGAATATTGAATATGGTTTAACTATTTAACAACAAATATAATATTTTAATATTTTTATGGAAATAGCCTCTAATAAAAACCACATATATAGCTTATTTAAAATAATAATGATACTTTTTTAATTTAAATTCTAAAGTGACACTATGCCAAGTTATGTATACTCATTGGAAAAAAACTAAGTGAATAAACAATAATAGTACTACATGATGATGTTAGAAAGAGACAATATACACAAAAATGTATTGATGTCACCTTAGCACTACCCTATTAAATAAACATTATTTATTTATTTTAAAAAAAGTATATTAGTGTAACAATATAAGTAATATTAATTTTTTTAAGAGGTAGGGGAATCGATATTTTTCATATTATTCCCGTTGGTATAGTTAGGATTCAAAAAACTACTACTATAGCCTTTGCCCCACCTTGGTAAGATTTTTATTTCAAGTGAAAAGCCCTACCTGGGTAAGAGTTTTACTTCAAGTGAAAGGTCCCACCTTGGTAATATTTTTACTTCAAGTAAAAAGACTCCAAAGAAATCCAAATTAAAATATAATAATAAATAATAATATGAGAAAAATAATTTATAAGATACCATAACAATCATTAAATAGTATTTTTAAATAAATTATAATCATATTAATTAATCATAAACCCATAAGCAATTAAAATATATATATATATATATATATATGAAAGTGTAAAACATCTTAATTTCCTTTTCGTTTTCAATTAATGTGGCTTAGAAACATTTTCTTCAGACCTCGTGTGCAACAATGGTGAAAGGAAGGTAAACCTAGGCATGGGACTAAAATGTTATGTTTTGCCAAAAGACTGCAATACATTAAATCCAAAATCAAGACTTGGAATTGGAAAGAGTTTGGGGATGTTCATAAAAAAAACATGAAGTTATTGCTCATCTTGAAAATTTGAATAAGAAAATCCGTTTAGATGGCCTCATAGATAAGAGAAGTGCAGATGAAATTAAACTCACAACTCAGTTAGAGGAATGGGAAAAAAGAGAAGAAATCTTATGGAAGCAAAAATCTAGAATTCAATGGCTCAAAGAAGGAGATCGAAACACAAATTTCTTCTACAAATATCTTCTAGCTCGAAGATCTCACAACTTTATTTCTTCCTTAAAATCAGATTCTGGAGATGTTGTTTATACTTGGGATGGCATGAACTCTATTGTTGTTGATTACTTTTCCAATCTTTTTGTTGCTACTCCTCTTGACTCAGCTTCACAACAAAATGTTCTTCAAGCAATCTCTTCTCTTATCACTTCTGAGGAGAACTCTATTTTGACTGCTCTTGTTACTATCAATGAGCTTCAACAAGTAGTTTTTAAAATGCAAAAAAGGGAAAACCCTAGGTCCTGATGGTTTTCCTATTGAGTTCTACCAAGAGTTCCGGGATATCCTTCATGTTGATTTATTAGAGGTGGTGGAAGAAGCCAGGAAATCCAAAGAAATTTTGAAGGTTATCAATAAAACTTATATTACTCTTGTTCCAAAAGCTCAAGAGGTTGATCATATCTCAGCTTTTAGACCTATTGCTTTATGTAATGTTCTTCTCAAAATTATTACTAAAATCATGGCAGAAAGGTTGAAGCCTCTTTCGCATAAGATTATTTCCCCAGAGAAAGGGGGATATGTGGAAGGACGTCAAATAGTAGATGAGATAGTTCTTGCTTAGGAAACCATCCATTCCATGGATATGCAAAATTCTCCTTCTATGTTCATCCGGTTAGACTTATCCAAAGCTTATGACAGAGTGGATTGGCACTTCCTTATCAAAGTTTTGAGGCAATTTGGTTTCTCTAAGGATTGGATGGATTGGATTATGGGATCTATCTCTTCAGTTTCCTACTTAGTTCTTATCAATGGCAGGCCTTCTCAGTCTTTCCTAGCTTCCAGAGGTATTAGGCAAGGTGACCCGCTATCCCATTATTTATTCATCATTCTTTCTGAATGCTTGGGTAGGACTATAACCAAAAAGAGGGAAAACAAAACCCTTGAGGGAGTTACCATTTCTCATGGAGCTAGACCTATCTCTCATCTTCAATTTGTGGATGACTCTACCCTTTTAGGTAAAGCTACAATTAAGGAAGCTTCTAATATTAAGCAAATCATTAGCTATTTTTCTAAGGCTACTGGGCAGTTGATCAATGAAGACAAATCTAAAGTTATTTTCTTTCACTACTCTGCTAGACAGGAATCCATGGTCTTGGATAAATTAATATATAATAAGACCTCTCTTCCAATCACTTATTTAGGTATTCCCATAAATATTCAAAGGTAGAAAAATAAAGATTGGAATTGGTTGTTGGACAAAGTCAAGAAGAAAATTGGTTTGTGGACCAACAAGTGGCTTTCTTTTGGGGGTAGAATCACCTTGGTAAAATCAGTCCTTCAAGCTATTCCTATTTATGTTTCTTTCATTTTGAATATCCCAAAGGTTGTTCTTCGAGAATTGGATCAAATCAGTCATCGTTTCCTTTGGAGTGGTACTAAGGAGAAAAGAAAATGAGCCTTGGTGAAATGGGATACTTTATGTCTTCCTAAGAGTGAAGGGGGTTAGGATTTCGGTCTTCAATTAATAACAACAAAGCTTTAGCTGCTAAATTATATTGGAGGATGTTGCATAACCCCAATGCTCTTTGGGCCAATAATCTTCGTGCTAAATATGTTGAGAACAAAAGTCTTGAAGACCTTGTTCGCTATCAACTTCCTACCAAAGGTTCTCCTATTTTAGCGGTTCTTAATACTGGTGAGGATTTGATAAAGAAAAAATTATTTTGGATCATTCATAATGGTCAACATGCAAATTTTTGGATAGATTCTTGGGATGGTCATAAGCCTTTGATAACTCAGTTTCCCGATTGGAGGCCTTGGATGGAGGAGCTTCACCGAGCTAATTGGATAAATGTGGCTAATTACTGTCGGTACCATACTGGTAATTCAAAGGTTGGTAGATATTGGATCCCTATTGAGGACTGGCCTATTCAAATCCCGAAAAGGCAAAGACAAGATATCCAAGGCATCCTTCATATGAGATCCCTCTCTTGGTCCCATGAAAAAGATTGTTTTGGCTAGAACAACACTACTAAGGGTGAGTATTCAGTTGCTCAAGGTTATTTGACCTTATGCCATAATAATCCCAACCATTCTTTTGACATATTTTCTCAATTATGGGCTCAAAAGCTCTAGCCTAAGGTGAGGTTCTTTAATTGGCTTTTATTACATCGTAGGGTGCTTACTAGTGAGCAACTTATGAAGCGTGGTTTTCATGGCCCTTTTAGATGTGAAATGTGTGAAGAGAATGTAGAAAATATCAACCATATTTTTATTGAGTGTACTTTAGCCTCTGAGCTATAGAGGAGAATGGCAACTTTACTTGGCTTATAGTGGTCCAATTTTTTCACTTTTGAACAGCTTTGGAGGGATTGGCCTAATCAAGAGGGTGTTGATCATTTTATTAGGCGATTAGTTTGGATGGGTTCTACCATTCTTCTTTGGAATATTTGGAATGAAAGGAACAACCAAATTTTTAATCAAGATAGGAAGGATATTCACTATATTTTGCAAAATACCATAGCCAACTTAGTTGAATCAGTCCATCAACTCCTTAATCACCCCCAAAACTCCCACCAAATATGGGATCAAGTGATGCAAAGATTGAAGATTAAACCTTCTAAGGGCAACCAACTTAAAGGGAATGTGAGTATTAGTAAGATGGATAGGACTAGAAATTGGCAACCTCCTCCTAAGGATTTTGGAAAAGTTAATACTGATGGAGCCTCTAGAGAGAACCCTGGAAAATCCAGTGTGGGAGGAATTGGTAAACTTTCAGATGGCTCCCTAGTTTTTACTTTTGTTGAGAATTTGGGTAGTCTTTCCAATAACCTTGCTAAGGGGTATGGTATCCTTAGAGGCCTTCAAGAGGCTGCTAAGGTTGGATGGGAAAAGGTGTTAGTTGAGTCTGACTCTCAACTTATGATTAATCTCTTGAAGACTCCTAAGAATCATAAGGTGGATTGGAGAATAAAAAGAATTATTGAGAAGATTCAGTTAATCCAGATGGGATTTTTGAAAGTTGATTACAATCATGTGGTCAGAGATCAAAAGAAGAGTGCTGATGCTTTAGCTAATTGGGCTTTGGACAAAGGTGATCTTACTTGTTATGGCCACCCTCCTATATGGTGGGCTTCTCAAATTAGGGAAGCTCTTCTTTCTATCATTTCTTTGGATGGCTCCAGTTCTGAAGGTACCTAGTTTCTTCTTGTTTTTTTTTTGTTTCTCTTTGGTTCATTTAGTTTTTTTAGTTCCCTAGATCATTATATTCTTTATTTTGTTTCTTCTGTTGATTTTTGCATTAATAGTCTTCTAGTCTAGATAGGTCATTGTTTTGTTCATTTTTTTTTCTTTTGTCTTCTTTGTTTTTTTGTTTAGTTTTTTAAGGTGGGTGGGTTCTTTTGTTTTGTTTTGTTTTTGTGTTCTTTGTGTTGTTTTTTGTTGTTCTTGTGTTTTTGTTGTTTTGTTTTTTTTTATGTTTTTTGTTATTGTTCTTGTGTTGTTTTCATTCTTGTTCTTGGGTTTCTCTTTGTTTGTGTTATTTCATTTTTGTATGTGTGAGTGTTTTCTATGTTTTTTGTTTTTGTTTATTGTCTGTTGTTGGTTGTTTTTATTTTTATTTTATTTTTTAGGTTTTGGTTGTGTTTATTTTTCATGTTTTTTGAGTTATGTCTTTGTAGTGTTCTATTGTTTTTGTCTTGTTCGTGTTTTGTTATGTGGTTCTTGTGTTTTTTTATGTGGTTTGTGTTGTGGTTTCTTTTATCTTATTGTGCGTGTTTGGTTGTGCTTTTGGTTTTGACACACTTAAGGAGCATGTTTTTTATTTTATTTTATTATTTTTGTTGTTATTTACTTTTTTTAATTTGGTTTTGTGTGTTTGTTTGCTCCTTGAGTATGTCAAAGGTGGTAGGCCAGGTCCGAGTCCTGAGCATTTTTGGTGGAATGGATACCCCTGCCTCCTTGGGTCTTACCCGAAAGTGGCATCCCTTTTGGGATGTTTTCCACAAATAAAAAATATATATATCTTAATTAATAAATGTATATAACTTACAAAATCAAATACTTTAAAAAATTAAAAAAAAAACATTCAAATTATATTGCACAATTAGAGTTGAATGAACCTAAGAATATTTAGTTTGAATGTAAAGTTCATGAACCATAGGTGTGATCAATATGATTCAAATTATTCCCTGCTCTCTATAATCACAACTCAAATTAACGAGTAAATATATTGGTTGCTATTGGAAGGATTTCAGCAATTCAACATGGTGCCTTCACTCTACCAATGAGAAGGTCTCATTCATGAAGTTTCTAAAGGAAACACATTCGTAATCAATTCTATCAACATAAGAAGGTGTGTATTAAAGATAAAAATGAATGAGCCGTCTAATGACTTCTTTAAAAATAAGTCAATGGATTGGTAAGTTGGGCGCTTACCGAAAGGAGACCTAGGTTCCAATGTTATGGACGTACCCATGCATAGCTAGTAGCCCGATTCGATTTATCTGTGTGTTGCACCTGGTTGATGACGGTGATCTGTTTCCTGCTTGTTCTACTTGCCTCCTTCATGTCACGTGTTGAACCAGAGTGACGAAGACAGTGTGAACCCTGTGCGTCCAGCGGTCCCCATCTCGTGTCGGGTTACCATTAACAAGACGGTGGGTGTATTGGAAGCCTTCGTTGATAGTTTGACCCCTACCAGCTACGCTGGCAGTTACTAATTATAACCAATTCATCTATATAACCCAAAAAAGAATTCTTATTTTTAAAATAATTAAGTTATACCATCTAAGATTTCTAGTAGAATATTTTACCTCTTATTATGATCATCAAGTTTGCTTTGGTATAAGCGCAAAAAAATTTCAATATAAATTAATTGAAGAACTTATAGTTATATGAGGGTGATCTGGTTTTAAAAACTTAATATTTTACAAACATGACTTATTATAAGTTAATCTAAGTTTACCCTTGAAATATTTCTCGTAACTTCTTGCCATGTTCCTCTCGTAAACCATCTTTTTCTTGATTCTAAATTCTAAATATGCTTGAATTTGTGTTTTTGGTTTATACCGTACTAGTTTAGCTTATAACTATTATATAACCATTCGTGATGGTGAAGACAAGATTGGCCACCAAAACTATTGATTCTATATTAGAAAGTAAATTTATTTGCTAATTTTTTTAATGCATAGCTATTGATTCTACCTAAAAATAAAAGTTATTTGTTTTTTATTTTTATTTTTAATGTATAAGAAAATCGTAACATCATTGGATATTATTTTTATAGAATTGTGTAAAACAAAGTTAATAAGATCTCGTTTAGAGCATCGAATTAAGACAATCAACCAACAAACACTTGGTTGTTACTATCTAACCTATCTCCTTTTGAGTACGTCTGTCATGGATTGGACCTTGGACCTCTCCAAAGAAAGGTTAAAGCCCTAACCACTACATTGTCTTTGTAGACAAAAAATGTTAGGATAAAGCGAAAGTTTTTATGAGGGATCTCAGTCCCCTATTAAAGTTTGAACTTAGGTCTTTTAGATGAGAACCCAAAGACTTACCACTACGATATCCTTTTAGGGATAAAAAAAAGTTAGGTTAGAACGTAGGTTTTTATGAGGAGTCTCAGTCCCTCGTACCAGGTTTGAACTTGGATCTCTTGCATGAAAAACCTAAGAACTGACCACTATGGTATCCCTTTTAGGATAAAAATGTTAGAGTAAAGCATTGGGATCCTTGTACTGGGGTTTGAACTTGGGTCTTTGAAATATTTGCTAATATTTTGCTATGAACTTGCTTTATTATCTATTAAAAATATATTTTTTTCAATGAATACATCCATAATTTATTTATTTATTTATTTATTTGGTTAATGCGACCTACAATCGATGCTCAGGGTTGGGCATCCCCATCCCACCATGACCTCTCGTGAAGGGGAGATTTGAGCTTATCAATAGAGACCAAACACACATCCATAAAAAAAATATTAATAATATATAAAAATATTGATTAAACAATCATAATCAATAATTATACATAATACATAGCTACAAGCTTATTACAATGGTAAGGGTTTTGACCTCAAACTGCAGTGGTAAGGGCTTTGGCTTCTCTTTGAGAGGTCCAAGGTTCAAATCCATCTCCGTATAAGGGGACCAGACCTCTCATGAAACCTGTGTAAATTTATCTAACCATTAAGTGGCATTAGTTCAACCGATTAGATTCCTCAACATTTCAAGGAGGAGATCCAAGTTCAAATCTTGTCAAATGATACATGGATAATGCAATTTTTTTGGATTCGGTTAATGTGAGAAACCCTTACAACCGACGTTCAGGGTTGGGCATCCACATCCTACCATGACCTCTCATACGGGGAGATTTGAGCTTATCAATAGGGACTAAACACATAGCCATACACACATCCCTTACACACTCGTCCACGTTGCAGTTTGAACCTTGAACCACTCAAAGAAGAGCCAAAGTTGGACCTTTGCACTATCTCCTAGGACTTTTGTTATGTTTTATTAATTTCAAGTTTATTTTTTTCATGAGGGCTAGGTGGATTGGTAATACATTGGACACTTACCAAGAGGAGACTTAGGTTCAAACCTCGAGGGTATGCTCAATCTGGGCAAAGGTGGTAATCTAACCTAAGTCCATTGAGTGTGTGCCAACTTGATAACAACAATACCAACCCCAAGCCAATGGGAGTCTCTCTCATTCGGGGTCGTTTTTATCGATGTGAAATAAGAGTTATAGCTGTAGCACCATCCACCAAGGGTCTCCCTCATTTTGGGTAGCCTTTACCAAGGCAAGATAAAGTTTATAGTGGTAGCACCATGATTTGATTCTATGATCAAAGGCAATGCAACTTGACCATGTGACTAAATATTAGAAAGGAAAGGTGGTTACTAATTCCTCTGCATATATAAAAAAATTCAAGTTTATTTTTCTTATTTTTATAATATTGTGTAGATCTGTTTTTATTTTACTACAAGGTCCATAAACATGTTTTGATAGTAAGCATTTGAAAACAAACAAGCTTACTTTAATATATATATATATATATAACTTTAAATTATAATTTTTATTTAATTATTATATAGATATGAAGTGATTTAACAAGTATTCTCAAATAATATGAAGTAATTAAGAAAAAGTATTTTGAAGCATTTGCAAGCTCAAACAAAATGGGGCATAAGGTTTTATAAAAAAAAAAAATTGTTAAAAAAAGAATATATTAAGAGAAACTCAAGAATACATTATAAAAGTCATATAATTTAGCTTTTTGACTATTGGCCAAGTAACAATCCAAATAAAACTACAAATTCAAACTAATATGCCTACCCAGCAAACTAATTATCCTACCATTGGAGCTTATGACTATTGGAACAAGACCCTTTAACATCCTCTATCATGGCTATAATTGAGGAACTACACAAGAATAGAGAAGATCAGAGAAGAACAAACTACACTAAGGCTTGCACAAGAACTGCTTGAAAAATTATACAAGAACTGCTTGAAGAATTGCACAAGCACTGCCTGAAGAACTACACAAGCACTACCCGGAGAACTGCACAAGAACTACCTGAAGAATTGCACAAGAACTGAAGAACTACACAAAAACTATCAGAAGAACTGTACAAGAATATCCTGAAGAACTACATAAGAATTGCCTAAGAAATTGCTTGACAAATTAGTCATAACTTCTGACATTGCCATCAAGAGATTAAACAAGGAGAATATCGGTCCTAGTTTGGTTTGGCCACCACCTAGGAGGAAAACCATAGCACCGAATATGTCCTTTGTCAAGAGCTTGATTTACCATAGCATTTGCCTCTGTTCTATTATTTGGGCACATGATTAAAAACAACCTCTTGAAAACTAGATGTTATTAATCTTATCTTATCTATGATCCTTTGAATTCACCAGTTTACCTTCTCAGAACTTGAAGTTGAATTTAGGTAACTAATCATAATTTGAGAGGACTCTACTATCACCCTTCTCCATGTTAGAAAATTAAACCATATTTGATGCCCGATAGTCCGTATCACCGCACATCCGATCATTGTAATTTCAAGCATGTGGGTAGTTGAGACTTTCCCGCACTTATCCTCCAAGCCAAGCTATAAATATCGATGCATCTGGCATTTTGCAGAGTGGCAAAAGAGAAATAAGAATCAGGAGTAGAAGAAGAAATCAGAGCAGTAGCTTTCCAAATTTCTCTGGCTTGTGTTTATCCTGCAATTAACTTTGCAGACGTCTGTAATAGCTTCTTTTTGAAGCATTATAATTTGCTTGTTTATGTTAAATAAAATTCCTTTTGGTGCATTAAGTTTCACTCCTCTCTTTTGACTCCGGGCACCACCCTTATTTCCTCCCATTTCAAGCATAGCATTTATTTTAATTCCAAGTCTAGGGTTTGGATATCTTTTGTAGCAAAATCCAGGGTTCGCTCTTGTTGTGAGAGAGCCGCAGGTATTGTTGCTTTTAACAGTGAATCATAACATTGTTATTTTCTCTTTGTGGGCCTCACGTTAGCTAAATTTTTACCCGAATGTGAGCCTCGGGGAACTTTTACCCCGAACACAAGGTTCGGGTCTCTACTACCCCGAACAAGAGCTAATAGGTTCTCTACTTTACAAATCAAACCACCATCGTTTCCTTTTTAACTGCTCTCTCGATCATTATTTTTAAATTAAACAACAACATTCGGTACTTTTCAATAGAACCGCAAATCTCCCTCATTATCCAGCGAACCTCATCCTACCCTTGTTCATCAGTGAACTCCATTCAGCTCTTTCTCGCTTTTTCCCCCGAGCGAACCCTGTCAGCCAATTTAAAGTCTCTCAACTGCTCCATATCAGAGTGAACTTCGAAACTCCCTCGTTTGGGAGCGAACTTCAGCTTACACTGGTTCTCCCTTCTTCCTTGCAAACCCTAGTCATTCCTTGTTCATAAGCAAACTCTGGAAAACTGTGTATTACTATGCTTAGCAAGTGATTCCCAATCTCGGGTCTCCTGAGAGCAAACTTTGTCGTGGGCATCTTAACTCAATCTCATTATGTGTGACGAGCGATTCTCAGTATCACTTGTCACTTGATCAAACTTCGATGGATTTAAATTCCTTCAAATTGGTATCAAATCATGTGTCGTCTTGTGGAAGATTGAAGTAATGGCTTTCAGAAATAACTCATTGCAGTTACAGATCTTGCGGTTCAACGACAAGAACTACAATTACTAGAGCATCCAGATGAAAATTTTATTCGGATCTCAGGAGTTGTGGGACTTGGTTGAGAGTGGATATGCAGAACCGATAGATGCAGCAGCACTAGTCATACTCTCCCAAGCAGATAAATACTTGTTAAAGGAAAACCGAAATAAGGACCAGAAGGTGATGTTTTATATCATGCAAACGGTTGAGGAGACTATTTTCCAGTGGATTGCAATAGCAACCAAAGCAAAACAGGCTTGGGAAATTTTAGCCAACTCTTATCAGAACACCAACAAGGTGAATTTGGTGAAGCTGCAGATGTTAAGGAGGGAGTTTGAGAACCTACAAATGAACGAGTCTGATTCCATGAGAGACTTCTTCACCTGGACAATGTATGTCATCAACCAGATGCAGTTGAATGGAGATATTATGTAGAACTAGAGAGTTGTGAATATTATGATAAGCCTATCAGCAAGGTTCGAGTCAGTTGTGATAGCGATTGAAGAATCGAGGGATTTTACAACCCTCTCAGTAGATGAGTTCATGGGTTCTCTATAAACACATGAGCAGAGACTAAGCCACTCAACTCAGTCCTAATTGGAGCAAGCGTTCAAAGCGCAGGTCTCATTCTAAGATAATGGCAGACAAGAATACCACCAAGAAGCCTCCAGTTCTCAAGGAGGAAGAGATAGAGGTAAACATGGGAAAGAGAACAAGCAAGGAGGAAGGTCAACTGCAATGATAGAGAGACCAACTGCAACTTCCATCAGCAAGGAGGAAGAGGCAGTGGCAAAAATTAGCAAGGAGGATCTAATCAGAAGAAGGATAAATCCAATATCCAATGCTATTATTGCAAGAAATTCGGCCACTATATCTCTGAGTGCAGAAATAAAATGGTCAAGGATAACCAACAGTAAGCGCATTACATAGATGAAGCTAGAAATAGAGATGCCTATGGAAACATGTTGTTACCATGCAATATTGAGGAGGAGAGCCAGAAGTTTGTCTGGTATATTAACAGTGGGTGCAACAACCACATGACTGGGAATAGGGAGATGTTCTCACAACTAGATGAAACAGTTCAGTCTGAAGTAAATATGGGAAACAACAACAAGGTTCCTATGATGGATAAAGAAAAAATTTGTATTCCTACTAGGCATGGTGAAAAGAAGCAGATATGTGATGTGTATGATGTGTCTGGGTTGAAGTGCAACTTGTTGAGTATTGGACAACTCGTGTAGAAGGGGCACACTGTTTAGGTTAAAGATGGAACCTTTACCATCAGAGATAGAGAGCATGGGCAGATTGCAATAGTATCCATGACGAAGAACAAAATATTTTTGCTAAAGATTCAAAATGAATCTTTGATGTCTCTTAGTGCAGTTATGAAGGATACTACCTAGTTATGGCATCTCAGATTTGGTCACCTGAGTTTCAGTAGCCTGAACTTTTTGCACAAGAAGCAGATGGTGAAGGGTTTACCCCTTATTGAGAAATTGAATCAGGTTTATGAAGGTTCACTGGCCAGCAAGTAGCACAGGGATGCATTCCTTGTAGGACAGTCTTGGAGAGCTTCACAGCCATTAGAGCTGGTGCACTTAGACATTTATAGTTCGATGCAGACCAACACATTTTTTGGTAACAAATACTTCCTGACCTTCATTGATGAATTTATCCGGAGGACATGGGTTTATCCCATCAAGCAGAAGTTAAAAGCATTTAAAAAATTCAAGGAGTTCAAGGCTCTGGTTGAGAAACAAAGTGGCTACCAAGTGAAGACTCTCAGGACAGATGGTGGAGGTGAATATATCTCCAATGAATTTCAAAATTTTTGCAAACAAAATAAAATTCGTAAGTAGCTCACTGCCAGATACACACCACAGTAGAATGGTGTAGCTGAGAGGAAGAACAGAACCATTATGGAGATGGCATAGAGTATGCTAAAGGTAAAAGGTTTATCGCACGAGTTATGGGTAGAAGTTGTAGCTTGTGCAGTTTATCTGCTAAACATATGTCTCACCAAGAGTGTGAAGGATAAGATCCCTTAGGAGACCTAGAGCAATCAGAAGTCAAATGTAGATCATTTGAGAGTTTTCGGGTGCATAGCATATGCACATGTTCCAGATGAGAAGAGGTAAAAGCTAGATGACAAAGCAGAGAAGTGTATCTTCACAGGGTACAGTGAACAAGCGAAGGCATATAGGTTGTATAATCTTGTGACAAAGAAAATTTTCATCAGTCGAGATGTGAAGTTCCTTGAGGGTGAAACTTGGATCTGGAAATCGAATACTGTCCAGCTAGAGCCAGTAGTTATTAAGTCTGAAGACTTGGAGGAAAATAGGGTGCAACCACCTGTAGCTTCAAGCAACTTCACTAGAGCTAGCAGCAGCACCATGCCATCATCACAATCGCCTCCACTTGTAAGTAGGATCCCCAACTTGAGGACTTCCACAAATACGAAGAGTTTACAAGACATCTACGAGGTAACGCAAAATCAAGAAGATAAAGAACATTTTGACTTTGCTTTATTTTCTAAGTGTGATCCAATTTTTTTTGAAGAAGCAAATCAGAATAAAAAATGGGTGAAAGCAATGGATGAGGAGATAGAGTCCATAGAGAAGAATGAGACATGGCAGTTGATGGATCTTCCAATAGGCAAGAAGTCCATTGGGATCAAATAGATATACAAAACCAAGTTTAATGCCCAAGGAGAAGTTGATCGGCATAAGGCCAGACTGGTGGTGAAAGGCTACAAGCAAAAGTCAGGGATTGACTATCATGAAGTGTATGCGCCTATAGCCCAACTTGACACAATCAGGATGATCTTGACATTGGCAACCCAGAAGTGTTGGAAGGTGTATCAGATGGATGTCAAGTCTGCCTTCCTCAATCGAGTGTTGGAAGAAGAGGTCTACATAGACCAGCCACCTGATTATGAGCTAGAAGAACATGAAGGTAAGGTCCTGAAGTTGAAGAAGGCCCTGTATGGATTGAAGCAAGCACCCAAGGCATGGTACAGTCAGATTGATGGTTATTTTTAGGATAATGGGTTCATTAAATGCCCATATGAGCACACCCTATACCTGAAGACAAATGTATAAGGGGGTTTGATAATCGTCTGCTTGTATGTGGACGATTTGATATACACTAGCAATAGTAATATGTTGTTTGACCAATTTAGAAAAACCATGAATAAGGAGTTCGAGATGATAGACTTAGGGCTGATAAAATACTTTCTTGGCATTGAAGTTGACCAATCAACAGATGACATCTTCATTTCTCAAGGTAAGTATGCGAAGGATGTCCTAAAATTGTTTAATATGGAGGACATCAAACCTACCATCACACCTATTGCCACAGGCCTAAAGCTGAGCAAGGTGGATTCTAGCAAAAATATTGATCCAACTCTGTAAAAGAGGCTAGTTGGCAGTCTCATGTATTTGACTCAACTCGACCATATTTGATGTTTGGAGTAAGCTTGATTAGCAGGTTTATGGAGACTCTAAAGGACATGCACTGGAAAGCAGGCAAAAGGATATTGCACTATGTCAATGGAACATGGAACCATGGAATTTTCTATGCCAGACAAGACCAACTAGAACTGGTTGGCTACACAGATAGCGATTGGACTGGCAGTACTGATGATTGGAAGAGAACTTTTGGATATGCTTTCCATCTTAGTTTGGGAGCAATTTCATGGTTGTCCAAGAAATAATCGATAGTTGCATTGTCCACTGCTGAGGCAGAACATGTCGTCACTACGTCAGTCGCATGCCAGGTAGTATGGCTGTGAGGAATTTTGGGTGAGCTAAATCATCCATCGAAAGGGGCGACAACCATTTTTTGTGAAAATAATTTTGCCATAGCACTGTCGAAGGATCCAATGTTTCATGGTTGGACGAAGCACATTTATATTCGATATTATTTCATCAGAGAACTGATGAAATTTGGAAAAATTCGGTTATTGTTTTGCAGATCCAAGGATAAGGTAGCTGATATTTTCACAAAACCTTTGAAGGAAGAGGACTTCAATAGGCTACGAGAAATGTTAAGCATCAAAGTCTTTGTGAAATCTGGTTTAAATGATCGTGGACGTCTTAAATCAATCTCGCTCCATGTGATGAGCGATTCTCAGTCTCGCTTGTCACCTGAGCGAACTTCGATGGATTTAAATTCCTTCACTCCATCCTAACTTCATTACCTCCTGTAAACCTCTCAAAATACCTTGTCCTTCTACCAAGTTATTGGACATAATTCTTAAATTATCAGCAAAAGTAAAAATTGGAGTACCATCCTCCAACCCAAGGTTATGCACAGTGGTGAATATTCGCCAATAGGGTGAATATTTGCATTCTTAAAAATTCAAATTGTCGAGTTTAGGGGACCCTAGACGTTAATCCTTTCACCCAAAATTTTTAGGATTTTTTTTAGGTGTCGATTCGCCATTCGTTGATAATAGTATTACATTTTTTTAAACTCACCAACACTCCTTAAATTGTGGACCATTTTCACCTTAAATTTCTAAAATGTTAATTTATCTTGCCCAACTCGCCAACTATAACACTATAAATAACTAACACACCAATGATACTTTTTAACTTAACCAAATCAAAGAGTACATTCGATCTGTTGCAAAATTTCATCAAAGTTCAACCAGGTCCAAAAACCTGTCGATCTAGGTCAAAACTCCACTCGGATCGAAATGAAAGTTATATATACACCTAGAACAATAGATAGGTACATTTCTTTACCCGAACCGACATACGAATTTTGATATGCACCCGAGCCGAAACTCGTTTACCTGACATAGCTCTACACACGGATCAACAAAAAGATCGATTACAGAGATATTCACTCGGAATGACATCCGATCTTTATTTTGTATCTGAACCGCCACACAAAAACGAATTTGTAGTTGGTCTAGTATTCAAATGGCCTGACAAAGTTTTGATTTCGGATCCACATCATATCTTTGTTCTATACTTGGACCAACATTCGATCTTTTTTCTATACCTAATTCAATATCCGATCATTGTTTTGTAACCAAACCGACATCCAGGCTCTATTATGTACCCGAACTGCCATTTGGTACTAACCTATACACAAATCAATATTTACACAAACTACGGATGGCCTAACATAGGATTGCAACCAACACTGTTCTTAAACCGGGCTGACTATTGATATTTTTTCCAATCACATCTAACTTTAGACCTTTTTTTGCACTAGGTACTCTATTTCTTAAAACATTGTAAATTTGTGAAGTTGTTTGTTTTTTGCTTTTTTAGAGAATATGAGTTGAAGCGGTTGTAGAAATAATATATGTTTTTCTTTCATCTCTTTGTAGTTTTTCTTTTATTATATTTTAATCACTTATAAAAAATAAGTCAATGCTATGTTTCCCATGTTATTCTCTATTTCGTCCTATTCTCCATGTTTTCCCCTATTTTCTCTCTTTTTGTTAACACTTTTTGATTCTCTGTTTCTATTGAGATATGTTTTTCTATTACAATATTATGATTAGGTAATTGCTTTGGTTCTCTAAGGACATTGTGATGCTTTGTTTCACATACACAAGTTTTTTTCTTACATTGATTTGAATTTGTATATTGATTAGTTTTATGCTCTTTTTAGTTACGAGTGCTATCCCCAGTGTAGTGGCAAAAAGAACACAATAAATCATGTCTGGAAATCAGTATGTATTTTCTACTAAACCAACATCTGTTTATTCTAATTACTACATTATCTTGAGCCCTCATAGAATTAAAATCTCTTCATTTTATTACTTTTCTAAATTGAAAAATATTTTCTTTACAAGTAAAATATCACCTATTGGCAATGCAAAGAAGGGGACCAAATATCCTGTTGAAAGGAGTATCCTAAATTATTTTAGCAATATATCAAAATCCAAAGAGCCATCGACATCAAAGAAAATTAAAGGTACAAATTATTTTTGACTTCTGAACAGTTAGTTGTATATTCAATGATTATTTTAAATAATGCTTTCTTTCTCAAATAGTTAACTCACAATATGTGCCTTTGTCCATATTTCATGATGATATTGTTTGTAAATTTTTTTGTTAAATTCAAAAATGATAAAGAATATAAGTTTTTTTGTTAAATCCAAAAATGATAAAGAATGTTATTGTATGATACTATCCACTTGAAGGTATTCCTCGCTAAGAGATGCCTTCTAATGAAAATTCTCTTAACAATGACATCCAATAAACACTTGAATATATTCCTCAAGCGGACATTCCAGCTGAAAATGAAAGTGATAAATCAAATACATTAAAAGATTCTTTCGAATCTTCAAGCAAAAATACTAAAAATATAAAGATATCTAACTAGGCTATTGGAAGGGCATTTAAATATGAATGGGCAGAAAAAATTTCGTGGATAGAGTCTATCCCTTCCATGGAGAACCAATTCGAACAAAAAGAATGTAAATGCAAAATTTGTAGTTGGAAACTAGGTAAGGATCACATGTTGCAAAATAAGAAAGATACAATAGAAAAACATGTTGGCAAAGTTTATGTAAAATTTCAAGGAAGTGATGGTAAAATTAAAAAAGAAGTTAAGTGGCAGGATGCGTCAGAATGTATGCATGTCAGCTATGCAATAGAATATGAAAATCACTTAAAGCAACAACAATCTCTTGTTGAGAAAGGTGGAACAATTAAATCCTAATTTTAAAAATTTTATAAGACTAGTTTAGCTTCAAAAAGTTTGTAGTTGGCTGTTGTATATAATATTCTCAAAAAGAGTAGATCCATGTCTGATTTTAGTGATTATAAGCACCTGTTTGAAATAGCCAATGTGCAAAACCTTCCTAGTTCCTATTGTTAAGATTGAAGTGGATGAAAAATGGTAAAATATCTATCATTAGTTGAGAAGGAGGACCTGAGGGAGAAAGTAAAATATGCTAGAGCATATCACTTTCTATTGATGAGGTGATAGCTGTGGACAACACATAATGGATTTGCATGCATATGTACACATTTTAAAATCATGTAAGACAACCTAGTTTTCTAGGATTACATAAGATGGTGGAAAGTTCAAATGCAGAAAACATCTATAATTTTGTTGTGAGTAGTTTAAAAGATATTACAGGAATGAATGATATAGAGATAACCACAAAGTTAATATGTGTCAAAGTTGATGGTGCTTCTATAATGCAAGGGCATAGAAATGGTATTTGTGTTCGTCTCCAAACATCAGTTTCCCCATATATGATACACATTAATTGCATGTCTCATAGAATAAATCTAGCATATAAAATCGTGAGCTCTTTTGAAAATTTTACGAGAGTAGAAGACCTTATTCGTGAAATACATTCTTTTTTTTCTTGCAGTCCAAAAAGGTTTGTAGAGTTTCAACAATTTGCACTAGGAGTTATAGAAGGAAAAAATTGTTAAAATATGTGGATACAAAGTAGATTTCAATGTATCAACCTGCATACATATTTTTTAAATAATATCAATTATTAACGAGGTTGATGTACGCAAATCGTAAGACTATTGATAAGGCAAAAGATCTGTTGTTCTGTTTGACTGACTTTGAAACCCTTTTAATGTTATGTGGTATTCTTCTAATGTTACATGAAATGAATAGGTTGATTAAACTTGCACAAAAGAGATCCATCTATATCGTTGATTTCATAAGGATGAGAAAGCAAACATATGTGATTATTAATAGGTTATATGTGTCCAAAAAATATTTTCAAGATCCCTTGTTTGATAGTTGGAATACATTGACAAATGTAAACAATCCAAAAAGCTTTTTGAAGTTTGACATCAGTGATCATATTTGTATTAATGTTCGTTGAAAGATGATACCTTTGCATTGTTTTGAAGGTAGGCAAATATAGCTGTTGATGATGTTGAACAAGTTCACACAATAGATTTGAAGTTGTTTTACACAAAACAAAGACAAATTTGTTTAAAATAGCAGAATAATTGACAAAAGAGATAAAAGAATGGTTTCAAAGAGATGAGTTGTTTGAGGCAATGGGTGTGGATAACCCCATGTTTTCGGGTCCTTGTACTGAATACAATTTTGCAAATGAGTTGTTTGTTAAATATATGTTCATACTTATTAAGCATTTCAGTAAAAGTGTGGGAGTTAATGGTGTTGAAATCAAATGTATACTCAACAACGATCTTTTAAAATAATAGTCATTGCATTTTGTTGGAACAATGGTTGAGCAAATACCACTTTTGAGTAACATCCATGAGATTGGTTCTATTGCATGTTTGTGGCAAAAATTGTATCCAAGTAGTGTCTTGCAAGATACTATTAGTGAATACTTTTGTTTATATGAACTATGTCAAACAATGATATTGGGATCTATGGAAGATGAGAGAGTTTTCAATTCACTATCTTTCGTTAAATCTAAAGTCCGCAACAAGCTGGACTAAAATTTAGAAAATTGTTTGAGAATTTATGTGTCATCGTATCAATTGAACATATTTCCTTATGATAGGGCATTGACATATTGGAATTCCCTTGTAAGAAGAAGGGGTACTGAAAATACGAACGATAACGAGGATAATGATGATTTTAGTGATCAGATTGTGGGGACAAATATAACTACTATGCATAATAGTGATTTTGGACAAGCTGAGAAGTGTTTGTTTCAACTACCTAATTTTTGAATTTTCTAGTATCGTGATTTTTCCAGTATTTCACAACATTAATAAATTTAAATTTATTTGATATCAGATTTTAGAATAGTGATTTTAGACAAGCTGAGAATACTTGTTTTAGCTACATGATTTGGAATTCTGGACAAGCTGAGAATGTTTGTTTATGGATCCCAATGTTGTTTTTTAAATAGTTTTAATTACATTTATATCATAGTATTTGTTTGTTTCAGTTACCTGAATTGTAATTTTTACAAGATTTTACAACCTTGTTCAATATGAATGTATTTATTTGTCATCACAAGATTGTTTCATCTATCTGAATTGTAACTTTATTCTTTATCATACAACACTGTCTTTTAAATTATATGTTTTATGATTTAAAAGATAAAATTATCTTTCATAATCGATACATATTTTTCAAAAATATAGTGTACTGATATTAATGTATGGGATAACTGAGTTGAATGGTGAATATAGTTTAATTGTTCATTTCTTTTCAGATTGTAATTGTGAATATAGTTGAATCATTACAAATTTAAAAAACAACACATGAATATAAATAGAAACAACCAATGAGTGATAGAAGACAAATTAACAAAAGCCTTTTTCATTAATTGCATAGAAAATATAAAATACAAAATTGTTTACAGAACCACCATCCAAAACTTTTTGTCAACAATGAAATGTTTTAAAATTAAGTAAATTTTTCAAGGGTGAGTAGGGGCAGATTCAGACGCTCCTTGTGCACATGGATCACCTAGGCCTTGATATTTAGTCTTTCCTTGTATATTTGCATCTCCTTGAGTTTGAGATGCTCCATGTATATCTACATCTCCTTTAGTTTGATATGCTTCTACAATTGTAGGTTCTTTTACCTTATCTCTTGTACCAATAACCTGCTCAAGTTGTTTTAGTGTTTTCGTTCTGATGAGGCATTCCTCTGTCTTTTGTAAGCTCCCCAACAACAATCTATCTTCTTTGGCTGGATCCTCAAGGAATACATGCTAATTTTTTTAAGCTTCTTCTTAAGCAAGATATTTAGATCCATTTTGTGTTTGAGGATAATTACTTTTAAATAATTATTAACCTTGACCTTAGTCTGTAAGGTCTCCTTCATTGTTATCGCATTTAAGATTATTTTCTTTGCAGCCTCGAGACTTACCTGCATAAAAATTAAAGAACACCTTAGTTGAGAGTTATATTACAAAATATAATGATAAATTTGATTGCATCTAAAGTCTCACCTTCATATCATCTCTTGCAGCATCAAAAATTAAAACTTTCTTCTTATCAGAAGCCCATAGGTTGTAATAAACTTGGGCTTCAACATTCAGGTTATCTAACTTGCTCAACATAGTCTTTAAAAATTTATCATCATAAAAAATAGAAGGGTTCACCGATCCTGATTGGGCTTGATGTAGCAACCCAACAAGCTTCTCAAGTTGGTTTCTGATAGGGGTGAAAATTTCTTCTCTTTTATCATAATTTTCATAGTGGACATTTATTTCCTTGATAAGAATCTTTACTCGCAATTCCCAATCCTTCAATTCATTCACATTTTCAAGCAAAATATCCTGGATCAATGAATAACAGCTGTCAGAAACCAACTGATCTTTAGACAAAGTAACTTCTTCATCCACAAGATCAGGATCGAAGGTTTTAGAAGGCAACGATGAAATTATCTCTGCTTTAGGTTCTTGTTGCAAATTTACCATCTTTGACACTTTTAACCCTTCAATGTTCCCCTAAAAAAGAAAATCATGATCGAATTCTAGCACATATAAACCAAAGGTCAAAACATATTTCAAAGAACTACCAGTTGAAAATGACAATGATGAAAATCTAGATGCATGTCCCAGTGTCTTCGATTGTGTGGGTCTCTCCCGTGATCTTGATCTATCAAGATTTTTTCCAGTAACTTGAACTCGTATTAATTATTTTTATTTTTGATATTATTGTGTTGCTAGTGCTGGTGGTGGTGGACTTGGTGGTGGTGGTAGTGGCATCATTTTCTTCCTTCTTTCATGAAATTGTGGGGAGGGACCTAAATATATTATAATAAGATATTGTTAAACAAAATTAAAGGAGATAAATTTTATAATTAATAATTAAGAAACTCACATACCTGACAAAAAAATCTCGTGTTGCCCTTCAGCCTGTGAAGACAACTGGGTGCAAGTGTTTGTGGTGGTTTGACGTAAAACTGAAAAACATACCAAAAAAATAAAAAATAGATATAATTTTAACTAAACAAAAATGGTAATGAATCAAAAAAAACTTGAAACAATAAAATTACTCGTCATTCGTGCGACATAATTGGATTTACCTTCCATGGCATTTGATTACACATGTTAACAAGAAGAGGGAGAAGAAGTTGGCTTCTGGCGTTTATGAGGTCTCTATAGTTGAAATTCAATCATCGTGCCTTTGGAATTACCACTGTCCTTTGGCATGTGACTTCTAACACCAATATCCTTTTTTGCCCGTGTGATGGCTGCCTTACTTTGCATTTAGATGCAAAAAAAAGTTAAAACATAAATAAAAAACATCCTAAAATATAAAAATTATTATTGGTGAAAAATAGAATAATTACCTTCAGCTCTTCGGCAGTCATAGCAATGCTTTGTAATTTAGCGTGTAGTACAGTTGGTGAACCAGTATCTTACAAATTATGAAAACTTTCATAATAAAGAGTTAAAATGTAATAACCTAAGGCAACCTTGAGAGGTTTGTCTAATTGGCTTGTCTAAATAGTATAGAGCTTTGATCTGATTTGATCAGAAATATATGTACACAAGTCGAATATCTCATGGTACTCTAAACAACGAACACTATAAGCCAATGATCAAAATGAAATCTTCGATCTTTCAAGAAGAAATAGTCTTGCTTGAAAAAATTCAAGAATTGCCTTGAAATCATTGTTTGAAACATAGTTATTGGTTAACCCTCTCTTGGGCTTCGTCGTAGAGGCTGCAAAAAAAAAAAGTGTCAACAAATTTTAAATTATGAAATTTAAGATAATCAACTGAAGAGAATTATACCTGACAATAATTCTGAAAAGATATCAAAATGCTCCGTCAGGAAAGCCTTATCATTCTTTCAGAGAAATAACTTATGTGTAACTATAGTGAGACCCTTATATCGAAGTCCAATCAATATCTGGATATTAGAGGGTTTGACTATAAAGTATATTTTTTGATTTTGTGTAACGGCCCCAAGATCATTTTCGTAGGCATCGATGATATAATGTAGAACAAATTTATTTGTTCTAAATTGGGGCATAGAAGCCAAACCCCCAAAACCTGCATTATGAACCCATTTATGGTCTATCTCATTTGTCCTAGCTAAGTACTCTAAAAATGCAACGCAACTTTAATTTTTGAATGTAATTTTTTGTGCAGTTGTTGACATGGTCGCCATCGCTCTGGAAAGGTGTGGGGTAATGGTCTCCTGGGGAAGGGAAGTGTTAACAGCTTCACTTTGATCTCGTGCAGTGAAAAAAGTATGTAAAAATAATTGTTGATGCCTTTTTATAGACAATACGGAGTGGGGTGAACACATGGTAGCATGTTATTGGACATGCGTGTGGGGCGGACACATGACAACATGTTATTGGATATGCGTGTGGTGGTGTTCGTCTGCATTACTGCACCCGGTTTGTTTGCATTTCTGCACCTGGTCCGTCTGCATTTATTTACTCGGTTCGTCTACATTTCTTCACCTAATCTGCCTGTATTGTTGCACCCGATTCGTCTACAATACTTCACCGATTCCATCTGCATTTCTACACCTGATCCATCTATATTATCAGTTTCACCCAATCTGTTTGCATTACTTGGTCAGAGTTTGTTATCCACCCGATCTGTCTGTCAGGTCCTTCTTCCACCCAGACTGTTACTCCGTCTTTTCTTTGCACACGTTTCATTTTTTTGGATCAGTTTTACACCCTGTACGGGCCTGTATCGTGTTTTGCACCCGATCCCAGCTCGGATCATGTTTTGCACCCGATTCGGGCCCGGATCGTGTTTTGCACCCAACCCGGTGAAACCGAAAACATTCAACTTGATAAATTTTTACATTTTTATATTAAAATATAATGTAATTCACCATTTCCTTCGACGCGAGGTTGGCCACGATTCGCCATGATTTCGAAACGGATTCGTCAATTTTTTACAAGTACATTTCGGGTCTAACCCCTTATGCATAACCCTGCTCCAACCTACCTATCCCTCCTATACTAGCTCTACCAGGATTTCCTCTTGATGCTCCATCCGTATTGATTTTTCCAATGTTTTTTGGGGGAGGCTGCCATTGCTTTGTTCAAACCATCATCTGAGTGATCACTTTCTTCCTTCTATGTTGGGCTAATCCAGGGTTGATCTTTAATCGAGCCATCATTTTTTCCCAAAGTTGATTTAAATTTTGTGGATGAGTTAATAAATGTTGGATAGTCTCTGTCAAATTTTCTATGGTCTTGAGCTAGACATAGTGGATGTCCTTACTCTCTTGTTGAAAGATTCGCTTGTTCCACTCCTTCCAAATGTTCCAAGGAAGATATTTTTTAATTATTTAATTTCATTCAATTATAGAGAAGTTTTTAGAGGTAAGCCTCATAAAATGATCAAATCCACCCTAAGATGAATGAAGGTCGATGTGAATGGAACAATCAAAAACCTGAGCTAGCTGGTATAGGTAGTAATTGTAGGAATAATCAACAAAATTCTCCCTCCTTTAAAGGAACTTTTTGATATCACAATAACAATTATGTGGAAGCTATATCCATCGTAATCGGATGTTAAAACAAGGAATATAAGGAATATACATCATGTTTTTTTTGAATTTGGAAACCCTTACAATCTACGCTCAGGGTAGGTATCTCCATCCCATCCTGACCTATTATAAGGGGAAGAGTTAAGTTTATCAATACAAAATTTAACACACAAACACACACTGCAGTTTGAACCTTGGACCTCTTAAAGAAGAGCTAAACCCCAAACCGTTACGTTATCTCCAAAACTAAAATATAGATCATATTATTATAGAGTTTAATTCAAAAAACTTGATTGATAAAAACAAATTTTTAACATCAACCAATCAATAATTGTTAAACAAGAAAATATTCTCTGCAAATTTTTTAAATATCCTTTTTGTCACATAAAAAGAAGGAAACAAGATACTTAATTGGCTGTCAAAAAAAAAACTTTCACATCAAAATGAAAAGAAAAAACCAGAACGATGGAAGAATATTAACTTTTACATTTATTTTATTTTATTTTATTTTTTAAATTAATAATAAAAATAAAACAACTAACAATTATTTTTTATAATTTTTTTCTTTTTAAAAATAGTGACAAAATAACACATAAATAATTATAAAATAAATTAAACAACTTCTAAAAAAATATTTTTAAATAAATTTTAAAAGAACAAACTGATCAAACTTGATCATCAAACTTCCAACACTAAAACAACTTTTTAGTTTTATTAGAAACGATCATCAAATTTAATTACCAAACCATTTAAGGTCTGCCCAGACAATATATGGTAGCTAGGGCATATCACCGCAGCACCTAACTTTCAATTTCTGTGATTTTTTATAAACCAAATTTCAATCAGGTAAAGAGTCAGACTCAGCTCACCAATAATGACAAGTTCCTTATGAGATTCTGAAATGTATGTTTTTGACTTTTTATTAAAACTAATTTTATTTTTTTTAAAACTATATTTTATTTTAAACCTTTAGTAGATAGGAAATTTTTTTAATGATAGAATATATTGCTAGATTTGCAAAGATTAAAAAACAAAAGGTTGGAAAAAGTAGAAAAAAATTCAATAATGAATATGTCATTAAATTTGCATTATTACATTAAATAACTAAAAAACAAAAAATCCAATCCCAATACATATCCAAATTCGATGTTAGGCAAGTAGACTAATAACAACCACGTGCTTCTTCCTGTTCAATTTTGACCTCCTCTTCCGCTACACCTAATAAACTGATTCGTCCACGGGACACACGTGTACCAAAACAAAATAAATAGTCTTACCGTATTTTCGTTCCAAACGCCAATTCAAGTCTTTAGATTCAAACGGAATCTCATTCCGAATCTTGTTTTCCCTTTGCATACTTCTGCGTAAGTTGGACTCGAACCCACCTAACTCCGGAGTCAGCATCCACCAACTCCCACGATCAGAACCAAACTCTTTAAAAAAAATTTCCAGTTATTCTCGATTATAAAATTATCTAAAAAAGTAACCAGTTGGTAGCAGTGTTTATCAGTGATGTACTTGTTAATAGACTGCTCGTAATAAAAAAAATTAATGTTGACCCATTTCACCAATGGCCGTCGGTTCAAACAAAAATAGGTAGCATATGTTGGATTATAAATGCTGTTGGTGGGCTTTTGTTCGGTACATGAACAAGTGAAAAAGGAGGGCCATCATACTATTTTCCTGGAATGGCAACCATGAGGTCTCTAGTTGTGAAGCCCTCTGGCATTGCATTGGGTTCTGCTGATCAACACAAAGGCAAGGCAAATTTGGGCTCCAATTCCAAGAAGTGGGTCACAGGAAATTCAAGCTCAGCACAGTGGTATCCCAGTTCCCACAGGATCTCTATCAGGTTCCAAAAGCCTAAATTTGTCATTGTTTTAGTGTTTAGAATGAGCCATGTTTGTGGAAAATATCAGGGGATTAAGGTCTGCTACCATGTTTTCCTGTGTGGTAATGTTATAGCCTGAATGGGCTTGTTTCTCTGATTCATAGCAGATCTTGGTCACATTGGGGTGGACATCTTAAAGTTAAAATGAGTCATTCTTGAAGCATGACATAAAAGGCATTTCTTTTGATGATGTATGACTAGATTGCATTTATTTTTTTCTTTTTAACATTTTGATTTGTAAAAATTGTTATCATGCAGAAGGATTTTACAATGATCATTTCCTGTCCCTTGTTATTGGTTTATACATAGCACCCCCCTCCTTTTTCTTTTTCTTTTTTTATTAAATTGGTATCTGATTGTATCCGATACCCATTTGTTCTGTTGGTGTTTATTTATGTCTGTATTCTATGTTTTTTCAATTGTAAAGTTGGTCACAGATTTAGAATAGCTTTATCTATCTATCTATATGGTCAATACTAATGTTTTGATTTATTTTACTCCCTTTCTTATTTTTTTCCTTTTAATTAATGTTCATGTCCAGGGTGGATCCTTGGTGGGGTGGGCATATTTTCTGCTAGAATGGATCTTGACTGTTAGGGTTGTTGGTGTTTTGATCACGCATATTTGATTCTTAGTGGCTTCAGCATTATTTAGAACATTTCAGTTTATCTGATTAGTTGAAGAACATGGCCACGAACTGATTAGTCTATGCTGCACATGTTACAGCAATTGCTATTCCCGTCTTGCTTGGTACTTGTTAAATGCATCCTTAATTGCAAAGAATTGCTTTTGACATGTTATATTCTATTACATGAGCAGGTCGCTGTATGCGACAACCTTCAGCTCTTTATAGCATTTTGCCAAACCATGAATTTAATTGTTTGGAAGGTCATGGATTACCTGAATGGCACCAGGAGTGAGCTTAATTCTGAATTACGATAAGGAACTTTTGATTGTTGTTTGTTAGATGAAGCTTAGAGCTTTAGATTTTGGTCTGTAGTCTAGGATGCACCGTCTTATGCATGTGACTTTATGGTAGATTTTGTGCACATCTGTAGGTCATCTGAAAAGAAAAGGGCTTGTTGCTTACTCAACATAAGAGCCATGGCCGAATCAGACGGTGCAAATGGTGCACCACAAATTGATACCTCAGTGAATCCAAGGGTGGCAGCCCTCAAACCATCAAAAACAATGGCTATAACAGACCATGCAACTGCACTTGTGCAAGCCGGAGTTCCTGTCATCAGACTAGCCGCTGGTGAACCCGATTTTAATACACCAACCATAGTATCTGAGGTAATTAAGAACTAACACCAACCATAGTATCTGAGGTAATTAAGAACTAACAACAAGTTTGTGAATTCTCTTTTGTAGAACATGATTTAATATAAATAGCCTGGCATGAATTAGAAAATCACCTATTTTGACATTGGTTTATCCTATTCTACAGGCAGGTATTAGGGCAATTCAGGAAGGTTATACTCGATATACTCCTAATGCTGGAACCATGGAGATTCGAAAAGCTATTTGTCATAAACTAAAAGGTTAGTCATTCTACTCATTCGATTCCCCTAACAGTAATTTTGGACCTTCTTTAGAAGTATGCGTGTCTTGTAACATATATGCTACCTTTCAAGGGAAAAATAACAAGATGTTGCTTCCTTGGATTTACAGAGGAAAATGGCCTCTCATATACGCCTGACCAGATTCAAGTCAGTAATGGTGCAAAACAATGCATCATGCAAGCTGTTATGGCAGTTTGCTCACCAGGTGATGAGGTAAGGGTACACAAATTTCAGAGTTGTTTTAGCCTTTATTTCACTCCAAAACATAGATTATATTCACAAAACGTTCATCGCTTCCTTACGTAGGAGTTATTGGTGCTCTGACATTGTTTTGTTTCTGTTAGCATAGATATGCCCTCAGCCATCTTAAATTATGTCGGGCTGGAAAACTGTTTCATAATGTATACTTTTTATCATGTCAAATGAGAAATTAACCAATTTTTGAAACAAGCACGTAAAAAAGATACAAGAATTCTGAATTAGCCCACCTGCAAACAGATAGAAATGAGGGAGTCATGTTGTGTAGTTTTAACATTACGAGTACAATCCGTAATCCTGAAGTTGAAATAAACAACTAGACAGCATATCATAGCACATAGTATAAGAATCAATCATAGAATACCAGTATAATTGTACTGATCAAAAGGGGGCTTTAATACAGGAGTCCACTCTAATAATCCTCAGAGCTTCCTTAGCTGGTCAATTCACAAACTTCCAATGGTTGCCATTGTCAATGCCTGACATAGTTTCTATGTTCAAGAATGTTTGGTAGGTTCAGGAAGGGAAAAGGTTTGCCAGATTTTGGAATGTCAAAAAGGTTCCAAACCATGCAAAATTATGCATAACCACAAATAAATTATGAAAACTGATATAAAAGAGGGATTTGAATTTCTAGTGTTCACAGTAATTCAAGATTCAGTACAGCATAATCTCATACAATGTTTAGGGAACTAGCTCTTAGTCACCCTAGTCTAGGGTTTCAGCCCTTTAAGCTCGAAAATGACAACTTAAACATCTTTGTTTTTTATTCTTTGGGATCCATCGTGCAATAGGATTTCTTGCTCAACGTTTCGAGACAGCATACATGTCTCTTTGTCAAGAGTGAGAAAATTCAAAAACCTACTACATAACCTATTCGTTATTAATAATACGGTTAGTGCCAACATCCTGTTTCAATGCTTCTATTTTACCACAACAATGATTGCTTTATGTTCAAAAATTTTAAAGCACACCCACTGATGGTGAGGCCGAAATCAAGATGTCATGTACATGGGCTGGAAGACAAGTTTTATGTTACAAAAATGTGGTTTGTCATCATGGTCAATGTATTGATTGAAAATCAGTAGGTTATATCTGATAGGTTTGAACCTTACAAAACATTCAAGATTTGGCAAAATTTCTTGAGGTTGGACTGATCCTTATGAGTTGTAAACCCCATCAGTTGTCAGTTGTCACTAATCAATAACATATCTGTCATATCAGGCAATTTCCAGGTAGATTCCATTCCTTAAACTGTTAGGAATGGAAGAGTATCCCTTTTAGCACAACAGATGACACTCCTTCCCCTCCAAGTGTGAAGGGTGGAAGGTGGGGTTTTTACACTTCTAATACCAAAGACATCACTTGCTAAGAGAACAACAGATGTCTGCCCCTCAAGTAAAATAAGTGAAATAGCTGCCCCCTGTTAACACAAGTTTCTCTTAGGACTTGTAGGGGATGATGACAAAAAGGAACGATGGTATTTAAGGATTATGTATAGCTTGCTGCCATAGGTGTTAATCTACTCTGAGGGTGTCTGCTCTCCTGAGGCTTTCAACTGTTCTAGTGAACTAGAGTTGATCAAATATTTAATGAACCAAGCTAAGTTGATCTAGCTTACTCTCTGAAAATAGCATTTTTTTAAATTACACAGAATGACCCTAAGGCACAAAGGCCCATGCTTTTTTTGTGCTTTCATGACAACATTCCAATGTACCTTGCAGAGATGGAAATACAAATATAAAAAACATACAAGATTTTTTCCTATAACTAATTTAACCATAAAAATATTTTAGATAATGTTGAGTTAGGGTCATACAAATAGATAGTTAAGTGTACTGGTCAATCCATTAACATGATATGGCCTTTTGACCCAGATGGTGAATATTTATGGTTCCTCTAAATTTAAGAATGCAACAGGCTCCTTCAGTGGTTGAACCAACTTCAGTCTGTTGCAAAGTGAAGCATGCTATGCCCTAAAAGAGAGAAAGAAGTTGTGATTTCAAAGTAGCCTTCTGGCCACTGATTTGGTCTGAAAGAACCTTTGTCCTCCTTGGATGAGGATGACCTGCTCATCATGTGGAGAATCAGTGGCAAACATGCTCTAATTCCTGCAAGATGTAATTTTATAATAGAATAATAAGGTACTGAACGATAGGGCAATCAACCCTCCTCATTAGCTTTCTCTATGACTGTTTTTAAAGTGTGTCACATGCCATGCATTGATTGCAAGTACTTAATATCTTGTCTTAAAATTGGCTTGTCAGACTTTTAGCGGGTTAACATGGTCCCTGTGACTGTTGATCAATTGAAGGGTTAGGCCACACAATTTCTTGTCAGTCTCTTGCCAATTTTACTTATAATGATTGCCTTCAATTGTTTGTCTTGGCTGTAACAACCAAGTTCTTCTGATATTTTGAATAAGAAACATATAAGGTTCCATCAATTGCAAAATTTTTGAAAAACAAATCTGTTTAATGTGGTACTGCTGAACTAGATTTACTCAATCCTTATTTTCTTTTGTTCTGCTTCTTGAACAGTTTTGCCCTTACGACCAGACCTAAATTGAGACTTATAAATGCAACAATAATATGAGCTCCAAGAACACTGCTAAGATACTATTGAAATCTGACAAATCTGACAGTAAATTAAAACTGCTTTCTGAATAAAATACAAGGAAATCCGAAACAGATCTTTAGAAACGTGGGAGTAGATCTGAAACTGGAAAAATATTTAAAACTGGAAATAGAACTGAACTTAATCTGGTCAGCTGTTAGTAGTACCATAATTTGAAAATATACAACACTAATACTTCTCACAATTAACATTAAAAATCATCATTGTTGTAACATTTCAAGAAAGTAAATAGACAGCACATGAGGTGGGAAGACACTTCGCTGAGAAGTTATGAATGCTGAATCAAGTTAGAGAACCTCCCAGAGCAGTTTGGTTGATGCATCTAGCCAAGAGCCTAGACTGCTAGACTCAAAACATGACCTCTACTGTAAGGTTTGAGAGCCTGTTGATAGTTACCCTTTCTTTTTATAAGTGAAACTATTTTGCATGTGGGGTAACTCTTTTTACGGTACCTTGTCTTAAGGGCCCACTTATAGTTACTCTTCTACTTGTGTAAAAAAAGTAAAATCCTTCTTCTGTGGGTTAAACAATTTTGTGAATTAACTCTATTTATCAACATATTTAGCTTCATGTCCTAAGCTCTATTCTGAGACTACTGATAACATTTTAAAGACCCGTACACCTACATTAGGTGTTCAAATATAAAGTGGGCTTATGCATGTCACCATATTCACTTCAGGTATTTTCTAGCAAGAACAGCATGAAAATCCTATGGTATCATGACACCAAAAATGTAGGATTCTATAAGTGCCAAAAATGAGAGCTCTGTATATGTGTTATAATTTCGAGGACAACTTTAATTGGAATTTAAACCTTAACTCTCTCTCTCTCTCTCTCTCTCTCTCTATATATATATATATATATATAGCTTTGCTAAATGTAGATTACCCCCCCTCTCTCTATATATATATATAGCTTTGATAAATGTATGCTAAGTGTCGGTTGGGATTTGTGACAAGAGGTTGCCAATCTGGTCCCTTGGCCCAGTTATCATAGTTGTAGTGTGGAAGACAAGAAATGAATACATTGTTTCTGTTGGTATATCATGGTAGGAATGCCATCATAATCCAAAAAGGCCACAGAGGTCATCTAGAATCTTATTATAAGTAAGAGATGCAACATGATATATTCATTCAAGAAAAGGGAGAGCACACCAGTAGTTGATCAAAAGATCTGCAGTAGACACATGAACAAATATAATTATTGAGCATTCTTCATCAATAACACTGGAATTAAGTATAGATCTGGTCTATCAGAATAAGCTGGCATGTTGGAAATAATACTAAAGCTTATGATAAAAGAAACAAAATATATTAATAATTCATCAAATGGAAATTACCCAGTCGATTCTTCTTCACAGCAATGCATGTTAATTTAGTTTCCACAGAGTTGCAAAGTGGACTAATACTGGACACTTATTCATGGGCTGCACAAACTGGCTTCACACTTACCATTCTTAGATGTGGTCTATCAGAATAAGCTGGCATGTTCGAAATAATACTCAACCACATGATAAAAGAATCAAAACATATCAATAATTCATCAAATGGCAACTACCCAATCGATTCTTCTTCACAGCAATGCATCACTATAACTACATGTTAATTTAGTTTCCACATAAAGCAGACATACCTAACTAGTACTGAACAGTTATTCATGGGATTCACAAACTGGCCTTACGCTTCCTTACCATTCTTTCTTTATTCTATCACATCTTGTTGTGTAGCAAAACTGATGTCTTCCATATTACATTCCAGCAACTGTTCAACATGGACAAAATTAGAGAGATGGCAGTCACTTTATAAAAGCACCTAGTCTATAAGTTTACATACTCATGATTTTTGGTCAATGCACATTTCCATCTTGCAGCCTATCATTTGTTCATCCTGTTCTGAATTCCTCTTTGGGTTAAAATGCACAACAATGAACAGTGATTCTAGATTATTCTTTATTCCAAATACACGCATTTGCCCATGACATGTGAAAGGTAATTATGAAGATAAACGTGAAGCGTCTCCATGTTTTCAAGCATATGAGTTATAAAGTCTCAACCCGGTAGACTAATCCCCTACAAAGGTAAGCAAAAAGGAGGTTCCCTATATTAACAATCTCCTTGACTCCATGAAACAATATCATAGGAAGACGAAACTAAGCAAAATGATAGATACCATTAGGTTCTATAGTACCCTGCATGAATCAGCACTATTCTTTATATTATGTATGGCACAACTGTTAGACATCAACTTATAACCCAATTATGTATTCTAGCGTCACCATTATACGACATAAGTGGCCAGGAAGATGCTTCACATCATTAAGTATTCTTTCCACACACAACCAGTGGTGTAGCTTTAAGAAGGATAGGAATTCGTGTTTGTGAAATTTCCTTATTATTGTTTCTAACTTTCTAGTAACAAGACTTAACAAAATACAAAATAAGGCTCCCTCAATGGATATTTTAACCAATACATATAGTCAAGATGCTGGATTTGCCTCCTCACCTCCCACTTGTGTACTAAATCCACCTCATTTTTAATTGGTTACATAGGATTGAACTGGATCCCACACAGTACAATGATAACTACATTTGGAGGGAATAGGCCAATTGCTATATTCTTTTGTGTTGGATTTCTAATGAAAGAATGTTTGATTATGTTTCTAAAGTTCTGTACACTTGTCGAGAGAAAATTCTTTTTTTAGGAAATGATATGATGCTATCATGACATAAAAATAAACAT
This sequence comes from Wollemia nobilis, assembly GCA_028583015.1. Classification (NCBI taxonomy): domain Eukaryota; kingdom Viridiplantae; phylum Streptophyta; class Pinopsida; order Araucariales; family Araucariaceae; genus Wollemia; species Wollemia nobilis. The sequence continues at coordinate 3,156,363 of JAQPPZ010000594.1, read as the reverse complement.
AATTTAAAAGAAAAATGTTTATATTCAAAATGGGGTCTTGACAAGCACTTAAATATTAAATCTTGAACAAGAGCGATCTGATTCAAATAGAAGTTAAAATAGTTTGGCAAACACTTAGTTTAGCCTTCCAATGGTCTTTGTACAAATATTTTATCTATGGGGTTGACAACTGATATGACTATTCAAGGCAAAAATTTGATCCTGTGAACCTATCAAGTGAATGGTTTCAAACATTTTTTGTATTACTTTTCCTGGGATTTAAATTTGTGCTTCTTGTCTACATTTGATACTTTAAAGTTTGGGTATGGCTTTTCAATCAGAAATTAAAAGTATACTTCATTTGGAATGTTCCCCTATTGACTAACACATTCTGTGTTTACATATTTTACATTGTTCTAGGTTATTATTCCAGCTCCATTTTATGTCAGCTACCCTGAAATCACTCGGTTAGCAGATGCAAATCCAGTGGTAGTGCCAACAACATTATCTGATGATTTCCTGCTTAAACCAGAAGTCTTGTCTAAGTTGTTGAATGAAAGGTCGAGATTATTGATTCTTTGTTCCCCTTCCAACCCTACTGGGTCTGTTTATCCTCGAGAAGTGCTTGAAGAAATAGCCAAAATTGTTGCAAAGCATCCCAGGTTACTGGTAAGTAAGACAGATTGTTGCCAGCATGCCTCTAACTTAGACCTGCTTAGCTCATTCTTCCTTTTCAAGGGATCGATCTGATTGTGGGTACTTGCTGAACTATTGAGAAAGCTGGGAGTTATTTACTGACAAACCTATTTGAAATATCCTTCATGCAAATGTGATTTATCAGGTTCTATCAGATGAAATCTATGAGCATATTATTTATCGACCAGCAACACACACAAGCTTTGCTTCTTTGCCAGGCATGTGGGAAAGAACGCTGACTGTTAATGGATTCTCTAAGGTGAATTTCTTATCATTATTGTTGTGAGTTTAAAGTTTCAAAAATTAGTGTGAATTCTCATTTGGCTACTGCTTGTTGGTTCGGTATATTTATTTGTTTTCTCTACTGCCCTTTTTTTTTGGTTTATATGAGGACCTGCATTTTGCTATTATATATGAGATTAGAAAGCAACTTGATTGCATCAGAGGGTATATAAAGCGTCTAGGCAACATCCATAGATTTTTAATTGCCCAACATATGCAAGTAAAACCAACATGTCCAGAACAAAGTCAAAACCATACATGCTTTCTCTTTTAAAACATAGAGCATTGGAATCACAACCACAAAGTAGTACAGTTTATTTTATCAATTGTCATACATGTTGAAGATGTTATTGCATTAATACTAACTTGGTTCAAGTTCTTGAAGAAATCAACTTACGAAATTTAAAATATTTTTTTACCAGGCATTTGCAATGACTGGTTGGCGACTAGGGTACTTGGCTGGACCAAAGCACTTTGTTACAGCATGTGGCATAATTCAGAGCCAGGTTTGGTCCAATTTATTTTGGCATTAATACAACACAAGACCTGAAATCATCTTAGATACTCTAGTGAACTCTTTTCCTTATTAGAAACCTCTTTGACATTAAGAGATTCGTCTTATGTCGTGAAATCTCTTTAGGCATAATGTAACTAACTGTAGGTGGTATTGGGATGACCACATACTTTTAGTGCACATCAGGTGCTAGCAGCATCTCACAGAAGGCAGGAGTTGCTGCTTTAGGTTTGGGATGTGCTGGTGGTGAAACAATAGCTGCCATGGTAAAAGCATTCCAGGAGCGAAGGGACTTCATGGTTCAAAGATTACAAGCACTCAAGGGTGTGAAGTTATCAGTGCCTCAAGTATGTCTTCGTTGGTTGAGATACTAGTTCTTATTATGAACCTTCTAACGAAATTCTTAGTTTGCTTATCATCTAAAGGATTGAAATCTTGGACTAACTTTATTCCTTCTCCTCATGAAGGGCGCATTTTATTTATTTCCCGATTTTAGTTCATACTATGGTACTGAAGTGGAAGGATTTGGTATTATTGATGGCTCTGAATCTCTTTGCCGCTTTTTCCTTGAGAAGGCACAGGTATGTGTAATTTTTAGTTATTTTCATTATGTCATTACCATGCAAACACTATATTGAGATGATAAATCTACAGTTTTTTCAGTATAAATTTATTAAAGGGCTTGGATTTTTCCAAAATTGTCATCACCTGTAACTGAAAGAATTTCCACTTTCAAAACCTTTGATGCTAATATTACTATTTTTTAGTTGGATGACATTTTGGACCTTGGTGTGAACTGCAGGTGGCCCTCGTCCCAGGAGATGCCTTTGGGGATAATAATTGCATTCGTATCTCATATGCAGCATCCCTTGACACATTGCAAGCAGCAATAGCAAATATAGAGAAGTCTCTTAGTCTGTTGCAGCCTGCTGCCCCGGTATCTAAGGCAAGTTAACTATTATGCATTATGTGCTGATTTTGAAGAACAGTGAGATTCTACGCACTTGGAGCCGCTGCATCCTTTCCATTAGTTGACCTGGACTGTCAATAACGAATAGAAAGATACGTGTCAAGGAAGAAGTTTATTCAAAGTTGAATTGGATGTTTTAGTGTTCTAATGGTATCAAAACTTTGTTAATCTGTGTGCCCATTTTATTATAGCCAGTTTCTAGATTAAGTAAAAGTTCCAATAGGAACCTGGCTCTGATCTCTTGTTCAAGGTCTTTGTGTAGGCAAAACTGTTTTGAATCAAATACTGGAGTGAGATAATTTTTCAAATGCAAAACCCATTCTCCCTAGTGATTAATGCAATGTTTGGTATGTAAAATATTTAATTCACTTCAGCAGATGTCAGAACGAGATATATGAAATTAAATTGAATCATTGTTTTGAATATTAGCTGACTAAGATATATTAGCTCTGCAATTAGCACATTGAGGCAGAAAGTTATGGATAGTCACATTACTGCTTACTGGTGACTCCTAGGGTCATTTGACAACATATAACACAACCTTCACTGTAGTTTACAACTTATTTTTATCTTGATTTTGCGTTTTCTTCTTTTCATATTTTGTATCTGCATGTTGCTCAATGATCGAATCACTAAACAAATTCTTGTTGGGGGTATTTTTGTCTTTGTCTGCGTTTCCATTCTAACTCAATCATAATATTCTTGTTTGAATTCATGCTTGGCAAACTTGAAGTTTGTAAGAAATTTAGCACATCGAATTTTTTTATTTTGGGATGAAGTTGGAGATGCTGAACATGTTCTAATATATTTCTAATTTTATTAAACTAAATGAAAAAACAAATATAAAAATTAAAGCTGATTTTAACACAATTTAAAATGCATGTGAAAACATGTCTTACTTATGTTTGCATAAATATCAAGGTTCCACGAGGACGCACCCCCTTGTCCCAGTACCGGGGGATGGCATTGGGGATGTTTCCCTGTCGTTCCTCTTTTTGAGGGACGACAACTATCCCTAGGATGCCAGAGGCTTGCAGCCGACCATCCTTGGGACGTCCCCTGTGAGGGGACATCCTTGGGGACGACCAACCATCCCCCATGTCTGGGCATCTCAAGCAAAAGTTAAAACATAAAATAAAGTTAGCATATTAATTTAAAAAAAAAAGGTAGGGGGTGGGACCCATGAAAGTCTCACCCCCCCAAACCCTAAAAACTAAAAGAAACTAACACTATAAAGTAAAAAGAAAAAAAGTTAAAAGTTAAAACAAACACACTCATTTAGGCTTTCAGCAATGAGGAAGAAGAAGAGCATGGATAGCAATAGGAGGCAACAACAGCAACATCAAGAGCAGGGATAACAATACCAAGCAACAAAAATCCAAGTTTGTTTTGAAGTTTTCCAATCTTCATTACCTTATCCAAGTCTCCTGAAATTTTCATATTTTTCTTTCAACATTCAACATGAGCAACAATGAACAAACTCATTTAACATTCATATGGAGGGTGAAAACCAGAGTGAAAATCAAAACCAAAATATTCATGTTGCTAGGGATTCTACCTCTACCATACAACCTCAAACTTTTGAAGGGGACAACATTGCTTCTAGGACTAGTTTTGATTGTCCATCACCATTATTAAACTAATATGCTAAGGGTCCATTCAATATATAAAAACCTTTGCTGCAATTTGTAACCAATTGTGACCAAGAGAAATTTTTTTGGGGGGGCTCAAGAACACGGTGTAATTTTTGTAAAAATGAGTTTAAGGGCAACTATACTAGGGTTGAATCTCATCTCACTGATAAAGCAAGAACAGGGATTAGGGCTTGCAAAAAAATGATTCGGGTACAAGTGTTTGAAGCCAATAAGCTTGTGCAAGAGTCCAAATTTAAAGGTTTAGGCATGTCTTTCCCTACAGTTGGCCAATCATCTAAAGGTGACTTTGGAGTCTCCTCAAAACAGCGACAAGAATCAACTCAATTCTCTAGTATGCCACTGTTTCCCTCAAAGAAAAAGGGAACAATAATTGAGATGTTTAATGTGCAAGCAAGAGAGGAAGCACATGATGTTGTAGCACAATTGTTTTACGCACATGGGATTCCTTTCCATATTGCACGTTCTCCATATTTCAAGGAAACATTAAAAAAATAGCCAAGGCAAGGACTTCATATTTAGTGCCTAAAGAAACTAAGCTTTCTACCTCTCTCTTGGACAAACAATATTCCAAATGCAGTGTGGTTATGGAGCAGATGAACACATGTTTGACGAATGGATGTTCTATCATCATGGTTGAGTGGACTAACATTCATCAATGTCCACTCATCAATATCAGTCACAAGTTTAGCAGGTCCCCATTTTCTTTGAGCCATTGATTGCATGGGAAAAAGAAAGGATGTTGAGTTCCAGTACTCTTGTTGAAGGAGGCTATTGAGAAGGTTGGATGCTCCAATGTTGTACATGTAATCAATTTGACAGTTTTTGTTTTTCTTATGAAAATCAAAATCTATATGGTTGTTTAAACGAGACCATTTTTGTTGTGTAAATTATTCTAAAAAATTTTGTTGTACACTACAGGTAGTTACAGATGCAACCATTGTTTGCCAGTGTGCGAGGCAAATGATGGAACATTCATATAGACATCTTTTGGACCCCATGTTGTGTTTATGCATTGAAAGGCATTGGAAGGATAGATTGGGTGAGGGCTATGGTTGCATAAGCTAGAGACTTGCAAATGTTCATTTGCAACCATCACATTTCCTTAGCCCTCTTTCGGTCATTCTCGAAGAAGTTCATCAAACCAGGAGATACTAGATACGACACTTACTTCATTTTATTGGAGAGGATGATTGAGGTGTAAGATGCTTTACAGTCCATGGTAGTATGCACAGAGTGGAAAAGGTGGTAGGAATCAAGGACATAGGAGAGAAAATCAGACACAAAATATTGGAAGATGGTGGACCCAAGCCAAGCAAGAGATGTTGAAGTTAAGATTTGGTTCATATTTATTTTTTTCTTTATGATTCATTGATTTATCATTTATCATTTATCATTTATAGGTTCAAATTGGATTTGCTCATATAGTCTTAAGTTTTTTAATTTTTTGTAGGTATATTGTGTCTTTTGTTGCCCAATTGTTGCAGTCATCAAATATTTTGATACATATGGTCCTGATCTAGGAGAGATCTATGAGAATTTTGATAACATGTTAGGGGAGAAAAAAAAAGTCACCATCATTATTATTTATGAGGCCAACATTAGACCTATTATACAGAGGAGGTGGGATAGGATGAACACCCCCATTCATATGGCAGGATATGCAGTGAACCGAAAGTGGTATGAGCCTAGGCTTGGGAAAGTGGCTCCCTATATAAAGATCCAAAGGTGAGACAAGGGTTTTTGAGTGCCCTTAAAATATATATACAAAGGAGGAGGGCTCAAAACTTAGAGATAAGTGGCTCCAATTTGTGAATTTTACAGGGCCTTGCTTTAACCAACCAGAGTGTATAGAGGATAGGGCTACCAATGCCCAAAAAAATCTCATTGGATGGTGGTAGCTATATGGGGATGACACACCTAACTTGCAACATTTTGCAATTAGGCTTCTTTCACAGGTTGCTAGTTCCTCTGTTGTTGAGAGGAATTGGTCCACATACAACTTTATCCACAATGTAAGGAGGAATAAGCTTACCTCTCGCAAAGCAAAGAAGCTAGTTGCAATGCATAACTCTCTTTGCCTTCGTGAGAGTTAAACTAGAGTACAGGCAAACTCCATCTACACGATGGGATGTTGATCCAGAAGATGCATGACAAATTGATGAGGATGAGGGTTAGAAGGGGTTGTTTGGAGTTCCATTGGAGGCTCTTCACTTAGATGGTGAGGACAACTCATCAATACAAATTCTGATAGTGATAGCCTAGTAGAAGTTCCATAGGAATGAGACTATTTAGTATTTTTGTTGTAAATGAGCATTGAGACTATTTACTATTAGATTATTAGTACTTATGTTATCACTAATTTGTTGTATTTTTGTTCTCTTTGCATTTCACTCTTTTTGTTGTAACTTGTAAATGAGCATTGAAACTATTAGTATTTATAATTTTTGCAACTAATTTTCATTTTGACATTTAAAAAAATTTATTTTTAAATTATTCTAAGAATCTAATGGCTTCTAAGTTCTAAATATTTTTTGTTGTAGACTATTTTTGTTGTAAACTATTAGTATTTAGTATTTTTCATTTTTTTGTGTATAGAATCTTTAGATTATTCTAAATTTCTATAAAAAAACATACTATTATACCAGTCGTCCCCTAAAATCGGCCTGTCATCCTCGAAATCCATCCTCGTCCCCCCATCCCCCAGGCTCGTGGAACCTTGATATATATGTTCACTTAAGTTTTTTTTATTAGGTAGGAAAACATAGGATTTTGAAATGATCCTTAACCTTTTACGATGAGAGACATAATAGAAACAAGAATAGTAAGCGGATCAAGAGAACAACCCCAAGGTATAGGGGGATTTAACAAAATAGCCACAAATAGGTAGAAGGAAGAAAAGACCTTCAACAAAAAGCAAGAGGAGGCACCTTATCAACCAAGGACTTAAATAGAGCAAAATTCGAAACCAGGACACACTAAGTCAAAAAGGTAGAAAAATCCTTCATCCAGATTTGAAGAGCATTTTGACTGGCCCCTTGGTTGGTCGATAGGTCAACTTCCTTATTTCATTCTCTAAAGGTGTGTTTGAATTCAACACCTTTCAAATTCTCAATGTGACGGTAAATATCTTCTATTAAATCTGCAATGGACCAGTGGGGGGAATGATTTCCTTTAGTAATATTAATGATAGAAAGAGATTCATCTTTGATCACCACCTTCTTTACATTCAACTTTTTCAATAGCATGATCCCTTGATTAAGTGCCCAAGCTTCAACAAAACAAACTGGACCGAACACCTAAGAAGTCAACATAGGGTAAAAGAATAACCCCTTTGTCATTCTCAATGATTTCTCTAGCCCCTATGGTGATTAGGTTGCCCTTGCTGCCCCATAAAAGTTTAATTTTATCCAACCCTAAGGTGAAGGCTGCCATTTGACAAGATCTCTAGGATTGGGGGTGGGTAGACTGCAAATACCTTCCAGATTTAGGATACCAGCTGGTTGGAAAGCTTACCTTCGCTATGGGACCATTTATCATCTTTATTAGGGATTATGGAAACATTTTCTTTCAAGGAATTGAAAATTTTAGCTTCCACATGCAGGGGATCCTTCTTAACATTGTCGAAGGCTCTGTTGTTTCTTTCATTCCAAATACCCCAAAGATAATGAGGCAAATAGAAAGACCAACAATTTTTAAGCAAAATATTATGGAAGGGGGCAACCCATTGCAAACACAGATCCAGAATGTTATTAGGCATAACCCAAGTAACATTGAATTTGATGAGAAGATGGATAACTTATAAGGAGAAGGGACACTCGAGAAACAAATGATTAGCATTCTCCCAAGCAACTTCACATAGATAACACCTATTCAAAATGGGCAAGCCTCTTTTGTGAAGGTTTTCAATAGTAAGGATTTTGTTTTGGGCGGCCAGCCAAAAAAAGAAATTAACTTTAGGTATGAGGTGTTTGAACCATATACTCACTTAAGTTACCTAACATATGTTGCTGAATTTTTCTATTTATTGCATTGACTTATGTTGTTTCATAAACCAAATTTCAATGATTTTAATAGAATTTTATTTACTTGGTCTTTAAATTCAGCAAAATTTGAGCTTCATAGATTAAATTTGTTGAACCCTCGTTATAGAGCATTCCATCAATTTTTTTGTGGCAATGATATTTGATGATCGATATCCACTTTTTTCTTTGTCTTGTTCTCCTTTTCTGAGAGTGTCAATAGTCTACAGTTGGCATGTATGCTTCCTTCAGATTTGTAGGATCATCTCCTACGCATGTTCTTTATAAAATTTATAATAACACTTGGCAGCATAGATAAATGTGTATTGGAAGTACTTTGGTCTTATTGTCGTAGTTTTATAGTTTATGAACATTTGATAATATTCCATAATTAAAATGAAAAGATGTTGAAAGAAATGTACCTACCTTCTAATAAAACAATTCCACTTGATAATACAAGTGAATGCTTCCTCTTCGAAATTAGAAAATGCTTACTTAATTAATGTAATACATGTCCTTATCGGTACACCAAATTGGTATCTTTGGGCACTCATAAAATAGACCCAAGTTCAAACCACAGGGTGGGTGTGAGTGATGTCGTTATATTCCCATTTAAAAAAAAAATTATGTAATACATTTAACTTTTTTTTAGTTTTAAATGATTTTAATAGAATTTTATTTATTTGGTCTTCAAATTCAACAAAATTTGGGCTTCATAGATTATATATGTTGAACCTCGTTAAAGAGTATTCCATTAATTTTTTTTGTGTTTTGAGGGGGATGTCAATGATATTTGATCTCCACATTTTTCTTTCAAGTTGGTTATCAAATCGTCTTGCTCTCCTTTTCTAAAAGGGTCAATAGTCTAGGAACAATTGACATGTATTCTTCCTTCAAATTTGTAGGATCATCTCCTAGACATGTTCTCTATAAATTTGTAGTAGCACTTGACATCATAGACAAATGTGTAGTGGAAGCACTTTGGTATGATTGTCATAGTTTAGTAGTTTATGAACATTGACATGATTCCATAATTAAAATAAAAAAGATGTTTTTTTTGTCAAGTAGGGTTTTGAAAGGGTTGTCCTTTCCATTTTTAGGCTGACTTAGTCACATTGAGCTATTTAGTGCCATCGATATTTGAACCTTGTTGTGGGCTACTTCAACTATTTGTCCAAACTATTGAACCAAGGACTCGTTGGTAAAAATGAAAAATATTTTGAAAGAGATGTACCTACCTTCTATAAAAAAAACTCGGCTTGATGATACAAGTGAATGAATCATTTTCTGGATTAGAAAAATTTTATAGTCAGATAAAAGAACTAAAGGATATATGTCAACCAACATGGATATATGCCCATGGAGTTTAGAGCAATTGGTAGGGAGTGAAGAGTTTCATGCCATAAACCAAGGTTCAAATCTTATGTGTAAACCTTAACATTTGAATTAAATGACATTAGCTCAATTGGTTATATTCCTCAACTTTTAAGGGGATCTTGAAAGATCCAAGTTTGAACCTTGCCAAGTGATACATGTATAATTACCAAGCTATTGTAATACCACTATGTGGTCATGATGTTATACAAGTGGGGCCCATTTCAATTCCATATAACCCATTCAAAAAAGCTAACATGGATATATGAAAAATTGAATATATGCTTTGTTTCAAATATTAGCTGACTAAGATATGTTAACTCTACAATTAGCACATTAAGGCAAAAAATTATGGACAGTCACTTTATTGTTTACAGACTCCTAGATTAATATCATTTGACAATAGAACATACAACCTTCATTATAGTTTACAACGTATCTGAAGAGAAATAATATCCTGATAAATGAAATCTAGAAAAGCAGTAAGTGCGGAATCAAAGGAAAACAAAGAAGAAACATATTACACAAGAATTTATCCTAGAAAACCTTTCAAGAAAAAAACCCAGCAACAATATTTCCTTATTGTATAAACTTCACCATCTCCAATACAATAATTTCCTTATCCATGTTTCGCTTACTTTCGCTTGCGATTACATTGCTTGTGCATTCCACTCCAAAACCCTCATTCAAGTTTTGTTTTATATACCAACAATACAAGAAGGGGAATTATAATACCATGGGTGCAAATCCATGGGTCGACTATACATTAACCCAAATCTGCCCATATGGGTCTAAAAATAGCTTAAACTCCTAAAAAAATCCTCGAGGGCAAGGGTTGTCGCCCTCGTACCCCCGCTCAGGGCCCGACGAGTATAGGGATAAAGTGTCCAGTCCTCTTAGAGTTAATCCCACTTGAATAACATGGAAAGTATTCAACAAAATTCCAACATTCTCCCACTTGTTGAGTACTTTCCATACGGCTAAAAAATTACCATTGTCAACTATCAAGGGCAACCATGCCCATAGATCTACAGTAAGAAAATTTTTGAGCAGGTACAACCTTTGTTTATGAATCAACACTATTCTTCTCTATATCAACTTTGTCCAACATCACCCAATTCTCTTCAACCAGGTACTTGATATCCATATGTTTTGACTGATCATGAAAACTAGGATTGTTTGCCAAAAATATTGCACTCTGACTGTCACTATTAATTCTCACAATTTTTTTCTTAAGACTAACTATTGAGCATAACCTCTGTAGCGACACTGCTTCTTTACAGGCATGAGTTGTTGCAATGTACTCTACTTCTATAGTGGATAAAGCAACCACTGATTGTTTTTTACTCATCTAATTTACTGTCCCTCCAAACAGTATAAACACATAAGCACTTGTGGATCTTCTCTTGTCAAGATCTTCAGCCTAGTCAACATCCACAAAGCCTTGTAGATTTACAATATTATTATCTCCAGATTTTCCTTGGTAATAGATATCATAATCTGTAGTTCCACGCAGGTATTTGAAGATCCTCTTCACAACAGTCCAATGTTCCTTTTCCTGGATTGGACATATATCTGCTAACTACTCCCACTGCATGTGCAATATCAAGTCTAGTACAAACCATTGCATAATTAGACTACCAACAATGATAGCATAAGGAACATGATGCATTTCTTCAATTTCCTCATTTGTTTTAGGACATTGTTCAATAGATAACTTTTGACCAACAAAATATGTAGTACATATTGGTTTACAATCATGCATCCTAAACCTTTGTAGTATCAAATCAATATATTTCCTTTGATTTAACCATAACTTTCTATTTGCATGATCCCTTATTATTTTCATACCCAAAACAAATTTTGTAGCACCCAAATCCTTCATGTCAAATTCAAAAGATAACTGAGATTTTAGTAACTTCATCATCTCCTTATTGTTACCAATTAACAACATGTCATCCACATACAAAATAATGATAACAAACACCTTCCTTTTTGAAATAAATACACGGATCTGCTATGCTTTTTCCAAGTCCAAGTGTGAAAACAAACCTATCAAATTTTTTGTTCCACATTCTTGGATATTACTTTAATCCGTAAAGAGACTTCTTCAACTTGCATACCAAGTCCTCCTTACCTTTTAACCTGAAGCATTTTGGTTGTGACATATATGTCTTCATCAAGTTCACCATGTAGAAAAGTTATCTTTACATCCATCTATTCTATTTCAAAATCAAAAGCAGTAGAAATAGCCAGCATAACTCTAATTGATTTTAAGTTAGCCATAGGAGAAAAAATCTCATTAAAGTCAATTCCCTCAACTTGATAAAATCCTTTTGCTACCAAGCGAGCTTTGTACTTCTCCAACTTTTCTTCTACATTGTACTTTTTTTGAATAACCACTTATAACCAACATGTTTTCTTCTAGGGGGTAGTTTCACCAAGTCCCATGTCTTATTTTTAGCCAGGGACTTCATTTCTTCCTCCATAACCCTTTTCCAAGACATTCTCACTTGACTGAAGTGCCTCTTTTATAGTCTTGGGTTCTTCATCAGTAACTAATAAATTAAATGCAAAACAAAAATTTGAAGGGCTATACCTTTGTAGGATTCTTCTCACTCGATCTAATATCCTCAAAATTAGAGTTCCAGATTTTGCATCTTTAGCTTCCTCCTCAGCTTCTTCCTCTAAATATTCCTCTTCAGACTCTCTTTATAATTCATATTCTTCTGTAACATCAGATTCTACAACAAGTTGTTCCTCCTATTCCAATTTTACTTGAATTATTTCAAGTTTTTTGCTTGGTTGCATTTCTTATTTTGGAACTCCTTTTGTTTATCTAAATATCACATTACGACTGTAAGAAATCTTCTATATTTTTGGTTCCATAATTTATATCCTTTAACACCAGTACTATAACCCACAAATATGCATTTTTTAGATTTATAGTCTAGCTTAGTCCTTTTCTCTTTTGGGATATACATATAAGCTTCGCAACCAAAAACTCTTATATGATTGAGAGAGGGTTTCTTACCAATCCACACTTCCTATGGAGTTTTATCCACCAAAGTTGAGGTAGGAGATATATTGATGAGATAACAAGAAATTAACATGACTTCTACCTAAAATTTCTTTTCTAACCCTGCACCGCTTAGCATACTTTTGGCCTTATCCATCAATGTTTTGTTCATTCGTTCTGCAACTCCATTTTTTTGTGGAGTATATGGAGTTGTTCTCTGCCTTTCTATTCCAAAGTCCTTGAAAAACTGCTCAAATTCATTAGAGCAATATTTACCACCATTGTCACTTCTCAAAAACTTTATCTTTTTCTCTATCTGATATTCTACAAGAGCCTTGAAATCTTTAAATTTTTTGAAAACATCAAATTTATACCGTAAAAAATATACCTAGGTCTTTCTTGAGAAGTCATAAATGTAACAAAATAGATAGATTTACCTAATGATGGTACTTTTGCAGGTCCAAACACATCACTGTGAACTAGATGCAAAATTCCTTCAAATCTTGTAGCACTATTGGGAAACTTGACTCGGGTTTGCTTTCCAAAGACATAGTGCTCACAAAAATCAAAATTTAATGGGCAATCAAAAATTCTTTCAACCATACCTTTCATTTTTAATGTGCGAAGTCCTTTCTCAATAATGTGCCCCATGAGTTGATGCCACAACATTGTCTTTGCTACATGAATACTTGGAGATTCTTCTACCATATTAATTTCCTCTACAACTGAAGAGTTATTGCAATCAATACTTGCAATGCTAACCTCAAGTTTGAACAAAGTTCCTATACGAACTCCCCCTTACTAACACTAAGCATCCACATACCATATTGTAGCTATCCTTATTGAATATCATAGTCACATCCATGCCATTCATTTTACTAATGGATATCAAATTCCTTACCAAACCTAGAATATGTAGCACACCAAGAAAGATTTTAGTTCTTCCATATTTTAACCTCAACTTGAATCTTCCTTGACCTATTATTTTATGTGGCGTCTTGTCTCCCAAGAAAACTTCACCTCCATTTATATTTTCATAATCACAGATTCCCTCCTTATGAGGAGTCATATGAAAATAAGTGTTTAAGTCAATTAGCCATGAGTCATGGTGTTCACTTGAACAACTACGAATAGGTCCCCTGAATATTCATTTTTGGTCTTCATTTTTGTAAATATTTCTTCATCAAATGAACAACTATTATTAGCGTTTTTAGATTTTGTAGTCTCTTTTATAATGTCTTGTTTTACCACACTTTTAACATTTCCTTTTGTCTAGAACAACATATTTTCCCCTAGATTTCGATTTTCTTTCTCCTATTTTTTTTGCTTCTTTCTTGAGAACGATCTCTCACAACCAAGGGATCCTTCTAATGATAATCTTCAAAATATGTTTGTCTTATTTCTTCATAAATAAATGTTCCTACTATATCCTCTACTTTCAATTTAGACGTAGTATTGGTGATAGCCATAACTAAGTTATCCTAGGAATCATATAATAAATAAAGTAAAGTAATACACTTTTTCTCTTCATCCATTTTTACATCTACATAGTTTAATTGACTTACCATAGTGTTAAAAGCATTCATATGTTCAACCATAGAGTCACCATCATTCATACAAAGCAAATATAGCTTATTTCAGAGAAATTTTATTTACCAGCGACTTTGTCTGATACAACGCTCCTAACTTTTCCCATAACTTTGTCATGGTCTATATCGATACATTTAGTAATATTGAATTTGATAAGCACAATCTAATAGAGCTTCTTACCTTCCTATCAATCTTTAGCCACTTCTCATATGTCGTTCTTGTGATCTCTATACACCAACATATCCTCCATATTGAGTTTTCATAGCTCAAAGTTCTATCTATTAAATTTTTTGATCTCTACTCGTGTGCTTCCCATCATTTTTCCTTTGCCTAGATTCTTTCGTGCACTGCTCTCACTCAAGAATCGATTTATCTCAGGGTTGAAACCCTTACTCCTTGAACAAAGCTAAAACCAAGCTTTGATACCAAATGAAGAGAAATAATACCTAGATAAACAAAATCTAGGAAAGAAATAAGTGCATAACCAAAGGAAAAATAAAAAATAAGAAACACATTACACTAGAATTATCCTAGAAAACTCTTTCGAAAAAAACCCAACAAGAATATTTTCTTATTGTATAAACTTGACTGTCTCCAATACAATAATATCCTTATCCATGTTTCACTTGCAATTACATTGCTTGCTCATTCCACTCCAAAATCCTCATTCAAGTGTTGTTTTATATACCAACAACACAAGAAGGGGAATTACAATACCATGGACGCAAATCCATGGGTTGACTATACATTAACCCAAAACCACCCATATGGGTCTAAAAAATAGCTTAAACCCCCAAAACAAATTCCTCGGTGAGTATAGGGGCTGAGTGTCTAGTCCTCTCAAAGTTAACCCACCTGAATAACATGGAAAATATTCAACACAATTCCAACATCTTTGATCTTGATTTTGTGTTTTCTTATTTTCATATTTTGTATTTGCATTTTGCTCAATGATCAAATTAGGAGACAAATTCTTGTTGTAAAAAAATTATGTCTTTGTCTAGGTTTCCATTCTACTTAATCATAATGTTCTTGTTTGAATTATGTTTGGTAAGCTTAAAGTTTGAAAGAAATTTAGCACATTGATTTTTATTTATTATTGTGGGATGAAGTTTGAATGTTAAACATATTCCAATATATTTGTAATTATAATAAAATAAAATAAAAACACAATATATAAAAATTAAATATAATTTTCATGCAATTTAAAATTCATGTGAAAACATGCCTAAGTTATGTCTACACAAATATGCTCACTTAAGTTATCTAATAATATGGTGTCCATTAATAAATGCAACTCTCCATCATTTCAATTTGACTTCCATGTTGACAATGAGTCCTCAATTATGAAGCTAGTGAATAAATTAAAGAATGTATTATCTCTATAATGCTAAGACATAAAACTACTATAGTGATTCCTCACTACACTCAAGAGATGTACCATTCTTAGGTGACAAAAAATAGAAGCAGTAGATAAAGTGCAAAAGAAACTTTCAAGAATCAGAT
The DNA here is from genome assembly GCA_028583015.1 of Wollemia nobilis. NCBI lineage: Eukaryota > Viridiplantae > Streptophyta > Pinopsida > Araucariales > Araucariaceae > Wollemia > Wollemia nobilis. The sequence goes on along the minus strand of JAQPPZ010000594.1, from coordinate 3,140,759 downwards.
GTTTTTGAATCTCGAAAGATTGGAAGAAAAAGTTTCAACGCAGAGGTTTTGCAGTCAAAATTCCCAAGGTCAAAAAAGTTTATATGTCAGATGGTGAAGAAAATTCCAAAGAAGAAAACCATCCATATCCCAAAAATCTAAATTTTTTAAGGTGTATAATCTTCTAGAAGTATGGTCCTTTATTGCATAGAAATATTATCTCTTTGAAAGGATAGCAACATCATGGTAGCCACAACAGAAGTAGCCCATAGATTTGAAGCATTAAATGAAGAGATATTTTGCACCTAGATTATGAGAAATCTTAAAGCGAGTAGATGGTAATAATTATGGTAGTTTCTCATCCAAAGACTCAAAACCACTTGACATTCATGACTCTAGATCTAGAGATATTAGGGAGACCAACAACTTAAATGAAGATATGACTAGGTGCCCAGAAGCAACAGTCATCTTGAAATCATTACATGATTTTTAGAAGAAAGTCCTCCTCTGTCATAACCCTCCCAGATGGACTTTTGAACATGGAGAAACAATGTATTAACGTATTACGCTTTAGTACCTGGTTTTTATGCAATATAGCAGTTATGCAATATTATTAGACAATGAAGAATATGTTACTGCTAACAAATTGCCAATGTGTAGGATCAGGTGCACTCGTAAGTGGAATAATTTGATTCATCTACCGAAGACGAGGGTACTTGAGGTTGGAGGAAATGATGATATGATAACTTGAAGGTAACAAGGATAGATACCTTCACATAGGCATGCATTCGATTAGGGATAGTCGTAATAAATAGTCACCTTGAGCCCCAGACTGATGGCCTAGTAGCTATCATAAGTTCTTGAGGCAAAGACAGGTGACTAAATTGATGGAAAGATCTTCCTCTTTGTTTGTGCACCTGCTTAATTGTCTTTCACTTCAGCACTTCACCTCAATAATGTGGAAAATAGGAATGAATGAACTACCTTCATAACTTCTTGGATATTCTTGAATAAAAAGAATGATTTATTTTAAATATATATTCATTTAAATAAATTGTGGATTTATTTTAAATGATAAATAGATTTTATTCTTGAATAAAAATGATGAATTATTTTAAATAGATATTCATTTAAATAAATGGTGGATTTATTTTAAATGATAAATAGATTTTATTCTTGAATAAAAAGAATGATTTATTTTAAATAGATATTTATTTAAATAAATGGTGGATTTATTTTAAATGATAAATATATTTTATTCTTGAATAAAAAGAATGATTTATTTTAAATAAATATCCATTTTAATAAATGGTGGATTTTTAAATGATAAATAGATTTTATTCTTGAATAAAAAGAATGATTTATTTTAAATAGATATTCATTTAAATAAATAGTGGATTTCTTGTAAATGATAAATAGATTTTATTCTTGATTAAAAATACTGATTTATTTTAAATAAATATTCATTTAAATAAATGATGGGTCTATTTTAAATGATAAATAGATTTTATTCTTGAACAAAAAAAGATGATTTATTTTAAATAAACATTCATTTAGACAAATGGTGGATTACCTTTAAATAAATGAGTGATTTATCCTAATTGGAACGGGTTTCATAAAAGCAATAAAATCTATCTCACATAATAGAACCTACCTCGAAATTGGGCGGGCCGCCCGAGGCAAAGCCTAGCTTGCAAGGAGGCATGGCCCCATTAATGCAAGGGATGGCTCCGCTAGAGTAAGGGGATGGTTTAGTCTATGTGAGTAAGAGAGGACTTCAATGCTGGTTGCACCTTGGGAAGGCAGAAAGAAGGGATGTCTCCTCTACCACATGATGAAGGGGTGTGGAAGTAATGGTAGTGGGTGGCGGATGAAAGTCAAGGAAAAAAGTGGAGGCACCGAGAAGAAAGGGATGGAAGAGAGTTCGGGGGAAGAAAGTTCAAAGGAAGAGAATTCGAGAGAAGAGAGTTTTGCGGAAGAGAGCTTAGTAGAAGAGAACTCGGTAGAAGGGAGCTTGGCAAAAGAAGGCGAAGATAGATGGACGACAAAGACAACCAAGTTGGTCCAATTTCACTTTCAGTTTTCATTGTTTAGTTTAATACTTTTGTTAAAGTTGTAGCTTGTGAGAGCGTAGCTCTCTGCTTTGTTAAAGTCATAGCTTGTGAGAGTGTAGCTCTTTGCTCTTGTTAAAGTTGTAGCTTGTGAGAGCGTAGCTCTCTGCTCTTGTTAAAGTTGTAGCTTTTGAGAGCATAGCTCTCTGTGTTGTTAAAGTCATAGCTTGTGAGAGCGTAGCTCTCTACGTTGTTAAAGCCATAACATGTAAGAGCACAGCTCTCTGCTTTGCTAAATTCATAGCTTGTGAGTGTAGCTCTTTGCTTTTGTTAAAATCATAGCTTGTGAGAGCATAGCTCTCTACATTGTTAAAGTCGTAGCTTGTGAGAGCATAGCTCTCTACATTGTTAAAGCCATAGCGTGTGAGAGTGTAGCTCTTTACTTTGTTAAAGTTGTAGCTTGTGAGAGAGTAGCTCTCTGCTCTTGTTAAAGTTGTAGCTTATGAGAGCGTAGCTCTCTGCTCTTGTTAAAGTAAACTTGTGAGAGTGTAGCTCTCTGCTTTGTTAAAGTCGTAGCTTGTGAGAGCGTAGCTCTCTGCTTTGTTAAAGTCGTAGCTTGTGAGAGCGTAGCTCTCTGCTTTGTTAAAGTCATAGCTTGTGAGAGCGTAGCTCTTTGCTCTTGTTAAAGTCATAGCTTGTGAGAGTGTAACTCTCTACTTTGTTAAAGTTGTAGTCGCCTTGTCCAGAGGTGGTACTACTATTTGAACATTGTTGATCGTAGGCCAGTGGTTGGGCCATTCCCTGCCCTTGCCTAGTCGTGCACCTTCGTGTTAGACTCTCATAAGTGGTTGGGAAGGCAGCATAGAATGTAGTTGTCGCAGGAGGTGAGATGAACACCACATTAAACCCGCACCCTGCACTCAACTTGTGTGCTGCTTGCATAATGCTAGAGCTAGTAGTGGGCGTTATCCATGAAAGGTCGTAAGGTGTTGGGTAGGAACCCTTGTTCTGCTCTATTATCAAGTAGGAAGTTTAACTTGTGATAGGAACCCTCGTAGTTATAGTTTCATTAATTTAAATAGTTTTAGATTAATGAAATGAATTAAAGAAAAAAGGGTTTTATGGAAAATTAAAGTAGATGGCTTTAATTGGAAATTAAATATGATTATGGTTCATTTTGTAAAATGAGGTATGGGACCTTGCTTTATGAAATGAAAAGGTTTTTATGGAAAATTAAAGTAGATGGCTTTAATTGGAAAATAAATATGATTATGGTTCATTTTTTAAAATGAGTGTATGGGACCTTGCTTTATGAAATGAAAAGGGTTTTATGGAAAATTAAAATAGATGACTTTAATTGGAAATTAAATATGATTATGGTTCATTTTGTAAAATGAGGGTATGGGACCTTGCTTTGTGAAATGAAAAAGGGTTTTATAGAAAATTAAAGTAGATGGCTTTAATTGGAAAACAAATATGATTTAGGTTCATTTTGTAAAATGAGGGTATGGGACCTTGCTTTATGAAATGAAAAGGGTTTTATGGAAAATTAAAGTAGATGGCTTTAATTGGAAATTAAATATGATTATGGTTCATTTTGTAAAATGAGGGTATGGGACCTTGCTTTATGAAATGAAAAGGGTTTTATGGAAAATTAAAGTAGATGGCTTTAATTGGAAAATAAATGTGATTATGGGTTGTTTTGTAATATAAGGGTATGGGACCTTGCTTTATGAAATGATAAGAAATGTTTAGTGGTAAAATTAAAGTGGTTTACTTTAATTAAATAAGATGAGTGAACCCAGTTCATTTAACAATTAAGGGTATGTGACTTTAATTGTTAAGAAAGGGTTGGATCATTTATTGCATATAAAGCATATGGTGGGATGCATGGTGGAATGACTCTCATGAGTATATGAGAGGGGTCATAGAAAGGGTAGTTCTATGATAATAGCTATGCATTAGAAATTTGAGTTGCTTGGGTTGTTTGTATAGTTGCAATTTGGAAATAAAATAAGTAAATACATTTAAAATCTTGTCTATCTGGATCCATGAGTGTCATGATCCCCTAGTATCCTCACTTGATCGATGGAAGAGCGGGAGGACCAAAGTCATGGGATGGACCACTCTACAAGTTTACTCTCTACCTTAATTCTTTCTTAATTATGCAATAGATTAGATTTGTGGGGAGATTTCCCTGATGGATTAAATGTGAAGTAATGTTGAAGGTATGGGGTGTACCATACTTGCTTATGTAGTAAATGAACATTGTTGATTATTGTATTTTATATGCCCTTCCTACTTTTGGTTATACATGCCCTTTTATTGTATGCCTTCTCTTTAAATGCATGCTTTATGATTTGGTTAATCACACTTATTTAAAGATGCATATTTTGTTCGATTTAGTATCTAGATTTTTTCTCTGTTTTCTTAGGTGCTTTTAATCCTTTTAAATAAAAAAATAGTAGTAAGTTCTAGGTGAACTTAGAGGATAACCTAAGGGCTTAAGACCCCCTTAGGGATATTGGTAACTAGGTTTAGAATATCGTACCAGAGTTGAGATAGCTTGTCAGAGGATGAGATTGATAGCTCAATTTGCAGTACACGGAGAATACCCACACATAATGGTTTGTGTGAAGTATGGAGATGCATGTATACCTTCTAATGATTGAGGGTGGTAAGTCTAGATAATCAAGAATAATGAGATGGATGGACTTATGTGCATGACATGAGATAGGCCTATGCAAAAGGGACTTGTGTGAGGGAAATCTCATGTGGTATAGTTCTTGAGAAACTTAAAGGATGTCAAACAATAAGTTGGTCTAAGGTTGTTTAGGAATTTATGATTCCTTCTCCTTAGTCAAAAAAATATAAACTTTTCTTTCTTTTTATTGTGTGTTTTCTTGTTTTTTGGGTCATTATATCCTCCTTGTAATCTATAAATAGTAGTTATATTGGCATTGTAAATGATTGGCTAATTCGCATCTACAAGTGTTGTAAGATTTCTTTTTATTGCTGCTTTTTGTATAGCAGTCATCTCTTGAGCGACTTGTGGATAAATCGAACCCCCACTTTTGGCACAATATTTGTAATGTTGGTTGCACATTTATATACATTGGACACCTATGTGTCTAATTTTTATGGATATCCATTTGTGGTTCTCATGCTCTAACCCATCTCTATATGTGTGTATGTGTCTTAAGTCTATCTATTTTGAGTTTTACATGCATGTGTATGTATGGAAGGCCTATACCTCTATTTTGAGTATCCATCTATGGTTCGCATGCTCTTATCCACCTATTTATGTGTGTGTATGTATGTAACTCTCATTTATGTTAAGGAGAGAAAGTGTTCATTGTTGGCACATAGCATTCAACCATGTTGTATAGGGAGAACTTATTTGGTCGTTGGTGCATCGCCACCTTTTTAGCTTAGGTATTTCATCTTTTTTTAGTTATTTTATTTTATCTCTTACATCCATTTTCCCCTTGAGTTGAAAGTGTGCCTAAATATCACATCTTAACAAGGAGTTGGCCTTGTAAAATATTCTTTGAAGCCTCCAATTGATCCAAATCCCATGCTCTAAAAAAAGGCCCTACTATGTCACTTCGTGTGAGGTACGATTGTCCATTGGGACAATCGAAGAGGACAAAAACTACTAGAGGCTTCAAGTTTTATCAGGAAATAAATCTAGTTTTCTTTATTATAAATGATGTAACTTTTGCATATTATTAATTATAATTTTAGCATAATACTAAGCCATAATGTTGAAAGTGAAATTTGATTCATGGCCAAGGCTTAGCCACAGTTAACCTTGATAAGTTAAATGCGCCTTATAAATCTATAATTAACATTAAAACCCTCTTGTTATGCTAGTTTAGGTTAAGTTCCTTTTATGTAAGTATTGGTATAAATACCTTCTATCACATAAATTTTTAATCATTGGAGTGTAGTGATTCTTATTTATTTCTGGTGTCTATATGTGTCCACCAATCTTTGTCTCTTTTCCTTTTTTTGTCTTTTTATGTGTGATGGATTGCTTCAGTTCATTTCTAGAAAATATTATGAATTTCAATATGGTATTAAAGCATGTATGAGACTACCTATTGGTCATGCAAAATTTTTCTTTGGAGCCTCTGATATTTCTTTTGAATTCTTGTACAAAGAAATAAAGAGTTCATATGCTTCCTTTTTGAAGATATTGATAAACCTATTCTTGAGATTTAGCACAAGCATAATTATAAAATAGAAAGAAAAATAATATGCACACACAATGAACACGAATATTTATCATGGAAACCCTTGACTAGGAAAAACCAGCAAAAAACTAGAGCCACTCCTCTTGCTCTTTTCTCTATTATTCATATGCATAATCTGGTGCATATTTTTATGCCCTTTTACAAAGAAATTACAATATGTATAGACATCCCACAAATCCAAAAATAAGTCCATGGGTTAAAATAAGACCACCCCAAAAATAAGACCATTGGCTCAAACCACCCATGCATGCTTATTTAAGGAGACTACCCACAAATAAGACCATGGACGACCCATGCATGTTAATTTAAGGAGACTACCCACAAATAAGACCATGGGCTACCCATGCATGTTAATTTAAGGAGACTGCCTACAAATAAGACCATGGGCTATCCATGCATGTTTTTTTCATGCAAAGGATACAACACATCCAACAATCTCCCACTTGTTGAATACTTTGCAATGGGGCCTATACAAAAAACATAAATTCAACTACTTGGGGAAACTAAGCCCATTGTCTCCCTACACCAAGAAAACTTCTCAATACTCATAGGCTTAGTTAATGAATCTGCAACATTTTTTAGAGTATCAATTTTCTCCAATGAGACCTTGTTTTCAACCATGTCTCTAATAAAATGGTATTGTTCTGCAATATGCTATATCTTAGAGTGATAAGTAGGGTTCTTTACCAAATATATTACTTTAACTATCGTAATCTATCCTTACAACTCCTTGTAAGAACCCAACATCAATACACAACCTTTGTAACCATATTGCTTCCTTACTTGCATGAGTTGTTGCTATGTACTCAAGTTCTCTAGTTGAAAGTGCCACTATAGATTACCTCTTGCTCGTCCAGTTGACTGCTCCACAAAAAAAGTGAAATATATAACCACTTGTGGATATTCTATGATCAAGATATCCAACCCATCTACATCAATAAAACCTCATACATTCAATACCTTATTTGGTTTGGGCCTTCCTTGATAGCATATTGCATAATCTGTTGTGCCATACAAGTATTTGAAAACTCATTTTACAACAGTCCAATGTTTTTTTCCTGGCCTTGACATATATTTTCTTAAAACTTCCACTGCATGGGCAATGTTCGTTCTAGTACATACCATGTCATACATAAAACTCCCAATAGCACTTGCATAAGAAACACAAGATATTTTCTCTTCCTCTTCTTGTGTCTCTGGACACTATCCTGTAGATAACTTTACACCCAAAGGAATAGGAGTCTTGATTCATTTGCAATCTTGCATATTAAAATTTCTTTAAGATTGTCTCAATATATTTTTTCTTATTCAATCAAAGTGTATTATTTGATTTATCCCTCTTAATTTGCATGTCTAAGATAAAATTTGTAGGACCAATATCCTTCATGTTAAACTAAGATGACAACTAAGACTTGAAATTATGGATGATTTCCTTGTTATTTCTAATTAACAACATATCATCAACATACAATGCCACAATAATAAAGTGATCACCAACCTATTTGATGTACACATAGTGATCAACTTTACTTCATAAAAAACCAAGTCCCAATACATAAGTATCAAACTTTTGATACCACATCCTAGGTGATTGTTTCAGACCATACAAATATTTCTTCAACCTGCATACAAAGTCTTCCTTTTCTTTTACTGTAAAATATTTTGGGCGAGACATATAGATTTCTTCTTCTAGATTCCCATGTAGGAATGTTGTCTTCACATCTATTTTCTAATCTACTTCTAGATCAAATGTAGTAGCAATAGACAAAAGAAATCTAATAGAAGTTAGTTTAGAAACTGGGGGAAAATCTCACCAAAATCAATTCCTTGTACTTGGGAATTTCCCTTTGCTACCAGTTGAGATTTGTACTTCTCGACTTTACCTTTTGCATTAAACTTCTTCTTGAATACCCATTTCCTACCAATTGGTTTTCTTCTAGCAAGCAACTTCACCAAGTCCCATGTATTATATTTATCTAAATATTTTATCTCATCATCCATCACATTCTTCCAAAATTTACCATCCTTTGCATTAACTGCCTCCTTAGCAATTTTAAGATAATTATTAGTAATAGATAAAACAAAAGTAAAATCAAAATTAGGTGAATTGTACCTCTTTAGTTTCCTTATTTCATGAGTTGATCTTCTCAAGGCTGGAGTTTGAGGATCTAGTTCATCATCTTCTGTTGAGTCAAATTGTTCATCCATGAACTCAAATTGCATCTTTTTGGGTTCTTTCTCTCTTGATTGTTCTTCCCGCTCAAGAGTACTTTTAAATTCTCTAAAGATTACATCTTGGCTATAAACAACTATCCTAGTTTCTGGGTTCCAAATTTTATAGCCTTTTACACCATATTTATAACCAATAAAGATACACTTCTCTACTTTATTATCTAACTTACTCCTTTTTTCCTTTGGAACATGCACATAAGCATCACAACCAAAAAATCTAAGATGTTCAAGAGGGTTTCTTACTAGTCCATGCCTCATACAAAGTTTTATCAACCAATGTTGATGTAGGTGATTGATTTACCAAGTAACATGCAGTGTCTATAGCCTTCCTATGATAACCCTACACCATTAAGCATACTCCTTATCTTTTCCATCAATGTTCTATTCATTATTTCTACAACTCCATTCTTTTGAGGAGTGTATGGAGTTGTCTTTTGCCTTTTTATTTTGCATTGCTTATAAAACTCCTCAAATTCATTATTGTAAAACTCTCCTCCATTATCTATCCGCAACACTTTTACCTTCTTCTCAGTCTAGTTTTTTACAAGAGCCTTAGACTCTTTGAATTTTGCAAAGACATCAATTTTTTTTTGGAGGAAAAATATTAATGCATACCTTTAAAATCATATATAAATTAAATCTAGTACAATTATTTTCCAAGTGATGGAACAGGCACAGGTCCAAACAAATCACTCCAAAACTACTTTTTCTCTTGCAGCACCAAATAAAAATTTTACCCAATTATGTTTACCATATACACAATATTCACAAAAATAAAAATCTAAAGAAAAGTTAGAAATACCTTCAACCATACCTTTAGTATGCAAATATCAAATCCTATTTTCTCTTATATGTCCTATTATTTGATGCCAAAGCATTGTCTTCTCTACATGAAAAGTAGAGATTTTTTTTGTTTCATTTTCAAGAACAACAGAACTATTACACCCCTCAGTCACAATGCTACCCAATAGCTTGTATAATGCTCTAATCTGAACTCATATTGCCAACACAATTGCTCCTCAAACCATCCTATAGGTATCCTTTTCAAATATTGTTTACACACCTACATCACTCATTCTACTCATAGATATCAAATTTTTGGTCAATCCTGGAATATGCAAAACACCAGGGAGGGTTTTAACCCTTTCATATTTCACTAGTAGTTTGACTCTTCCACGTCCTATGATTTTGGTTGTCGATTCATCTCCTAGGAAGACATCACCTCCATTATGCTCTTCATATTCACAAAACCATTATCTATGAGGAGTCATATGAAAATAAGCCCTTGATTCAATCAACCATACATCATGATATGATTGTGTACTCAAAGATTCCAAGTATACGTTCCCTCATTCTATTGAGGCATTTTCTTCTATGGAATAAGCGTCATTAGATCCCTTATTTCTATCAATATCTTTGGATCCATAATTTTACTTCAAATACCCAGCTTTACTAGCATATCCAACATCTTTAAATAAAATTTTCAGGATATTTAGATCTCCCTCTTGAATTTGACTTATCACCTGAGTTATGCTTATTTTTATCTTGGGAATGATCCCTTACAAACAATTCATCCTTGGATTAGCCCTCCATGGATTTTCATCTCACAAGGATGCAACCACATTTTCAAAATTTAAAGTAGTTGAAATAGTACTCCCAATCATCATAGCTAGATTATCCCATGAAACTACATAATAAAGTAATACACTTATATTCTTCAATCAATTTAATATCAACATAGGCTAACTAACTTACCACAGTGTTAAAAGCATTGAGAATTTTTGCCACAAAATACCCATTATTCATTTGAAGGAGATACAACTTCTTTCAAAGAAATAGTTTGTTTACCAAGTACTTTAACCGATATAAAGCCCCTAACTTCTCCCATATCTCCTTAGCATTGTTTTGTTTAGAAATATTGATCAACACTAAATTGTCAAGGTATAGTCAGATAGTACTCTTTGCCTTCTTATTCAGCTTCTCCCAATCTTCTTGTGTCATAGCCACAAGTTTTTTTTCTGACATAGTAACCAATTGATCTCTATCTACAAGCATATCTTCCATATTTAGCTTCCATAACTCAAAGCTCTTGTCATTAAACTTTTCAATATCGATCCTTATATTGCTAGTAATTTTCCTTCACACCAAATTCACCTGCATAGTTTTCCCACTTAAAAAATAAGTATATCATAGACCCTCTCTTCTCAGACCAAGTCAAACCCTAGAAATAAAGACATCCTCCTAAAACCAATAGCCATGCTTTGATACCAGATGAAGAGATTGATAAACCTATTCTTGAGATATTAGCACAAGCATAATCATAAAATAGAAATTAAAATAATATGCTCACACAATGAACACAAATATTTATCCTGGAATCCCTTGACCAGGAAAAACCAAAGCCACTCCTCTTGCTCTCTTCTCTATTTATTATATGCATAATCTAGTGCATACTCTTATATTATTTTACAAAGCAGTTACAATATATAGACATCTCATAGCTCCAAAAATAAGGCCACCCCACAAATAAGACCACCCCAAAAATAAGACCATGGGCTAAAACCATCCATGAACATTTATTTAATGAGGCTTCCTAAAAATAAGACCATGGGCTACCCATGCATTTTTTGTTTTTTCATGCAAAGGATACAACACATCCAACACTTTTTTCATTTGTTATTTTGAGAGCAATGAAGAATTTTTATTTTCTTGAAAATAAGTTTGTTAAAGAACCAACACTTGAGGTAATTATTTTATAAATGAAATAATACATGCAAATTCAAATTTGAATCTATCATAATTCCCACATATGGTCTTAGGCTAGGTGCTCAAATGGTTTGAAGCATACAGAACACATCTTTGTGGAGAAAGTGTACGCACATATCCCCTGTGAGGGGTGACCATTGCAGCTAGCAAAGCATTGCTTAAAGTGTTTATGTGGATTTTACCCATATTTGAAATGAAGTAGACATCATTTTTTTTCTAAAGAAACAATGACTTTGATGATAGTTTCATAAGCAACAAGTATAATATTTAAACTCTCCTTTCACTCTATATGACGACATAATGTGGTGGTATGGGAAATGCAATTAGAAAGGACAGGTCTTGCATTTGATTCAGAATGTGATTTTTCTTTGTAATTAAGAAGGGGCTATATATCTTATATAAGTGTTACCTTCTCAAACACCACCATGCATGAGGACTAACTAGCAAGTAGGAAGATGTTAGGGGAGAGAAGGTGCATGTTCAAATCCTACACAACTATTTTTATTGCATTGCACATGGCCTTCTTGGCAAGGGCAAGTTGGCAGAAATACAAGAGAGATCCTTCCACATCCCAATAGTGTGGCCACTATGTTAGTGTGAAGTGCTTGACAACTGTGAGATAAGGTTTAAACCTCTTTGGCACTACTCAAGCATTTTTTCAAAAAAAAATGAAGTTGGTCAACGTGGCATCATAGTATGCCACAAATAATTCCTTTTACTATATATATGAGATTCCAACCAATAAAATATCACCAATTGTCGAAGTCAAATAGATTCAAAGGCACTGAAGTGGCAAGTGATAAGGGAAAGACACCAACAAATCATGGATTGATGGGTGGTAACAAGCAATTAGATTCTTCTTCTCTAATGGAGCTTTGATATTTTATTTTTGAAGATCCATTAGGGTAAAACTTCAAAAGGCCATAACTTTTGCATATAGAAGAATTTTGAGCCCATATTTATTAAATCACATGATTTTTTGAGCTCTTTTCACTAGTGGCACTAGTTCATGGACCTGTTACAGTGATAAGATTCAAATTGTGTAAGATGGATCATCAAGCTCTAGTTACTTGTCTAAATAGGTGAAATTACAATATTTTGTCAACCCAAATGATTGGCCTATTACGCAAGAAGGACCCATGTTGCATCTGTCAAGAAGATAAGGCAACAGCCCTTGATGAAGAAACTTGCCACCAAAGAGAAGAATAAGATCTTGGTTTATTTTCCTTGTTAACTAAACCAAAAAAAAATTTCCACATCAAAGAGGATAGTGAACGAATTAAGATATGGTCAAAATTACGTGAGTTTTTTAGAAAAGTCAATACTAATGAAGCAATTCACTTTGAATGAGAGCTTTCTTCTCTCAAATTGGCTAAGTTTGATAACATAGAGGACTATATTGCAAGATATAAGGCATTGAGAGCAAATACTGTATCTTCTAGAGGCAAAAAGAGAGTTGATGTAGAATACGTGAATATTATCCTTGCTAATCTCTCCCCTTATTTTTAGATGATGAATGTCATGGTTCATATGATTTCAATGTTCTTGGAATCTCAAAAAACTCTTACTATTGATTAGTTTTTTTCTCTCCATTTTTAGGTGGCAATGAGAACTTATGGTAGCACTTCACAATTATAGGGAATGCAAAGGAATTCAAACCTAAGGAGGCTAAGACCCAAGAGCCTAAGGGTCAATCTAAGTCTTCAAAGAATTCAAAGACTATTTGCAAATACTCCAAGAGAGTAGGACATACAATAAATAATTGCTTGCTAAAATTGTAAAGGATTAAAACTAAGTTTCTAATATGGGTGGATGTCAATCAAAGAAGATTTAATGATGGAGAACATGAAAAAAAAACACGATTTTTGAGCTCTGGCGATTTGGCGGGAAACCTTCTGAACTGCCGACGGCCGAGTCTCTAGGGTTTCAGATCGAAAACCTCTTCCAGAGTATTTGGGGGTTTGCTGCTGGTTTTTGTTCTAGGATCTTTCGGTGTCCCGGGAGGGCCCAATGGGGTCTCTTCCAGGTTCTCTCGAGGGGAAGAAGACCTCTTATGCGGAGATTTTACGAGAAAATCCTGCGTCTTCCTCTGTTGATGCTCAGCGGAGTGCCTTCCATCTGCTATCCAAGAATGCGGGCAAGGGTTCTCCTGGGCATAGAATCAATGGATGTCTCCCGCAATCTGCGTCAAGACCAAAAATAGTCATCGAACCAGAGCTGGTTGAAGACACGATAAACTATCGGGCCACTCATGATCTGATCTGCAAGTTCATGGGCATTCGACCCACCCCCGCACTTTTTGCATTCCCTGGGTGAGACAAAACTGGGAGCCTATCGGTGAGTACTCCTTATGGCCCATTAGCAATGGGTATTTTATTATTAGTTTTTCTTCCCTAATGGATAGAAACAGAGCATTTGAATCAGAGAAGAGGAGCCATGGCCCGACAGGGTTATTTGTCCAGCCGTGGAGAGCGGGTTTCGACCCTCGCATTGAGCCCACGGCTGTCCCGGTTTGGATCCGGCTGTATGCTCTCCCGATGGAGTTTTGGGGTGAGCAGATTCTTGAATTGATAGGCAACTCTCTAGGTAGATTTTTGGGAGTTTCTAAGGATACCATTGAAGGAAATATTGTTGTTTATGCAAGAATTTGTGTAGAATTGGATATTAGTCAACCGCTACCAGCTGAGATGGAACTGGAGTTAGCAGGACATTCTTGGATACAGCAGTTAGACTATGAAGCCCTACCTTTCCGATGTAGAGTCTGTCATTTGCATGGCCATTTGGCAAGGTTCTGTCCAAATATCTTGAGCACCAAAGCGGATGCTCCACAGGGAATGTCAAATCGCTCCCGAGGAGGTAAGTCCACTTCGGCCAAGGAACCACCTGTCATTCCCCCGGGTTCTGAGGGCCAGAACGATGGCTTTGAACAGCAGAAGAGAAGAAGAAACAAAAAGAGAAATGGTAAGGAGCAAGCTCTTCCCAAGCCAACCAACCGGTATGAAATCTTCAAATCTCTTGTGGATCAAGAAGACCAACCTATGGAAGGAGCAGATGGGATCCTTGAGGATAATATCATCCTTACTCATGCTCCTCCTTCATCAACCCCTGTCCTTGAACAGGTGATTGACTCCTCTGAGACTTTGCAGCAAGAAAACCCCGGGACTCTGGTAATCCACTCCCCAGTTCAGCCCGTTATTAAAGATGTTACCATGGGAATTGCAGAAAAGCTCAGAGAAAGACCAGCTCTTGGAATTTCCCAGGTGGAGAAGAGGTCGAAAAATAGTAATTCCCAAGGGGTGGGCAGGAAATCCAATAAGGATCTAATTGCAGTGCAAGGGGATAAGCTAATCAATGGAGGATTGGCGAGAACAATTGATTCGTATTGCTCCCAAGGTTTCCAATGATTATTCAATCTTGGAATGTGAGGGGTTTAAACAGTAGAACCCATCAATCTGCTGTTCAAAGACTTTTAGAAAGAAGTAAAACAGACTTTCTGCTCATTCAGGAGACAAAAATGTCATTAGACCTTATGAGTAAAACTGTCAGCCGAATCTGGAGGGGTGCTGGCCATATGGCAGTGGCTGCTCTTGGTGCCTCGGGAGGGATTGCTACTCTTTGGAATCCTTTGGCGTGGATAGCAATAGAACATATAGCCTGGAGAGGGGTCCTAACATCTCTTTTTAAGAATATAGTTACAGCTGAACAAGTCTTAATTACAAATTTCTATGGGGCTCAGAACACCGATGGTCAACGGTTTCAATGGAAAGCTGTTCAAAACATGAGGTCCTCCCGGAAGATTTTGATTGGATTATTGCTGGGGACTTCAATGCTAAATTATCCGCTAGAGATCAGGAAGGTGGCATCCCTGTTCTGGATACAGGGGACCGGTTGTTTATTGCCCAAGTCCAGGCCTTTAACCTTGTTGATATCAAAGGCCCTGGTACAAACTTTACCTGGACTAATAAGAGAAGAGAGCCATACAGTAGGAGGGTTAAGCTTGACAGGTTTTTGGTCTCGGAGGAAGCTTATGTTAGATGGAATATCAAATTCCAGATTTTGGAGGGCCCAGTCTCCGATCACTCTCCCATTTTGCTGGAGGGAGGGACTATGTCATGGAAGTATTACAAACCTTTTAAATTTGAAAATTTTTGGTTGCAAAAAGAGGACCTACGAAGGAAAATTCCACAGTGGTGGGAAGAAGGTCGTCTCCCTTTTGGAACAGCTATGTTCAAATTTCATAAACAACTTCTCTTTGTTAAGAGTAAACTAAAACAGTGGAAGCAAACTAACAAATCTGATTTCCAGCTCCAACGGGCTCCCTTGCTGGACAGATGGAATGAGGTGCAAAAACAATTCAGAGAAGGAATTATTTCTGAGCATCTTAAATTTGAGGATGACGCTTTACGCAAAGCAGCTTGAGGACATTGATAATCAAGAAGAGATCTATTGGAGACAGAGAGCAAGAAATACTTGGCTATTAGAAGGAGACAGAAATACTAAATTTTTCCATCGCTCTGCCTGTGCTAGAAGGCAATTGAATAACATGGAGTTCCTTCAAGATGAGATTGGAAACTCTTTTGACACTCTCCCTGATATGCATTCCCTATCTATGGAGTACTTCTCAAACCTCTTCAAGGAAAGTATGCAGCATGATGTGGAAGCCCAAAATGAAGTCATTGAGGGAATTCCCTCTATTATTTCTCATGAAGAGAATCAGGCCCTTCTTAAGCCCATTGATCGTGATGAACTCAAGAAGGTGGTCTTTGGGATGTGCACAGGAAAATCGCCTGGTCCGGACGGTTTCCCTATTGAGTTCTTTCAGGCCTTCTGGGATATCTTGGAGGAGGATGTGTTGGCTGTCATTGAGGAATCCCGAATTAACAAAAGAATGCTCAAGGCTCTAAATCACACCTTTATCACTTTAATTCCTAAAGGAGAGGGGGGGGCTCACATTTCCGATTTCAGACCTATTGCATTATGTAATGTGATCTACAAAATTATCACTAAAATTATGGCTGAAAGACTAAAACCCCTTCTTCAGAATATAATTTCCCCTGAGCAAGGGGGTTTTGTTGAAGGAAGACAGATCTTGGATGGAGTGATCTTGGCTCAGGAGGCTATCCATTCTATGCATAATTCAGGTAACAAGGGAATGTTCATCAAACTGGATATGTCTAAGGCTTATGACAGAGTAGAGTGGGGCTTCTTGGTCAAGATGTTGGCAGCCTTTGGTTTTTCTCAAGACTGGATTGCCTGGGTCATGAGTTGTATCTCTACGCCTTCCTACTCTGTTTTAATTAAGGGGCTTCCCTCGCCACCTTTTGGAGCCTCTCGGGGTCTCCGTCAAGGAGATCCCCGCTCTCCATATCTCTTTCTCATCTTGGTCGAAGGTTTAGGCAGACTCCTCCCCGAGAAGAAGACGTCAAGGACAGATTACAAGAATTAAAATCGGGGCTAAAGTTTTGACTCATTTATAGTTTGTGGATGATACGGGCTTGGTGGGAGTTGCCAGCCTCAGGGAAGCAAGAGGAATCAAAGATACTCTTAACGTCTACCTCCGGGCTTCTAATCAAGTCATCAATGAATCAAAATCAAAAGTGGTCTTCTTCAACCTTGATCAAAGGTCACAAGAGAGAGTTATGGAGATCCTGGGTTTCACTAGGACCTCCCTTCCTGTTGTTTATTTGGGGGTTCCTCTGCATTGCAAAAAATTGAAAGCTGATTTCTGGAAGGACCTTTTGGATGGCATCAAAGAGAGAATGAATCACTGGTCTCATAGATGGTTAAGCTATGGGGGCCGACTAACTTTCTTGAAGTCTGTTATTCAGGCCATGCCTATTTACAAATTCTCTATTCTGGCCGCCCCTCCTTCAATTTGGAAAGAGTTGGACAAAGCGGCTAGAAGTTTTCTCTGGGAAGGTGCCAATGGAGAGAGGAAATGGGCCTTGGTTGGTTGGGATAAGGTCACCCAGCCCAAGGAAAAAGGTGGGCTGGGCTTAAGAAGCTCCAAGTTTAACAATCGGGCCCTGGCTGGGAAATTGTATTGGAGGTGGATTTCCCAGCCTTCGTCCCTCTGCAGCAGAATCCTTTCTAGTAAATACTTGGGTCTTGTTCATCCCAACGACTTGGGCCGCTATCCTTTGGAGGGTAATGGTTCTCTTGTGTGGCAGGCGCTCAAGCTTGGATCTCGCATTATCAAAGATCAATTGTTCTGGAAAGTTGGGAGAGGGGAGAAGGCCCGGTTTTGGACTGACTCTTGGGATCAACATCCTCCTATCCTTGCCGTGTTTCCTGATTTGCATCCGTTAAAATCAGCTCTTGAAGATAAGGGTTGGATTAATATTGAGAGCTACTTCAATACCAGCCAATTGGGGGAGTATAAGGTTCAAAAGTTTAAGCGGTTGGGTGAATGGCCTATTCCAATCCCTCCGGAGCAGGCTCCAACTCTGGAAAAACTTTTGGCAGAAAGGTTTCTTACTGGGAGAGATGAGGAGGATGAGCTTGCTCGGGGCTTTGGGAACCTTGGGGTTTATTCCGTGAAGGAGGGCTATGCTTCGATCCTCCCCGAGCCCCCCCCACACTCTTTTCCTCGTTCATGAATGGAGGAAGATATGGCATCCCAAGGGCTGGCCGAAAGTGAACTTCTTTGCTTGGCACTGATGCATAATGGTATCTTGACCTTTGACAACCTCGTAATTAGAGGCATCATTGGCCCTTCCCAGGGTGTTTTGTGTTATAGGAATGAGGAAACTCGCGGATCATCTTCTGTTTGATTGTCCTTTCACACAGCAGATTTGGCACCGTTGGTTCTCCCACTTTAAACTTCGTGCGCTTGGAGACTTGTCCCGGACCAATTTATGGGAAAGCTGGAAGAGAGGTAGATTTATATCTAAAGCTCTTCGTACTGGCTGGGAGCTCGGTTTCCTTTTTATTTGGTGGCAGGTATGGTTGGAAAGAAATGCTCGTATTTTTCGTGAAACCTTCTCTTCGGTGGATGGGATTTGGCAGGTCATCTGGAGCAAAGTTGTGGAAACCGTTGCCATCTATGCTGAGGAGGAAAATCAGCCAGCTTCTAAGCCTTTGAAAGGGAGAGTTGCTGATCTTGAGAGACAGGTAAGAAGTTGTTGGAAACCTCCCCCAAAAGTCTGGATCAAAATCAATACTGATGGAGCTGCAAAAGGTAATCCGGGTAATGCTGGTAGTGGAGTTATCTGCCGTGATCATGCTGGGACTGTGCTCTATTGGGAATTGCAAGGTCTGGGATATGCCACAAACAATGAAGCTGAGGCCTTTGCTATTAAATCTGCCTCCATCTGGGCCGTCAAACAAGGTCACAGAAAGATAATCATTGAGTCTGATTCCCAAATCCTGGTTGGTGCTCTTGATTGCTTGAGGAACTTTGCCTTAAAAGCTTGGAGGCTCCGGATTTTGGTTTCCCAAATTTTAGAGCTTTGGAAGGAAGTTGAGGATGTGATACCTGTTTATGCTAGTAGATCTCTCAATAAAGCGGCTGATTTCCTTGCTAAGATGGGTGCTGAGAGAGAGGTTGGGATTCATCTGCATAGCAATATGTCTGTGGAGGATGCCGAGATCAGACAAGGCCTTGAACAATTTCTGAAATAATGTGCAAAGTTTTTTTTGCTAAGGGTCCTTTTTGTCGCGATATCGCGACATGTAGTGCTGTCGCGGCCTTTGGCTGGTTGCTGTCGCGATATCGCGACAGGTTGAGCCTCCGCGGCCTCTGGTGGGTTTCTGTCGTGACATCGCGACATGTCGCGTTATCGCGGGTCACGATTCCATGACATGTCACGATATCGCGACATGTCGCGATATCGCGACATGTCGCGATATCGCGTGTCGCGATATCGCGACATGTCACGATTTCGCGACACGCGATTTCGCGACATGTCGCGATATCGCGATAGGTCCCGCTTTCTTGGTCCGATTGGTGTTCTTGCCGCGCTCTCGTTCCCTTCATGAAGTTGAAAAGCAAAGTAAATATTTCGTCGCGTTTTCGTGACAAGTTTGAGATTTGGAAGCTGCATGGTTTTTCTGTCGCGATTTCGCGACACGTTTGGCACTTAGGCGGCTGGGTGGAAAATTGTCGCGATATCGCGACCTGTAGCGCTGTCGCGGCAACGAGTTGGTTTTTGTCGCGATTTCGCGACAGGTTGTGCCTTCCTGGCCTCTGGCGAATTTCTTGCGCGATATCGCGCCATGTTGCGCTGTCGTGGCTTTTGCTGGGCTTTGCTAGCGATATTGTGCCTCTCTTGAAGATGCTGCTCAAAGGTGGTATTGTGCCGCGTTTTCGCAACAGGTTGACTAATTGGATGCAGCTTGGCTTTTTTGTCGCGATTTCGCGGCATGTTTGGCTCTTTTGCGACTGGTTGGTTTTTTGTCGCGATATCGCGACCCTTTTGCGGCATGACTGCTGTTTAGTGTTTTCGTCGCGTTTTCGCGACGCTTTCTGCGGTTGGCTGTCGAGGGCCCTTCCTGTCATGATTTCGCGACATGTCGCGATTTCGTGACATGTCGCGTTATCGCGACTGTTGGCGCCGAAGTGGCCGTGACGGGTTTGCCTGTCGTGATTTCGCGACATGTCACGTTTTCGCGACATGTCGCCTTTTCGTGCCGTCCGTTCTCTGTGCCTTGTGGCTGCTAGTGTTGCCTTTGTGCGCTTTCCTTGTTGTGTTGCTCTTGGCTCTGGCTCGGGATGTGTTCTCTCCCGCTTGTATCTGGTTTTTGTTTTAATACAAGTTTTCATTTTTTCAAAAAAAAAAAATATGGGTGGATGTCTTCCAGATGATGATGGGGATTCAAACAGATCTATCTAAAATTCAAAGGCCTACTATATTATCCATTATGGGGGAGGATATATTGTCACTAATGTATTCTCTCTGATGGCTTTTTAAGTCTTAATATTAATATAAAACTCACAGGATCAAATATTAGATAGCCACAAAATAGTAATATCAAGATAATGATGTAAGTAGGATAATATGAGCAAATTAATATGTAAATCAAGGCTTATAATATATCAACTAACATTCATTAATAAACAACAATATGAATGTAATAGCCTAAATCATACATGTATAAAGCATGTAGCACAACTTACAATATTAATTGCTCAAAATGTATGCAATCTTTATTACTCCTCTTTCTATTACAAATATAGCACTTGACTCTCTACTTTTGATAATTGTATGACTTATTAAATGTATCCAGTGCTTCTCTATGGAGTGCTATATGGTCATATTAGAATGACTATTTGAATACTTGACTATTCATTTCCATATGTCAAGTCTCATGACTCTTGGCTTCTCTACTTGACACTTGCATACGCATGACTCTATCTTGTATGCACACCTAGACATGACTCTTAACTTGGAACACTTTAATCTAACACTTGTGCACACTTACATATAAGATACTTGTGCACATAAACTCACATTACACTTGCACACTTACTCACATGACACTTGTGCATTTCCTGCACATTACAACATTACATAAAATATTACTCACACTCTAAACTAAGACTCAACCCTAATCTAATATTTACAATATGTACCATGAAGGTACTATTGGATTACATTAGCATGTACCAAATAATGTAATATACTTCAACACTCTCCTTAGCCCCCTAATCCAAATTATGAGGAGGTGTTGAAAGTGTAATTTAATATGTGGACAAAGATAATATTGTATGATGTAATTTTGGAAAGGCCTTTAGGCATTCATTGTACAATGTATTTAATTTATTATAATATTTTATTATGTAAGCCCTATGGGTTGTGGTTAATCTTAATTGGTTAAACCTATCTTGCAAACTTGTAATTAACCTTATTTCTCTCTTATTTTGTTAGCTTAGATTAAGTTCATTTTATGTAATTGAGGTTTTAGTATTGGTATAAATATCCCCATCACTATGTCATTTTATCATAGAAGTATATTGATTCTTATCTACGGATAATATATTGATTATTAATGGTGCCTAGGGATGCCCACCAATCTCTATCTATTTTTCTTTCTTTCATCCTTTTGCTTTTTGTTTAAGATTTAAGTGGATGGATTGTTTATGTTTGTTTATAAAAAAATATTGTGAATCCTAACACAAATTATATCAAATAATCACCCTATACTAATAAATAAGACATTATAAAGTAATAAAATAAAATTCAAAGAGTTAATGCAAATCCAATAAATTATACATTAGGAATTCCAGTAAGATACATCTATGATATATGTATACAAATATCAATAAGCTCTATATACCAAGGTACCTAGTTGTTGCAAAAAACATTTAATAAAAGTATTAGCTTGTAATGCATGAGCTCAACTTGAGTGGTTAAAATGAGTTGTCTTCTATAGAGAAGGATTAGATTCAAGTCTTAGTGAGCATAAGGTCCTAACATTTATGAGTGGTAGGTGCTTGACTTTGAGTGAGTTTTATTGCTTCCACTATAAATTAAAGTCCACGTTAACCTTGTTTTTAAGATTGTTAACATGTACTTTAAC
Organism: Wollemia nobilis; assembly: GCA_028583015.1. Lineage (NCBI taxonomy): Eukaryota > Viridiplantae > Streptophyta > Pinopsida > Araucariales > Araucariaceae > Wollemia > Wollemia nobilis. The sequence continues at coordinate 3,118,951 of JAQPPZ010000594.1, read as the reverse complement.
GTGCAAACTTACTAAGAGTCTAATTAACCAAAATGTATACTTAGTAAAGAAACTTACCAAGAGTCTAATTAACCAAAATGTATACTTAGTAAAGAAACTTACTAAGAGTCTAATTAACCAAAATGTATACTTACTAAATATTTTGTCATGTATCTATTATTGTAATTGTAATTCACCTATATTTATCCTTGACAGTACATCCAACCAAGATTTTTCCATTTATGTTTATTCTTACTTAATAGAGACATTAACTTCTAATCCCCAATATACATGCCAATATATAATGTGTTTAACTTCTAATTCCTAATGTGCATGCCTAAAAATATATTATTCTAATACCACGATTTAGTTGAATAAAAATATCATACTTTGATTTTATTATAAAAAAGTAAACAAATCATAAGGTGCACAATTTTATTTTTTGATCTTAAGTGAAACAAACATCAACTCTGGTTTGGTTCTTTGCTTATATTGATTGTTAGATTAATCATCATAAGCATCATTTATTAGTATGGTCTTAGGATAGCTAATATTATTTTCTTTTAAATATAGATAGATATTTTGAGCTCAATAAAAAATAATATCCAATCCATCCTCATCAAACCTACCAACCCTACCACCTTTATTTGGATTGATTAGGAACCAACACTAGTTCTCAAAATCATCAATGCCAATAGGAACTATTCATTAATAACAAACAACAGACAAAATTACCAAGTGAAGCATTAGGAGAGAAAAAAGAAGAAATAACATCAAATGGAGATGAATGTATATTCTATTATTGTATCTTCTTGTAACTTAATAACTATTTTCTCTCTAAATTATTTGAAGATATTTTTTTTGCTTGATATTATTTTAAGATATTTTGAAAGACACTACAATAAATCTTATTCAAACAATTAATGGTATAATTTCAACTAACATAAATAGTTGAAATGCCTATAATATAATGGTATTGGGGTAGGATGCGAGTAAAGAATTTCAAATTATAAGTCAAGGGTCCAATCTCATAGTTGAACTTTAACATGTAGTCTAAAAGATTTAGATCAAGCAAAGGGAAACAAAGAGTCTTACACCATAATTTTTTGGTTCCATGGTAAACTTTAAGTTTTAATATTAGTTAAAGACATTGTGAAACAAAAATAAATGAGTTTAACCTAGGTTCAAATCCTTTTATTGTGATAGACACTCTTTTGGATCCAGGGGATCGATTCATGATTGCTCAAGTCCAGGCTTTGCACTTAGTGGACATTAAATGTCCTGGAAATAACTTCACTTGGACTAATAAAAGGCGGGAGCCCCATAGTAGGAAGGTGAAGCTTGATCGCTTTTTGCTTCCAGAGGAGGTGTTTGTAAAATGGAATATCAATTTTCAAATTTTGGCAGGCCTTGTTTCTGATCACTGTCCTATTCTGCTGGAAAGCAGGACTAGGATGAGGATTCATCACAAACCGTTCAGATTTGAGAATTTTTGGCTTCAAAAATAACTTCAGGATAAAATTCCACAGTGGTGGGAAGAGGATTGCCCAGCTTATGGGAGAGCTATGTTTAGAATCCACAAACAACTTCAATATGTCAAATCTCAGTTGAAGTATTGGAGGCGTTCTAATAAATCTGACTTCCAGGACCCAAAGAGCTCCATTGGTGGCCCGCCTGGGATGAGGTCCAAAAACAGTTTAGAGAAGGAGTAATAACTGATCAGCTCAAAGTTGAGGATGATGCCTTGCGTTCTGCGGTTGAGGACATTGACAACCAAGAGGAGATCTATTGGAAACAGAGAGCAAGAACTTCTTGGTTATTAGAAGGGGATAGAAATACAAAATTCTTTCATCGGACTGCTTGTGCTCGAAGACAGATGAATAAGATGGAGGCCCTTCAAGATGAGAATGGTCATTCCTTTGATACTCTTCCAAGTATTCACTCCCATGCTATGGATTATTTTTCAAAGCTTTTTAAGGAAAGTGTGGTTCAAGATGTAGAGGCCCAAAATGAAGTTATTTATGTCATACCTGCTATTATTTTGGAGGATGAAAATCAGGCCCTCCTTAAACCCATTGATAGGGATGAATTGAAAACCATGGTCTTTGGAATGAGCACTGGTAAAACTCCTGGTCCAGATGGCTTCCCAATTGAGTTCTTTCAGGATTTCTGGACTCGCTTAAGGGGAAGATGTAAGGGCTGTTGTTGAAGAATCCAGAGAAAATAAGAGAATGCTTAAAGCTATAAACCACACGTTCATTACCTTGATTCCAAAATGGGAGGAGTGGGTTCATATTTCATATTATAGGCCTATTGCCTTATGTAATGTGGTATACAAAATACTCACAAAGGTAATGGTTGAGCGCCTAAAACCTCTTCTTCACAACATTATCTCCTCTGAGCAAGGAGGCTTTGTTGAGGGACGACAGATTCTGGATGGGGTGGTTGTGGCCCAGGAAGCAATCCATTCAATGCACACTTCTGGTAATAAAGGGATGTTCATTAAATTGGATATGTCAAAGGCTTATGATAGGGTTGAATGGAGCCTCCTGGCTAAAATGATGGCAGCCTTCGGCTTCTCTCAAGGCTGGATTGAGTGTATTATGAGCTGTGTATCTTCTTCGACTTACTCTATGCTTATCAAGGGCCTTCCTTCGCAACCTTTTGGAGTTTCTCAAGGTCTGCGCCAGGGGGATCCCTGTTCCCCTTATCTTTTTCTCATTCTGGCTAAAGGTCTTGGCAGACTTTTAACGAGGGGAAGACAGCAAGGCAGATTAATGGGTATTAGGGTGGGGGATGAAGTTGTATCGCACCTGCAGTTTATGGATGACACTGGTTTGATGGGAGTAGCCAGCATCAGGGAAGCTAGAACGATTAGAGATACTCTTAATGTCTATCTCAGGGCTACTTAACAGGTCATTAACGACAAGAAATCCAAAGTGGTCTTTTTTAATCTGGAGCACAGGCTTCGAATAGAATTTTAGAAATCTTGGGATTCACTAGGACTTCTCTCCCCGTGGTTTACTTGGGTATCCCCTTGCACTTCAAGAGGCTGAAATTAGACACTTGGAGGAATATGCTGGAGTGTATCAAGGACAGAATTAATCACTGGTCTCACAAGTGGGTAAGTTATGGTGGCAGATTAATGTTCTTACAGTATGTCATTCAAGCCATGCCAATCTACAAATTTTCTATCCTGGCTGCCCCGCTTACAATATGGAAAGAGTTGGACAGGATGGCTAGGAAGTTTCTGTGGGAAGGAGCTAACGAAAAAAGAAAGTGGGCCTTAGTGGGTTGGGATAAAGTCACTCAGCCTAAGGTAAAAGGTGGACTGGGACTGAGAGGATCCAAGTTAAATAATCAAGCCTTGGCTGGAAAGTTGTATTGGAGGTGGATTTCCCAACCAACTTCCTTATTCAATAGAATTCTCACGAGTAAATATTTGGGTCAAGTTAACCCCAATGAGGTGGGCCGTTTCCCTCTAGGTGGTACTGGATCCTTAGTGTGGCAGGCTCTCAAGCTAGGATCTCAGGTTATTAAAGATCAGCTGTTTTGGAAAGTGGGGAGAGGGGAGAAGGCCCGTTTCTGGACTGATTCTTGGGATCAATATCCACCCATCATTGTTGAGTTCCCCGAGTTACTTCCAATAAAATCTGCCATAGAAATCATGGGTTGGGTCCAAATTGAAAGTTATTTCAACACTTCTCAGCTGGGGGAGTATAGGTTTAAGAAGTTTAAGAGGTTGGAGGAGTGGCCAATTCCTATCCCCCGGAGTTGGCACCCATCTTATCCAACATCTTGACAGAAAGGTTTCTCATAGGAAGAGACGAGGAGGATGAATTAGCTTGGGGCTATGGGAGCCTTGGTGTTTATACAGTGAAGGAAGGGTATGACAAGATCCTCCCAGACCCTCCCCCCATTCTTTTTCGATTGAGGATTGGCGAAAGATTTGGCACTCTAAGGGCTGGCCGAAAGTAAACTTTTTTGCTTGGTAGTTTATGCACAATGGTATTCTCACTTTTGACAATCTCAGATGTAGAGGAATCATCGGCCCTTCTCAATGTGTTTTATGCCATAAGAACAAAGAAACAGCTGATCACCTGATGTTTGAGTGTCATTTCACGCATCAAATTTGGAAGCGCTGGTTCTCTCATTATAAAATCCAGGTTCATGGTGACATGAATCGGACTAATATTTGGTAAAGATGGAAGCGGGGTAGATTTACATCTAAAGCTCTTCAAATTGGGTGGGAGCTTGGTTTAAACTTCATTTGGTGGCAAGTGTGGTTGGAGAGAAACGCTAGAATTTTTCGAGAAACCTTTTCCTCGCTAGATGGAGTTTGGCAGGTCATCTGGAGCAAAGTCACCGAAATTTTTGTCGTCTACGCTAAAGAGGAAACTCGGGTTGTTCCTGGGCTAATGGCAGAGGGAGTTGACCAGAGAGAGGGACAGAATAGAACCAGTTGGAAATCACCCCCAGAAGGCTGGATTAAAATCAATACTGATGGAGCTGCAAAAGGCAATCCGGGTAGAGTCGGTATTGGCATGGTCTGCCGAAATCATGAGGGATCGGTGCTTTATTGGGAATTGCAGGGTTTGGGTAGAGCCACAAATAATGAAGTGAAGCCATTGCTATCAAATCCGCCTCTATTTTGGCGATTACTCAGGGTCACAGGAGGATAATTCTTGAATCTGATTCTCAAATTCTGGTTGGAGCTCTAGACTGCATGAGGAACTTTTCATTGAACGCTTGGAGGTTGAGGATTTTGGTCTCTCAAATCAAGAAATTATGGAGGGAATTAGATGATGTGATTCCCGTATATGTGAGCAGAGATTTCAACAAAGCGGTCGATTTCCTGGCTAAGATGGGTGCTACAAAAGAGGTAGGGGTGCAGCTGCACAGTGACATGCCTATTGCAGATGAGGTGATTAGGCAGGGCCTTGAAAGATAATTGAGACAATGATCAATGAAAAATTTAAGTATGGTTTTTGTCACGATTTCGTGACCTGTTGCGCCATCGCGGCCATTGGCAAAAAGCTGTCACGATATCGCGACATGTTGTGTCATCGCGGCTGCTGGAGAAATGTTGTCATGATATCGTGACATGTTGCACCGTCGCTGCCACCGAGGGAAAGTTGTCGTGATATCGCGATATGTTGTGCTGTTGCGGCCGATGTGAGAAAGTTGTTGCGATATCGCGACATGTTGCGCCGTCGCTGCCACCGAGGGGAAGTTGTCGTTGAAAGATCCTTAAGACAAATGATCAATGAAAAAGCTAAGTATGATTTTTGTCACAATTTTGCGACCTATTGCGCCATCGCAGCCATTGGCAAAAAGTTGTCGCGATATCACGACATGTGTCGTCACGGCTGCTGGAGAAATGTTGTCGTGATATCACGACATGTTGCACCGTCGCTGTCGCCTAGGGAAAGTTGTCGCGATATCGCGACATGTTGCGCTGTTGCGACCGATGTGAGAAAGTTGTCGCGATATCGCGACATGTTGCGCCGTCGCTGCCGTCGAGGGGAAGTTGTCGTTGAAATATCCTTAAGACAAATGATCAATGAAAAAGCTAAGTATGATTTTTGTTGCGATTTTGCGACCTGTTGCGCCATCGCGGCCATTGGAGGAAAACTGTCGCGATATCGCGACATGTTGCGCCGTCGCGGCCAAGGGAGGAAAGTGGTCGCAATATCGCGACATGTTGCACCATCGATGCCGCCGAGGGAAAGTTGTCGCGATATCGCGACATGTTGCGCTGTTGCGGCCGATGTGGGAAAGTTGTTGCGATTTTGCGACATGTTGCATCGTCACTGCCGTCGAGGGGAAGTTGTCGTTGAAAGATCCTTAAGACAAATGATCAATGAAAAAGCTAAGTATAATTTTTGTCACGATTTCACGACCTATTGCGCCATCGCGGCCATTGGAGGAAAACTGTCACGATATCGCGACATGTTGCACCGTCACTGCCAAGGGAGGAAAGTGGTCGCGATATCGCGACATGTTGCACCGTCGCTATCGTCGAGGGAAAGTTGTCATGATATCGCGACATGTTGCGCTGTTGTGGCCGATGTGGGAAAGTTGTCGCGATATCACGACATGTTGCGCCGTCGCTGCCGCCAAGGGGAAGTTGTCGTTGAAAGATCCTTAAGACAAATGATCAATGAAAAAGCTAAGTATGATTTTTGTCACGATTTCACGACCTGTTGTGCCATCGCGGCCATTGGAGGAAAACTGTCGTGATATCGCGACATGTTGCGCCGTCGCTGCCGTCGAGGGGAAGTTGTCGCGATTTCGTGACATGTTGCGCCGTCGCGGCCAAGGATGGAAAGTTGTCACGATTTCGTGACATGTTGTGCCGTCGCTGCCGTCGAGGGAAAGTTGTCGCGATTTCGCGACATGTTGCGCCGGCGCGGCCAAGGGAGGAAAATTGTCGCGATTTCGCGACATGTTGCGCCGTCGTGGCCAAGGGAGGAAAGTTGTCGCGATTTTGAGACATGTTACACCGTCGCAGCCGCTGGAGGAAAGTTATCGCAATTTCGCGACGTGTTGCGTCGTTGTGGCTGCTGCTGGATTTTTGTCGTGATTTTGTGACATGTCGCGATTTCGCGCCAGGTTGACTTTTTTGCGGTCAGAGGTGTCTTGTGTTGCGATTTCGCGACTTGTAGCTTTTTCGTAGATAGAGGTGAAGTTGGTGTTTGCTGCGTGTTTTCGCGATAAGTTGTTGTAACTAACCTATCAGCTCTCTCAGCTAGCTTGGTATTGGTTCAAGAGATTTGGATCCAGTGCAAATCTTCCTCTTCTCTTGTAATCATGTGCTTTCATTGTTTTCGATTGGGATGTCTCTTATCCCAATTGTAACTGATCAATGTTTTAATATAAGTTTTTTCAATTTTTTCAAAAAAAAAAATAATACCACTATAAAGTAATTCAATAAATAAATATAACATAAATAAACTAACTTCAATTCCATATAACCAATAAAAAAATTAAAACTTTTCACTAAAATAATTAATCAAAATTAAGCTTGATTTAATAATTTTCTACACAAAGACTACTGGGCTAACAATAATTTTTGCATGGGCTTACATTTTATCCATTTATCAAGGTGATTCTTTCAACGATTCATACTCAAAAAATAGTAAAACATTATCACTTTCAGCTTAAGTGAGCATTTCATTAAGGTCAACATAGGTGTCTTACGAAGACAACATAACTAACTTTTATATATCAACATTAAATGAAACGATTTTATTTGGAAAACTTTTATTGGGATTTACAGAAAACATATTTTTTCATGGAACAACAAAACAAATCATACTATTAGTATTAGCTTATAGTTAATTAAGAACATTATACAGTGAAAAGATTAAGATGTAGTAAAAATAATAATGCGGTTAGTGGATTAGTAAGTGTAAGTATGGTTGGGCATTTACCAAAAAGAGATTTAGGTTCAAATCTTGGGGAAGCCAACCCTTTGCCAGGCCAACGATGACAGTATGAACCCCGAGCGATTAGTGGTTCTCATCTCACATCGGTTCAACAAGAACAAAACGGATAGGTTTGTTGGGAGCAGTTCCTGTGGTTTGAACCCTGCGGTGACCAGTTACTAAAAAAATAGTGGTTGTAACCAACTCTGCTATGTAATCAAAAAAATAATATCAATGTGTTCAAATAATTTTTCTTTTAAATTAAAGTTAAGGTAAAGTTTTGAAAAAGTTGTCTTTTCAAAGAGATTTTTTTAAAACAAATTTTTTTTAAAACGTGATATCAACTTTCCTATATTTTTTTTGCATTGTTAAAATCCAAATCTTAATTTCATGTTAAAAAAACTCTATAACTCCTTCCAACTAACATCCATTAAGAGTTTCACATAACCATCTAATATATTTTATAAACAAGCAACAACTAATCAAATGCATAAGACTACTACTCTTTTTCTTAGAATATATAATTGTAAAACAAAATATAAACCAGCAAGACCTGCACATTGAATAGGACATATCCTCACAAGTGTAAATAGTCCTATCCAAGCATTTTGAACTGAGTTATATTCTCCCTCAAATATGGAGTCCCATAACCAAAAAAAATTAATCTGATCTGCTCGCCACTCTTCTCCCCTTAAAACATTATTTTTCCTGTTTAAAATTTGGATAAAATCTAGTGGTAGGAGTTGATTGGGAGTCCATATTTCCTTGTAGCAAATGAGTTGATTGGGAGTCCATATTTCCTTGTAGCAAATGGGGAAACTTTTGACACTTTTGTTTACCACTCAATGTGCCCCATTATTCCCTTCATTCTAAGAGCCTTCTGGTTTTTAAAAAGAAATTATGGATTTTCCATCCTCTAATAATGGTGTCGATCATATTTAGTGAGTCTTCTATTATAGTTTTTTTAATCTCATTTTGGGCTAATAACAATATATTATCTAGAGGAGCAGATGCTTTTGCACATGGTTATTTGTTGTACTATAAGAAGCTGCAAATGCTCTCAATAAGTTGTCATCAAAGTTGTGGGTTACACTCCCTTCCTTGCCAACCTTGGATTGTCAAAATTCAACTTAACCCACCATGTTGGGATGAGTTCCATTTGGTGTTGTATCAAGCATGCATCCTATCCCACCCTTAGTTGAATTCGATCCCATTACCACTTTCTAGCTACCTCCTTTTCAGCAGTGAATCCACTAAAAGGCTCCTTTTTAGATTCGTCACTAATTCTCTTATCTGGTTTTTAATTTTTATAAAGATTCGTCCCTCCCCCATTCTCCTTTCCTTGGAAAATCTTCTTATTCCTTTTAGATTTGTCACTAATTCTCTTATCTGGTTTTAAATTTTTATAAAGATCCGTCACTCACCATTCTTCTCTCCTTGAAAATTTTTCTTATTCCTTTCAAAAAGAAGTTGCATAAGTTTTTTTTTTTACTAGTAACGGGTTTTAAAAGGGACCCAAAACCTTATAACATGCTGCAAGGAGGATCCTATGAAGCCAAAATTTGACCATTCGCAGAATCCATAAACTAAAATAGTCTAAACTATTACAAACATACTGTCCATGGGCAAAAATAGAAAACAAAAACAACATAGATATCGTAGGGACCTTCCCAAACAACCGCATACAAAGAGACAGGGAGAGCATAAAGACCATCCCAGGAAACAAAAGGGGATAATCCCGTTCAGGACTAGTTGTTTTACTCTGGGATGTAGTCCTTGTCATATTTGGGATCATCCATAAATACATTATCATGGTATTAATCATCATTGGTAGCGACAAGTTCACTACAGGAATCAACAATACATTGGGGAAGATTCCCCTGTCACGTCAAAAAATATTGAACAGTTAATCCAAATTGTGCCATTGTATCTATCGCCTGATTGCCTTCCCGATACACATGTTGAATACACCTATTGTTTATCGTCCTTAGCTGGACAATGGACTCTTCAATGGTTGGTCCCACATTTCAAGGAGGATTCGAGACCCCCTTCAAATAGTTTATGGTTTTTAAGGGGTCTCCTTCGACTATCAGGTACTGGATATTGAGATCGATGGTCATTTGGATACCTCGAAAAGCTGCCCAAGCCTCAGCAAAATTATTATATTGGACTCCAAGTTTTTTTGCATACGCTAAAATGAGTTGACCTCTATCATCCCGGATCACTCCTCCACAACTCGCAGCGCCAGGATTGCCTTTTGAAGCACCATAAAAATTTAGCTTGAACCAATGAGGAGGGGGGAAATCCATGAAACCAGGGATCTGTCCACAACAACTTGGGGATGACCAAAAACCTCAAAATATAGGTTAACAGAACATGCCACTTGAATCTCAAATGGGGATGAAGGACAATTATTCAAAGGAATGATATTAGCATTTTTTGAGGTAAACATGACAGCTCTCAAAGAAATCGACTCCGGGTCAAGGCACGAATATCGAAAAGCATGATTGTTCCTTTCTAGCCAAATTTACCACATAAAGTGAGGGAGAATGATCGCCCACTAAAACTTTAGATGAGTGGACTTAAAGGGGTTTGGCCATTGAATAATAAGATCACTGATAAACTTAGGAGCAACCCAAGAAATGGATACACTTGACATGATAGATGACAGGACAATGCAAGAAAAGGGATACTCTAGAAACAGGTGATTGACTGACTCCCATGCAGATTTGCAGAGGTAACATCTGTTGGACAAGATCATACCATGGATTATTAAATTATCGATGGTCAATAGTCTATTTTTTGCTGCCACCCAATAAAAGTGAGAAGTCTTAGGAATAAGATTTGTGATCCATATACTCTTAGAGGGGAACCAATCATCTTCACATTCAGTCATAGCCAATATGCGGTTCTGACTGAGAAATTCTCAGACTAGCTGAGTTGCCAGAAGAGAACATCAGGTGGCCTGGTGCTTGTAATCACATGAGTTCGAAAAAGCTCAGATAGGCAAATGCGAGCAGAGCGAAGCTCAGGAGAATCCAGATCAAAAAGGGCTCTCCCATTATCTGTACCAGTCAAGTTAGTTTATTTTTATGAAGGACCCTTTCCCATATCCCCATTGCAAATGACGGTGTAAGAAGAGATGAGCTACTGTTTCTTGCTCCGTTTTACACACATAATAAACCTATTTTGTAGCTGTTATCCTCGCTTCATAAAGTGTTATAAAAAAATATTCAGAATCTTGTTGTGCAACATTCATAAAAGATCTTGATAGCAATGACATTCTTAATACATCTATCTGGTAGCTATTATCCTCGCTTCATCAAGTGTTAGCAAAAAGTATTCAGATTCTTTTTATGCAAGATTTATAAAATATCTTGATAGCAATGACATTCTTCATTTCTATTTTGTCTTTCTATTAAAAATATTTTGTATCTTCCTCAAACTTCTTAATATTCAAAAAAAAATATTATACAAAACTTTGAAGAATTCTATTGCTATGTCGATCCCATCCTCTACTCCTAAAATGTGATGACCTGCCAAGAGATCCTTGGTATTATCTAAGAGAACCTCAAAAGCAATTCATCATTGTCATTGTCCATACGGCCTCCCTCATCCCAAATCTTATATGTACCTGATTTTTAATCAGGCTCTGCTTGGCCGAAAAAACAAGATGGCAAAAGAATCAAAAGGTGAAATGTTAATAGAGGCGTTTAGGAAGATATCCTTTTGGTTTGGTATGTTGATTTTCTTCAAAATTTTAGGTCTGTTAATTACGATGATGACATTTGTTTATTTTAAATTTTCTTTTAGTATTTTTTACAGTTCTTGAAACTGGTTGCGCTTAAGTTTATTTGGGTTTCTTTACTCTCTCCTCTTGGTTTGAAATGTTGTTTTAGTTGCTTCATTTTTTTATTTCTTCTTGAGTTAATCTTGTTGATTTACCCCGTTTCACTTACTTAATTTCACTTTTAAATTTCACTTTTATGATTTGTAAAAGGTTCAGTCCCTTTCAAAACACTTTTCCATCATTAAAATAATGAAATAAAAAGATACAAGAAAACATGGAAAAGTAATTATAAATCATACATTTTTAGCTGTTCACAAATCGTGATTATTTTATATTAATTTTAAACTATAAAAATTACTTTTTAATTTCTATAAGAATTCTTATAGAACTACCAACTAACGCTTTTAGGTCGTAGTAGCAACTATTTTACAAAACATGTGCTTTAAGAGTTTACAATTTTTTATTAGTTTCTATGGATTCCAAACTCTTGAGCTTCTGTGTTTTAAAAAAAAAAAAACATATCTTTTTAAGAATTTTTATGGATGGTATCAAATATTGTTTATAGGTTTTAAAACAATTGGTAAGAGTAAAAATAGAAATTATTGATAAAGATAAAAGTGTTGATGGGAATGAAAAAAAAAATGAGAAGCAAAAATAAAAGGAAAAGGAAACTAAGAAGAATATGATATACAAAAACAGAATCAAATATCATAAATATTAACAAGAAGTGGGGCTATAAAAACAAAAAGTATTCTTCGTGTGTATGTGGTCTATTGACAAGGACACCAATTGCATTATCGGTGATGATACCTAGGTTTAACCCCTACGGTGGATGTGTATAAGAAGTAAAATGATATCTCTGATAAATAGGCACATGAATAAGACCCCTAAAAAAGTGTATCAAGGAAATCCATTTCAAACGTCTTCCCAAAAGTCCATTTCATCTCCTCTTCCTATTTTCCATCTGACCCCTTCAAGACCAGCTCTCTACTTTTTATAACAGCTCTCTACTTTTTATAGTATGATTCCAAATGGCTGAACCTATGTAAAGTCCTTCGAAGTTGAGGATATAGTACCTATACTTATTATCCAGGTATTTTTGTTGTAGGATCTTTGTCCAAAATCTGTTCGATTCCCTTGTCATTTGCTAGCTGATTTTTCTTCTTGGTTCTTTATCTAATATCTTTACCTTTTGAAGATATAGACCGCCTATAGTTTTAGGTCTGTAAACTTTGTCCTAGCTAGCCAAATGAATCTTATATTTTTTTTTTGCCCTTGCCCACAAGAATCTCTACATGATCCTTTTTATATCTAATATAGTTTTCCTCGAGATAGAGAAAGCTAACATCATATAAATTGGCATGGTTTGCATAGTTGCTTTTAGTAATTAGCATTTTTATATTGAGACAATATATTATCCTTCAATATATTTGGTCAGGTGTTTCTTCTTGTCCAAATTAAGGACATCTCTAGTTGTTTTACTTTGTCTAATTTCATATTGTGAAGGTCTATCCTACTTGGGATCGTAACAACATATACCGCTACTTTCCTTGAACTTCTAGTAATTTTGTTAGGGTTGCCTTGGTCCTTCCTAAATTTTTTGCCTTTGGAAGATTTATCATGCACTTCCTCACCTCCCTCCAAGATAAGTGGAGTATCATTTATGTTTTGGGTTACCATCATAGTGATATTTTGTTCATGTTTTGTTTCCATAACTTGAGTTTCCTAATATTTTTCCTTTGCTGAGCATTGAAGGCAATTAAAATGGTTTTGAACAGTCAGCTCATTTTCAAAACAGAGAGGGGATTCTCAGGATGTTGACTTACCTTTGTCGCTTCTTCCATTATTTCTCCTTCTTCCTACGTATTCTCCTCTAGATGTGATAGGGGCTCCACCTCCTCCCTTCTTCCCACTGCATCCTAGGTTGAAGTTCCTTCGTTACCATATTTGTTTTGTGTGGTCTTCTTTGGTTGCCAACGATGATTTTGAGCTTGGCTCTTTTTCTTTAGGTAATCACGGCTAGGGTACCTTATTCGCTGGTACAAGTTGCACTTCACAAGTAATTTCTCATACTCAATAGTTAGATTCTATTTATCAAATATTGAAACCAATTCAATAGTTGTGGTTAGAGGTGCTTCCATATTCATGTTCACACATAACCACACATGGATAAATCGTGACCTAGTCATCATTGCAAGGTCGACTACTATCAGTTGTCCTATATTTCGTGCGATTCACTCGAATATGTCCTAATGTCAATAGTTGAGAGGAAGCTCAGGCAACTTGATCCATACCAAAGCTTGGTTTATGCTCTACCTGTATGGGTCAAAATATGTCATCCATCACTTAAGGAAGAGACCACGATGCCCAAAAAACCAGGGTTCTTGGACTAGAAACAAATTATGGATATTGTCACAATATCCATGTGTCCCAGAGGGCATCATTTCTCCATTGTCCACTTTTGTATAACATATATTTTAGGTCTTACCCCAAGGAACATACCAACCAAACATCAGTTTTTCGTCAGCTCATTGGGAATTACCAATCTTTTGTTCATCAGAGATAGATTAAAATTACAATCAAGGGCCTTCTATTTTCCTTTCACCACATGCAACCAAGATCTTGCCCTAGACTCAAAATTCCAGTTCTACAACTTGCTCATCTCCTACCTTGGTAGAATTCAAAATTCCTACCCCAGGATTTCTAACCTAATAGCCCAAAGACTCAAAATGCTACTCTAAAATATCTAGGACTCCTCCAAAAATAGCTTAACCTTAAGATCTCCAAGACTCCTCTAGAAAGTTCTTAACAAAATTCTGTTAATTCTATAGAAACCTTGGATCTATCGGTTAGGACTATAGAAACCTTGGATCTATTGACAAAACTATAGATACCCTAGATTTATTGGTTAGAATTGTAGAAACTCTAGATATGTTGATTAGAATTGTAGAAACCTTATATCTATTCATTAGAACTTCAGAAACCCTGGATATGTCAAAATAACTATATAAACCATGGATTTATCGGTTAGAACTGTAAAAATTTAAGTTTACACAGGTTTTTATGAGGGGTCTCGATTCCCTCTTACAAGGGTTTGAATTTGATCTTCTGAATGAAAACCTAGACTTACCAAGATTCCTTTCAATTATGATTTGTTTCTCTTCTCTAAAATTCATACAGAAAACCTTACTTTTTTTAAAGGAACTCTTTTACCCTGAGACCTTCTCATAGGTTTGGAATGTTTTTTTTAATTTCTTGCTTCCTTTACATTGCATACTCCCATAAGGATGGTGTCATCAACAAGCTATGCATTGGTCTGATTCAAGATATTAGAAATTATTTTTAAACTCTTGATCCTATTGGTCTCTTTAGCATTCAAGATCACACTGCTCAAACCTTTTGCCAAGATTATGAAGAGATATGAAGAAAGAGGATCCCCTTGTCTGATTCCTCTAGAGCTATTGAAAAACCCCTTAGGTTCTCCATTGAGGATAACTAAAAAGGTTGTTGTTGAAATACAATCATAGACCCAATCTCTTCATTTTTTTCAAAGTCAGATCTTTTTAGAATTTTGTTTAAGAGGCACTATGAGACACAATAATACACATTGGCCATATCATATGATCATAATTTTAAAGGGATATGAACAATGGTTTTTCAATGACGAAAAGCATAAATATGAAAATTAAATCGTGAATTTAAAAGAAAACAAGTATAGATTTAACAAAATTTAAAATTTAAATCATGAACCAATTACAAATATTTAAATTGTAATCGACACTCTTAAAAGTGGCCTATAGTAATACAATTTGTTATGGTTCATCAAAATAATATTAATGATGTGATTGTGATATCATTTGGATGGGAGGGTTTCAATCTCATATAACCAATAAGCATTGAGGAGAACATCCATTCATTGTAATGATATAGTACACTAGTGGAAGAGTTTCAATTTTAGGCAACCAATAAAATAAATCAAAGCTCAAAAAATATTAAACATATCAAGGCAAAATTAACATTATTGGCGAGGTCAAATTTCAATTAGTCTAAAAATTTTCCTAATTAAAGTTGTTCTTGAATCATTGATTGTCTTATTATCGCATGACATGACCTCAATTAGTTAAATTTCTCGGATCACAAGGAGGAGACACCCAAGTTTGAATCTTGCCAAGCAATACATGCACATTTTCTAAGCTATTGATATTTATGATGTAATATGCCTAGAACCCATATGAATTCCATATGATAAACTAAAAACAACATTGATCAGTTATAATGTTTTAGTAAACCACATAATGATATTATAACAATTATTATCAATTTATTCATGGGAATCAAATTTTGATGGACTTTTTATGAGCCAAACATTCTCACTTGTTACACTTCACCCTTATACTCTCACTGTTAAGGTTCACCCATAATATTAGAACCTTTTTATAATATGTGTCTTATAAACACTCAATGTTAAGGCTCATCCATAATATCAAAACTTTTTTATAGTGTCTTGTAAACGCACAAGATAATTATCAGCCAAAAATCAAAAGGATAAAAAGAACAAAATAAAAGAGTTAATGATAGGACACTTCCAACAATGCAAAGAAAATATTCTTTCCGCCCTTAAATGGTGTCAAACATCTTGATCTTAAAAAACTTTAAATTTATAAAGGTAATCTTAAATGGATAAATTTTTCTCTTCAATATAGAATTTTAAACTTGTTTCACTTTCCAAGAAATGAATAAAAATTTCTCATTAATCTAGAATTTAAAGCTTATTTCACTTTCCAAAACTATTTTTTAAGTAACTAATGTTGTCAAAGACTAATATATATATATATATATATCGTTTGAAGACTAAATTATTTTTACATTGGTGTCATTAGTATTGGCAGTATATACATCCATGGTCAATGGGATTTTTAGCTCCATCAACAAGCAGGTATTGTTTATTTTCAATGGAAATATATCTATATCCAGAGCTTAAGAAAATCACCATACCCTTCTCTTTTGCCATCGTCTCATCATCTCCAAGGAGAGGAGATTCAATATATACTCTAATTATGGGATTACATGTGGCACAATTTACCTCCCCTCCAATTTTAGTTAAAGAAAGATAAGAAATGGAGGTTTTACACTTAACATCACCTTACTAATATGGAATCAATCATGACAACTCTAGTTTATTCATTGAATGTTCTTAATAACTAGATTACTTGGGAGCATATTTTTTAACAAATATTTTATGTATTGAATAGGTGGAAAGGCCTAAATGAAGTCCAATCAAATATACGGAATGCTTGTGGTTCTCCTTTGTACAATAACCTAGAGTACCAAGTATATACCCTCGACTAGGTTTCTAGAATTTGGACTTCAACTAATGAAACAAGGATATTACCTACCTCTATCAAACAAATCTTCTCATATTTTTATAAGTGGACGAACAATTTTAAAGAGTGAGAGGGTAAAGGGCACTCTTTTTTTTTTAAATTTGGATGGGTGGAAGTAGTTACTATTATTTCAAACCATCCAACTTAGGTTAAATGTCAACAACTATGCGGGAATTCCTCTATTCCCACGAATAGACAAGTTTTCTTCTCTTAACCCCCTAATTTTAGCATTAAAGGGAGGGATTGAAAACTATACAAACTTCCTAATGAAGGAATACCCAATCTAAGCTTCAGTTATTTTTTCCATCTAACCGTCTCTTCTTTTTATTAACCACCATGATAGAAGAAAGAGAGATACTACCTTTAGCACTCCCTTTAATACAAGGTTTAATATTTCTTCCTTAGGGTATGAGAAAATAGCAAAACCATCCAAAAATGTGTGTACAATGGTTGCATAACAAGATTCTGAATACAATGTTGTTCTACATCACAATCCAAAGAGTCAAAGTTGCTCCTTTGAAAATCAAACGAGCAGATCATAACATAGTTCTACGTTGTGTAGCCCATAATAGAGTTTCACAAAGAATAAGAACACTCCTATCCTAGTCCACGGTCAAAGCAGTAAAATGACTCAAGTTGGAAATCCAAGCAATGGATTAGAGCATATTATACGTCATGATGGAGGAAGAGAGCTAAAAGAAAATGTGTCGCAAGATGTGATAGGCTCTAGGCCATGACGTATCTTAGATCATGAATATTAAAAGCTTTTCAAACCTTTAAAAGCTCTAATCTTAGCCATTCAACAGAGGATCAACGATCTACATCAAATTTGACTTGAATCATGTATAAATTCTAGAATTAGTACGATATAAGTTTCTAGGTTTTTGTTTGAGTCGTTTCCAAGCTGATCAAAGAGAAAAAGATGAAGCTTTAGAAAATCAAGATCCACTAGCTAATTCAATTTTAGATCTACGGTAGGGCAACCACAAAAAGAACAAGATATGGTCTTAATTTCTTCTTGATCACATACAACTGGGATCCATGAGAGCCGAATAACTTGTAGAGGTCAAGTCATAGAAGATCGATGAAGCACATAATTTTCTTCTTTCTTGAATCAAATAGGAGGCTACCACCTTAGCATCTTGCTGATCTGGCACTCCAACTTCCTTGTAATGTTCCTATTTATTTCATATCTTTCAAAGTTACTACAAAACTATAAATAAAGGTCTAACCCTAATTTTAAAGGGTTATCTCTAAAGTGTTTGCTTTTCCTACTATGTAAACTTTCTATAAATCAATAGGAGTATTACTTGGATGTTTGCCTCAGATTGGTGTCTTCTTTATTGTGGATTGTCAATCTTTGAAGTCATTTCTACAAATACTGCTATGGTTAGTCTATTCTAGTAATTTGGATTACTAGCTTAAAGTAAATTAGAATGCTTCATTTCTAAATGTATGCTTGTAAAGGATTCTATTTTTGTTAGTCAAAGTATCAATCTAATTCTTCTAATTTGGATTATTGATACCCTAGATTTTTGGAATAATATTTGAAGTATGCATATGTACTTAATGTCAAAGATCATTGAGTTTTAAATGTTGTTAATCACAAGTGTTATTTGCTATAAATTGAGTTGTCAGAATTTATCTGTAGATGCCTATGATGTTAGCTTTATTTGTCCACTATTGATTCATTAATTTCTTAACCCTTTTTCTTTTCTATCCCTATCTCTATACATTTAACTGAGCTTAAATGAGTCAACATTCAATAAGTTGACAAGGTATACCAGCCTACTCTGGAGGTTGGGTGAAAAGTAAATTTAGCCCATTCAATGACAAGATCAGGGTTGTGATTAGCGAGTGTTCACCTTCCAAAAAACCATTGTAGATGATATTCATAGCTTGAGTTCACCTTGATTTCGATTCAGACCCCAACATGTAGAAAAGTAAATCGAAACTATATAAATAAGAAAGGAAATGCAATCCATGAAAGTGATAAAGTTAGGAAAGCAAATCTAATCTAGGAAAATAGGAAATATATTTATACTAGGATGATGTTGATTTTTACCACAGGATAAGGGGGTGATGATGACTGGATAGTTGTGCTTTTTCCCTAGCAGAAAAGGATTGATGATTTGATGATTGATGATTGGGTGGTAAGGGTTCATATGCACCCAAAGTTGATGTGGTTAGCAATACCTTGAACACCCCAAGTTGATTGATGATTTATGGATGATTCTACTTTTTTCCCTACCAAAATAGGGTTAGTTATGGATAATTATGCTTTTTTTCCCTGATAAAAGAGGGTTAGTGATGATGGATGATTTTACTTTTTAATTATAACAACGACAAAGTAATCCTTTATGGACAGAGAAGCATGTCAAATGATAAATATTGGCCAAAAAAATACAGTTGTAGTATTTCACATAGTAAGCCAAGGTTCCAATCCCATGAGTGAACCTTAACAATTTTACAATCCCCAGGGGTGCCATGATAATAAATTTTAGTGTACTCCTACTATGTTGTTCATTGAGATACAAAAGTAATGCAATCATGAAGTAATATGGGTAGGGCTTGTTTCAATTTCATATAACCAATTAAAAAAAGGTAGTTGATGTACAAGAAAGCAGAAGGAGAATACAAGTGAGATATTCCATAGGGATACCTAGCAAGATATTAATGGCACAACCACCCTAGTGCTAGAATCATGGCTACAAAATTCATCAAATCTTACAAACAGTCAAATTTATTAATACCTGAATGTTATATAAATGTATAAAATAAATGCATACATATCAACTAGTCTGTGATCATTCAATATCTCATATTTTTACGTTGTAGATATCTAATAAATTCTAGAGAAAATGCTATCCAGTCTATGTCTAGATTTAGCAGAGTATAACATGTAGAAATTATTTGAGGTAGTAATCCTTTTATCTCCAAAAATTAAAAAACAAATAAGAAATTTGCAAATTCTAAATTCTAAACCTTTGATGTAGAAATCCTTTTAACTCCCTAGTAAATTAAATTTGCAAAAAAATAATTTTCAATTTTTTTTCTAAATTTCAAATCTTTAAAAAAATTAAAAAGCTTCAAATAACTTTAAACCAAATTTAAATCTTCAAAACCTTTTAACTCCTCTACTTTCAAATAAAAACTTAAATAACATAAGTCTTCTAATCTTCAAATCTTAAAAAATAATTTAAAATTAAAAAACAACTAAATCCTAGTAGAAATCCTTTACGCTCCAAACCTTAAACAAATTTAAATATTTTCAAAAATAAACTTCAAAAACTATTAGGGTAGAAAACCTTATAACAAGTGAGAGATGTTATAGGGTTTTATTATAAATTGTATCTCTATCTTTGTTTTACTCCATCATTTAGACTTTGAATCATAAGGTTGCAGCAAAAGAGTTGTGTTTTCTAAATCACGGTCAACATTACAATGCCCAACAATAGAGTAAAATGATAATTGGAAAAATGACAAGTAATTAACGTAAACAACCCAACAACCTCGTTTAGGTACTTGGATTATATATCCAAAATTAGTAAAAAAATGATGAACAACCCAACAACCTCTTCTAGTTCAGGTACTTGGATTATATATCCAAAATTGGTAAAAACCATCCCTTGCTAGCTTTCCATAATAGTAGATACTTTTTCAAGTGAGTGCCACATATGACCTACCTATGTAGTCATTATGATTCTTCACTACAAAATTAGACATAAGTATATATGATTCTTCTACATATACAACCCATGAATTTTGAGAATCCGGCTGAACTAAAAAGATAGGGATATGACCAACATGGATATAACGAGGAGAAATTATTGCAAAGGCATATATAGATGATAACAAAATATTATATGGCTTGTAAACAACCTTCTTATGGATAAGACATTTAGGTAATATAGGGTTTAAATTTTTAGAGAAATTTCAAGGTAAACCCCAACCAAAAAATGAATAGCACAATTAAGGTAATCTAGGGTTTAAATTTGATTTCAAGCCCTAAGGTTTAATATATAAACTAATATCACCCCAGGGTTTAAACTATATTTCAAAAGGGTATTAACATCATCCTAGGGTTTAAATTTTACAAATCTCATGCGTAAACACAACTTTACAAACTAAAAAATTCCAAACCCTAAAAGGACATGGGTTCGTAAAAGTACCAGAAATAATGCAAAAATGTATTGAACCTACCTAACCTAATCTCTTCCAATATTCAATTTATCTTCATACCCCATTCTATACCTTTGGATTTTGCTTTGGCTCTCATCTCTCACTATTTTAGGTTATAGATTTATTCAAACCAGGGGTAAAGTAGCATATATCATAGTTTTAGATATATTTTAGGGTAAACTCCAGTCAAAAAATGAACAACATGAAAGTCTTTACCCGCTAAAATTAAAAAAATAAACACACGTCTTTATATCAAATTAAGTCACTCTCAAGGTTCTTGCAAGCGTATCTTTTTTAAAATAGAGAGGGTATAGCCTCAATCAAAGCTCGGGAGCCCTAGTATGATAGATGAGATGAGGCTTGGTTCGAGCAGTGCGGTGTACGAGTTGTATCTATTTGCACGTAGTGTTGGGCAGTTAAGCCAATTCAATATGTAAGGATTGTTGAAAGAAAAATGAAAGCTTTCAACCTGGTAGAAAGAAGAAACAATAATGTCAATGGGGGTTTAACATGGTTTATCACATATGCCAGCCTATCTTTTAAAAGGTTTCTTTATAACCCTAAGAGGATAGTTTATAACTACCCTCTTAGGGACACCCGAAAATCCCCAAGAGGGCAGTTATAAATTTCCCTCTTAACCCTAAGAGGGTGGTTATAAACCACCCTCTTAAGTCACCCTAATATGGTTGTTTATAACCATCATATTAGTCCTAAGAGGGTTTTTTATAACTTCCCTCTTAGGGTGACCCTAAGAGGGTGGTTATAAACCACCCTAAGATGGTGTTTTATAACCATCATATTAGTCCTAAGAGGTTTTTTTATAACCACCCTCTTAGGATCTATTACCTTATTTTAGTCATCGTTAAAGCCCATTTTTGGTGTAGTGCTAGAGAGGAATGATAAGAAAAACACTAACTAAAGAAGAGGAGTTTATTCTATGAGGAAAGAAGAAAATATAAACTAAATAGAATGAAGAAGACTACATTTTGGAGAAATCAACAAGGAATCCTAGGGAATAGAAATATGATCTATACTAAAGGGGGAATATGGTAATCCTAATCTTGGAAGAATGGAAGAAGAAGAAGGTGGTTTTGGTAGAAAAATAGAGGCTGAAACTTATTACAAAATACATAAAATGGAAGAAGAATATTGCAAAATGACCTTGGACTTAACTTTATGAAGTCACTCAATCCATAGAGCCAACCACCAAGGGGATTTCAGATGTTTGACTATATATGGAGGCTATTCGACCACGCCTGGAAGCTACTGACTATAGGTGGTAGCTAAGACTATAACACAGAGCCAGATTACAAGGAAGAGCAAATGAAAGGGTAGTTTCGATGATGTCTACAGATTCTTGTATGGTTGATTCTAATCTATCCTAAGCTAAATGGTGAGATAAAAAAGAACAATGCTAGTGGCACAAAATATGGTGATAAATCTAAGCTATGGCAACAATGAAAATGCTTGGAAAATAACTACTTTAAGGAAAACCGACTATACTAGGAAAGTACAATGCAACTATTCTATGGGAATGGAGGCACTTATTCTAAGAAGATGAAAACAACTAATCTAAAGCAATGAAAGCAACCTATGCTAAGAACATAAAGACAACTATTCTAAAGCAATGAAAGCAACTTATGCTAGGAAGCAAAAATAACTGTGATAGGAAAACTTCAAGAAACTATGCTAAAGAAGTGCTAACAACTAAGATAAAGCAATAAAAACAACCATTCTAATGGAAGTATAAAAACTATGATAAAGGATTAAGAAAAACTATGGTAAAGGATTCAAAATAACTTAATCTAATGATATGAAAGCAAATCTATACTAATGAAAGTGAAGCAACTAAGCTCAAAAGACAAAAATACCATTGTTTTAAATATGAAAACACAACTATACTATGATAATAAAAACAACTATACTAATGAAATAAAAATTGCTATACTAAGAATGATGAAAGCAACTATACTAGTAAGATGCAAAGACAAGCTATGCTATGGAAATGAAAAACACAACTTTGCTAAGAAGGCTAAAACAACTATGATAATGTGATGAAAAGACAACTATGCTATAATGATTAAAGACAACTATGATGTAAAAGATAAAAGAAACTAATTGAAGGAAAGAAAAAACAATTTTTCTAAGGAAAGGAACTATACTAGGGAAAGGAAAAACACCTATTCTAAGGGAATGAAAGGAAAGTGTTTAAACTACAAAGGGGGGCAAAGCAAACTAACTAAGGCAATTGGAAATCTACTATTCTAAAGGACTTAATAAAAACTAAACTAAATAAGTGGATACCTATGATAAGCTAAGAAATAAAAAACCTATGCTAAACTAAAGAATTGAACTCCTATGCTAAGCTAAAATTTGAAAGCAACTACACTATAAATTGGTAAACAACTAACAACAAAGAAAGTGGTGATGATGATGACCTTCACTAGAATGGGTGATATAAACACCTAACCTGTAAGCCTATATTGTTTATGAAGTGAAGGGGATCTATTAGATATCTTTGGGATCCCAACTCCCTCATGATATCCACCTTATACACCATCTTGTTCTCACCACCAATCTTCCTTTTATATTTCTTTAGCCCAAAAACATAAAAAACC
This sequence comes from Wollemia nobilis, assembly GCA_028583015.1. NCBI lineage: Eukaryota > Viridiplantae > Streptophyta > Pinopsida > Araucariales > Araucariaceae > Wollemia > Wollemia nobilis. The sequence goes on along the minus strand of JAQPPZ010000594.1, from coordinate 3,095,568 downwards.
TCATGAAGCCCCAACTACTTGCCTAGTCACCATCTCTGCATCTTTCCATTCTAAGTTATTTAATCTCTCAACTTTGCTTTGATCTAGCTTTGTTTCTTGGAGAAGAAAAATGTCATGATTGTGTTCTCTTCTTAATGCATACACCAAACAATGTTTGGTAGGGGCATTAAGACCCTTGATGTTCCATGATAGGATTTTCATATTTTATATTTGGTGGGATGTTCTTCCTCCTAGAATTTAAGATTGTTTGGGTACCACTGGATACATCCTAGGTTGTTTTTTTCTAGATTGTGACTACTATTGATGGTCTACCTGACCCTCCTTCTAATCCCACATCCAAAACTCGCTTAGATTTTGTGGGATGTTTTTCCTCCAAAAAATTTAAGACTACTTGGGTACCATTGACGACATCTTGGGCTATTTTTTCTAGATTGTAATTGCTATTTATTGTCTACCTGACCCTCTTGATCCCACATCCACAACTCTCTTAGATTTGGTGGGATGTTCCCCTCCCCCCAAATTTAATACTACCTAGGTACCATTGGCTACATCCTGAGCTATTTCTTTTTGGATTGTAACTAATATTGATGTTCTACCTGATCTCCCTTCTGATATCACATCCACAACTCCCTTAGAGTGACTTCTAGTTATTCTCTTTTAGGTTGAAGCCTCTTGTTGTTTCATTTCAAACCATCTATTAAGATAAAATCAACTCCTCATTCATCTTATCTTACTACTAATTGAGTGTCCTCTAAAATCCCAAGGTCAATCCTTTGAAGAGTATATGGGGTAGACACATAATTATCTAATGCCTTACTCAAAGGGACCAGACTTTTATCTACTGCATTTAAAAAAGAAAAGTGGTTGGAAAAAAGAACATAGTATTTAATGATAGGATTTGGGACTGGGCAGTTTACCTCACTATTTGTATTGTCAGTTTCTCCCTCCTCCAACAACTCCTGCTCCTTCCACTCCATTTCTTATCTTCTATTTGATGGAATTGAGGTTTCCCACTTTAGAATTATTATCAGGTTTTTTTGAATCCATTTCCATTTGTATTGAGCATTATTTATTTGGGCATTGTAGGTAAAACTTGGGTGTCCAACCTTCTTACAAATCTTGCACTTAACCACTAGGTTTTCATACTCTATTACTTGATTCCATGATCCATACTTGGAAATCAACTTGATGGATTTCAACAACCACTGGCTTAGGTCAAAATTAACACATATCCTAACAAAGAGCATTTGAGAGCAAGCCAAGGTAGCAATATCCACAACTATCATCTATCCAATATTTCTAGCTATTCCAACAAGAATCTCCTCATCATAGAAATAAATCAGGAGACTAGGCAAACACACCCACACAAGCACTAAATCAATGCACTCCAAAAAAAAGATCAAAATTTGAGATCCATTTTTTTATAAAAAGACCTCTATAGCCAAAGAACCAAGGTCCCCTTAGAGGATCCTGTCACAATCCTCTAAACATTTAAGTTTCATACAAAATAAGCTTTTGGGCAATGCCAAAATCTCCATGTGGTCAAGAGGTTTCCACTTCTCCCAAGCCTATTTCCTAATGGTGTCCAACTTTGGCCTGACCCCAAAAAAATTTCCCATAATGTCCATTGTATCATCTACTACCTTAAGCTCTTCATTCATAGACTAGAGTTTGAAATACCACTCGTGAGATTTTTGCTTTCCTTTAAGGGAATCGACCCATGATTGAGCTCCTAGATCAAAATATTTTGAAAAAATCTATCTTCTTTGCCCTGTTCACCAAAACCATGGTCCTCCTCAGTGCCAGATCTTCTAATATTAAAACGTGTCAAACCCTTCAAACTTGCTATACCTCCTTACTCTGATCGCTCCATTATCTCAATTTAAAAAAGGAGCAGATTGTGGTTGCTCTGTTGCCTCTTGTTGTTGTTCAGCTAAGGAATCTAGCACCCTAATCATCCTCTTGTGGTTGAATAATTTTTTCACTACAAGGATATTAGAAACAATTGATGCATGTGAATATTTTGTCATTGCTTCCATCATAGTAGTAGTTTGTGGTTGTTATGTCATCATCACAATAGTTTATGGTTGTTCTCCTTCTCTTGTGGTTGTTCCACAAAGCCCTATTAGTAAACCAACTTATATTATTATTATTTAATAAGCTACATGTGGCTTGTATGGATCCACTTCCATCAATACAATAAAATGTTACATTTGTCATTACATCAACTAGACCATATCAACTAAAGGTAATATTTAGTTTTAGTGGACCACTCAGGAGAGGGATTTTGGAGGACCACTCAAACTTCTATATTTTATAGAGGATGTATGTGACACCACATTATTTGAGTGAGAGTGATATGATCTAGGTATAACTAAGGGGTACATGAGGTGGTACATTGAGTTTCACATGGGGTGGGTGAATCTAATGGCAATAACTCTAGAGCGGGTTGAGGTAGTGGAGATATTGAGGGATCTCCACCATAGATTGGGGTAATATGTAGCAACACATTGAGAAATGAGATAGGTTGTTAAGGGTGAGGGAGAGGTATCTACTAGGGTAGAGAGAACTCTTGGATTCAGTGCATAGATTCCTTTAGATGTGGATCCTTTGGTGATCATGCTCTCTATGTTGGGAGATTTAGAGGGGCTATACCTAGTAGGTCTACAAATGAGGTATTGTGGGATAAGATGGAGGTTTTGATATGGAGCTTCCGTGAGCTAAGAGTGAAAATTGTAAACATGGAGGAAGCCAAATAGGAAGAGGTTATTAGATCTCATGAGGAGATGCCCAAGGTGGAGTGAGTGTGCAATGAGGTTATCACTTGTTTGTAGGCTAAAATTGCTCAGGTACTCTTGGTCTGTGATCTGTCTAGTGGTGAGAAGTATCCCCTAGATCATAGAGTTAAGATTGTATGGTTAGGTATATCTCTTTACCAACCTATAGAGAAGATTGGTACCTTGTAAAACAAAAATGAAAAATAAATGGATGGTTAAGAAGAGAAGGGATATAAATGTAGATTAAAGTGCAAAAAATTTGGCTAATAATATTTTTGTATACTATACAAATCATATTATAACTAAACTATATACATGGCCTAACAAATAAATAACTAATTGTAACATATAAAATGCACCATTACATAAAAATGAATTAAATATGATATCACAAAACAAGCCTTTTTTGTAATAGACCCTCTCAGGGTTTGTACAATGAGACCTCCAAGGTGGAGGATTTTCTTTCTTTCTCAACAAGGAGTACAATGAATTTTATGGTTCTACAAATGATTTCCTATGTCACCTTCAGATAGTTGGGTGGGTTTGAAGTCTTGTTTGCTTGATGGACCATCCTAGGTCTGGTGTTTCTCCAAAATCCCTGCACACAAGCCCACAACAGAATGTTAATAGCATCAAAAGGGTCATTCTAGATGAGTCCCAAATATAAGAATATGTTAACACAAAAATTATAAAAATATTGATACATATTACAAAAGCATATAAAAAAAAATCAAAATCTTGCAAACATATTTTATTTACCTTTCTTACCTTCCTATTGTTGATTTGGAGTCTCTGTCTGGTGTCAAAATGCAACCGTAAATGAGCATGTGGTTGGCTTTATATAGATACCAAGGATAATTGGTATTGATTATCAGGGGGATGTCGGTTGGAATTCTATAGTGGATGTGACTTTGAAACTAGTTTTAGACCTCCTTGGAGATGTTCGGAGCTTCTAGTGAAGATTTGGTGTTGACTAGTTCTCTGGTTTGTGAGCAACTACAAAATAAATGTTAGTAGGTGATTCAAAAGGACTCCATTGTTGTGATGGTTTTGGGCTCTCAAAGGGGGGTAATCACACTAAAATATTAAGCACTCACAAAGGACACTAAGGAGGGTAGTGAAATTTTGGCAGAGTTTTTGCTATGCTCTTAGATATATCTTCTAAAACGAGAAGAAAGAGGGGGTTATTTATATATTTTAGGTAAGGGGAAGGGGTGGTGACATGGAGATGAGTTGGTATGATTTTTCAGCCAAGTGGAAGGTGCCTAGACTAATAAAAATCTATAGGATTCTTCTTGGAGGGTTGTGCACCCTCCAGAATTAATGATCGTGGGTGAGGTGAATTCAAACCCACCAAAGTGTCATTAATTTGCATGGGGAGTGGGGACCTTAAATAGTGTGGATGAACTTTTAGTTATTAAAAAGGTGTCATGTGGATGGGGAAGGACTTCATAGATTATTAGGATTATGAAAAAGGGTCTTGACTTGGGATTTAGGGTAATTTAAAATTCATTCAAAATTGGAGGGAAGAGTGGAGAGGACTTGGAATATTTAATGTGGAGAATTTCTAGGTGGTTTGACTTGGGATTTGGAGAGATTTTAAATTCTTAGGAAAGTGTAAAGAGGATGTAGAAATTTAATGGGGGTTTTCCCTAGGGGATTTGATGGGGATATGTGAAAGGATTAGGTCATTTTGAAAGTTTGGTTGGGATTTAAAAATTCACATTGGTGATGTCAAGGGTTTGACTAGGGATTTGGGGATGATTGGATTGGATTAGGGGGTTAGGTATTAAATGGGATTATGGGACTTTTGGGGAGGATTTAGGGGATTAAAGAGCTATTTAGGGTAATTAGGAGAATCAAAAGAGGATTATAGAAATTTAGGAAGAATTAGGGAAATTTGAGGATTAGAAGGAATTAAAGAGAGATTAGAAGGACTTAGGAGGAATTAGTAGACTTTAGAAGGTTTTTGAAGAATTTAGGAAACTTAAAAATTAGAGGAGGGTTAGATAAATTAGAAAGGGACATTAGAGAAATTGGAGAAATTAAAATAAATTGAAGGACATTAGATGAATCTAGAGAGGTAATTAGGGATTAGATGAATTTAGGAGAATTAGAGTAATTGAAGGAATTTTGGGACTTAGTGAATTTTGGGTATTTTGCAATATTAGATAAAATATCTTCATATTAATTATAAAATTTTCACATTTTGGATGTCTACACTAATCAAGAATTGTAGAATATAAATTAATCTCAGATCGTACCTCCACTAACTCCAATAGCCCTCAACAGGTTTATAATATTTTACAAAAGAAAGTAAAGCTACACGATTGAATGTTATGCATCCCTAATATTGCAATGGGCTGGGGTGTAAATCCAAACAACAACTAAGGCCTAACAAAATAAACCACCCATAAAATTTTTATAGAAATATCTAGTGACTACAAAGCATTCAAATACTAATGAGTTTCATAATGTATTTCTAGCAAAGATCAAACAACAAGTTGATTCACTAAAAATGTAGAGCATAATTGTTTATTCTAAAATAAACAAACACTTAAATTGTTGACCCTCATACTAAGGAGAATTAAGTTATAGTTTTTATAATGCAATCATCCTAGCTTAATCATTATATATATGGTCTCCCATAGGCTGAACATGTGTACGCATATCTTTGCACAGTCCAACCATCAATATACTTTGGAGGAGTTGTCATCACTTTCTTGCTCTATCTTAGCCAATTGTCTTGATTCTATAGTTAATAACATTTTACAGTAGCCACATTTCTACATCAAATTTGAACCTTGTAAGCATGCTCAACTATGCTTTTATTTTTTAACACACTTAGCTCCTCCTCAATGGCTACCTGTCATTAGCGTACCTGAACCTCTTGAGCATGTTGAGTCTTTTCCCACTACATTTTACTATTATGTCAATTATCATATTTATAGGCACCTTTATTCATGATCACCAAGGGCAGTCATTGACGTTGTAGGCTCTTGGAGATAGGGTGTCATTTTCTTGCATAATTGACCCAGTCTCCTAGAGCCTACAATATCAATGATTGTTCTTGGTGATCATGAATGAAGGTGCCTATAAATATGACAACTGGCATAATAGCAAAATATAGTGGGGAAATTCTCAACGTGCTCAAGAGGTTCAAGTATGCTAATGACACATAGCCATTGATGAGGAGTTGAGTGTGTTAAAAAATAAAGGTATAATAGGAATCTGAGCATGCTTACAAGGTTAAAATATGTTGTAGACATATGGCTACTACAAAGCGTGATTGACTACAGAATCAGGATAACTGGCTAGGACAAAGCAAGAAAGTGATGACCACTTCTCATAAGCATATTGATGTTTGGGTTGTGCCCAGATGCGCATACACATGTTAAGCCTATGAGAGACCATCTATGTAATAATTAAGCTATGATGATTACATTGTAAAAACTATAAATAACTTAATTCTCATTAATATGAGGGCCAACAGTTTGAGTGTTTACCTATTGTATAATATGCAATTATGCTTTGCAATTTTAATAAATTAGCTTGTTTTCCGACCTTTGTTGGTAATATATTGTGGAATTATTTAGTATGTGAATGCTTTGTAGTCGTTAGATATTTTGTGAGTGGTTTATTTTGTTAGGCCTTAGTTGTTTGGATTTACACCCAAGGCTATCGGAATAGGAGGGATGCATAACATTCAATTGTGTAGCTTTGCTTTCTTCTATTAAATATTGTCAAGGTGCTAAGGGCTATTGAAGTTAGTGGGGATAAAATCTAAGATTAACTTATATTCTACAATGCTTATCTGGTTATTGGTTTGTTAGGCCATGTATGTATTTTAGTTATAGTGTGCTTACATAGTATACAAAAATATTATGAGCCAAATGTTCCACACTTTAATCCGTATTTATCTCCTTTCTCTTCCTAACCCTCCATTTGATGGGGACTGAGATTTGCACACCCAAATCTGAAAATTTCATTCATTAATTTTCAAAATATTTTTACAAACAACTAGCCCGCAGGCATAGTTTTTCTATACTCCATTGCAATCTCCAGCTCACCATACTCTCCTATTACAACACTTGGGTTTTTATAGAGGCCTCGACCCTCTGAAGTCTACAATCAAGTTACAGAACAATGGCCGTAGCCATTAACTTCCCATCTAGAAGAAACACATTGTTGCTTTCTCTGTAGCCCTCTGACATGCACAATCCTGGTGTAGACTGCCTCATGCTTGGCGAATCTGTCTACACTACCCAAGATTTCTGAGCTTTCTCTGGAAGGAAACACATTCCAAAACTGCCTCAACGCTCGACGCATCTGTCTCGCGGTCTTCCGTCTCCACAGCTCTTCTGGAAGAAAAATAGTAGCACAACAGGGCCAGGATGGCCCTCTGGCCTCACAACTGCAACCCTCTACCTGCAACTATTTTTTGACCCCTCTACACGCCTTCTGTCTGCCCTTTTATAATCTCTGGTGCGACTCTCGGTCTTCCAACTGATGGCCCTTCATTTCATTTCTACCATGACGGTTCGTCTTTGTCGGTTCCATAACCGCATTTCGCAACGACATCCTGTAACTATCGTCCACTCTCGTTCACTGCTGGTCTGCGCCTATTTCCACTGCACCTTGGTGCCACGTGTTGTTTTGTGCTGCCATGTGTCGCTCATTGGACTCCGTTCTGTAACGTCCTTTCAAAAATGTAGCATGTCGTAATATTGTGACATCTTCTCCCTCTTGCTCGTCCTTTTCTCTACTGATCGTGATATCGCGACATTTTGGCTTCCTTGTTCTCTCCTTTCTCTTCAGGTCACGAAATCACGTGTCGTGATATCGCGACACTTTTCTCTTCATCCACTTTCTCTTCCCTTCTAGCAGCGAAAATGTGACATCGCGACACTTTTCTCTTCATCCACTTTCTCTTCCCTTCTAGCAGTGAAAATGTGACATGTCGCGAAATCATGACATCTTTTCCTCTCTACTTCCTCTCACTTCTTCGGGTCACAAAAATGTGACATGTCGTGAAATCGTGACATCTTCTCCTTCGGCTCCTTTGCTCGCCTCTTGGTCACGAAAATGCGACATGTCGCGAAATCGTGACATTTTCCTCCTCTGGCTCCTCCTTCGCTTTCTGGTCGTGAAAATGCGACATGTCACGATATCATGACATCTTCCTCTCTTGGCTTCTCCTTCGCCTTCTGGTCATGAAAATGCGACATGTCGAGAAATCATGACATCTTTATCCTTCGACTGCTTCGTCGTCTCCTAGTCATAAAAATGCGACATGTAGCAAAATCACGACATCTTCTCCAATGCACCTTCTCTCTCCTCTATGGGTCACGAAACTGCGACATGTCATGAAATCGTGACATCCTCTCTTTTGTGCCTTCTCTCTCCTCTGTGGGTCGCAAAACTGTGACATGTCACAAAATCATGACATCTCCTCGTCTACGCCATCTCTCCTTTCGATGTTGCGATATTGTGACACTCTTTCTATCGCTATATTGTGACAGTTTTCATTCTCATTGTCTCTTTCATCTGTGGGTTACGATAACGCGACATGTCGCGATATCGCGACATCTTCCGTCCACTACTTCTCTCTCTACTTTGTGTCGCGATATCGCGACACTTTTTTTGTCGCGATATCGTGACAGTTTTATCTGCTGGCCTCTCCTTCCACTTTGTGTCGCGATATCGCGACACTTTTTTTATCATGAAATTGTGACAGTTTGCCTCCTTCTCTTTCTCTCTCCTCTTTTGGTCGCAATTTCGTGACATGTCTCGAAAATGGCTCTTCTTCCACTAGATGCTTCTGCATCAGATGTCACTAGATGCTCCTGCATCAGACACCCGGGTTGATGGAGAAGTGACCTTCACTTCTGCACTGTTCTATCGCCTTCTTCTGCACAGGGACTCAAACTCTCTCTAGTCAACCTTTTTGTCTTCTCACCACTCTTCCACAGATCCTGGTGCAAACTACCTCATGTTCGGCGCATCTATTTGCACGCTCAGGAACTTCTAGCTCTGATACCACTTGATGGGGACTGAAAATTGCACACCCAAATCTAAAAATTTCATTCATTAATTTTCAAAATATTTTTACAAACAACTAGCCCGCAGGCATAGTTTTTCTATACTCCATTGCAATCTCCAGCTCACCATACTCTCCTATTACAACACTTGGGTTTTTATAGAGGCCCCGACCCTCTGAAGTTTGCAATCAAGTTACAGAACAATGGTCGTAGCCATTAACTTCCCATCTGGAAGAAACACATTATCGCTTTCTCTACAGCCCTCTGACATGCACAATCCTGGTGTAGACTGCCTCACGCTCGACGAATCTATCTACACTACCCAGGATTTCTAAGCTTTCTCTGGAAGGAAACATAGTCCGAAACTACCTCAATGCTCGGTGCATCTGTCTCACGGTCTTCCATCTCCACAGCTCTTCTGGAAGAAAAATAGTAGCGCAAGCAGGGCCAAGATGGCCCTTTGGCCTCGCAACTGCAACCCTCTGCTTGCAACTATTTTTTGACCCCTCTGCACACCTTCTGTCTGCCCTTTTATAATCTCTAGTGTGACTCTAGGTCTTCCAACTGATGGCCCTTCATTTCATTTCTGCCACGACGGTTCATCTTCATCGGTTCCATAACCGCATTTCACAACGACATCTTGTAACTGTCGTCCACTCCCATTCACTGCTGGTCTACACATGTTTCCACTGCACCTTGGTGCCACGTGTTGTTCTGTGCTGCCACATGTCACTCACTAGACTCTGTTTTGTAACGGCCTTCCAAAAATGTAGAATGTCACGATATCGTGACATCTTCTCCCTCTTGCTCGTCCTTTTCTCTGTTGGTCGCGATATCGCGACATGTCGTGATATCATGACATTTTGGCTTCCTTGTTCTCTCCTCTTCAAGTCATGAAATCGCGACGTGTCGCGATATCACGACACTTTTCTCTTCATCCACTTTCTCTTCCCTTCTAGCAGCAAAAATGTGACATGTCACGAAATCGTGACATATTTTCCTCTCTGCTTCCTCTCGCTTCTTCGGGTCGTGAAAATGTGGCATGTCATGAAATCACGACATCTCCTTCAGCTCCTTCGCTCGCCTCTTGGTTGCAAAAATGCGACATGTCGCGAAATCGTGACATTTTCCTCCTCTGGCTCCTCCTTCGCTTTCTGGTCGTGAAAATGCGACATGTCGCGAAATCACGACATCTTCCTCCCTTGGCTTCTCCTTCGCCTTCTAGTCGCAAAAATGTGACATGTCACGAAATCATGACATCTTCTCCAATGTGCCTTCTCTCTTCTCTGTGGGTCGCAAAACTACGACATGTCACAAAATTGTGACATCATTTCTTCTGTGCCTTCTCTCTCCTCTGCAGGTTGTGAAACTGCGACATGTCATGAAATCGTGACATCTCCTCGTCTTGGCCATCTCTTTGCTTTCGATGTCACGATATCGCGACACTCTTTCTATCACGATATCATGATAGTTTTCATTCTCGTCATCTCTTTCATCTGCGGGTCGCAATAACGCGACATGTCACGATATTGCGACATCTTTTATCTGTTGCTTCTCTCTCTACTTTGTGTCGTGATACCACGACACTTTTTTTGTTGTGATATCACGACAGTTTTATCTGCTGGCCTCTCCTTCCACTTTGTGTCATGATATCGTGACACTTTTTCTGTAGTGAAATCGTGACAGTTTGCCTCCTTCTCTTTCTCTCTCCTCTTTTGGTCACGATTTCGTGACATATCGTGAAATCGCGACATCTTCCTTCCTTAGCCAATTTCTCGAAAATGGCTCTTCTTCCACTGGATGCTTCTGCATCAGATGTCACTGGATGCTCCTGCATCACCATTTTTTTATTTTACAAGAAGGAATCAACCTTCTTTGGAGGTTTGCAAGGAGAAATACCTAATCATCCAATCTTGATTGTGTGGTCTAGGGCACACTTCTCACCACTAGACAAATCATAGACCAAGAGCACCTAAGCAATTTTAGCCTACAGAAATTTGATAGGCTCATTGAATTCTCACTCCACCTTGATCATCTCCTTGTGAGCTCTACTAGTCTCCTCCAATATGGCTTCCTTTGTGCTTGCACTTTTTACTCTCAACTCATGGAAGCTCCACATCAAAACCTCCATCTTGGCTCGCAATACCTCCTTTGTAGACCTAATAGGTCCAACCCCTTCTGATACCCTTAGCATAGGTTGAAGACATGTTAAATGCTATAAGGTCATGTTTATTAGTTAGGTTCCTAATTTATTGTTATGAGAATTTAATAAGACCTCATTAGAATAGGTTATTTTAATGTGTAATGGCATTTCATGTTCATTTGAATTTCATGTAATATGGATTTGGGAACTCTAACCCTAATATCATTTTTATCAATATATAATTCCATAGCACAAAGAGAGAGATGTGATTTTCATTCTCTCCTTTGTCAAAAATCTTCTCATTTTTTCTTGTTTTATGTGGTTGAGCTTAGGCACATAGCATTGATCCTTGCTACAAGTGGTTTCTGAGCTTAGATGCTTACCCCTTCCACAACCAAGCTTTGAGAAGCATTGCATTCATATCCTCTCCTCCTCCACAAATTTATATATTGAATTGAAGGAGAGCATGAGGATGTTTCATGAGGTTTCATAAAACCTCTATAGATATTTTTATTGCAGATATTAACTTGTATCTCTATTTGTAGGTATCCAAAATTTGAATTTGATCAATTTTGGTGACCTCTATGTAAACTGATCATGTTCATTTTTAAACAGCCATACAATATCCAATCCAAATCTGATCGAGTTTGATGGCCTCTATGTAAACTGACCATGTTTATACACAACCATACAACATCCAAAATTAGGATCCAATGGAGTTTGGTAGCCTCTATGTAAACTGATCATGTTTATTTTTACACAGCCATACAGTCATATTGGTCTCTGTGTAAATTGATTGTATTTTTTTTGACAACATAGTATGCTTCTAGCCTCTCCATTGTACTTGTATAAATGGATTACAAAGTTTTCCACATTACTTTTTGCTAACTTATAGCCCTCATTTGTAAAAGTGATTCCACTTGTATGGTGAGTAAGGTCTAGTGGATCACACCTAACATACATACTACCACATTAGCATTGTAGTGGCACTCCATCTACACTCTAATTCTATTTTCAATTTTTATTTGCTTTCTTTCATTGCAAATTGATTCACATCTTTGCATCATCCCTAAAATGAACACATCCAATGACTCATTTTGTAGTCTAGTCTTGTGACAGGGTGCCACTTCCTTGGTGGTGGGAAATCCACATTAAAGGTCTTGTGATTCAAATTTAGACTGGACTTAACAAGAATACATAGTGAAGGGGGTTATCCATACCCATAAACCTTTGTAAAGGGATCATCCTTTCACCTATGCTCAAAAAACTAAAAACTCTTAATCAATATTAAAATTAAGTCGGTCCAATATCTATCATAGTTGTGGAATAGAGCATGTACTTCTCTTCAGAGAGTATATCACTAACCACAGTAAAATGGGTTAGAACTGGTAGGACTTGGGCTCCATCATGGCTTGGATTTCATCATTGGCCATCTGTATTTGGGCATCCAAGTAAAGGCCTTAATTTAATATAAGCTCATTATACCTCTCCAACTTTCAACACCTCTCCTACTTGCAGTCATAAGATTGAGGTTGCTAGTTTTGCACATCCCACACTTTGGTATTTAGTTGTGTCATCTAGTGCTGGAGATATTGGCCTAAACATTCATTTTTTGGAGAAATTAGCTTTTAAATTCATCTATAGTATTTTATTTTGGGCTACACACCTTTTTTAGTACTTAATATTTAGCCACATCATCATCTTGTTGCATCAGGACTCATAGCCACTTACTTGTATAATTCATCATTTTCAAAAGGGATTCCACTTGGATGGTAAGTAAGATTTAGTGGATCATATTCATTCATTATCATCACTTAGCTCATTATTTATTGACACATTTTGTCTCACTTAGTCATATGTTCCTTGTTCATACCTTGACACACCTCTTTTAGGTCTTGTAGTGTCACAGGTCATAATAACTTCCAAATTCAAACAAAATATTGGATGTACCCCCAAAGGTAAGGATAATTGGGATCAATGGTTCACAAGCCTTAGGACATCTACAAAATATGAGAAGCTGTTAGCTTTTGATGCAGTGTGCAATGGGAGATAGCAATCACAAGATGCAAAATAATATGAAAGAAAGTAAATCTACGAGATGACTGAAATATGCTATAAATAGAAATGATGAAAATGAATACAATGTAGCTATGGAGGAAATGGACACTCCATGAACAAAGCTATTGGACTACATTGCACCCATCACCAATATATGGTGATCTACACAACACTATGCTACTACCTACGAATATGCTCTGAGCTTCTATATTCTACTTGTTACAATGAGGCCCTTTTTATATAGGAAGATAGGTTCCTTGGCCAACACTCTACCTAGTTGTGCAAGGGACACCTTGCACATATACAACTTGCACATTGACACTTGTGCATTTATTACATTGCATGAAGTAACTAGATAACTTCCCCTAAAGTAATCTAATGTCCTAAGTATGTACCTAGGAAGGTACATTTACATGACCCAAATGATGTAATATAATCTATTTCTAACACCCCCTGTATTACATTATTTGGGTATTGAAGACTTTAGTCTTCAATGTGGATCTCCTTCCATTGGATAATGGAATTTGTATTCTTCTTCATCGCTTACTATGTCTTCAGATGATGCAGAGTAAGTTGTAGTTGTAGCTAAAGGTTCTTCTTTCAATTGACTTTGCATTGTATTCCTCCTTTATCTGCTTCGTCTTCTTCTTCGTCTTTAGCTTTGCCTTTGATTCCGGTTTCTGTGCTCTCATAGGTGGTTGTGTTGCTACTTGGTTCTTGTAAGGAAGATTCTCCTTTCCTGTCTTCAATCTGTACAGAAGCTTCTGAACAACCACTTAAGGCATCATGATAAGATCTTGAGTTAGTAGAACCTGAAGTGCCAATGTTGCATGAGGATTGAAAAAGCTTTTCTAGATATGATACATTAAGTTCTGCCTTATTTTTGAGTAGTTCTATCAATCCTTTTTGTTCTACATTTTCATCCTTGTAGTGTTTATATGTGAGCAATGCCATGTATAATATGCTCACAAAGTCTAAGGAAAGTGAAATATCACTTTTTCCATTGTCAATTGCTTCATTGAGATGGGCTTGAAGATAGCATTCCATAGTATCAAAATTATCTTCTAAGGCTTCACTATGGATTACTTTTGAAGTTAGGTCTAACATTCCTTCAGATTTCATGAGTAGATTCATGATCCCAAGTTTTATGGCACTGGCTTTTTCCTTTCTGAAGCAATTATTCTTATTGGTGTTTGCAGTATTTTGGGAAGTAGACATCCTTATGGCTCCCTAGTTTAGGATATAGAAAGCTATTATCTTATGGCTTCCTAAATATATAAGCTTGATTTTATAAAACCTTTATCAATCCTTAGGTTTTGTAGACTTCCTTATATCTCCCTAGTGATGAGAGTATATAAACCTAATGGAATTTTAGGTTTTGTAGAAAGCTTATATTTTCCCAATGGATTTACAACTTGATAATCTTTGATAAATGCTGATATTACCAAGTTTTGTAGAATGCCTTATGACTCCCTAGTATGTTTTGGATAAGATATAAGATGAATATAGTGCTTTTGTAAATTGTAGTTCAATTTTTGGTTGATTTTGTAAAGTTTTTGTAAATCCCAAAATCAACTTCTATTATCCCTTATTGCTCCTATTGAACTAAGCACTTTTCCCAAATTTGAAGAGGTTTTAATGTTGGATTTCTTTTGTCCCTTTTTGTGAAATTTTGAGACAAGAATATTATAAATTTCCAACCTTAGCAAAAACCTTAATAACCTCTTTTAATATCCCTTTAGGATTTAATTTTAGTGTATCTAATTTCCAATAAATTAATTTGATGTAGTAACCCTTATAACTCCCAAATTTTGGAAAATTAGACCACAATAATATTTGCAAATATTTTAAAATCAATTTCTAGTAGAAACCCTTATTACTCCTAAGTTTAATATTGCAAATATTATATTGATTTGATAAATTATTCCCTTTGATGCTTTGCTTTCAATATGGTTAATTTATTCTAAGTTTAACCTTGATTTATCAACCTTATAACTCCCTAAAATGAAAGCACATTAAAGTAGGGAATAAATCTCACCTTGCAATATTCAAATACCGCAATAATCGACACTATTTTTGGATGTGAGATGGCTGCAATGTGAGTGTCTTTACTTTGACCGTTCCCTCCAATGGAAAGCTTGGAATCCTCCTTGGATTTAATGCTTCAACTATGGCACCTTTAATCTCTGCCTTTGACCTCCTTTGACCAGAGCATTAAAGGCTCTTCCACCTTGCTTCCACACTGCAACTCGACCCTGTGTGTGAAGACTCCAGAGTGTTGAATGTGGATGCATGAATGCTCCAAGTCCTTGGTCTTTGGCACCCTTAAAATGGAGGAGAATCTTGTATTAAGTGCCAAGTGGCACGTCCATTTTCTTCTTGAGCGCTTGAGGAGTAGAAGGTGCTAGAAGACACTTGTATCTTCCTTTGAGTAACGTATGAACGTTACATTCTTTAGTGGAGCACTTGGTCTCTTTGTGGACAAGTGTCTCTCATATTCTCAATGCACCAACCTGTTGTTAGTAACTCCTTTCTTGGTCAATATGAGCGCTCGTGTGAGGAGCGTTAGGGTTTTGCCTCAAGTGACAAGTGTCACTCCCTCCTTGTGCATGGATGTCTTCTCTAATACTTCTTCAATGTACCCTTTGGAGGTTCTTTAAACCCTATAAAATTTCTAGCTCCTCCTTCATTCAATGGCACTTTCTTGTGAGTTGTTTCTAGTTGGAATGAGGAGCAATGATTTGGAGGCTTGAGCACCGATTTTGAGCAATGCAAATGTGGAGTTTGAAACACTCCAATGGTGCCTTATTCTTCTTCTTTTCACACCTATTATATGTCCTCCTTTTGTAGATAATGTTGCTCTTGAATATAATGTTGTTTCTCCCTTTGTTTTGTGCCTTGTCTTTTGCAGGTTCGATCATCCAAGATATGAGGAGTATGAGCCCTTTGAGTGGCTCCTTTTGCTATGCTTGGAGAGTGCTAGCATTCGACCACCTTTGGCTGGTTTACCCTGGAAATATTGTGCCTTTGAGGCACCTTCAAATCTGCCCTCTTTCCTATGTATAAATGATTTAGGATAGTGCAATACAATGTAACAAATTTATATATAAAATAACCTTTATTGCACCCTCTTTTGCACTCCTTTTTGTAGGTCTGAATTTCTGGTTTTGTGGCAGAATTTTTGAATGCAATGTAGGGGTTTTGAGGTTGTCTCTTTGATTAGACACCTTCCCCTTTTTTCTTGGATACTTTGATGACAAATCCAATCTTAGATAGAAGTAGATAGAAGCTCCTTATTTGATGCAATTTTCTGCACTTTTCTCCTTGCAACTAACCTTGTAATGCTTTGGATTTGAGACTCACCAAGTCTCAATATTTGAAGCTTCTATTTCTGATTTTGGTTAGTTGTCTTCTTCTCCAATTTTTGGAGGATTCTAACCTATTTTGGTGGCTTCACTTGGCCACTATATGTTGCAGATTTTTATGCACTAATAGTGTCTTTAGACACTTTGTCAAATTCTGATTTTGTGCCCTTCTCAAGAACACAAAAAATAATATTTTTGAGAGCAATAGAATAGTGCAAATGAATCTAATAATATTTCACTTTTAATGCACTAAAAATTTCACCTTATCACTCCAATCAACTCTCAAAATAATGCACTTAATCAATTTACTGCAACTAATCAAGAATAATCTGAAATGAATCTTCAAGAATTATTCTACAATTTCATTACAATTAAAGTTGTAGGACTTAGTCTTCTTTTGCTTTCCAAAGTAGATGATAGGTAGTTGATAGATGTAGTTCTAAAATCTAATAAACTCCTAACTAATGTGCAAATGAACCTTAAAAGGAACTTTTCTCTTTTTGCACTTTTGAAGACTGTAATTCAATTTTCCTCTTTTGCAACTTTAATCCAAATTAAGGTGCTTTAATAAATCTGATAAGTAATCCAATTAATGAATCTACTTGCACCAATAGTTGCTTACCTTTTTTTGAAATATTTTGTAGAGGATGTAGCTTTTGTAGAGGATGTAGATCTTGGTGTCTAAGATCACCAAGTTGCTACCTTGAGTAAGATCTTGCAGCTCTTTGTAGGCTATCCTAAACAACTCCTTCACCAAAATATGATCTCAAACTTTCTTTCACGAGCCTAGGATTTGGTGGCTTGTTCTCCTCTTGTAGTCTCCTCCCTTTTGCTGTAGATTTTTAGAAGTCTTTATCTCAACAAATAATACCTTCTTGTTGTGAGAGGTAATCTTCAAATCTCTTGGATTTGGTAGGCTTCTCCTATCTTCAAGTCTTCTTGTCGAATTCTGACTTCAAGCAGGATCTTCTTCTCAAGATTTTGAATGTCTTGAGGTCTTCTGAGATTTGGCACTCCTTGCCAAATTCTTCTTCTTCTTTTGGGCTTGTTTTCAGATGGTGATAATTGTCCCAAATATTTCACTATCTTCTGTAGTGAATTTCTCCAATGAGTTCTCCTTTGATGATTTCTTCAGTAAGGCTCTCCAAGACTTTTACTGGATGCTCGTTGAGACCTCCCCAAGGTATTTGATCTTGCAGCTTCTTCTGGTCTTCCTTGAGACCTTTTCTTCAACCTTCTACTCTTGGAAGTGTTGGTGGTGAGATATTCTTCTGGATATCTGATTCTATTGCTTCTAGATTTGAGCAGGACTCTCCTAGTCCTTCTTCTTCCAAGACTGGAAGTTCTTCAATGAGATCTTCTCCTGATCTCTTTACCTTCAATTTTGCTTTAGGTGCTGGATTGATTCTGAAGAAGATACTCTTCCTAACTTTCTTGTAGGAAGTTTCCCAACTCACTGAATCTCCTTTCCCTACAACAAAGTATTAGTACTAAAATATTAATCTACTTCTGAATCAGATACTCTCTTCTGGAGTCTTCTTCAGGATCAAGGCTTCTGTGGCCTTTTTTTAGTATCAAGGCTTCTGTGGCCTTTTCTTTAGTATCAAGGCTTCTGTGGCCTTTTCTTCAATATCAAGGCTTCTGTGGCCTTTTCTTCAGTATCAAGGCTTCTGTGGCCTTTTTTAGGATAAGGCTTTGGTTTTCTTCTGAACAAGGCTTCTATGGCCTTTTCTTCTAGATCAAGGCTTCTATGGCCTTTTCTTCTGGATCAAGGCTTCTATGGCCTTTTCTTCTTCTGTGAAGTTCTCAATCTAGCAATGGAGATCTCCAGTCTCCTAACTTCACCATGACTCTTCTCTAGAAGTCTTCTTCCATAGTATTCTTTTCTTGCACAAGGAACTAATCTCTGCACTATGAAGGCACACCGACCTTCGGGCAATGAAGTTGAAGTCTCCTAGATTTCTATTGTAGGAGGTGTCCCAATCATCTGAGAATTAATTTTTTACAACAAAAGAAACTTTGGGCAATAGTTAACAAATTCCAGATATCTTGAATGATCTTCACTAGTTGATTTGTCAATCTAGTGGATTGAATGTTGAGTCCTAGTCTTCACGAGTTTTTCCTACAACTCTGTGGAAAGACTCTAGCCAAATGTAATCTCAGTATTTTTGGAACTAAGATTTCTTTCAGTCCTCACTTGTGGCTCTCCCTAATTCTACCACCTAGACTCTTCTGAGAGTTTTTGATAGTGGCTGGTCCAGCAGCGCGTCAGGTTGACAAAAAACTTAGGCTCAATGATAATGGTGGTTTTCCTATTGATCTACTGTGGCTAGATCTACCGTGGCTCTGATACCACTGTTAGCTTTTGATGTAGTGTGCAATGGGAGATAGCAATCACAAGATGCAGAATAATATGAAAGAAAGTAAATCTACGAGATGACTAAAATATGCTATAAATAGAAATGATGGAAATGAATACAATGTAGCTATGGAGGAAATGGACACTCCATGAACAAAGCTACTGGACTACATTGCACCCATCACCAATATATGGTGATCTACACAACACTATGCTACTACCTACGAATATGCTCTGAGCTTCTATATTCCTACTTGTTACAATGAGGCCCTTTTTATATAGGAAGATAGGTTCCTTGGCCAACACTCTACCTAGTTGTGCAAGGGATACACCTTGCACATATACAACTTGCACATTGACACTTGTGCATTTATTACATTGCATGAAGTAACTAGATAACTTCCCCCTAAAGTAATCTAATGTCCTAAGTATGTACCTAGGAAGGTACATTTACATGACCCAAATGATGTAATATAATCTATTTCTAACAAGAACCTATGACACAACCATCTAGACACAAATACTATACCACCCACATATGCTACTATCCTAGAAAATTGGTATATGGATGATGATCGAATTCATGTTGGCATCCTATTGGCATAGAATATCACCTTCACAATTTGATTGATGAAGCCAAGCATGACACAACATGGTCAGTTCTCGAAGTTCCAAGAATAACTTTGACACCAAATCTAACCTAGAATTTGTTCATATTGTCCTCAAGATGAATCAAATAAATATGCAAAAAGGACACTCCAGTTTCATCATCAACCTCCTTCATGCTATTAAATATGTCATTGATAAATACTTTAAAAATCAATGTATCACATGGGATTTCCTCATTCAATCATGTCTTCAGACTCCATACTACAAGAGCTTGCTTGCCAGTTTATTAGCTAGTGGAACCTAAAAAACTCTCAACTTTGAAGCCTTAGTAGAAAATTTCATTGAACTTGAAAAAACCTTTGACACAAACTTCACAAGTTCTAACCTTGGCGACTCAACTTTTCAGGTGCATGAAGATGTAAATTTTTTAAATAGTTAAGGTAACAAAATTTGTGGTCGGGGTTGTGTTTGAGGTAAAGGTAAAGGCAAAGGACAAGGACAAGGTTCTAATGATAGTTAATATAAACATTTATGATATCAAACTAGTCAAGGACGACACAGTCAAGGATAAATAAAATAGCCTAGTACCTGTCAAGGATCTGGTAAATGAAAATCATGTGCAAATGTTGTAATAGAAAAGGAAACTATGCCACTGATTGTCGAACTACCACACGTAATATCAAGCAATTTCAAAAGTACAATGCACATAATATAAATGAATATGAATCTAATCCAGATGTCTTCCAAAGTGCTCAATTTGTGCATGCCCAAGTCATCAGCACACATGCACCTATATCACCATCTTTTGACCATCCTAGAACGTTCATTGAGGCACATTCAAGATATGTGGCTATGACATTTCTCATCCCACATCACAACCCATTGGAGTTTCCCACAACATAGCCTCCACTAGTAGTTCGTGGATCATGGATACTGGAGCCACCCAACACATGAATTCCAACAAGGACTTCTTTTAAGAATTCAACTCAGAAGTACTTGGTGTAGTTCACATGGATGAAAAATCCTCTCAACCAATTGAAGGATCTGGAACTATTCGATTGAAACTTCCTGGGTTACCTAATTTTTGGCTACTTGATGTTTTCTACATCCCTGCTTTGAAGCAAAATTTGTTCACTATCCACACTTGTTTGCCATGGATTTGATCTAAGTGTCACTACAAAATATAAAACTCTTTGAGTCTTTCATCCACCCTCCAAAATAGCTGTCATGACCAGTTCCTCAAATGGAAAACTCATCAGACTTGCTGGAAATCCTACTTCTAAAGTTCACATTGCTAAAGTTGACATGGCACTTAATGCCACCCTTACTTCCAAGAATTTTTTTGTTAATGCATTATGGCATGGTCACAAGGATCATATCAAACTTGATCGATTGAGACAAATGGAGTCCACTGTCAGGGGAATACTACACTTCTCTTCCAAACCCATCAAATGTGAAGCATGCAACATTGCAAAATCCTCTCGATATCCTTTTCCAAAGAGTCAATGGAAGTCTACACAAAAACTAGAGCTAGTTCACTCAGATATTTGTGGGCCAATGCATATTCCTTCAAAAAAGGTAAAAGATATTACATCACCTTCATTTATGACTCCTCAAAGAAGCTATGGATCGACTTTTTGGAGAAGTTTAAATATTTTTAACTCTTCAAAGCATTCAAGGCTTACACAAAATAAGAATCAGGTTGTAGAATCAATATCTTGAGGAGTGACAATGGTGACTAGTACACCTCAAATAAATTCACATAATACTTATCCTCACATAGGATCAAACATCAATTAATAATACCAGGCACACCTTAACAAAATAATGTTGTTGAGTACATGAGCAAGACAATTATGAATATGGCTCATGCCCTTCTTGTCTACAAAAATATTCCTTCATATATTTGGACTGAAGCCACTTGAACTGTTATGCATGTACTCAACACATTGAGTCCCTCAAAACCTAACCTATCCCCTCATGAAAAATGGATTGGACACCTCCCCATCGTTAGCCACTTCATAATATTTGGTTCCATTTGTTATGTTCATATTATTCCAAATAATAAAAACAAACTTGAAGCTCGAGCTATTAAAGGCATATTTGTTGGATACTCTATGGATCATAAGGGATACAAGGTATTCATTCCTTCACACCAGAAAGTGATTGTGATACGTGATGTTGTGTTTATAGAAACTAAATAACAACTAGTTACATTAGATACCAGGGGGTACAATCTTCAGCCTAGATCAAAATATGCTAACATATATGATGTTTAGATTCCAGCCTTTGGGGGGAGACATTGAAAAGTTATCAAAACTCAAGAATCTACAAATCAACCCACAAGTTCGGAGGAACCAAGCTATGATACTAAGCATATGTCTATATATTTTACGCCTTTTTCCCCTTCACACAATAATATTGATCGTGATAAAAGCATTGTTTCACATCCATATTCATCAGCATCCTTTGTACCTAATAATTCATTTCAGGATCATGAAAAAAACTTTGAGGTAGGTGAGACATCCACACTGCTCCCCACTCGAGGAATTCATGAAGCTTGCTAGCTCTTAAAGTACATCAAACTAGATGAAGCGAGAAAAATGATCATAAGAAGTGCCCTCAAAACAAGAGTGCATGAATCATTACTTGTTGAACTAGAACTTGTAGAACTGCACATCACTCTGAATAATGAACCTCTCACGTACCAATAAGTTATTGAACATGTAGCCTAGATACATGCAATGAACCCGGAGTATGAATCTCTGATAAAAAATGGTATTTTAGGAGTTAGTCGATCTACCACTTGGAAGAAATGTAGTTAAAAATAAATAGGTGTACAAATTATATGGAACCCTTGAAAAACACAAGGTGAGATTAGTGGCTAAAGGATTCACACAAAAGCAAGGCATATACTACACTGAGGCACTTGTACCTACCACAAAATGGTCCACAATCAGGACTCTTGTAGCCTTAGCTGCACAACAAGGTTGGAAGATTCATCAATTATATGTAAATACTACTTTCTTGAATGGCAAATTGGAAGAAGAAATATACATGGCACAACCAGAAGGTTTTGAGATTGCAAGATAGGAGCACAAGGTATGTAAACTTAGAAAGTCTTTATATGGATTGAAGCAAGTCCCTCGTGCTTGGTTCAACAAGCTATCAGATCGGATGAATCAAATTGAATTTTAAGTGTGTGATTACCAAGACATTGATGCACCATTGTTGATCAAGCACAACAAATACAAAGTCACATACCTCATAGTCTTTTTGGGTGGCATGCTTCTAACAGGTAACAGTGAACATATCATCAATATAGTGAACAATAACCTTGTAAATACTTTTGATATATTTGATTTGGGATTAATGAAATTTTATTTGGGCATAGAAGTAACTCGAGAAAATGGTAAAATATTCTTGATCCATGATAAATACATCAATGATCTAGAGAAGTTTCAACTCAAAGATGCGCATCCTATGACAACACCAATGGAATCAAATCTAAAATTCATCGTGGATGATGACACACCAGAGGCAGATGCAACACTCTATAGAAGGTTGGTTGGTAGTATCATCTATGTTACTAACACAAGACCTGACATTGCTTATGTAGTGGGGATTCTAAAAAGGTACATGACCAAGCCAAAGGGGACTCACTGGAAAGCAATAGCAATAGTGTTGAGGTACCTAAAAACAACCCGTAATTATGGCTTGTTGTATGAAAAGAATACAGATTTCAAACTCATCACATGCAAAAACTCAGACTTTGTAGGAGATAAAGACACTAGAAGATCTATGTTTGGGTACTTGACGTTTCTTGGCTCAACACCAATTTCATGGAGATCAAATTAACAGAATACTATAGCAAATTATTTAGTAGAAGCCAAATATATTGCTACAACTGAGACAAGCAAAGAAGTGGTATGGTTGAGAAAGTTGTTACACTCTCAATATCAGTCAAAAAGGTCCTACAAGACTACATGTGAGCAATCAATCAACAACCCACATGGCAAAGAATCATATGTTTCACAATAGAACCAAACACATTAATAAAAAAATCTACAAGATCTGATAACTTGTTCAATATGGCACAATAAAAATGCACTACTATCCAACAACAGATCATATTTTTGACATTTTCACCAAGCCACTCTGGAGGGTGAAGTTTGAACAGTTTAAACAGTAGATAGGTATGAGAACCTCCATCTCCCCTGACAATGGAGATGCAATAGAATTAGCAAGGCTAATGCTTATTCATAAACCACCTTCATGTGGGTGAAAAGTATTGTTCAGACTCTGCTCTATCCCATTCTTGAAAACCCCTTGTGGGTGAAAAGGATAAGGATTGTACTAGTTTTGGAAAATCAAAACCTGTGAAAACCTGAAAGGGCATGGGGGATGACCAAATGGTATATAGAGACCCAGTAGATTGGAGCCACATTTCATGGACAATTGGCTAATCGGCTACATAAAGAGCCACCTGAGCCACTCATCTACTAAAATAAAATGGCCTTCTACCTTTAAGGGGGGATTGAAGATATGTTAATGCTACAAGGTCATGTTTATTAGTTAGGTTCCTAATTAATTGATATGAGGCTTTAATAAAATCTCATTAGAATAGGTTACTTTAATGTGTAATGTCATTTCATGTTCATTTGAATTTCATGTAATATGGATTTGGGAACCCTAACCCTAATATCATATTCTCAATATATAACTCCATAGCACATTGGGAGAGATGTGATTTTTTATTCTCTCCATTTTCGAAAATCTTCTCATTTTTTCTTATTTCATGTGGTTGATCTTGGGCATATAGCATTGATCCTTGCTACATAGGGAGCATGATTTCCAAAGGATCTAGATTAAAGGAATATATGCACTCAATCCAAAATTTCCTTCTTCCCTAGTAGATCCCTCTCCCTCACCCCTAACAACTTATCTCATAGCTCAGTGTGTTGTTGCATCTTTCCCCAGTCTATGGTGGAGACCCCTCAATATCTTCAATATCTCTACTACCTCAGCCTGCTCTAGGGCCACTACCACTAGAGTCGCCCACCCTAGGTAAAACTCGATGTACGCCACTAGCCCAACCAGTCGGTTGGTGACAAGGCTTTAAGCCTTGGTCAAATTATCCATCATGATTTCAGGTACCTTTAAAAATAATAATATCCTCTTGTCTTATGCTCACGAATTTCACAATTAGAAAACTTGTTCCCTTTCTCACACATGCATGAAATCGAAGACTTGCATTTTGTTGGCAAGTCTTATGGTATTTATACCATATGCCAAACACCTTCGAACATCGACGGGGAGGAAGAAATATTAAACGAATTTGCATTCACCCTAACTTAGGGTTTAAATAATATTATTTAAAAATTAATTTATAATATAAATATTATAAATAATTTATAAATTACCTTAGGCTTTATTTTTAACCTTTAATATTAAAATAATAATAAAATATTATAATATTATTTCCTTTGGGCCTAAGTATTTTTCTCTTTCACCCTTAGACCTTATCTGACCTCCTTTAATATTATAATATTATTTCCTTTAGGCCTAGGTATCACTTTCCTTCAAGGTATTTAACCATCCTTTTGACCAATCATGTGAATCTCTTAAACCAAATCTCTTAGGTTTAAAATATAAATATTTTAACCCTCTTTTTGCCAAATCCTACATTGATCACTGACACTGACTCTTGACATCAATGACAACACAACTACTCAAAATTTCCAACACTTATTAGATATGGTAGGGGTCTTTTTCTTTGCTTTAGAATAAATATTGTAAGTACCCATTCCTATCCCAGGTTGTAATATTCTCTAAATGACAACTCATATTCCATTTCTAAATATTTGAGATTCTCTACTAGTTCAGGTTCTTCCAACACTGAGAGGTTACACATGTCTTCCTCTATTTTTTCAATATGATAAGACAGGCTTTTTAGGGGTTATTCTTATTCTCTTAACTTTGTATGGAATCACCATGTTAGAGTAATCCAAATACATGTAGCCTCCTAGCTTGGCAATGAATTCCCTAGAAAGACATAAACCAAAGTAAGGTTCTAGGTCTATTACTATAATTTCCTGCATAGTAGTAACCTCTAGAGCCTT
Source organism: Wollemia nobilis (assembly GCA_028583015.1). Lineage (NCBI taxonomy): Eukaryota > Viridiplantae > Streptophyta > Pinopsida > Araucariales > Araucariaceae > Wollemia > Wollemia nobilis. The sequence goes on along the minus strand of JAQPPZ010000594.1, from coordinate 3,070,094 downwards.
GTGTAATCTCATCGGCACATATTTTACAACTCCATTGGTATTAACTGGCATACCATCCAATTGTAACACTCCTGGACAAGAACGAGTATACTCCATTTTCATTTCATCACAGATTGCTTTGGGCATGACTATAGTTGAGGCCCCTAAATCGGACAATCCACCCTTCCATTCTCAAAGAAATATAAAAGTGAGGGGGTTTACTTTTCAATGTTGCAGGAGTCATCTTTTCTTGAACATGAGATATACTAAAAATAGTGGTGGTCTATTTTTCTTGAGAATTATTGTTTAAACAATCCTTGAGTCGATCAATTTGACCTGGAATGAAGAGATTTTCATAGAGACTTGCTCTAGAAGTCCTCTTTAGCTCTTCTGCAATATTGAACTCAAATTTCTCTAGAGGAGCTTTATCATATTTCCTCTCTAGTTCACCATACTTCCTTTTGTATTATCGGGTAGCTTCTATTCTCTGTATCTTGGTGATAGAAGGAAATTTTAGCTTCTCTTGTGCTTCATCTTTAGAACTTGTTTGTTCTTCATTCTTTTTCCTTTCATACTGCCTTGGGGTGCTCATTTCTTTTCCTTGGCTTCTAGGCACTGTATTTTTCTTTTTAGTTGCATGTGGAACCGAGAACTCATCATTATTTTGTAGGGGTGGTTATTTTTTCTTCTAAGAGAGAACTTGGAATTGACCCATTTTCTATGGATCTACCTACAATATTTTCTTTCCAGATTTGGTCATGATAGAAACTAATTCTCCTTCAAAGGGTGAATTTTTACCGACCATAACTTGTTCTGGATGCCATAACATATTGACACTTCCCTTTGGTTTCTCTCAACTTTCTCTATGGCTTGTTGTACATGATGTTGGTACATTACACAAGTGTCAGAATCATGAGGATCATTACAGACCAGAGACCAAACATTCACCAAACAGGTCTTAAGAGATAATTCTTGATATTCTTGATTTGCATTAACTCTTAACCATGTATTACCACTAGTACCATGCTTTTTATCCTTATTAATGTATTGGAATCTTCTCTTTTGAGACCTTTCCATTTCTCTCTTTTCCATTGCATTCACCTTGTTATTGATTGTCTTCAAAGTATTTTGAATATCAAGTACGAGAGTGGATTCTTTGAAATTCTGAGATGGGAGTGGGGGGAAAGGAATTAAGGTAGATGTTGTTTTGGGAGGGAAATTTAGAGCTATTTGGATAAGTGATGATGACAAGGAAGGAGGGTCCATATATGAAGGTGTTGATATCTTAGCCTAAGATTGAGGGATCTCAAAGCAATATGGCATGACTATCTTTGGGGGAAGCCTTCCTACAACAATTAGGATATTTTCTACCTGTACGGTTGCATTGTACACTTGAGGAAAGGTAGTTATGCCTAACTTCTGAGTTTGTAGCCCCAGGTCCAACCCAAGGGCTTTGATGTAATACATAAAAGCAAAGGGAGCAGCTAGTATAGCTTCAGGAGGTATCCTTTTCCATGTTCTACGAAACCTTAGATTAAAGTGAGAGACTAACTCCTACTAATATTTTTGCATAGTTGTAAACTGGTTTAGAAATGAGAAAGGAGTAGCAGACTCATTAAACTCTTCCACAAAAGGACCATCTAATGTAGCCTATAAAATGATGTTTTCATATAAGGTTATAAACCAGTGAAGAATTTTTCCTCTAAAGGACAAGGCTAGAAGCCTGACAATGACATCTTCATTTTTAATATTGTGTATAGTTGTTAGATTCAATATATCCTAACAATACTCTTAAGTAGTCTTACCCAAACCATCATAAGTAGGTATAGCTTTCGATATAGCCTAGGGGATATCATGCATAAGGGTGATTCCTAAAGGACTAGTGGTATCCCAACCAGGGTACTTCTGCAAGGGTTGATTCTTGTTTATATTTTGCTTCTAAGCCATGTTTATTGGGGTTTTAAATAGGGTTTACCTTGAGGATAATTGGTTTCCTAATGATATTTGAACTTCTTCAAAAGGTGAATCTAGGGATAAGCTTCTTGTATGCCTAGATATTCTATATGGTAGCTCAAATAATGGAATAGGTTCTTGACTATTCCTAGAAGATGACCTGGTAAACATGAAAAATTGAGCTACTAAAAGGGTTTTCTAGGTTCTTGATTCCAGGGAGTCACCAAGTGAATTTATTTCCATCGCTTGGTGAGGTCAAGACAACTCACTAAATCTTGAGTCCTCTAGAAAAATGAAAAAATAGTATCTAGTGGGTAAACGAACGTTATGTAAACAGTGTTCCATCGGGCGTGCCAAAATATGTTGGGGTCTAAATTGACATAAATGTGAACTTGAGCTGTGATTATCATTTGCAATGGTTTTTTGTAAGGCGAACACTCGCTAATCATAGCCCTGACACTGACATTATATGGTACAAAATTGCTTTTAACCCAACCTCTAGAGTAGGTTGGTATACCTTGTCAACTTATTGAATGTTGACTCATTTAAGCTTAGTTAAATGTATAAAGATAGGGATAGAAAGGGGAAAGGGTTAAGAAATTAATGAATCAATAGTGGACGAATAAATCTATCATAGGCATCTACAGAGAACTTCTGATAACTCAATTTCCAGAAAACAACACTTGTGATTAATAGCATTCAAAACTCGGTGATCTTCAACATTAAACACATATGCATACTTCAAATATTATTCCAAACATCTAGGGTATCAATAATCCAAATTAGCATAATTATATTGATACTCTGACTAATAGAAATAGAATCCTTTACAAGCATACATTTAGAAATAAAGCATTCTAATTTGCTCTAAGCTAGCAATCCAAATTAGCAAAATAGACTAACCATAGCAGTAGTAGCAGAAATGACTTCGAATATTGATAATCCATAATAAAGTAGATACTAGTTTGAGGCAAACATCCAAGTAATGCTCCTTCTATTGATTTGCAGAAAGTGTACACGGTAGGGAAAACAAACACTTTAAAGCTGACCCTTTAGAACGAGGGTTCGACCTCCATTTATAATTTTACAATAAATTTAAAATATATGAAATAATTAGGAACATTACAAGGAATTTGGAGTGCCAAATCAACAAGATGTTGAGGTGGCAGCCTCCTATTTGATTCAAGAAAGAAGGAAATTGTGTGCTCCATCAATATTCTACAACTTGGCCTCTGCAAGTTTTTTGGCTCTCATGGCTCCCAATAGTAGATCTGATCAACAAAAAATTAAGATCGTATCTTGTTCTTATTGTGGTTGCCCTATTGTAGATCTAAAACTGAATCAACTCGTGGATCTTGATTTTCCATCATTTCATCTTTTGCTCTTCAATCAACTTGAAAATGGCTCAGATAAAAACCTAGAACCTTATGTTGCATTGATTCTTGCATTTATACGTGATTCGATAAAAACTTAATATAGATCATTGATCCTCTATTGAACGGCTAAGATTAAAGCTTTTAAAGGCTTGGTGTGCTTTTACTATTCGTAATCTAAGACACAGCACGGCCTAGATCCTATGGCGGCTTGTAGTGCATTTGCTTTTAGCTATCTTTCTCCTTTGCGGCATAGAACATGCTCTAATACATCACTTGGATTTCTAACTTGAGTCATTTGACTGCTTTGATCATGGCCTGAGACAATAGTGTTCTTATTCTTCATGAAACTCTGTTCTGGTCCACACGACATAGAACTATGTTCTTAGCTACTCTTTTGATTTTTGAAGTAGCAACTTTGACTCTACTAATCGCGATGGAGAACAATGAGCTGAAGTGCACAGCGTGGAACCATGCATTGAGTCGTGTGGCGTATAACCATGTTCCAGGTCACTTTTTGAAATATCTTCTAAGTGCTTTGACCAAAACTTAACCGAGGCATAGAACAATGAGCTAAAGTGCACGATGTGGAACCATGCGCTGAGTCGTGTGGTGTAAAACCATGTTCTGGGCCATGATTTGAAATGCTATCATGCCAACTTTGACTAGGCTAACCGCAGTATAGAATCGTGTGTTGGGTTGCGTGATTTAAAACCTTTGTTCTAAGTCAGGATCTCCTCTTTTGCTTTGAGCTACAATTTGAAATGCACGAAGGGTCTATTTGACCAACTTGATCACGGCCTAGGACATATTACACTGAGTCGTTGTCGTAGTCTGGAGCACCTTTTTGGACAGAAAATTTTTGAAAGTTTTTTGCAAAATTTATTAAGTATGTGGTCTTTTGGGCGTACGCTACATTTTATCGCTTTCCTAGCGTTGATTTCGTTCACTGTTTTTGTAGCATATATTTACTTTTCTGCAACTTCCTATTTTCTTAGCATAGATTTACTTTCTTGCAATTTCCTATTTTTATAGCATAAATTTACTTTCATGCAATTTTTTACTTTCATAGATTATAGTCTATCGCTTTCATAGATAATATTTTATTGCTTTCATACATTAGCTTTACTTTCATGCAGTTTTTTACTTTTATAGATTAGATTTTATCACTTTTATAGATTAGAGTTTATTGCTTTCATAGATTAAAGTTTATTGCTTTCGTAGATTAGGTTTACTTTCTTGCATTTCATCACTTTCATAGATTAGATTTACTTGTCTATATTTTATTGTTTTCTAGGATAGCTTTATTATCCTTTCATGTTTGCCTAGCCTAGGTTTCTGAGTGAACCTCATACCCAGTGATCTACTCTAGTACACATGGTGGTTGCAACGACTGGTTATTCATGCAAGTCGGTAGGATGAGTAGATTACCATAAGGACACTCATATCCAAATAAAAACAAAAACAAACCCATAATATTTCCCTCCTCTCATGCCAAGTATCACTCTTTGATCATTTCCTCTCTATTTTGTTATTGTCCATTCCACCTTTTGTCAAACATTTTGTCATTGTCATTAGTTTCTTTCTCCATCCACTCATTGCTTGAGGGGGTAAACAATATCCGCAAAAATTTATCCCAAATCGATCTAATACACAAACATCTAATCATGGATTCTCATAGGTACAAGAATATTTTCTCTAGGCTATCATTAAACCCCTTCTATTGGGGCAAATAGCAAAACTTCTCTCCTTCAATCAAAACTCCAATTCAGTCAATTTGGTAGGCTCCATGCCTATGCTTATATGGTTACCCATGCCTATTGTTGCATCGAGGTGGCAACTTAAGACCATCTTTAGTCGATTCATAGCATCTTGAGGTCACCTACCAATCGTTGGTTGGCTTACCGCAACAAATGATCTCATAAATCCATAAAAGAAAAATATTCAAGGGTATTTGTCCATTCCATAATTAGGGTATCCTACATTGTCCTTGATTTGAGGTAATCTCACATCACCCTCCTCAAGCCAAGATCCATTTTCCTCACTTGCCAATCATTATCATCCAACCATCATCATCCATCATCAACCTAGCGACTAGTGTCATATGTTTTTGCACCGCATTGTATTCACACACAACATGATACAAAAAGGTGCAAATGCAGACACCCAAAGTGTGTCAATTTTGTAAATCACTTGAATTCATTTTGTCTAATATTGTAAAATCTCCAAAATTCACTAAAAGCTCCAAATTTCCTTCAATTCCTCTAATTCTCCTTCTAAATTCATCTAATCCCTGATTCCCTCTCTAAATTCATCTAATTTCCTTCAATTTTCTCTAATTTATCTAATTCCTCTAATGTCCCTTTCTAATTTATCTAATCCTCCTCTAATTTCTTTAAGTTCCCTAAATTCTTCAAAAACCTTCTAAAGTCTACTAATTCCTCCTAAATCTCTATTTCCCATTCCACCTTTTATCAATGATTTCTTTGTTCTCATTTGTTTCTTCCTTCATCCACTCATTGCTTTAGGGGATAGAAAGTATCCACAAAAATTTATCCCAAATAAGTCCAATACACAAACACCCAATCCTGGAGTCTCTTAGGTCCAAGAATCTTTTCTTGAGGTTATTATAAAACCTCTTCTATTGGGGCAAATAGCAGAACTTCTCTCCTTCAATCAAAACTCCAATTCAATCAATTTAGTAGGCTCCATGCCTATGCTTGTATGGTTATCCATACCTATTGTTGCATCGAGGTGGCAACTTAAGACCACTTACAATCTATTTATAGCATCTTGAGGTCACCTACCAATGGTTGGTCGGCTTACCACAACAAACGACCTCATCAATCCATCGAAGGAAAATATTCAAGGGTATTTGTCCATTCCATAATTAGGGCATCCTACATTGTCTTGGTTTGAGGTAATCTTACGTCACCGTCCTCAAGCCAAGAGCCATTTTCGTCACTCGCCAAACATTATCATCCAATCGTCATCATCCATCATCAACCTAGTAATTGGTGTCATCTATTTTTTCCCTGCATTGTGTTCACACACAACATGGTACAAAAGGGGGCAAATGTAGACACCCAAAGTGTGTCAATTTTGTAAATCACCTAAAGCCATTTTTTCTAATATTGTAAAAACCCCAAAATTCACCAAAAGCCCTAAATTTCCTTCAATTCCTCCAATTCTCCTTCCAAATTCATCTCATCCCTAATTCCCTCTCTAAATTCATCTAATTTCCTCTAATTTCTCTAATTCCTCTAATTCCTCTAATGTCCCTTTCTAATTTATCTAACCCTCCTCTAATTTCTTTAAGTTCCCTAAATTCTTCAAAAACTTTCTAAAGTCTCATATTTCCTCCTAAATCCTTATTGCCCATTCCACCTTTTGTCAAGCATTTTATCATTGTAATTTGTTTCTTCCTCCATCCATTCATTGCTTGAGGGGGGGTATACAATATCCATAAAACTTTGTCCCAAATCAGTCCGATACACAAACACCCAATCCTGGAGTCTCATAGATCCAAGAATCTTTGCCCGAGGCTATTATTAAACCCCTTTTGTTGGAATAAATAGCATAACTTCTCTCCTTCAATCAAAACTCCAATTTAGTCAATTTGGTAGGATCCATGCCTATGCTTATATGGTTATCCATGTCTATTGTTGTATCGAGGTGGCAACCAAAGTCCACTTGCAATCTATTTGTAGCATCTTGAGGTCACTTACCAATGGTTGATCAACTTACCACAATAAATGATCTCATCAATTCATCGAAGGTAAATATTCAAGGGCATTTGTCCATTCCATAATTGGGGCATCCTACATTGTCCTTGATTTGAGGTAATCTTATGTCACCCTCCTCAAGCCAAGAGCCATTTTCATCACTCACCAACCATTGTCATCCAACCATCATCATCCACCATCAACCTAGCAGATGGTGTCATCTGTTTTTGCACCGCATTGTGTCCACACACAACATGGTACAAAAAGGGGCAAATGTAGACACCCAAAGTGTGTCAATTTTATAAATCATCTGAAGCCATTTTGTCTAATATTGTAAAAGCCCCAAAATTCACCAAAAGCCCCAAATTTCCTTCAATTCCTCTAATTTTCCTTCTAAATTCATCTAATCTGTAATTCCCTCTCTAAGTTCATCTAATTTCCTCTAATTTCTCTAACTTATCTAATTTCCCTTTCTAATTTATCTAATCCCTAATTCCCTCTCTAAGTTCATCTAATTTCCTTCAATTTCCTCTAATTTCTCTAACTCCTCTAATGTCCCTTTTTAATTTATCTAACCCTTCTCTAATTTCTTTAAGTTCCCTAAATTCTTCAAAATCTTTCTAAATTCTACTAATTCCTCCTAAATCCCTATTGCCCATTCCACCTTTTGTGAAGAATTTCATCGTCATATGTTTCTTCCTCCATCCACTCATTGCTTGAGGGGGTAGACAATATCTAAAAAACTTTATCCCAAGTCAGTCCAATACACAAACACCCAATCCTGGAGTCTGGTATCATCATCCATCATCAACCTAGCAGATAGTGTCATCTATTTTTATACCGCATTGTGTTCACACACAACACGGTATAAAATGGAGTAAATGTAGACACCCAAAGTGTGTTGATTTTGTAAATCATCTGAAGCCATTTTGTCAAATATTGTAAAAGCCCCAAAATTCACCAAAAGCCCCAAATTTCCTTCAATTCCTCTAATTCTCCTAAATTCATCTAATCCCTAATTCCCTCTCTAAATTCATCTAATTTCCTATAATTCCTTTAATGTCCCTTTCTAATTTATCTAACCCTCTCCTCTCTTTTCTTTAAGTTCCCTCAATTCTTCAAAAACCTTCTAAACTCTACTAATTCCTCCTAAATCCCTCTAATCCCCTCTTTAATTCCTTCTAATCCTCTAATTTCCCTAATTCTTCCTAAATTTTTATAATCCCCTTTTAATTCTCCCAATTACCCTAAATCCCTCTTTAATCCCCCAAATCCTCCTCAAAAGTCCCATAATCCCATTTAATCCCTAACCCCCTAATCCAACCCTAATTAATCCTTAATCACCCCCAAATCCCTAGTCAAACCCTTGACATAACCAACAATGAATTTTTAAATCCCAACCAAATCCCCAAAATGCCCTAGTCCTTTCACATATCCCCATCAAATCCCCCAAGGAAACACCCATTAAATTCCTAAATCCTCCTACATCCTCTTTACACTTTCCTAGGAATTTAAGACTCCCCTAAATCCCAAGTCAAACATCCTAAAAATTCCCCACATTAAAAATTTCAAATCCTCCCCACTCTTCCCTCCAATTTTGAATGAATTTTAAATTTACCCCAAATCCCAAGTCAACCCTCTCATGCATAATCCTAATAAATTCCTAAGTCCTTCCATCCACATCGGACCTTTTTAAGAATTAAAAATTCCTCCACACTATTCAAGGTCCCCACTCCCCATGCAAATTAATGACACTTGGGTGGGTGAGAATTCACCTCACCCAAGGTCATTAATTTTGGAGGGTGCACAACCCTCCAAGAAGAATCCTACAAATTTTTCTTGGTCTTGGCACCTTCCACTTGGTTGCCACATCATGCCAACTCATCTCCATGTCACCACCCCTTCGTCTTGTCTAAAATCTATAACTACCCCCCTCTTTCCTCTCGTCTTAGAAGAGAGATCCAAGAGCATAGCAAAAACTCTACTGAAATTTCACCAGCCTCCTTAGTTTCCTTTGTGAGTGCTTAAGCTTTTAGTATGATTACCCCCTTTGAGAGCCCAAAACCATCACAACAATGGAGTCCTTTTGAAGCACCTACTAACATTGTTTTGCAGCTACTCGTAAACCAAAGAACTAGTCAGCACCAGATCTTCACCAGAAGCTCCAAACATCTCCAAGAAGGTCCAAAACCAGTTTTAAAGCCACATCAACTATAGAAGTCCAACTGGAAGGGCCCTGACGGTCAATCCTTGTAGTGAAAAAAATAGTCAACCACATAAACATCCACAAGCATCGATTGTTGGTAATATCCTTGTGGTGAAAAAATTATTTAACCACATTAGGTTGACTAGGGTTCTAGATTCCCTAGCTAAACAACCACAAGAGGCGGTAGAGCAACCACAAACTGCTCCTTTGTGAAAATGGGCCAATGGAGCGATCGAAGCAAGGGGTCTGGTGTGTTCAAAGGGTTTCGCAGGTTTTTAGAGCAACAAGTCTAGCGTTGAGGACCATGGTTCTGGAAAACAAGGTGAAGAAGACAGATTTTTGAAAACTTTTTGACCTAGGCGCTCAGTTTTGGGTCAATGCCCTTAAAGGAAAGCATAAATCTCACGAGTGGTGTTTCAACCTCTAGCCTATGAATGGAGAGCTTATGGTACTAGATGACCTAGCAGACATGGTGGCAGATCAAGGAAAAATGTCTCTGATGGTAAAATTTTGTTGGGGTTAGGCCAGAGTTGGATGCCATTAGGAAAAAGGCTTGGGAGAATTGGAAATCTCTTGACCACATGGAGATTGTGGCGTTGCCTAGAAGCTTCTTTTGGGCAAAACTTAACTGTTCAAAGGATTATGACAGGATCCTCCAAGGGGGACCTTGGTTCTTTGGCCATATAGGTCTTTTCTAAGAAAATTGAGCCCGAATTTTGATCCCTTTTCGCAATGCATTGATTTAGTGCATGTGTGGGTGTGTTTGTCTGGTCTCCCAATTCATTTCTGGCACGAGGAGATTCTTGTCGACATAGCTAGAAATATTGGACAGATGATAGTTGTGGATCTTACTACCTTGGCTTGCTCTCGAATGGTCTTTGCTAGGATATGCGTTAATGTTAACCTAAGCCAAGAGTTGCCGAAATTTATCAAGTTGATTTCAAGTACGGGTCATGGAATCAAGTAATAGAGTACAAAAATCTAACGATTAAGTGCAAGATTTGTAAGAAGGTTGGACACCCAAGTTTTGCCTACAACACCGAAAGAAATAATGCTCAATACAAATGGAAATGGATTTGAAAAAAACCTGATAATAATGCTAAAGCGAGAAACCTTAATGCCATCAAATAGAAGACAAGAAATGGAACGAAAGGAGTCGTTGAAGGGAGAAATCAACGATACGAACAGTGAGGTAAACCGCCCAACCCCAACTCCTATCATTAAAGACTATGTTCTTTCCAAAAAATTATCTTGTTTAAATGAAGTAGATGAAAGTCTGGCCCCTTTGAGTAAGGCATTAGACAAGTCTGTGTCTACCCCAAATCCTCTTCAAAGGATTGACCCTGGGGTTTTAGAGGACACTCAGTTAGTAGTAAGACAGGAAGGAGGGCCTAATTTAGTCTTAAGAGATGATTTGAAAAGGAAACAACAAGACCCATAAGAGAATCACTAGAAGTCACTCTAAGAAAGCTATGGATGTGGGATAAAAAGGAGAGTCAGGTAGACCATCAATAGCGATTACAATCCAAAAGGAAATAAACCAGGATTTAGCTAGTGGTACCCAAGCAGTCTTAAATTTTGGGGAGGAAAAACATCCTACAAAATCTAAGGGAGTTGTGGATGCAGAATTAGGAGGGTCGGATGGACAGTCAATAGCAATTACAGTCATAAAAGAAATAGCCCAAGATGGAGTCAATGGTACCCAAGCAGTCTTAAATTTTGGGGAAAAAAGCATCCCACCAAATCTAAGGGAGTGTTGGATGTGGGATCAGGAGGAGGGTCAAGTAGATCGTCAATAGCAATCACAATCCATAAAGAAACAACCGGGATGGAGCCAATGGTACCTAGGCACTCTTAAATTATGGGGGAAAAAACATCCCACCAAATCTAAAAGATGAAAATCCTATCATGGAACATCAAGGGTCTTAATGCCCCTACCAAACATTGTTTGGTGTATGCATTAAGAAGAGAGCACAATCCCGACATTTTTCTTCTCCAGGAAACAAAGCTAGATCAAAGCAGAGCTGAGAGAATAAAGAACTTAGAATGGAAAGATGCATAGATGGCGATCAACCAAGTTGTTAGGGCTTTAGGAGGTTTTTTTATGTTTTTGGGATAAAAGAAAGATAGAAGGCAAATTGGTGGTAAGCACAAGATGGCATATAACAATCTTTTGCCATAACCTAGATACCAAGCAGAATTGGCTACTCACAAATGTAAACGCCCCCAACACAGTAGTTGGAAGGAGACACTTATGGTCAGATCTCAACCGAGGAACACCTTTACAGGAATACCATGGATCATAGCGGGAGACTTTAATTCCCCCCTTAATCCTTCAAACAATAAGAAACGATCAGAGAATGTTTGTAAAGATGAAGGAAGATTATCATATTACAAATCGAACTTGACCTGCCACGGAGGCAAGAGGAAAGGGATGCAAGTGCCTTAAGCAAATTTTTAGCTATCCAAAGGGTGATCAAATTAAAGTGGATGAACAATATGGGGGGAGATCTAGTTAAAACAATACCCTTGGTGATGAAAATTGACGAGGTTGAGGAAATTTTGGAGAAGGATGGTTTTTGGAAGACTCTAAGAGAAAGTTGCAAACATTTGGAACGAAGGAAGTGATGGTCGCAATCAATTTCCTAGATCGAGTTTGTTAAACCTAGGATGTTTTGGCTAAGTCTGTTATTATCGGCTGCTATGTTATGTTTTGGTCTGTTGTTTTTGTTATGACTGGCTGGTAGCTATAGTTGTTTTAAGTTTCTTTTTTGGAAGTGATCTAGTAATCTATCATGTTTTGGAAAACAATATGGGGGGAGATCCAGTTAAAACAATACACTTTGTGATGAAAATTGACAAGGAGGTTGAAGAAATTTGGGAGAATGATGGTTTCTAGAAAACTCTTAAGAGAAAGTTGCAAACAAGTGGAACAATGGAAGTGATGGACACAATCAATTTCCTGGACCCAGTTTGTTACAATTGGAATGTTGTTTTGGCTAAGTCTGTTATTACCGCCTGCTATGTTTTGTTATGATTTGTTGTTTTCGTTATGACTGGGTAGTTCCTACAATTGTTTTAAATTTTTGTTTTGGAAGTGGTCTAGTAATTTCTCATGTTTTGAAAGTGGTCTAGTCGATATGCGGTATTCTAAGGTCTAGCCATAGTAGTAAGTGGATGATAGTACTTACACAACTTGATATACGGGTTTGGGGACACTAAAACCGCTTCTTACCCTAACAAAAAAACTAATATGGCTTGTCCAACTATAGGCTTTAGTTCACCCTAGCTTAAATAATATTTGGTCAAGATCAAACATTCATTTAATATGGTTCAAGCTCTTAGTCTAACAACAAAATTTTACTTCAATATCATTTTATATAAAAGTTGTAATGCTCTAACATATTACAACTTCTAATATGTGGTCTTGGGTAGTAGTTTTTTTAAATAAAGAATTCTAAGTTGCAAGGCTCGGATGAACTGTTTAAACTACAAATATCACTCTAATAAGTAATACAAATAGTCATTTTTAGGCTGTTCATCCATGTCTTTAGTTAATTTTGACTTTGAAGAGCTTTAGCTTGTAAGTAGTCATAAGTCAAGCATTTGTAAACTTTTAGTTCAGTCTTACAACATTTAACATATACAGGTATAGCACTTAGTAGGAGTTATACTTTAAGCTTACAATGAACTCATTTATTGAAATGTATGATCAAGTGACAAAACATGATAATTTGATAATTTTGAATTTGATACTGAACATATTGCTGAAAATAAAAATGTCTTTGCAGATATCTTAAGCCGTCAACCCAAGGAAATCACAAAGGTCTTAAGATATTCTGCCACTTTCATCTGGTTGGTTGCCTACCATTGCAGGTTTATCATAGACTGGTGTTTGTTTGGTTCAATCCTTACTTTGTAATTTGGCAAGCATGTTGGTGTTTTTTCATTTGTTTGTTTGTTTTTTTCTGTTGGATTGTCCAATGAAAAGTAAGGGGAATGAGGAAAGAAGCAGCCTTTCTTGTTCACTGATTGACAGTCTGCAATGTTTTCTCTAAAGAAATGTTAGATAAGCCCTACGTTGGCTCCACAAGAAATAGTACTTTTCGATAACTATTCCAATTATTGCAATGAGGCCAACATTGCCAATTTGACAATGAAGCATGTCTTCACTCCTGCTTAGCTATGAAACAAAGTACTCAAAATGTAAGTTCCTTATCAAAGTAGTTCTGGCAATGGCTATTGGGTGTAGACTCAAATCACAGTATTTGCTTCTGTATCCAGAGACAATATACAAAAAAAATAAAGTTTTAGCTCCACATTAAGGGCAAAACATTTCTAAGTGTAAACTTGCCCTCCAAAGCAAGTTTTAACGGCCATGCCCACCTATACATTCAAGAATATAAAGACTATAACCTGATATGATACTCAAACAAGCAAAGCACAACCAATGCAATTCCACAGCCAGAGGACATAATGTGTTTTATAAAGCCGTAAAGTGGAAGAAAAAAAAGTTAACAAAGAGAGTATGTTGACTATACTAAGTCCTACAAACAGGATTTGATGAGGAAGAAACCATTTAAAGGAAAACAAAATGAAAAGAAATTATGCCATAATCCCATCTTGCATGTTCAATTGCTCGGTTAGATAATGCCGAGAATAAAACTGTCAATGGAAAACTTGCACTCCTTATAGCTGCAAGGATTCTTATACACGCTCCCCTAAGAAATTCCTTTTTCCTTGCGATTTCAAAATTTAAAATATTTTTTATCAAATGGCATTATCTCAACTGGTAAAAATCCTCAGCTTTCAACAAGGATACCCAAGTTCAAATCTTGTCAAGCGATACATGCATAATTGCCAAACAGTTGTAATACCACTATGTGATCATAATGTAATACAGGTGGGGCTCGTTTCAATCCCATGTAACCAATTATAATATATATATAGATAGAGAGAGAGATGGTTTTCTAAGGCATTGTGAAGCAAGGATAAATGAGAAGCAGTCATATACATGCGACCTGGTTCAAATTTCCATGTTCTGATGGGCACTCCCATGATAATTGAAATAAGGCCTATGGCAATCCTGATCTAACCAATTTAAATATATATATGTTGTTTTCAGAATTTATATATCCATACAAGCATTTCAAATGCTAGAATAGAGGAGAGAACAACTCTCCCAGAAAATCAGTTGCAATTAACACAAATATAGCAAAATAAGGGAGTAAAGAGTGCAATTGTGACATTACTTGATCATGTATGGAGATCTGAAATTTACGTTGCATCCTCAAGGATAGTAATCTAAATAACCATGCAAATGAATCCAAGATTTCTACTACATATGTATTGAAAGTTAAAAAACACAACTGCTAATTTTCAGAATTCAACATTAAGTAACAGAACCGCAATGTCATATCCACAAGGCAGGTAACCTATATCACTAACAGCCCCATCCATGAGCCACAAAGTTCAGCTTTTAAGACACTAACCAAAAAGGCCATTGCAGAAAAGGATACATACTGTCCACATTGCAGACTATAATATATAATTCCATGAGTTTAATTTTTTACTTCTGTAACCCCAGCATGAGCTCAACTATGGGAGACAAATCAGCTCCAAATTCTACAATGTATCCAATCAAGGGAATCGTGTCATCCATAACTATGCATATAGTTTCCATCCATAAGAAAATTATTGTCTATCAAGTCAAAGTGGAAGCATACAAACCATAAATATATTCTGTTTTTCCAAAATAAGGCAACGTTATATCATTCAAGAGACTATAATTTGCCATCTTACAAAACTCAGGGTTCCCAGGCATAAGAAAATTATTGTCTATCCAATCAAAGAGGAAGTATACAGACCATACATATGACTCTGGTTTTCAGGAATAAGAAAATGATACATCATTTAAGAGGAACTATCATTTTTATTTTTATTTTCTATATTGGTAAACAAGGGTTTTTGAAAGGGCCTGAACCCTTTTACAAGCCTAGACTAGTCTATCCAGTCTTATATTCTGTTTTTCCTCCACTGCCAAAATTTTAATACATTCAAGCACATTAGATCTTTAGTTTATTTTGGCACAAAAACACTGCAACATAGCATGGTGCATCCCTGCTATGAATTTTCTTACACAATCTGAAGAGAAACTATCATTTACCATCTTACACAAATCATCCATTAATGTAACAAGAACATGGATCCATAGCAATTCTATATACATACAATGAAACCTTGACAGTACTTTTAGATTTACATGACATTATGATGAAAGAAAGGAAGAACATTATCATCCATTTATAAAACCCATGATATAATGAGGACAAGATACATGTTTCAAATTTTCAAAATCAACATACGAGGGAATCAGTTGCAGCCATCATCTAGTTCCATGTATCCAATTCACGATAATTTCCAAATTTCCAGCAAGCACAAGGGAAGTTAACATCCCCTACCATCTTCCATACAATCTATCAACATATCATTGTTATATGCATCCTAAAGAGTCAGCTGCCTCAAAGATTTATGAATAAGCATTACATGAAGTCAAAATACCAGATTATCCTTTTCTTAAGCATTTATAATTGCTGACTTGGATGACAAGTGAGCTTGCAAACATTCCTCCATTATGTTAAAGATAGAATTGGTTGTTTCCCTCTAAAGTGTAGGCCTAGTGTGGGCCATAACAAGAATGCAATTTGACGCCATTGGATGATAACTGGGAGAAATATGGAGTTTCCCAGGCTGCCTTAGAACATTGAAGGAATCGGCTAAATTCAGAGCCAATAAAGAACATTGAAGGAATCGGAGAGAAAGGGAGCAGGCAGCTTGGGAACTAAGATTCTTCCACTTTCAAATGTAAAAGTAAACTTAAGGGTTACTAAAAGAAGAGAAAGGCAACCAGAGGATGTTTAATATAATACACATGGACAGCTCTTAATATCCTCAGGTAGGCAACTTCATATGAATTCCATGAACTAGAAGATTACAGAAGCTGGGCATCATGTAATTGTTAATGCTTGTTTATCCTTCATAAATGGCCTTATGCAGACTATGTGCCTTCTATATTTATTTGTAATATAAAGAGAAATCATTCATATATACCTTGTACAAAGTATATCAGAAAGTTGAGAAAAAACATACAATTGATTTAATGGGCTAGTCTCCTGAGTTGCTATCTGAAATGCTTACGAAGTATATTTAATTATCAACAACAAAATCAATATTATTAATGAGTAATTAATCTGAGACCTAATTTTCACATGATTACAAGATTCTTCTTTGAATCACTGACATTTATGCTTAACCAAAAGTCTCATGGTTATTACAATAAAATGCAAAGTATTCAATCGAATATTGCATTGGTGTCACAATATAGAACTCATGCTCTTCTCTAACGAAATCTCCATGAGGTACATGAATTTGTCAGTTCAAAAGAACACCATAGCAAAGAGTGGGGTACTTAAGCAAATTGACTGTCATCAAATACCTCAGGTTCATGATCAAAAAGCTCACGACCATTCATTCGTACTCTGCCTGCTGCTATGTCCTCTGCACGTTTCCTAGCCACTTCTGCTGCTTTAGCAGCTGCTAGTGCGTCCTGAAAGCTGAATTTTAGTGCACTTTCTTACGCTTGGAACAAAATAATTAAATGCTTAAAACCTCAGACTATGACCATGGAAAAAGCAAAAGGTTGGTGTACTTATAAATAACAACTGAGACTGATGAAAATAGAATGTAAAAAGAGTTGATTACCATAACAAGAAAGAAAACTCCACAAATGACTAACATGAATTACACAAATATGAGTTCATCCAGGGAAAGGTTCGTGAAGGCATTCATATGAATTACCTCAAGAATAGTAGAAATATTACTAGTCAGTTTTACAGCTCTACTGATCACAGCAATCAAACAAGCAGTTACCAAATAAGAACCAGGGATAAGAAAGAAGACATGAAAATAGTTTAAACCTATTACTGAGTCAGGTCAATTAAATGCTTTGCCCACATAAGCATATATGGCCTGGCTGAAAACAAAGAAATGTTTTTTGTGAGGATTACCAAGTTTCACTTGGACTTGAGGAGATCCTTGCAGATCTGTTCTTCCCCACTTCATGACTAATTTCAAATTTTGCCCTCTTAAATTATTGTGTTTATAAGGTTACCCTCTGGACTCCATATATCAGATCTTCAAGAAAAGTCATCCATGAATATGTCCTTAATTAGAGATTAAGTTTGAAAGTTTTTGCACGTCATAGTTTTGTGTAGCATGCCTTTTGCCTCTAACAGGAAGAAAGGTTAAATTTATGACGAGGTTCTTAGTTTTATATAGAAACGCAGTACATGCAAACATGTTGCTAACATTGCTGTAGGTTGGTGACACATCACTCTTCTAAATCCCACCTTTGCTGACACAGACAAATTCGGGAATTCTTAGCGTACTGATGATTCTGAGGATGTGTGGAAAATCTATGTCAACATCCATTTTTTAATTCACGATAAGAAACTCTTAGGTGAGTCCCAACCAATCAGATCATAAGGGAAGTAAATAGTGAATTAGAACATAAAAATAGACAAACCAAAGTTAATACAACTCTCAGGCTCTAAAACATGCTGAAAAAGTACTATAACACAATAACTCAAGTCCAATGAATCCTGATATATAACTATCTGTTTCTACCATGAAATTAATCCTACATAAACATTTATTCCAATGCAAAGGCATGCTCATTTAAATCTGCACAAAACCCCATTATGTCAGTCTTTTTCTATAAATCAATAGATAGAAATTAACATGAAATTCATGCTAAGCTCTATTGGCATGCATATAATGACTGTCCATATGGACAAATTCTTCTCTACTTGTGTAACTCATTCAATTGTTCCTTATTCCAAATGGCAGAACTCGTCAGGCTGTTGTTGTGAGGCCAATCAAATCCTGGCATAGGCTTTGAATAGGGAAAAGGAGGTTTTGATACCAAAGTTACCTCATTTACTCAGGGATGATGCTTGGAGCGGTTTGTTGTTTTGGACCTAGAAAATCAAGATTGAACCAGCAATCCATTAATATCATATTAGCTGGATAGAGACAATAAGGCAAGCATTCAAATCCTCTTGAATCACCTAACCATTAACTGTGCAAAACAAAATGACATCATGCTGCTATCACTTTAATGACTATCATAGCAAAACAATAGTCATGTCAAAATTAGCTAATATGAGTACCCCAGGTTGAAGCTAATTTGTTCAGTTTAGCAAGCCTACTTAACATTGTCAGTATTTGATCCAAAATACTCAGATTGCAGATAGGGTATGTGAGTCATTTGCTTGATCTTCTATTATGACAAAAAGAAAGAAATTAATTGTTGTCTATGGGTGACCAGTGTAGATTAATGGAAATCAAATGATAAACTTGGCTGCAATTGCCTTGAGAGAGGCAAAAAGCATTCCAGAGTCCAAACAATACAACATTATGTAAGTAAAAATCACAAACATCGACCCAGAACTAGTGGATCATGTCTTCATGTGAATTGACCTCATGTGGGTCGTATACATCTCTAATATCATACAGATATAGTACAGGCTGTGCAATTGAAGCCTAAACTGCCAAAGGAAATCAGCTCCTAAGGAGTCGCCAGCAGAGATCATGATCAAGAGGACTCATTGGGCATGTTGTCAATCACTGTGGAGGAGTCAATGATGTCCTAATAAGAATATTTCGTTGTAGAAAGGAAACTAGACTGCTACCCAGTAATATTTTGATGTGGTGAACTTGAAGAGACGTCATAAGCTGAGCTACTGAGGTTTTGCAGTTTCCCCAAAGTGCCATGAAGACTCTCCACAATATCAGGATTGCATTTAAAGGCCTGATCCACAACTAAATACTTTTTAAGATGGGAGGTCAATTGACTACGGTTGACTGCAAATCATGGATAGTAATGTTATATATGTATGTGTATGTTGCACAAGTACAAAAGCATTGAGGTATGCTGATGCAGTTGGTATATGCATAAACACATATGCACACAGACACACCCCATGGTTAGATTGTGGTGTTTTGAATTTGTATAAGGACTCAAGAAAGGCTGCACTAAATTGAAAAGCGGACCCCAAGTGGGATCAGAAGCCAACACTTTACTGTGTGGGCATTTCTGTTGAAAGAAAAGAAGAGAAATGGACAACCAAACATTTGCCTCATTTCACAATATACCACAATATTGGCCCTAATTTTGTCCCAGCACTCTTGGATTGCCTAAAAGTGACAAGATGACATTATGTCATTTAAACCTACTGATCAGACTCTTGTGAGGCTGTAATACTTGTCTTGCTAGTGAACTTCTAGCAGGATTTCCATTTTCCTTACTATAATGCATCACTATATTAACAAGTTAGTAATTTCGTTTTCTCATGTTTTATCATTTCTCACTTAACTAGTTACATTCAATGTGTATTTAGAATTTTGTTCATGTTAATAGATGATAATGCCAAGCCCTGATATTCAGGGAAGAGGGAGATCCTGACTGTCTTAAGACTTCAAACCAATGATAACTTAATGTGAAGTTGCCCTATATAGTGATGGAATTAACCTCATATCAGCGCCAAAATACATCTTATGTCTCATTTCATGCAAGGATGTATGACTATTATGAAATTTTATAGAGTTATTATAAATCCTCTACATTTGCTATGTTAATGCTACTGTTGACAATGAATTATTGAGTATATTATCTGGCATACCTATTCACATGATTGGAAAAGGCCAAAAGAAAAAAAGTCGACTTGCCATCTAACAAAAACTGACGCGTCAACAATCTAAAGAATACCTAAAAAAAACATAATTTGTTGGAAATTTGAACTTTTTATGTATTAACATACTGAATGTGAACATTTTATGTACCAATATACTGATTTTAACCGAGTCAAGCCAACCAGTTTCAAAGTTGAGTCAACACTTTGGTGAGTCTATCAAACTTATTGCTTTTAATAAGTTTGCCCAATCTTGCAAACTCTAATGAGAGGAGACCAAGCCAAGGTAACTCACCAAGATTCAACAAGTTTTGTTTCCATTTAAAATTCAAAATGAAATGTATGTTGCTAAAAAAAGAAAATTGACAATATCGTTAGATCCCTGCAGTTGCTTGATTATGAAATGCCTTGTTTTGTATGTGATGCCCGACTGTAATGGGTGCATGATAGACGAGTCTATAAGATATGAAATGGTTGTTAAGGCATGTGTATATGTCCATACATGCGGCAGTGGACAATGAAAGAACTCATTCTGGTCACCTGAGTCTCTCACCTTATGTTGATAATATTGACCAGCAATTATGAATATGCATCTCTATGGGTTACTGGTTGAATATTAATTGGCAAAAAAAAGACCAACAATTAACATTAATTGTACTAAAGAAAGCAACCATGTTTGTTTGATAATGTCTGCATATATTATATAGTAAAATTGTATACCTTGTCATGAAGTGTAAAAGCCATGATCCTCAGTAAAGGGAAAGTCTAGCTTAAAGAGGTTAAAGGCAAAGTCCCGCTCTTGGAATTCATCTTGCCAGCTACAATTCGGTTTAGAAGGGTTGTGAGTGAATAAGTTTCCAAAAAATGAAACATGAAATGGTACAAGATGGGAATAAAAAAGGCTTTGCACAATCAATAATCATATCTGTGTCTGTAAAATTCAATTTAAACATAAAAATTAAATTCCAACGGTACCATATTATTATACTTACGATAGATAGATAGATAGACAGACATACACACACCTATATCATAAATATAAAACTGAGAAACTTAATAAAAGATGCAGTGGAAATCATAGCAGTTGTCATTGATCAAGAATCAAGCCCAATATCTGATCTTTGCAGTAAAGGTCCATAATGGTGCAAAGACCCATGAAACTGGACCCATAATGGGGATATCCTCAGGTGCTCTGATACCACTTGAAGGCTATATCTAGCCTTCCGTATTTTTAACAATACTCTACTGTGATTTTTAATACCAAACCATGTAATTGCACTAGTAAATAATTTCACAAGAACAGTGAATCAAAAAGATGAATCAAGACTAAATGATAAATCAGATTTAGCCAAATGAATTAGATATCAATTCGATGAAATGCAGTGCCACTCGAGGGAGGGCAGATCCCCGCCGCTTACGGGCAAAGTAATGCGAATAACGCAAGTGAATAAATGTAAAATGTAAGATGATAAAAAATATAAAACCTTGGACCTATAAATAATAATTTAAATAAATCAAATATAGCCGTCGGCTATATTAAAAATGGACTGTAGCAAAGAACTTCCCGTTGTATCATTGATTTTTGAATTTCAACCTTTTGATCAACCTTTATCCCAAGTCATAACGATCCCTGAAGCTAGACAGGAAGGCGGAAGGTGATAAAACTGAAAATACTAGCCAAATTATCCATACTAACCACCAATATGTCCCCAGGCCTTAGAGTCCAACATTCCCTCTTACAGCATACGTAAAGGCAGTGTTATTAAATTTAGTATGTTTTTGTTTTTCACTCTCGTATTTATTTTCTTTTATTTTATATTCACAAAATATTATACAAACAAAATCACTTCATTTTATATTATCATTATATAATAGTATTAAATATAAAGTTTAAATATTAGGTAAGATTGGAACTTAAGTTTCCTTTTTGAATATTGAAGAATTTAACCAGTTGAATTAATGACACTTGATACGCTTCATAAAATTTTAAAGTAAAGCACAGGGTCCAGTCTCCTTCTACCAAATTTAAACTTGGGTCTCCTAAATAAAAACTTAGAAACATATCATTATGATATCCCTCACGGAACTGAGAACCAAAGGAGGCTAAAAGACAAATACAAAATCACTGCAGTTACAGACAGTTAAAACTGCAGTCTAAGTTAAGGAGATCAGTTTTCCAACATTCTCCCCCTTGATGCTGAAAGGACTCATTCCATGAGTTCTGAAGCATCACAAACTGTTGAACTGATCTTCGTTTATGCTTCTTCCAGTTTTGAAGTAGAAAATTCAAGAACTCAAAAAAGTTTTGTTGGCACCCACCACACTTCCGCTCTTCTTGCGGGCTATCCATTAAGTTTGCTTTCTTCAACAAAATAAAATTGGGTGCCTTTTGATGATCAGCTCCCCCTTCATCAAAAGCTCCTTCAAATGATGGCATTCCCATAATGCCACAAGTATTGGTTCTCACTAACCAATCTAGCACATTTCTTTCATCATTCATTCTATGGTCTTCAAACCATATTTCAGCTCCTAATACTCCTCCTGAGTATGTACAATGCATCATCTTATGTAGATGGTTTTGCCATATTACAATTTCACATACCTCTACACAGATCTTCAAACAAAATATAGCTATGCAATAGCTAGTTACAAATGCAACAAACAATTGTTGCTCCTCACACATATTTCCACTCCTCTCAATGGATTTGTATTCCTTCAACCAAGGAATTTTGAACACAAAATTTGCACAACACACATCTTTCACATTGAGATACCACAACCAACACATATCCATGGTTCTCATCACCATGCTATCCATGTTCTTTTCTAATGAAAGAACTTCATGTAATGATGTCTCTACAAGACAATCACCTCTCAATAATGCCTTTGGAAGACATTCTCCTTCATTCTTCAAATACCTGCTCACAAAAAACAAATTATTAATCATAAAAACATTACCTCCAAAGCTATTTTGTGGCATATCTCTTTTACTGTATGTTGCTTCAAAAGCAACCATGAACCCTTCACCAAGAGTTCTCTTCCTTTGTTCAATCCATGTTGGTGTGTTGAAACACCATTCATTTAAACAATCATACATTGTTGCCTTTTCAAGACAACTCTCTTTCTTCAATGTAGTCACTCCAAGTGAGTGATCTCCATCCACAATTGCCTCTATTACACCATGAAGTCCATCAATGACTATCTCACTATTTTCTATCTCCCCTTTGAGATAGTCTTCCTCATACAAAATAGTTTTCACTCTTGATGAGTGATCTTCAAACATGGAGCTTATAGCCTCCATCTCCTCTTCATCAATATGTTCTTGTGGATCAATCTCCTCTTCATTTTTATCATTTTCCTCCCCCTTTTTCCTTGGTTTTTTTTTGCCTCGGTCTCGGTCTTCCTGTGCTTCTCCTCTGCCCCTTTTTTCTTCATTATTCTCCTCCTTTGGAGGAACTTCAACACTTTTATTTTCCTCTTGTAGAGGAACTTCAAGATCAGCAATGCACTCTTCAAGTGCTTCCCAAACAAAATCTTCAACATCTTGTGCCTTTTCCATGAGACACTCTTCATTGCTTTTCCTTCTATCAGCTGCAAATCCTCTTCTTCCTCCTCTTCCTCTTGAGGAATACACACCTCTTCTTTTCTTCTCATCACAAAATTCATCAACATATGCTTTCTCCATGAGGCATTTCTCATCCATGTACATGCTTGATAAACATGTTACATTTTCACCTTCTTCTCTCTTCTCTTCAAGAAGAATTTCTCCATCATCTTCCTCCATAAGGAAGAATTCATCATGCATGCCTTCTTCATAAGACATGTCTTCACATGCATCTTCACAATAAGACTCTTCAAAAATTTCTTCAAAGAAGCAAGGCTCCTCCTTGCTTTGGAGATTGCTACACATATCTCCTCCATAAGCATCTTGCAATGCTCTCCAAGCCATTTGGGTTGTTCTACATTTTGCAATGAGAGGGAAAGCTTTCTCTTTCATGCCTCTCCTCAAATCCATGAGAGCCAAGCAATTTTGATATTGCTGCTCTTTCTTCACTCTCTTCTTTTCTCCTTCAAGCATGGTCCAAGTGGTGGGTTCTTCATAGCCTTCTTGGATAATTTCCCAAAGTCCTTTTGCCTTCAACAAGTGCTCCATTTTTATGCTCCAATAAGCATAGTTTTCTCCATTGAAACTTGGAACCTCCAAGTCTTCAAATATGGTGGCCATTAAGCAAATTCAAATAAAAAACTCTTTAGATGTTGTATCTATTGCAAAAAATCAATGAAAATTGCAAACTCTTTGATGGCTGTCCAAGCTTTCTACTTCAACTCCCACTACATCAATTGATAAACTCTGCTTTCCAACAAGTTTTCAGCTCCTGCCAATTTGCATCACAAACAACACAAATTTCTCCTCTGCACATCCGCTTAAAACGACACTCTGCCTACTACTGCCTTCTTCTCATTCGAAAACTTCTCCGGTTTTCATAGAATTGCCTTCTATCAAACTGTTCTCGGAAAAATAATATGCAGACTCAAAATAGGTTTAATATCTGAACAATATAACAAAAATACCTAATCCACCATCAAATCCCTCCAAATATGGACGGATCAATAAAAACATACTACTTGAAAATAAAAATAACAAATAAAGGGAGTTCAAACCCCCATTGACCGGGCTGCATATAATAATGCCACCTTACTCGGAAACTGACTCTGCTTGGACGCGTCTGGTCTGTCTAACACAGCAACCTGTATATATTTCCGTGCTCCTACCAACGCATGCTTGTTAGGAAGCCACGAGAGGGACGTAGAGGATGATCATCAAATGAGATTTACGCGGCTTATAACCAGAGTGGGTACCACGAGGAAAACTGAGATCAGTTTGTTCAAGTCTCAAGTGCCACATGGAACATCAGTGACGCCACATGGAACATCAGTGAACAATTGCTCGTGCTTATATGTCTGCTAATTTTTTTTTTTTTTCAGATACTCTACAACATCAATCGTGTCTTCTCTCCACACGCGAACCTCGTGGACGCCAATGAGCAGATCACTTCTCCTCGACGCGGATCAGCGATCCCTTCACGCCGTTTTCAGCGCAGCCTTCTCTATACACGCAGTTAACAACAAATTTTATTGTGTGCAGTCGCCACGCAAACAACCTCTACGCAGAGCATCAATGCTCTCCACTTTAAATCCAGCTTTTACAGGTTTTCTTTAACCCAATAGATCTAAATCGCTTAAACAAAAAAAATTACCTTAAGCTCTGATACCAAATGAGAACTCTAAATGTTCTGATTTATTCATGAACTAGCCATACAAATATATAATCCCTGGAGTATAATAAAAAATCTCCGAAGGAGGCTAAAAGACAAATACAAAATCACTGCAGTTAGACACTTAAAACTGCAGTGTTAGTGCAGTCTTAGTTAAGGAGACCAGTTTTTCGACATGAACATCACTCCGTTCTACATTATAAAAATTAAAAATAGAAATTAATTATTTGATTAAAATTATAATAATCTCTAAACAATAAAATCATCAAACCAAATTTTTACAAAATATGAAAATTTTATAAATATAATTTAAACATTTACTATGATAAAAAGAAAAAACATTTCTTGCAATAACTGAATTTTTCAATGCCGATTGTTTCCCTTGCCCAACTAGAACACGAAGCTACTAACTTACGCGGGAGATGATGATCATAGGGTCAGAGACACTTTTGGGGGTTTCTTAAGGCCATAGCACTATTTATTCTCAACCCAAACTCAATTCCCAAACACTTTTGAGCAGGAGAACTTTATTTATACTGTGTTTCTCCTTTCGGTGCGGTACTCTCTAGGTAGATAAGGCCGAGTCCTTAACAGAATTTTTTACCCTCCAACACTCAAGCAAAAACCTCGTAATTTAAAAGCCATTAAAAGTTTGGTCCGGTGAATTGCAGAAAGTGCTCAATAGATTAAAAATTTCAACACAGGGCGACAACATATGACATTTGACAGTATCTCCTGATCTTAGGTTTCCGCATACATATTTAACATTTCAAAGGTTAACAAAAACATTAAACATATATATTAAAAAAACAACCTATATCTAATACATACCTTGCGCTGCTTCCAGAGAAGGAATTGTGCTTGAGACATTGCGGTGTTGGGCGATGAGTCGAGAGTTCCATTCTCTGCGGGGTCCTTTGTCTCCTGCGGTGCACCCATTTTTTTTCTCCAGCACTCTACCGAAACTTGTTCTCCGCCGTCTGAATTTGCTTTGCTCCTTCAAGCTTAATACCCCTCCTCTATATATTTAAAATAAATATAATAACTTTAAAAAAAAAATGAAGTCTATGTTCTCTACATATATAAAATAAATATAATAAAATAATAACTTAAAAAATGGACTTTTGCTGAGGAATAAAAAATAATAATTAATGATCAAAAGGTTTATTCAAATTTGAAGTTGATAGGGTGACGGCGATCGAAGGTCCGCATACCAGCAAGCAAAGTCTGGCGGCTTTCGGCCTTTTCTGCGGGGGTTTGGTGTTCGACCCTCCATTTCCCTTCTTTTCCGGTTTTCGATTCCACGTTTTTCCTTGGTGGATTGTTTCTTGCCCTCCGCCCATCCTCCCGTCACTTCCTAGGGCTAGCCAGGCACCTTCCCCGACTCCCAAAATTGGGTCGCGCTCCAAACTTCCGATCCCGCCACAACCAAAACCCGCCAGGGACCAGTCAAAGAAGATGCAGCATCAACCCCTGCCTGTCTTGCTAACGGCTAGCAAAGCTATTTCCAGACCCCCTCCAGGCCCGCTCAATCATAAGGCAAGTACCTATGTTCCTCTAATCAATAAATTCAATCCTTTACATAGTTTTGTTATCAATGAGGATTGTGAGGAAGGCGAGATCCCAACCACCTCTGAACCAACGACCATCCTCTCGCCCCCTTGACCTCCCCTGGTCTACCCCCCTACCGCCCCCATCCATAATCCTCCCCCGTCCTCGATGCCCCCACTTCCCCGAGAATCCCTCAAGGCCCGCCTCCCCTCTCTCCTCCTGCGTCCCCCGCCCGGTCCTGAAGACCCGGCCTCTCCCCGTGTACTCAGACTCTGTCTCTGATGATAAAGTCGAGGACCAGTCATCCCCTGAGCAAAGTAGTCCCAGGATAACTCGGAGCTCCCGAAAATCCATGATGGATGTAGGAGGGGAAAAAAGAGAGGAAGACCCTATGATTCGGAAATAAGGGACAAAAATGCGATTGAAGATATAGCCAATGGAACCCAGAGAATGCTATTTCAGGAAACAGCAAACAATTCCAAAGACGAAAGTCGAAGATCCAAACCCCCTACTCAGCAAGAAAAATGGGGCAAGAGAATTTCCAAGAGTTTGAAATTAAAGTCCTCTCCTGGAATGCGAGAGGCCTAAATGGGGCAACCAAATAGAGACCGGTTGCAGCCATGAGGAGAGAACATAATCCAACCATTTTTCTCATTCAAGAAACAAAATTGGGTGATCAATGGTCCCCTAACATTGCTAGAAATATTTGGCGAAACTGCGATTTCATTCATTCCCTGACTTCTGGGATGTCGAGAGGGCTCCTGTGTCTTTGGAATCCTGCCAAGCTCCAGGGAAACCTTATTTCGGGCCACGATAGGGTAAGCAACATCTTGTTCCAAGATACTGAATCCCAAAATTCTTGGGTGATGTCAAATGTCTATGCCCCGAACACCTCTGTGGGTAGAGAAGCTTTGTGGAAAATGCTCACTTCGAGGCAGGTCTTCGAAGGAACTCCCTGGATCCTAGCAGGGGACTTCAATTCTCCTTTGCACCTCAAGGACAAAAAAGGAGGGAACAACATCACTCACAGAGATACTGCAGACCTAAGAAACTTCATTAATTCCAATGCTCTCATGGATGTCCAACTTCAGGGGTCCCTCTTCACTTGGAGCAACAGAAGGAAGGGCACCAATCTGATCCAAGAGCGCCTAGACAAATTTTTGCTTTTCCAGGAAGCCCTCCCCTGCTTTGGGGATGCCAGTTTGCAAGCCCTCCCAAAGATAGGCTCTGATCATAGTCCCCTCATCCTGGAATCAGATTCTAGATCGCAGTTCAAGACCCCTTTCAGGTTTGAAGCAATGTGGATTCACCACAAGGATCTCAAGGGCTTGATACAGTCATGGTGGAGTAAAAAAATTCCCAGGGTCTGCTATTAACCAGGTAACCCAGAAACTTAGGTTCATCAAAGGGAACTTGAAAAAGTGGAATAAGGAAACCTTCGGGAACATCTTCGAAGACAAACAGCAAGTCAAATCCCGAATCAGCCATATTGAGGAGTCCTTTCAGAAAGGCGAAGGCAGTGACAGTCTTAGGGATGAGGAGAGCGCCTTGTTGTCCGAGTACCACAACATCCTCACCAAGGAGGAAACTTTTTGGTGCCAGAAGTCAAGACAACTTTGGCTCAAGGAAGGTGATGCCAATACCAAGTTCTTCCACATCTCAACCTTGAGGCATAGGAGTGCCAATAAGATCAAAAGCCTTGTCTTGCAATATGGGGCAGCCATTTCGAATATCCATGCAATCAGAGAAGAAGCCATCAATCATTTCAGAAGCCTCCTAGGTTCCAGCCCGCCCCAAGCCCTCGAGGCCATGGAATCCCTCCTAGCCATCATCCCCACCATCATCTCCCAGGAATCAAATGATTTTCTCCTCAGCCCCATCTCCCAGGATGAAGTTCACTAGGCCCTCTTTTCCATGAAGCCTAACAAAGTCCCTGGGCCGGACGGGTTCTTGCCCAGGTTTTTCCAGACTTTTTGGGACATTGTGGGGCAGGATCTTTCTAATGCCATTAGGGAAATGCAAATCTCCAGGTCCATTCCCAAAGATGTGAAGTCCACCTTCTTGGTTATCATCCCCAAAGGGGCCAATTCCCGATCCCTCTCTGATTACTGACCCATCAGCCTGTGTAATGTCATTTACAAAATCCTCACCAAAGCCCTGGCGTCCAGGCTATTCAACATTCTTCCGTCCATCATTGACCCGTGTTAGGAGAGCACAGTCAAAGGACGCAATATTCTCAGTGGGGTCATCACCATCCATGAATTGATCCATTCAGCTCAGGTTTCAAACACGGTTGCCTTCTTTCTCAAGTTGGACATGAACAAGGCCTTTGACAGAGTCAACAGGGAATTCCCCAGCCAAATCCTTCTCAAGTTCGGGTTCCATGAGTCCTGGGTAAACCTGATCTACAACTGCATTTCCTCTTCTTGGTTCTTTGTCATGGTAAATGGTTATGTTGCGGGTTACTTCTCGAGTTCTCGGGGCCTGAGGCAGGGTGACCCCCTGTCCCCCATTCTGTTCATCATCTTGGTAGAGAGGTTGGGGAGAACTATCAACGAGGCTTGCTCCTGCAGTCAGCTTTTTAGGATCAGGGTAACGTCCAGGATTCCCCCCACCACTCACCAGCAGTTTGTAGATGACACGTTGATGGCTACTAAGGATTCGGTAGCACATGCCAAGGTGATCAAGGATATTCTCAACCATTTCGAGGAAGCTGCTGGCCAGAAAATCAATTACACTAAAAGCATGTTGTTCTTCATCCATACCCTGACAAAAAGACAGTGCAAGATCGCCAGAATCCTGGGATGTTCCATTTCTGAGTTCTCGACCACTTACCTCGAGCTCCCCATGTTACATGGTAGGGCCTGACCAACCATGTGGGCAAATGTGGTGGACAAGATCCGTAACAAGTTAGTTGGATGGAAAGGGGCCCTGCTCACCAGAACAGGGAAGGCAACTTTGGTCAAATCCATCTTGCAGAGCATCCCCACATATTTCATGTCCGTGTTCAAAATCCCAGTATCGGTGGGAGAAGCCATTGAAAAATTCAAAAGCAGTTCCTTTGGTCTGGATCGGAGGCCTCAAGAAAGCTCCATCTAGTAACTTGGGATAAAGTTTGCTCCCCCAAAGATCAGGGAGGTCTTGGTCTGCGTCGAATCTCGATTGCCAACCTAGCTCTCCTAGCCAAGGAGGCTTGGAGAGTAGTGACTAAGGCCAATATTGAATGGGTAAACATTGTGAAAAGAAAGTACCTTCAGCACCAGGCCTTCCTCCAAGCGCCTCCTCCGTGCAACGGTTCCCATTTTTGGAAATCCATCAGTCATACCAGAACATCATCCTCGAAGGGTCTTCCTAGAAGCTGGGGAATGGGGCCAACATCAACTTATGGGAAGATACTTGGGTCAGGAATTCCCCACTCATCATCAATCTAATTTTGATCCTTGCCAGGCATTTGACTAACAACAGATTCGGGCTCATAGTTGCAGACTTCATTTCCTCCAGCCCGGAAGCCCAGGAGTGGAAGAAGATCAATTTCAAAATAAGAAATGAACCCATCAGGGAAGCCGTGAAAGGGATTCAGGAGATCCAACGATCAACTTTCCTCCCTCGTGTCAACAAGAGAGATGAGCGGTGTCAGAAAGGCACCAATGACGAGAATTTCTCTGTCAAGACCGTGGCCTAGCTTATTGAGAAGATGGGTTCCCAGGGCACCCCTAACTGCGAGAAGGTGGCCGCTAACAAGGTGTGGATCAAATCCCTCATTCCCAAAATCGTGCATTTCTGTTGGACGACCATCCACAACAAAATCCTTGTTGGGGACAATCTCATGCAGCGAGGGATCATGGTGTCAAATAGATTTTTCCTATGCCTCTAGGCCTGGGAATCTGTTCACCGCATCTTGATGGATTGCCCCTACTGTATAAGTGTTTTCTCCCTAGCCACCCAAAGCTTTCAGGTTAGCTAGACCTGGCCAAACTCTATCAAAGAGTTCATTTGACAATGGCCTAAGCCCTTCAAGCATCCCAAGCTAAGCTTTTTATAGGAAGTCCTCATCCATCACATCTTCTGGCAGTTCTAGTTGGAGCGCAACAGGCAAGTTTTCAACAAAGGCCCCAGAACTCGCGAAGTCGTAGCTGCTAGAGCCCTTGCTTACGCCACCGATAATTCTAGACTCATCCCTTGTCAGGCCAGCCCTGCTCCGGGGATTGAAGAATTGCTCTATTCCACCCTCAAGATTCCCCAGGATCGCAGTAAGTCTCAAAAACCCGAAAAAGACAGATCTCAGGTCACTTGGGTCCCTCCCCCAAGGTTGGCTCAAGGCTAACTTCGATGGTGCCTCCAAAGGGAACCCAGGCAAAGCGGGAGCAGGAGGGGTCTTCAGAGATCATAGTGGCAAAATCCTTAAGGCTTTTGTTGAAAATATGGGGTCCCAAACCAACAACTTCGCGGAAGCCAGGGCCCTTTGGAGATGTATTGACATTTCCAAAAACCTGGTAGGCCCTGTCATCTACGAAGGGGACTCGAAGATCATTGTCAAACTCATCCAAAGAAATAACAAGGGTGGAAAAATTATAGAGAACATTATCCAAGAATGCCAGCTAGGCCTTTGCAACAGCGAGCAATCCCAAATCAAGCATGTGTTCAGGGAGGCCAATCAAGTAGCCGACACCTTGGCAAACAGAGCAATCAAAGAGAGCTCCATCACCATTTGGGAAGACAACTTTCCCACGGAAGTCATTGAGAAAGTCAACCTGGATAATGACAAAAGATCAAACACTTAGCTCTGTCGAAGCAGGAGGGTGCCTCTTCTCTAACGTTGTTAGAATGTTCGCAAAGGTCAATCATTAGTGGCCAAATTTTACCGGTGGTTCTAACCGCCTAAAAGGTGTCTCTTCGACATCATCGGTCAGTTTGTTTTGGTTTAGCTCGGCTGTTAGTTTTTGTTGGTTTTCGACTGTGGTGCTGGTGTTTTTGCCTTGCATTATGAATGCAGATGAACTATTGTAAATTGGTGTTTTTGGCCTGCATTTCGAATGCAAATGATCTTCTTGTAAATAGGGGCGAGTCCCTTCAAAAAAAAAAAAAACTTAATCCGCTCATGTAGAGGAGTTGGAGAGCAAGTGGGTAGTTAAAACTCTCCAGTTATCAAGAGGCCCAGGTTCAAATCTCTCCCCTCACATGTTATGGATATGTTGTATATAAAAAGTTCCTCATCAAAAAATATATATATATAATAACTTCAAAAAATGAAGTCTATGTTGGAAACGAGGGTTGATAATAATTTTGAGACCTAAGTTTAAATTGGGTGAGAGAGGAACGGGGATGAGATCTTAATTTTTTAACCTAAAATTTATAGATAAGTTGTCGATGAATTATCTTAATAACCAAAAGCCTCTTTCTTTAAAAAAATTCTTACCTAAAAAAAATTCTATAACCTAATCTACATTAAAATATTAATTTTTTTAATAATTTCACATCTCTACATACTCAATTTCCTTCAAGAGAAAAACATATACTCGTGTACTTCATTTCTTTGGTTGAATATTAAAAGGCCCTTTGATTGGGTAAGAGTTTAATACTAACTTCTGTTATAGCTTATGGATTTTTTATAAGGGAGTTTAAAACAATTTATTTATTAATATTTTAGAAAGAAAATTATTTTCATTTTCAGTAAAATTAATTTAAATATTTTATTAATTTTTAAAGAAAAATTTTTAAGGTTAATTTTTTTTAAGAAAGAAAAATTGAAAAAGAATTAAATTAGTGTTTATTAAAAAATAAAAGATTAAGATGGTTGTCTTATTTATATGAAATTGGAATAAAGAATTTGAAAGAGATTGTGTATTTATTAAAATTGAAGGATTTGTTATTGGATGAATTATACTGAACTTGTTAATAACAGTTTTTTTTTAAGATTTGATTTTTTTTAAGTGAATTTTTTTTTTTTAATGAGGCAATATTTTATTTTCTTCACCTGGTTAATTTATAGGATTTTTAGGATGTTTCAAAACTTATGGTATATAAAAGTGGTTAAAGAAAATTCTTTTTCTTGGGTACTTAAACTTTTCAATTGTTTTTTTTTTTAATTTGAAAAAACTTGTATTAAAACAAAGATCAGTTACAAGTTGGGATGAGACTTTTCCCAGCCATAGACAGAGAGAACACAAGATTACAACAGTAAAAGAAGATTTGCATTGGAGCCAAATCTCTTAAACCAAAACCTAGCTAACAGGGGAGTCGGTGAATCCGAGATTCAAGCGTGGAGAGACTCCTTCCCCATTGGCCTAAGGCACGATCCAACGAGTTTCAATGTTTGCACAATGTGAGATGTTGCCAGGGGGATCGGTTTGGTCTGTTGATGCAACTTGTCGCGATGTCGCGACACTTTTTCCTTCTCGTTTGGTCGCAAAAATGCAACATGTCGCAATATCACGACACTTTTTCCTCTTTTGGCCGCGAAAATGCAACATGTCGCGATATCGCGACACTTTTTTCTCTTTTGGCCGTGACGTTGCAACATGTCACGATATTGCGACACTTTTTCCTCCTTTGGTCGAGACGAAGCAACATGTCGCGATATCGCGACACTTTTTCTCTTTGGTCGCGATGATGCAACATGTCGCGATATCGTGACACTTTTTCTCTTTGGCCGCGACGTTGCAACATGTCGCGATATTGCGACACATTTTCCTCCATTGGCCACGACAATGCAACATGTCGCGATATCGTGATACTTTTTCTCTTTTGGCCGCGACTTTGCAACATGTCGCGATATCGCGACACCTTTTCCTCCTTTGGCCGCGACGAAGCAACATGTCACGATATCGTGACACTTTTTCTCTTTTGGCCACGACAATGCAACATGTCACGATATCACGACACTTTTTCTCTTTTGGCCGCGATAATGCAACATGTCGCGATATCGTGACACTTTTTCTTCTTTGATCGTGACGATGCGACATGTCGCGATATCGCAACACTTTTTCTCCTTTGGCCGCGACGATGCAACATGTCGAAATATCGCGACACTTGTCTCCTTTGGCCGTGACGGTGCAACATGTCGTGATATCGCGACACTTTTTCTCTCTTGGCCGCGACAGTGAAACATGTCGCGATATCGTGACACTTTTTCTCTCTTGGCCGCGACGGTGCAACATGTCGCGATATCGCGACACTTTTTCTCTCTTGGCCGTGACAGTGCAACATGTTGCGATATCGCGACACTCTTTCTCTTTTGGTCATGACAAAGCAACATGTCGCGATATCGCGACACCTTTTCTCCTTTGGCCGCGAAAATGCAACATGTCGCAATATCGCGACACCTTTTCTCCTTTGGCCGCGAAAATGCAACATGTCGCGATATCATGACACCTTTTCTCCTTTGGCCGTGAAAATGCAACATGTCGCGATATCGCGACACTTTTTCTCTTTTGGCCGCGAAAATGCAACATGTCGCGATATCGTGACACTTTTTCTCTTTGGCCACAAAAATGCAACATGTCGCGATATCATGACACTTTTTCTCTTTTAGCCGCGACGATGTAACATGTCACGATATCGCGACACTTTTTCTCTTTTGGCCGCGACGAAGCAACATGTCACAAAATCGTGACACCTTTTCCCCTTTGGCCTCGTCGAAGCAACATCTCGTGATATCGCGACACTTCTTCTCAGTTGGCCGCGACGTTGCAACATGTCGTGAAATCGCGACACCTTCCTGTTGTCTTCAGGCTGTCTCGGTCTGTTGCCCTTTCAACACCCTGCCTAATCACTTCATCCTCAATAGCCATGTCACTGTGCCACTGAATGATCAAGAGCCAAATTATAGAGAAGAAAAACAGTTGTATTTTATTCAAATGCAGCAAAGAATTACTGTCACAGCATAATATTACAGTCATCGCATGATATTACAGTCACAGCGGATTAGTACGTTCACAGCAGATTATTACATTCACGGCAAATTATTATATAAGTCGCAGAAGAATTTCGCCTTTTCAGAGTTTCTCAAATCTGGAAATACAAAAAAAATTAACGTTCCAGTAATTTTTCCATCCCTTGTGCATGCCTTTGTTCTCCTTTTTAAAGGTTCTCGGGTGACGCTCCATTTCCAGCTGGTGGCCCTTCGTTTCCTCTTCTAGAACCTTTCGTTTCGCCTCCCCGTGTCGCTTCGTCGTCCAGATATTCGACACGTGTCACTTTTTGACTCTTCGTCTTCGGCTCGTCTTTCGGCACGAAAATGTAACCTGTCGCGATATCGCGACCCTCCATCTGCTACATCGTCGGCCCTACATATTGGTCACGATTTCATGACATGTCGTGATTTCGTGACATGTCATGATTTCGCGACCCTCTGCCTGCTGCGTCGCTAGCCCCGCTTTTGGTCGCGATATCGCGACCCTTCCGCCTATTGCATCGCCTGCCCTGCTTTTGTCGCGATATCGCGACCCTTTCGCCTATGGCATCGCTTACCCCACTTTTGTCACGATATCGCGACGTCGTGATTTCGTGACCCTTCCTGCCTTTTGCATCGCTTGCCCCTCTTTTGGTCGTGATATCGCGACATGTCACGATTTCGCGACCCTGCAACTTCTGCCTTGTTGTTGGTTTTTTTTTTTTTAAAGCAAGATTGCTGCTGCCCCTGGATGCTCCTGCATCAGACATCCGGGGTAGATTGAGAAGTGATCCTCACTTTTGAACTGTTAGAGGGAGACCCAGGCGGTCAACCTCCGTTTTAGACAACCAAGTTGCATCTTCTACCGGTCTGCCCTTCCACTTGACCAAATATTCAAAATACTGTCTGTTTCTGGTACTTCTGCCTTCTTGAGTGTCCAGTATTTCCTCAATCTCATCTGTGGTTAGAGTAGATGCTGGAATACTCAACTTTGCACATGGTGCCTCACTACTATCCCCTTCATGGTATTTCACTAAATCTGATATGTTAAAAACAGGTGAAATGTCAAGCCCACTTGGCAATTCCACTTTATATGCATTGCCTGACTCCCGTTTTTCCAGTTTTCTGCATGGCCCAAATTTCTTCATCTTCAATTTGTTATAAGTTTTGGCTGGAAACCTTTCTTTTCTGAGATGGACCATGACTTCATCTCCCACTTCGAACTCTTTGAACCGCCTCTTTTGGTCTGCTCTTGTATTGTACTAAGTATTCATTTTTGTAATTTGTTTCTTTACTTCTTCATGCAGGCTTTTCATCTGTTTCGCAAATTCCTCAGCCTCGGCATTGCACTTTTCTCCTTTATCTAATTTCCTTAGCTCAGAAACATTTCTTGGGCTATTTCCATATATGACTTGGAATGGAGATTTGTTTGTACTCTTGTTGACAGAATTGTTGTATGCAAATTCCGCTTGCGGCAAAACCAAATCCCATCCCTTGGGTTTATCTGCTATCAAGCATCTTAATAAATTACCCAGACTTCTATTTACCACCTCTGTCTCATCCATCGATCAGTGGGTGGTATGCAGAACTGAACTCCAAATCTATCTTCAACTTCTTCCACAATGTTCTCCAGAAATACCCAACAAACTTTGTATCTATGTCAGAAACTATGCTTTTTGGTAGACCGTGAAGTCGTACCACTTCCTTGAAAAATAACCCTACAATGTGAACTGCGTCACTTGTTTTCTGGCGAGGAATAAAATGTGCCATCTTGGAGAATCTGTCAACCACCACAAATACGAAGTCATTTCCCCTCTGTGTTCTTGGAAACCCAAGAATGAAATCCATGCTGATGTCCTCCCATGGCCTCTCAGGTACAAGTAATGGCTGATATAATCTTGTGTTCTGCCTCACTCCTTTTGCCATTTGGCATATTCTGCAACTTTGCACAAACTTGTTCACATCCTGCTGTAGTTGCGGCCAGTAATAGTTCTCACTCACCAGGGCAATGGTCTTATCCCGGCCAAAATGTCCAACCAGTCCTCCGCTGTGTTTCTCTTTGACTAAGTTTTCCTGCATGGAACTCCTTGGAATGCATAATTTACTTCCTCTAAACAACATTCCATCTTGGATTAGAAAATCCAACCATTTTGTCCTGTCCACGATAATAGGTGCCAAGCAAGCCATCTAGGCTTCTACAAAATCAGGATCTTTAGGGTACAGGCCCTTCAGTTCTTCGAATCCTACCACTTCCACTATCATTTCAATCAGCAAATTATGCCTTCTACTTAAGGCATCATGCAATCTAGAGCTCCAACCATTATTTGAGAATATGATTCTAGTATTATCCTCATGTGGCCTTGTTTTACTGCCAAAATAGAAGCAGATTTGATAGCTAAGGCTTCTACTTCATTGTCTGTGGCTCTTCCCAAGCCTTGCAGTTCCCAATAGAGCATTGTTCCAACATGATTTCGGCAAACCACTCCAATTCCAGATCTACCCGGATTGCCTTTTGCAACTCCATCAGTATTAATTTTAATCCAAACTTCTGGGGGTGGTTTCCAGCTAGCTCTGTCCTGTCCCTCATGCACTTCAACTTCCTTTTCCATTGCCCCAATACCAACCTGAGTTTCCTCTTTAGCATAGATCGCCACGGTTTCTGTGACTTTGCTCCAAATGACCTGCAAACTCCATCTAAAGAAGAAAAAGTGTTTCTAAAAATTCTAGCATTTCTCTCCAAACACACTTGCCACCAAATAAAGTTTAATCCAAGCTCCCAACCAATACAAAGAGCTTTAGATTTAAATCTACCCCTCTTCCATCTTTCCCAAATATTAATCCGATTCAAATCACCATTAACTTGAATTTTATAGTGTAAAAACCATCTCTCCCAAATCTGGTGCGTGAATGGGCACTCAGTGGGCACTCAAACATCAAGTGATTAGTTGTTTCCTCGCTCTTGTAGCATAAAACGCATTGATATGGACCAATGATTCCTTTACATCTGAGATTATCAAAAGTAAGAATTCCATTATGCATGAACTACCAGGCAAAAAAGTTAACTTTTGGCCAACCCTTGGACTGCCAAATATTTCTCCAATCCTTAACCTGATATGTATGAGGAGGAGGCTCTGAAAGGATCTTATCATATCCATCCTTCACTATGTAGACACCAAGGCTCCCATAGCCCCAAGCTAATTCATCCTCGTCTCTACCTGTGAGAAATCTTTCTGCCAAGATTTTAGTCATGATGGGTGTCAAATCCGGAGGGATTGAAATTGGCCACTCATCCAACTTCTTAAACTGCTTAAACTTATAATCCCCTAGCTGACTAGTGTTGAAATAACTTTCAATATGGACCCATCCCTTGGTTTCTATGGCTGTTTTTATTGGTTGCAATTCAAGAAATTCAACAATGATAGGTGGGTGTTGATCCCATGAATCTGTCCAAAATCGAGCCTTCTCCCCTCTCCCCACTTTCCAAAATAATCTATATTTTACTACCTGAGATCCTAAATTGAGAGCCTGCCACACTAAGGATCCATTACCATCCAAAGGGAAACGACCCACCTCATTTGGGTTTACATGTCCCAAATATTTACTAGTTAAGACTCTATTGAATAAAGAAGTTGGTTGGGAAATCCACCTCCAGTAAAGCTTTCCAGCCAAAGATTTATTATTTAACTTGGATCTTCTCAGTCCCAAACCTCCTTTTACCTTGGGCTGGCTTACTTTATCCCAACCAACTAAGGCCCATTTCCTCTCTCCTTTTACTCCTTCCCATAAAAATTTTCTAGCCATCTTGTCCAACTCTTTCCATATAGTATGTGGGGTAGCAAGGATAGAAAATTTATAAATTGGCATGGCCTGAATGATTGACTGTAAAAAAGTTAATCTACCCCCATAGCTTAACCATTTGTGAGACCAATGATTAATTCTATCCTTGATACAATCCAAAAGATTCCTCCAGATATCTATTTTTAGTTTTTTAAAATGCAAAGGGACCCCCAAGTATACCACTAGGAGATAAGTCCTTGTGAATCCCAAGATCTCTAAAACTATGTCCTGAAGCCTTTGATCAAGATTGAAAAATACCACTTTGGATTTTTTATCATTGATGACTTGGTTAGTAGCCCTGAGGTAGACATTAAGTGTATCTCTAATCATTCTTGCTTCCCTGAAGCTGGCCACTCCCACCAATCCTATGTCATCCACAAACTGAAGGTGAGTCAAAACTTCCTCCCCCACCTTGATACTTGTTAGCAAACCTTGTTGTCTTCTCCTCAAGATAAGTCTACCCAATCCTTTAGCCAATATGAGAAAAAGATAGGGAGAGCAAGGATCTCCTTGACGAAGGCCTCGAGTAGCTCCAAACGGTTGTGAGGGAAGACCCTTGATTAACACTGAGTAAGTCAGAGTAGAAACACAATTCATGACCCATTCTATCCAATCCTGAGAGAAACCAAAGGATGCCATCATCTTTGATAAGAAGCTCCACTCCACCCTATCATAAGCCTTTGACATATCTAATTTTATGAACATACCTCTATTACCAGATGTTTGCATTGAATGGATTGCCTCTTGAGCTAGAACCACACCATCCAAAATCTGCCTACCCTCTACAAAACCCCCTTGCTCTGAGGAGATAATGTTATGTAGAAGATGTTTTAGCCGCTCAGCCATTACCTTTTTGATTATTTTATATATGACATTGCATAATGCAATAGGTCTATAATCTGAAATATGTACCCCTCCTCCCCTTTTGGAATTAAGGTAATGAAAGTATGATTTAATGCTTTAAGCATTCTTTTACTACCTTTGGACTCCTCTATAACAACCATTACATCCTCCTCCAGGTTATCCCAAAAGGCCTGAAAAAACTCAATTGGAAAGCCATTTGGACCTGGAGTTTTTTCGGTGCTCATTCCAAAGACTACATTCTTCAGTTCCTCTCTATCAATGGGTTTAAGTAGGGTCTGATTTTCTTCTTCAGAGATAACAAAGGGTATGACAACAATAACTTCTTTTTGAGCCTCTTCATCTTGCACCATACTTTCCTTAAATAGCTTAGAAAAATAATCCATTGAATGGAAATGCAAACCTGGAAGTGTATCAAAGGAGTGTCCGTTCTCATCTTGAAGGGCTTCCATGTTGTTCATCTGTCTCCTAGCACAAGCAGTCCGATGGAAAAATTTGGTATTTTTATCACCTTCTAATATCCAAGTGGTTCTTGCTCTCTGTTTCCAGTAGGTCTCCTCTTGGTTGTCAATGTCTTCAACCGCTTTACGCAATGCATCATCCTCTTCTTTGAGCTGCTTTGTAATTGTTACTTCCCTAAAGTGTTTTTGAACCTCATCCCATATGGCCACCAATGGAGCTCTTTGGACCTGGAAGTCTGTCTTGTTAGCTCACCTCCACTATTTCAGTTGCACTTTGACATAATGAAGTTGTTTGTGGAATCTAAACATTGTTGTCCCATATGTTTGGGCGACCTTCTTCCCACCACCTGTGGAATTTTTTTTTCAAAGTTCCTCTTTTTGTAACCAATATTTTCAAATCTAAATGGTTTGAGATGCTGCCTTGTCTTGATCCCTCCTTCCAACAAAATGGGAAAGTGATCCAAACTGGACCCTCCAAAATCTGAAATTTTATATTTCATTTTACAAATGCCTCCTTTGAAACCAAAAAATGGTCTAACTTCACCTTCTCGCTATGTGGCTCCCTCCTCTTATTAGTCCAAGTATAGTTGGCTCCAGGGCATTTAATATCCACCAAGTGTAATGCCTGGACTTGGGCAATCATAAGTCGATCCCCTGGGTCCAAAATTGGGGTTCCCCCTTCTTGATCTCTAGAGGATAATTTAGAATTAAAATCCCCAACAATAATCCAGTCTAAATCTTCCTTTGAGACTCTCATGTTATGCACAACTTTCCATTGATGCATTTGACCATTTAGGTTTTGAGCCCCATAAAAATTTGTGATTAAAACATGATCAGCAGTGACATTACTTCTAAAATGTGAAGTGAGAACACCCCTCCAAGCTATATGTTCTATTGCAGTCCATTCAAGAGAGTTCCAAAGAGTAACTATCCCCCCTGAGGCACCTTGGGCAGCCACTTCCATATGACCAGCACCCCTCCAAATTTTATTAATTGTTTTACACATAAGATCTAACGACATTTTTGTCTCTTGGATAAGCAAAAAATTTGTTTTACATTTTTCTAAGAGTCTTCGAACAACAGCTTGATGGGTTCTGCTGTTTAAACCCCTAACATTCCATGGTTGTATAATCATTGGTTACCTTGAGAGTAGTAAAAATCTATTGGCCTCACCGATCCTCCAGTGATCAGTTTGTCTCTTTGAACTGCTATCAATTCCTTATTTGATTTCTATCCACTCCTTGAGAGTTGCTATTTTTTTATCTCTTTTCCACCTGAGTTATCCCTAAAGTTGATCTTTCTCTGTTCTTTTCTGCTATTCCCATGCTAACATCCTTAATTAGTGGCTACTCTTGGTTATGCACTATCAATGCCCCTGCACTCTCCGATTGCGGTAACTCACTCGTACTCAACTACCTGCTCTATGACCGGGGGAGATGAAAGAGGAGCTTGAACATGGATGTTATTATTTTCATTATTCCCATCCACTCCTTCCATGAATTGTTATTCTTGGTCCATTAGAGTCTTAAATATCTCATACCTATTGGAGGGCTTGAGTTGGGTTTGCTCTTTACCATATTTTTTCTTTTGCCTTCTCCTTCTTTTGGGTTGTTCAAAACCATCTCTCTGTGCTTCTTTACCCTGAGAAATATTGGTTGGTTCTCTATTTATTGTTGAATTACCCTCCTTAGGAAGATTTGACATTCTTAGAGGAGCCTCCATTTTTATGTTCATATTATTTGGGCAAAATTGGGCCAAATGCCCATGTTTGTGGCAAACTCTGCATTTGAAGGGCAATGCCTCATAGTCCAGCTTTTGAATCCAAGATAGTCCTACAAGTTCAAGTTCCACCTCTGTCGGTAGAGGCTGGCTAAGATCCATTTCCACACATAATCTTGCATAAAAAGTTGTGTTTCCTTCTATTGTGTCTTTGGAAACCCCCAAATGTCTTCCAAGGGAATTATCGATAATTTCCAATACCTGCTCACTCAAAAAATTCATTGGAAGTGCATACAAACGGATCCAAACCGGGACAACAGTGGGTTCAATTCGGGGATCAAATCCCACTCTCCAGGGTTGAACAAATAATCCTGCCGGACCATGATTCCTCTTTTATGATTCGAAAGCCCTATTTCTATTGACAAGTGAAGAAAAACTAACAATAAAATATCCATTGCTAATAAACCATAAAGAATACTCACCAAGAGGCTCCCAGTTTTGCCGAACCCAGGAATGCAAAAAATTCAGGGTAGGGCGAATACCCATGAATTTCTGAGATCAAATCATGATTGGCTCTATATAAAACTGTTTCTTCAACCATCCTTTGCTCGATGACAATCTTTGGCCTTGATTCTGACTGTGGCAAGCATCCATTAACTCGTTGAGATGTTGATCTATTTCCAGCAGCCGTAAAAAGAACATTTTTAATGTAGTTTTTTGTGCTTCTTCAGTCGTTGATGGAGATTTATCCTTTAATAAATCTACATAAGAACTATGTCTTTCTAGAAGAGGATCTGAAGGTGTCCCCATTGGACCCTCCCAGGGCAGGAATCTTGTCTTCAAATCCACAGTAACCAGAAATCTCTTCGGCTACCCAACTGATGCCCTAGTTTTTCCCTCGTTCCAACTCCGCTCACATTGGTTCACTCGTATTATTATGTTATATTATTTGAGTAAACTTCTCAATTGTTATCTTCTTTAGATTTGATTAATAAAAAATTATTTTAGTTATTTATTAGATCTAAATTGAGTTTAGTGAAAGAAAGGTCGATGAGTAAATTGTAAGCTATTGATGTTGAAGGCTACTTTTAACTCAAGAGTAAATGTAAGTTGAGACCGAGCCCAACTAGATAGTATGAAAGGAAAGTCATATTTGAAAGCCTTATTGGAAAATCAAGATGTCCTAATTGGAAGTATGGATGCCCAAGTTGGAGATAAGAGGAAGAGCAAATATATGACAAGTTCGACCCAAGGAACAAATAGTACATTGGAAGTGATTATTAAGGATGAGATGATTGAGCATCATATAATTATTTTTAAAAGTAGAGGGTTAATATGTAAGTTTCATGAATACTAGTCAGGGTTTTCAAAGATTCAAAATCGAATCAAGTGGAAGTGGGGATTAAATTTAACTTACTTGGGCTTTTCTTCCTAAAAGTTTTATGTTGGTCATCTTTTACAATTTAGAAATCAAAGATAAAATAATGGGTGGTAGTTCATGGTTTAGGAGAAGAAATGCCCTTATTTAAGACCATGGAGTGAGAATTTTTTTATCAAAACATAAACTATTGAAAAGCTTTTTCTTTTTAGACATCTATGTCAGCTTAAATAAGAATGTTCCGAATAAAATTGGAAATACCTTGGGGAATTCATCAAGGAGGGAAAGCATGTTATATATACCTAAATATGTGTTATAGATATTTCAAGTCCTTTGCCACAATCCATTAAGATTAAATCCCAATCAAGAGAATAGAATTTGTAGACACAAAATCTTAGTCATTTATATATTTATATTTATAAATGACGTTAAATCGTAGTTGTTCATCAAATCACAATCCTAGCTTACTACTTGGAAATTGTAGCCACTAGCCTAATCTCAATCATAGCTTACCACTTGCCAATCTTAATTAATGGTGTTTTAACTTATCCTACTCATTTTTTGGTATTTCCTTGTTAATGGTGAGGTATTAACATCTAACACTGCACTTTCTCTACCTCTTTCCTTCTCATGAATGGGGCATGGTGCTTCAAAAGAGTCTTCAAAATCTGATAAGGCATATTCCTTAGGTTCAATAGGAATGTTTGTCCTTGAATTGGGTCCAAACCGAGTAGATGGTTCCTTGTTAATATTATGATCTTGTTGTACCATGTCCTCTAAGCTTTGATCTACTTTTTCTTTATAGGCCAAAGCCTCTAAATAATAGTTGTTTTTTCCAATATCCTTACTTTCTGATCTCCATTGTTTATTTAATTTTATATTTATGGACCTATTTTTTAGAAATTGAAAACCATCCTCATCTATCCATTTGTAAGTTTCTTTTGCATGTTTCTACATATGTTTTTGTCGGACTCTTTGTAGGGCAGTATCTCTCAATATACCCCAACTCATGACATCTACATTTAAAAGATATATTTTCATAATCCACGATTTGGATCCATAACGTATCTCCATACTTAAGAAAGATTGATTTTGGTAAAGGTTTACTTATATTAATCATGACGAATATCTGAACATAAATAACCAAGACTCCATCTTTTCTAGTTTCTAAAATCTTAAGGAATTATCTTAGAATGTTGTTGATTGACTTGAAGGTATCCATTTCCTATAATTCAATGGGTAACCCATACATCCTGACCCAAATTGGTACTAGGCATATATTTACATTTTCATGTGCAAAGCCCTCAAACCAATGGATAAGCAAGAGTCCTGCTCTTTCCATAAACCAAGGATCCCCTTTCAAGATTATATCTTTTTTCTTCCCAAATAGAAAATGGCTAGGAAGAAACCTAGGAAGAAAGGATAGACTTGCTCATGAAGACTTCCATATTCTATCAATCCATTTTCTTAGAGTTAAAGCCCTTGGCCAGGATCCATTAAATTTACCAATGATTGCC
Organism: Wollemia nobilis; assembly: GCA_028583015.1. NCBI lineage: Eukaryota > Viridiplantae > Streptophyta > Pinopsida > Araucariales > Araucariaceae > Wollemia > Wollemia nobilis. Next base: position 3,025,616 of record JAQPPZ010000594.1, on the reverse strand, counting down.
TTATTTTTTAGCAACAAAGATTGCTGCTCTATGAGGTCCTCATTAACTTCTACTACTAGTGATGATTCTAAGGATTTAACTATAAATCAATTCATGGAAAAGACATTATAACTCAGTATCTACTCAGATTTACTAGCATATCCTATAGCAATCATATTATTTGAAAATAAACATACAATAATTTACATGCAAAACTTCGAATAAATTAAGAGGTAAATAAAACTTAGCTGAAAATTCTATGCCTAGATAGAATGTCTTGTTGTGCTAATTCTCTAGTCCTTCATTGCTTCCATTATCATCTAAACCCTACTAACAAATATTTGTAATTTTGTTTTCCCATGACTTGAAAAATCCTTACTTCCCTTGTTTCGAATGTTGACTTCACATGGTCATATATCCCTCAGTACTACTTAGATTTATTCATATAACCACTTTAAAAAAATTTCAAATTCTAAACAAATTGGTCCAAGAATCATCTAAATTAAACAACCCTTCGTAAAGATATGACTCCTGAAAGATGATACATTTTTTCTAAAAAAAATTACCTCACACTACCCTTGTTCTAGATGACTATATTCACATGAATGTATCTCCATCAATACTGATTGAATTATATTATATGACCATTAATTTCAAAGCTCTTCAAATTTCGCACAAAATGACACAAATATCATCTAAATCAAACAACTCTATGCAAAGATATGATTGTTGAAGATGAGATGTTTTTCGAGAAAAAAATTACCCTAATTACAACCAAGGAAAAATTATTTACAATGAAACAAATTTAACACCACTTCTGGTTAACACTCATGAGATTTTTTTTTTTTTCCATACTGATATCCCTCTAAGATTCCTTTTCTCATTGCTCTTGTTTTAAGGCAATCTTCTCCTCTTTCCTTTTCCATCAATATTTTCATCTTGATTTGTTTATTTCATATTGTTCATAATGAAATTTATCATCTTTAAGTTTGTGTCACCCTAAAAATTTAGTGTGTAAAAAATACCTTTAAAACCACTTTCCTCTTTACGCTTTAACAGTCACTTATAATATTAATAAACAACTCACAAAAATATATATATATATATATATATATATATATATATATATATATATATATATATATATATATCCGGGTGTTGTAGGTGAGTTGGAGAGGAGAGGGAAATCTTCCAAGGGAGGTCTTAGGTTCGAATCTCCACCCTACCAAAAAGCTGAATTGGATACCCAAAATCCAATTCATAAAGTTATATATATATATATATATATATTTTAGGTTAGTGTGAGAAACCCCTACAACCGATACTTAGGATTGATCCCACCATAACCTCTCATAAGAGGAAGAGCTAACTTAATTTAACTCACAAATAAATATAATTTGACCTTTTAAATATTTTTTAACAAAATATATACAATTTTTTAAAGAAAAGTTCACAAGCAAATTTAAAACCCTTGATATTAGAGAACCTTTGTTACATCATAAGGAAAAAAGAATATATCTTTTTGAATAGGGTCATACTAAACATTTTTTTTTCTTTTAAATTGATTATATTAAATTGTAACGAGTCTCAATTGTATTATATAATGATCATATAATGGTATCATGATATTTTGACAGTTATATATGTATTAATTTTGTAATATTTAAACCTCTCCTTTTTAAAAATGATTATAATCCATTGAACTAATATTATATATTAATATTCAAATTTGCAAAGAACAATTTTTCAACAAGTAACTTAGAGGTCACAAGATTTCTATCCAAAAGAAAAAACAAGTAACAAAGCAAATTTAAAAACTTAAAAAATGCAACAATATACAAAAGGTGTTAGAGATGCAAAAATAACATAATCACATACAACATAATCACTAAGAAAATTTAAAATACCAAAAACTCTAAAATCACTCAAACTAATATTATATTAAGAGATTAAACTTACATATAATTGTTTTTCTCTTGAAAATGAAAACATTTAACTAATATTGAGAAAAATTTGTCCGGGAACAACACAAGGATTCAGGGTTTGGCTCTTCTTTGAGAGATCCAAGATTCAAACTGCCGCATGTGCGAGGTTGTGTGTTAATCCTCTATTAATAAGTTTAGCTCTCGAACTTATAAGGGGTCATGAAAATGAGAATGCTTAGCCCTAAGTGTAGGTTGCAAGAGTTTCTCACTCTAACCAAAAAAAAGAAAAAAAGAAATGGTCATGAAAATGAGAATGCGAGGTTGTGTGTTAATCCTTTATTGATAAGTTTAGCTCTCAAACTTATAAGGGGTCATGAAAATGAGAATGCTTAGCCTTAAGTGTAGGTCGCAAGAGTTTCTAACTATATTGAAGTTAATGGTCTTTTATCTGATCCTATTGTCTTACAGAGATCAATAAGACAAGGTTGTCCGCTTGCTCCAACCCTTTTTGTTATTGCCAATGATGCTCTCTTTTATTTGCTTAGGGAGAATGTTATCAGTCCTGCTATTAAGGGTATTATGCTTCCAAATGGTCAAGATCTTTTGAATATACATTTTGCAGATGATACTTCTATTTTTGTCAAGTTGATAGAGGATAATTTTGCTTCTTTGTTCGCAAAACTTGAATGTTTTTGCAATGCTTCAGGGGCTAAAATAGCTAGATCTAAGTCAATTCTGTTGAGTTGGGATTATGTTGCTCCTGTTTGGTTGTCTAAGTTTAATATACAGTGGGGAGGTCCTACTAAGCAAGTTCGTTATTTGGGCATCCCATTTGCTATTGATCCTAATCTTAAAAATATGTGGATGTGGGTGAAGGAAAGGATTATTACCAAGCTTAGTAAATGGAATAAGAAATTTATTTCTAATGTTGGCAGGTTTCAGATATGTCAAAATATTTTGTCGTCTTATTCTATTTATTATGCTTCAGCTTGGTTTTTCTGCTCCTATCAAGTTAATGAGATTCATAAATATATTAGGAATTTTTTGTGGGCTGGTAATGTTTTTGGCAAAAAGAAACATAGTGTCAAGTGGGAATGGTGTACTGTCAATAAACTGAAAGGAGGTTTGGGGCTTAAGAATTTGCGTTTTCAAGGAATGGCTCTTGCTATTAAATGGATTGTTCATTGTATTGAAGGAAATGAGCCTTGGAAAGTTTTAGTCAGAAACAATATTCTTATGGTTGTTCCTAAGCAGGCCCGTACTTGGAAGGGCCTCCCCATGATAGATATCTTATTAGGCAGATTTCCTGTTGCTCCTTCTGGTTCAATTGTGTTTAGAAGTTTGTGGAAAGCCTGGGAAATGATTAGAGGTAGACTTTTTGTTCACTCTACGAATAATAATTCAGTTTTTTACTTGAATAGTTCATTATGGTGGAATCTTATGTATAGAAATAAGTTTCTTGCTCTTACACAAGGTTGTTCTGCAAAAAAATGGGCTAATTTGGGTATAAGGACTTTTGCTGATATCCTTGACAATGGTATTTTGAAGTCTTGGGACTCTCTTAGTATTCAGTATGGTCTTCCTTCTTCACATAGGAGGACATACTGTTTATTAAGATCATCTTTTTTGCAGCTGGTCTCTCCACATTTTGTGGCAAATGAATATTCATTGTTAGATATTATGAGTTGGCAAGATGGTACTCAATTTTGCAAGGTCACTTCCAGGCAATTATATAACATGTTGACTGATACTACTGATATAATTCTGCACTTTAGCATAGTTTGGCATTTGGATATCTCAGTTTCTTTTGGGCAGACCATTTTGCAGCATATTTGGTCCAGCCACTTGGAACCAAAAAAATCTTGGTTTAGATGACAACTTTTGCTTCAAAGATTGCCTATTTTGGACAACAATAATAATCCTATAACTTGTTCTATTTGCAGAGTTTCGGATTCTATTGAACATATATTCTTTGATTTTTTTTTTGCTCGTGAGATATGGCATATATTCTTATCTAATATGCAGGGATGGAGTATAACAGATAGTATGATTAGACAACATGTTTTATTGGGATATATTCCGCATATGCAAAAATGTTTTAATAATTTTTGGCTTTTACTATCCTCAGAGATTTTATGGATCATATGGTTGTATAGGAATAAGGAAAATTTTCAGCATTCTCAGAGGTCACTTACTGGGTCTCTTAGGAGACTCACATGTTTCAAAATTTCTATACAGGTGGCGAGGATCATGTGTTGCTACAGGGACAAGTATAAATACTTCTTTGACAGGTTTCGTGATTGTGGAGGATATGAAGACTATGGCTCCAGTATTGCTCATTGTGATGTGCAGCTGGACATGGTTCAACAGTTTATGTATATGCTTTATAACAGTTATAGACTGATCTATGGAAATACTTAAGTTATTTTTGTATATTCAGCTTATTCAGATGTATTTTGATGATACTGCCAGACAGTTTAGTGATAATCCTGATACTCTCTATAGTTAGTTTTGTTGATAAACTGATTTGATGTATTGTTTCTGTTGCTTTTAATATAAAGTATACGTTCTCCTTTAAAAAAGAAAAAGAAAAACCTTATTAATTTATTTTAACTTATACAAACAATTAAAATAATATTATATTTATTTTATTTTATTATTACATAGTGGAATTAGTAGTCGCCGATGATCCAACATGTTGTTTGCTTTTATGGTCACCACGACATTCCACATTGGATGGAGGAAGCCACATTCATTTTAAACCTTTTACGGCACTAAAAACATCACGAAAGGGACAAGCATTTAGTTTGACAAGGCTCGAGATTTGAACCCTGCACATTCGTACCTTGTGAGGTTTCATCGCATCAATTAATCTACACCTCGGACCTTTCAAAGAATTTACACATGTTTTTATAAGAGATTTTGGACTCCTCATATTAAATGGGGTTTGAACCTTAAAATTTTCAAAGGAACATCGGAACCTTTACCATTACAATAAGCTTGTAGCTTATTATGACGATAGGCGTCCTACAATGGCAACCAAGAAGTCAGCCATGCCATAAACAATATTAATATTTTATTAAAAAATCAACATTAAGAAAATTATCTGCCGACATTAAAGGTTACGATTGACATTAAGGGTTACGATGGATTTAAAATTATATATATATATATATATATATATATATATATATATATATATATAATATAACTAGCTTGGATATATAAAATATATATATCTATAAACGGCGAGAGTTATCAATCTCGAGGTGCCTATCTCATTCCGTCAAGAAATGAGATAGGCACCTTGAGATTGATAACTCTCGGCGTTTATAGATATATATATTTTATATATATAAGCTAGTTATATATATATATATATATATATATATATATATATATATATTTTAAATTTAAGATTCTAACCTAACAAATAAAATTGTAATCTTTATTAACTTATTTGATTTCACATCATCGATAATGCAAGTGGCATCCTTGCTGGTAGACCACATCACTCAATAAAAAAAATAATAAATAAATAACTTAGTTTAATATAATAAAACTAACCCACCTGTTCAGGTGAGTTGGAGACGACAATCCTCTAAAGGAAGTTCATGGTTAGAATCTCCACCATGCACATTGGGTACCCAAAATCTAGTTGATTATGTTCGTGTGGTCAGGGCCGAATGTGACTCCAGATAATTTTGAGAGTGTAAAACCTCTTGATCTTAGTTTCTTAAACCAAGATGACTCCAAAATGTTTTTGCTAAAATAAAAAAAAACATAAAAATTGTTTAACAATTACTTTCTATCTACTCCAAACATACACTGAAGGTTAAAAATTACAATTACGTCTACCTTTTTACCAATGACACCGATTACCATTGTGGGTCCCTTTTCCTTGCATCGTTATCGTTTAGGATGTTCAACTTCCACCTCCACTTCATTAATTTAATAAATAAACAATTTGAATATAAGTTTAATATTTAAATCCAAAAAAATGGGTACTATTTAAATCCACTTTTAAAACACAGAGCAACAGGTGTGGCAAGTAGAAACGATTAACACGATGCGACGAGATCCTTCCAGAAATCTCCGTCCGAAGAAATCAACACGAAAGGCTGAAAGAAAGCGTATCAAGGTTTTTAGCGTAGCATACGTCGGAGGGTCGAGCCTCGGTGAGACGAACGCATTCGATTTAAAACGACATTATTCAAAATCCGCTCAAACAGAAGCTTCTCCATGGCATCTGCACTTGCAGGTGCATCGTCGTTATTAGCACCAAAGTTATTAGCACCAAAGTCCACCGTAACGGCTTGCCAAAGTGCTAAAAATTTAACCATTTCAACTAATCGTCCCTTGCATTCGCTGAAGAAACAGACGTATTTGCTTGGAAGAAGCAGGGTTAGGTGTGAATGTACCAGGGTTAGATGTGAAATTACCAGTCTCTTTAGTCCAATTCCCCGGCGACCTTATTCAGCTCGTGCGTCACCCAGCGAAGTTGCAGAGACCTCTGAACCAGAGTCGAAGGTACTTCTGGCTTGGCAATTAATCTGATATTGTTTTGTTTTCTTTCACCTAGCTGAAAATTGCAAGTTATACACAATGCTAAAGTGGAACTTAGCTGAAATTTGCAAGTTATACACAATGCTAAAGTGGAACGTGCGCTATTTTTTTTTTTTTTTGTCTGTTCTTCCATTTCATCTTTAAGCGATTAAGAAAGGAAAAGGAAAGAACGTAGTTTTTAACCTCCGTGTTACATACATTTGTGTGAAACGTTGTTGTTTATGTTTTTGGTTATCGAAGTTTAATGTAGAATTTTATTAAGTATTGAACAATAGTTGAAGGGAGGCAAAGGTGACGACCACTGGAACTAAAGTCAGTTAAGAAAGCTTTTAATGCTTAAATTTCCAATATTTGCATCCATTTTGCTATTTCAGCATAACTATCGAGTCCTACTAATCTTGCAGCTTTAAACTAGACAATGGTCCCGTCGGAGTGAATATATAGATGTTTAGGTATAGAGGAATAGTCTGGAATTCATTTATAACCACAAAGGATTTCTTGGAGTAGAGAGGTTTAGGTGACAAAAAGTTGTTACTTGTGCAAAATAAGCTACTTATTTTAAAAAAACTGCATCCAATAAATTAAAAGGTTTTCATTAAATGAACATCAACGCTACAAGGAAAGTCTCTTAGCATGAAAGCAAAGAAGGAGAGCACCTGGGCTTTGGCACCATAAAAAAAAAAGGAGAATTCATATTTTAGGGAAGAAAGCAAATTGGCCTGAATAGGTAGGGTAAAGTCTTGCTTAAAAAGGTTCCAGTCTCTTAGACTAAATAATAATGTGTTTTCATGGAAATTAGCCTTAAAATGCAGTTTCTCTAGTAAGCTAATGGAAAAAATAAATAGAAGGGGCCGGAATTACAACTTTCCCTACCCACCTAAAAGTCCTTGAGGAAAGCACCATGCCATGAGAAAGGGGCAATGGAAGGAATGTGCTAATCTCCCTAAAACCAAGGCCAAAATCTCCTGGACGCAGAATGCAGTAAATAAATATGGTGGATTGATCTTCATGTCCATTGAATGCAATTGCAAGTAGAATCTGAAATGCCAATTTTTTTAGGGTAAGTTTTGGCAGTTAACCCTTCCAGAACCAGCCATCTTAAAGCTTTGTTTGTAAAGGAAATCAATGATTTCCAAATATAATGGTGTTGTTTGTGCCATCTAATTTTTGACATTAACTTAACATTATTTATATAAAAAAAGGGCAATCACTAGAGTATGTCTCCTTTAAACTTACAAGTCCTGTAGCATTATTGTGAAAATTGGCCTATTTGGAGTCTCTCTAATAAGGACACCTATCTTTGTAGTTAAAATTTGAAAGGCAGGTTTAGGATTTAATTTGTGAAATTTTTGGAATGTTGGCCTATCTTATTCACCTAAGACATGTGCTTGATTTAAATCCCTCCGCGAATGGCATTACTGTAAATCTATATACTACAGGTTTCCCCATAGTAAAATCTATAATGCGAATGGCATTATAGCAGAAGGTGAAGCTGGGCATGAGAAGAGTGAAATGTCCATATGGTTTGTGACAGTAAGTCCCAAGCATCGTGTGGTCCTTCATAGTGCCAATGAAGCAAATAAGAAAATGCCTGTGATGCTACCTGAATTCACTTTGATACTATTAGGATATTTATTTATTGTGTAACCAGTAACATCCACCCAGTGAAAATAACAATGCAGGATCCACAAAATGGAGAAGAAATGATAACGAGTAGGTCCAAGTATGCGAATGATGAAGTATCAAGATTTGATCGTTGGTGACAATTCAAGGCGACAACCTCCAAACTCAATGAACCAAGAATGAAATTCCACAACTGATGTTCTAAATTGAAATAATTCTGATCATTTGCATAGGCATAATTAGGTTAGGGCTATCCTGTAAGCCCCAATTATGTTAATTATTTGATAATGAGAGACCCTAGGAAACTTCTGGAAAATCAATATTGTGTTACATTTGCCACAACTTGGCGACATTTTAATTCAAGTAAGAGAATGTCTAACATTCTTTCTACCTTTAGAAAAGTATTGTGGATGTTTTTCTCTTCTGAAGTTTTTTTTTGTCTATTATTTGATAAGTTATTCGGTGATGACTTGGTTACACAACTACTTTAATCAGCACTTACTCACTGCTTCAGGTTCCAGGACAAGTTTTCCTTTCCTTATCAAGCCTTGCAAGTTTTGCTTATATTGGAATCTGATTGTCAATAATCTCCTTCAGCAATGACACATGATGTGTCAAGGGGTGGTAACTGCGACTTCTAAGTCATTCTGCTAATCTTGTGACACACCTTGTAGTGCTCGTCGAATTTAGGTGCGACTTTGTTGCCGTTTTACTGATTGAGAGACATTTGTTTGTATGGATGAAGCTTGATGAAGACCAAATCTCTGACCTTGAAGTGAATCTCGCTCATATGCTGGTTTACTTGTTGCTTTATCTTTTTCTATGTTATTGCTGAATTCTTCATGAGAATTTGGAGAACATTTTGTGGGTGGTGGATGTGGTCCTTGAATGTTTGAACCTTTGAATCACCTCTTCGATAAGAGGTCGTAGAGGGTATGGATATCCATACAGTGCTTTAATTACATCTGATTTGCGGAGAAATTAACAAATGGCAACTAGGAGGGCATGACCTTGACTCATAGGGATGCACTTGACCTTTTGACACCAATCTCAGGTGGAGACATCTCCTTTGTGATAAATATGTTCTGGAGATGAAGAAGCTCCATTCCACATTCTAGAGTCTCTTTCTAGAGCCTAAGATTCAACACTCACACTACACTTATCTCACAATAGCCTAACCAGATTCAACAGGCTTGTTTCCTTACAAGGTCAAACTTAGGATTTTTTATTTTTTCTTCCCATATAAAGGAACTTCTAGTAAGAATGAAAATACCATGCTGGTCCCTACAAGATTAGAGTCTCCTTGCTGACACCACTCCATCAACAGATGCTAATGCCACCTATATCAATAATGGTGTAGCAGAATACTTCCAAGTTCTTGTTGTTGCCATTGCACAACGTACCCCAATTTGGGGACTCACTTGAAATTTTGAAATTGTCATGAGTTTAGAGTTTGATTTGTTTTTTGTTATTGATCTCTTCATTTTGGGTCACCATTAAAGTTGCCTGTGGATGTTAAGCAGTTTTGTGTTTTGTGCTTACACCAACTGAGATATCGCACGACGTACTCTGACTTTGTTTTCTCGTATGCTATGGTTATTTATATGTTGACGAGGAAGCAACCAGAGGCATATTACGGATAATCGATGAAGGACCAAGTGTTCTACCCATATGATCAATTTTCAACTTTTAGAGTTTATTGTTTTTTTTGAAAAAAAATGAAAATCTTGAATTAAAACAAAGAGCAGGTACAAGAGGGAGCAAGAACATCCCAACCAAGAACCCAGAGACACAAGACCTCAGCAGAGAGAGAGAGGGCAGCACAAACCAACACTAAGCACAAGAGACAAACAAGGCGCGAAATCGCGACATGTCGCGATGTCGCGACAGACAAGCCGGCCGAGGTCACAACCGCACAACTGGCCGCGAAAACGCGACATGTCGCGAATTCGCGACAGCTAAAGCCAGCAGCCCCCAACCGCAAAAAATGTCGCGATATCGCGACCGAACCAACACAAAGCGGTCAGTCCACAGAATTGTCGCGATATCGCGACGAATCAACCAAATACCACCAATGCTCCAGAAGTGTCACGATTTGGCGACATGTCGCGAAATCGTGACATGTCGCAAAATCGCGACGGCCAAAGCCAGCAGCCCCCGACCACGAAAGATGTCGCGAAATCGCGACAGAAACATCACCAAGCTGTCAGTCCTCAGAATTGTCGCGATATCGCGACGAATTTTCCAGTTGCCACTTTTGCACCAAAAGTGTCGCGATTTCGCGACATGTCGCAAAATCGCGACATGTCGCAAAATCGCGACATGCCGCAAAATCGCGACCACCAAGTCCAGCTGCTCCCGACCACAAGAGATGTCGCGATATCGCGACGGGAACATCACAAAGCAAACAGTCCTCAGAATTGTCGCGATATCGCTACGCAAATTCCAAATGCCACCAATGCGCCAAAAGTGTCGCGATATCGCGACAGGAAGTCTCCCAAGGCCGTGGCGACAAAACCTGTCGCGATATCGCGACAGGTTGCCACCGAGGGTCGCGATAACACAGCAGGTCGCGAAAACACGACGAAAAACTCCCAAGACAGAATTAATCATTTGCTCAGAAATTTTGCAAGACCTTGTCTAATCACAGCATTTTCCACAGGCAAGTTACTGTGCAGCTGAACTCCAACCTCCTTTTCCGCACCCAACTTGGCAAGGAAATCGGCCGCCGAATTTGAATCCCGATTCACATGGATAGGGATCACATCCTCAAGTTCCCTCCAAAGGACCTTGATTTGAGAGACTAAGATCTGAATCCTCCACGCTTTCAAAGCAAAATTTCTCATACAATCAAGAGCGCCAACCAAAATTTGAGAATCAGTCTCAAGGATTATCTTTCTCGTATCCCTGAGAGACAGCCCGTAAAGAAGCAACTTTGATGGCAAAAGCTTCGGCTTCGTTATTGGTGGCTCTTCCCATACCTTGGAGTTCCCAATAAAGAACAGATCCAATATGATCACGGCACACAACACCGATTCCAGCGTTGCCCGGATTGCCCTTAGCAGCTCCGTCCGTGTTAATTTTGATCCAGCCAACCGGGGGGGGTTTCCAACTAACCATGTTTTCTCTAACGTGAGCAGCAACTCTCTCTTCCTGTGGGCCCAGCTCAACCGGAATATCTTCTTCAGCATGTAAGGCAACCGTCTCAGTGACTTTGCTCCAGATAACCCGCCAAATTCCATCAAGAGAGGAGAAGGTTTCTCTCGAAAATTCGAGCGTTCCTTTCCAGCCACACTTGCCACCAGATGAAGAAGAGACCAAGCTCCCACCCCAATCGAAGGGCTTTTGATTTAAATCTAACTTTCTTCCATTTTTGCCAGATATTATTCCGAGTCAGAGCACCATTACCCTGGAGATTAAAAAGAGAGAACCATCGATTCCAGATCTGCCCAGTGAAGGAACATTCGAACATCAAATGGTCAGCAGTCTCTTCATGCTTACGACACAAAATACACTGAGAAGGACCAATAATTCCTCTGCTTCTGAGATTATCGTAGGTGAGGATGCCATTATGCATAAACTGCCAGACAAAGAAGTTCACTTTCGGCCAGCACTTGGAATGCCAGATTTTCTTCCAGTCATGAACCGGAAATAAATGCGGGGGAGGCTCTGGGAGAAGCTGATCATAACCAGCCTTCACAGTGTAAATTCCAAGATTCCCATGACCCCAAGCTAACTCGTCTTCTTCATCTCTGCCCGTGAGAAATCTTGCAGACAAAATGTTGGTCAGAGTGGTTGCCAGCTCCGGAGGGATAGTGACAGGCCACTCCTCAAGTCGCTTAAATTTCTTGAATTTATACTCACCCAATTGACTAGTGAAGAAATAGTTCTCAATAGTGACCCAGCCCTTGGATTCTATGGCAGTTTTAATTGGAAGCAGTTCAGGAAACTCCGCAATGATGGATGGAAACTGGTCCCATGAATCAGTCCAGAAACGTGCTTTCTCCCCCCTTCCCACTTTCCAGAACAATTGATTTTTAATTACTTGAGAGCCCAACTTGAGAGCTTGCCAAACTAGGGAACCATTACCATCCAGAGGGAAACGGCAAATTTCATGGGGGTGGATGTTACCCAAATATTTGCTGGTCAAGATTCTGCTGAATAAAGATGATGGCTGGGAGATCCATCTCCAATACAATTTACCTGCCAGGGCTTTATTGTTGAGAATAGAGCTTCTCAAACCCAGCCCTCCTTTTTCTTTGGGCTGAGTAACTTTGTCCCAGCCAACCAAGGCCCATTTCTTCCCACCTTTTGCTCCTTCCCATAAGAATCGCCTAGCTGCTTTGTCCAGCTCTTTCCAAATAGAAAGAGGAGCAGCCAAGATAGAAAATTTATAGATAGGCATGGCCTGAATAACTAACTGTAAGAAAGTTAAACGGCCACCGTAGCTTAACCATTTGTGAGACCAAGTGGTTCATTCTATCTTTGATGCCATCCAGAAGATCTTTCCAAATGTCATTTTTCAATTTCTTGAAGTGCAAAGGAACCCCCAGATAGAGTAAAGGAAGAGATGATCTAGAGAAGCCCAAAATCTCTAAGATTTTGTCCTGCATCCGTTGGGCAAGATTGAAAAAGACAACTTTAGATTTGTTGTCATTGATAACTTGATTGGAGGCCCTAAGGTAAACAGAAAGAGAGTCTCTGATTCCCCTAGCTTCCCTGAGACTAGCCACTCCAACCAAACTAGTGTCATCCACAAATTGTAAACGAGTCAAGACTTCATCCCCAACCTTAATACCTGTTATCAGGCCTTGAAGTCTTCTTCTCAAGAAGAGTCGGCCTAATCCTTCAGCTAAGATAAGGAATAGATAGGGCGAGCAAGGGTCCCCTTGTCGGAGGCCACGAGAGGCTCCAAAGGGAGGCGAGGGAATCCCCTTGATGAGAACCGAATATGAAGGCGTCGAAACACAACTCATAACCCGATCAATCCATTCCTGGGAAAAGCCAAAGGCAGCCAACATCCTTGACAGGAAACCCCACTCAACCCGATCGTAAGCCTTAGACATATCCAGTTTGATGAACATTCCTTTGTTACCAGAGTTTTGCATTGAATGAATAGCCTCCTGAGCAAGAATCACTCCATCCAAGATCTGTCTACCCTCAACAAATCCCCCCTGTTCTGAAGAAATGATGTAATGAAGGAGAGGTTTAAGACGTTCAGCTATAATTTTTGTGATAATTTTATAAATTACATTACATAAAGCAATAGGTCTGAAGTCAGAGATATGAACTCCTTCCTCCCCCTTTGGAATTAACGTGATAAAGGTATGATTTAGAGCCTTGAGCATTCTCTTATTAGATCTGGACTCCTCAATTACAGCCAAAACATCTTCCTCCAAGGTGTCCCAAAAGGCCTGAAAAAACTCAATAGGAAAACCATCTGGACCGGGAGATTTGCCTGTGCTCATTCCAAAGACCACAGTTTTTAGTTCATCACGATCAATAGGTCTGAGGAGAGCCTGATTTTCTGCTGGAGTGATAATAGGGGGAATAACATCAAGAACTTCAACTTTTAGAGTTTATTGTTATAATTATTTATTTCTTTTATTTAAGCTAATGTGCGGCTGACTTACCATGTATATTTTGGATGGCAATAATATTCTCAAAAGATATTATTTAACCTGCCCTATCATGCCACAGTTTCTCAACTACAGGAGTTGTTCACAAAATTCGGAGAAATTAAGCTATTTGGTATTCAACTTAAGAAAAAGCAAGGGAAGATCTGTTTTGGTTTCATACAGTATGAAACTGTAGCCTCCGTAGAAAGAATAGTGAAGGCATCCCCTCTTGTCATTGGAGGAAGGCGAGTATATATATAGAGAAAGTTAGAAACGTTCACTACAGTGTTGGCTTCATCCCATGGAGTACGAGGGTGGTTATAAAAATTATGCAAGGAGAGAATGTGGTGGATGGAATGAAGACAAATAATTTTTCTAATAAATTGGATTTTAGGAAAGAAAAGAAAGCAAATCAAGGAATCCGGTGGAACTCCATATGAACAGGGCCTTCATTGGTATGTCCGAAGAACACTACCAAAGACATTTAGAATTAGTGATCAAATATCTGGCAGCAATGTGCGATTCAAAAGGATAAAATAATTTACAAATAAGTTTAACTTAAAATACTTGTTTGCAAAATAATGTAGCTTAAAATATTTGTTTGAGAGAAGTTTGACATCAGGTTAATAATACAAATATTGAAAAATGGTTACGAAACCTATTGCGAAACCTGTCATGGAATGGAATAAACTGAACAAACGAAAATTTCAAAATTATAAATAGAGATTGAAAGCCAAGAAGAGGGGATCGGAGAAGCATTTTCGAAGCAAGAGGAATTGGAGATCAAGATTCGTTGTTGAAGAAGAGTTTCCTCCTGGGTTGCTGGATTGAAGATTTTCATCCGTTGTAATTTGCCAGATGCAAGGTTTTCTGAAGACTTTTTCATTGAAATTTTTTATCTCAATATATTAAATTTATTTTGAATAATGTATGCGCATGCGGATGGTGTCATTAATTAAGAAAATAGTTTTAATATATTGTCCATTTTCCTAGAAGATTGCACCAAATTTAATACAGGTTGTGTGAATACAGATTTGTTTAAATTTGGTTAAGTTTCAGATTACTTTCTCTATCAATTTAGGGTGAAAGTTCATGAGTTTCAGTAATCGGTTTTGTTCCGTTTTATTTATTTTATTTCTTTTATTTCTCCTAACCCTAGCTTTTGCATTTTTTTAAATTCTTCAAATAAAAAATCAAAACCCTAAAAACAAATACGTAAAGTTGAAAATTCAAATTTTAACTTTTCATTAAGGCAAATGATTATTTCAATTTGAAGTCCCGACATTGCATAATCATTTGATTTTAATTAATTATTATCCAAATAATAATATTAAATGCAAATATTGATAAAGTTTGGATAATTTGATTAAAATACATTTCAAAGATTAAAATTAAATATTTAATTGAATTTCAAGGTTATTATTCTAAAGTGAATATTTGATAATTAATCACACATTTCAACAATTTTCATGAACAACAAAGTTTTTACAAACTTGAATCTTTGCAAATCAGATCAATTAAACAGACCCCTTGTTAATAGTCATGTGCATTTCTGAGGTATCCAACTAAATTTACATTTCACATATTGATAAGCTTACAAGCAGATTGAATACATCAAATAGAACCTTGGGAAATTAAAATATTTCTTTCAAGAGAGGATATCCTGACAGAATCCTGACTGTGGGTATGTTTTTGTAATTGGACAAAAATATCACTCAACGGTTCCTACAACCAAGTAAAACATCATGCTGTAATGTGCAGCCTTATAGTCTCATATGCTTTTCATAAAGTTTGATTTTAAGAAAGAACTCTTGTATACTCAAGACATCCATTAGAATTTATAAAGCCGCTTCTCTCTAAATGGCAAATATAATGAATAAATCTTGCTTGTAGAAGCAGTGGATTATTTATTGTATAATCATGCCTATATCCTATTACTCTTCATAGGAAAAATAAAGTGACATGGTCTATTATTGGATGATTTCTAGTCAGGATAAGGGCTCTATTTTCAAATAACAGCCTCATTAAAAAGAGTATAGACATACTGCGTATTTATGTGGACTGGGCTCTCTCTCCTTAGTTCATTTGCTATCACAAATCCTATGTTAGGCTTGAAGCTTTAGGGCCCACAATCTTTTATGCAAATACAGCCTTCTATTGTTGCTTCTTTATCCAATATGGCCCTTGCAATTGGGCTTCCATATATAAATTGGGACGTGTATTGTCCAAGGGATTTGGTGCAAGGGATTGGGAGTGTAGAGCAATGAGTTTCACATCATAAACCAAGGTTCCAATCCCATGGGTCAACCTTAACATGTTTGAATTTTAAAGTGGTCCGCAATAATGTGATTTGTTGAAATACCACATGTGGTCATTGACAGAATACATGTCGGGCCTGTTTCAACCCTGTTGGATTTTGCAATAATTTATTGGAACGAATAGAAGCAACATATCAATCAAATCATATAGCAAGAGATCATAGAGTGAAAAGAAAGAGTAATTGACATACAAAAGATGGTATGGGCACCCACATAAATGATCAAGATAAGATCACCCCCATACAATGGATCAGGTGGTTGAAGGCTATTTATAACAAATCCTCAATAATTAATTATAAGTTACTTAACCCGTGCCAACATTACATTAGGCAAAAAGGGTTAGTAAAGGTTAATTAGAGGTTACTAAACTTTTGCCCATAACCTATGTTCCATAAAATTCCGAAAGGGGGATGGTGGGGCACGTTTCTAGGACAATGGGATGTGTTTTTTTTACGAATGGATGCGTCTCCAAGATGGCTTCCAAATCCCAGGCCCATAGCACATTGGGCATAAAGGGTTTAGTGAAGGTTAACTGTAACAAGGTTAAACAATGTGCCCATCGGCTTATTATAATATATAATAATAAATTACATTGTATAAGATTGCCTATATGTTTATACATGATTACATCATATAATGTCGACCTTGGCCAGTAAAGTCATATTACACAACTTTCAAAACACCTCCATAATCTGAATGGAGGTGATCCGAAACAATTCCGAATTAAGGAAGATCAAGAAAGAGTGCAATTCAGAGTATAACAAAGCAGAACACAAAAATATATAAACAAAATAGCATAATGATTTTATTGCTCAGAAAACAAGGTATAATGCAAACAATCTCTGAGAAGAGATGTGAGGCTCTAATGTTGCATCCATTATTCATGCTTTTTACAGTCAGAGGTGTATCTCTCTTTATACAATATTTGGTGTGTTAAAAATCCACCGTATTGAATATGTAAGGTCACCCAGATGGAAATGTGGTGGTTCACCTTCCATATGTTGCAAAGTGCATATAAAATGAACATGACATGCATACGACTTGTTATTTTGTGTTTTGTTTTCTATTGATAGGCTAGAAATGCATTTTGGCTGCGAATATCTAAAAATAGAAAATTACTATTTTCAGAAAATATTTTGTTTTGCATTTTTGAGGGCCTCTAGAGCATTTTTTTTTTTCCCATGAAGTTGGTCCAGGAAATGATGACAAATATTTGGTGTGGATTTCCTCTTGAATGTTTTAGATCTTCCTCTAAGCTTTCCAATGCATTTTGAGTGGATCAAATAGAGTCCCAAGCACAATGTTATGCCCCAAAAAGGTCACATGCCTGGATCATGAGGGGCCAAACAGAGAATATATTAATGAATCTTCCTTCTTTGCAACTCCAAAAATTCCTGAATCTGTAGTCAATGTCTTAAATCAAGCTATCTCTTCTTTAAAGATGGACCAAAGATCCTCATTTTGTGATACTCTGCATATACTGTAATTTTGCCCTTGAAATGGTTGGTGTAGGTCTTGAAGATTATCTCACAATGAAATGCCCTCCCACCTGTAGCAAGTCATTAAGCAAATACTGCCAATCTGAAGAGCTCAAAAAATTGTGCGATCTGAAGAAAAAATGAGCTCAAAATGCTTCTATATGTGAAGGTTATGGCCTTTGGAAGGTTTGCCCTATTAATCCTCTAGATATAAAAATAATTAAATCCAACAGACCTTAACCAAATACAGCCAAACCAAGATGTGCCACTTGTTGCACAGTGATAAGAGGGACCTGCCAACCATCAGCAGCTGTCTGCAATTGTGCACAATTGGTGAATCCTGGTTGGCCACTTGGACTGGAGTAATTGGATTGATTTCGTGTGTGTATATATATATATAATATCCACATAAGACTCTACGACATTGTCATGTCAACAATTTCAATCACCACTCAACACAATGAATCTAAGGATGAGGAGGAGAATCGAACTTGGCAAGGAAGGCCCCCCTGCTAGATGAATAGCTTCCCTCTCAAGGCCCAAACAAGGTGTGAACGTCATAATGCAACAGTCGCCACAAAGACTCAATTCCCCATAACAAAGAAACTTTGAGCACCTTCACCTGGTCTAGCATGGTTTTGCACACATTGTTGAACAAAGCAGAGAAGCCTCCATGAAGGCCTGTTCCGATTTTGTGCATTTGAGGAAGACACTCAGCCCTTCTAAAAACAGCAACCATGGGAATTGAACTCTTCACCATGGTGTCAAACAACCTCACGTGTCTTCCTTCTAACTAGCATGCTATGTTGCACCACGAAACACACGACACTGCTCCTTGGAGTGAGATTACCCAGTTCACTTATGCAAAAGAAGCAAAATATGATCAATCAAAGAAGTAAGGGCAAGTTCAAACCTGTGATCCATTTAACCAAAATCTTATGTTCACGTCATGTAGCCAATGAGCCACCCATGTTGGATGCAAGGATATCAAGAACCGTTCGTGAAGAAGCTCTTACTTGTGCAAGAAGAGATAAAGATAAGTTGGCTTGATAACCAGGTGTAAGATGATTACGTCATGTATTGAATTTTCGTCATGAATGAAAATATTCCTCTATTTCACCAAATGGCTGTTACATCAGAATAAATACAATAAATGTGAGGATCACTTAATTCCCTCTATTTCAATATGACAAACAAAATTATGCACCACAAATTGATATTGAACAACTATAAGTAGCTATATTTTTACTTCATTGATTGCTTGAGTGAAGACATGTTGATTTGACCTTGATTGAATATGGTTGGCCTATCATATTTCCACACAAAATAGTGCTGAACACACAAAAATAATTTAAACAATCCTTGATTTTTTTTTTGGGTACATATGGACTTTGAATAATGGAGTAATAAAATCTTTCTTCTGCCCCTTTTACCGAAAAAACTTATGAAGCTTCAACAAGTAATTCACCTTTGCATTCAGTTGAAGAAAGTGAGGCTCCAAAAACAATCTGTGTTACCAAGTACAACTCTCTATAAATGCTTTGATACGATGTCAGACTTTGCAATAATTTACCAGAACAAACAAAAATAGCATATCAACTCAAGTCATATAGCAAGAGATCATAGAGCGATTGACACAGAAAAGATGGAAGGGTGCCCATTGACACCCATACAACAATCAAGATATGATTGCCTCGAAACAATGGATCAGGTGGTTTGAGGGGTATGTATAACAAATCTTCAATATTTAATTACAAGTTATTTAACCCTTGTCGACATCACATTAGGCATAAAGGATTTAGTGAAGGTTAATTGTGACAAGGTTAAACCACGGGCCCATTAGCTAATTACATTAAATAATAATAAATTACATTGCAAAATGGTTGCCTGTAGGCTTAACCATGATTACATCATACAATGTTGGTCTTGGCCAATAAAAGCATATTATACAACTTTCAACAAACTCCATATAACCAATTTAAAATAAGCACAATGCTGTAAAATACTCAAATGTTTTGCAATATAGTGTCAAAATGCGGGCATCTTAGAAATTGATATGCTGTGGTGCAGATCTTAATTAATGCATTAACTGCAGCGATAATTGTTGAACTATGGATGTTAGGTGTGTTACTTGTAGTAAATGAAGTTTGATTCTTTTTAAAATTCGAACTTGTGTTTTGTATGTCAGCAAACAGGGGTGGAAAACAGCGATGAAGACATTGAAGGAAGTGACAGTGAAGTCAGAGAGGAGAAAGTCGTGGATCAAGCACCCAAATCGGTTACACAAACATTTCTAGACTCTTACAAAGAAGCCATTGCAGTTAATGACGAGAACAAAATTAGAGAAATACAAGATCAGCTTCAGTCTATTGAAGAAGAGAGGGATGCCTTGTCAAAACAAATAGCATCTTTGAAGGAAGGGTTATTAGCTGATAGGGAAAGGTTTCTTCGTCTGAATGCAGACTTTGACAATTTCAGAAAACGATCAGAAAGAGAACGGCGTTCTCTTGCATCGAATGTCAAAAGGGAAGTCGTTCAAAGTCTCTTGCCAATGGTGGACAATTTTGAAAGAGCTAAAATTCAAATAAAGACAGAAACAGAAGGAGAAGAAAAAATTAATGACAGCTATCAGAGTATATATAAACAGTTTGTTCAAATAATGAGGGCCTTGGGAGTGTCTGTTGTTGAGACTGTTGGCCAGCGATTTGATCCCACTGTAAGCTTCTCCTCTTGAACTTTGGCAACTATGGTTTGGATGATCTGTGCAAATTTATTATACAGAACTACATAACTGTAAGTCTGTATGTATTGCTTGTGCTTCTGTTGATCATAAGCTCTAAAGTAACAATGATATGTTTTTTTTTTAAAAGGTATGTTGGAATCATGATATTGCACACTTTCTAAGAATACAATGGTATTAATTGCTTCAAGTAAATATACAATCATGAAGCCAAATTTGATCTGAACATTTTCAGATAAGACAACATCAAACCCATCTGTCTGTGCAACTGTTATTCCTTGCAACTTATGGCCGACATTACTTCATAACTGTAAGAAAATATTTGAAAACATTAGGAAATAAAGTAAGGTCTGCTTTTTATGCCCTTCTGGGTTTTCAGTTTTGCCTGTTGTAAGTTGGATTGAACAATCTTTTTTGGAAGCTATAGTGGTCCCACCTTGTGATTGGTAGACCTAGACTGGATATATATTTTTTTTCTCTAGAGTATTCAGAAAGTGACACTGGAAGTATACTTTATGTTTCTCTGTTCAAAAGGGCTACATTTTTTAGGCTTATTCACACTATTAGACCTGCTATGAACCAGCAACATGTAACTGTGGGTTACAGATTAACGTTGTGAGTGTAAGGAAGTAGACATGTAATTTCACCAATCATGTTTGAAGATTATTATCACCTATGATTTAGGGTAATTGGTGTCAGGCAGAAGAAATGTCTTGAATCCCACATTTAGTCTGTGGTGTAGTTTTTTAGATATGCTCATATTTTATTTCAAATAATTGCTTCAAGCATTGAGTGCCACAGGCCTTGACTTTGACAATAGAACCATGCTTCTATTATCCTTGAGGGTTCAGTGGTAAAATGTTGTTCGTTATCATTGTAGCTAGTAGTGTTTGCAGTTTAGTTAAAAGACAAATGGTTTCTCTTATTAATTTGAAATTGTATCTTATAATTATATGAAGCTTTTGCAAATTTAAAGATTAATCCCTTACAGGAAAACTAATTTCACACACCAGGGCTTGAAGTTGTTGTTGGAGAGAATAGAACCTCTGAAATAGATAGTGATCTACCATTTCATCTTCCATATCCAATTCAAGACTAGAAAAACTTGTTTGACTGAATTCCAGTAGCAAATGGAGTCGTTTTCGAAAAGAAGGTTATGCTGCAGCAAGTAATCTAACAGTAGAAGAACTTGAGATATTCAGTATAAGACTTGTGATTGGAGTTGTCAGATAGCCCAATAATATTTTTTTTTTTACTTTTCTTTTGGGGCCTTTCTAGTAAAGAGATTTAACTAGATTCTAATTGAATTTTTGGGTTGGCTTCTATTCATTTCTTTAGATCAACTTTCCATAATTGAGGCTTGTAAACCCTTTTCACTGTGACTGCATTTTTGATGAAATGATCCTACGAGTAAATGGAATGAAATGTTTTTAGAAAAGTTAGTATTAGTAGAAATTACTTCTGTTTGATATTTGTTTATTGATCTGACTAATTTATTATTGGTGCTAAAGATTCATGAAGCAATTATGCGCGAAGAGTCAACAGAATTTGAAGAAGGGATTATTATTGAAGAATTCAGACGAGGTTTTAAACTTGGAGATATGCTTTTGCGCCCTGCCATGGTGAAAGTTTCAGCATGTCCAGGCCCTGCCAAGGCTGTTGAAGCATCAGCAGAGACAGCTGATTCTTCTTCAGAGACTGCTGGTTCATCTTCAGACACAGCCAAGGCAGTGGGCTCATCTGCAGAGACAGCCAAGACAACAGATTCATGTGGAGAGGGAGTTGCAGAACCTGACAAAACCACTCAAGAGCCTGAGAAACCATTGGCTTCATCAGATGCTGTTGCAGCCTAGTCGTAGTTGAAGAGTTTAAATGCTTCTAGTTGTCAATGTAGCTGCATTTATTCTATTTTTTAAATATGAGTAGAAAAGTAAGCTCTCAAAAGTAGTTAATGCCTCCTTCCTTATATCCATATGGTGAAAGAGATCAGTTAGCTGAATTTTTAGTTGGATTATTTTCCTTTAAATTATAAAATGAAGAACGTCATCGGAGAAGAGACATGCATAGCTAGTGATCTTTTTCAGTTATTTGCATAGTGTTTTCCTCTTGTTTTAAGGTTCGTTCTGATGATTTTGACTGGTAAGTTTGTGTTGCCCTTGTGCCCACAGATGATGTTGTTCCCTGTGTTATTGTCATTACATTTTCAGTTTTAGAGAGATTCTTAATGATGGTGCACCTAAATATTGTTGATTTTGAATTAAGGAAAATCAAGGTCAACCCATGCCAATCCATCCTGAAATGGAACACCTTTGGCAATGATTGGGTGAGAGAAACCACCTGTGTCCTCGTAGCCAGGGCAGATTGTCTTGGCAGCGTGTGAAATACTTAAGAAAAAACAAATCTAAGCTCAGAACTATGGACAGCAGTCTCTTCATGCCTTTGATGGAACATTTAGCCTTTATTTATATGCCTTTGATGGAACAGTCTCTCCATGCCTTTCATGGAACATTTAGCCTTTATTTATTGTGTTGTCTTGTTGGAGTATTGTTTATTTGTGAAGTTACGTAGCTATTGAGTGGCTCACCAGTGGTCCACTTTTGTTGAATGTGTAAGGCTCTTCCATATATAGAAAATAAAGGGTTAAACCAGGTGAAAATCGAGGGATATCTTGGTGGAAGACTTGTCTTTTATACATTGGCAACTTACTTAGCTGGAGGAGGTACAGCTGTATGTTCTGATCATTTCCGACCTTCAAAATAAAAAAGAGCAAATGGAAGATGAGACAGCTTTTTGCCCATCGTTAGCATCAACAGACTAATAATGTTTTGTTTATGTGGCATCGTCATTTATTACCAACTCCTATTAATCACTATACAGGAGAAGATGGCCAAATTAAATTCAACAATTGATAGAAATCCATTTTTCAATCAGAAATGTTCAAACAAATTCCAAAACGTGCAAGATATTAACTTTTTAAGATCTAGTCATTTCTCTTTCTTGGAAACCATATCAACTCTGACTAACAGGGTTGAAGAGTTCATTGCAGTCCCTCAGCAATCTTCTTATTGTGTGCCATTACAATCCTGACAATGTATGCACATTTCATATTGTTTTTTAGACATTTCAACATATTTGAAACTGCACAATCGAACTAGCCAAGATGAAACTTTCTTATTTCTTTTTAAAAGGAATTGCACTCTTGACATAAGGATACTGTTTTAAGTTGGGGTGGATGGTCATGGTTCTAGAGGAGAAGGCTTTGAATAAAATGATGCCAATTGTAATGGTCTTTCGCAATTAACTTTACCCAATTTCATCATATATTTACCTGAACCAAATTTTGCAACATTAGTGTGTAATGCTTGCACGTGGGGAGAAAAGACCATTCATTAAATTGTGGGATGAGAGTTCTATATATTAAAAAAATGAAGGAAAAAAAAAATACACTTTTAAATTATTCTTCATGACAAGCCTTGAGCTACCTTAAACATAAAGGATAAGAGGAATAGATAGGAGAGAGGGCAATTGTAGACGCAGGGTGGGCATTGCCCACAAAGAACACTTTAAAAACCTAATATGCAATATAAACCAATTTAACAGAATAGGTTGGGCTGAAGCAGGAATTCTTCTACATAGTGCTCATGAAATGTAAGGTGGAAGATATACTAGCTTTGGCTTGTGGAGATACTGTAAAAACTGAGATTCTTTTTAGGCTTCCATTTACTATGATTTGAGTGTGGGTTAAATCTTCCACATTTCCATTTGAAGCTCAAGTAGAATTATGATTACTTTGCATTATACCATTTCAACTGTTGGAAGTCTTTTGGAAAGTATTTCTCTTTTATTCACTCGTGTGAAGTTGCAAGTAGAGATGTATATTAAAATTGTTCAAGTTTAAATGTCTTACATTGCAAAATATACACTACATTAATACAATCATATATGAAGTGTGTTATTATTAGTCTCAATAACTTCAAGAATTACACTATTTGGAAACTACAAATTTTTATATGTCAAATTAAATATTTAGGTAAATGTATTGAGAATTAGGCAATGGCAAATCCATTATACACTACATTAATACAATCACATATGAAGTGTGTTATTATTAGTCTCAATAACTTCAAGAATTACACTATTTGGAAACTACATGTCAAATTAAATATTTAGGTAAATGTATTGAGAATTAGGCAAAATGGCAAATCCATTAAAGGGGAATCTAAATGTTGATTAGAAGTACTATTGTTACAAGAATAGGGTGGTATACCATGAAAAAAGTACAAGGTAAGCTTTCCTATTAAGGTTCACTTCATGTCTCAATTTTAGAAATAATAACTTAAGAAATAAAAGAGGCTTATGCATGTTAGCAAAGCTAGTTTTATAACCCCTTTAAGATCTTTGGAAACTAATACCTTAAAAGAGCAAGTAATCAGATTCGAGGTGTAGACCAATTGGTTCGACCAAACCTCATAAGGAGGCAGAGGTCCAAGGTTCAAATCTCGGGCCTTATCATACTAAATGCTTATCCCTTTTTTTGGTGCTTTCAACGGCGTAAAATGTTTAAAATGATTGTGGCATGGTGGTTATAGGGTTAGACTATGCGAAGATTTGTGTGGCGGATTTCGAGGCAAACAATCTAGAATACTGTGGTAGCCATAAAAGTTGGACAACCTACTCGGATTCATGGCGGCTACCGATTCCACCATGTAAAAAAAAAAAAAAAAGATAGTAAAAATGTCAAAACATTGAGAACCAAAAAGAGTATTCACGAAATTGTCTAGATGGTAAAAGACTATGAATTCCTTAACTAGTGTGGTTCTCAAGAGTAAAATTAAAAAGGATGATACAAATAATTCAAACTAAGAACAACTAAGAAGGTAATAATCTACAAAGTAACAATCAAACAAATAATCAACAAAGTAACAATCAAACAATTCAAACGACCATGGAGGAGATGTAATCAAATCCTATACTAGCTCATTTACTAATAACTAGACAAGAATAGATATTTCGACAAAGGCAAAACCAAATATCATAAAATCAACCACCTAAGGAGTGAATTCCTAGCATTGAGGAAATGTAAACTAACTTGGGATTGGTTTATCTTCCTAGGGAAAACACAAGGAAATATTTAGACAAGAATAGATATTTCGAGAAATGCAAAACCAAATATCATAAAATCAACCACCTAAGGAGTGAATTCCTAGCATTGAGTAAATGCAAACTAACTCGGGATTGGTTTATTTTCCTAGAGAAAACACAAGGAAATATTTTTTGCTCGATGATGGGTCAACCATAGCTAAAACAAATCTAAGATGATCAACAACAATATTAATGGTCTTTTCCTTCCATAGAGAATTTGAACTTCAATTTTGAGATAATAAAAAATTAAATGACTCAAAACAAAAACCCGGGTGTGGCGTTTCATCTTTGTACTTGGGGTCACCATATTATCCAAGTCAACATACCTTCATGCCCCTAGAATGATCAACAAGGCCAATGTCATGCTCCATCAATCAAGTTAACCATCCTACTTTGATAAAGTGGCTTAATGAATATTTATATTCTCATATAACAAACTTTATGTTGTTGAAAGTGTAATCACGAAGACCAACATTGTAGTTAACATAATATTTATTATGTAAGCGTTAAGCCATTTTTATGTAATATTTTATTTGATATAAACCTACTTTACAATTTGTAATTAGCCTTAGGATACCCCTGCCTCCTTAGGTCTTACCCGAAAGTGGCATCCCTTTTGGGATGTTTTCCAAAAAAAAAAAAACAAAAAAAATTGTAATTAGCCTTAAGCCATCTTGTTATGTTGACTTAGGTTAAACTCTTATATAATTAAGGTTTTGGTATTGGTATAAATACCCCCACCACTCATTTTTATTATCAGTGTTGTGAATATTTTTTTCAATGAATTTATACAGGTTTTTATGAGGGGTCTTGGTCCCCTCATGCTGAGTGGGGTTTGAATTTTAGACCTCTCAAAGAGAGGCCAAAGCCCTTACCACCGTAGTAAGCTTGCAACTGTTAGTATAGTGAATATTATCTAGAGATAATACAATGATTATTTATGGTGCCTATAGGTGCCCTCAAATATGTGTATCTATTTTTCTTTCTTTTGTCCTATTATACTTGTATAAAATTTGAGTGGATGGATTGCTTCATCAAGCAGAAAGTTTATTTGGAGCCTCCAATATTTCTTTTGACTTATAGGAAGAATTACTTCTCAGAGTTTCATAAGCACCTTCAACAAAAGAAACAAAAGGAAGACACAATTTTTTTTCTTTTTACATATATTCTGATTTTTTTTTGGAGAATTTATGCCTACTCTAGGTTATGTTTTCCTTGCAAAAAAATTAGAAGAAATTTTAAAAAAATTGTTGTTTTTCAAAAACATCATTCTAAGGCTATTTTGCAGGGAAAATTTCTAGAGGCCATAACTTTTACATACAAGAAGCATTTTGCATATATTTTTTCAAATCACATAATCTTTGAGCTCTTTGCATTGGTTGTATCTTTTCAAGGACATACTATAAGTGGAGGGATCCCTTATTGTGTGATTATATTCAAAGTTTGCCCTATTTCAAAAGGGAAAATTTGCAATTAGTTATGTAATCGAAATATTTGGCTTGATTTCGTGGGAGATGTAGATGGATTTGTAATAGTTGCATTATTTTAGGACTATGATTGGAACCTCTTAGATCAAGTAAGTTGTTGTAATACCACCTGTACTACATCATGACCACATAGTGGTATTACAATAGCTTACTTGGTCTAAAGTCACTAGATATAATATGTTATTGTTCTTTAAAGATATCATTATGGTCCTCAATTTTAGGTATTGAAAAATAGGATTATTTTTAGGAGTCTTTAAAATAAAAACTTTTTATCATATTAAATACTAAAAAAAATCCTTACTTGATCAAGGCACAACTTTGCCTCAAACATTCCCATGTTGTCAAACTTCAATATTCTAATTGGTTTCAAGTAAGATCTTTCACCTACATATTAGGATAATGATTTTCTTTTTAAATCCTCCCTTCCGAGGGAGAAGTGGTATTCAGGCACTTATGCAATTCCAAATCTATCAATTGATTATTAAAAATTGTCTTTTTAAAATCTATT
The DNA here is from genome assembly GCA_028583015.1 of Wollemia nobilis. Taxonomy (NCBI): domain Eukaryota; kingdom Viridiplantae; phylum Streptophyta; class Pinopsida; order Araucariales; family Araucariaceae; genus Wollemia; species Wollemia nobilis. The sequence continues at coordinate 2,998,232 of JAQPPZ010000594.1, read as the reverse complement.
CTTTCTACCTTTTGGATGCTAAACTTGACCCCAAACAAGCAAACCTATTTCTTCCTATATATTGATTTAATAAATATTTTTTAGAATAGCTTTAAAACCCATTTCAAAGCTTTCAAAGAAGCAAACTTGTAAATAACAACAAGACTTGAGATATAAACTTCATAATAGTAATCCTCCTTGCCAAGGTAAACCATCTATAGATCCAGAGTAGTATATCTTTTTAATTGGTTATATGTAATTTAAATGGACCCCATCCATATTACATCATAACAGATAGGATTATTACGACTTGGCTACTATGCATGTATAACTTAACAAGATTCAAACTTGAGCCTTTTTGAAAGTCAAGAAATTTAATTAGTTGAGATAATTCCATTTGATAGGCTCATAAAAGATTATATAATTATTTCCAACCTTCCTTTTTGGGATTGTGAAAGTAGAGAGGATTCCCCAAATTGTTAATTGGGACTTGGGTCTTCTTGAACCTCAATATATCTTAGATTATCTCTTTTAATTATTTTAGGAGTATAAGATAATCTCAATTAGAAATTATATTCATTACTTAGTTTTCTTAATGCTAAAGGTAAGTAGTTAGAACATTCTTGAATGTTTGTCTCAATAATTTTTATTTCTTCTATTAGTATAGTACCATCAACAAATTATAGGTGGGTCCATTCTTTATTTCTTTTATAATTTCAACTCTGAGGTTTGCCATCTCTTGACGGGCCTTGAAAAACCTTCTTAAGACTTCAACCAAAATTCTAAACATATAATGCGAGAGGAGATTTTGTTTAGTTTATTTTAACAATGAAAAATGGGGAAATAAAACTATTGAGTAGTGATGGAAAGGATGGAGTTTCAAAATACTAGAAACTCACTCAATCCATTCAATGGAGAAAACAAACACTCGGAGTTTTAAAAAAAATGGAGCCAATAAACTTTGTCATTGACCTTGACCATATATAGTTCATGAATTTATGCTCTATCTTTTGTTCTAGTATTGTCTACATACTAGAAACTTGCTCAATCCATTTAATGGAGAAAACAAACACTCTAAGTTTTTTTATAAAAGGAGCCAATAAACTGTCATTGGCCTTGACCATACATAGTTCATGAATATATACTCTAGCTTTAAATCTTGTATTATCTAAATTGTTTCTTGGGTTATCATAATTTAATCCAAAAATTTTCACCCTTTGAAAATCCACCTTTTTCTTTAGGATTTATTTGGTTAAGGTAGCCTTCTACTATTTTTTAACCTTATAAAAATATTATAAGTCATGTTATAAAGAGCAATAAGTATAAAATCATTAACTACACCTTTACCTATTAGGAATAATTGTAAAACAAAATATGATTTAAGGCACATGTCTATTTCTGTTAGATTCCTCAATAATATCTAAGGTCATGCTTAACCACACCACAAAGTTTAAAAATATTATGTTGGAAAATTATATGTCCAAGGAACTTATATTTATTCATTTGGACACCATGTTTTCCTAGGCTTTCCAAAGATATGTCACATTTAAGACAAAGTAACTTCATTATCAATAAGATAAAACATGCACCTTTGAATAATTGCTTTCTTTTTAATATTTGACTTGGGCGAGTCTAGTAAACATTATGAGAAATACCATAAATTTTTATTTAAATATTTTTCCAAGGGAGTTATCTTTGTTAAATGTCAATGAGGTGTTTAATCAGATTGTTGTTACGTCCACATTATTGTTTTCCTAGCCTCCAATTCCTCTAAGTGATGAATACAAGAAGTCTCTCTACTTAATGATTCTTTTGAAATGTTAACACTTAATTGTTATTGAAAGTTGTGGCTATTGTTTACTAATGGGATACCATATATTTCATTTATAATAAGTTCTAGATACCCAGGTGTTGTAGTTGAGTTGGAGAGAAGGCAATCCTCCATGGGAGGTCCCAGGTTCAAATCTCCACCCTACCAAACAGCTGAATTGGGTAACCAAAATCCAATTGATAATGTTGGTGCGGGCAGGGTCGGGTGTGACTATCGGGTGACTTTGACGATGTAGAACCTCCTGTTAGTGGTCTCTCAGACCAAGGCGGCCCCGCAAGGGGTTTTTTACTTATAAAAAAAATAAATAATAAGTTCTAGACAACTCACTCTTGGTACAAAATTCGGCTAAGTGGATGAGTTGTGCCCTCAAGACCTCGACCAAGATTGGATGGTTTAGAAATAGGGGTCTTTGAGTCAACCTTCAAAGTAGGCCAACTCCTATGGTCCTAGCTAATCTAAATAAAATGGCGTTGTAGACTAAAGGAATGCAAAAGGTTAGAAGGTAAGTTGAAAGTGGTGCGGATTTAGCAACATCAAGAGACATAGTGCATGAGAGTCTCACAATCTGAATTAAACTAAACCGCCTAATTACTTAGTTGATATACATACATGTTTTGCAAAGAATTGAGCAGGAGACCAAACAACAATCCAATATTTATTCAAAAGGTGTATAGCCTCAATCATGCAACTATGAAATTGTAAATGCTAAAGGACCGACCATTTGAATGGCTTACATTCTAGTATATATAGATTTACAATGTGTTTAGTTATCTAATCATGATTTCCTAGAGAGCATATTACAGGCCTATTAGAATATATGCAGGATTTGGCTATCATATTCAAGTCAGTTATGCTTAACTACTTCAAGCATGCTTTGTTGACATGCGTGACAAGGATTTTATTGTCAAGCTGGTTTATGAGGTGCATCATTGGATCGTAACCATTTGATGGTAGTCCATTTCTTTTTGTTACACTTAGCCAATTGAGTAGAGGTAGGTGTATGATGAAGAAGACTTTGACCATTAAGAACTTTTGACAACAATGATATCTAGCAGCTGATTGGCATGCGTGATACCACTAACTAGGATAAGTTTGAAGCCTTTATGTAGAGACTGGTGATGTGAGAGCATATTTCCTGCTATCAGATGGTCTATTTTGGATGAGTGTTGTTTCTTTTGTTACCACTTCATGTCGGGTGCTGGATATCCTATTATCTTTTGATAACTTCATTGTTTCAAAAGTTTGATAGCCATATCTTCTTATGCATAGAGTTGAACATTAGATTTCTTTGCTTGATCCTTTTTGCTTTATTATTGGGTTTTGTACCTTGGATTAATTTTGCATCCAATATTCATTTTGGTTTATCGAACATTCAGGCTCTTGATGATGATGTCATCGCATCTTGAAGTTTGATGTCTCATGACATCGGATGTAGGATCCAATGCTTAGAGTACATCTTGCTTAAGCATTGCTTCATACTACATCGAACATTTTTTGCTGCCCTGTTGACATCATCATTATTATCCATTCGACTTGCTTCATTCTTTTACTCTTTCCCTCAATGTTGGGTGTTGGGTATTGGAGCCTTTATATGCTTTTGATTTTGCTCCTTCTATCAGGTGTCAGATTTTTATTATCCTTTTGCTAACATCATCTCAAATGTTTGACTAGATTTCTTAGCCAAAATTTTATGTTTTTTGCCCTATCTTTCCAGATCCAATGCCTTAACATTTTTCATTATTTGATAAGCTTCTGCTTGCTGCTTTGCAACCTTCCTTGCCCCACTTTGTATTTGGCCATACCTTTCTACTCCTGGTGCTACTTTACTATCTTTTGTCCTGCTTGTAGCATTATTTCTTTTGCATCTGCCATCCAATACTAAAATTATTGTCTCTTAAGCTATTGCATAGAGCAAAATAACTATACAACTTGGACTAGAACACTTTATGGATGTAGGTGATGAAATTTACCTATATTACTGGTGACTTTCAAGGATTTTTACTTGCAAATCTAAGAACCTAGTATGCCTTATCTATGGGATGATGGAAACTTTGAGGGGAAATGGATCTAGAAGATAAGCTGATTGAGAGTGAGGGTTATGAAAATGAACTATTTTATGGTCATCAAAAATATAAAAATTTCATAGTAGGGACGAAAATTGATGTAGAGAGAGGGAAGTATGACGAAAAATGATTGGAGGGTTGAAGGCTTCTTTAAATGAGGAGGGAGCTACAATAAGTGAGAAAAGAAAGAGTAGTGAAGTATATGAATTTTGGAGGTGATGGAGAGATACTCAGGCAGACAGGGTAAGAAGATGACTATGGAGGCGAGTCATGCGAAGATATGGAAGACAATGACAAAAGGAGGAGGGAAATGTTAATAATGATAGAAATATTAAAGGAACCAAAGATACCTGAGAGCATGCATCTCCCACAAAATTGAAAATTGCATGAGCATATTTCGTTACAGCTAAACATTATTTCAAGTCCAGTTTTGTAGCTTTAGGTGAATGTTCACTCACATAAATTACCCTAGGCAAATATTACAGGCTTCTAGGAATCCTCTTTTTCCCATTGTATTCTTTATCATGAAGTTGCATAGATAATATTGTTTAAACTTGCAAAATGTTGCAAAACCAAGTGTTGCTTGAACTCTATGCATGGCTACTCACAAAAAATATTATGCATTAGATAACCCAATTTTTTTTAAAGCCAAGTGTTGATATGGATGACAACTGGATTGTAGTTTGAATTGGCTTTTGTCAGAGCTTGCTCTATTTTTGTAAATTTTATTGCTTGTGTAGAGATCCAACTCTTTTACTTCTCCTATTGTACAACCTATCATAATTCATTATCACGATATTCTCATTAATGCAACTCATGCCTATTTTTATTACTTTCCTATCACAACATACGACCACCCACTTTGGCATGATGTCTATCTCTTCAAACTTCATTACTGAACGTGGTATATGTTCAACTTACACATGTTGATGTATCCCATAATGCCCATATGACAACTCTTTGCATTTGTTTTCATTATTGAGATATTGAAAAATGAATTCTACATTCCTTCACAATCATGTGGAATGATTGTGAGTGTTTGCAGAGCATGTAGTGAGGCTAGCCTTACCATTGGGCTACAAAGTCATGAGAGCAAAAAAAAGGGGGGGGATTTCTTGCAACAAAATGCTAAGAATGCTCACTGGATACAAGGGAAAAATAATGATGTATGAAAGGGATTGAATACTATGCGTGGGGAGGTAAAATAAGGCTTGTGGAGAGAATGTGCACATATAGAGGAGACATAAGGTTATGATGGAATATTAGATGAATCATACCTAAGGCAAGGCAAAAAAATAGACATGTATTAACGTGGAATGAAATTTCAATCATGGAATATGGAATATGGGAAGAGAAGCCTCTTTTCTTGCCTTCTTGTCGTTTGGCCCATGTCTTTGTTCTTGATTCTTCACTAGGACAAGGGCTCAAACAAGAGCAAGGGGAAAACAATACAATGAATTCTTGAGCCATTTCGAATCCAGTCTATGCTTCTCCCTTTATCTTCTTGAATTATATTACATTGGAAATGGGGCAAGAGCGTGAAGGATTTGCACCTTTATATGGGATTTCCCCTATAAAGAAGTCATCGTTTGGGTTAGAATGTCAATCCTCTTATTATTTAGCTTGATTATCTTTAATTTTTTAGAAGAAAAATTTATCGTGACACCCCACAATTATTTTAATCATTTGATATGCTCTGTATGATTCCTAAGTTCTCTTACTATCTCCTTTTGATATTATTTTTTGTTATATAGATTTTTATTTACTAGTTGATTTATTTACACAAAATTGTGGGATGAAAACTTTATGCCATTTGTACATAATTTTTTAGCTTTTGCATCTGAATATGCAAATATTGGACTAGATAATGCTAAATTTGCATTTTTCTGTATGACATTCATCTCGGGGAGTGTGGCTAGCTTTGTCAGGATTCTACCACATCTTTGACTTTGAACCCGAATCTATTTTGAGCCTGCTTGAAAAGATATGTATGAAAAAAATGATGGGAGTTGTTGATAACATGAGTTATTAATCACCATTTTTATGCACATCTGTATATGTACCAACTCATTGATTGAAAACTAAAGATCTTCAGTGAACACAAGACTTTCTTATTATGCAATGCTAAATTTTCTTCTATCGATAGCTAGTCCTCTATTTTATTTTCCAAAAATCTTGGGAATATTCATTTAAATCTATCCTCAGCCTAAAATTGTAAAGCATAAAAGTTGATTGCCATATTATGTTTGCTTTTTGAACTTATTGGCAACATAATATTGATATATTTGGAAGTTGAGCCATTGCAAGTTGATCTTTGCTCACCCTTTATCCAATCAATCACATCCATTTTGGCTGACTTATGAATCTCTTGATCTAGATTTGCGTTGTATTCTTCATATCTTTGCATGTAGAAGGGTTTGATATTTTTGGTATGATTTCAGACCAATTTCTTGATACATGATACTCGTAGACACCCAAAAGTTGCACATTGTCCATCTCCTCATCTTCATGGTCAATCAATTTGCAAAACCCTCGAAAATTGCATAAATTGGCTAAAAACACTATTCATTCATCAAAATCACTATTCATCATCCTTAGCCCCTTTGGGCTAGCTAAGCCCCTTCCTACGCTTAACCCTAGGTCCTCATGTGACCTCATTCACAACTCAACCAAGGTTGAATTCTCCACCATGGTCAAAAAGCACTTTATGGTCAAAAAGTCAACATTTTTGGTCAAAATATGCTTTATGGCTAATCACATGCTTAATTAAATCTAATCTTGATTTGATTTAAGCCTTCCACCTCACCTAGTCTACTTTGACTAGCCTAGCCTTCCACCTCACCTATTCTAGCCTATCCTAGCCTTGCCACCTCTCACCCAGATATTTCTCCACCTCACATTCCCCTGGGTCATAAATGAAAGATGGAGACTTTTGCACAAAAGAAGCAATTTTTAATTTGAAGATATTTTCAAAAAGGTCTTCATAAATGCCAAATGGATATTTTTGGCAAAGTCATCATTATTTGTGGATGGGTGAGGGATTCTCTCACCCAACCTCATTTATGAACCAGGACACCTCTTAGGTGGACACCTCACCATTGACACCTCACAGGGGACACCTCATCCCCTCCCTCTCACCTTGGCCAAGTCTATAAATAGAAGGTCATTTTCACCATTTTATAACAACCAACTTTTACTTACCGAAACTCTACCGAAATCACTACAACCATTACATCCATCCTACATCCATCACACAACCATCATACATACATTGCAATAGTAATTTGTTGCTTTCATGATATTTCCTTGTGATTGAGATAGGTCAATAACCCCATAAAAAGTACACTTTCTGAAGGTGACCCATGCAAAAATCAAAGAAGCAGTTGTTCCAGGACAACCAAGAAAGTCATCTTGCAGATTCTGTCCAAAAAAGATAGGTTTGCATGACCCTGTGCGAACCTCCCGATTCACAACAGATTCGCACGACCCCATGCGAACCTATGCTACAGACACCAAAATCACCGGATCAAGGTAAGTATGGCTTAATTTAGTGTTTTTATGCTATTTTTATTAGTTATTTTCATGTTTTAAGCTTGTTTAAGAGTCTTTTTGTCTTCATAACCATGGGGTTTGACTGAGGTAGACCCCTTAATGCACTAACAAGATTTTGTAGGTTCAATAGGTACATAGAACACATCCAACCAATGGTGGCACACGAGCAAGAAGCCCACCTACACTGAGGAACACAAAGAAGATAGATCCTGCTACCTTTGCACCACATCCAAAAGGGCTTCCTTAGGGAAGACCCCATTGTAGCCTTCAGGGCAAAATTTGTAAAGAGGATATCAATCTGTAACCCTTTTTATCATTTTAATAGCAAAAGTAGTGGATCCTATAATTTTGAATGAGAATTATAGTGTCATTTTTGTTGGTTTCATTCTAGCACACCTGGTGGGACCCCACCAAGCACTAGCTTAATCACCTTCTAACAAAAATTGTGGCCTATTTATGTATGGCAGGTAATTGTCATCTTTGAAGAAACCCCAAACCAAAAATGCCCTAAAATCCATCTCAGGCCAAACCACAAAAGGTTCGTTGGTGCACCGATGAGCCTCCAAAGAGAGTAGAGAGTACACACTTGGGCATGTGAATTCCCCAATCTACCTCAAAATTGATACCTGATACCCAGGTATTGGTTTTAGACACCCACAACCATCGATAAGGTAAGTCAGGGGAGGTTAAGAGCCTCATGTTCTCAGGGATTGCATGCCCCCATACCTAGACCACCAATCATCTCTCACCATGGTGTATGCAAGGTTAAAGCATCCTTGTATTTTTGTGTGGCAATAGTTAGCTTATTTTCCTATAATTTGCTTTCTTCAAGTATATGCAAAATATCTTAGGGTTTATGCTATCTTGTCACGTTAAAAATTGACTTTTGGACCTTTTCTGTGTAGGTACCTATTCTAGAACCCTCCAGGAGCTTCAAAATCATCATCAAGACCCCAAAACTAGTCAGCCTAGTCTTTGAACTTAGATTTGCATGACCCCATGCGAACCTCTTGCTAGAGGATAGGTTCACACCCTAGGGTGCGAATCTCTAGAATCAACATAACTTCAGAGCAAAAGGTGAATCAGAAGGTTTTACATACACCTGGATGTAGGTATTGTGTGAAATTTATGTTTTTCCTTCATTTTGAGGCTAACCTTTCCTATTGGGCTTGCATTCCATAAAATCACATTTACTTGTTTGTTTTAGGTAAATTTACACTTGCTTTCTAGCCTAGCTTCAATTCTAGTCATTTCCCTTCCAAAAGCATTTAATTAGATTTATTTCTTGTCATTTCCCTTCAAAAAGCATTTAATTAGATTTATTCCTTGTCATTTCCCTTCAAAAGCACTTAATTAGATTTTCATTCTAAAACCATTAGACTAAATTTATTTTTGTGAGGATGCAAGTAATTAGATTTATTTTGAAAAGGCATCCTAGCATAGCTTTCCTTTGAAAAGGCATTTAGGGTAGATTTGCTTCTAAAATAGTCTCGCACAACAAACACCACACACTCACATCCCATTTTAAATGGTGTAAAGATTGGCTTTCATCTCTAGTCTGAATTGGATTTCATCACCAATTCAACACTAGAGTTTAGTGAGGTCTAGGTTGTACTCTCCACTGGCTCACCTCTAGTTTTAGTCACCATAGTATCCCCCTAGGTGGATCATTTCGGCATTAATACCTAGTTGGTCCTTCCCATTTTGAGTGTTGGTTATCCAGATTTAATCATTGGAAGGTACCTTTAAAGTGGGTAGTTTTAGAAAGCCCCTTTACCATAGGGCTTTTCAAAATAATTAGTGGGTGCAGCTGATCGTTATTGTGGATGCCTTAAATGTGAGGGTTAAGCGAAAGCATGGGTATGGTAGATAGCACCACATTGATAGTGTGACCTCTCTTCATGAGAGTATATTGACTCATTAGAGCATTTTGAGTCCTCCCTTTGGATACCATTTTACTGTACCAAATTCCATCTAGGTTGCCACTCACCCATTGGAAACATAGTTCTATTATGTGCACTTTTGGGTGTTGTAGGAGGTTCTATGCTACGACATACCTGATTCAAAGTAGAATTCACCCATTCCCATGATTTGTTCTTAGGACGGATATAGTACTCTCATCAAAACACATGAAAATCAAAAGAGAAAAATATTTTCTTATTTTTGAGTCTCATGAAAGTGGTTACAATAACATATTAAACTTGCTATAACTCACTCACTAGTTGTTCCACAGTTTCACTTCCATGCAAAGCACTGCACAGTCTATTTTTAGGTGGTTTGCACCCCCTAGTGCAAATTTCCTACACTCAGATACATTCATATGACCCCATGCGAACCTAGCTTCCAGGCTACAAAACTTCACAAAATAGGTCTACACAGCACATAGAGGATCTCCATAATAGAAATCCATCCTCTATCACTATTTCTCGTGGTTTACATGACCTCGTGTGAATATCTGGTTGTAGGAGTGGTTTGCATGACCCTGTGCAAACCTATTTTTTAGGTCATAGATTTCTCATAGAGCACATAGACACCTTCTAGAGCACTTATCCATCATCTATTTTTGATTTTTGTGGTTTGCATGACCTCATGCGAATATTCTATTTTAGGAGAGGTTCGCACGACCCCATGCGAACCTATGTTTTTGAAAACAAAAAGTGACCCACTCAACCATAAATATTCCTAGAGTCTAGATCTCACATATTTTGGCTATTACTGCACTACTGCACACATCACCATGCTAGTTACGCATAGTCAGATGCGTGAAGCCCTTCATCATGCCATCGAGGCTGCCTAATGGACTATCATGACCATAGGTGCCTCTTCTTCTCAGACCACTGATCCACCTTTCGAGTCTGAGAAGGTTACTTCCATTGTTCCACCTGATCTATTGACTAGGCCCTCCGCCCCTAGCACTAGTCCTATGTCCCATGTCGCATCTTCTGCTCCATCTCACCTCCTAGATGAGACCTTCGAGGAGCCCCCTCCTTTGGATGATCTCTCCTCTCCTAATCCCCCATCCACTTATTTCCAGCATGTCATCTATACCCCTCCTGGTCACCCCATACCCATTATGGTGGTGGATGAGTTCACTCCACCTCCTTCACCATCTACCACCCATCCCTTCCTAGAGCACTCCTCTCATCCACTTTTGGGAGATGACTCTAATGTTGTCATTTCCCAAATCATGCCTGATGTCATTACTACTATCCAGATGGTAGGTATGATATCTACACCTCCTTCTTCTATGCCACCTACTTCCACATCCTCCTCCCAAATCCTACTATCACAGTAGGCCTCATCTAGTTCCCAACCTTCATCCCAACCACCATCATCACTCCCACCATAGTACTTTTCACATCCATCTCAGTACTACCAACTTTCATCACCATATTTATCACATCCCTCATTGCAATTTCATCAACAATAGGTATCTTCATCTCTATAGCCACCTCCATTTATGCCCCAGTTTTCTACCCATACACCTACTAGCTATCCTCCATTTTCTTCATATGGACCCCCATCGATACCCTCCTCATCATTTCACTTACCACCCCCACCTTCATTTTGACCTCCACCATTGAATCCCACCTATCAAGCTAATCCACCTTGCTATTCGGTTCAACCCAAATCCTTGCTCGCCATTCCATCCACACCACCCTAGTTCTCATCAGTTGCACCCCCATCTTCAAACCAATTCTCTTTCACCACATCTTCATCTATTCCACCCCCATCTTCTACACCACCCACCTTCTTTACCTCACCACCCACATGGTCCTCTACCACCACTACTCAGGTGCAACCAACTTTCCAATATGCATAGCAGTAATAGGCACCCATGCCTAGCCAATAGATTCTTGGGTATTATGATCAACAACAACCACCACCTGTAGTCCAATATTCATACATCTCACCTCATCCATCTCAGGTTCCTATCCCACAATATCAAGCTATGTCAGTACCTGATCCACAATAGGCTACTTACTATCATCAGTGGGAGGAACAATAGTTGCAATATCCACCATATTTGGATTATTCATAGGCATCATCACAACCACTACCTACATCTACACCTTCACCCCCATTTCTTGCTCCACCAAATACCACCATGGTGCTCTCTAGTGAATTTCAAGCCATGCAAGAGCAGATTCGTACATTGGATTTATGCACGACTAGTTATGGGCCTCAAAAACCCACATATGATGAATTGTGCAATGAACCAATTCACCCATCTATTCCCATACATCCATATCCTTACCGATTTGAGATCCCAAAATTCAAAAAATTCAAAAGTAAGGAAGATCCTAGAGAGCATCTTAACAATTACCATTTTTCTTGTTACCAACTTCATGGTAGTGATCCCCTTATGCTCCACACTTTCACACTTTCTCTTGGGGGACAAGCATTAGATTGGTACAACCATTTACCTCACCACAACTTATTCACATTCGAACAATTGGCCAATATTTTTCTTGAGCATTTCTCGATCAATATCAAAACCAAGACTACCTTGTCTGATGTCTATGCTCTACACCAGTTTGATGATGAGCCTATTACTAATTTTGTCTCTCATTGGAGAGTGGTCATTCATGATCTTGCCTTTACTCTCCCACCTTTAGAGCTCATCAAACTATTTTCCAAGAGTTGTCACAAGAAAATCTCTCAAACATTGCAGATCCATCAAAGTCAAACATTTGAAGAAGCCATTGCCCAAGCCAAAGTTATCGAGGACATCAAGGTCCACATGGGCAAAATCAAGCTCCATCCAAAGTAGTCCTACCCATCCAATTACCACTACAATCACAATCCATATGTACCACCCACTTCAAAACCACCTCAGACCAATCAGGTGCTCCTCACCTCTTCATCCCCACCACCTCAACTCACACCATCTCAACCTCCACAATCCACACCACCATGACCTCCCCAAAATGCATACCAATTCAACCCTCCACCAACTCCCAATGCCTACCAAGTCAACCCTCCAACACCTCCTAATCCATATCAAGGTCATAATCCTCACCCTCCTCATCCACCATGCAATTGGACACCTTTGTCTGAGCCCATGCCCACCTTATTCCATCGATTATATGATGGAGGTCTCATCACTTTGCCTAATATCCAACCTCTTGATCCAAACCATCCACTCCCATGGGACCACAATCCATAGGTATTTTGTGATTTCCATCACCAAAATGGCCATACTCTTGATTCATGCCATATTTTTTGCCATATCGTGCAAGATCTTATCGACCGAGGCACCATTCAAGTTTCTAATCCCCTTGCACCACAAAATCAAAACTTGGGGATCTATCAAAATCCATTACCTGAGCATGGGGGTAATCCACCTCAATCTGATCCATGCCAAGTCAATCATGTCAATCGAGGTCCTTCTCAGTAGGGATTTGTGGGTATGATCAACATCACCTATAATCAATGCTATCCATCCCCTACTGAAGCCCAACATCCTTCAACTTCTCAACCACCACCTGCTTCCAATCCATCAAATCCTCCACCCATTCCTCCACCTATACCATGGAATATCATCACCATCCATGGTAGTATTTCCCATCAACTTCACACCACCCCTGCAAGGTTATCCATCTATGACCTCTTGCAGCAATCCCAACCTCATCGTGAAGCCCTCGATTCTATCCTTCGCTCTCTCGATCTTGAGACTCATGATACAGATGCATTTTCTAACTTTATTGGCAATGTTTAGAGATGCCTACAACCTTCTATCAGCTTCCATGAACATGAAATTATGGAATTTGTAGGTGAGGGAGTGGATCCCCCATTGCATATTCAAGCCTCCATCAATACCATCACCTATAAGCGTGTTCCTCATTGACATTGGTTCCTCCATCAACATCATTTCTACCATCACCCTTGGCCACCTTCACCTTCCTCCCTCCCATATCACTACTCCATCCATGGACCTTCGAGCTTTTGATGGCTCTATGCACCCTACCATTGGTACCATCATCCTTCCTATCAAGGCTGGTGCCAAAACCATCTCCACTCTCTTCCATGTTATCGAAGGTGAGATGTAGTATAACATCCTTTTGGGATACCCCTGGATTCAGGACATGCAATGTATCCCCTCCATACTACATCATTGTATCAAATATGTCCATAATGGCTTGGTCCACTGCATCCCCATCGATGGTGATCCATTCAAATTTTGCAACATTATCACCCTTCCACCAGGTCCACCATTATCATCTATGCAGTTCACTCCCACCCCATATCATTCTTTAGATACCACCTATCCATCATCTTCACAATCACATCCCACACCTGATCTGAGCAACATTACATCAACCTCATCAAATCCACCTCAACCTCCTAGTGCCCCAACTATTCCCACATTTTCACATCACCCCTCTTCATCCTTCACACCACTCCCTCCATTCACCTTTTTTACTACACCCTCCTTAGCATCCTCATCCAACAACCCTCCCATTCTTCCTACACCACCTCCATATTCCTATCACTTTGTACCCCGATCTGCATGGACATGAGTAATCTCTAGTTCACCAACCACATCCTCTATCCCCACTTCTCAATTCACCCATGCCAATCATCCCATCACTGGAACACCTATTGAGTGCTATGAGTGGACACAATATGCCACTCGACTTGATGACCAATTAGCTCAATCAGATCCTCCTAATTCATCCCCTTCACCCCCAATCCACCTACACCCATTCCACCATCCTCTCACCACCTAGGGGTCCTCCCCTCAACCTGAGCATATGACCCCTCCTCATGTTTCTATACTCATGACCACACCAGGTCTTGGTGAGTATAACATAAGCAATGCTCAGGTTATTCCCTCCACCATCCAGTCCACCCATGACTTTGGTTGACCTCATGATGTGCCCTTGACTATTGGGGTAGTGGTTCCTCTTGGTCCACTTAATAATTGCACAAATTTTGTATATGGGGGACTTGACTCATCCATAGAACCTCCAGTACCTCCACCATCACAAACCAGATTTTGTGGTAACCTTAACCACATGTCCAATCCTAATTTTTCCTAGCATTATCTTCGTATGTATAACTAGTATGGTTATGGTCTAGGGAGATATGAATAGGGGTGTCACACCCACATCAATCCTCCCTCATGCAAACCTACCGACCGATCAAGAATTGGTTACCATCCCCCAATAATCAATACCCTCAAGAATGATTTGCATAATCTTGATCTTGATCCCCTCGAGGTCCTTTTTGATGATGAATTCAAGCTTAATATTTTGATAGATAGTTCATCCCCTCATTCCATAATTGATATTCCATCCACATTCTTTCCTCCATCTCCACCCCATGAACCCCTCTCTTCTTCAAAAGTTGAAGCCCTTGCTCATCAATTCACTGACCTATCACTTGATCCACCCCTATCAATCGATCCACCTTCCTCACCCCTCCAACTATTCCATTTTTCCCATTTATGAGATAGCACCACCTCATGACACACATTCTCATTCTCCTTCCCCACCTATGGTGTTAAACCTAAGTCATCACCAACCCTTTCTGGATTCATTGCTATCCTCCTCTGATTCATCACCACCTTCCTCACCTACCTCCACCATATCTAGCACCTCTATCAACATGATTTCTGTTGACTTATATGCTCCACTCCGATATCCAAACCATCCCAATTACATTCCACCTCCTATCATCGACTTTTTTGATTTTGATGATATCTCCTCCACACCCTCACCATCGAATTCCTTCCAACACCTCAATTGCTATGATCTACTAATGCACCTTTGCCTTCCATCCCACCTCATCTCCCATGGATTAATCATACATATGTTTATCTAGATGATGAATTATAGCTCCTTGAGGCCATCGATGACCTCCACCTCATCCCCACACCTACCCAACTTCATGATGGTTCTCACATGCTTGTCGAGGATACTATTGAAGTTGACATTGACAATGATCCTAAGAACACCGCTAGCATTTCTGATGAAGAACATGTCCTTTTTACCAATTTTCTTAGGCATTACATCAAGGTGTTTGCCTGGTCTTACATGGATATGCTAGGCCTGGACTCATCGTTAGTTGTGCACAACCTTGTCTTGGATGATAATGCTAAACCTGTTAGATAAAATTTGCATTGCATGCACCCCACCATTGCTCTTATGGTCAAAGAGGAGTTACAAAAACTCCTTGATGTGGATTTCATACAACCTATCGATTACCCTGAGTGGGTTTCAAACATGGTTCCTATCGAAAAACCCAAGGGGGTATCCGTATTTGCACTGATTTTAGGGATCTTAACAAAGCTTATCCCAAGGACAATTTTCCACTCCCTAATATTGATACATTGGTCGATGCTACAGTAGGACATGAAATACTATCACTCATGGATGGTTTTTTAGGTTATAATCAAATTCGTGTCAATCTAGATGACCAACATAAGACCTCTTTCATGACACCCTAGGGGATATTTTGTTACAAAGTCATGCCCTTCGGCCTCAAGAATGCTGGGGCAACTTACCAATGTGCCATGACATACATTTTCCATGATCTTATGCACAAAACTATTGAGGACTACATCGATGATCTTATCACCAAATCCAAAACCCGTGGTCAACATCTTGAGGACCTACATCAAATATTTGATCACCTCTTGGAACATAATGTTTGGTTAAATCCAAAGAAATGTGTCTTTGGTGTTACCACTAGAAAAATATTAGGTTTTATCATTTCACAAAGAGGCATCGAAGTTGATCCCCAAAAGTCCAAGCTATCATTGACATGCCTCCCCCTATAAATCTTAAGTAGTTATGCAACTTGCAAGGAAGGATTCAATCCATACGATGATTTATCACCCAACTTTCTGATAAGTGTCAACCATTCAATCATCTTCTCCAAAAGGGGGTCCCTTTCATATGGGATGATAAATGTCAAGCTACCTTTGATGCCATCAAATCATACCTAACATCTCCACCCATTCTAACACCACCCCATCTAGATCGACCTTTCCATCTATACATTTTTACTACTGATGTCGCATTGGGCACGCTCCTCGCTCAAAAGAATGAAATGGACCAAGAACAAGTCGTATACTATATCAGTCACACATTGATTGATTACGAGACATGGTATGCTTACATGGAGAAACTTTACCTTGTCATTGTCTTTGCCACCCAAAAACTATGATATTACATGATTAACCATACTACCTATGTAGTTGCCCATGATAACCCATTTTTTTTTTTTTTTTTTTTTTTTTTTTTTTTTTTTTTTTTTTTTTTTTTTTTTTTTTTTTTTTTGTTTTTATTTGTTTTTTTTTTTTTTTTTTTTTTTTTTTTTTTTTTTTTTTTTTTTTTTTTTTTACTTTGCTACATGATGGGTAAGAGCTACCACAATAGTCAAATGACCAAATGGATCATGCTACTCATGGAATTCGATCTTGAATTCATTAGTCAAAAATCCATCAAAGGCCAAGTCATTGTTGATCAGTTAGTTGATGCCCCTTTACCAAGTGATGCCCCATTACTCATCCAACTTCTCGATGATTCTATATTTCATACTACCAAAGCTGAAGAACTAGTGGAACCTAAATCAACCATTGAATTAACCCTCTTTTTTGATGGCTCTCATTGTGAGCATGGAGGGGGTGTAGGTATAGTCTTTTTCACACCATAAGGGGAGCCCCTCCCATTTTCCTTCAAATTAGGCTTTCCTTGCACCAATAACAATGTTGAGTATGAAGCTCTTATCCTAGGCTTAAATCAAGCAATATCAATGCACATTAGGTACTTGGACATATATGGTGACTCCCTACTCATTGTAAATCAAGTTAAGGGAGAATGACAATGTTGTTTCCCAGTCCTTCAATAGTATAAATAGGTCATCGAACACTTGTTGGCCTAGTTTGAGTGGTATGACATCACTGCTACTCCTTGATCCATGAACTATTTTTTAGATACTATGGCTTCTCTAGGCTCACTCATTCTATAAAACCCACTCTTTGACACCACTGATGTGTCCATTCACACCCTCTTCCATTTCACCATTTCTACCAACCCACCTTCTTATGATGATGGCATCAATATCATCGAAGTTGAACCACATGACCCATGGTTTTCCTAGGTCAAATATTACATTAAGCTTGGTATTCTCCCACCTGATCTAAATCATACTCACAAATGAGCTTTCAAACTATGCACCATTTGCTATACATTGCTAGGTGATATCCTTTACAAGTGAAGTTATGATGACATCTTATTGCATTGTCTAGAACCTTTCAAAGCCCAATGTATCACCCAAGAGGCTCATGATGGTACTTGTGGTGGCCACTTTAGTGGTATGGCCATCACCAAATGCATCTTACGAATGGGCTACTATTGGCCCACAATGGAGCATGATTGTTGTGACTATGTCAAAAAGTGTATTAAATGCCAACATCATGCCAATCTTATGCATTTGCCTTCCTAGGCTCTGCAACCTATTCAATCAATGTGGCCCTTTTCATAATGGGGTTTGGATCTTATTGGAAAAATCACTCTTGCCTCATCTGGAAATCACAAGTTCATCATTACTATAATTGAATACTTTATAAAATGGGTTGAGGCCATCCCTTTAGTTCAAATGATCGGTCCTAAAATTGTTGATTTCATCACACAACACATCATTTATCATTTTGGCATCCCATCTAAAATCATCTTTGATAATGGTACACCATTCAAAAACAAGAATGTTTATGCATTATGTGAGAAATTTAACATCCAACATAGCTTTTCTACTCCATACTACCCATAGGGTAATGGCCAAGCAGAAGCTACAAACAAAACCATTTGTGCCATCCTTCACAAAACTATTGTAGAGTCACATCATGATTGGTATAATCAAATGCCACTAGCCTTATGGGCCTATCACACAAGCATTCATACTCCAACTGGGGCAACTCCATTTTCCCTTGTATATGGCACTAAAGCCATCATGCCCTTGGAGCTCAAAATCCCATCCTTACGAGTTTCTATGCAAGAATTCATCGATGATAATACCGCTCATCAAGCCAGATTAGACCAATTGACCCTATTGGATGAGCATCATATTAATGCTATTGAACATACTCATGTTTACCAAGATCATCTCTGATGTGCCTATAACTCTAAGGTACACCAATGAGAATTCCAAGTTGGAGACTTAGTCCTCAAAGAGAACCAACAAATTACTAGCCAACCACATCATCTCCATGACAAATTTACACCTAATTGGCTAGGCCCCTACATGGTCACTCAAAATTTTGGATCCAGGGCATATCACCTTGCCACATTGGAAGGCATTGTTGAACTTGAGCCCATCAACATTCTTCATCTTCAAGCATTTTACGCCTAAGAGTAGGCATTGCAGCTCATTACCACTTGTACATATGTTTATAATCAAAATCAAAAACACAAAAATAACTACATCACCATTTTTGGCATTCTACGACATTAGATTAAATTACATTTAACTCCAAATATGCTTTTCTCACATTTCTTCTTTCCTTATTTCTTCTTCTCCCCTTCTTCTATAATGAATGTTGTATGGTCACGCTTCGAGCGGCTACATACCTTTCATTCCCCCTTCTTTTCTTCATCTCCTTCTTTTCTTCTTCTTTTCTTCTCTTATTGTTACTTGTCAATGTTGTATGGTCACGCTTCGAGTGACTACATACCTTTGATTGGTTTATTTTCTTCTCTTCTTCTTCTCTTTCCTTCTCATTTCCTCTTCTCTTCTACCTTCCTTTCTTTCTCTTTCCTTCCTCATCATCTCCCATATCATTCAATCACCCCACTTCATTGTACATAATACTGGGGCAACCTCACAAATACATTCATCTTTTATTCATCTACCGCATCACATCATTTACTTCATGTCCTTGCTCCACATCCATACATTACAACATTCTTAGAAGTTGCATCCATACATGCATCTGTACATAATCATTGTAAATACCATACTTGGGGAATTAAACATGCACATGCTAGCATAACAGTTTGATGCCCAAACCCATTTTTAGGAGATAGGATTATTGAAATGTTTTGAGTGCTTCACCCATATATAGTTATATAATCAACCACCATCCAAATTTGGCATATTTCAAAAGCATTTCTAGACTTCCCTTGGTTACCTTGCTCTCATTCCTAGATTAAATTGCACATCCTACACACTAAGAAAATTTTGAAAATAGGATTGGCTACACTATATGCATACTGATGCCTAGCGAAAATCACCATGCTCATCATATCATTCACATGATTTATCTCAAACCTAAGGATTGACAAAAGGACAAGCTACAAAGAAAAAGAAAAAGGGCAGAAAACAAAAGCCAACGCCCACAAAAAAAAAAGAAAAAAAGAAATAACGAAACAAAACACTTACAATACAAGGGCAAAAAACAAAAGGAAAAGCCTCGAGAGTGTTATCCAAATGCTTGAATCCCTACATTCCTCAGGTCCTTACCAATGAGCTAGCTTACAAGCTAAGTTACCATGCAGTTACAAACCACCCTTTTTCAAAATGGTGAAATGAACATCACTTTACACACACAAATCTAGGATTGAGGTCTTGTTTACCAAGATAGCCTAGAACCTATTTACGAAGTGTTGCTCAGTTATTCAATGGGTTTGATTACTTACAAACTGTAATGTTTGAATCTCTTCACTACAATCTTCATATCCAACTTCCTTGGAAAAATAGAATGGATTACATCATCTGATTACTGCAAAGATGCAAATGCTATCCCCAAGCAATACTTCTACACCTTTGCATTTTCATCCTATGCATACTCATTATACGTTATTTCATAATATCACATCCAATTTACCTATGCATTCAACCATTCCATTTATATATGTAGTTACCCACTATCACATCTACATCATTCATACATCATCATAAGCAGAAGCAAACAAACACATAAATGCAATTAGACACAAATATCATAGAATATCATGTATATATATGTATATATCAAAAAGAGTGCCATCAAGCTATAATAAAGTGTGTGTGTGCCCTTATGGGTACATCATCACATGATTGTATCATATCTATACATCCATCTATCAAAAATGCCATACGACTACAATGAGTTGTGTATCCATGTCGATACACAACTACCAAAAATAACTCATCATGTACAATACAAAAATACAAAATCATGGGTTGATCCTCCATCACTACCCTCATAGATCCCTCATCACTACTATCATGTGTGAGTCTCTCCACTCCCCTCATTTGTCAAAAATTGCCCTATCACCACCTACACTGACTGCACTTATCCTGTATCTACCACTGCAATAGGTACCTCCACCCATGCTAGTGGTGCCATCCCTACTACCTGTGATGCTATAGGTATTACCATCTACTACATCCTCCCACCCACTGATGGGGAACTCTATTGACTCCAATGTGACTACCCCTATGACAATGAAATTGAGCTAGAGTATGAAGGAATAGGTATCCCTCGTATCAACAACTCCCCCTCACACTTCATCCTCATATTGGAGGTTATCAATCCCTTGTTTACTTGCTGCAAACAGTCCACCTTTGCTCATGCCTCCTCTAGATGTGGCACTGTCACCTCCAAACCCACAATATCCATCTCTACCTTCTCCTTCATGGCTAGATCCTCACACACACTCTGATCCAAATCTATAATCCTCGCTAGGTGATTGGCCTTTACGACCTCTATCTCTACCCTAGCTACATCTAACAAGCCCTATAGCCACTCTGTGACCTCTATCATCTCATCCCTCTCCCCTTGAGTAGCATCTCACTCACCCCTTAGGGTATCCCACTCACTCCTGAGTACATCCCTCCTTACATCCCTCTCCTTTACCATCCACTACAAGCACACCCTAGCCTCATCTCTCTCCTCTAAGGTGGCCCTTAGGTCTACCTCTACCTCCTTCTTCTCCTCCTCCAAAGTTGAGTGATCACTCACCCAATCTATCTTCGTATCCAATAGCCTATCCCTAAGCCTCCTCACCTCCCCCATAGCTATCGCACCTCATCCTCATCTACCATGGCACCCTCTAGCTCTCTACCAAAATCAAAATCCTCCAACTCTACCATATCTCTACCAATGCCTCCCTCCTCCATCACTGGTGACTCATCTGATGAGTCATCCATAATGTCCATCATGGGCACATCCTCCATCACCATTGTACCCTCTACGATCCCCTCACCACCCTCTATCGATGGCCCTGCATCACTATCACTCACCAACTGATCTCTATCATCATGGTGCAGTCTCACATTCCTAATCAATCGATCTAGCTCTACCTCCTCCTCCTCACCTAGCTCGGGTGATCCCACATGCCCTAGTGATGCTGCCCTCACCCCACCTAGTAGGCCCCTATCGAGAAACACTCCTGCTACCTCCACCCATCCATCAACCACACCGAGCACTGGCTCCCATCATTGCCTCACCCACCATACATCATACTCTAGTGTGGTCCCTACATTATCCACATCGAGGACAACCAATGGCTCATCAGGTGTCAAATCTAATGGTGGCACTACTGGCTATAGCCTTGTATCTCCTACCACTCTGTAGATCACCATAGGTGGCTCTGGTCACCCCTATCATAATCCAAACTATCATTGCACTCAAGAGAATGGAAAGTATTCTACCTATGATAGATACTTCCCCACCACCCATCACCCTCACCTGATGCGTACCAACTTCTCTGCATCCTCACTCCAATCAGGTGCTCCTCACCATGACCTCCATCTCACCTAATCCATAACCAATCCCCCCAACTCCTCTCGGTGATACATCATATCACCCTCCCATACCCTCTTCCACTTGCTCTCCATGTCTTCCCTCCACCTCATAGCATAGGGTACATCCCATCCATCGATCGTATGTGCCTCATGTGGTAAATCAATTGGATGTAAAATCAAAATATGCTCCCAAGCCCATACCTATAGTAATGGACTCACACTGATGCCTGTCCGCTCTATCCTCACCACCACATGCAGCTCTCTATACACCTGTGCTAACAATGCGGGTGCCCATGCATACACTATCTTCCTCTCCACCATGTCACATACAATCCCCATCATATTCTAGGGAAATCTCACCCCTGAAGTATCTGGTAGCGCATGACTCGCTATCAGTAGCATCGCCATCGCATGGCGATTTGATATAGAAACTTCTTCTACCAATACTTCACATAATCCACCCCACCCTTGGCATCCACCCTCTGCCATCGATGCCCAAATACCCTCTCCAAAATACCATCCCATAGATCCTTATCCATCATCATCACTGTGATCCCCTCTATCAACAACCGATAGATGCGGTAGATGTCCTCTAGGGTCACTGTCATCTCCCCTGTAGGCAAATGAAAGGTGTTCCTATCTGGATCCCACCTCTCACATAGAGTAAAAATATACGTGTGGTTCACATGAACCTCATGCATCTCCCACACACCATATAATCCCACTACCCGCAACCACTCCCCATCCTCCACCCGCCATACATCCTCCAAATCCTTCCTACACTTCCAAAACCGATGTCATGTAAATATCTTCTTCACCTGCCACAAAATACATGTCACAAGTTAGCAACCATGTATATAAAATCAATCCATTTTTCTTTTACATTTACATAAGAATGATAAAAAAAGCACGCATTCGCACAACCCCGTGCAAACCACCCGGATTTGCATGACCCCGTGTGAACCTATTGATTATTCAAATTTTTTCACACGTGCATTCGCCATAAAATCCACATTCCATCCATACCATTCACACACGCAAAAAACATAAAAAAATGTAGCAAAAAATGCAAAAAAAAATGTTCAAACCCTCCTCACATATGCATGTAAAATGAGGTGGTTAAAAAGAGGTCAAAACAGTTAAACAAAAGCACATTTGAATATCTATTTGGCTTATTAGATGCCCCCACTTGTCAATTTTTCCATGCATGCAATTTTCATACCCCATTTCACACATCACATCCAATGCACACTTTTCCACAAGCACAATCATCACATGCAAAAACAAACACCATTTCGAGATACCCATTTGACCCTTTTTACACAAAGTGTACAAATTTTACCCATCCCATGCATACATGTCTAATCTATGATATTTTAAAGTAAAATCACACATTCTTTTTACCCTAAGCAATCACACATTAATCGAGAAGAGAATAAACCGCTTACCTCTGGCGTCCTCTCCCCCGTGCTCGTACTTTCCAATGCACTCGCCATCCCGTCTTGCCCGATCCTCAATTCGACAATACTCTATTTTATTTTCTCCTCTCCTACCACTCCTCTTCCTCCATGCGTGCAAATGATGTCAAAAATATATTTTTCAGCATAAAAGGCACTTTTTGCGTGGGTTCGCACGTCACACGTGCAAACCGACAGGTTCACATGACCCCATGTGAACCTGTCCTTCCTAGCCAAATTTCTCACACCTACATCCAATTTCCTTGGGATTTCTCCCAATTCTTCTATTTTGCTGATTTTCATGCAAAATTTTCCATTTTTCTTCTTCATCATTATCAATCGTTTCATCATCGATTTTCATCTCCTCCATCACCAATTCATCACTTGAGGGGGTAGTCATCATCCAATAAATCAAAAGCTACCTTGCACATGATCAAACAACCAAAAATCCAATCATAGATTCGACATCTGCCTAAGAAATTTTTTGCTAAACGATTATCTCAAGACCAAAATCCCAATCCAAAAACAAATCAATGTTTGATAAAATCTCAAAACACCTCTACCTGTAGACACCTCATGGATTCCAATCTTCATAGTGGCAGTCGTAAGACCACTTGTGAATGAAGCTCCTGAAATTTCTACCCTATGGCTCCAATGATTTGTCAAATATTGTCAAACGAGCTCATCAATCAATCAAAAGCAAAAATTAACAAAGGCATTTGTTTCATCCAAAATTGAAACATCTCAAGTTGATCACAATGCAAGGCAATCTTACGCCTTCCTCCAAAAGCAATCAATCATAAACCATTTTTTATCAATGCGTCTCTCTCGCAATCATCCAAAAATCATCAAATTGCAAATTCTTTGCCTTCCAAATCATTCCATCAATTCACACCATCAATTTTTGTACTAAACCATGTTTCACACAATCTAGTACAAAAAGGGGTAAAATGTAGACACCCAAAAGTCGCACATTGTCCATCTCCTCATCTTCATGGTCAATCAATTTGTAAAACCCTCGAAAATTGCATAAATTGACTAAAAACACTATTCATTCATCAAAATCACTATTCATCATCCTTAGCCCCTTTGGGCTAGCTAAGCCCCTTCCTACGCTTAACCCTAGGTCCTCATATGACCTCATTCCCAACTCAACTAAGGTTGAATTCTCCACCATGGTCAAAAAGCACTTTATGGTCAAAAAGTCAACATTTTTGGTCAAAATATGCTTTATGGCTAATCACATGCTTAATTAAATCTAATCTTGATTTGATTTAAGCCTTCCACCTCACCTAGTCTACTTTGACTAGCCTAGCCTTCCACCTCACCTATTCTAGCCTATCCTAGCCTTGCCACCTCTCACCCAGATATTTCTCCACCTCACATTCCCTTGGGTCATAAATGAAAGATGGAGACTTTTGCACAAAAGAAGTAATTTTTAATTTGAAGATATTTTCAAAAAGGTCTTCATAAATGCCAAATGGATATTTTTGGCAAAGTCATCATTATTTGTGGATGGGTGAGGGATTCTCTCACCCAACCTCATTTATGAACCAGGACACCTCTTAGGTGGACACCTCACCATTGACACCTCACAGGGGACACCTCATCCCCTCCCTCTCACCTTGGCCAAGTCTATAAATAGAAGGTATTTTTCACCATTTCTGATGGCAAGGTCGAGATTACAATGAACAACTTCTCATTAAATTTCAAGAAATAAAAAAAATACAGTCTCTGTTACAATGTCCAGGCACACTTCTTCTCTTCCCCCAATCCCGAACTCACCATCCCCTTTTCCCATACAAATTTTCCCCGTTTTAATGTGGTCTCGGCCTTCCCTGCAATTAATGCTCCCGCCCAAAGACCAATTCGAATTTCATCTTCCCTCCTTTGAAATTTCAAGATTTTCCTTTCCTTTTGTTTTCTTGCCATAAATGGCAACTGTCCGATCCGTCCAGAGCCTGCATTCATGGCTTCCCATACCCTGCACCCGCCATTTTAATCTGACTGTCTTTAAGTACCGTTGTCTCCGCCATTAAGTCTTTCACCTGTAACTACGGTTTCTCTAGAAACAACATTCCAAGATGCTTAAACTTGGTCGACATCTATATCTCTCTCCTTCGATTACGTGGCCCTCATCCTTTTGATTTGTTACAAGTGTGTCTCCACGTGTCAAATTTAACTCTAACCCCCACTGGTCGTGTTGCCTTTAAGACACGTGGCAACCACGTGTCTATTTCACCCTGTCCGACCGTCCGCGTGTTCACTTCAGTTTGACCTTTTCTTGGGCCGCGATATCGTGACATGTCACGATATCGTGACCCAACTGACGTCCGCCCTCAGCTTTGAAACAAAGTCGCGATATCGCGACGTTGTGATATCACGACAAAAGTACGTCCTGCACTTATCTCTGCCTTTGACATCGCGAAATCGCAATGTGTCGCAAAATCGTGACGCGTCGCAATTTCATGACTCCAACCCCCTCTCCTTGCAACAACTTCAACATGGTCGCGATATCGCGACCCCTTCATAACTTAAGACTCGGCCAACCCAACCGTTGCGATATCGCGACGTCGCGATATCGCGACGAAACTCGCTCCGCATTTGCTATAGCAAATGAGGTCACGATTTCGTGACCTCACACCAAATTTTGCCTTGGTTCCTTTAACAACTTCCCTTTCTGTCTTACGACATCTCCTTCCCCGAAAAAGAACCAAATTGCTTCAAAAATACAAGAACTTTAAAGAAAATTAAAAGATGCAAGATTGCTCATACTTTCACCGGATGCTCCTGCATCAGACACCCGGGGTAGATTAGAAGTGACCCTCACTTCTGTTTTGTTGGGGGAAGACCCAATCGGTCAACCTCCGCCTCCGATACCCAAGTTGCATCTTCAATAGGCCTGCCTTTCCACTTGATCAAATACTCAGATATCGTTTATTCCCGGTGCTTCTGCCTTCACGAGTATCCAATACTTCCTCGGCCTCATCTGTGCTTGGAGTAGATGCTGGAATTTGCCATAATTCTGGACTTTGCATTTCTGTAACTTCTCCCTCATGATATTCCACTAAATCTGAGATATTAAAAATTGGTGAAATATCAAGCCAACTTGGCAATTCCACTTCATACGCATTTCCTGACTCTCGCTTTCCCAATATTCTGCATGGTCCAAACCTTTTCATTTTCAATTTATTATAAGTCTTGGCAGGAAATCTCTCCTTCCTAAGATGCACCATGACCTCATCTCCTACCTTGAACTCCTTGAACCGCCGCTTCTGGTCCGCCCTCTCCTTATATTGAGTATTCATCTTCACAATTTGTTTCCTTACTTCTTCATGCAGACTTTTCATATGTTTTGCAAATTCTTCTGCCTCGGCACTACACTTTTCTTTCCTGTCCAACTTTCTCGCTTCAGACACATTCCTCGGGCTGTGTCCATATATTATCTGGAACGGAGATTTATCTGTGCTTTTATTAACTGAACTGTTATACTCAAATTCTGCCTATGGTAAAACTAAATCCCACCCCTTGGGCTGATCTGCTATCAAACACATCAATAGATTACCCAGGCTTCTGTTCACCACCTCTGTCTGTCCGTCAGTCTGTGGGTGGTATGCAGAACTGAATTTTAGGTCTGTTTTCATCTTCTTCCATAGATTTCTCCAAAAGTATCCAACAAACTTGGTATCTCTATCAGAAACTATGCTTCTTGGCAGACCGTGAAGTCTAACCACTTCCTTGAAGAACAACCTTGCAATGTGAACTGCATCACTGGTCTTTTGGCAGGGGATAAAATGTGCCATTTTGGAGAATCGATCAACCACCACAAATACAGAGTCATTTCCTCTTTGTGTCCTCGATAATCCAAGGATGAAATCCATGCTTATGTCTTCCCATGGCCTCTCCGGTACAGGTAATGGCTGGTACAGTCCTGTGTTTTGCCTTGCACCCTTTGCCATCTGGCATATTCTGCAACTCTGCACAAACTTTCGCACATCTTGCTGAAGTTGTGGCCAGTAGTAATTTTCCTCCACCAGTGCAATGGTCTTATCCCGACCAAAATGCCCAGCCAGTCCTCCGCTGTGCTTTTCTTTGATCAAGTTCTCCCGCATAGAGCTCCTTGGAATGCATAATTTTCTTCCCTTGAACAACATTCCATCTTGGATTAGGAAATCCAACCATTTTGTTCGGTCCACCGTAACAGGTGTTAAGCAAGCCTTCCAGGCTTCTGCAAAATTTGGATCTGCAGGGTACAAACCCTTCAGTTCTTCAAACCCCACTACTTCCATTGTCAATCTAATCAGTAAAGTCTGCCTTCGCTCAAGGCATCTGCAACTCTGTTCGACTTCCCACTTCTGTGCTTCAGCACAAAGGTATAACTTTGGAGGAACTCCACCCATTTCATGTGCCTTTGATTCAGTTTTGTCTGACTGTTAATGTATTGCAAAGCCTGATGGTCAGTAAATAGAACAAACTCCTTTGGCAATAAATAGTGTCTCCACTTTTTCAGAGCCTGAACTATGGCATAAAATTCTTGGTCATAAACTGAATACTTTTTCCGAGCGTCATTTAGCTTCTCATTGAAATAAGCAATTGGTTTTCCCCCTTGACTCAGTACAACCCTTATTGCACTGCCACTGGCATCACAGTCCACCTGAAATACCTTGTTAAAGTATGGAAGTGCCAACACAGGCTGTTCTGTAACTTTTCTCTTCAATGCATCAAAGCTCCTTTCAGCCCCTGATGTCCACTTGAACTCCTTTTTATCCCCCCTCATTGTTTCCGTGAGAGGTGCACAGATGCTGCTGAAGTTCTTTATGAACTTCCTATAAAAGTTGGCCAAACCATGAAAGGATCTTACTTCTATTGTGCTTCTTGGGGTAGGCCATTCAATGATGGCTCTTACCTTCTCTGGGTCCATTTTCAGGCCTTCTGCTGAGATTACAAACCCCGGTATACTAACTCCTTTTTGACAAAATTACACTTTTTCAGATTTATTAACAACTGCTCTTCTTGTAGCTTCTCAAAAACCTTCCTGATGTGCATCAGGTGTTCCCCCGTGGTCCCGCTGAATATCAAGATATCATCTAAATAAACAATTACAAACTTTCCCAGGAATTCCTTCGACACTTCATTCATCAACCGCATGAAAGTACTTGGTGCATTGGACAGCCCAAATGGCATGACCAACCATTCATACAAGCCTTCTCTTGTCTTGAAGGTTGTCTTCCATTCATCTCCCTCTCGGATACGGATCTGATGATAGCCACTTTTCAGGTCAATCTTTGTGAAGTATTCAGCTCCACTTAAACAGTCCATGATATCATCCATTCTTGGCAACGGGAACCTGTACTTAATAGTGATTTTGTTGATGGCCCGTGAGTCTGTACACATCCTCCATTCCCCATCCTTCTTTGGTGCCAGCACTGCAGGTACTGCGCATGGACTCAAACTTTCCTGAATCAATCCCTTTTCTAACAATTCCTGGACCTGTCTATTTAACTCCTCAGTCTCTACAGGCATCATCCTGTGTGCAGCTTTATTTGGAAAGCTTGATCCCAGTACTAAGTCTATATGATGGCTAATTTTCCTTACTGGGGGTAAACCCTCAGGCACATTGTCTGACACAATATCTAGAAATTCCTCCAGTAGATTTTGGACTTCTGCTGGGGTATCCCGGCATTCCTTCTCCCTAACTCTAGGGATTATTGCATAACATAAATGTTCATGCTTCAACCCGTTCAGGAACTCTCTCCCCTCAACTAAACAGACTCTAGAATTGTTACATACCTTTTCATCCGCATCCTTCAAGGGCTTTAGTTTATGGTGTACACCATTCTTTGTCAATGAGTAGGTGTTGGCACGACCATCATGCACTATGTTTCGGTCAAACTGCCAGGGCCTCCCCAGCAACATGTGGCAAGCATCCATGGGCAGGATGTCACACAGGACCTCATCACAATAATTTCCAATGTTGAATTTAACGGAACACTGCTCATTGACCAAAGCTCTGTGGTCTTTCTGTAACCATGCGACCCGGTATGGGTGTGGGTGCTTCTTCCTTTCTAATCGTAGCTTTGTAACCATTTCCTCAGAAACCAGGTTATCCGTGCTACCATTGTCAATAATGATATTGCAAACCTTGCCTGCACATTTACATCTGGTGCGGAATAAACTTTTTCTCTGGTCTATGTCCTTCCTCATTCAACAAGAATCTTCTTACAATCATTGTTTCTCCCCTCTCCGCTTCTTCGGAATTCTCAGACTCAGCATCTTCCTCTCGTGACGGGGACCGAAACACCACCCCTTACAAATTCCAAATTTTTTTCATAAAAAAAAAGGCTTCGGGAAAATATTTACATTCCACAATAGCAAGATGCCCGCAGGCTTACAAAGACCAGAGATGCTCTGGTAATTCTCCCTCTTCGGTCCACCCCCTCGACTAATACAAAAATTTCGGGTTTTAACGAGGTCCCGGTCCTCCCAGCCATCAATGCTCCCACCAAACAAGATTTTGATTTCAAATTTCCCTCTTTCTCGGGTTTTCAAAATTTTGACATTAATGGCAATCTCTGCCCGATCTATCCCTGAGTTTGCATTAATGATCTTCCTCCTCTGCACCCATCGCTTTGGTCAGACTATTTTCTGCACTGTCGTCTCCCCCATACCGGCCATGCCCTGCAACAGTTGTTTTTCGAAAAGATCTTCAAGAGGTGGTTCTCCCCCATTAAATGCATGCGGCTGTTGATTTTAAATCCCTATACGTGGTCTTCATTTTCGCTTTAGTACACGTATGCTCCCGCGTGCAAAACTTGCCATGCCTCCTCCCGGATGTAAAATATTTCAAACACGTGTCCTTTACAATTTTCAAGCTACACGTGGCTACCCACGTGTCAAATTCGGCCTTGTCTGGCCGTCCGCCCTTAAGCTTTGTTCTGCCTCCCTTCTCACCGGCCGCGATATCGCGACATGTCACGATATCGCGACCCAACCACTGCCTAGTCACTGCCCATTTGAAACTGTCGCGATATCGCGACCCAAACTCCGCCGCGCCTAGCTCTTTCAACATCGTCGCGATATCGCGACGTCGCGATATCGCGACGGAGAACTCCCCCTGCAAACGCTTTTCTACTTTCGTCGCGATACCGCGACGTCGTGATATCGCGACGTCGCGATATCACGACGAAACCTCCCAATGCTCCAACTTTCAACAAAAGCCGCGATATCGCGACGTCGCGATATCGCGACGTCGCGATATCGCGACAAAACAGGTCCCTGCCCATTCCAAAGCTTCGGAGGTCGCGATTTCGTGACCTCCCCAACAATTTCCTTAACCCTTCCAACTACTTTTCCTGCTGCTTCACAACATCTCCCCTTCCCGAAAAAGAACCAATATACTTCAAAATTGATGGACTTCAAGAAAATTTTGAAGGATGTAACATGGCTCGAACTGTCATCGGATGCTCCTGCATCAGACACCCGGGTAAGAAGGAGAAGTGACCTTCACTTCTACGCTGTTCGAGCTGCGTCCCTTGCAATATCTCCGAACATTCATCAACCTTTATGCCCGGCTCAAATCCTGCTTCTTGGCAAAGTTTTCTGCCCTCTACCAGACAAATTCTGGCATTACTACACACTTTCTCATCTTCGGTCTGCAATGGCTTCAACTTGTGCCACACTCCTTCTTTCACCAAGGAGTACGTATTTGCACGTCCATCATGCACTGCACTCCGATCAAACTGCCATGGCCTACCCAACAGCAAATGGCAAGCATCCATGGGGAATACATCACACAGGACTTCATCCTGGTATCTCCCGATCTGGAACGTGACTAAACACTGTTCCCGGACCCAAGCTCTGTGGTCCTTCCGCAACCACGCAATCCGGTACGGGTGCGGGTGTCTCCTTCTTTCCAGCTGCAACTTAGAAACCATCTCCTCGGAAACCAAGTTGTCTGTACTCCCATTGTCAATAATGACATTACAGACTTTGCCCGCACTTTTGCACCGGGTGCGGAACAGGCTTCTCCTTTGCTCAGACTGGTCTTCATCCACCAGCATGGTCCTTCTCACAATCATGGCTTCCCCCTTTTCAGCTTCTTCAGAATGTTCTGAGTTAGCATCCTCAACTGCCACAACTGCTCTGGCAGGACCCACTGGCCTCTTGTTTGTCTTTTCCCGGTGTTGTGGGCACTCAAATGCCCGGTGTCCTTCTTCTCCGTAGTGGAAACATGTTCCTCGGAACACTCCCCTTTCATTTCCGCGTCCAGACCTACCTCTTCCTCTCGGGTAGTTATCATTCTGAACTTGCGGTGTTGGGTCTTCCTCTCCCTTCTGATCCCGGCTGCTGCTCTCCTCTTCCTTCTTCTCTTCCTTTCCTTCTTTCTTTCCACCGTTCTTTCCTCCCGGTCCTTTCACTTTTTGCTTGCTGTCAAACCTTCTGTTCAACTTTTCTTCAACCTTTAAAGCAAATTGGTAAGCATCTTCGATGGTGCTTACCCGAACCAAGCTCAACTCCTCCTGCACACTCGGTCTCAACCCATTAATGTAACGGGCCACTTTTTCCTTGCTTGCTTCCAAATGCCCTGTTCTGATGGAGATTTTATAGAATTCCTCCGTGTATTCTTGAACTGTTCTGTTCATCTGCCTCAAGCTTTGCATTTTACGTAACAGATCCAGCTCATAGTCAACAGGGATGAACTGTCTTTTTAATTTCTCCACCATTCTGTCCCACCTGGTAATCCGTTCTTTTCCTCTTCGGTTCCTCTCCAACTGTACCCCCTTCCACCATATGCTAGCATGACCCTTCAGTCGGGTCTTAGCAAATCTGACCCGGTTAGGGTCTTCAACCTCTTCGTATTCAAAATATTCTTCTAAATCATTCACCCAGTCTATCAACTCCTCTGGGTTCAAGTTCCCGGAATACGTAGGAACTTCTAACTTCGGCCTCTTCCCGATTTGGGATATGGCCTTGTACAATCTGGCCTGTGCCGGATCTACATCTTCTTCCTCTTCTTCAAACTCATTCTCTTCTTCCACCTCATCCTCACTGTCTGCATCCCTTCTCGGCTCACGTCCTCTGCGTAGTTCTTCCTGCAGGGCCTGGACTTGCCGCTGCAAAGCCCGGAAATCTTTCGCTGCCATACCTCTGCCACCCATCGGGTTTCTTCTCGGAGGCATCTTCACTCGAGCTCAAATCCTCCCACACGTCCTGGTACAACTGCCTCTCCTTCGGCGGTCTGCTGTACGCTCAGGAACTCCCGCTCTGATACCACTGACGGGGACCGGAACACCACCCCTTACAAATTCCAATTTTTTTTTTTTTCATTAAAAAAAGGCTTCGGGAAAATATTTACATTCCACAATAGCAAGATGCCCGCAGGCTTACAAAGACCAGAGATGCTCTGGTAATTCTCCCTCTCCGGTCCACCCCCCTCGACTAATACAAAAATTTTGGGTTTTAACGAGGTCCCGGTCCTCCCAGCCATCAATGCTCCCACCAAACAAGATTTTGATTTCAAATTTCCCTCTTTCTCGGGTTTTCAAAATTTTGACATTAATGGCAATCTCTGCCCGATCTATCCCTGAGTTTGCATTAATGATCTTCCTCCTCTGCACCCATCGCTTCGGTCAGACTATTTTCTGCACTGCCGTCTCCCCCATACCGGCCATGCCCTGCAACAGTTGTTTTTCGAAAAGATCTTCAAGAGGTGGTTCTCCCCCATTAAATGCACGCGGCTGTTGATTTTAAATCCCTATACGTGGTCTTCATTTTCGCTTTAGTACACGTATGCTCCCGCGTGCAAAACTTGCCATGCCTCCTCCCGGATGTAAAATATTTCAAACACGTGTCCTTTACAATTTTCAAGCTACACGTGGCTACCCACGTGTCAAATTCGGCCTTGTCTGGCCGTCCGCCCTTAAGCTTTGTTCTGCCTCCCTTCTCACCAGCCGCGATATCGCGACATGTCGCGATATCGCGACCCAACCACTGCCTAGTCACTGCCCATTTGAAACTGTCGCGATATCGCGACGTCGCGATATCGCGACGTCGCGATATCGCGACCCAAACTCCGCCGCGCCTAGCTCTTTCAACATCGTCGCGATATCGCGACGTCGCGATATCATGACGTCGCGATATCGCGACGGAGAACTCCCCCTGCAAACGCTTTTCTACTTCCGCCGCGATACCGCGACGTCGCGATACCGCGACGTCGCGATATCGCGACGGAAACCTCCCAATGCTCCAGCTTTCAACAAAAGCCGCGATATCGCGACGTCGCGATATCGCGACAAAATAGGTCCCTGCCCATTCCAAAGCTTCGGAGGTCACGATTTCGTGACATGTCACGATTTCGCGACCTCCCCAACAATTTCCTTAACCCTTCCAACTACTTTTCCTGCTGCTTCACAACATCTCCCCTTCCCGAAAAAGAACCAATATACTTCAAAATTGATGGACTTCAAGAAAATTTTGAAGGATGTAACATGGCTCGAACTGTCATCGGATGCTCCTACATCACTCTGCCACAGCAGCTCTGGCCGGACCCTCAGGCCTCTTGTTCGTTCTTTCCTGGTGTTGTGGACACTCGAATGCACGATGCCCTTCTTCACCATAGTGGAAACATGTTCCACGGAATACTCCCCTTCCAAATCCCCATCCAGATCCACCCCGTCCTCTTGGGTAGCTGTTCTGGTCTCGGGGTTGATGAGCATCCTCCTCCCTTTGATCTGGGCTACCACTGGCTTCACTAGTCTTCTTTGGGTCCTTATACTTTTCTCCACTGGTCCTTCCACCAATTCTTCCACCATGGCCCCTTCCTCTTTGCTTGCCTTCAAACTACCTATTCAGTTTTTCTTCTACCTTTAAGGCAAACTAGTAAGCATCCTCAATGGTGCTTACCCGAACTAGACTCAGCTCTTCCCGGATGCCGAGTCTCAACCCATTGATATAACGGGCTACCTTCTCTTTGTTCCCCTCTAAATGCCCAGTTCTAATGGAAATTTTGTAAAACTCTTCGGTGTACTCTTGGACGCTCTCGTTCGTCTGTCTCAAACTCCGCATCTTTCTTAACGGATCCAACTCGTAGTCCGTCGGGATGAACTCGTCTTTTCAGCTTTCTCAACCATTCTCGTCCCACCTGGTTATTCTCTCTTTCCCTCGTCTTTTTCTCTCCAACTGTATCCCCCTCCACCAAATGTCGGCATGACCCTTCAACTTGGTCTTAGCAAATCTGACCCGATTAGGGTCCTCAACCTCCTCGTACTCGAAATACTCCTCTAAATCATTTATCCAGTCAATTACTTCTTCTGGATTCAAGTTATCCGAGTACATGGAAACCTCCATTTTTGGTTGCTTTCCAATTTGAGAGATGGCCTTGTATAACCGAGCTTGCGCAGGGTCCATAGCCTCTTCCTCCTCCTCAGATTGGTCTTCCTCTTCAACTTCGTCCTCACTGTCCTCATCCCTTCCGGGCTCGTGCCTTCTACGTAATTCTGCTTGCAGGGCTTGAACTTGTCTCTGCAAGGCCCGGAAGTCTTCCGCCGGCACCACATTTCCTACCTCGCCACGGTTCCTTTGTGGAGGCATTATAATTTTTTTTTTTTTTTTTAAATTCCTCCCACAGATCCTGGTGTAACTGCCTCTTTCCGGCGATCTGTTACACGCTCAGGAGCTCCCGCTCTGATACCACTTGATGGCAAGGTCGAGATTACAGCGAACAACTTCTCATTAAATTTCAGTAAAATAAAAAAAATACAGTCTCTGTTACAATGTCCAGGCACACTACTCTTCCCCAATCCCGAACTCACCATCCCCTTTTCCCATACAAATTTTCCCCGTTTTAATGTGGTCTCGGCCTTCCCTGCAATTAATGCTCCCGCCCAAAGACCAATTCGAATTTCATCTTCCCTCCGTTGAAATTTCAAGATTTTCTTTTCCTTTTGTTTTCTGCCATAAATGGCAACTATCCGATCTGTCCAGAGCCTGCATTCATGGCTTCCCATACCCTGCACCCGCCGTTTTAATCTGACTGTCTTTAAGTACCGTTGTATCCACCATTAAGTATTTCACCTGTAACTACGGTTTCTCTAGAAACAACATTCCAAGATGCTTAAACTTGGTCGACATCTATATCTCTCTCCTTCGATTACGTGGCCCTCATCCTTTTGATTTGTTACAAGTGTGTCTCCACGTGTCAAATTTAACTCTAACCCCCGCTGGTCGTGTTGCCTTTAAGACACGTGGCAACCACGTGTCTATTTCACCCTATTCGATCATCCACGTGTTCACTTCAGTTTGACCTTTTCTTGGGCCACGATATCGCGACATGTCGTGATATCGTGACCCAACTGACGTCCACCCTCAGCTTTGAAACAAAGTCACGATATCGCGAAGTCGCGATATCGCGACAAAAGTACGTCCTGCACTTATCTCTGCCTTTGACGTCGTGAAATCGTGATGCGTCACGATTTCACGACTCCAACCCCCTCTCCTTGCAATAGCTTCAACATGGTCGCGATATCGCGACGTCGCGATATCGCGACCCCTTCATAACTTAAGACTCGGCCAACCTAACCGTCGCGATATCGCGACGTTGCGATGAAACTCGCTCCGCCTTTGCTATAGCAAATGAGGTCACGATTTCGCGACCTTACACCAAATTTTTCCTTGGTTCCTTTAACAACTTCCCTTTCTGTCTTATGACATATCCTTCCCCGAAAAAGAACCAA
The DNA here is from genome assembly GCA_028583015.1 of Wollemia nobilis. Taxonomy (NCBI): domain Eukaryota; kingdom Viridiplantae; phylum Streptophyta; class Pinopsida; order Araucariales; family Araucariaceae; genus Wollemia; species Wollemia nobilis. The sequence continues at coordinate 2,961,880 of JAQPPZ010000594.1, read as the reverse complement.
ATTGCTTCAAAAATACAAGAACTTTAAAGAAAATTAAAAGATGCAAGATTGCTCATACTTTCACCGGATGCTCCTGCATCAATTTCATAACAACCAAATTTCACTTATCGAAACTTTACCCAAATCACTACAACCATTACATCCATCCTAAATCCATCACACACCCATCGTACATACACCACAATTGATTTGTTGCTTTCATGATATATTCTTGTGATTGAAACAAGTCAATAACCCCACAAAAAGTACACTTTTTGAAGGTGACCTGTGCAAAAATTAAAGGAACTATTCCAAAACAACCAGGAAAGTCATCTTGCAGATTCGATCCGAAAAGATAGATTCACATGACCCCGTGCGAACCACTCGGTTCACAACAAACTCACACAACCCTTAGCGAACCTATGCTACAGACACCAGAATCACCGAACAAGGTAAGGATGAGCTAATTTAGTATTTTTTTGCTATTTTTAGAAGTAATTTTCATGTTTTAAACTTATTTAAGAGTCCTTTCATATTCATAACCATGAGGTTTGATTGAGGCAGACCCCTTAACATGCTAACAAGATTTTGTAGGTTTAATAGGTATATAGAACACATCCAACCAGTGGTGGCACACGAGCAAGAAGCCCATTTATACTGAGGAACACAAAGAAGACAGATCCTGCTACCTTTGCACCACATCCGAAAGGGCTTCCTTATGGAAGATCCCATTGTAGCATTTAAGGCAAAATTTGTAAAGAGGATATCAATCTGTAACCCTTTTTATCATTTAACGACAAAAAGCAGTGGATCCTATGATTTTGAATGAGAATTATAGTATCATTTTTGTTGCTTTCATTCTCATCTTCTAATCAGGAAAGATGAGAATGAAAGAAACAAAAATGACACTATAATTATCATTCAAAATCATAGGATCCACTGCTTTTGCTATTAAATGATAAAAATAATTATAGATTGATATCCTCTTTACAACTTTTGCCCTGAAGGCTACAATGGGATCTTCCCTAAGGAAGCCCTTTCGGATGTGGTGCAAAGGCAGTAGGATCTAAAATTTCTTGATACATGATACCTCTATGTATGTACCATCATGTCCCATGTGTTTGCCTATTTGCACCAATTTTTTTTTGATAAACTCATTCTAAATGTTGAAGGCACCTCCACTACCATGATATTTTGAATTGTTGCTAAATTTGGCATCTTATGTAGTAGCACTACCACTTTCTCAGCTATCCCTATTGCTTTGACTTACATTTTCTTAAATTGGATAACCTGATTCTCAATGGTAGTGTATTTTAGATTCATAGTATCACAAATTACCTTAGGTATAATAACAAATTTAGCTTCGTGATCTATTAAGTAGTTATGTAACATCCATCATTCCAAGCATACTGACAAATAACACAAGGGGATTGCTCTTCATCATACCAAGAGATATTTTTCTATGTGATGGTTTGAATTTTATATGAGACATTATGTCTGTCATTGAACTTTTTAGAGCTACTTTGACCAAATTAACTTGTGTAGAAACCAATTTTTTTTCCTTCAAATATATTTTTTTAGAGTATCATTTTCGGAATCATGCCCTGCTTCCGTTGTTTCCTGCTTTAATTTCCTGTAGAACTTGACTGCATCTTCCCACTGTTCTTTTGATATGGCTGGGTAATATAATATTTGGTAAGCTTTTCTTCCTTAAAAATGCCATCATAAAGCCTTCAGATCATAAGATTCACCATATAAACCCTATCCTTTTGATTCTAAGACCCTATTTTGGGAGCATGATACTTTACCCAATGAATCACTTTCAAATTCTTCTTGCATTTTTTGATTCTTACATCGAACTTGTTTTTACTTCTAAACCCTTGTTAGTGGGGAGTAGTTATTTGATCCCAAAATTAGATCTGGTTCCTTTATCATAACTACAAATTTCTCTAAATTATGAGATTCCTCATTCTTTTTACAATAATTGCATGCTTCTAAATACCTTTGGTCTTGGGCTATCTGCAAATATTCTATATTCTTCTTCGTAATGTGGATGACTTGGTTTTTTGAGGGTTAATTTTATTGAGGATTAGTCTGGGAAGGATAAAAAACTATGATTTTGTGATGATTCACCATATTGATCTCATTAGCTAGGCACCGAATCATAGTTCTTAGCTCAAGAATTTATTGAGATTCCCTAGCTCTCATCATAGCTTCATTCATTTCTTATGTAGGAATATATGGGAATTATCCTTACCCATTAATTAACCATGGGGATAGAAATGTAAGAGATAAATTCATGATTTTAGGTGGTAACTTTCTTACTGAAATAAGCATGTTTTCTATGTGGATAGCTATTTGAAATATTTGAGAAAATCTTCTCTCATTAGACTGTTGAATCAAGACAATCAGTTTTGAAACAAAAACATAAATATAGTATATGTATTCTTGAGCATGCGAAGGCCTAATTCCCTAAGGAATCCTATTCTAGGTTCTTCTAAATTTGGTATTGAAGTCTGTGATATGTTCTCGAGGAAAGTTTTGTAGTAAGAAAAACTAATTGAGTAGTAGGAAATGATCTTCTAGATCATCATAATGTGCTATTAGTGGCTCAACCAGGCCTGCCCAAGTCCTTATACTATTGTCTTCTGAAGACCTATATCATTGCAACACCTTACCTTGAAGGGATTGAGCGAGTAACCTTACCATAATGTATTCAAAGATGATATTGCAAAGGGTGGCCAAAGCTGAAACATCTTGATAATGATCAAAAGCAGTTTTGCCACTTCCATCATAAATGGGGCAATATATTTAATGTAGTTTGAGGGATTTTATGGAGAACTAGGAGGTTGAGCAGCCCAATACTATTCCAAGCTAGACAAATTTGTCCAACCATAGTTCTATGAATTTTATTAATGTGCTTGCTAAGCCCTTCGATTGGTACTTAGTGAACTATATTGAATTTTTAGAATTTTCACCAGATGGCTCTAAGATTTTCTACCAATGGAATCACCAATTTCTTTGAATTCTTATCTTTAATGGAGTCACCAAGTGAACATACAGTCTCCACATGTGAGGTCAAGACTATTCACCAAAATATTGAGTCCTTTGGGTGATTAAAATAGTATCTAGAAATGCTTTCTAGGGTGGGATATTGGCATTCCATTAAGTGTGCCAAAAAACTCTTGGTAGCATGATGGGTAAGTATTTCTGATTTCTAAAAACTCTTATTAAGGTAGGATATTGGGTACCACCGAGCATGCCAAAAAACTTTTTATAGCATGGTGGGTAAGTATTTCTAATTTCTAAAAATTATTATTAAGGTGGGACATTGGGATCCCATCGAGCATACCAAAAAAATCTTGGTAGCACGATGGATAGATATTTTTGATTTCTAAAAACTCTTATCAAGGTGGAACATTGGGGTCCCATCGAGCATGCCAAAAAAATCTTGGTAGCATGGTGGGTAAGTATTTTTATTTCTAGAAAATCTTATTAAGGTGGGACATTGGGATCCCACCAGGTGTGCTAAAAAAATCTTTGTCCAAAATATGCCTAAGTGGATGAGTTGTGCTTTCAAGACCTCAACCAAGATTGGATGGCTCACAAACATGGGTCTCTGTGTCAACATCCAGAGTAGACCAACTCTTATAGTCCTTGCAGACTAAAGTAAGGAATGCAAAAGGTTAGAAGCTAAGTTGAAAGTGGTGCAGATTTAGCAACATCAAGAGACATAGTGCATGAGAGTCTCACAATTTGAATTAAACTAAATTGCCTAACAAACCAACTTACTTTCCTTATGACAAAATATTTAATCATAATGAACTCTAAGAATTATTAAGCATTCTAGAACTAATGAATAATAAATCTAGGGAGAAATCCAAAAAGTAGAATAATTGTAATAGAATTATCCATTCATAGCTTTAACATAAATTCTTAATCACTTAGTTGACATACATACATGTTTTGCAAAGAATTGAGCAAGAGGTTAGACAACAATTCAATCTTCATTCAAAAGGTGTATAGCCTCAATCATACAACTATGCAATTATAAATGCTAAAGGCCTGGCCATTTAAACGGATTACACTCTAATACATATATATTTACAATGTGTTTAGTTATCTAGTCATGATTAATTACAAAGTATATTACATGATTGTCAGAATAGGTGTAGGATGTGGTTGTCATATTCAAGTCAGCTATGCTTAATTACTTCAAGCATGCTTTGTTGATGTGTGCGGTAAGGATTTTTACTGTCAAGCTGGCTTATGCACTACATCATTAAATCCTAACTATCTGATGATAGTCCATTCCTTTATCTTATGCTTAGCTAGCTGAGCTAAAACAAGTGTGTGATGGAGAAGGCTTCAGCCATTGAGAACTTTTGACAACAATGATATTTGGCGATTTATTGGCATACATGGTCATACTGAATAGGACAAATCTGAGGCCTTTGTGTAGAGACTGGTGGTGTGAGATAATATTTCTTGCTAATGGATGATCTATTATGGTTGAGTGTTGTTTCTTCTATTACCACTTCGTGTTGGGTGTCAAATATCCTCTTCTCTTTTGATAACTTCATTGCTTCAAGAATCCGATAGCCATATCTTCTAATGCATAGAGTCGGGTGCTAGGTTTATTTGCTTGATACTTAATGCTTTATTGTTGGGTCCTCTACCTTGGATTTATTTTGCATCTGATATTCATTTTGGTTTGTTGGATGTTCAAGATCTTGATGATGATGTCATTTCCTCCTGAAGTTTAGTGCCTCATGATACCATATGCTAGATCCAATGTATTATAATATTTCTTACTTAAGAATTTCTTCATAATATTTGGATATTTTATGCTACCCTACTAACATCATCATTATTATCCATCTAAATTGCTTCATTTTTTTCTTTTGCCCTCAATGTCGGGTGTTGGATGCTGGATATTTCATATGATTCACTTTTCCTCATGTTTGGTGTTGTGTTTTTATTATCCTTTTGCTGACATTAGCATCTCAAATGTCCAACCAAATTTCTTACTTAGCCAAAGTTTCATGTTTTTTGCCTTGTCTTATCAGATCCAATTCCTTAATATTTTTCATCATCCGGTAAGATTCTTCTTGCTACTTTTCTCCCACTTTGTATTCAACCATACCTTTATACTTTTATACATCTTCCATTCGGTACTAAAATTATTATCTCTTAAGCTATTGCATACCATTAGCTATACTATTGCTTTTGCAAACTAACTATACGACTTGGACTAGACCACCTTGTGGATGTAGGTGGTAAAATTTACCTACACTCGCTTGGGTGTCAAGCACCCACTACTAACAAACATGGGCTTGTATGATTGTTGAAACTTAGACCTAATATATCTCCATGGAAGATGATCTATCTATACCACTCGAGGTCAACTACATAGAATTAAGCTTTTGATATTTTTTTCTCTAGTCTTGTATCTACATAAAATACTTTCAAACTTTTCTTTTCTCCAAGTTCTAAGTAGGATTTATAAACTTGAATTTTTTTGAATATGATATGTAGCTATCCCAAATAAGGGCACCCTTATTTATCACCAAATTTATATTTTATGTAGATATGAGTATCCCTAATCAATATCAATTTAAATTTAAAGGACAAAATAGAAGATTCATGTAGAAGATGATTGGATAAAAACCAATGGTTTGATCCTCTCTACCTCAAAATGTTTTATTTCACAGCATTAATGGTATAAAATTATCTAGTGTTTCAATATAGAACTTGACCTTAAGGTTTCTATTATTTCACATAATTTTTTCATCAATAAGAGCAACATATATCAGGTTAAAAATCTACAAATTTTCCTTCATAAGGTAAAATACCTAGTTAAGAGACCTTGTACCCCTTTTTCTTTGAGATTCATGCTAGTGTTAAAGCTTCCCACTAAATTCTAAAGCAAATCTAAGTTATTTTATTAAGTTTCCAATATATTACTACATTCATCCATTTTTCCTCTAAAATATAAAGATGAATAAATATTTTATAACCCTCCTAAAATTTTATTGGTTGAATCTTTCCATAATGAATCTCATTGGGAGGGGGTTGTTTTAAGGCTAGAGACAAACAAATTAAAAAATCCTTTACGGTTACACAAGATACTCAAAGTTATAAATGATCTTGATGTTTCTAAGCATTCAATTTTATAAATTTTCTTAGATTAAAGACATAAGCTTACTCATATCTTCAATAATAAATGAATTTTATTCAATTGTGTATATGTATTAATACGATAACACATATAGCAAGAGAAAATTAAATTTTAAATGATAAAAGTCAAATTATATTTCCCAATATTATCATCAAATACACTATAATATTTTGAAGGTGGAGCTCCTATAGTGCCACCATAGAGTCAAAATTGATGTTTTGTAAATTAGAAATTTTAGTCCTATATGGTGATAGAAATAAATGGTTCACATCACCTTAGAAAAAAGATGTAACACCACATTAGTACCACTTTTTACTGCTAAGTTAGCACCATTGTATTGTTCGAATTTGCAATAACTTCAAGAATCATTCCAAAATATTGATTTACTATAATCATATGTTGAAAAGAAGATAACGAAATTAGAAGATAGAAATAATAAATAACATGAATAAAAAAAGGGAGACAACAAGAGGAAGTATACGATGGGTGACCGTGGGCACCCCAATATATCACATTTTATTCATTTTATCATTTTAAATGGATCCTCATTGAGGGGTATTTATAGTGATACCAAATCCCCAAATGAGAGGTTAACCTATGGCTAACATAAACTTGACATTGAGGTTAGCCTTACAATAAAATAGTAACAAATTACCCTTTAAGTGAAGTTATCCATAAAGATGTATTAACCAATACTATTAAGAGTGAAATATGAAAGGGGTCAGTTGACTTAGATGAACATGCTTGTAGGCTTACATAAATGAGAAATAATCATAGGCATACATAATCACATGCATGTAGGCTACATAAATGGTTTTCATAAGCATCTAATAACACATTTTGTCTTGGCATAAACAAGGTTAGATTACACAAATTTCAACACCCCCATAACCTAAGCTAAGAGGTCCAAGGAGAGAAGGCATTAGAGGTAACACTTCCTCCCTATAATGGATGCTCTAGTTAGCCTCCATTGTTCCTCATTTATCCTCATCTTCACCATTATAAAGGGGTGTTATTTGGCACCAAAAAATCCATCCCTTTTTCAAATTTAAATGTTTGAAAAAAGTGCTCCATACTTTATTTTTAACTTTGGATCCCAAAATGAAAAATATAAAACAAGCATTGAACTTGATCACCCTATAATTTTTGGCATAGATATTGAAAGTGTACCTTTTGGTCAAGGATCAAATATAGTATATACACAATAACCATTTATTCAAACTCTTGAATGTGACATCATCTAAATTTAATTGTGATAAAAGGTGAAGCCTTTGGAGACATTGAAGTAGAGTTGCATTAAACAAAACACATACAATCCACAGAAATAGAGAAAATGCAAAAGTTTATTGGTATTCTTTGTTGAGGAGAATGGAGCTTACAGAGACCAATCCCATACAAATTCGAAATTCCCCCTCAAATACCCTGTTTCCCCTTTTCCCGCCTAGAACAATCTATTTGAAATTTGAATTTCGGGGGCAAACTTCCCGAGGTCATAACTCATCGCTCGTTGCTCGAAATGACTATTGGCGCATGTTTTCGAAAAGCTCTCGAAGGGGTTTGCGGCCCAATAATGTGCTAAAGGATATTACCACCATATTTCAGCCCTCAAAAAGGCCTCTAAGGCCTTCAAAATTGACCTCCAAGTTTTACTAGCAGGATTTTCACTAGTTTTGATAGGGTAGAAGACCTTAAAATTTATATATCTCCCAAACCGCTCAGGATATTGGGATGATTCTTTTGGCGTTGGGTCTATTTATCCATCCTCTAAAAAACTAAACAAACTTTAGAACAAAATGAAACAAATACAAATTTGGGTGATGCAAGATCACTCTTACACCGTTGGATGCTCCTACATCAGACACCCAGGGTAAATTGAGAAGTGACCTTCACTTCTCTATTGTTGGAGGAAAACCAAGGTGGTCAACCTCTGTATTTGACAACCAAGATGAATCTTCAATAGGCCTACCCTTCCACTTAACCAAATATTCTTCATACTACCTATTTCTGGTACTTTTGCCGATGCGGGTATCCAGGATTTCTTCTATCTCTTCCTTCTCTGGAGTAGATGCTGGAATATCCCAAATTTTTGTTACTGGTCCATCATCATTGTCCCCTTCATGATATTCTACCAAATCAAAAATGTTGAACACAGGTGATATGTTAAGCCCACTCGGCAATTCTACTTCATATGCATTTCCTGAGTCTCGTTTCTTTATGATCTTGCATGGTCCAAACTTCTTCATTTTTAGCTTGTTATAGGTTTTAGCAAGGAACCTTTCTTTTCTCAGGTGAACCATAACTTCATCTCCCACTTGGAATTCCTTAAACCACCACTTCTGGTCTACCCTTGTCTTGTACTGAGTGTTCATCTTATTAATATGCTTCTTTACTTCTTCATGCAAGCTCTTCAGGTGCTCTACAAAGTCCTCAACCTCAACACTACTCTTTTCCCCTCTATCCATCTTCCTCAACTCAGAAGCATTCCTTGGGCTGCTCCCATATACAATCTGGAATGGGGATTTATTAGTACTCCTATTGATAGAATTGTTGTAAGCAAATTCTGCCTGTGGTAAAACCAAATCCCATCCCTTGGGCTTATCTCCTACTAAGCATCTCAGTAGGTTACCCAAACTCCTATTCACCACCTCTATTTGTCCATCAGTCTAGGGGTGGTATGCAGAACTGAATTTCAAATCTATCTTCAATTTCTTCCATAAGGTCCTCTAGAAATACCCAATAAACTTGGTATCCCTATCTAAAATGATACTCTTTGGTAGACCATGTAGTCGTACCACCTCTTTGAAAAACAACCCTGCAACATGAACTGCATCATTAGTTTTCTGGCAGGGAATGAAATGTGCCATCTTTGAAAACCTGTCAACCACCACAAATATGGAGTCATTCCCCCTCTGTGTCCTTGGTAGGCCAAGAACAAAATCCATGCTGATGTCTTCCCATGGTTTCTCTGGTACAGGTAATGGCTGATATAATCCAGTGTTCGCCTCACACCCTTGGCCCTCTGGCATACTCTACAACTTTGTACAAATCTCTTCACATCTTGCTGTAACTATGGCCAATAGTAGTTCTCACTAACGAGGGCAATGGTCTTATCTCGACCAAAGTGTCCAACCAACCCTCCACTATGCTTCTCCTTGACCAGATTCTCTCTCATCGAACTCCTTGGAATGCACAATTGGTTTCCTCTGAATAACATTCCATCTTGGATTAGAAAATCCAACCATTTAGTCTTGTCCAAAGTACCAGGTGCCAAAAAAGCTCTCCAAGCCTCTACAAAAATTGGATCTTCAAGGTACAAACTCTTAAGTTCATCAAACCCTATAACCTCCACCTTCATTTCTATCAACAAGTTCTACCTTCTACTTAAGGCATCTACAACTCTGTTTGACTTCCCACTCCTATGCTTCAACACAAAGGTATAACTCTACAAAAACTCAACCCATTTTAAGTGCCTCTGATTTAATTTTCCTTGACTATTAATATATTGTAAGGCCTGATGATCAGTATATAGAACAAACTCTTTTGGCAACAAATAGTGTCTCCACTTCTTCAAAGCCTGAACTATAGCATAAAACTCTTGATCATAGATATAATACTTCTTCCTAGCATCATTAAGCTTCTCACTAAAATAAGCAACATGTTTACCTTCTTGACTCAATACAACTCCTATGGCACTACCACTAGCATCACAATCTACCTGAAATACCTTATTAAAATCTGGAAGTGCCAAAATAGGTTGCTCTATGACTTTCTTCTTCAACATATCAAAACTCCTATCTGCTCTTGAAGTCCACTTAAACTCCTTCTTATCCCCTCTCATTGTCTCTATTAGGGGTGCACAAATACTACTAAAATTCCTAATAATTTTTTGTAAAAACTGGCTAGACCATGGAATGATCTTACCTCTGTAATGCTCCTTGGGGTAGGCCATTCAATGATAGCCCTCACTTTTTCTGGGTCCATTTTAAGACCTTCATTTGAGATGACAAATCCTAGGTACACCAACTCCTTCACAAAACTGCACTTCTTCAAATTAATCAACAACTGCTCCTCCCTCAGCTTCTCAAAAACTCATCGAATATGCAGCAGGTGCTCCTCCAAAGTCTTACTAAAAATTAAAATGTCATCCAAATAGACAATGACAAATTTTCCTAAAAACTCCTTCAATACCTCATTCATAAGCCGCATGAATGTGCTTGGTGCATTGGTTAGCCCAAATGGCATGACCAACCACTCATACAAACCCTCTCTGGTCTTGAAGGTTGTCTTCCACTCATCTCCTTCTCTGATATGAATCTGATGGTACCCACTCTTCAGGTCAATCTTTGTGAAGTACTTGGCTCCACTCAAATAGTCCATAATGTCATCCATCCTTGGCAATGGAAATCTGTATTTGATGGTGATCTTGTTAATAGCTCGAGAATCTGTACACATTCTCCATTCCCCATATTTCTTTGGTGCTAGTACTACAGGTACTACACATGGACTCAAGCTCTCTCGAATCAGTCCCTTTTTTAGTAGCTCTTGGACTTGTCTATTTAGCTCCTCACTTTCTATAGGAGTCATTCTATGGGCTGCCTTATTGGGTAAACTAGCTCCCGATACCAAATCTATGTGGTGACTGATCTTCCTCACTGGTGGCAAACCCTTAGGTACATTATCTGATATAATATCTAGGAATTCTTCTAATAGACCTGAGACCTCTATTGGGATATCTTTGCATTGCTCTTCCTTAACTCTAGGAATTAATGCATAGCACATATGCTCATGCTTCAGACCATCCAAAAATTTTCTACCATCTACTAAATAGATTCTAGCACTGCTACATACCTTTTCTTCCACCTCCTTCAGGGGCTTCAACTTGTGGTGCACTCCATCCTTTGTCAGGGAGTAAGTGTTGGCATACCCATCATGTATTGCATATCGATCAAACTACCATGGCCTTCCCAATAGCAAATGGTAAGCATCCATGGGTAGGATGTCACACAGGACCTCATCATGGTAACTTCCAATATTGAATTTTACTAAACACTGCTCACTGACCAAAGCCCTATGGTCCTTCTACAACCATGCAATCCGATATGGATGTGGGTGCCTCCTTCTCTCTAACTGTAACTTGGTAACCATCCCTTCTGAAACTAGGTTATCAGTGCTACCATTATCAATGATAACATTACACACCTTACCTGCACATTTACACCTTGTGCGGAATAGACTCTTCCTCTGATCTAGATCTTTCTCCTCATTCAACAAGGCTCTCCTTGTGACCAGAACTTCTCCTCTTTCTGCTTCCTTAGAGTGCTCAGATTCAGCACCTTCATCTACAATAATAGCTCGGGCATTACCTTCAGGCCTCTTATTCATTCCCCCTTGGTGTTGTGGGCACTCGTATGCTCGATGTCCTTCTTCCCCACATTGGAAATAGGTTCCATGAAATCCTCCTCTTCCAGGCCCTCATCTAGACCTTCCTCTTCCTCTTTGGTAGCCATTATTCTTCTCACAAGGGTGGTAAGCATTCTCCCCCTTCTGGTCCTGACTGTTGCTTGCTTCTCCATTCTTCTTTTGGTCCTCATTTCATCCTCCATTTGTTCTCCCACCAGTTCTTCCACCATGACCTCTTCCTCTCTGTTTGCTTTCAAATATCCTATTCAACTTCTCTTCTACCTTCAAGGCAAACTGGTAAGCATCTTCTATGGTGGTCATCCTGACTAGACTCAGCTCCTCTTGAATACTTGCTCTCAACCCATTTATGTAATGGGCTACCTTCTCCTTGTTGGCCTCAGAATGGCCTATTCTGATTAGAATCTTATAGAACTCCTCTATGTATTCTTTGATAGACTTGCTTGACTACCTCAAACCCTACATTTTCTTTAGCAGATCCAACTCGTAATCAGCTAGAATGAACTATCTCTTCAACTTCTCCACCATCCACTCCCACCTTGTTATCCTTTCCTTCCCTCTTCTATTTCTATCCAACTGTACTCCCTTCCACCAAATACTAGCATGACCCTTCAACTTGGTCTTAGAAAACTTGACCCTCTCAGGATCTTCAACCTCCTCATACTCAAAGTATTCTTCCATATCATTGATCCAGTCGATCAACTCTTCTAGATTAAGATTTCTAGAATACGTAGAAACCTCCATCTTCGGTCTCTTCCCAATCTGGGATATGGCTCTATATAATCTAGCTTGTGCAGGATCTACTACCTCTTCTTCTTCCTCGAACTGGGCCTCTTCTTCTTCAGCTTCATCTTCACTCCCATCTTCTCTCCTTGGCTCAAACCCTCTACGTAGCTCCTCTTGCAGAGCTTGAACTTACCTCTACAAAGCTCTAAAATCCTCTTCTGGCACCATAGCATTTCTCCCACCACCATGGTTTCTTCGTGGAGGCATTTTCTCACGTTTCTCACAAACCCTAACCACAAATCCTGGTGTAAACTACCTCACATCCGGTGATCTATTTACACACTCAGGAACTCCTACTCTGATACCACTTGAAGTAGAGTTGCATTAAAAAAACACATACAATCCATAAAAATAAAGAAAATGCAAAAATTTTATGATATTCCTTTCTAGAGAATGGAGCTTATAGAGACCAATACCATACAAATTTGAAATTCCCCCTCAAATACCCTGTTTCCCCTTTTCCCACCTAGAACAATCTATTTGAAATTTGAATTTTAGGGGTAAACTTCCCGAGGTCATAACTCATCGCTCGTTGCTCGAAATGACTATTGGTGCATGTTTTTGGAAAGCTCTCAAAGGGTTTATGGCCTAATATTGTGTAATATTACCACCATATTTCAGCCCTTAAAAAGGCCTCTAAGGCCTTCAAAATTGACCTCCAAGTTTTACTAGCAGGATTTTCACTAGTTTTGATAGGGTAGAAGACCTTAAAATTTACATATCTCCCAAACCGCTCAGGATATTGGGATGATTCTTTTGGCATTGGGTCTATTTCTCCATCCTCTAAACAACTAAATAAAATTTAGAACAAAATGAAACAAATACAAATTTGGGTGATGCAAGATCACTCTTACACCGTTGGATGCTCCTACATCAGACACCCAGGGTAAATTGAGAAGTGACCTTCACTTCTCTGCTATTGGAGGAAAACCAAGGTGGTCAACCTCTATCTTTGACAACCAAGATGAATCTTCAATAGGCCTGCCCTTCCACTTAACCAAATATTCTTCATACTTCCTATTTCTGGTACTTTTGTCGATGCGGGTATCTAAGATTTCTTCTATCTCTTCCTTCTCTGGAGTAGATGTTAGAATATCCCAAATTTTTGTTATTGGTCCATCATCATTGTCCCCTTCATGATATTCTACCAAATCAAAAATGTTGAACATAGGTGATATGTTAAGTCCACTTGGCAGTTCTACTTCATATGCATTTCTTGAATCCTATTTCTTTATGATCCTGCATGGTCCAAACTTCTTCATTTTTAGCTTGTTATAAGTTTTAGCAGGGAACCTTTCTTTTCTCAGGTGAACCATAACTTCATCTCCCACTTGGAATTCCTTAAACCACCACTTCTGGTCTACCCTTATCTTGTACTGAGTGTTCATCTTAGTAATATGCTTCTTTACTTCTTCATGCAAGCTCTTTAGGTGCTCTACAAAGTCCTCAACCTCAACACTACTCTTTTCCCCTCTGTCCATATTCCTCAACTCAGAAGCATTCCTTGGGCTGCTCCCATATACAATCTAGAATGGGGATTTATTAGTACTCCTATTGACAGAATTGTTGTAAGCAAATTCTGCCTGTGGTAAAACCAAATCCCATCCCTTGGGCTTATCTCCTACTAAGCATCTCAGTAGGTTACCCAAACTCCTATTCACCACCTCTGTTTGTCCATCAGTCTGGGGTGGTATGCATAACTAAATTTCAAATCTATCTTCAATTTCTTCCATAAGGTCCTCCAAAAATACCCAATAAACTTGGTATCCCTATCTAAAATGATACTCTTTGGTAGACCATGTAGTCGTACCACCTCTTTGAAAAACAACCCTACAACATGAACTGCATCATTAGTTTTCTTGTAGGGAATGAAATGTGCCATCTTTGAAAACCTGTCAACCACCACAAATATGGAGTCATTCCCCCTCTGTGTCCTTGGTAGGCCAAGAACAAAATCCATGTTGATGTCTTCCCATGGTTTCTCTGGTACAGGTAATGGCTGATATAATCCAGTGTTCTACCTCACACCCTTGGCCCTCTGGCATACTCTACAACTTTGTACAAATATCTTCACATCTTTCTGTAACTATGGCCAATAGTAGTTCTCACTAATGAGGGCAATGGTCTTATCTCGACCAAAGTGTCCAACCAACCCTCCACTATGCTTCTCCTTGACCAGATTCTCTCTCATCGAACTCCTTGGAATGCACAATTGGTTTCCTCTGAATAACATTCCATATTGGATTAGAAAATCCAACCATTTAGTCCTGTCCAAAGTAACAAGTGCCAAGCAAGCTCTCCAAGCCTCTACAAAATCTGGATCTTCAGGGTACAAACTCTTAAGTTCATCAAACCCTATAACCTCCACCTTCATTTCTGTCAACAAGTTCTACCTTCTACTTAAGGCATCTGCAACTCTATTTGACTTCCCACTCCTATGCTTCAACACAAAGGTATAACTCTGCAAAAACTCAACCCATTTTAAGTGCCTCTGATTTAACTTCCCTTGACTATTAATATATTATAAGGCCTGATGATCAGTATATAGAACAAACTCTTTTGGCAACAAATAGTGTCTCCACTTCTTCAAAGCTTGAACTATAGCATAAAACTCCTGATCATAGACATAATACTTCTTCCTAGCATCATTAAGCTTCTCACTAAAATAAGCAATAGGTTTACCTTCTTGACTCAATACAACTCCTAT
The DNA here is from genome assembly GCA_028583015.1 of Wollemia nobilis. NCBI lineage: Eukaryota > Viridiplantae > Streptophyta > Pinopsida > Araucariales > Araucariaceae > Wollemia > Wollemia nobilis. The sequence goes on along the minus strand of JAQPPZ010000594.1, from coordinate 2,946,809 downwards.
GGCACTACCACTAGCATCACAATCTACCTGAAATACCTTATTGAAATCTGGAAGTGCCAAAATAGGTTGCTCTGTGACCTTCTTCTTCAACATATCAAAACTCCTATCTGCTCCTGAAGTCCACTTAAACTCCTTCTTATCCCCTCTCATTGTCTCCGTTAGGGGTGCACAAATACTACTAAAATTCCTAATAATTTTTTTGTAAAAACTAGCTAGACCATGGAATGATCTTACCTCTGTAATGCTCCTTGGGGTAGGCCATTCAATGATAGCCCTCACTTTTTCTGGGTCCATTTTAAGACCTTCAGCTGAGATGACAAATCCTAGGTACACCAACTCCTTCACAAAATTGCACTTCTTCAAATTAATCAACAATTGCTCCTCCCTCAACTTCTCAAAAACTCATCGAATATGCAGTAGGTGCTCCTCCAAAGTCTTACTAAAAATTAAAATGTCATCCAAATAGACAATGACAAATTTTCCTAAAAACTCCTTCAATACCTCATTCATAAGCCGCATGAATGTGCTTGGTGCATTGGTTAGCCCAAATGGCATGACCAACCACTCATACAAACCCTCTCTGGTCTTGAAGGTTGTCTTCCACTCATCTCCTTCTCTGATATGGATCTGATGGTACCCACTCTTCAGATCAATATTTGTGAAGTACTTGGCTCCACTCAAATAGTCCATAATGTCATCCATCCTTGGCAATGGAAATCTGTATTTGATGGTGATCTTGTTAATAGCTCAGGAATCTATACACATTCTCCATTCCCCATATTTCTTTGGTGCTAGTACTGTAGGTACTGCACATGGGCTCAAGCTCTCTCGAATCAGTCCATTTTTAGTAGCTCTTGGACTTGTCTATTTAGCTCCTCACTTTCTATAGGAGTCATTCTATGGGCTGCCTTATTGGGTAAACTAGCTCCCGATACCAAGTCTATGTGGTGACTGATCTTCCTCATTGGTGGTAAACCCTCAGGTACATTATCTGATATAATATCTAGGAATTCTTCTAATAGACCTGAGACTTCTACTGGGATATCTTTGCATTGTTCTTCCTTAACTCTAGGAATTAATGCATAGCACATATGCTCATGCTTCAGACCATCCAAAAATTTTCTACCATCTACTAAACAATTTTTGCACTGCTACATACCTTTTCTTCCACCTCCTTCAGGGGATTTAGCTTGTGGTGCACTCCATCCTTTGTTAGGGAGTAAGTGTTGGCATACCCATCATGTATTGCATGTCGATCAAACTACCATGGCCTTCCCAATAGCAAATGGTAAGCATCCATGGGTAGGATGTCACACAGGACCTCATCACGGTAACTTCCAATATTGAATTTTACTAAACATTGCTCACTGACCAAAGCCCTATGGTCCTTCTGCAACCATGCAATCTGATATGGATGTGGGTGCCTCCTTCTCTCTAATTGTAACTTGGTAACCATCCCTTCTGAAACTAGGTTATCAGTGCTACCATTATCAATGATAATATTACACACCTTACCTGCACATTTACACCTTGTGTAGAATAGACTCTTCCTCTAATCTGGATCTTTCTCCTCATTCAGCAAGGCTCTCCTTGTGACTAGAACTTCCCCTCTTTCTGCTTCTTTAGAGTGCTCAGATTCAACACCTTCATCTACAATAATAACTCAGGCATTACCTTCAGGTCTCTTATTCATTCCCCCTTGGTGTTGTGGGCACTCGTATGCTCGATGTCCTTCTTCCCCACATTGGAAATAAGTTCCATGAAATCCTCCTCTTCTAGGCCCTCATCTAGACCTTCCTCTTCCTCTTTGGTAGCCATTATTCTTCTCACAGGGGTGGTAAGCATTCTCCCCCTTCTGGTCTTGACTGTTGCTTGCTTCCCCAGTCTTCTTTTGGTCCTCATTTCGTCCTCCATTTGTTCTCCCACCAGTTCTTCCACCATGACCTCTTCCTCTCTACTTGCTCTCAAATATTTTGTTCAACTTCTCTTCTACCTTCAAGGCAAACTGGTAAGCATCTTCTATGGTGGTCATCCTGACCAGACTTAGCTCCTCTTGAATACTTGCTCTCAACCCATTTATGTAATGGGCTACCTTCTCCTTGTTGGCCTCAGAATGGCCTGTTCTGATTAGAATATTATAGAACTCCTCTATGTATTCTTTGATAGACTTGCTTGACTACCTCAAACCCTACATTTTCTTTAGCAGATCCAACTCGTAATCAATTGGAATGAACTACCTCTTCAACTTCTCCACCATCCACTCCCACCTTGTTATCCTTTCCTTCCCTCTTCTGTTTCTATCCAACTGCACTCCCTTCCACCAAATACTAGCATGACCCTTCAGCTTGGTCTTAGCAAACTTGACCCTCTCAGGATCTTCAACCTCCTCATACTCAAAGTATTCTTCCATATCATTGATCTAGTCGATCAACTCTTCTGGATTAAGATTTCTAGAATACGTAGAAACCTCCATCTTCGATCTCTTCCCAATCTGGGATATGGCTCTATATAACCTGGCTTGCATAGGATCTACTACCTCTTCTTCTTCCTTGAATTGGACCTCTTCTTCTTCAACTTCATCTTCACTCCCATATTCTCTCCTTGGCTCAAACCCTCTATGCAGCTCCTCTTGCAGAGCTTGAACTTACCTCTACAAAGCTCTAAAATCCTCTTCTGGCACCATAGCATTTCTCCCACCACCATGGTTTCTTTGTGGAGGCATTCTGCTCACGTTTCTCACAAACCCTAACCACAAATCCTTGTGTAAACTACCTCACATTCGACGATCTATTTACACACTCAGGAACTCCTACTCTGATACCACTTGAAGTAGAGTTGCATTAACCAAAACACATACAATCCACAAAAACAGAGAAAATGCAAAAGTTTTCTGATATTCTTTACTAAGGAGAATGGATCTTACAGAGACCAATACCATACAAATTCGAAATTCCCCCTCAAATACCCTGTTTCCCCTTTTCCCGCCTAGAACAATCTATTTGAAATTTGAATTTTGGGGGTAAACTTCCCAAGGTCATAACTCATCGCTCGTTGCTCGAAATGACTATTGGTGCATGTTTTCAGAAATCTCTCAAAGGGGTTTGTAGCCTAATAATGTGTTAAAGGATATTACCACCATATTTCAGCCCTCAAAAAGGCCTCTAAGGCCTTCAAAATTGACCTCCAAGTTTTACTAGCAGGATTTTCACTAGTTTTGACAAGGTAGAAGACCTTAAAATTTACATATCTCCCAAACCGCTCAGGATATTGGGATGATTCTTTCGATGTTGGGTCTATTTCTCCATCCTCTAAAAAACTAAATAAAATTTAGAACAAAATGAAACAAATACAAATTTGGGTGATGCAAGATCACTCTTACACCGTTGGATGCTCCTACATCAAACACCTAGGGTAAATTGAGAAGTGACCTTCACTTCTCTGCTGTTGGAGGAAAACCAAGGTGGTCAACCTCTGTCTTTGACAACCAAGATGAATCTTCAATAGGCCTACCCTTCCACTTAACCAAATATTCTTCATACTACCTATTTTTTGTACTTTTGTCGATGCGGGTATCTAAGATTTCTTCTATCTCTTCCTTCTCTAGAGTAGATGTTGGAATATCCCAAATTTATGTTACTGGTCCATCATCATTGTCCCCTTCATGATATTCTTCCAAATCAGAAATGTTGAACATAGGTGATATGTTAAGCCCACTTGGCAATTCTACTTCATATGCATTTCTTGAATCTTATTTCTTTATGATCCTGCATGGTCCAAACTTCTTCATTTTTAGCTTGTTATAAGTTTTAGCAGGGAACCTTTCTTTTCTCAGGTGAACCATAACTTCATCTCCCACTTGGAATTCCTTAAACCGTCGCTTCTGGTCTGCCCTTATCTTGTACTGAGTGTTCATCTTAGTAATATGTTTCTTTACTTCTTCATGCAAGCTCTTCAGGTGCTCTGCAAAGTCCTCAGCCTCAGCACTACTCTTTTCCCCTCTATCCATATTCCTCAACTCAGAAGCATTCCTTGGGCTGCTCCCATATACAATCTAGAATGGGGATTTATTAGTACTCCTATTGATAAAATTGTTATAAGCAAATTTTGCCTATGGTAAAACCAAATCCCATCCCTTGGGCTTATCTCCTACTAAGCATCTCAATAGGTTACCCAAACTCCTATTCACCACCTCTGTTTGCCCATCAGTCTGTGGGTGGTATGCAGAACTGAATTTCAAATATATCTTCAACTTCTTCCATAAGGTCCTCTAGAAATACCCAATAAACTTGGTATCCCTATCTGAAATGATACTCTTTGGTAGACCATGTAGTCGTACCACCTCTTTGAAAAACAACCCTGCAACATGAACTACATCATTAGTTTTCTGGTAGGGAATGAAATGTGCCATATTTGAAAACCTGTCAACCACCACAAATATGGAGTCATTCCCCCTCTGTGTCCTTGGTAGGCCAAGAACAAAATCCATGCTGATGTCTTCCCATGGTTTCTCTGGTACATGTAATGGCTGATATAATCCAGTGTTCTGCCTCACACCCTTGGCCCTCTGGCATACTCTACAACTTTGTACAAACCTCTTCACATCTTGTTGTAACTATGGCCAATAGTAGTTCTCACTAATGAGGGAAATGGTCTTATCTCGACCAAAGTGTCCAGCCAACCCTCCACTATGCTTCTCCTTGACCAGATTCTCTCTCATCGAACTCCTTGGAATGCACAATTGGTTTCCTATGAATAACATTCCATCTTGGATTAGAAAATCCAACCATTTAGTCCTGTCCAAAGTAACACGTGCCAAGCAAGCTCTCCAAGCCTCTACAAAATCGAGATCTTCAGGGTACAAACTCTTAAGTTCATCAAACCCTATAACCTCCACCTTCATTTTTATCAACAAGTTTTACCTTCTACTTAAGGCATCTACAACTCTGTTTGACTTCCCACTCCTATGCTTCAACACAAAGGTATAACTCTACAAAAACTCAACCCATTTTAAGTGCCTCTGATTTAGCTTCCCTTGGCTATTAATATATTGTAAGGCCTGATGATCAGTATATAGAACAAACTCTTTTGGCAAAAAATAGTGTCTCCACTTCTTCAAATCCTGAACTATAGCATAAAAATCTTGATCATAGACAGAATACTTCTTCCTAGCATCATTAAGCTTCTCACTAAAATAGGCAATAGGCTTACCTTCTTGACTCAATACAACTCCTATGGCACTACCACTAGCATCACAATCTACCTGAAATACCTTATTAAAATCTAGAAGTGCCAAAATAGGTTGCTCTATGACCTTCTTCTTCAACATATCAAAACTTCTATCTGCTCCTGAAGTCCACTTAAACTCCTTATCCCCTCTCATTGTCTCCATTAGGGGTGCACAAATACTACTAAAATTCCTAATAAATTTTTTGTAAAAACTGGCTAGACCATGGAATGATCTTACCTCTGTAACACTCCTTGGGGTAGGCCATTCAATGATAGCCCTCACTTTTTTTGGGTCTATTTTAAGACCTTCAGTTGAGATGACAAATCCTAGATACACCAACTCCTTCTTCACAAAATTGCACTTCTTCAAATTAATCAACAACTTCTCCTCCCTCAACTTCTCAAGAACTCGTCGAATATGCAATAGGTGCTCCTCCAAAGTCTTGCTAAAAATTAAAATGTCATCCAAATAGACAATGACAAATTTTCCTAGAAACTCCTTCAATACCTCATTCATAAGCTGCATGAATGTGCTTGGTGCATTGGTTAGCCCAAATGGCATGACCAACCACTCATACAAACCCTCTCTGGTCTTGAAGGTTGTCTTCCACTCATCTCCTTCTCTGATATGGATATGATGGTACCCACTCTTTAGATCAATCTTTGTGAAGTACTTGGCTCCACTCAAATAGTCCATAATGTCATCCATCCTTGGAAATGGAAATCTGTATTTGATGGTGATCTTGTTAATAGCTCGGAATCTGTACACATTCTCCACTCCCCATATTTCTTTGGTGCTAGTACTGCAGGTACTGCACATGGGCTTAAGCTCTCTCGAATCAATCCCTTTTTTAGTAGCTCTTGGACTTGTCTGTTTAGCTCCTCACTTTCTATAGGATTCATTCTATGGGTTGCCTTATTGGGTAAACTAGCTCCCGATACCAAGTCTATGTGGTGACTGATCTTCCTCACTAGTGGTAAACCCTTAGGTACATTATCTGATATAATATATAGGAATTCTTCTAATAGACCTAAGACTTCTACTAGGATATCTTTGCATTGTTCTTCCTTAACTCTAGGAATTAATGCATAGCACATATGCTCGTGCTTTAGACCATCCAAAATTTTCTACCATCTACTAAATATATTTTGGCACTGCTACATACCTTTTCGTCCACCTCCTTCAAGGGCTTCAGCTTGTGGCGCACTCCATACTTTGTTAGGGAGTAAGTGTTGGCATGCCCATCATGTATTGCACACTGATCAAACTACCATGGCCTTCCCAATAGTAAATGGTAAGCATCCATGGGTAGGATGTCACACAGGACCTCATCATGGTAACTTCCAATATTGAATTTTACTAAACACTGCTCACTGACCAAAACCCTATGGTCCTTCTGCAACCACGCAATCTAATATGGATGCGGGTGCCTCCTTCTCTCTAACTATAACTTGGTAACCATCCCTTCTAAAACTAGGTTATCAGTGCTACCATTATCAATGATAACATTACACACCTTACCTACACATTTACACCTTATGCAGAATAGACTCTTCCTCTAATTTGGATCTTTCTCCTCATTTAGCAAGGCTCTCCTTGTGACCAGAACTTCCCCTCTTTATGCTTCTTTAGAGTGCTCAGATTCAGCACCTTCATCTACAATAGTAGCTCGAGCATTACCTTCAGGTATCTTATTTATTCTCCCTTGGTGTTGTGGGCACTCGTATGCTCGATGTCCTTCTTCCCCACATTGGAAATAGGTTCCACAAAATCCTCCTCTTTCAGGCCCTCATCCAGACCTTCCTCTTCCTCTTTGGTAGCCATTATTCTACTCATAGGGGTGGTAAGCATTCTCCCCCTTTTGGTCCTGATTGTTGCTTGTTTCCCTAGTCTTCTTTTGGTCCTCATTTCATCCTCCATTTGTTCTCCCACCAGTTCTTCCACCATGACCTCTTCCTCTCTGTTTTCTTTCAAATCTCCTATTCAACTTCTCTTCTACCTTCAAGGCAAATTGGTAAGCATCTTCTATGGTGGTCATCCTGATCAGACCTAGCTCCTCTTGAATACTTGCTCTCAACCCATTTATGTAACGAGCTACCTTCTCCTTGTTGGCCTCAGAATGGCCTATTTTGATTAGGATCTTATAGAACTCCTCTGTGTATTCTTTGATAGACTTGCTTGACTACCTCAAACCCTACATTTTCTTTAGCATATCCAACTCATAATCATCTAGAATGAACTACCTCTTCAACTTCTCCATCATCCACTCCCACCTTGTTATCCTTTCCTTCCCTCTTCTGTTTCTATCCAACTGCACTCCCTTCCACCAAATACTAGCATGACCCTTCAGCTTGGTCTTAGAAAACTTGACCCTCTTAGGATCTTCAACCTCCTCATACTCAAAGTATTCTTCCATGTCATTGATCCAGTCGATCAACTCTTCTGGATTAATATTTCCAGAATACGTAGAAACCTCCATCTTCGATCTCTTCCCAATCTGGGATATAGCTCTATATAACCTGGCTTGTACAGGATCTACTACCTCTTCTTCTTCCTTGAACTAGGCCTCTTCTTCTTCAACTTCATCTTCACTCCCATATTCTCTCCTTGGCTCAAACCCTCTACGTAGCTCCTCTTGCAGAGCTTGAACTTACCTCTACAAAGCTCTAAAATCCTTTTATGGCACCATAACATTTCTCCCACCACCATGATTTCTTCGTGGAGGCATTCTGCTCATCTTTCTCACAAACCCTAACCACAAATCTTAGTGTAAACTACCTCACATCCGATGATCTGTTTACACACTTAAGAACTCCCAGCTCTGATACCACTTGAAGTAGAGTTGCATTAACTAAAACACATACAATCCACAAAAACAGAGAAAATACAAAAGAGACAAATATTTTCTTGTATTACTATTCTAAAAATAGATCTTACAGAGACCAATACCATACAAATTCAAAATTCCCCCTCAAATACCCTATTTCTCCTTTTCCTACCTAGAACAATCTATTTGAAATTTAAATTTTGAGGGTAAACTTCCCGAGGTCATAACTCATCGCTCGTTGCTCGAAATGACTATTGGTGCATGACGATTCTTTTGGCATTGGGTCTATTTCTCCATCCTCTAAAAAACTAGATAAAATTTAGAACAAAATTAAACAAATAAAAATTGGGTGATGCAAGATCACTCTTACAACATTGGATGCTCCTGCATGAGACACCTAGGGTAAATTGAGAAGTGACCTTCACTTCTTTGCTGTTGGAGGAAAACCAAGGTGGTCAACCTCTATCTTTGACAACCAAGATGAATCTTCAATAGGCCTACCCTTCCACTTAACCAAATATTCTTCATACTGCCCATTTTTGGTACTTTTATCAATGCGGGTATCCAGGATTTCTTCTATATCTTCATTCTCTGGAGTAGACGCAGGAATATCCCAATTTTTTTGTTACTGGTCCCTCATCATTGTCCCCTTCATGATATTCTACCAAATCAAAAATGTTGAAAATAGGTGATATGTTAAGCCCACTTGGCAATTCTACTTCATATTCATTTTCTGAATCCTATTTCTATTTGATCCTGCATGGTCAAAAATTCTTCATTTTCAACTTGTTATAAGTTTTAGTAGGGAACCTTTCTTTTCTCAGGTGAACCATAACTTCATCTCCCACTTGGAATTCCTTAAACCACTGCTTCTGGTCTATCCTTATCTTGTACTAAGTGTTCATATTAGTAATATGTTGCTTTACTTCTTCAGGTGCTCTGCAAATTCCTCAGCCTCAAAACTGCTCTTTTCCCCTCTGTCCATCTTCCTCAAATCATAAGCATTCCTTGGGATGATCCCATATACAATATGGAATGGTGATTTATTGGTACTTAAAAAAATTATTGTAAGCAAATTTTTCCTGTGGTAAAACCAAATCCCATCCCTTGGGCTTATCTCCTACTAAGCATCTCAGTAGGTTACCCAAACTCCTATTCACCACCTTTGTTTGTCCATCAGTATGGGGGTGGTATGCAGAACTGAATTTCAAATCTATCTTCAATTTCTTCCATAAGGTCCTCCAAAAATACCCAATAAACTTGGTATCCCTGTCTGAAATGATACTCTTTGGTAGACCATGTAGTCGTACCACCTCTTTGAAAAACAACCCTGCAACATGAACTGCATCATTAGTTTTCTAGCATGGAATGAAATGTGCCATATTTGAAAACCTATCAACCACCAAAAATATGGAGTCATTCCCCCTCTATATCCTTGGTAGGCCAAGAAAAAATCCATATTGATGTCTTCCCATGGTTTCTCTGGTACAGGTAATGGCTGATATAATCCAGTGTTCTGCCTCACACCCTTGGCCCTCTGGCATACTCTACAACTTTGCACAAATATCTTCACATCTTGTTGTAATTGTGGCCAATAGTAGTTCTCACTAATGAGGGCAATGGTCTTATCTCGACCAAAGTGTCCAGCCAACCCTCCACTATGCTTCTCCTTGACAAGATTCTCTCTCATTGAACTCCTTGGAGTGCACAATTGGTTTCCTCTGAATAAAATTCCATCTTGGATTAGAAAATCCAACTATTTCCACCTATCCAAAGTAACAGGTGCCAAGCAAGCCCTCCAAGCCTCTACAAAAATAGGATCTTTAGGGTACAAACTCTTAAGTTCATCAAACCCTATAACCTCCACCTTCATTTATGTCAACAATTTATACCTTCTACTTATGGCATATGCAACTCTGTTTGACTTCCCACTCCTATGCTTCAAAATAAAGGTATAACTCTACAAAAACTCAACCCATTTTAAGTGCATGTGATTTAGCTTCCCTTGACTATTAATATACTACAAGGCCTGATGACCGCTATATAAAACAAACTACTTTGGCAACAAAGAGTGTCTCCATTTCTTCAAAGCCTGAACTATAGCATAAAACTCCTTATCATAGACATAATACTTCTATCCTAGCCTCATTAAGCTTCTCACTAAAATAGGTAATAGGCTTACCTTCTTGACTCAATACAACTCCTATGGCACTACCACTAGCATCACAATCTACTTGAAATACCTTATTGAAATTTGGAAGTGCCAAAATAGGTTGCTCTGTGACCTTTTTCTTCAACATATCAAAACTTTTATCTGCTCCTGAAGTCCACTTAAAATCCTTCTTATCCCCTCTCATTGTCTCTGTTAGGGGTGCACAAATACTACTAAAATTCCTAATATTTTTTCTGTAAAAACTGGCTAGACCATGGAATGATCTTACCTATGTAATGCTCCTTGGGGTAGGCCATTCAATGATAGCCCTCACTTTTTTTGGGTCTATTTTAAGACCTTCAACTAAGATGACAAATCCTAGGTACACCAAATCCTTCACAAAACTACACTTCTTAAAATTAATCAATAACTGCTCCTCCCTTGGCTTCTCAAAAACTCATCGAATATGCAACAGGTGCTCCTCCAAAGTTTTACTAAAAATTAAAATGTCATCCAAATAGACAATGACAAATTTTCCTAGAAACTCCTTCAATACCTCATTCATAAGCCACATGAATGTGCTTGGTGCATTGGTTAGCCCAAATGGCATGACCAACCACTCGTACAAACCCTCTCTAGTCTTGAAGGCTATCTTCCACTCATCTCCTTCTTTGATATGGATCTAATGGTACCCACTCTTTAGATCAATCTTTGTGAAGTACTTGGCTCCACTCAAACAGTCCATAATGTCATCCATCCTTGGCAATGGAAATATATATTTGATGGTGATCTTGTTAATAGCTCAAGAATCTGTACACATTCTCCATTTCCCATATTTCTTTGGTGCCAGTACTGTAGGTACTGCACATGGGCTCAAGCTCTCTTGAATTAGTCCCTTTTCAGTAGCTCTTGGACTTGTCTATTTAGCTCCTCACTTTCTATAGGAGTCATTCTATGTGCTTCCTTATTGATAAAACTAGCTCCTTGTACCAAGTCTATATGGTGATTGATCTTCCTCACTGGTGGTAAACCCTCAAGTACATTATCTGATATAATATCTAGGAATTCTTCTAACAGACCTGAGACCTCTACTGGGATATTTTTGCATTGCTCTTCCTTAACTCTAGGAATTAATGCATAACACATATGCTCATGCTTCAGACCATCCAAAAATTTTCTACCATCTACTAAACAAATTTTGGCACTGCTACATACCTTTTCTTCCACCTCTTTCAAGGGCTTCAGCTTATGGCGCACTCCATCCTTTGTCAGGGAGTAAGTGTTGGCATGCCCATCATGTATTGCATGTCGATCAAACTACCATGGACTTTCTAATAGCAAATGATAAGCATCCATAGGTAGGATGTCACACATGATCTCATCACGGTAACTTCCAATATTGAATTTTACTAAAAACTACTCACTGACCAAGGCCCTATGGTCCTTCTGCAACCATACAATCTGATATGGATGTGGGTGCCTCCTATCTAACTGTAACTTGGTAACCATCTCTTATGATACTAGGTTATCAGTGTTACCATTATCAATGATAATATTACACACCTTAACTGCACATTTACACCTTGTGTGGAATAGACTCTTCCTCTGATCTGGATCTTTCTCCTCATTCAACAAGGCTCTCCTTGTGACTAGAACTTCCCCTCTTTCTACTTCTTTAGAGTTCTTAGATTCAACACATTCATCTACAACAGTAGATTGGGCATTACCTTCAGGCCTCTTATTCATTTCTCCTTTGTGGGCACTTGTATGCTCGATGTCCTTCTTTCCCACATTGGAAATAGGTTCCACAAAATACTCCTCTTCCCAACCCTCATCCAAGCCTTCCTCTTCCTCTTTGGTAGCCATTATTATGCTCGCAGGGGCGGTAAGCATTCTACCCCTTTTGGTCCTAACTGTTGCTTTCTTCCCTAGTATTCTTTTGGTCCTCAGTTCATCCTCCATTTGTTCTCTTGCCAGTTCTTCTACCTCTCTGCTTGCTCTCAAATCTACTCTTCAACTTCTCTTCTACCTTCAGGGAAAATTGGTAAGCAATCTTCTATGGTGGTCATCCTAACCATACTTAGCTCCTCTTGAATACTTGCTCTCAACCCATTTATGTAACGAGCTACCTTCTCCTTTGTTGGCCTCAGAATGGCCTATTTTGAGTAGGATCTTATAAAACTCCTTTGTGTATTCTTTAATAGACTTGCTTGACTGAATCAAACCCTGGATTTTATTTAGGAGATCCAACTCGTAAACAGTTGGAATGAACTACCTCAAACCCTGCATTTTCTTTAGGATATCCAACTCGTAATCAGTTGGAATGAACTGCCTCTTCAATTTCTCCACCATCCACTCCCACCTTGTTATCCTTTCCTTCCCTCTTCTATTTCTATCCAAATGCACTCCCTTCCACCAAATACTAGCATGACCCTTTAGCTTGGTCTTAGAAAACTTGACCCTCTCAGGATCTTCAACCTCTTCATACTCAAAATATTATTCCATATCATTGATCTAGACGATCAACTCTTCTGGATTAAGATTTCCAAAATACGTAGAAACCTCCATATTCGGTCTCTTCCCAATCTGGAATATGGCTCTGTATAACATGGCTTGCGCAGGATCTACTATCTCTTCTTCTTCCTTGAACTGGGTCTCTTCTTCTTTAGCTTCATCTTCACTCCCATATTATCTCCTTGGCTCAAACCCTCTACACAACTCTTGCAGAACTTGAACTTACCTCTACAAAGCTCTAAAATCCTCTTCTGGCACCATAGCATTTCTCCCACCACCACGGTTTCTTCATGGAGGTATTTTGCTCACATTTCTCACAAACCCTAACCACAAATCCTAGTGTAAAATGCCTCACATCCGACGATCTGTTTACACACTCAAGAAATCCATCTTTGATACCAATTGAAGTAGAGTTGCATTAACCAAAACACATACAACCCATAGAAATAAAGAATGTAAAAGTTTACTGCTATGAGGATAATGGAGCTTACAGAGACCAATACCCTACAAATTTGAAAATTTCCCTCAAATACCCTGTTTTCCCTTTTCCCACATAGAACAATCTATTTGTAATTTGAATTTCTGGGGCAAAATTCCCAAGGTCATAACTCAAAGCTCGTTGCTCGAAATTACTATTGGTACATGTTTTCAAAAATATCTCAAAGGGGTTTACAGCCCGATAATGTTCTAATAGAAATTACCATAATTTTCAGCCCTAAAAAAGGCCTCTAAGACGTTCAAAATTGACCTCCAAGTTTTACTAGCAAAATTTTCACTAGTTTTGATAGGGTATAAGACCTTAAATTTACATATCTCCCAAACCGCTCAGGATATTGGGATGATTCTTTTGGCATTGGGTCTATTTCTCCATCCTCTAAAAAACTAAATAAAATTTAGAACAAAATAAAATAAATAAAAATTTGGGTGATGCAAGATCACTCTTACACCGTTGGATGCTTCTACATCATACACCTAGGGTAAATTGAGAAGTGACCTTCACTTCTCTGCTATTGAAGTAAAACCAAGGTGCTAAAACTTTGTCTTTGACAATAAAGACTAATATTTAATAGGCCTGTCCTCCCACTTAACCAAATATTCTTCATACTACCTATTTTGGGTACTTTTATCGATGCAGGTATCTAGGATTTCTTCTATCTCTTCCTTCTCTCGAGCAGATGTTGGAATATCCCAAATTTTTGTTACTGGTCCATCATCATTGTCCCCTTCATGATATTTTGATAAATAAAAAATGTTGAACACATGTGATATGCTGTCCACTTTGCAGTTCTACTTCATATGTATTTCCTAAATCCTGTTTCTTTATGATCCTGCATGGTCCAAACTTTTTTTTTTTAGCTTGTTATAAGTTTTAGCAGGGAACCTTTCTTTTCTCAGGTGAACCATCACTTCATTTCCCACTTGGAATTCCTTAAACCGTCGCTTTTGGTCTACCCTTGTCTTGTACTGAGTTTTCATCTTAGTCATATGCTACTTTACTTCTTCATGCAAGATATTCAGGTGCTTTGCAAAGTCCTCAGCCTCAACACTGCTCTTTTCCCTCTGTCTATCTTCCTCAAATTAGAAGCATTACTTGGGATGCTCCCATATACAATCTGGAATGGGGATTTATTGATACTTCTATTGACAAAATTATTGTAAGCAAATTATGCCCATGGTAAAACCAAATCCCATCCCTTGGGCTTATCTCCTACTAAGCATCTTAGCAGGTTACCCAAACTCCTATTCACCACCTCTGTTTGTCTATCAATCTGGGGGTGGTATGCAGAACTAAATTTTAAATTTGTCTTCAATTTATTCCATAAGATACTCCAAAAATACCCAACAAAATTGGTATCACTGTCTGAAACGATACTCTTTGGTAGATCATGTAGTTGTACCACCTCTTTGAAAAACAACCCTACAACATGAACTGCATCATTAGTTTTCTATCATGGAATGAAATGTGCCATCTTTGAAAACCTGTCAACCACCATAAATATGGAGTCATTTCCCCTCTGTGTCCTTGGTAGACCAAGAATAAAATCCATGCTGATGTCTTCCCATGGTTTCTCTGGTATAGGTAATGGTTGATATAATCTAGTGTTCTACCTCACACCCTTGGCCCTTTGGCATACTATACAACTTCATACAAATATTTTCACATCTTGTTGTAACTGTGGCCAATAATAGTTCTCACTGACTAGGGAAAAGTGTCTAACCAACCCTCCACTATGCTTCTCTTTGACCAGATTATCTCTCATCGAACTCCTTGGAATGCACAATTGGTTTTCTCTGAATAACATTCCATATTGGATTAGAAAATCCAACCATTTAGTCCTATCCAAAGTAATAGGTGCCAAGTGCCAAAATAGGTTGCTTTGTGACCTTCTTTTTCAACATATCCAAACTTCTATATGCTCCTGAAGTCCACTTAAACTCCTTATCCCATTTCATTGTCTTCGTTAGGGGTGCACAAGTACTACTAAAATTCCTAATATTATTTTTGTAAAAATTGGCTATACCATGGAATGATCTTACCTTTGTAATGCTCCTTGGGGTAGGTCATTCAATGATAGCCCTCACTTTTTTTGGGTCCATTTTAAGACCTTTAGCCGAGATGACAAATCCCAGGTGCACCAAATCCTTCTTCACAAATCTACACTTCTTCAAATTAATCAGCAACTGCTCCTATCTCAACTTCTCAAAAACTCGTCGAATATGCAACAGGTGCTTCTACAAGGTCTTACTAAAAAATAAAATTTCATCCAAATAGACAATGACAAGTTTTCCTAAAAACTCCTTCAATATCTCATTCATAAGCCGCATGAATGTGCTTGATGCATTGGTTAACCCAAATGGCATGACCAACCACTCGTACAAACCCTATCTGGTATTTAAGGCTATATTCCACTCATCTCATTCTCTGATACAGATCCAATGGTACCCACTCTTTAGATCAATATTTATGAAGTACTTGGCTCCATTAAAACTATCCATAATATCATCCATCCTTGAATCTTCCTCTGATCTGTATCTTTATCCTCATTTAGCAAGGCTCTCCTTATGACCAGAACTTCCCCTCTTTCAACTTCTTCAAAGTGCTCAAATTCAACATCTTCATATACAATAGCAACTCAGACATTACCTTCAGGTCTCTTATCCGTTATCCCTTGATGTTTTGGGCACTTGTATGCTTGATGTCCTTCTTCCCCACATTGGAAACAGGTTCCACAAAATCCTCCTCTTCCAAGCCCTCGTCCATACCTTCCTCTTCCTCTTTGGTATCCATTATTCTGCTCACAAGGACGGTAAGCATTCTCTCCCTTCTGGTTTTGACTATTGCTTGATTCTCTAGTCTTATTTTGGTCCTCAGTTTGTCTTGCATTTGTTCTCCCAACAGTTCTTCCAGCACGACCTCTTCCTCTCTGCTTGCTCTCAAATATTTTATTCAACTTCTCTTCTACCTTTAGGACAAACTAGTAAGCATCTTCTATGGTGGTCATCCTGACCAAACTTAGCTCCTCTTGAATACTTGATTTCAACCCATTTATGTAATGGGATACCTTCTCCTTGTTGGCCACAAAATGGCCTGTTATGATTAGGATATTATAGAACTCCTATGTGTATTATTTGACAAACTTGCTTGACTACCTCAAACCCTACATTTCTTTATTAGATCTAACTCGTAGCAACTGTAATGAACTGCCTCTTCAACTTCTCTACAATCCACTCCCATCTTGTTATCCTTTTCTTCCCTCTTATATTTTTATCCAACTACACTCCCTTACACCAAATACTAACATGACCCTTCAGCTTGGTCTTAGAAAAATTGAACCTCTTAGGATCTTCAACCTCCTCATACTCAAAATATTCTTCCATATCATTGATCCAGTCGATCAACTCTTCTGGATTAATATTTCTAGAATACGTAGAAACTTCCAGCTTCGATCTCTTCCCAATCTAGGATATGGATCTGTATAACCTGGCTTACGTAGGATCTACTACCTCTTCTTCTTCCTTGAATTGGGCCTCTTATTCTTCAACTTCATCTTCACTCTCATATTATTTCCTTAGCTCAAATCCTCTACGTAGCTCCTCTTGCAGAGCTTGAACTTACCTCTATAAATCTCTAAAATCCTCTTCTAGTACCATAGCATTTCTCCCACCACCATGATTTCTTTGTGGAGGTATTCTGATCACGTTTCTCACAAACCATAACAAAAAATCTTGGTGTAAACTGCCTCATGCTCGACGATCTATTTACACACTCGGGAACTCTAGCTTTGATACCACTTGAAGTAGAGTTGCATTAACCAAAACACATACAATCCATAGAAATAGAGAAAATGCAAAAGTTTACTAGTATTATTTGTTGAGGAGAATGGAGCTTACAGAGACCAATACCATACAAATTTGAAATTCCCCCTCAAATACCCTGTTTCCCCTTTTCCCGCCTAGAACAATCTATTTAAAATTTGAATTTCGATGGTAAACTTCCCGAGGTCATTACTCATCGCTCGTTGCTCAAAATGACTATTGGTAAATGTTTTCGAAAATCTCTTAAAGGGGTTTACGGCCTGGTAATGTGCAAAAGGATATGAACACCATTTTTCAGCCCTCAAAAATACCTCTAAGGTCTTCAAAATTGACCTCCAAGTTTTACTAGTAGGATTTTCATTAGTTTTGATAGGGTAAAAGACCTTAAAATTTACATATCTCCCAAACCGCTCAGGATATTAGGATGATTCTTTCGATGTTGGGTCTATTTATCCATCCTATAAACAACTAAACAAACTTTAGAACAAAATGAAACAAATACAAATTTAGGTGATGCAAGATCACTCTTACACTGTTGGATGCTCCTGCATCAGACATTAATATTTCCTTACTGCGTAACCTAGAAGAATATCATTTGCAATGCTTATGGTTATACACATGAAATTTTAAATGCACCAAGATAACCCAAAAATACTAAACAAACATGATCCTTTATAATTCAATTCCTTTATCTTGACTTGAAGGAAGAGATTCAAAATTGAAAAATAAAATTATCCTAGTTCTTTTGTTACTTTATCTTGAAACATGGGTTCAAAAAAGGAGTAACTTATTAAACCCTTGATGAAAGTAAAATTTAATCCATTTCAATTTTGGAATACTTGAAAATTTTTCACAAAAAAAATGTAAGACCTCTATATGATTGAGTAATGGTGGTAAATACCTACTCAAAAATAAAAAAAAATTGAGGGGAAAGAATATATTTATCACATTACCTAGATTCATCATAGGAGGAATAAAGATAACAAATTATAATAAAAGAACATCAAATAATGGGGTGGCTACACTTAGGCAACCATGACTAATAATAAATGAGTAATCATACATTGATACAATGGATTGGTAGGGGTGAAGTATAAATACTCAATTAATTACGTTTGTATATCCTAATATATATCAAGGTGACATTATTCATTAATTAAAGTATCATAAGGATTATCTTATAAGGTGGACTATGGACCCATAGGATTATATAATACATCGTACAATGTTAATCCATAGGCTTACATAATATATTATACCCATAGTCTTACACAATCTATTACATATATTATGTCAACCTAGTCTAATAAGTGAGAGATTAGATATTTAGATAGATATGGTATAATAAAAAGAAGATAACATTGTAGAATACTTTCCAACATTAAGAGTACAAATCTAAGAAGAAATAAAAATAATTATCATATAAAAACAAAATAAAAAACTAGCAATTAGAAGAAGCATCCAAGAAAGAATTAGTAGAAGAGTGCAAGGAAGAACCAAAAGAAGAGCATAAAGAACAACCTAATGAATGCATGAAAGAAAGAACATAAGAAAGAATCTAAGAAGGACCATCCAAAAGAAAATGAATCAAAGGAACAAAAGGAAGACACACAAATAACCAAGGTTATAACATATTGATACCCACCATACTATGAGAGTCAACAACCATGAAAGGTAACATTAAGTATGAAAATAACTACTATAGACCTACATGAAACTAGAAAATCACCAAGTATAGAGGTATAAAGAACCAAAGAAGAATGATTATGAATATAAAAGTGGCATTACAAAAGAATAAAATTAAAGAACTAATATATAGATATTAAAGTGGTACAATAAAAACATGGATCTTGTATCGCTCCAAATTTTTCGCATCCTTACCTTCAGGCTATAGGATCCGTGCCCGAAAGGAGGATGGAAAAAGGATGGCACGGTACCTCGGACTAAGAGGCCTTGCGAAGGTCCCGCCTCTCGGGGGAGGTGTATTATGATGATTTTTCGATGGATGGTGGGTTCACTAGGAAACGTTTAAATGGCAGTTTCCATGCCTAGGTTGGGAATGTGTTTTATGTGTTCAATTTTATCTTTAAACATTCGAGTCCTAGGTTTGGCCAAATGAATCTAAGTTATGCTACTATGAAAATACAGACTAGATGAAATACAACAGACAAATATGAATAGAAACAGAGAGAAAGAGCTAAATTACAGAACCATACCTGATCCGGATGTCTGATGGAGATTCTAATTTTTGAAGCAGTCAGGATCGCCTCTGATTTGATAGGATCGTCTGCTATCAGACAAGATCATCTGATTGACGAATTCATCAGACGAATTCGTCAAAGACCTACAATTAGAGAAGTAGACACAAAATGCAGAAAATGCAACTATTCTAAGAGAGGGCAATGATGTAGAATAACAGTAATAACATTAAAATGATGATAATAAGCAAAATACGAGTGTACTACAATGATTTGATGACAATTGGTGACTTAATTATGCATTTAAAGCTACATGGGTGAACTCCAAAATGCAGAATAGCAAAAAATAATAAATAAACTAGCTAATTGTAGAATAAAACAATGAGATGAAAAGAGGAAAATGCAAACTTTTGGGCACTGATTGCCCCCAATGATGATTACAGTCGAAATCATCTCTGATTTGACAGGATCGTCTCCGATCTGAATAGGATTGTCTACGACGATGTAAGATTGCTCCGACTGAAAAATGACAAGGTTCCTGCAAGAAAATTGGATGCAAAAAATGTAGATGGGAATACAGATTATTCTAATGCACGTGAAGGTCGATTTACAGGAAAATTCAGCCAGGGGAAGGTTAAGGGGAGGGCCTAAGTTTAAATAGGCTTAGGAGGGAGGTTAGGAGGTTGGAGATCATCCAAATTTTGGAGATCTCCAATGGGGAGGGTCTCTAATGACGTAGACACGCTTCTGCCTGGATTAGAGACGCCATTGGAACAGAGGCTAATTGAGAAAAATCAGTTTTGGGACAAGATCGTCTGGACGTCCTAGTCCAGACGAAATCGTTCGATCTAAGGCGATATCGTCTGATCGACGACGATATCATCAAATGGTCAAAACAAACTCTAAAAATGGCGCGAGAAAGGAGGAAACAGATTACACGGCAGTTTGGGAGCGGTTTGGGGGTTGAAATTTGAATTTGAATATTTACTTAGAGTAATTGTAATTATTAAGATTTTACTGCGTCAATTTTAGGGTGCTACATTTTGCACCCTCTTTAGCAAATTTTTTGAGGAAAATGCATTAAAGATGAGTTCTTCTCGATCTACGAGAAAGCAAAAATTATTCCCATTTTTAGGCGACGATTCTAGGTCAAATCGTACGACAGCTTACTATGGTGCTCCCTCCGTGTTTTTACCCAAATCGAACGTTTGAGGTAAAAACGCGGAAAAACAAAATTTTTAAAATTTTTAAGGTGTTTTTGAATAAAATTAAGAAAAATAGGGTAAAACCCTAATTCATTGTTACTGTTCATTTTTATAGTTTTCTGGTTTCTGGAGCTCTGCAGACAAAATGGTCGAGAGAGCGCACAGATCGACAGAGGTCCAGCGCGGGCTATGGGTAAGGGTCTAAACTTAGTTTAGAATGCTTTACTTTAGAATTTAATGCTTTTTAGACTAGATTTGCTTGATTTTTGAGCATCATGGCCGTTTTTGGGCCGTCAACATTGTCGAGACAAAATCATCTCGATTTTGTCGAAATCGTCTCGATAGCGCCGATTTCGTCTGAGGGCGAAATCAACGATAAAGGGACGATTTCGTCAAAAAGGGGACGATTTCGACTGGCAAAATCAAAGATGAATTTGCTCAAATTGAGGACGATATCGTCCAATTGTGGACGATATCATCATTTATGAAATTGAACTTATTTTAACGTGCATTTTTAATTAATGATTTAGTAATGATTTTTATTGTTGATTTTGTTTATGTTGCAAAGGGGATTACTAAAGAGCAGAGAATGGAAATATGGCAGGTTGAGGGATGACTTGGCCGCCCTATCTCAGGCAGAGCGAGATCAGCTAGCACAGGTCGGCTTGTAGCATGTGGCAGAGATGCCACAGGTATCTACAGATATGGGGCTATTGACAGCCCTAGTAGAGAGGTGTTATTCGGGTTCTTCCTATTTTTGGTTATTGATAGGGGAGATGACTCCCACACTGGAGGATGTATGGAGGATATTGAGGATCCCCATACAAGGATGGTTGATCACTCCTATGGCCAACCAGGGTCATGCTATGATGCGATTGTGTGGCGATCCAAGCTTCGCCCTGGAGAAGGGCGGAGTGAACATCGAGTCACTATGCCAGATGCCTGGGGCATCTAGCCTCACACGGGTTTTGGTCGGAGTGGTAGGTGGACTTCTGCTGTGCCACCAGAGCTGGTGCAGGGTACCATGGGTAATGGCAGATGTGGTCTGTGACATGAGAGACCATGAATACAGGTTTGCTTGGGGGAGCTTTGTGCTCTGTCGATTGTACAGGATCCTGCATGGGGTCGTGTACAAGGGCGATCGATGTCTGGTTATGACATCGCTACTATAGGTTTGGTACTGGGAGCACATCATGGTGCAAAGGCCGGTAGGGCTTCCACTGACAGGGATTGACGGGGAGAGGCCCCGAGTTTTCTATTGGTGGCTCCAGAGAGGGGCACAACGGCGGATAGATCTACCAGTGTCCCAGAGACTACTAGATGACCTCGTCTTCGACCAGATCACTTGGAGGCCTTACAAAGATCATCCAGGGTGGGTCAAGGATGGACAGGAGCTGGCTCGCATCAGGCGAGTCTACTAGTTGAGGATGGAGAGGGGAGAGGTGGAGCTCCATCGGTATGACCGAGTTTTGAGGCAGTTCGGTCTACAACAAAGGATTCCATCTTTGAGAGACTACGAGTTTTCCCAGACTATCTAGGATAACACTACAGTTAGTGGGGCTCCAGATATGTAGTGATTCTAGAGTCAGGACACAGATGATGCCCCCTTTTAGCCAGTGGATGGGGACAACATTGGGGTAGTCGATGGCTACGATGCCTGGTACACAGGCATCCGCCCTCCTCGGATGACGAGGGCTCAAGGCCCAATCCACGTAGTTGTGCGTTGGATGGGGAGGCGGTGCCAAGTGGCCATTGAGGCGGCACAAGGTCACGACGGGAGAGAGCAGAGGAGACCACAGGCGTAGCCGAGGCTACGACAACGGGAGAGGAGGGAGGAGAGACCCCCTTCTCCATAGAGAGAGAGGCCACCATTGCTCGATAAGGGCAAGGGTGTTGACACTGGGGAGAGTAACGAGACAGTGACTCTTTGAGTAGAGACAGTCCATATCCAGGCACAGGTGCAGACATTGCAGGATGAGGCTACATGCCACCAAGCTGAGGTTACACAGCTCAAAGACGAGATTACACGCCTCAGAGAATGGGGCGGAGGAGCGAGCACACAGGAGCTGGTGTGGTCAATTGCTTAGACCACATTCTACCAGGGCATCTACTTCTAGATGGTGCCAGAGGGTCAAAGGGTACAGTTGCCAGTCGGCATTGCTGACCCGATCAATATTGGGTCGTCGAGGACTTCCTATTGATCGACAACTAGGACTTGTAGTACCACACATACTGCGATGGGGCCACCTCATCCACCTCAGGGTGGGGGAGGAGATGAGGCTGAGATCTCGAGGGGTTCTCAAGGCTAGGCTACTGCACTGTACAGATTGATTGTATGATTTGAGAGGATTGAATATGCTAAGATGTAGATTGTGGCATACCAATCTATTTTTGAGATGATGTACATATATTTGATATATAAATATATATATATATATATATATATATATATATATATATATATATAGATGAGATATTTTTTTGATCATATGACTTGTCTTATGCATTTGTATGATGCTTTTAATGTTTTGATGTGATTGATTTGATGATTCATGTAATTATGTCTTTGGAAATATTATAATTTTGATGTCATGCTGTAAGATTTTAAATGAAATAATCTGATGTAAACAATTTGGTTGTTGTGATGTGATTTGATAAAAAATAAAGACTTTTAACAATAATTTCAAAGGACATTGTCGCTATTATAGACCATTTCATGGAGTCGCCGCTCACTCGGTCGTCAAGCTAATCCCAGTATAGAAATATTGCTAAAAGTAAAAGGGTGCTTAAGAGACTGTCTTAAGACTTTGTTTGTGAGGATGCAAATGATGATGATGATGATTTTGTTTTTAGACTTTCATGAAAATATTATGCATGAAATATTTTAAAATGGCTTTTGCTAGGTATAAATTCCTAAGTGTGATAAAATGTTGAATAATTCCTTAGAAATTATACCATGGTTGCAAATTGAAGTTTGACATAATGACATGAAATAGAATAGGTGTTTGTTTGTTTTTAAAGCATAATTGTGTAACAGAGTGATTTAAGTCATATGGTTTTTTATGATTTTTAAATAAATGGAGAATAAAATTGGTATAATGGTTTGCTCTAGGCATAGAATATTTAGGTATAGACTTATACCATCATCGCGAAATCCAAAAAAAGATAGTTTTATTGCATGGTTGATTTTTAATAAACAGAACATATGAAGATGAGGACTTGCGCTAGGCATAAAATTCCAATTTTGGTTTTGGAACTATACCATCGTCGCGGAAGTCAAAAGTTATATATAAATATTTTTATTGTATGGTTTGAAAGAAATTTTGATTTTTTTGATTATGCATGTAGTTGTCTTTATACTAAACAACTGTACTTTAAAGAAGAAAATGAATTTATTCCAAACATTTTACAAAAATATTTTAAAGTATTTTAAAGACAAACGTTAGATTTATAAGGAATCCCATGTGCATATGTGAGTTCATTTCCAATCTTGATTTATCATGATGATACACAAAATCTCTCAAATACAAAATGTGTGTGCAATTGCATTGTTCATTTACCAGTTTGAGCAAGATACTATGATACAAGTGATTTGAATGAACCAAATAAATGTTCATTAACCATGATTGAGATGCATATAACCATACCAAACTACTATGGAAGTCGGATTATCAAGAGCTAGCTAATCCATAGCGGACATAGGTCCAGTACAAAAGAAGGTCGCTAATGTGATAGACATATCGCCACGCTAGGAGTTACCCAAGGCCAAGCGGGTTGGGCACAAACCACTTGTTATGGGGATTACCTCACAATTTTCGAATAATTGAGAATTCTAGGGATTCAAGCTCATCAACCCTTCTTTTATTTTCAAAGGGTAGGGAGAGGGATTTTATTGCTTTTGCTTTTGCTGTATTTTGCTATTATTTTGTATTTTTTCTTGATAATGCTTGGAACATTGCTGTAATGATATAAAATAACATTTTTTTTTTCTTTTATGCTAGGGATACTTGCTCGGATTAGCTGTAGAGCAAGGGATTTTTATTCTGGGTAGGGGTGAGCTTGTCCTTTTGCCAATTCTCAAATATTCTAGACCATGTGCATGATAGGATAGCAAGGGAAACTTTTTGCTCAAGAAACCACTTCTACTATGTAGCATAGCATGGACATTACAAATATAATCATTTTATTGTGAAAGGATGTGCTTGGTTTAAGTAAATAACAAGATCAATTCTCTATGCTCAAACTTTATTTAATTGAATTTTGTGGACTTTGATATAAGAGAGATTAGTAATCATGCCAGATAAAATCAAGATACTTATTTTTGTGTTTGCAAAAGTGAGAGATTCCAAATAAATGCTAATTTATCCAAAATAATTTGAAATATATAACTGCAACATTTGTAAGAAGAAATATATACAAATACTTTGTTGAGAAGTTTGAGAATGTTGACTCTCTCTTTCTTCTTTATTTGGTTTTGGTTTCGAAAGAGTCAAGAGTATTGTTGTTTTTATTTTTATTATTTTTATTTGTTTTTGTTTTTGTGTAAACAATTTGATATATTTTTTTAAAATAAAACAACATGCGAAATATGTACAAATGATGAAATGATTAATTTTTGTTACGCATAGTAACGTTTAAGATGCAAAATGTTCATGGGTTCTTTAAGTTCTTTACCATCTAAGGTAGATAATTTATATGCTCCTGATTCAAATTTAGCGAGTGATAATGTATGGTCCAAGCCAGTTGGGCTCAAATTTACCTTTAAGGTCTTTAGTTGCATTAGTATTTTTTTGATTTTCTTTTAAAACAAGGTCCCCGATCTCAAAGGATCGATGACGAACTTTTTTAGCATATGATCTTTTAAGCTTGTTTTGGTAGGCACAAAGATTCTCCAAAGCATTGATGCGTTTTTCATCTAGGAGTTCCAGCTGACTGAGTCTGCCAGCTCGATATTCATCTCCTACTTCGATATCTTGAAGTAGTAGAGCCAAAGAAGGAACTTCTAATTCAAAGGGAAAAACGGCTTCGACTCCATAAACCAAAACAAAAGGTGAAGTTCCAGTGGGAGTTCGAACAAGTAGTTCGATAGGCCCACAAGGTCGGATATAATTGAATGTTCCAGTCGCGGCCATATTGATTGACCAATATTTTGAGAATTTTGATTAAGGTTTTGTTAGATGCTTCCCTTGACCATTACCTTGAGGATAATAGGGAGTGGACCAGCGATGTTGAATCTTATATTTTTGGCATAATTTCTTGACATCTTTATTTTTGAAACAAGTTCCATTATCAGAGATGAGATTTGCAGGAATTCCAAACCTATAAATGATTTGATTAAAAATAAATTTAGAAACTTGTGTGCCAGTGCAGGAAGTTAAAGGCATAGCTTCAACCCACTTTGTGAAATACTCGGTGGCGGTTATGATGAATTTGTGTCCATCAGATGACACAAGATTGATTTTGCCAATAATGTCTAAGCCCCATTTTGAAAAGGGCCAAGGAGATGAAATAGCCTGCAGCTCTTGTGCAGGGGCATGGACAAGGTCAACATATTTCTGGCACTTGTTGCAATGGTGCACATACTCATGTGCATCATTCTCCATGTTAGGCCAAAAGTAGCCTATCCTAAGGAGCTTTTTAGCAATGACACTACCACTGAAGTGTCCTCCACAAGATCCATCGTGGGCTTCACTCAAGGCTGATTTGGATTCTTCTAGATTCAAACATCTTAATAGGATACCTTCAAAAGATCTATATAAAGTATTGCCAATGATTACAAATCAACTTGCGTGTCGACGTAATAACCGACGCTGGTTTCTATTAGAATTGGCAGGGAAAGTCCCATTTTGAAGAAAATCAAATATATCTCGTATACCAAGGTTCGGGAGTAGTTTCATTGATTAGAAACACATCCAAAGGTTCTAAGCATGACTTATTTGAAGCCGGTTCTTGGAGTCGACGAATAATGATAGTGGCATATTTGTCATCTAACTCCAAGGGCAGAAGAGATGCAGCTGCGGCCATAGCATTAGCCGCACGGTTGTAAGTTCGAGGAATAGATTCCAGGGTAACTTGATCAAATAGAGACATTAATTGTAAAACATAGGCTTTATATGGGTGCAGTTTATCATCTATGGTCTGATAAACTTTGTTAATTTGGTTTATGACAAGTTGAGAATCACCAAAAACTAACAGATGTTTAATTTTTAGCGCCAAGGCAGCTCGTAATCTGAGGATGAGAGCTTCATATTCAGCAGTGTTATTGGTGCAAGCAAATGTTAATTTGAAGGACAAAGGACTAAGATGTTTTTGCGAGGATATTAAAATAATACCCGCACCAGCCCCACTCATGCATCGGGCTCCATCAAAGTATAAGGACCATTGCTCAATATGGTCTACATCTAATTGAAGGCATTCATTAGGAAACTCGATGATGAGGGGATGGGTAGACTCTAAGGGTGCAGCAGCTAATTGATCTGCTATGATTTGACCCTTAACAGACTTATGTCCTATGAATGTGAGGTCAAACTCGCTTAGAGCAAGAACCCACTTGGCTGTACGACCCGATAAATAAGGTCGACTCATGAGATACCTCAAGGGATCATATTTATCAATGACATAAGTTTTCTGACTAAGCATATAATGGCATAAATTTTTGCGTAGAAAAAACAACTGCTAGACATAGTTTTTCTAATGCTGTGTAGCAGGTTTCATAACTGATGAAGGTTCGGCTAATATAATAATTAGCACGTTCTCTCTTCGTATCATCAAGTTGAGCTAACATAGCTCCTAAGGAAGAATCTGAAGCTGAAATATACAGGAGAAATGGGCGATCAGGTTTAGGTGGTGAAAGCACAGGTGGGGTAAGGAGGTATTGTTTGAGAAGTTTAAAAGCTTCTTTACATTCATCGTCCCAATTAAAAGGGACATCCCTCTTAAGGAGCTTAAGAAAGGGACCGGTTTTATCCGCCAACTTATCGATGAAGCGACGGATAGCTTGAAGTTTACATTGTAAACTTCGTAATTCAGATATATTGGTAGGTGCGGGCATATCAGTGATAGCCGCAATCTTGAGAGGGTCAATTTCGATACCATGTAAAAAAACTATAACCCCTAATAGTTTACCGGACTTAACTCCGAATATGCATTTGGCTGGATTTAATCAAATAAGATATTCTCTTAAGCGATTAAAAACTTTTCTCAAATCATCTAAATGATTATCTTCATTAATAAAGCGAGCTATAATATCGTCTACATAATCATGTAGGATATCATGCATCATATCATGAAAGATATAAGTCATAGCTCGTTGATATGTTGCACCTGCGTTCTTTAAGCCGAATGGCATCACTTTCCAACAAAAGGTACCCCAAGGGGTAATAAAGGCTATTTTAGCTCTGATCTTCAGGAGCTATCCCGATCCGATTATATCCAAAAATCCATCCATTAGGGACATCATTCCACTTCGACAAGTAAAGTCAATGATTTGATCCATGTTTGGAAGAGGAAAATCATCCTTAGGGCATGCAGCGTTAATATCTCTAAAGTCTATGCAAACCCTAACTTTGGTAGCTTCTTTCTTGGTGACTGGAACGACATTTGAGATCCATTCAGCATAATCAATAGCTTGTATAAAAACAACATTTAGGAGTTTTTCTAACTCCCCTTTGACTAGCAGGGCCACTTTGGGATGCATTTTTCTAAGTTTTTGTTTAACAGGTTTAGCATCCGGATGGACTACTAGATGATGCATGACTATGGAAGGGTCTAGACCTAGCATATCTTCGTATGTCCAAGCGAAGACATCTTCATATTCTTTAAGGAATGCAATGTATTGCTCTTGTTTTTCTTGACTTAATTTTGACCCAATATTGATTATGTGAGGATTATCCTCAGTTCCAATGTTAACTTTAATGACGTTTTCAACTTCCATGTGTAGATCTCTTTCAAAATTAGGTGGGGCGGGTGAGACGCCCAATTCTTGTAATTCTTTTAAGGTTAAGTTGGATAATTCATCTTGAGGATTAGTGGCCTCAAGCTGGGCTATAGTTGGTATAGAACCATCAAAATAAAATCCATTGTGTAGCATCACTTCAACGGAGACATCGTGGAAGATATCTCCTTCCAAATCCTCATCGAAGTCAGCAATCAATTTAGAGTAAGCTATGGATAGCATGTTACATGTAAATGGCTGATTTTGTAGAGGCAAATCATCATGCCTATCTAAATAATCTTGATAACATATGAGTTGATCATCATATTCAAAAGGAAAGGGTTGACCCTTACTAGGAAATAGGCCCACACCATAGCGGGCAGGCCACGGTTCTACCTCGAAAGGTTCTTTCATGCCATTTTGGAAAGGTCCCAAGCCTTTCCCTTTATATCCCATTTTAAGCATTATGGGTTTAGCTTTAATATACTCATTAGTAAAATAACACCGAGCATATCCATCATGATGAGTTTTGATATTTCGAGGTATTCTTCCCCAGTCATATCCTTTATAAATAAAAGCACAACTCTCGACTTGGTAAGTGCTTCCCATAGGTTGTGGGAGGCCCAAAGTATGAGGAGATGGCGGCAAGTTATTGAAAATAATTGAATCTTGCATGAAAGCATTTGTTTTTTCTGATATTAAGATTGTGGATAAATCTGGTAAAAGTTCATCAAAAAGAGCGTAAGATGTAGAAGGATCATTCCCTATATCTTTAGATGTGGAAGGTATGATAGATGTTGATAATGTGGAAGTGTTAATGAATGGGTCTATAGGTTTTGAGATTATAGGGATGGAACATGAAGAATTGGTTGTAGATTTAAGATATTTTTGAGGTTCTAGTGTGATTTGTTCAAAAGATTGTTGAGTTAAATGTATAGGTGTAGTTGATGGGGTAGATGATGTTATGTGTGTGTGTTTCACACGTTTAGATGAAAAATAAGAACTAGGATGTGTGGATGACAGAGCGGGGCAAAATTGCACTCCAACGAGGTTCCGCCAAAGCACACATATCAAAGGGTCTAGGGTCACCATGGATAGTGACCAACTGGTTTTTAAATTCGAATTTAATACATTGGTGTAAAGTTGATGGGACAGCCCGCATTGCATTGATCCAAGGACGACCCAAAAGTATATTGTATGATGCTGGGCAATGTACAATAAACACGGTTGTATCTAAGGTTCTAGGACCAACTTGCAATGGGATGGTCATAACTCCACACGTTTCTTGTGTTTCGTCATTGAAAGCTTTTATGATCATGTCAGTTTTCTTCATTTCATCACTTTTAAAGCCAAATTGTTGGTAGAAATCAAAAGTGCAAATGTTTAGAGATGAACCATTATTAATCAGGACTCTTTTAACAGCTACATATCCAATTAGAGCAGTAATATATAAGGGATTATCCTTATGTAAACTGTGTTGTGGGATATCTTTATCCCGAAAGTCAATACAATCGACTTCTCTAGTGATGATAGTATTGGCCATGGCTTCGAAGTTGAATGTTTTGAGGTACCATCATTTGGCTTAATGTAAGCATCAACTCATACCTATGGGTAGGAGAAGATCTTAATAAATCCAAAAGGGAAATTCTGGCTGTAGTATTGGATAATTGCTCATTAATATTGTAAGGGGGTTTAGGTTGAACATTAGGAGCATGATTCCCTTTATTGGGATTTTTTAAAATAAATGGAGCTGATCCATCATTCTGGTTTGGTTCTTGTTGAGAATTTTGAGCCTATTGTCGGGTAACGACTTCGATGGTACCTACAATGTTATATTGAAGACGCTGAACTGGTCTCGGTTGAGCATTTATGGCTTGTTCATTAGAGAGGAATTGATTAGAAGAGGGTTGAGTAGTAACTCTTCTAGGAAATGGTTCTTCTGGAACCATAGCATCTGTGATAGGTTGAATAAGATCTGATTCGTTTTCAAAACTATTCGATTGGTTTGAAGTGATGTCTATTTCATTTTCAGTATCTGATTCTACATCACTAGGATCGGGAGTTTGAAAATTATGTAGGGGCCTGGTTGTGACCAGGGATAAGGTTGTGTCAAATATTTGAGGATCTTGAACAGTTAATTGTTTGCTAATAGTCCCTACATATCGGGTAGGAGGGGGAACATTATGATGTTCGATTTGATTGGCCACCTCTTTACCATGTCTTGGTAAAGGATGTTGAAATATGTCTAATGATTGATTAGCATTTTGATTTTGATTTTGGGGAATGGTCTTTTGAGGATTATTAGGAGTATTTTGTTTAGGTTGGAAAGCTTGCACTTCCATTTCATTATTATCAATCAAATCTTGTATTTTATGTTTCAACCTTTTACAAGCGTTGGTAGAGTGTCCAGGTCCTCTATGAAAATCACAGTGTAAGTCAACTCTGTATCCGGGTATGGTTGGATCAGGTTCTCGGATAGCTGGTAATTGAATCAAACCTCTTTCGAGTAATTG
This sequence comes from Wollemia nobilis, assembly GCA_028583015.1. NCBI lineage: Eukaryota > Viridiplantae > Streptophyta > Pinopsida > Araucariales > Araucariaceae > Wollemia > Wollemia nobilis. The sequence continues at coordinate 2,915,923 of JAQPPZ010000594.1, read as the reverse complement.
AGGTAAAATAGTTGATAATGGTTGATTCAATCTAGTAAATTCTCGAGGAGGTTTATCAGGAGGTTTCAATATAATTTTTTCTGTTGTCTTCGTTGCATTGATATTAGCAACATTTCTGCTGTGACTCCGTCACCTACGACTTGTTTGTTTTTATATTGATTTCTAGATGTTTTCTCATCATCTTTCTTTTTGAGCTGACCTCTTCTAATGAGAGCATATTCTACTCTTCGAGCTAAATCTATAGCTTGATCGAAGGTAGTTAAAGTAGCAGTTGATAACTCATAAGATATTTGTTCTTGCAAATTATTGATAAAAATGTCCAACATTTCTCTATAAGGTAGCACAAAGTGTAGTTTTCCTGTCAACTGCCTCCATCTAGCTAAGAAATCAGCAAAACATTCATCCTTGTCTTGTTTTAAGTTGTATAAATCTTTAATGGTGACATGCCTCTCGATGTAGGCACTAAATTGATGGACAAAATATTCAATTGTTTCTTCAAAATTTCTCAAAGAATGAGTGGGAAATTGATAGTACCACTCTAATGCCATTCCACCTAAACTTTTCGAGAACATTTTTAGTAATAGCAAGTCATCATGTGATATATCATGACATGCTATCCTAAACATGCGAAGATGCTCTATGGGATCTTCGGTTCCTTTATATATAGGCAGGATGGGCATGGGAAAATGCTTAGGGTACGGTTGTGCTACAACTATGGGATCCAAAGGTTGACTACATATCTCTCGATAATTGTACGAGGGACGGTAGGGATCTATCTGGTCCATACGCAAAGCTAACTGTTTCACCATGGCTTCCAGATTACTAGTTTGCCCACCATATTGGTTCGGTAGGGCATTGATATGGGATTTGTGAGCATATGATGGAGGGACATGCATATTAGATGCTATATTGCTATTGTGTAAATTGTTGGTAGGAAAGGTGTTATGAAGGAATTTTGAAGTTGTATTATGTTGTATTCCAGATTGTTGAAAATTGGTGTTTGGCTTCATTTTAGATTTTTGTTTACTTGAAGCATATTGATCAATAGTTTGGCGAAGTAAAGCAGTGAAGGAAGTTTTATTTTGTGTGGGAATGATTTTAGGCTCAATAACAAGTTCCTTAGGGGGTTGGGTAACCTGTTGTTTTGGCGTGTTTTGAATCATAGTGACCATATCTCTATTGGATGGTCCAACCTTATCACTTTCTTGATCAATGAAAGACAAGGGATTAGTGTGCACATCAAACATATGTTCCATGGCTGCTTGAGTTTCACTAATTTTCCCTTTATCAATACGAACTGCCATATTAAGAGTGCCAATGTTATTATTGAAAAATTTCCAGAAATGATCTAGGTTATCAAAAGCAATAGTTCCATCTGGAGCTACTATAGGGGATGAGGATCCATCCTCTTTAACATTTTCTTCTTGTTCATTGTCTTCACGTAGGTCATCTTCTGGTTGATCTAGAGTTTCTCCTTTCGAAATTGGATCCTCAGGAGGGACATTTGGGTTTCTAGTTTTATCTTCTAACCAATCTTCTTCTTCTCCTTCAGTTTGTTTACCATTCCTAAGTTTAGGCATTGTGCTTAACTTAGATTTCAGCAAATATATATATATATATATATATATATATATGCAACAAGCTTAAGAGGTATATATTAATTATATACCTACTACAATATTTAAAATGAAATGTTTTGGTTTTTATGTTTTTTTTTTTAGTTTTTCTTGTTTTTGTAATAATATTGTAAAGATAAGAAACAACACAATAAATGCAAGAAATAATGAAAGCAATGATCTAGTTTTCTATAAATAATTTATAAATGTCATTAATGGGCTCAAGTTCTTCAAGAGTCATGAAATGTTCTTCAAATTAAAAATTTTCTTTCAAGAACTTAATGAAAAGGGCTATGATGATATTATCTGTCTCAGATTCTGGTTGATAGAAGTAAAGCTCGTGGCAATACTCTCGATATAACACAACTCGAGGAACTCTATTCCATATTTCTCTATCCGTAAGAACGACCTCTTGGTCTTCTATACGACCTAGGAACTGGTGTATAGTGGCTGCGTTCTCGAGGTATTCCTCGAAGGTGAATAATTCTGAAGACACAAGAGCTCTCCTATAATCTAACCATCTATGGCAGGCTCTCTGAAGTTCATGATAAAAGACAAGTTGATGAGGATCCAGGATTCTATCTAGGACAAGCCTTTTGATTTGTCTAAGTTCGGTTGACCTAGATGAAATGACACCTAGTCTTCTATCAAGTTCGTCCCACAAAAGTTGATTTCTATCTGTTTCAGACACACTAAGCACAGAATTAACTTCTATGGAAGCCAATTGGTTTTCAACATTTATAATAATTGCTAATCTTTTCCTAGGAGCTACCATCTAAACATGATATGCAACTTAGTAGTTTTCTAATGATTTTTAAATGCACCTATGTTTTTCTATTTTTATTGTTTTCAAAAGGTTTTAGTTTCATGCCGGGTTCACCAAAATGTATCGCTCCAAATTTTTCGCATCCTTACCTTTAGGCTATAGGATCCGTGCCCAAAAGGAGGATGGGAAAAGGATGATGTGGTACCTCGGACTAAGAGGCCTTGCGAAGGTCCCGCCTCTCGGGGGAGGTGTATTATGGTGATTTTTTGACGGATGGTGGGTTCACCAGAAAACGTTTGAATGGCAGTTTCCACGCCTAGGTTGGGAATGTGTTTTATGTGTTCAATTTTATCTTTAAACATTCAAGTCCTAGGTTTGGCAAAATGAATCTAAGTTATGCTACTATGAAAATGCAGACTAGATGAAATACAGCAGACAAATATGAACAAAAACAGAGAGAAAGAGCTAAATTACAGAACCATACCTGATTTGGATGTTTGATGGAGATTCTGATTCTTGAAGCAGTCAGGATCGCCTCTGATTTGACAGGATCATCTGCTATCAGACAAGATCATCTGAGATTTGATGAATTCGTTAGAGACCTGCAATCAGAGAAGTAGACACAAAATGCAGAAAATGCAACTATTCTAATAGAGGGCAATGATGTAGAATAACAACAATAACATTAAAATGATGATAATAAGCAAAATATGAGTGTACTACAATGATTTGATGACAATTGATGACTTAATTATGCATTTAAAGCTACATGTGTGAACTCCAAAATGCAGAATAGCAAAAAATAATAAATAAACTAGCTAATTACAGAATAAAATAGCAGATGAAAAGAGGAAAATGCAAACTTCTGGGCATTGATTGCCCCCAATGATGATTACAGTTGAAATCGTCTCTGATTTGACAGGATCATCTCCGATCTGAACAAGATCATCTGCAACGATGTAAGCTTGCTCCGGCTAAAAAATGATAAGGTTCCTGCAAGAAAATTGGATGCAACAAATGTAGATGGGAATACAGATTATTCTAATGCGCGTGAAGGTCGATTTACAGGAAAATTTAGCTAGGGGAAGGTTAAGGGGAGGGCCTAAGTTTAAATAGGATTAGGAGGGAGGTTAGGAGGTTGGAGATCATCCCAATTTGGGAGATCTCCAACGGGGAGGGTCTCTAACGGCGTAGACACGCTTCTGCTCGGATTAGAGACGTCGTTGGAACATAGGCTAATTGAGAAAAATCAGTTTTGGGACAAGATCGTCTAGACGTCCTAGTCCAGAAGAAATCGTCTGATCTGAGGCGATATCGTCTGATCGATGACGATATCGTCAAACAGTCAAAACAAACTCTAAAAATGGTGCGGGAAAGGAGGAAACGGATTACACGACGGTTTGGGAGCGGTTTTGGGGGTTGAAATTTGAATTTGAATATTTACTTAGAGTAATTGTAATTATTAAGGTTTTACTGCACCAATTTTAGGGTGCTACAGATTTAAAAGAGTAATAATTTGGATATTAGAATACTACAACAAAAGCATGACATCATGGGAAACTATCACCAATAAAATTCTCATTTGGATGGATAGATGATCAAGGTTGGTACCATGTCTTAGTAATGATTAGAATATCATACTATTTGGTTTCTTTGGATGTTTCAAGGATGGAATATGTTGAGGGTGTAATTTGAGGTATTTAGGGATATGATTTTATAGGGTGGTTGATATGGTCACACATAACCCAAGGACTATTGTAGCTATTAAATTATAAAATTAATTGGCTAGGGTTATACCCTTCTTTAGCGTTATGAGGTGAGTATATAAATATGGGATGATGAAGTTGTAAGATATCATCAAGTGCTGCATTGTAAACTTCTTGCCTATAAAGTGGTGCTCTTATCCTAGGAGATCCTACGAAGTTATTCCTAAGAGTAATCTTTGATATTGTTATACCTTAAGGGTATTATTTATATCTGTATCATGTATTGATTTACTATACAATGTTTGATTTATTCGTTATTTACGTATTGGATGATGATTTAAGTTATTGAATACCAAGGTTTTAACAACACTTCTTCTGTAGAGCACTATTGCTTTCTTTCCAATCATACAATAAGTATTGATTTATATTGGATGCTGATTTAAGTTATTAAATACCAAGGTTTAACAACACTTCTTCTAGAGAGTGCTATATATTTCTTTCCTATTAAATGATAAGATTCAAATCCAAGTTGTCAACAACTTGTAATAAAATTAACACATTTTTCAAGATCTCCATCCCCAATTAATAATAGGTGATAGTTTCGTTTAGAGAAGTATCCTTCATCATTAGGCTCTCATAATTTGAAAACTTTGAATTGACAACTTCATATATCCACATTCTAGATACTCCATATTAAAAATGCCTTGCACCAAAACCAAACACAATGTTAGTCTTACAATGTAAGCAACAAACTAATTAAAAGTTTAAACATACATCAACATTAAAAAACATTAAACATTGAAAACATCAAAATATTGATTCATAAAATAATAGAAGATTTTTTGTCATCAAATTTCAATATCTTTAATAGAAAGAAGAATAACATACCATTAAAGTGAAGGCAATAAGACCTTTAATAACTATAATCAATGATAACCTTTTCCATATCTTTGATAGTAAGGAGAGTGGCATATCATTAAAATCAAGCAACTTGAAGGCACTAATGAGAAGACCTTTCATTTCATAACTATAATCAATGATAACCTTAGACATGATTTATCTTGTCATGTTAAAAGGCTTATCAATATAGTTCACCATATGATATTCACATACAATTAAGTCTATAACTTGAGAAATTGAGATTGAATTTTAATATTTGTGAGAGTAAGGAGAGTTGCTTACCATTTTGGTCAAGTAGCTTGAGGAGGTGAATAAAAGGACCTTCATTGTCGTGGTTACAACCAATAATAACCTTATCTACAACTGCCTTGCTAGTGTAATTATTTCAACAACAAAGCCCTTGAAACTATAGGGATCGTTAATATAGTTGATCATAATGTTTTTGTAGGAAGTTAAACCAAAACTATTAGATTACAACCACGGAATACTGTGCGTGTATGGTAATACATTATAAAGAAATCCAACACTTCAGAGTACCAGTCCGGCATCACATCTCGGAAAGCAAACAGTTCAATTTATTTTTTCAAATGCATATTTTCTTACAACATTACTACATTAACGTTAAAAATGGTCAATGACAAGCGCTAGTGAAATACTGAATACGTCAAACGTGCAAGCTCTTACACTCCGTTGCCTGTTCTCACAAGTGTTCATGATCATAAGGTCAGTACTGCACAATCATGGAATTACAGTCAGATGGACATACCTTATGTTTTGTGGCAGGGATTTTAGGACTTCTGCTGTTTCTATTGAAGAAGAAAGCCTAGACATGGCCTTAAAAGAACCCGAGAAGAAAATATATCCCACAAATACCAATGCACGTGCAAGTCTTTTGCAGAAATGCATAGATACAAAATCCCTGAGATTTGGCAAGACGACGCACGCCCACATTATCAAAAGCTGGCTAAACCCAGCAGAAATATTCCTAGGGAATCGTCTTGTTGAAATGTACAACAAGTGCGGAAGTCTACAGGATGCGCGTCAAGTGTTTGATAAAATGCCTCAACGAAATTCCTTCTCCTGGAACGTGATTATTGCGGCGTATGCCAGATGTGGGAGAATGAAAGATGCCAAGAGGCTATTTGAGGCAATGCCTGAGAGGCTGAGGAATCCAGTGGCATGGAACACCATGATTGCAGGGTTTGCACAGGAAGCGAATGGCATAGATGCATTGGAGTTCTTTGAGGCGATGCGACGAGAAGGAACTAAGGTGGATCAATTTGCTTATGTAAGTGTTTTTTGTGCTTGTGCGAATTTGGGGACTCTGTTTCAAGGGAAACAGGTCCATGTGGATGTTATTAGACGTGGGTTGCATATTGATGTTTATTTGGGAGGTTCTATTTTGGATATGTATGCCAAAAATGGAAGGGTACAGGATGCACGCCAAGTGTTTGACAAAATGCCTGAACGAAATGTAGTTTGCTGGAATGGGATGATGGCTGGGTATGATCAGAATGGGCACAGCGATAAAACCTTGGAATTGTTTCAGCAAATGCTGGAGACAGGTGAGGATAGTGTTGTGCCTGACCGGTTTACCATTGCAACTGTTATAAGCGCATGTGCCAGCCTGTCGGACCTGGAACATGGGAAGCAGATGCATGGACATATGGTTAGGAATGACAGTATTGATTGTGATATCTTTTTTGGGAATGCTTTGGTTGACATGTATGCAAAATGTGGAAGGATAGAGGATGCACGGAAAGTGTTTGATAAAATGCCTGTACGAGATGTGATCTCGTGCACTGCACTGATTGCGGGTTATGCTAAAGCGGCTAGCTTTGAGGAAGCACAAAATGTGTTTAGCAAAATGCCTGAACGAAATGTGATTTCATGGAATACAATTATTGCGGGATGTGCACAGAATGGACACAGCGAGGAGGCGGTGAGGCTGTTTTGGCAAATGAAGCAGGAAGGTGCGAATCCAACCCACTATACTTTTGCTAATGTTCTCAGTGCTTGTGCCAGCCTAGCTACCTTAGAGCTTGGGAAACAGGTCCATGTTCATATTGTCAAAGGTGGGTTCCAGTTTAAATTTGGGATTGATGCAGATGTTTTTGTGGGGAATTCTCTTATTGACATGTATGCAAAATGTGGAAGTATAGACATTGCACGCCTTGCATTTGAAAAGCTAGTTGATAGAGATGAAGTATCATGGAATGCCATGATTGTAGGCTATGCCCAGAATGGGTATGGTAAAGAAGCTCTAGATCTCTTTGAACAGATGCTTCAGGAAGGCATGAGTCCAGATCACATTACAATGATAGGTGTCCTTTCTGCTTGTAGCCATGCAGGGCTGGTGGATGAAGGCAGACATTATTTCAATTCCATGATTCAAGATTATGGCATCACACCTGTGCAAAGTCATTATACTTGTATGATAGATATTCTTGGGCGTGCAGGCTGCCTTGATGAGGCAGAGAAGATCATAAAAAACATGCCATTTGAACCAGATGCCATCATGTGGGGTGCATTTCTTGGTGCCTGCAGAATTCATGGCAACGTGAAGCTAGGGGAGTGGGCTGCAGCACATCTCTTTGAGTTGGATCCACAAAAATCTGGGCCATATGTGTTGCTTTCTAACATTTATGCGGACGCTGGAAGGTGGGATGAGGTGGATAAGGTGAGAAAATTGATGAAGGACAGGGGAGTACAAAAGAAGCCAGGATGTAGTTGGATTGAGGTCAACAGCAAGTTGCACATATTCAGGGCAGAAGACACATCACACCCACAGACAAAGGAGATCTATGCATCATTAGAAAAACTTGCTGCCCAGATAAAGGAGGTAGGCTATGTGCCTGACACGATATTTGTTTTGCATGATGTTGATGAAGAGAGAAAGAAGCATATTCTTTTATACCATAGTGAGAAACTTGCAATTGCATTTGGGCTCATGAGTACTCCTCCAGGAACACCCATTCGAATTGTCAAGAACCTTCGTGTATGTGGTGATTGCCATACAGCCATCAAGTTTATTTCTAAGGTGGTCGGACGAAAAATAATTGTCAGAGATGCCATTCGCTTCCATCATTTCAAGGATGGACTGTGCTCATGTAGGGATTATTGGTGATGTTAGAATCATTTGAAGTTTATCTTTTTTGCCATGCCTTGGGAACAATCAGCAGAGTCTGTTTTGGTATAAAGGTGTCTCTGATATTCAGGATGCACTTGTTTTGGATTGAAATCTGAAAGATACAGATAATCCTTTGAGCTTTTGGATGCACGAGACTTAGATGGTCAGCTACATTGAAAAGAATGCCTGCTCTGAAAATAAGGAACTCACTGTTGATGAGGCCTTTTATCATTATGTGACATTCAACAGGGTATCTGCAGACTTGGACAACAAAATGTGTGGTAAATATTGTAAGATTTGACTGCACAAATTGCCCACTTGGGATGTTCATTTTGAAATGCTGACCATGGAATATCTTTGGAGGAGCTTTCTGGATGATGTCTCAATGCTTTGGGCAGATTTACCTAATGTCATCTTTACCCTAAGATATCAAATAAGTGACCAACAAAAAGCATGAGATAACAGAAACACACATCCATGGATAGTTTGAAATTGTCCTATAATAATAGCCGATCCAAGAGAACAAAACAGAATATAGGTGAGTTCTATATTTTGTTTCTTCTTCAGCGGTAACAAAAAATTGTGAAGACCTTTGGTACCACTCTCATGCAAAGAATTTGCATTGTCAAATTCAGCTTGAATCTTGCCCGACTTATTATGGCAGCAAGTAGGAGTGCAAATACTAATGAAGAAGTTGACAGAATTCATGCTGAAGTCTATAATGATACAACCAAGAAACCAAATCAATTCTACAAATATTTATCTGTTCCATAAGGAATTTATTGCAGTTAATGATTAAACCAAAATTTCATATGTAGAGGCTCATCTTCATCCTATTGAAATAAGACAAGATTCTTCACAACTTCTGACTTTGAAAGAAGGGTTGTCAACCAAAAATAAAAGGTTTCTTAGTCTCAATGCTGGGTTTGGCAGTATCATTAAAGATCAGAAAGGCATGGCTTTGTCTTGGATTTAATATTCAAGACAAAATTATTGAGAATTTCTTCTCTATGATGGATAATTTTGTATGAGTCAGCATGCAGAATGAGAGAAAGTGCAGGGCAAATTTTTTGATATGAAAGTATCCATAAAGTGTTTGAAATAAATAGGAGTCTATGCATCGTAGTGTTGTTGTAGACATGACAAGTAATTCAATGCTATGGTAAGCTCTTCTTCAGACAAATATGGTATGGCATATCTGTGTGCATTCATCACAATAGGCAGAGTATATATTCACAGCATATGTATGTTTGATTATAAGGTCTGAAGCATCCACAAAGGTAATTGAAAGCATCCTAATGCACTTTTCTGTAGAGTATATTATACCAACTACTTAAAGTAAATAGCACAATCTAATGTGAAGTCTGATGTGGATGCTACTGAGATCAAGCAAAGGCCAAGTCCTGTATGTCTTGTGCCTTTGTTTTCATTATAAGTTCCTGGTCAGCTCATTGAATAGATGGCCTTACAAAGTAGAAAAATCACATATTTCCTATGCTTTTTGTCTTTTACATGAAATGGGAAGCGTCATACACCAAAAATATGCTGATCTTGTTATGTGACTGTAGGTTCAAACAGTATATGGCATGCATCCCTGCATTTAGAAATAATCCAGTTTGGAAATTTTCTTCTGTCAATGTAGTCAGCATTTAAACTGTTATATCCAAGTGTTCCATTATTTCTACTTCTTGTTTTCTCTGGTAGAGTACATCTGAAAGTAGATGATGGCCCTGCAGATTTGATCATATAATCATACATTGCATTCTTAAATTTACATGAAAGGCAAAGATATGTTAGGGGCATACTGATCATCTTTGATAAATTACCATAAACTCTGCTGTTTCATAACATATAATGCCTAATTGGAGTAAATCAAGATACATATAGATTTATTGCAAGAGCACTGTTTGTAGGGCAGGGTTGTTACAATGTTAAACCTTGAAATATTTCTCTATTTTAATTAACAGTTTGGTCATATTTGGAAAAACTTGGTGCTCTCTCTCTCTCACACACACACACACACAAACACACACATTAAATTTTGAGATTGCATGTACATAAGACCAAGCAGTCCGCAAATAATAATTTCCTTGCTTCTTGTGTTGTTACCCAAACACTATATTTTGTCATCTTAAGTGCTCTACTCTTGTAATGTACTATTTGAGGACAATATATAAAAGTTCTAAACGTAAAACACCTATTTGATATCTGGTTTGGAGTCCCAAGATATTCATGTTAGTCACATATTGTAGGCTATTTACTGTGGCATTGTATCATGGTAATTCAGGTGTCTGCATACTATTGTTTTAAATAGGGTTGGCCCCCATTTTTACTTATTATTCCTGTTTACCAGTTAAAACAATAGAGGTATACCCTTTCATCAATATCTTAAGCCTCAGGTAGCCAGGTGCCACCCAACCTCAGGTGTAGGTGCTACTCAATTTGTAGTGAATATGACTACCATTTTTTTTATGTTGGTTTTTCTTGTTTGATGGCATGCTTTTGATTTGCAGTACACTTTACTGGGTATCAGGGTTAATTGATTCATTTTGACACGTTTCTTCTTGTAAATATTTTTAATAACCTTTCTGTCATCCCTTATTCTATCCTGTACTTGTTTTTGTGGTCTTTTATCTGTCCTGTTAGGGTTTAGGATAGCAAAAAGAGTCCCCTCTCTCTCACACACAAGATAAATTAAAAAAAAAATCTTTTCATCATTGTGTCCCTATTCTGTCCATTACTTTCTTATTTTCTCAGTCCTGGTGGCATGTCATGACTTGATCTTGTTGTGTGACTCTACTAAAACAGGTCTGCCATTGTCTGTTATTTTCCATCCCTCTGACAATCTTTTTATTCTGCGTATTTGCTGTACTATTTATATTCCTTGAATCTCAAAAGGGAGAGAGAGAGGGAAAAAAAAAAAAGAACAAAATAAAGACCCCCTTTACAAAATCTTAGCTTGTTAAAATGGAAACTTTTGCCCATGCTCAAGCCACTGCTGCTATTTTCTGAGACTTAATGTAGTTTTCAGGTTGAAAGCAGGTTTTTGGTTTTGCAGGATGCTGCAGTGCCTGTATTAGAATGCTCTTTGCCTTGCCTTAGCAGGGAGACATGGGAACTTTAGTTGCTCATAATAACGGCTGCTATAAATAAAGATATAAGGGTGACAAACACAGCTTCCACAGAAAGCTTGTATTGTGAGATCACACTGGAAGATAGGTACATTGCCAATTGCCAGTCAAACTAGCCAAGATCAGCCTCCTTGTGGGTTGAGCACACTTTGAACATATTCCACGACTTCCCTATGTGGTCTGCTTAAATTTTTTTGATTGATTGTGAGGAGAATTGTTAACGTTATCTACAAATTTGCGGATGGCATTATTTTGGTAGACTTTTTTCACACTGAATAGATGGATAAGTGCAAAGATAACAGGATACTTACAAGATAAACATTTGTTCCCATTAGATTGGGCAGTCTGAAGGCAAAGCACAAAGGCTGTTTTGCACAAGTTATTGGTCTACTCATCCAATAACTTGATAAGGCTTTTAAATTTATTAAATTACTTTATTTTCAACCTTTCAGTCTGTTATTTTACCCATGCAAGTGTTTTATTTGCCTGTATTTTGATAACTTTTTGCAATGTGCCCTGCTATTGAAAGATCCCACTAATGCTGTTCAAATATTTGGCATTAAACACAAGGGTTATCTTCTCTTTGATGGTCAGGGATCATGAAATGTACAGAGCAGAACTTCTCTGTTGACCTTCCAGAGCCAAACAATTGCTCACATTTTAATGCCCTTTTGTTTAATGTGAAATCACTCTGATTTCTGTTTAAATGAGTGGTGAGGGTGCTGTTTTTTGCAAGGTTCCATGAGCCTGGGGACGGGGGGACGGGTTTCGGGGGACGGCGGGGGACGGCAGGCCGATTTTAGGGGACGGCTCGGGGGGACGGCTGGTATAATACTATAAAAATTGAATTTTTTTAGAAATTTAGAATAATCTACACATTCAGAATTCTACACCCAACAAAAAAGATATTTCATATTAGTAATCAATTATGTAAGTGCAGCCATTCATATTCATATTAGTTACTAACACATAAGTGGTATTAGGATATTCATATTAGTTACTAAGTGCAGCCATTTAATTGTTTCAAGTTCAACAACTATAACTTGAAGGTTCAGCCAAGGATATCAAGTGCAAACAATGTTCAAACAGTCATCATTTTGAGTAATAACAGTCATCATTTTTTCAGCCACCAATGTTCAAACAAAGACTGTCTCACCCCTCCCATTGTTTGAGGGACTAGTCGCAAAGCTGGTGATGTATAATGCTAAACTAATCTCTGCTAATTCTTGATGTGCCTACAATAAGCACTAGGCAGCGTACCAAGCTGAATTAATCTCCTATGATTATTGATTTGCCCAGAATCCACTTTAAACAATAACAGTGGGTAATATGCTGAATTTTAGCATATGAATACTTCTGAGGAGCGTCTTAAAGATTTTCATACTTAAAAGCAACTGACCGTATGATACAAATAGTTCAATCTACTACATAAAGCCAGATGGTGAAATTGAAAGTAACAACTTACCACATAATTGGCCCCAAAAAGTGATTTACTGGAAACATCCACAATTAGGGTAAAGTTGCATGTACTTAAATTTATGTATTTCACTAACAGTTTCAAGAGGGGATAAATGCAACTTGGTGATGTTATTGTTGAGGCTTTTCCAAGGATGTTCCTGGTCCATTTTTTTTTCTGAAGGGATATTTCCAGGTTTTTAATTAATTTGTTTCATGGTTCCTTACATGTTTAATTATTTCTTCCTTCCATTTCCTTTCCTTACCTTTTTCCTTGCTTTTCCATAGGCATAAACCTAAAATTCCAACTGGAATTGTACCCAAACCATTCCTGTTTGTGGAAATCCTTGTTTCTTGTTTGCAAGTTCTTGTTTCCAATACTGCTAATAAAGACTGTCCAAGTTTATATAGAGTTTATTTTAGGTTTAGGGTTTGGGGGGGGTGAGACTTAAAATGGGTCCCACCCCTTACCTTTTTTTTATTAATTTTATTTTATTTTTTAAATTTTCTGTTTGGGTGAGGACACCCAGCCATGGGAGACGGCTGGCCGTCCCCAGGAATGCCCCAAAAAAGGGGATGTCCTGGGGACGGGAGGCCATAGGCCCCAGCCGTCTCGGGGACATTTCCCAGCCGTCCCAGGGGGACGGGGGGAAAAGTCCCTCTTGCCATCCCCCCGTGTTGGGGGACGCGGGAAACGGGGGGACGCGTCCCCGTGGAATACTGGTTTTTTGTGCCAATCTCATTGCTGTTTAATTGATGTTGATTTTTATTTATTTATTTTTTCCGTTTGTTTGTAAATCCCCCATTTTATGTGGGTAACCTTTGGATTAGCTGCCATGAATGTGTGTTATCTTTTCTGCCAAATTCATCTCAGATTTACACCTGACCATTTCTATTGGGGTACACTGCCACCAGATTTGGATGTACTCATTTATCCTAATAACACTTATTTTTTTTTTTTTGATGAACACACACCCACCCTCTCACACACTCACCCACGCCACGGTTTGAACCTTGGACATCCCGAAGAAGAGCCAAAGCCCAAACCATTGCGCTGTCTCCCCTGGGACTAAAACTTACTTTTTGGTATATATACCTAGTGATTTTTCAACCTGGGTCTTCCCAGTGAGAGCCTATGTTTTTAATCACTTGAGCTCATCCTGTTTAACACTTTTATTGTTGTTGTCTTGACACATAATCTACAAAGAATGGACCCTCTGAGCTATATTGTGACAGTCCAACAGTAGTTTCATTGTTGCTGCCATATATAGCTTGGTTATGGTTTAGAGCCCTAGAGGATCCTGTTGGTTGAAGTTCCATGAGAAGTGTTCTAACTTTCAAGTAGAAGGCACGAGGTGCCCTCTTAGAGATGCATGAAAATAGAATGGAAATACTGATATTTTTCCTTTTTCCCTTGTGGGAGAACGTTTGCAGTTAGGACACTACTATGTAAGTTGGGGGATTGAATATGTCTTTCCAGGTTTGGACTATAAAATTTGCCATAAAATTTGAAATATAGATTTTTATTTTTATTTTTATAAATTAATCTAAATGTCTAAAATAGATACAAATATGTAGAAAGAACTAAACATTTCATACAAGAATGACATTGAATTCAGATGCTTCTATGAATGCATTTTGCTCTGTTGAGATTTGAGATTATTTTGACACTTTCCTCAGTTTTGTTTCAACCTTTAGTTTTGGTAGATGTAAAAGGGAGTCGTGTACATGTGGAAATGAATTATACAAGTGGGACAAGTTTTAGGTTTATTTTATTTTTTAAATCTTATTTGCCATTGACCATTGTTTGTTCATCTATGTTTGCCAAATTTGTTTGTGGAGGGCATTCATAATAAAATTCGACTGACGCAGTTTATCAAAGTCGGCAGGATTTTACTCTACAAAACAGAATTGACATTGCTAAATCATAGTACGCAGCAACTCACAAAAACAAATAATAGATAAATTGTAGAATAACACAATCAACAAATAACTGTTTTTTTTCTTAATAGAGCAACATAAAAAACTACACAAATAACAATATTGCCACAGACTTCAACTTCCTTCTTTTTGAGGTTACTATACCTAGTAAACCTCTTGCAAGCACTTCACAAAGTACCAATTTCTTCTTCTAAGGTTATATACAATATACCTCCTGCAAACACTCCACATAGTACCAATTTATTCTTTTGAGGTTGTACATAGTATATTTACTGCAAGCACTTCACATAATACCAATTTCTTCTTTTGAGGTTACACTCAGTATACATCTTGCAAGCATTTCACAGAGTACCAGTTTCTTCTTCTAAGGTTACACACAATATACCTCTTGCAAGTACTTCACAGAGTACCTATTTCTTCTTTTGAGGTTATACACAGTATACCTCCTGCAAGTACTCCATAGAGTATCGATTTCTTCTTCTAAGGTTATACATAGTATACCTCCTGAAAACACTTCACATAGCACCAACAACATTCTTCCACCTCTTTCTTTTGAGGTTACTATACATAGTATACCTTTTGCAAGTACTTCATAGAGTACCAACAACATTCTTCTATGACTTTCTTTTGAGGTTACTATACATAGTATACCTCCCGCAAGTACTCCATAGAGTACCAATTATTTGCCAACTATCCTCTTTGTTCTTCTTCCCTTCACTTTGCTTTTCTCTCTTCTACCTGTGCACATATTTATAGTGATAAAAAGATATAAAACAAAAGGCACAAAAACCACGTGTCAAAAAGTATGTTCTAAAAACATGTGAAACACCATGGTTTTGAAAACCATGTGCCAAAAACTATATTCTAAAACCATGTGCAACACTTGTGGTTTTGAAAACCATAAACCATGTGCCAAAAACTATATTCTAAAACCATGTACAACACTTATGGTTTTGAAAATATGTGAAAAACCTATGATTTGAAAACCATGTATCCCAAGCCATGATTTTAAACCATTATTCATGATTTTAAACCATTATTTTTGTTTTATTTTTTTTCTTTATTGACCACTTGGATGCCTAGATGCCCCTACATCATTGGAAAACCTAGCGACTATGATCTATACCCTTATGCATTTGAAGAGTCATATGTGGCTGTGTGAATGCACATTGTAGTGGTCATCATAAGTGTTTATGCTTATGCCAATACAAAATAAGGACAACTAGTCTGCAAGAGATATAAGCTTGCGTCACTGAACAAAAAAACAAACATAATGGTTAAACTTGGCTTTCCATAATTTATCACTTGATCAACTTGCCAGAACCATCTTTCAGTGTAGATGGCCTCTTTTAGCATTACCTCCTATCT
Source organism: Wollemia nobilis (assembly GCA_028583015.1). Lineage (NCBI taxonomy): Eukaryota > Viridiplantae > Streptophyta > Pinopsida > Araucariales > Araucariaceae > Wollemia > Wollemia nobilis. The sequence goes on along the minus strand of JAQPPZ010000594.1, from coordinate 2,899,910 downwards.
CACATCTCAGTTTACAAGATCAATAGATACTTGCTACATTTTAAGGCCTAAATCAAGCAAAATTCAATGAATTGTTTATTTTGGTTCAGATCTAGACATATACAACTATTGCGTCAAGGAATAAACAAGGCTATTATGTGTATAGTAGGATTGGAACATTTTGACTACTAGTTGGAGATAGAGACTATGCCTTTACTATTTTCATTTGTTTGAGATATTACATTATTTGGTCATATAATAGTTTAGGGTGCAATTATTAGTTTAGGAAGTGTATTAAATATTTAGCTAATGTATGTATATGTGAGGTATGCACAAGTGTCATGCTATTAAGTATGCAAGTGTGTAATGTGTGAAAGTGTGCATACGTGTCATAGTGTTAGGTATCAATTAGGCAAGTGAAGAGTTATGGAAGAGAGAAGGTCAAGAATGTTGCATATGAGGAGTCACATGTGACTATATATCTGTGACAAAGCATTATAATATGTAATTGAACATGCATAGCTTTATGCATACATTTGTAGACCTTCAATCAATAATATTTCTGTATTTTGTGTGCATATTATTGTGATAATGTGAGTGAATTCATACTATGATTAATATTTGATCCTTGATAAAAGGACCTATAAAATAATCTAACTGGAAAGCTAACATGATTTTGCCAAATTCCTCCAAAGGAGGTAATAGTAACTAGAATATGCATAATATCAAATTGTATAAGCTCAACCAGTTAAATACCTCAACTTTCAAGGAGGAGACCCATGTTCAAATATTGTTAGGCAATACATGCATAATTGCGAGAAATGTTGTTCTAATATCACTACGCAGTCACGATGTAATATAGGTGGGAGTTTGTTTCAATCCCATATAACTTAAAAAAAATGTTTACTTTTAGAGATTTGATCTATGACATTGTGGTTGGTGGTGTTGGTTTTGCTTCCCCCTTCATTCTTCTTGGTGGTGGTGTTAGGCACATTGGGAAGCATGATTTTGGAATGTGTGCCCACAAGGCCACATAGGCTTCTTTGGGCCCATTAGTTCGAGTGAGGGTAGTGAAGAGGGTTATCATGGAGATGCTATGCAGGTAGAGGTTGTTATGGTGGTTCATCAAACAAGTAATAATGTAGGTTGCTCAATCTCTTTTGGTGTTGTGTCTTAGGCAACTTTGTTGTCTGCCATACTTGTGTAACCTTGTCTTCTCACATGCTTCTAATAATTAAAACCCGAATGCCACTTAGGCTAAAGCAATTTCTTTGTTTGTTGTGTTTCTAGTTGGACCTTCCTTTTTGTAGGGTAAGTGTGATTCTATTCTAGGGAATGGAATTGAAATTAGATTGGAATTGGCTTGGAAAAGAATCAGGAAAAATTGAGAATCGGGAAAAAATCAATAATTTTTTATTATAAATTAAACAAAAATGCAAATTTTTATTGAAAAAAGTTTTTTCATGCATATCACAATTTTTTGGCAAAAAATCAACAAAATCAACCAGGTTGTGAATCCGAAAAAATTGGCTTGATTTGGGATTTTTTGAAGATTTTCTCAACTATGGGTAGTGCATCAAATGGTTGTAGTCATTTGTCTTAGGGTATAGAAATAACAAGTTCTCTCCCTTTTGTTGGTAAGCTTTTGCAAGGGGTGGGTTGTTAAAGTTTTGGTGTGGCTCAAAATTAGAGGTCTTTGTTCTCTTTGTAGTTGGGGTTCCTATGAGTCTCTTTATGTCTTGTGTGGTCTTTTTGCCTAGGGTTTTTGTGGTCAAGAAAATTAGGGCTCTTACAACTAGAGTAGGTTCAACATTTAGCTTTCCTTCTATATGACTGGTGAAGAGATTGATAAACCTATTCTAGAGATTTAATGCAAATAGAATTGTAAAATAGAAGGAAAAATAACATGCATTCATAGTAAGCATGAATATTATCCTGGAAACCCTTGACCGAGAGAACCAACAAAAACACAAAGCCACAATTATTTATTTTTATTATTATATTCAATTTTAACACAACAGTAACAATATATATAGGTATCCCACAATATCGAATGACCCTAAACACCAAGTGGTATTAGAATATAATGGGTATAAAACCACAGGCTAAAACCACCCATACCTTCTAATTAAGGAAACCACCCAAAAATAATACCATTGGCTAAAACCACCCACACTTGCTAATTAAGGAGACTGCCCAAAAAATAAGACATGGGCTAAACTCACCCATACCCGCTAATTAAAGAGATTGCCTCAAAAATAAGATCCTATACTTCCTTTTTTTTTCATGCAAAGGATACAACACATCCAACAATATCCCACTTGTTGAATACTTTGCAGTGGGGCCTATACAAATCACAAATTCAACTACTTGGGGCAACTAAGCCCATTGTCTCCCTACACCAAGAAAACTTCTCAATACTCATAGACTTAGTTAATGAATCTGCAACATTTTTCAGAGTATCAATTTTCTCTAGTGACATCTTGTCTTCAACCATGTCTCTAATAAAATGGTATTGTACTGCAATATGCTTTGTCTTAGAATGATAAGTAGGGTTCTTTGCTAGATAGATTGCACTTTGACTGTCACAATTTATCCTTATAGCTCCTTGTAAGAACCCAACATCAACACACAATATTTACTTGCATGAGTGGATGCCATGCACTCAACTTTTATAGTTGAAAGTGCCACTACAACTTGCATCTTGCTTATCCAACTGACTGTTCCACCAAACAAGTAAAATACATAACCACTTGTGGATCTTCGACGATCAAGATCTCCAACCTAATATGCATCAACAAAACCTTGTACATTCAATACCTTGTTTGGTTCAGGCCTTCCTTGATAGCAGATTGCATAATTTGTTGTGCCACACAAGTATTTGAAAACTCACTTTACAACAGTCCAATGTTCTTTCTCTGGTTTTGACACATATCTACTCAAAACTCCCATCGCATGGGCAATGTCTGGTCTGGTACATACCATGGCTACATCAAACTCCCAACAACACTTGCTTTAGGAACACAAGACATTTCCTTTTCCTCCTATTGTGTCTTTGGATATTTTCTGCAAATAGCTTTACACCCAAAGGAATGAGAGTCTTGATTGGTTTACAATCATGCATATTAAATCTCTTTAATATTGTCTCAATATTTTTTCTCTAATTCAACTAAAGTCTCTTATTTTATCGGTCCCTCTTGATTTGCAAGACCAATATCCTTCATATCAAATTGAAATGACAATTGAGACTGTAAATTCTGGATGATTTCCCTATCATTTCCAATTAACAACATATCATCAACATATAATGCCATAATAATAAAGTGATCACCAATCTGTTTGATGTACACATAGAGATCAAATTTTCTTCGTGAAAAACCATATTCTAATATAAGTATCAAACTTTTGATACCACATCGCAAATGATTGTTTCAGACCATACAAAGATTTCTTCAACCTGCATACCAAGTCTTGCGTTTACTATAAAACCTTCTGGCCGATACATATAGATTTATTCTTCTATAGATACCAAGTCTAGATTTAGGAATGTTGTCTTCACATCCATTTTCTCTACTTCTAGATCAAATACAACAACAATAGACAAAAGAAATATAATAGAAGTTAGTTTAGCAACAAGGAAGAAAACCTCACCAAAATCAATTTCATGTACTTGGAAATATCTCTTTTGTAACAATCGTCCTTGGTAGGACTCATTAACAAATATATTATGTATTGGTGAGGATGCTTAATGCATAAATTTATTTGATGATGTCAATATGATTGGGTAATTGCACTTTAAGTTTGAAATATGGTATTGCTGATGTATTTTTGGATGTAGGACTAAACACTCTCACTGGTGGATGTATATGGGTGAACCACCTAAGTTGAGAGATATTTTGGAAAATGATGGTGATGACTTAGTTCATTGACAACTCTAAGGTAAAGGTTACCTTCATGTAGATGCATTGCATTTGTGCTTGTTGATAAATACAATGTTGGGTCAGGAGATCGCTTTGACGAAGGAGTCATATTTAGTAGGATGGGGGTAACTTTCTAATTATCTTAAAGAGCCATCTGCTTAAGAATAAAAAACATTGTTTGGATCTTTATGATTGTTTGTATTGGATATTTTGGTTTGGATAATCTACCAATAAAAAGTATTATAGGGGTAATACTCTTAATACTTCAATAATAATGCCAGTGTTAATAATTCATATTGACATATGGTATTGATTAGTGAATAATGGATATGAAGCAATGGTATTTTGGGTTATGTTTTGATGATATATTGTTTGCCTTTGTAACCTTGCTAATAATAATTGAATTCCTAAGGTTGGAATTATAATATCATAAATAATTCTTAGGGTAAGAATTATAATGCTTTTGAAATATAATTCCTAAGGTTGAATTATAATATCATAAATAAATCTTAAGGATGGAATTATAATGTGGAATAATTAATTCTTAAGGGTGATATGCTCGAAAATTGCAATATTACCTTGCCTTACCGAGCACATGTCAGGTGACCTCCAACTTGGCACCAACATGCCCAAGCAATGCCATTGAGCATTACTCTTCAAAGTTGGAGCACGTTGGTGTGCATGGCCAGTGGATTCAAGATGGGAGGACAAAAAACTCCTCCAGTGGCAAAATATCATAGGGTGATTTTTTGGAGGAGGGACTGCATGGGTGTCTGAAAGGTGGAAAGCTTGGGGAAGGAAGATCAGCAAAAGTGATTGTGCATTGCAAGGTAGCTTTTGATAGTATTGTAGTATAAAGTTTATTTTCAAACTACTGCTTTCCTTGCTGTTTGAATTGTTTTTATTTACCTCCTTTTGGCTTGAATCGGGTAGTAGCCTGTGGCTTGTATGTTTCCTCCTATTTCTGTTCTCTATGTGGATGTCTCCTTCATTAGTTAGCTCATATCCTAGCGAGTGTATCTTTTGAGAGTTCCCATAACCTTAGATGTGATGTCATTAACAACTTGCCATCTGGTGCCTTCTTTGTGTTTCTTGTATTTTTTTAAGTTTTATGTGTGGGGGAGGCATCAAAATGCTTCTAGGCAATGCCCCTTCCTTTAGCTTTTGTTGGTTGCTGATTATTGCTCGTAGTTTGCATGGGCAAGTTATAGGGGTGTCCAGTTGCATTGCGGGTTGCTATATCCTAGTTGAGGTAGGTAACCTTTTTAGTTTAGTTGTCTTGGGTCTTTGTGTTAGATGCTTGCTTGGTGTGGGGGGTCTTGCTTTATGGTTAGATAGTTTCTCTACAAATATTAGCACTAGTTTATGAGACTATTATTCAAGAAAAGATTGAATGTTAAAGTATATTAATATTTAGACTAGATATTTATTGAATTTAAATATCTAGTCTAAATATTAGGGTAAATGGATGAATGTTATAGTATCTTAATATTATTGAGATTAGGGTAAATGGATGAATGTTATAGTAATTTAATATTTAGATTAAATCATTATGGTGTTAAATAGTGACTTAATTCTAGGATTAAATTATGGATTAAAGTAAATGAATAGCTGATTGTAATTTGATCTTATAATAACTCATTATGACGAGTTGTTAGAGCATTTTGATTTGGAAACACTATTTTGTTAGAATAATGGTTTTTAGTAAATATTTTGATGTTAGAATCAAGAATGTCTATTAGAGTTTGTAGCACAATATTCTTTGGTAGACATTTGTTGGAGTTATGGTGTTATCTTGGAAAATCATTATCATATTGGGATAATGATGATATAGTGGTCTCCTGAGACTTGTGTAGGTAAAGGAGGCCATTATAAAGAGAAGTATGAGATTCTCTCCTCGATAATTCTAGTAGCTCATTAAAGTTTAATTTTTTGAGAAATAATTATTATAGTGACTCCTGAGACTTGAGTAGGTAAAGGGACCACTATGAAGAGAAGTATGTGATTCTCTTCTTGCTATTGTTTTCCAATGATTGATTGCATAGTTACTTGCATAATTACTTAGAGCATATAAATCTACATTGCATCAAAGAGTTGTCTTGATCCCTTAAGGTTCGTAGGAGAACTTCATCATGAAGATGATTGTGAAAGGAAGATGGTGTAGGAAGCTTTTAGGTGGAATGACCTTGATGTATCATGGTTTAAAAATATATTATGTAAATGAGAATATGATTTGTGTTTCTTGATTAATTTTCAAGTGACATCTCTTTAAAGGAGAGCATTATGACAATTTTGTATTGTAGATTGATTAAAGTTTAACCAAGAAATGGATTGGTTTGTAATTTTATCTTTGGAAAAGAAATAAAAGCATCTTGTGATTTATTTATTTTATTCATCTTTGGCATGGATATTAATCATTCTATTATGGAAGAATGCTTCTTTTACTTAGATTTGCTTTAGCATTTTATCCATTTATAGATAGTGGTTAAAATATGTTGAATTGCTCTTATTTAGTAGCACATGTTAAATTGGGAATGAAATGTTAAGATTCAATATTGTATTATAGTTTAGACTTGTTCTCAATTGAATATTTTATAGTTGTTTATTTTATTTTTATCTTCTCGAGTGGGAAAGAGTTCTTGGTTGGATTTAGAACTACTTTTAGGACTTGAGTCAAGAAAAATAATTCAAATACTGGGAGGATTTACGTTGAGGCAATAACCAGGAAGATGTGAGTCCTAGGAGTTATGATAATGCAATAGCTATGAACTCATAAAATTTGGAAGGAGTTGTGTTGATGCAATAGCCAGATCCTTGTGAATTGATGCACCTTGAACATTAAGGATCAAATATTTCCTATTTGGGAATTGTTAGAATCATTTTCACAAGACTATAATGGTGATCCCTTGAACGTGTAGGTTCGGGTGATCATGATCATTTCCAGTTGAGTGGTAATGACCTTAGTTAGCCCATAGAGGTGAGGTATCTAAGCACCAAGGATTTATGCCTTATTAACCTACCTAAATGGAATTAGGATAAGGTTAGGGAATAGGCATACCCATTTAAGTGTTATGGGCCTTAAGGGATAATATCTACGTTGTGGTCATATTTTCCTACACTGTAGAGGGTATAGGAAATATGGGGGACCACTTTGACATCCTTCTAAATGATGAGGTTTAGTAAGGTGAACCCAAAAAAATATAGTATGTTGTCCACTCCTATCCACTAAGAGTCATCTTAAATAACATTGAACTCAATGTGGTGAAGCCTTGAGAACGCTAAAAATATTTATATTTGGGACTTCTATGTGAACCTTGAAAAAAAGCTATCTCTATCTGGGTTGTTTTTGATTGTTGTTAAACCTTTGCTAGTAGATATGCTTTGTACTTCTCAACTTTACCTTCAGTAATAAACTCCTTGAATACACATTTTTTAACAATTGGTTTTCTTCTTGCAGAAAACTTCACCAAATATCATATCTTATTTTTGTCTAAAGATTTATCTCATCAATGATGACATTTTTTTTCGTAATTTACCATCCTTTGCATTAATTTCCTCCCTAAAAATTTGAGGATCATCATCAGTAAAAAATAAAATAAAGTACAATGAAAATAAGGTGAAATATACCTTTTTAGTTTTCTTCTTTCTTGAGCTGATCTCCTTAAGAATGGAGTTTGAGGATCTAGTTCATAATATTCTATTGAATCAAATTATTCATCCATGAACTCAAACTGCACCTTTTTTGGTTCTTTCTCTCCTAGTTATTCTTCCTGTTTGGGAGCAATTTTAACATATTTGAAGATTGCATCTTAGCTATAAACAATTGCCCTAGTTTATGGGTTCCCGTTCCAAAGTTTGTAGCCTTTTACACCAATTTTATAGCCAATAAAGATATACTTCTTTGGTTTATTATATTACTCATTTTTTCCATTGGAACATGCACATAAGAATCATAACCAAAAACTCAAAGATATTCAAGAGAGGGCTTCTTACCAGTCCATGCCTCATATGAATTTTTATCAACCAATGTTGATGTAGGTGATCGATTTACTAGGTAACATGTAGTGTCCAAAACTCTACCTAAAATTTCTATGCTAACCCTACACCACTAAGAATACTCATTGCCTTCTTCATTAATGTCCTATTTATTATTTCTATGACTCCATTATTTTGAGAAGCATATGGAGTTATATTTTAAATTTCTATTTTGCACTGCTTACAAAACTCCTCAAATTAATTCTTGCAAATGTCTCTATTAACAACACCTTTATATTCTTCTTAGTTTGGTTTTCTACAAGATCCTTAAAATATTTAAATTTTGAAAAGATATTAGATTTATTTTAGAGGAAATATATCTATGCATACCTTGAAAAATCATTTATAAGTGAAACATACTATAGTGATTTTCCAAGTGATGGAACATGCATAGGTCCAAACAAATCATTGTGTATAAACTCCAAAATCCCTTTTTCTCTTGCAACACTAGATGGAAACTTTACCCGATTCTATTTACCATATACAAAATGTTCATAGAAATCAAAATCTAAGAAAATTCAGAAATACTTTCAACCATACATTTAGTGTACAAAGCTCAAAGGTTATTTTCTCTGATATGTCCCATTATTTGATGCTAAAGCATTGTATTTTCTATAGGAAGAGTAGGGTATTTGTCTATTTCATTTTAGAAAAAACAAAACTATTACACCCATCAGTTATAGTGCTACCCAATAGCTTGTACAATGCTCCAATCCAAAATCCTCTTGCCAACACCATTGCTCCTTGAACCATCTTACAGGTATCCTTTTCAAATACTGTCTACACACTTGCATAACTCATTCTACTCATATATATCAAGTTTTTGGCCAATATTTGAACATGCAGAACACTAAGGAGGGTTTTAACCCTTCCATATTTAGACAATAGTTTGACCCTTCCATGTTGTATGATTCAGGTTGTCGAGTCATCTCCTAGGAATAGATCACCTCTGTTATATTTTCATATTCACAAAACTGTTATCTATGAGAAGTCATATGAAAAGGAGCCCTGATTTGATCAACCATGCATCACAATATAAATGTGTATGCAAAGATGCCAAGTATACATCCCCTTATTCTATGAAGGTCTTTGCTTCTATAGAAGAAACATCTTCAGATTCCTTACTTTTATCAATATTTTAAGATCTACAGTCTTTCTTTAAATGCCCAATTTTACCACATTTCTAGCATTTTCATATAATTTTTTAAAGAGATTTAGATATTCCTCTTGACTTCTACCTATCCCCAAATTTATACTTATTGTTATCTTAGGAATACCCCCTTATAAAGAAGACATCTTTGGATGAGCCTTCCATGGTTTTTGCTTCATTTCTTCTAATAACAAGGATGCAACCACATATTCAAACCTTAAAGTAGTTATAGTAGTACTCCCAATGGCCACAACCAGATTATCCTATGAATTTGACAAAGAACATAACAAAGTAATACATTTATCTTATTTAGTCAATTTAATATCAACAGGGGCTAACTGACTTACCATAGTGTTAAATGCATTGAGATGTTCTGCCATAGAATCCCCATAATTCATCTAAAGGAGACAAATTATTCCAAAGAAACAATTTGTTTATTAGGGAATTCAATTGATATAAAGCATTGATCAACACTAAATTTGTAAGGCACAACTGAATATTACTCTTCACATTTCTATCCAGCTTCTTTCAATATTCTTGTGACATATCCATGGGATTTTTTCTTGACACAACAACCCATTGATCTCTATCCATAAGCATATCCTCCATAGTTAGCTTCCATTACTCAAAGCTCTCACGATCAAGATTTTTGATCTCAATCCTTTTATTGCTAGCCATTTTCCTTCATACTAGATTCACCCGCACAAAAATCCCACTCAAAAAATAGGTTTATTGGAGATACAAGATACCATTGCTCTTCTTAGACCAAGCTAAACCCTAGCAACAAAGGCATCCCCTTGAAGCAAAATACCTAGCTCTGATTCCAAATGAAGATATTGATAAACTTATTCTAGAGATACTAATGCAAACATAATCATAAAATAGAAGGAAAAATAACATGCATTCACAATAAACACGAATATTTATCTTGGAAACCCTTGATTGGGAACACTAGTAGAAAATTAGAGTTACACCTATTTCTTTTTATTATTATGTGCACTTTGAACAAAGCAATTAAAATATATAAGTATCCAACAACACTGAGAAACCCTAAAACACCAAGTGGTATTATAATACAATGGTTATAAAACCATGGGCTAACACCACTCATAGCTGCTAATTATAAAGACCACCCAAAAAATAATATGATGGGCTAAAACCACCCATACCTACTAATTAAGAAAACTACTCCAAAAATGAGACCATGGGCTAAAACCACTCATACCTGCTACTTAATGATATTACCCCAAAAATAAGACCCTACACTTCTTTTTTTTTCATGCAAAGGATACAACACATCCAACAATTGGGGCCTCATGTTCCTTCATTTAGGGGTAGGGGTTTTTGGATAGTCCTTAAAATTTGGGGGAAGTGTGATGAGTCAAGGGCTTTATTGATTTGACTATTTTGAATAGTTTTGTTGGCAAGTGTGCAATGACCACTGATTGTGTGGTTAAGGAATGTGCACAATAGTCATTGATTGTGAGGTCAAGAAAAGTGTATAGCAGGATGTCAAAGCATCTTTTGACAACAACGATGGGAGTGTGCCAAGAAGGGAACAAAAAAGAATGGATTTCCATGGATATGACACTCAAGGTCATCTCCAAACAAGTAAAGCCCTAGAATATATCCTATAAAATAATATTATTTAAAAAATTATTGAATGCCAAAAGAGAATTGTAATCTTTTTCTTTTTAAGAGGGGTGCATGTTGAGAGTGACTTGTATAATTGGGTAAGGACCAAGTGGGATTCATGGGGTTGGCTTATGGAATAT